>OY992531.1:63720222-65165222 GCA_963921185.1 Dasysyrphus tricinctus | reverse complement strand
CGAAATTGCACTGACAATAACTTTCCTTTTCGAAATCAAGATGGCGCCACAGGCCCTCAATTTGGGTCTAGCATGCTTGGTTCCTGAGATACACCATGTGACCTGCTAACTTCACTGTGAAATTAGCAGGTCAGTATGCAAAATCGGGAATAGAAATGCAAAAAAAAAAATGCAAAAAAACTTCAAATTCCTGTCAAGGTCCCATTTGCTTGGGTGAAAGTTGCCCTGCTGACTTCACAGAAGTTTTTTTTTTAATGTTTAGATTCAGATATCAGAAAAGTATATCTTGGTTCATGTTAAGGACAAAAATTCAAATTTTGTCACGCAAAGTAGTAAATTGGTGCTATCGAGTGGATGTTCGGAAAAAGTAAAAATACGTAAATTTTCAACTAGCGCTTGAGTCAAAATGGGTTGTCGCAAAAACAAAAAAAAACTTTAAACAAAGTTTTTGTTGGAAATTGTTTATACTTTCAATTTAACTTTATTCGAGAAAAATTAATAGTTTTGGAGCCATAAGTAATAAACTCCCAAAAAATGCATTTTTGCATAATTTTTTGCATTTTTTCCATGTTGCGTCACAAAATTTTAGTCGCAAACCTTAGATTCGGATTCAGCAACCCCGAAAACATAAAGGAGGGAACAAATCAAAGCTACCCCACAATTTGCATGGTAAAAACACAATATGACAGGACTATAAGCATCTTTTCAGGTTTTGATATTTTGTGCGAATTTATATTTTTGTAATTGTCTTCGTCTTGTCGAAACCACTGTTAGGTAACTTTTAAATTTAAAACTTAGTCTCAGCAAGGATCTCTTTTTTTATTGGACATTCTAATTTTATTTCGTTTCACACATGCGTTGCTTCAAAATTTCAAAAACCAGAAGTTAATAAATGTTCTTGTCCAAAAGTTCGAATCTTATAAATCAATACTTCCTTCCCAGTTAAACTCACATGGATTAAAATAATATTAAATGTAAAAGTTGTAAATGGCATTACCTACAGATAGAAAACAAATATATTGTCATAACTCCTTTTACCAGTTGAGCATCCGTTTCCGTTAGCTGCATCAGCAGCGGCGGCGGTACTTTTGATCCAAAAGTTTTCAAAGGTGGGAGTGGGCGTGAATATGGATGAAGGTTTATGGTTGAAGCTTCTGGTTATTTTTTGTTTGTTTAATCCTTTCCAATACTCATCCTCGTCGACAATAATATTCATTGGAATTTCTTCAATTTGTTCACATTGAATGTATTCAAGAAGCAGACAGTATCCATATGCATATTTGATAAAGGTGAGATGTGTTGTCCTTTTGATTTTTTTTCTTCCCTGATCCTGGTGGACTACAAAACATTATTTGTGTATGCTCTCAAGTTTGCATTGTAAATATCTGGAGTATTACTTGTTATTCGTCCTTTGTGTGCTCGTTTTGTTGTCCTTTTTTTTTGGTACACGGATGAGGATGTGTATACCTTTCTTGTGATTTGATGGGCCATTTCATAATGGTCACAAATATGTATATATTTGAATATTCAGATGTCCAATTGTTGTGGTATTGTTATTTTTCGTCTGAATTTATGTAATTCACATGCGTGTCAATGCACATATCCTTATTGTAGTTCTATTATGTGTTTTTGTTTGTGTTTTCAATTTGATTGTTATGAGTGTCCAAAAGGTGGCAATCGAAACACTATGGTTGTTGAGCCTGAGCAGTGCTAACGCCTTAAAAATGCCTCACGCACCACACATATGGGTGTGGGCGTGGGCATAGAGGATTTTCAATATTGATTATCTCTAACGGCATTGCTTTGAGCGATTATAGAGCCTATACTCTTCCATAGTGATTGTGAATTCGGTAGTTGTTGTAAAAGAATTCAATACCAAAAGAAATTTGTCGCACGTATACGATCTGTTATCTTTGGTTTTGGTTCTCAGGAGATGGAAGTTCCAATGTATGTTCTTCATGCGAAATTGAAGTAGATTTTTGGTCAGTTATTTGGGTTATGCTTATGATTATCCTTAATGGACAATACATCATATTCCTATTTAGCGATAATGGGTGTCAATTTTCAGATTAGCTGTGGATAATTTCTTTATTGGACCACATGTGTACGAAGAACTTAGATTTCTATCATATATGAGCGTGCGATTTGGTATATATGGGATATTGAAAGAGGAAGAAGTGTGATTTATGTTTGTGGCAGAAAATGGTCAAGCGGAAGGAATTAGATTTTGGGGTTTTGTGTGAAATTCGAAGAAGACAATTCGTTTTATACATGCATCAACAATGACGAGATTAAATTATATGAAAATTATTCTTGGAAACAAATTTGCTTTTTAAAATTAAAATATTTGACAAACTTTGGGAAATTGAAGAAGACATTTTTGAAAAGCAAAAAAGGACATGGGAATATATAGGTACCTAACTGATGGGAAGAAGAAAAAATAGCCTCAGAGAAATGAAACGCAGGCATTTAAGAATTTCCGACGGCAAAAGAAATGTTGTCACGAGTGTAGGTAATACCTCACACCAAAAAAAGTAGCATGTTTACACATTCAAACAAACATGGAAGCAGGTGAATTTGGTAAATTTGTTGCTTGATCTTAAATATTTATCAATCAAAACCAATATTTCCCAACCTTTTGTATAATGCCCACCAAAGCTTTTCCAATACTGCAGCTTGCTCTAAGCTCACTACAACTAAGAATCTGAAGTGTAAAATATTCTTATGTCTCTCAAACCTTATGTTTATACCATTTTCAACATTCAAAAATTTAAAATGCTTACTAAAAACTTATTTAAAATTAGGAAGATATCACCAGAATCAGAAAATCTTCGGTGATAAATTTTTCTGATGATCAACATTTACATCTATAGCGGTATCAGCCATTTCACATTTTGACTAAATAACTCACAAATTCCTTACCATCGAACGTTAACAAATTTAACTGTCTGGTTTCATCAAGAGAGATCAAAAAGTTCCACACATATTTTCAACCTCTTTGCAGAATCATCTATCTTCAATGTGAAATATAAGTCCACCCAATGGTCTTCTTTTTGTTCTTCACAAAATAGCTGGAAAAGCGTACACAATTTGGCACAAGCCAAGACTGAGTCCAGGCTCCATTTAGACTAAAATATATACCTATGGCGATGGCAAGTTCAATTTCGAAAAAATTACAAGTCACCACCGTGGCATGTCCCAACCCTGAGGTTATACCAATTATTTCGTTAGAACTCGACTTTAATTAAAAAAATAAAAATTGATTTGAGTTAAAAAGAGCGTTTTTTTTTAGACGTGTGGTTTACAATCTGGAAATACTTCTTTCGGAATTGGTCTTTTTGACAGCTGTCACTTGATTGATGTCCAGTTTGGTTTGCCATTTCATAATGGACTTACTCCTGAACAACGTTTGCAAATCATGCAAATTTATTACCAAAATAATGGTTCGGTTCGCGCGCTGCGATGAAAAATGAAGCCGGCCATAATGTTACAGTCAATGAGGAACGCTATAGAGCCATGATTAATGACTTTTTCGTGCCTGAATTGGAGGATGTTGATGTTGACGACCTTTGGTTCCAACAAGACATGCCATACAGCCAACGAAACAGTCAATAACGCGTTATTGCTGCAAAAAAGGGTCGAAAATTGGGCCTCACGACTGGAATTTATTCGAGCCACTTGCCCGAAATCATTTTTAAAACATAAATAAATAAATAAATTGGGTGGCGCAACAGCTCGTGGGGAACCAGGGCCTAGTGACTTACAACTCTTAACCATTCCTGTGTGCGTGTAGCTGGCAGGAATGGAAATGGAATGTAGTACCTCGTGGCATGATGGTTAGTGCGTAGGACTGTCATGCCGAAGGTGTGGGTTCGATTCCCAGCCGTGCCACCTAAAAACAGAAATGTTTTTTACGAGGTGCTGCCTCTTGCGAGGAACTGACAAATCCTCCAAGAGTATACTTATCATGAATAATTGCTGCTCATTTTGCCGTTCGGACTCGGCAAAAAACTGTAGGTCCTCTCCATTCCATTTTTAAAACATAACTGCTTTTCAAAATTCGCGCTTTTTAACATTTTCCAAAATTTCTTTTTATTATTGGCAGAATGTTGTAAAGCAATGTTCTCATACTTGTCTCATCATAGAATAGGGAAAATTTCTTGTATTTGGTTTTATTACTGCTCTTTGGTCTAAGACAATAATTTTAGGTATGAGCATAGTTTACAGTACCGTTCACAAAAAAAAAAAAAACAATTATGCACCTATTCTGTGCAAAATTTTTATAATATTCTAGACGAAAAATGTTTGCATTGGCCTCAGCCACTCATTGAGTCATTAAATTTCACTTAATTAATAAACTATAGGCCTAAAAATGATAAACAATTATTTTTGGATGCAAAAATCACTTGCATGCCAAAAAAGCTGTAAGGTGAATATATTTTTTTTTCGAAGTGTTAACCAACCATAAAAAAAAACTTATTATTCACCACACTATTTTTTGCACGAGAAACAATTGCCGGCCAATCGTTTTGCATGAAATTCCATGACAGCAATGGTTTTATTTTGCATGAAACTGTTAACCAACAACAAATTTAGTTTTGTGTTTCACCTGAATCAAACTGTAAACTAGGCTTTACTCGACTTTTGCACTTACAGTTACAGCTTCATTAACCCGTTAAAGTATAAAATAAAGTGAAATATAAGTTGTGCTTGGTAGGGTCGTTATAGAAAATATGAGCCACAATCAAATAACATAAATAAATGACGAGCAAAACCAAAATCTCTTCCAGATTGCAAGAAAGTGTTGCACTGAATAACTGAATTGTCCGACAATAAAGTTAAAAAATCACTTTTTTCTTTTCCGTCTTTGAAAAAAAACCAAAATTAGGAGTATTTTATTGTTTAAAATTTTACAATACAGAATTCTGAAAAACGGAATTTCTTAAAAGCTGAATTTCAAAAGACAAAACTGAAAAAAGCAGAATTTCGAAAAATTTTCGTGCAAAAAACAGAATTTTGAAAAGCAGAAATTTGAAACCAGAATTTTGACCCGCTCCCCATTAAATTATATGCGTTTTATTTCTTCATGAAACCACAAGTCTAAAAAAACACCCTTTATTTACGTCAAATATAACTCCAGCTTTAAAACTCCACATTTTTATAATTAATAACTCATTTACAGAATTTGTAATTTGAGTTCAAAATCTGTCCCAGAGTTTTGAAGAAAATAAAATCAAATAAAAGAGAAGCGAGGCGTAGTCTTATATCCCGGACGCCCATTTCTGCAAAATAATGACAGCAAGGTTTCGTTCAAAAATTTGTTCGGCGAAGCCCAAAGTTTTTTTTTGTGACCTTGAAACGAACTTCAAAAATTCATAGAAAAAAATCTATGGCTGACCAATTACTGAAAATAGTTGACCTTTTAACACGATCTAGAAATCTTTCAGATGGTATAAAATTTTGGCAAATTTCCCTTAAATGAGGTGCCAAAAATCGCGCGTGACCTTGAGCGACCTTGAGAAGGTTTAAGCCTTGATTAAAAGCTATCTAGGGCTGACCAATTTCTTGGACAACTTGACCTTTTCTGACCAATTACTGACCAATTAGATGGGATTTTTTTTTATAAAATTTCCCTCATATTAGGTGCCAAAGGTCCAGAGTCTTTCTACACTCATCTTTACTTGGTTTACAGTGGTGTTCCGAGAGCCGACATCGTAATTGTCATGGGAAATCTCAATTCCCAAGTCGGACAAGACAACTACGGTCTGCAACGCATGATGAGAAAAATGGCTTGGGGTCAAAGAATTAAAATGGCGATTTGTTGGTCGATTTTTGTAACGCTAATCGTCTTATACTGGGTGGGACTGTGTTTAAACATAAGACTTGCAACAAAAACATCTGGGTACATGTGAATGGTCCAACTGAAAACCAAATTGACCATATCAGCGATGGAATGCGGACATGGGAAGCGACCACCATTTGGTTCTCATGAGTCTCAAGATGCGAACCGCAGCTGTGCAACGACAATCAAAGGGTGCAGCAAGGAGTTCGAAGTTCAATACGAATGCATTAAGTGATCCCAACAATTGTCGTAACTATGTCTCCAACCTTAACGACAGAGCTTCGTCATTAAACGGAATTCAACATTCAACAATTGATGAGATGTGGGGTGGTATAAAAATTGTACCCAAGCAGACGAGAGTGAAGAATTGTAACAATGTGCGAGGTATTACAGTTTTGTCCGTTTTTCCAAAACTACTATTGGCAACCATCATTCTCGAGCGGATAAAGTTTAGAATTGAGTCTACACTCAAGAGGCATCAAGTTTTCCGCAGTCGGCGGTCATGTGTCAACCATATCAACACTCTGCGAATCGTTCTTCAGCAGTCTGTGGAGTTTCAATCACCGCTTTATCTCATGTTCGTAGATTTTGAGAAGGCATTTGACCGTGTCAACCGAGAATGTATATGGAGATCACTTCTTGGTATGGGAATTTCCCCAAAAATTGTTGCTATTATAAGAGAGTCCTATAACAATGCAAGATACATTTTTTGTTTTACACAATAGGCCGCTATCGGAATCTTTAGAAGTGCGACTGGGGGATGCTTTATTGCCAATTCCCTTTCTACTACGGTGTTTTGACGTCCAGAGCGTTGGAAGCTTGGAACAGCCAGCGGAGAGACTGTGCACTCAATGGAGACCTTTGAAAGGCTTAGTCACTCAGATTATGCCGATGATATAATGTCTCTTGACAAATTTCATCAGCACTCTGAACGGGATGTGTCAAGCACTAAAGATGAAAGGTGAGTCGAGTGGTATAAAAATAAATAGCAAAAAGACAAAAATAGTGCTCACAGGCCGCTCCACACATCAGCGTTTTTTTTGTACAAGAGACGCCGCCAGTTGAAAAGGTTGAACAATTTAACTACCTTGGAAATATTGTTTCAGCAAATGGTGGCTGGACAGTCAAAGTAGAATAAATTAATAAAGCTCGCGCAGCCTTCAGTTCTCTGTCCCAAACTTGGAAATCCAGTTAAATTTCCTTACAAAATAAGTTGATATTTTTCGAATCCAATGTCAAATCTATGCTGTTATATGCTTGCGAAGCCTGGAAAGCCACAACTACCATCTCGAGGAAATTGCCGGCTTTTGTGAAGCGCTGTCTATACCATATTCTAAAAATTTGCTGACCACAAATAAAATTAAACGAGGAATTGTGGCGCAGGACAAGCCAAGAGTGGTGAGGAGATTGACATAAGAAAGCGTAAATGGCATTGGATTGATCATACAATGAGGAAACCATACGAAAAAATTGCAAACAATCCTTTGAATGGAGTTTCCAGGGTGGACGGCCGGTGGTTTGGAAGACCAAGAACAAAATGGAAGTCAACAGTTCTATCAGAAGCAGACTCCCAGAGAAAGAAGTGGCCACAGTTAAAATATCTAGCTGCAGACCGTGAAGGATCGAAAAGATTTGTTGGCGCTCTATGCCCCAATCGGAGTTACAGGACTTGATGATGATGATGATTGCTAGACCCGAATTTTATTTTCCCGATTTAAAAGTTTTAATTTATTTATAACTACATTTTTAATAATAAAATGCTCAATCGGTGCTAAATTTTCCTACTGCGAGATTAAAGTTAAGCCCGAGTTTACTCATATATTTCAGGGTAGAGGGTTGACTCCAGTTGAACTCCGAGTCTGGTATGATCTCTTATTGAACAACTGGACTTTAGTAATATGGCATACGTTCCGATATTTTCTAAAAAATTTACTATTTTACTTAAACTGTTCTACATCTTCTAGATATTTTTATCAGTTAAGAGCCGCGGTGCCACTCATGGTCAAGATACAATTACAAAATAATTATGGCGTCTATTTACATAATGTCTAGTACACATTCTATCTCGGTTGCTTAATTAATATGAAAATAATACACAAATAAAAATATGGACGCCTTATCCTCGAACACATAAATTTAAATATTTCATACCTCGACTAAATTTAATAATGCCATCTACACACACAGAAAAAAAAACTGTAAGAACCAAATTTAATTTTCATTTTTTAAAATTGCTGCTCATGTATAAGCTTTCTATTTGCATTCTCAATTCTCAGCCAATTTTTATATGAAAATTCTCGTTCCTTTTTTTTTGTGGTGGTTTTATGCTGCACAAATAGAAAATTTTTCAATTTCCATCCCGAAAGTATGCAACTACAAAAAAAAATTCTAGAAGTTGCTCCACCCGCCTGCACATATGCAGGCGGACAAAGTTTTAATTTTTGTGCACTTGAGTCCCCCTCTTTTGAATCCAGCGAAAAAAAAATGCATAAATACAATTTCTGCCATATTAAGTCCTCACATCCTTATTTCATTTGCAAATAACACACAACCACAGATTTGTATAAATGTGAGTCAAAAATAAAAATAAAAGAATTTTGCATAAAATGCAATTTTTATTTAGTCACATTTTTTTATTTTTTAATATTTTGTGTGTTTCCAAAAGAGGACCATGTGTGCCAATACCTCGCACTACTGTTTATATCTCTAAAAAGGAGGGAGGAGATAAAGGATACTTTCACATCATAAATGCAGGCAAAGAAAAAAAGGATTGTTGAGGTCCTTACTATAACGACATAGTAGCGTAGCGGCGGGGTCGGCGGCGTAATATGTGAAAAAGTCAGTATGGCGTCGCCAGTCGCAGCCGACGACGATGACGACGTAACCATCACTCCGACCCAACATCCGTTTTGGAACAAAAATAACACCACAGACTGTTTGAGAGTCCTTTTTATTTTATTATTTTATTCATTCGCTGGGTATGCGGGTTTTTTTTATGTATTTCGCTCTGCTGTTGCTTTCCTGTTGGGTGCGCATCCTGTTCCTCTATTTGCTGTTGGAA
Organism: Dasysyrphus tricinctus; assembly: GCA_963921185.1. Lineage (NCBI taxonomy): Eukaryota > Metazoa > Arthropoda > Insecta > Diptera > Syrphidae > Dasysyrphus > Dasysyrphus tricinctus. The sequence continues at coordinate 65,156,319 of OY992531.1, read as the reverse complement.
ATTTTTGTATTTTATTTTTATTTTGGTTTTAATTTTGGCTGGTTTCGTTGAACAACAATGAAACCATATTTAATGAAATTTTTGAACAACTTTCGAAATGCATACTCCGCTAAGTGGGAGATAGGGGGCGCTGTTTTAAACGGCAGCAATATATAACAATTTACCCGCACACATTGTATTACGGATACTTTATATGATGATGGGGAAGGGTGACGGTTTAGTGTGGGCTCATTAACCCCTTTGGGAACACCGCAACGCCATCTCTCACTCGCCCCCACCATCAGGACTTGCCTCAGCGGCGAAAATTATTATAACCAACCAAGCCACTTTGTATAGTTGGTGTATGCTACAGATGCTACACCATCACCGTTATACCCATCACTCATCATAGGAGCCTTTGCGGGTTAAGTTGATTCTCATTTTTTTGTTAATACCATAGCAAGCCCTTCCGGCAGCAGATAAGAGGGTACCTAAATGTGCATATTGGTCCTTTTGGAGGAACCAGATGTGCTACAAATTGCAACAGTTTCGGGAAGGGAGTTGGATGGGTCATGGGTTCTGGATTCACAAAATGAATGTTATAAAATAAAAATATGCGAACACAAGTCTATTTAATAAAAGCGCAGGGCTTTCATCCAGATAGAAGGGACTGCCTTTTATACTACATTCAAGCTTTTCAAAAGAAAGGGAGGGGTTTGGCAATTTAAGGGAAATTTCGTTTAATTAAAGTTCTAGGAACTCCTTATTCGCAATGTGGAAAAATCTCATGAGAAATTGCAATTTATCCAAAGCCCAATTCTCGTTTTTGTGCGGTAAGCCTCCAAATTTTTAACGAAAAGAAGCCTAAAAAGTCGTCATCATCAACCTATCACTAAGTGATGCTGGGTAAAATCAGTATTTTTATTTTTATAAATTTCGGTAAAATGAATATCAAGCCATGGAGAGGATTTATACATCCATAAAATTCTGTTCATTAGGGGTTTGAATTTTGAGTGTGCTTTTTTTATGTGTATATTTGCTGTTGAGATTGTTTCGATGTTCAGTTTCTTTCGTTTGCTCGTTTTGAGGAATTATTACCTTTTTTGGAATTCGTTTAATGTGCTTTCAATGATGTCGTTGCATAGCATTGATGTATGGTGGATTATGTTTGAATGAAGCATCATACAATTTTAGGGGCGTAAGCCCAATTGTTTTCATATACATAAATAATGGGGGTAAGAACGATAGAATTATTGTAGGTGTTGTTTTGAGAAGCAACTTTTAGAACCTTCTTTCTACGCCGAATTAGCTATAATTTCAGTAAATTCACATGAGAGGGTAACTATAGCTATAGTATCTTTGTGTAACAAATGTAATTTATTAAGGAATTCAGATTTTTTCAGCCATAGATTTTTTTCTATGAATTTTTGAAGTTCGTTTCAAGGTCACAAAAAAAACTTTTGACACCTCATTTGGGTCATTTAAAAAAAGAAAGTATGCAATTTGAAAGGCCTCTTCACGGTTGTAAGAGGTCAGCTAGTTTCAGTAATTGGTCAGTCATAATTTTTTTTTAAATTAATTTTTAAATTATTTTTCAAGGTCACGCGCGATTTTTGGCACCTCATTTATACGAAACTTAAAAAAATTTAATACCACCTGAAAGGCCCTAAGATCTTTCTTAATAAAAAGGTCAGTTAGTTTCAGTAATTGGTCAGCTATAGACTCGTTTTTACGATTTTTTAAAGTATTTTTTTCTAGGTAAAGAATCTTTCATGACCTTGAAAATAAAACTTAAAAAAAAAAAGAAAATCGTATAAGAGAATCTATAGCTGACCAATTACTGAAACTAGCTGACTTTTTTATAAAGATCTTGGGGCCTTTCAGGTGACCTTGAACAATAATTTAAAAATTTATTAAAAAAGACTATGGCTGACCAATTACTAAAACTAGCCGACTTTTTATATAGTTCTCAAGGCCTTTCTGATGGTATTAAATTTTTGCAAATTTCCCATAAATGAGGTGCCAAAAATCACATTCATTAAAAAAAATCTATGTCTGACCAATTTTTTTATTATAACGGTTTATGTAAGGTACCACTATGCCAATGATCAAGTTTGCTGAAATCAGTTTTGTATGAAAAAAAATAAACGCGATTGTATGTAAAAATCTCGAAATACGATGCAGCGCATTTTCAACTCCAAAGCGGACGGCTTTTGCACAGCTGGAAGTTCATGGTATTATTTTTTTCTGTTAACTGTACAGTAAGGTACTACTATGCCAATGATCAAGTTTGCTGAAATCTGTTTTGTATGAAAAAAAAATAAACGCGATTGTATGTAAAAATCACTCGAAATGCGATGCAGTGCATTTTCAACTCCAAAGCGGACGGCTTTTCCACAGCTGGAAGTTCATGGTATTATTTTTTTCTGTTAACTGTATATGTAAGGTACTTTTATGCCAGTGATCAAGTTTGCTGAAATCAGTTTTGTATGAAAAAAAAAATAAACGCGATTGTATGTAAAAATCACTCGAAATACGATGCAGCGCATTTTCAACTCCAAAGCGGACGGCTTTTCCACCGCTGGAAGTTCATGGTACTATTTTTTATTATAACGGTTTATGTAAGGTACCACTATGCCAATGATCAAGTTTGCTGAAATCAGTTTTGTATACAAAAAAAAAATAAACGCGATTGTATGTAAAAATCACTCGAAATGCGATGCAGCGCATTTTCAACTCCAAAGCGGACGGCTTTTCCACCGCTGGAAGTTCATGGTATTATTTTTTTATTATAACAGTTTATGTAAGGTACCACTATGCCAATGATCAAGTTTGCTGAAATCAATTTTGTATAAGAAAAAAATAAACGCCTTTGTATGTTAAAATCTATTGAAATGTGATGCAGTGCATTTTCTAATCAAAAGCGGACGGCTTTTTCATCTCTTCAAGCTCAGCTGACTGCTGGTTTCTTATAACTGGTTATGTATTCTATTACTGTACGAGTTTTCAGTTGTCCTGATATTTATTTTCTACCAGAAAAAAGATTCAACACACACTTGCCTTGTATTTGATGCACTGCGCCCTTAATACGAAAACCAAGCATTTTTGCGCTGCAAACATTTTAAAGCTATATTTTTTTGTATAACAGCTTATATTACTTATCACTATACTAAATTTCAGCTTCCCTGGTTCCCGTTTTCTTAAAAAAAAAATTGCTTCGTACTCGGGCTCATGGTGCAGCGCTGCATTTAAATCAATCGCTGCGGGCTGTCGCCCCGCTGAAAGTTAAGCGGGCGGGGGGTATATGTTCGTAATAGCTATCACTACACCAAAGCTTTTCTTTTCTGAAATCGGTTTTTTTTTCGTATTTTTTGCAATGTTTACATGAGAAGCGGGCGTACATCCCCCCACTCAAAGTTAAGCTGACTGCGTTTTTTCGTTTGTCTACGACCTCATAAACGTATCCACAAAAGCTCACCTTTTCTGAAATTAGTTTTTTTTTAACATTTTTTTTTTTACATGTTTGGGCGACTGCCACATTTTAAAATTCATTAAATATTCATAAAAAAATCTATGGCTGACCAATTACTGAAAATAGCTGACCTCTTACAACCGTGAAGAGGCCTTTCAAATTGCATACTTTCTTTTTTTAAATGATCCAAATGAGGTGCCAAAAGTTTTTTTATGACCTTGAAACGAACTTCAAAAATTCATAGAAAAAAATCTATGGCTGACCAATTACTGAAAATAGTTGACCTTTTATCACGATCTAGAAATCTTTCGGATGGTATACATTTTTGGCAAATTTCCCTTAAATGAGGTGCCCACAATCGCGCGTGACCTTGAGTGACCTTGATAAAGGGATTATGGCATTCAGGATTCTGGCATTCGGGATTTTAGCCATTCGGGATTCTGTCCATTCGAGATTTTGTCCATTTGGGATTTTGTCTTTCGGGATTTTGGTATTCGGGATTTCTTTGCCATTTTGGCATTCGGGATTTCGTACCCAACCCAATGTTCGTTAGCACTTCCATTTTCGATGTTTGAAAAAAAAGATTGTCCTGTATTGTGCTCAATTTGTGCTGCTATATTAAAAAATAAAAAAACATAGCAAATTTGCGAATTTTAGGAATGAATTTTCTGTTTTAAATTTGATATTTCTAAAAAAACTACAGTTGTACGGTAATTCATCAGTTTGTACAGTCATGCGCCAAAAAGATAAAAAAATAGCATATTTTCAACTTTTACGGCCAATTACCAATTTGGAATTTTTTTTATTTCGTAAAAATTGTGCTGTTTTGTGTTCAGGATGTGTTGCCAAATGCCGATAGTTTGTTTCCTACTTTGTATCGATTTTTTCACCCACCTTTGTTTCTTGTCTCAGCCCAACCTGCACACTCTAGCCTTTTCTCACATCCTGTGCTTATGCAAAACACCTATAAGTAGTAGGTTTATATTAAAAAAAAAAAAGGTTTTCGGGCCAAAACCTCTAAAAATTATAAGAAATGGTCAGCCCCGGATCTACGATTTTTCCGAACCGGGACAAAACTTGATTTTGGCGCCCTTGCCGTTTTTGATAAAAAAAAAACATATATCTGCTTGGTTGGATTTTTTGTCACTGGGAGAATAAAACTTTTTAATGGATGTGCAGCCCATACCTATTCAACAAACTTATTACATAGATAAGAAAATTAACAATGCCTAAACAAAGACGATACACAACCAAGGTTCGTAGAACGATAAAGAAGAATTTTAAGAATTTTGTTTTTGATTCGATCACGAATCTTATTTTTTGGTTCCTAATAAAATTCGTTTTCATTCGAATCAAATCTGCAAGGATCTGTAAAATATGGTTCGTTCTCGAATTTATCATGGGAGAACTATTGAAGATCCATTCCCTGAACCGAAGAAAGAAAAATGTAAATTTACGACAGGACACAATTTCGAAAAGCCAAAGTTAGGCAAGATAAAGTATCGAAGTACAAATTTCCGAAAAAAGTTTTTAAATCTTTGGGACTTCGTTGCTCCTTGAGCGATTTCAATGAAATTGACAGAAGTGATAGCTGAGACAGAGTTATAGCAGAATAAAATATTTTCAAAATAGGATATTTCTAAAATATGTCAACATTTTGCAACTTCGTTCTTTCTTGATAGATTGCAATGAAATTTACTCAGGTGATAGCTGATACAGAATTGTAACGGAAAAAAATATTTCACAACAGAATCTTTCAAAAAATGTTAGCATATTATAGCTTCGTTGTTCCTTGAACGATTTCAATGAAATTGACACACACAATTTCAAACCTTAATAGTACGAGAGCTAAGCAACGTCAAAACACAAGTAATTTTAGATTGGCTGGTTTATCGATACGCGTAAGAGCAGTCTCTGGCTGGTGGGAAATTTTGTGTTATCTGCCATTTTGAAAAAGGGTGTTGAAAAAGGTAAATCCAATTTTCTCGGAGAGTAACATGTTTTATTTGATTTTGTAAGTTAAAATATCTTTTCAATTTTTTGTTTCCAAAAATTATCGACGTCATGAAAAATTGCTGTCGAAAATTGTAAAAATGGCTTTCAGCGTTTATCTCATTTTTTGTTTATCGGAACGAAAAAATTTTTACTAAACAGTTTTTTAGAGCACCTGATTTCCTATATTTGTGGGTATTTAGATTTTTTGTGAATTAAAAAAGATCTAAAATACAGTGTAATAAAGTTGTCAGTATCCACCAAATAATTCTTTAGGCAAGACTTGGATTTCTTCGACTTGGTGCGACACTTGTTGAGGGACCCAGTTCAAATGTTTTATTATTGAAGAAGGGGGATCTATCTCCTACAGTTTAGGGAGGAGGGAAAGTTTTGTAAAAATACACTTATATACAATGCAAAAAACTATTGTTAAAAAACATCAGAAAAACTTTTAACAATGTATTATAGCTCGTTTCGTTTTTTAATTTTTAATTTTTAGTTATTTTAAATGGCAAAATAATAATAGAAAAACTTCTAAAGGTTGACGGAGAAATACAATTTGATATTCCATTGCCGCACCTCAATTCATTTTATTTCATTAAGCGTCGCAATTCTCAGCCTTGAAGTTATTTTTTATTTTGTCGAGGTTTATCTTAAAAGTATTTTTGCTCAAAAGAAATGTATGTACAATATAATTTTGTTTATTTTTTCCTACAATTTTCCTTAAAACTCTTTTAAACTGTAAATTTAATAGGAAATTTAGTTTTGAACAAAAAATTTTTGGTTTAAAATTGTCAAATTCAGCTTAGTTTCCGAGTTATACCAAACCTATTGAAAAGTAGCCGATGTAACCATTCTCTCAGAAACGCTTGCTTTTACCCCAAACGGACAGATAATTCACTGCTTTTGCGGGGGTGTCACCAATCGAATTTGCGTTCTCATACGAGTATGTCGGGTGTTTATATCAGAAAGAAAAAACGCTAGAAATACGAAATTTCTGTTTAACTCATAAAAGCTGGATTTTCGTCATTCAGACGCCTACCCTTCGGTGTTTTTATGAGACTTTTTTACAGATATCATTTTTTTGCTTAAGGATTAACATAAAATTTGGAGAAGATACCTGTGATATAGATATACGGAGAAAAGCAATTCAATCATGCAGCTGATTGTAATTTTTTTCCGAGCAAATAAACGGGTATTGCAAAAAGTGTTTTAGATGTCATGTGTCCTGAACCATATTCGAACAAACTTCCAGTTCCTAAGTGTCCTTAATTCTAATAAGCTCAAAACAATATGTTTTTCTATTTCTCTTATTTTATGTCATACATCCATGTATTATATGACCTTTTTCTTTCGAAAAATATAGAAGACGATCCAAACTCCAACATCATTTCTAAAACACATATATTCCCTCGAGATGATAACAACTTTTTGACAAAAATATTATAAAATTCGAACTTAAGCAAAGGCACGAAAAATATTGAAAAAGTTGCACTTTCTTGCACTTTTACGAAAATGTTTATAACCAAAGAACTTATCGAAAGATTTTGTCTGTAAATGATACTTTCGGAAAGGCAAACAAAAAAAAAATAAAAAAAAAATCATATCTCGAAAACCTATCCATGGAAATTTTTGGTAATGTAATTTTCGAAATCAATTGACTAAAATCTATGTCTTAACGTACAGAAAATTGTATTTATTTTTGTAACTAGTTAATTAACTGTTTAGGAACCTTTTTAACGAATAAAGTAAAAAAAGCCTTTCTACTTTTTGTATTTCAAATTTAAAGTAGGTAAAGTGTACATACAGGCACATTCCGACTACGCTTGTCACTTATGGCCTTTTCAATTGGGGCTATAGAATGACGCAGTGTTTTGTTGTTCTGAATAAGAAATAAAAATGCTTCTGGATTTGATTTCAGAATCAAAACGTATCGTATCAATCAAAAGGGCAATAGTATTTTATATGTCGTTTACACGAATGCATTAGTACCAAATATAGATACATATGTACACATACATACTCTTGCCCTCATTTATAATTATAAAACATCCCTAGATGCAATAGAGATAAACTGTTAACATGGCAAAAAACTATCATTTTTTCTAATGATTTTGTATTTTAATATCTAATGTCTCGCGCCTAAATATAAAAAGGCGTCATTTGCATCCCTTCAAACTAATTCTGAATAATATCTCCACGCCAAAGGATATCATTTACTAAACAAAAAGCAACAGATCTTAAGTGTCAACCACAGTCAAAATCTCAACAATGCCCAAAGTTTCAGTTTATATTCGCATTATCTCCATTGTCATTGTCGTCGTCGTCGTCGTCTTCTTCGTCCTCGTCAACTGGGGAGATCAAATTACAATCGTTTTGGTCTCCTATTTGCATCCTTCCTTCGTCTTCATCATTTTTGATTTCCATTATTAAGCACAAATTTTATTCATTAATCCGTGTATGGGTTTTTACTTGTGTGTGCATCTATATGGCGAAAACCATCTCAAGTCTTAAGAATATCGCAATTAAATATCACTGCAGGACGTCCTTCTGCAAATGATGGCCCACTTAAACTTTGCCCAATGTTGCGGCAAACAATTCTATTATTTAAAAAAGAAAAAAATATGTATGCGAGTACTTATATTAATATGAAGGTACATCCAAGCAAGTAAAAAAAGAGTTTATTCATTATCCTGTGTGTATACTTACAAGCATATTAATAATTGCTCCTTGACAAAAGAAAATATAATTTGATCCTTTTATTTATCCTTTTTTTCTCCCTCAGATCATCAACCGACCGAAAATCGGTTGCCTCCTGGTCGGGTCATAATGAGAATAAATCAAAAAAGGGATGAAAGGATAATTCAGTGTAATACAATATCATGTCAACTATATGTACATTATATATCCTTTCTGTGTAATATCGCCATTTTATAAACTATACCAGTGACATTATTATACTTGAGTAGCAACTGTTGGAGACAGACCGTGGGGGTCCTTAACATTTAGGGTAATTATTTTGTCATGAATATTTTTAATGAGATCACTGAGGGCTGATTCGAAACAATTTACAACTAATTTGTTTTATTTTTTTTGTACGAAATAAGGGCTTTTTATTTTTAGAGAAAATGTCCTTGACAGGACTGTGGCAGGTGTTGAAAATGCGGGCTAGGGCATTTAATAAAAATATTAAATCTTTGATATCAATATTGGTCACAGGTATAGCTCAGGCGTTTCAATATGAATCCTTTCAGATTATGAAAAATCAATTGAATTGCTGGGTGATGCTTAGAGTTGTAAGATATAATCCCTTTGGGCGTTCTTTTTATTGATATACATAGCCCTACATGCAAAGCATATACACGTAGGAATTATAAAGAGGGTCATACAGACATACGATATTTTATAAAAGCCACGATTTTGTTTGCGAATATAGCTACTCTATGGTAGGTAAAAAACCGAATGAACACTATCACAGTAGTGAATTGAAGGAGGTGACAAGCACCTGTTTTTGGAATTTTGATTCAAAAAAATAGTATTTTTAAAAATCCAAATTTTGAAAGCCAATATTATTAACATTTTAAAGGTGCCTTATGCTTTTAAATAAAAAATTTGATTAAGATCAATGGAGCCATTAAGGTTTTTAAAAATGGGGTTAAGTCAAGAATGCTGCGTTTCTTAGACAAAACAAATTTCTTAAGTAATTCCCAGTTTGGCTTTTGAAGCCAACTGTGGACGCTTTATTAATGTTGTGCAGTATTATATATGTTTACCAGTCAGAATGATTCTAATATCCCAGCTAATTTATTCACTGACATCACCTAAGCTTTGGACTTGGTATTTTACTTAAAAAATTATTCAGTGCTGGTTTCAGAGGTTTGGCTGAGTTCCAAAACACAGTTCTGCAGTCCATCATTTCTTACTAAAATTCGACATTAACTGTTTCAATGCATTGAAAAAACACTACAATAAACAGAATATGCAACACTTTACGTCAATTTACCTCAGAAAATTTCTAAAAATAGTATTAAAATGTATGATGCGCTGCAATACTGCGTTTCGGAAATCAGCCTTTTTTCATGATTGGTTTGCATGTTATTAGCATAACCGATGTCAAAAATAGTAAGAATTAATAATGTTAAGTGCCAAAAATTTCACTATAGACTGAGAGCCAACGACATAAAAAGTCAAGTCATTTGCGTAAACTTGTAAGTCACATCAGTAATAGCCTTAAAGTGTTGAACCATTAACCGTTTTTTTGCTTACCTATAAACACGTGACGATAAGGGGTCAAATTTGACGTACATTTTGTACACCGATTTAGTTCAATGCCTATTGGTCGAAAGTAAAAAGTGTGCATAGATGAAATATCTAGCTTGCAATTTTGAACAATGTCAAAGGTCATACTCTCTGTTGTTTGTTCCTTAAAAGATAGACAGCGGCAAAATATGCGAAAAAAAACACTCAGGTAAACACAGGTAAACAAGTGATCTCTATCTTCTTAGGGATTCACTACAGAGAGATGGACCTATGACAACAATTGTTCAAAATTGCAAGTTAAATATTTCATCTATGCACACTTTTTCCCTCCGACCAAAAGGCATTGAAATAAATCCATGTACAAAATTTAAGTCAAATTTGACTCCTGTTCGTCACGTGTAGGCAGACAAACGGCTAATGGTTCAACACCTTAAAGGCTATTACTGATGTGACTTACAAGTTTACGAAAATGGCTTGACTTCTTATGTCGTTGTCTCTTAGACTATAGGTGTTCCACAAGGCTCTGTTTTTGGACTTATTTTGTTTTTAATTTTTGTAAAGAGCATAATAACAGCATTTACCGATGACACTGCTTTGGCGTTTAACTGTTAAAGCAATTTGAATCTATTTTTGGCCATAAGCCAGGATTTAGAAATCTTAAGTACAGAGGCGGCGGCCGGCGGTGCGGCTGGCGCTAGACCAAAACGATGCGTGTGCGAGATCAATTTGCGAAAAGAAAAGTTAAAAAGCAAAGTTTTTTTTTGTTTATTGGGGGTATTTGCGAGGTTCGGTGTATGCAAAATTTGATATTTAAATTCAGTGCTAGTACCCAGCATTACGGCGGCGTTTAAAAGTGAGGTGAGGGCAGCGTGCCCCCCATACATACCTAACTTTAAACGCCGCCGTAGTGCTGGGTACTAGCACTTAATATAAACATCATATTTTGCGCACACCCCCTGCTTGGGCTAACTATAGGATTTGGGGTATGTGCGAGGTTCGGTGTAAGTCAAATGTCGTTTGCGTTTAAAGAACTTTGAATGTATTCTCTGTGTTCAATGTCAATTGCTGTTCTCTATAACAAACAAAGATCAACCTAACACCAACATTAATTTTTATCAATAAAAGATCACATTAAATATGAAAAGACAAAAAAGTAGTTCTCGTAATTTTCAATTTCCTCGAAAGCTAAAAGAGATTAAGAATTAATGCAAGCATTGATCACAAAAAGAAAATTTAGTTTTCCAACATTTTGTTTGCGTTTTTTTTATCAAAATTTTGAGTTTGAATGCAAATTTTTTGAAAACTATTGACACAAATAATATAACTTTAATGTAGGATTAAAGAACAAATTTCTGGCTTTTAAAAACATTATTGTTATGCATTTTAAGTATTGCCGTTGTTTTTTAATATTTGTTTATCCATTTAAGTCGTTTTTTACGAAAATCGCCCGTATTTTTATGTCATCGTTACACAAAAATGACAATAACTTTTTTCACGGAGTCCGTATCGACTTAATTTTGGTGTCATTTGATTCAGTATTCAAAACTACTTTAAAAACATGTGTCATATGCTTAGGTTGTACCAAAGTTAGTTTTTCTGTTTGATACACCACAATTCCGCCCCCTCCTCTCCGCCTCAAAAAAACACCCTTTCATGTGAAATACTTTTATAGACTTTTGATTTTGCATTCTAAAGTTTTCACCAATTTTCATGACGGTACCTACTAATTTTTTTTATTCGAAAGACTTTTCGTACTATATTATCTGTACTAAAAGGGAAATTGATACTAGGCACTTTCGATAGAAAAATTCTTCACCCGATATTTGGTCCTATATGCGAAGAGGGCGATTGGAGGAAAAGATTCAATCGTGAACTGTACGAGCTGTACCAAGATGTGGACGTAGTCCAAAGAGCCAAAACACGTCGACTACACCGGCTCGGCCACATCGAGCAAATGGACAGCAACGTTCCAGCCAAGAAAATCTTCGAATCCCAGCCCCCAGGTTCGAGACGACCGGGAAGACCGAACCTTCGCTACAGGGACCTTGGAGTTTTGCGGTTACAGATCAAGATCGCTGATGGGTTTCGACGACTGGAGGGAGCGTGACAGGGACAGCAATCGATGGAAGACCACAATATCTCAGGCAGCGACCTTTTATGGATCGGGAACTGGATTAGTAAGTAAGTATACATGTGAATCCTCACTTTCAAAAATGAATAACATTGAAGATTCTTTTTTATTTATTGTTTATTCATAAAAATGGATTAAAACCTATAAATAAAAAAAAAGACCATGAATATTAAACAAAAAATAAAGTACTTTGCACTGGGAAATCAATTTTTTCATAGAGGTCACCAAAAAAACTAGATCAAAACAGTACGTTGGCACGCCAATGGCATTTCAAATTATTTTTTTGTTTAAATGTTACGAGGCTTTAAAAAGGTTCACCATCCCTGCACTAGCATGTTGATCGTCACTGTTTGCCAAAAATGTTCATCGAAATGAATCAACATCGCACACGTGAATCTTTTACCATTGCCTCAAAAGTGGCTATGGTTTTTCGGGTTCTTGGCTTTCGAGATTTTTGTAAGTATAGATTTTGAATTCAAGATTTTGGTTTTCGAGATTCTTTTGATTCGAGATTTTTGGTGTTCATATTTTGTTTTTCGAGAATTTGTCTTTTGAAACCTGGTTTTCAAGATATTGGAGTAGACCCAAATGCCAGTTTGGCACTTAAATGTCTGTTTCCACACCGCAGATATATGTATATTAAACTCACATCATCCCAAATATGAGACTCACTGTCGTCATTTTAGGTTTATTTAATAATTCCAATTAAATCAAACAGAAAACAAAACAATTTTCTTTTTCCTTTACCTACCTTCCATTAAATCTTCCTCAGATAAAACCACTATTCCTACTACGCTCATCGTGAAGAAAAAAAAAAAAAAGAAATATCTACTACCCACCTTTTCTCAAAGCCAATCGAAAAATCATCTCTATAACAAAAGTATCTATCCAATCCCCACCCTCATAGTTCTCTTCACACCATATTTATCATCCAGCAATACCTAACCTAAAGCTCACTTTGCTGCCATTGTAAAAGTCTAACCTGTCTCTCTAAACTGCCAATTCCACATCTTCCGACATCGTCCTCGAAAGAATAACAATAACAACAACGAAAAAAAAGACTCCCTTCTCGAGACCCAACCCGCCCCACAAAATCATTATCATCATCGCATCGCAAGCCATCCATACGCCTCCTCCAACCTTTGCAGGGCTGCTCTTCTTACTCAGAAAAACAAGGTAAATCAAGTTTCAAGAAGCCGTTGACAATATAAAGAAAATCAAAATCAAATTTTCCAACCCTTATTGTTCACTCATTGGGGATCCTTAGAGTCCTTAATATATTAAATTTTCGTTTGAACGTGCTGCTTGCATAAATAATAAAAAAAAGAAACAAAAAACATCAAAATAAAATCGGGAACAAGGCGGAAAAGACAAAGGACCCATTGGATTTGTGCTCAATGCACCATCATCGCATCGTCAGTCGTTCTCGTTGTCGTCATAGTTAAATGGATCCTTCTTGTGTGTACCTGGATGAATCTGTTTCAACCCCCAAAACCATCCACCACCACATTCGTCGTCGTCGTCGCCGGTTTTCGTCAACGCTGTCATCGTGGTTGTCGTCGTTTTCAATCTGTGAATGTAGTTAACCTTATTAAATGGAGCAAAAACAAACACCCAAAGGAAGGATAACGTTTAACCTTTGCCACCCTTTGTAAACCATTAAGGGACCCAAAACAAAATGTGAGGAAGTTACCAATACACGCACACCGCATCAGGGCATGAGGGATGAGTTGAACTTACATACAAATGACCCATCCGGGCAAGTGTCTGTGCGATGTCTCATCCAATCGGCTTGGAGCTGCACGACGCATGCCTGGGAGTTCATTTAGAAGAGAATCCGATTCTGACATCCTAAGAAGAGCTCGCAAGGTATCGACATTATTCCTATGAAATCGGATCTGAGAATCAAGAATATCGTCCTGAGAACTCACCCGAAGGTTCATATAAGTCGCGTGCGGGTGGATTGTGCTATAACTGTTATAAATATAGCTATTAACTTACACACGCTCTCATCGGACATAAATGGCTGCTGATTCAATTTGTGTCTTCACACTTCCTTAACTAACCGGTGCGGTGCAGTGGAGGTGGTGGTGGTGAGTGATGAACAAATCGGGGGAGAGAGCGAGCATTTATTCTCTACTCGTCTTTTTTTTTGTATAGACCGGATCCCGGATTCCCCAAGGACGCAACTTGTTGGTTTGTAAAGAGGCAGTTGGCTTGCTCTATGATGAATGATGATTGGGTAAGTGGCCTGGTGGCAATGTAAGGAGATGGGGAATAATGTAACCACTGAGATGAATTAATTGAATAGATAATAATTTACGACTCAATTAGGGAGAAGCATTTCATTTAGATGAGATTAATTTAACGTTTGCAGCTACAAATAGCTTTGGGCTGTGTAAGTTGAACTTAATGAAAGGGTGTGTGAAGAGTAATTAACTTCGGTTGATTAATTGAATAACAGGAGAAGGTAGAATTATTATCATTATTTTGGGTTTATAACAACTATACTCTGGTGGTCAGACATTAAAGTGTTATTTGTTTCTATAGCGTTTCTGTTTCCCCTCCGACGGCAAGTAAATACGTTATAGGAGCATAACTGATACCTTAAATATTTTCAAGTGCAAATTATAACAGCGTAATAGAAGTGGTGTACGCAGCGCCGGATTTTTTTGGGCCCAAGGTCTATAGAGTAAATGGTTCTCTAGTTTTTATTTCCTTTTAGCCTTACGAATTAAGGATTCAGTGCTTCATTGTGCTTGGCTCTTAGTTGGTGCCCCCTCTGCCGTGATGTCTTATGGAAAAACCAAGGCTGGATGTACCAATGCTTCTTTAATCTCTCTATATATTGCTCTTAGCAAATGACCGAGGAGCTTTCACTTCAAAGGTAGTCTTGTAAACTTGTTATAAAGTAATCTTTATGTAAGTTTTTGTTACTTTGTTTCTACCATACTACTTGCATTAGTGAAGATACTGATAGAATTCATAATTTTTATTTAGTTTGGCATCCGAGCATATATATTTTTCTTCTTATTGGGAACCTCTTTCATACTTTTATGATAAACTCCATTAAAGTGCAATAGGAGTGAAAAGGGTCACCCGTTTTACTCTATTTAGTATATTATGCAATACTTTTATGAGTGGGATGAATGAAAATGAAAAGCATCTATGGATGAATGACGGAAAGAAATTGTTAGTTCGGAGGTAGGTACCTAACCTAGTTGTGACAGTTTCAGTTTAGAAGTGCAATGTTTTCTGTGTTTTTTCGTAGCTGTTTTGTTAAGCTTATTTTAGCAAAGCACATCCTCGAAAAGTCTTGAAAACTTCTTGTATTGATATCAAAGCAAAAAAGTTCCAACTCAAAAACTTTAAAAATCGTATTTGGTGATAAATTTCGGGAAAACTGTTATCAGGATTGCCTCTTCAAGAAAAGAGGATTGCAGTGGATTCATAAAAAAAAACGAAGTAGATTCAATTTCTCTGCAGTAGATTTTGTATTTAATAGGAAAAGCAATGATCTCTTTCTTCAGACTATAAAAATAAATATAATTATTGAATAAATATAAAATCTTCATCTAAAATGTCTTTGATAAATCAATAAATTTTTTATATACATACTTTCCATGTGTACAATTAAAATTAGGAAAAAACTCTAGAAGTCCAGGAGAGTCTGACGGTGCCAACAACTGTTGCTGACATTCATTTCCTTACACAAAATTACATTTTCCAGAGTATAGTTAAAATTGGTTAAAATGACATTGATTATGACGAAATATCGGTTATTGCGAACTTATCTTGAAGTCCCGACAAATTGTTAATACCGAATATCTCTTTTAACGATGTCACCTTTGGCTCCGCGAAATTAAGCCCCAGGAAATTGGGCCAGAAAAAACAAAATGAAATAAGAACCCAAAAAAAATGCATACAAAACAACAACAATGAAAATTCTTGAATTTTGGGGTGTTATTTCATTTTTTGGGGCCTTATTTTATTTTCTTGGGGCCTTATTTCATTTTTTGGGGCTTTATTTCATTATGAAATAAGGCCCCAATGAAAAAAGACCCCAATATTAATGTTTGGGCTTAATTTCATTTCATTTTGAAAAACAATTTAGGGCCTTATTTCATTTTGCATAATTTACTTGAAACATGATTGACATATGGACCACACTAAGCGGTATTTTTTTTTTTTTTTTTTTTTTTTTGTAAATTCATTTTTATTTTCAATTCATCTTAAAACTATCTTAAAGCTAGACAAAAATTCATAAAAACTAGCCTAGTTATCACTATCTTACAACTAACTTACTGGCCCCATTCGGGCGCTCTAAGTTAAACTAATAACTTAATGCTAATGCCTTTCGGCCGTAGAACTATCTTAAAACTAGAATCCATATCGGTTTTATTTTTCACCGAGAAGAATTTATAAAAAAACTCGGTATCTTTGTCTTTATTTTTTTGTTTTATATAAAACTTACAAACTAAATAAAACTAAATTAAAACTAATTAAAACTAATTAAAACTAATTAAAACTAATTAAAACTAATTATAACTAATTAAAACTAATTAAAACTACTATAAAACTACTTAAAGCTACTACAAACTACTTACAGACTACTTACAAACTAGAACAGCCACAGCAAGCATTTTCGGGTTTTTATAATTTTTTTGTGTTTTTATTGGTTATATAATTTTTTTGTATTTTTATTGGTTTTATATTTTTTTTTTTTTTTTTTTTTTTTTTTTTTTTTTTTGGTGCCACCCTGACTGTCTCTGCTTAAAACTAACTACCTAAACCTATGTAAGTCGGCCATGGCATAGAAAAATGCAGTCAACTTTTAAATATCCGAAGAATCTTCTTGTTCAGGTTTCAACCACCAGAACTGGTTCTCCTGCTTTACCCTATCTCTTCGGTCCCGATCGGACACAGTCCTACTGAACCGAAGGTGCTCCGCTCCGTGTTGTGCGAGGACGTCTCGACTGTAAAGGAGCCGCCGATCCACAGTTCTACGGCCGACGTGGTAGATTAGCGGAACCGCCGCTCTATCCTGGATCAGCCCTCGACTGTCTAAATAGAGGAATGCATCGGGCGGAATAAAGCCGCTTAGACGCACACTCTCGTAATAGTCGTTTTTAGGGTAGTAAGCCCCAAAAATTAAGCTGTTGGCCGAGGACATTGCTCTTGCAATGTGACCCCGAATAAGCTTCAGCAAGAAATTATCTATCCTTTTTATGTTGGCTCCGTTGTATAGAACCAGGTTGGAATAATAATGTTTGTACTCCGACTCTGGTGTTCTGTGTAATCCAAGGCAGCGTCTAAGACACTGCCTCTCAAACACCCGAATCTTTTCCATTTGAGATGGGGCAACGTTGAACCAAACCGGGCAACCATAGGCAATCATCGGCCGTATGAGGGCCATGTAGCAAATCACCTTCACCCTGCTGTGAAGCCGGCTGCTATAAAACAACCGTTTCGTCAGGGCAAAAGCTCCCCTAGCCCTGTACAGAGCAGCATTTATATGTCTGTCGAAATACAAATACTGATCCATCCAGATGCCAAGGTACTTTACTACACTTTTACTCGCCAGTGGCTGTCCACTTGGCCCTAGGATCACCAGCTTACGCCAGTTCTTTCTCGTATCCCTTGTGGCTCCACGCAACGGAGTCCTAAACAAGATAGTTTCTGATTTCTGAAAGTTGATTTTCAACTTCCAGTCATCGCAATATCGCTGAATCGTTTCGAAGTCACGCTGCAAGAGGATTCTGATGACCTCGACTTTTGGAGCTGTTCTGTACGCAATTAGATCGTCGGCATACGCAATTGCCTGAGTTAGACTACTTATCAGATCGCTGGTGTAAATGCTGAATAGAATCGGCGAGTTGACCGCTCCTTGCTGAAGACCATTTTTAATATTAAAGGTTGTGGCAGAAGTCACATTGCCACTCTTGACAACAAACTTTCTACCATTGAGCATATCATAAAGCATATACAACAGTGGTTTACTAATGCCAAGCCTGGTCAGCTTTAGATAAAGACCCTCTAGCCATACGGTGTCGAAGGCCTTCTCCAAATCAACCAGACAGGCACCCGTACACTGCTTTTTGGATTTGTTCCATTGCACATCAGAAGCGAGTTTAGACGCGGCATGAATGGTGTCATGTCCCGCCTTAAAACCGAACTGATTATCCGGTATGATATTATTGTCCTCTGCCCACTTTGACAGAGCTCTATTGATAACTTTTTCGAATACCTTGCTGATACTCGGAAGAAGACTTATCGACCGGAGATTCGCCGGATTGGAGTTGTCCTTTCCCTTTTTCGGGAGAGGATGCACCACAGCTGTCTTCCACCGCACTGGATAATATGCATTATTCAGAGCGTTGTTAAACAGCGTGGTATAAATGTCTACTGCTTCTTGGGGTAAATGTCGAAGTACAACGTTGGATATGCCATCGACTCCTGCTGATTTCTTCTTCTTTAATGAATCGAAGACAAGCTGAAGCTCCACCTTCGTAATTAACAGGGAACTTGGCCCATTTCGCTCGGCGATTATGGCGTTTGCCAAATGATCTTCATTGAACCCGGTGAAACCGAGGTTCTCTGATCGCCATTGCGTTATGTCATTCCGAAGGTAGAAGTGGTGGAGCAAGGCTCTGTTTTCCAGGTCATGGTTCGGGCGAATGCATGCATTCACCTTGTACACTTGCTGGAAAGCAGCCCCCACAGCCTCCACTTTCTCCTGCGGATCTTCGACAATAAAGAGGTCATCGTCCAAGACGGCGTCCTCTGGATCAATTCCTGCTGTCAGAAGTACGTCTCTGTTATCTATTGTTCTCTGGAGCTTAAGACACGGAAGGTCGTTCTGATCATTCCTTCTAAATATTTTGTTAATTTGGGGAAACATACTCGGGTCGCTTGAATTAACAGCCCGAATTTTGTTATCCCAATACAAATTAATCGACAACCGATAATTTTCCTTAATAAGCTGGTTGATGTTCTTGATCGAAGACTTCAGTGTCCTAATCTCCAGATCGTGTGGGTCAGTAAACCGTCGGTACAAGAGTTTGAGTCTTGTCAGCAGTCCACTTTTTTGTCTGTGTAATGCGTCAATGGTCGCATTCCGGTACATGTCGGTTGCGTCCCGTTGTTTGTACTTTGGTATCGTTCTGTCCATTGTTCGTTTGATTGTCTCGTCCATTTGTTCAAGATATTGGTCTATTTCGTTATTTGTCAAATTCCTGTAATTTGGTGGGGATATGTTATTCGAACTGATTTCGCTCGATAAGGTGTTGGTAAAGCGTGGCCAGCGCACCTTACTGTAATTGTAAGTATGCACAGGCACATACTCATCCAACTCCACGAGCTCGTTCGGAAGCTGTATTACGGCGGCGAGTCCGCAGTGGTCACTGTCGTACTCGATCGTTCGTAAGCAGTTTCTTGATCTTTGACCCACAGTGTCCGTAATTGTCAGTCTTGAGTCTATTAGCAATAGATCCAGATAGGCACCGCTTCTTGGAAACGATGGCCGATCCGTAGCCAGCAGGTCGACACCATATTCAGTGTTATATTGACTCATCCAATTAAAAAGATGAATACCTCTTGGATTCTGTATTTGATTTCCCCAATCTAGGTGTTTGGCATTTAAATCACCGGCCATGAGAAAGTAATTTTCTTCCTAGCTCAAGCGTAGACATTCGAAAAGTTTTTCAAGCTCTGTCATAAAATCAGTTGGCTGAGGTGATTCCGGTGCATAAGCCGCGATCACATACATTCGCTTCCCCTGTTGGAGAGGAATGCACACAATGCACGCCTCTAACAGCCGAAATCTGCGCAGATCACTATTATATATAACTTTATGATTAATGCCTTTTCGTATGAAGATTGCGACGCCCCCCCCTTGAGTGGAGTTGGGTACACTAAGCGGTATTTTGCTAGCTCTGTGTCCTCGATTAGCGGATTTTCGTAATACTTTTTGTGAAAACATAAATCAAGCGATTTCTTTCAGCTATTCTGTTACTTACTGATGCTTTTCAATATATGTAAGGATCGTGTTGAAAACCATCAGTGGATTTATACTTGCGTCCATTGACGAACATATTTGCGTTGTTTGTAAGGATTAGCGGGCAAATATTGTTCTGTTGCCTTGCAGGCATTTAGAAAATAAAATAAAATAATCGAACACTTTTGAATGCAAAATTTAAAAATCTATCGCTTATGATTCTTGTTTAAAGCAAACAAAATTGTTGGATCCGTTTAAGAGCGGCAAAGATACAACCAGTTGACTGAAAGGGGACCAAAAATCATTAAAATCGTTAAAAATGCAAAACGAAGTGAAAACTTGAAAATTACCTCATAACTTCTTTGACTTAAAATTATCTCAGGAACCCATAGTACCTCTGCTGAGACACTTTGTATATGGTAGAAGAGAAAGAATGGATTGTTATTTGTGATTAATTGGATATTGTTGTACTTTATTCTAGACCTATCTTCGTGCCTACTTATGTACATACCTAGCTATTCTACAAAATTTATATATCTGATTCCAAAAATGTTAACTTCGTTGTTTCACACTCTTGGGAATGGTTGTACAGGTATGCACAAAGAGGAACATTAGGGGCTTCGGAATAACTACGGTAGACATTTTTCAAAATTTTAATTTGAGATCCCGCGGCCGTTTTGAAGTAAAAAAACCACAATTCGAAAAAGTGGTCACGAAAATAATTTGAATTTCCGTCAATATAAGGCCACAGTTACCTATTTCTTATGATTTGTTATGGCTTTTGTAAGCTAAGAAAATGACATAAGAAACTACCCCTTTAAATTTCATAAAATAACTTTTAGCTTTAAATCTTCATGAAAACCTTTGAAAAATTGATTTATTTCAGGCTGTTTTCGATTACTTTTTCTAAATGGAATAATATTGAGTTGATTGACTTGCTCTGTTAACATTATACAGCATACCTATATTGATATTTAGTCGATACAAATGAGGGAAGATACAAATAACATAAACAAAGTGATAAAATTAGACTTTTAGTACAGGCAAATAAGACAAGTGACGATAAATTGTATAAAAGATGGTATACTTTTGATATTACTATACTCTAAAGTCTTATAAATAACAAACAAATTTGACATGCTCAGCGATTCTTCACAATTTTCTTTGGTCTATCTTTTTCTTAGCAAATTTATTTCAAAACCTATCGGTCGGAGGAAAAAGTGTGTATGCAAAATGTGCTTAACTTGCAGTTTAAGACCATTGTTTCAAAATAAAATCTTGGAAAATGACCCTGAACAAAAATTATTTGTTTCCTAATCCCTTACAAAATCCACCATAGCCATTTTGATTATCATCATCATCATCAAGTCCTGTAACCCCGTTTGGGGCATAGGGCGCCAACAAATCGTTTCCATCCTTCACGGTCTGCAGATAGATATTTTAACTGTGGCCACGTCTTTCTCTGGGAGTCTGCTTCCGCTAGAACTGTTGCTTTCCATGCTGTTCTTGGTCTTCTAACCCGCCGTGCACCCTGAGGATTCCATTCAAAGGACTGCTTTGCAATTTCATCGTTAGGTTTCCTCAGTGTGTGACCAATCCATTGCCATTTACGCTTTCTTATGTCAACGTTCAGCCGCTCTTGACTTGTCCTGCGCCAAAATTCCTCGTTTGATATAATTTGTGGCCAGCGAATTTTTAGAATATGGTTCACAAACGCCTGCAATTTCTTGGAGATGGTAGTCGTGACTTTCCAGGTTTTGCAAGCATATAACAGCACGGATTTGACATTGGATTCGAAGAATCTCAACTTTGTGCGCAAGGAGATTTGACAGGATTTCCAAATTTGGGAGAGAGAACCGAATGCTGCGCGAGCTTTATTTATTCTACTTTGAACGTCCAGATCAGTACCACCATTTGCTGAAACAATACTTCCAAGGTAGTTAAATTGTTCAACCTCTTCAACTGGCGTCTCCTGTATTAAAATACGCTGATGTGTGGAGCGACCTGTGAGCATTATTTTTGCTATTTATTTTAAGACCACTTGACTCCCCTTTTACCTTCAGAGTTTTACACATCCGGTTCAGCCCGCTGATGTTATTTGCCAAGAGACATATATCATCGGCATAGTCTAAAGTGACTAAGCCTTTCAAATGGTCTCCATTGAATGCCCTGCCTCTCTGCTGTTCCAACGCTGGCCGTCAAAACATCGTCAATCGCCAGTCAAAAGAGAATTGGGAATAGAACATCTCCCTGTCTCACACCCTGCCGCACTTCAAAAGAGTCGGATAGCTGCCCATTGTGTAAAACAAAAGCATCTTGCGTTGTTATAGGACTCTCTTATAATGGCAACAATTTTTAGGGGAACTCCTCTACCAAGAAGTGATCTCCATATACATTCACGGTTGACTCGGTCAAAGGCCTTCTCAAAACCCACGAACATGAGGTAAAGCGGTGATTTGAAACTCCGCAGACTGCTCAAGAACGATACGCAGAGTGTTGAAATGGTCAACACAAGACCGCCCACTGCGAAAACCAGCTTGATGCCTCTTGAGTGTAGACTCGATTCTAACCTTTATCCGCTCCAGAATGATGGTTGCCATTAATTTTGGAAAAACGGACAAAACTGTAACACCTCGCCAATTGTTGCAATTCTTAAGATCACCTTTCTTTGGCAACTTAACAATTAAACCATCCTTCCAGTCGCTGGGATAGATTTCGTTTTCCCACACAGCTTGTATCAACGTTTGTAGAATACTAGCCGTTCTGACAGGGTCAGCTTTCAGGAACTCGGGTGGTAAACCGTCAAGTCAAGCTCCTTTGTTGTTTTTGAGAAGATTTATGGAAGATTGAATTTCCAGTACTATAGGGGGTTAGATATCAATACCCCTATATGATCTACGCATCTCGTTAAGCTGGGGCACTTCAGCACTCTGCTCGACAGAATCCTCATTGAGCAAAGCACAAAAGTGATCCTTCCACCTGCGCAGCTGATCCTCGATTGATACCAAAAGTGCACCATCCACATCCATTTCAGGATGATTGGTGTTGCTTTTCTTCCCGACAAATTCCTTGGATATTTGGTACAATTCCCTCATATCTCCTTTTCTTGCAGCGTTTTCCGCATTTTCTGCGAGACCGTCTAACCTCACCCTCTTGTCACGTCTCACACAGCGATAGACCATCTTATGTGCTAAGCGATACTCTCTTCGCAATTCAGCCTTACGTTGAGCATCCGCTTCGGCATTTATTTGCATCTTCAACGATTTGCGAAGGTCGATTTTATCCCAGGTGTCTTGGGATATCCAAGAGTCTCTAACTCTCGACTGCTTGGGTACAGTTTCGGATCCAGCATCCATAAAAACACTTTTTATATCACCCCACATCTCATCAATTGTTGAATGTTGTATTCCGTTTAATGACGAAGCTCTGTCGTTAAGGTTGGTGACATAGTTACGACATATATTGGGATCACTTAAAGCATTTGTATTGAACTTCAAATTCCTTGCTGCACCCTGTGATTGACGTTGTACAGCTGCAGTTCGTAGCTTGAGACTCATGAGAACCAAATGGTGGTCGCTTCCCATGTCGGCATTTCTAATGCTTCGAATATCGCACATTGACTTCCTCCATCGCTGCTGAATCATGATGTGGTCAATTTGGTTTTCAGTTTGACCATCCGGATGCACCCAGGTGATTTTGTTGCAAGTCTTATGTTTAAATACAGTCCCACCCAGTACAAGACGATTAGCGTTACAAAAATCGACCAGCAAATCGCCATTTTAATTCAGTGACCCCAAGCCATTTTTCCCCATGACGCATTCCAGACCGTAGTTGTCTGATCCGACTTGGGCATTGAGATCACCCATGACAATTATGATGTCGGCTCTCGGAACACCACTGTAAACTGAGTTAAGATGAGTGTAGAAAGCGGTTTTGTCTTCCTGGGTCGCTTCATTTGTGGGGGCGTAGCACTGAATTATTGTGACGTTGCGAATTTTTGAACGGAACCTTGCTGTCATTATTCTTGCAGAAATGAGCTCCCAGGACATAAGACTACGCCTCGCTTCCTCGTTCAACATAATTCCGACACCATGCAGCCTTGGCCACCCTCTCTTTCATCCTGCCCGGAATACAGCATTCTTGTTTGCCCTGAGTCAGCTCTGTATTCGGCTCTTCCTCTCCACCTAGTTTCGCTGATGCCCAGGATACTGATCTTAAGGTGAAGAATTTCACGCTCAACCTGCTCGTATCTACATTTGCCGTACAAGGATCGAACGTTCCATGCTCCGATTTTCGTACGTATGCGGTAGCCAAAAGTATAGATAGATAGATAGATATTTTATTTTTATAGATCAAGGCCTTACAATATAAGAAAAATATGAAATAGATTTTGAATTTAATATAACATTTGAAGGAAAAACTATGATTAATAGCCAAAAGTATCATTTGCTCTTCTTAAAAGACTTCTTCTAATTGTAAACGATTCATTTATTGTTATGGCGTCTTGATTGACGCTGGTACATGAAAGATGCCGCACCCCCAAATCCGATGTGCGGTTTACAGCAGCCGAAGCTGCAGAAGGATTCTCCATAAAATGGTTACCTCTTGGGGACTCATTTCCATTTGTTGTCATATTTCATGTATTAGCATATATCCTTCCACCATGGTGTTTTCCGAGATACGATTAATAACATACATAAGCTCAGATTTGACAGGCACACCCGCCTTTTGTATGGTTAAACACATAACTGCTGGAGGCCGCCCACTATGAGAAAATAGACGCCTTTTGTAGCCGTCCAATATGGGTTACCAGACGCTACCTGCTGCTGCCGTTGGCCTTTTAACAAAAAAAAAGCTCCTCCGCCACCAGACTATCATGCCGTCGACCGCCACCTGCAGTTCATACGCCTTAAGGGGCTTTTAACCATCCCGAGGACAAGTTTGTGCCCTGACCAGCATCGCTGGGTTGTCTGCTTATCCCGGAATCCATTAGGTCCCCCTGCACGTTAGCGTTACCCGCCCTCTACCACGCGGAGGTGTGCATAGGGATTTTCCTTTCATTGAGCCTAGGACCATGCGGCGCGGGTCCTAGCACTCTCCAGTACTTTTTACAGAGATATATTATATATATATATTAAACAAAAATCTGACGCCCCTTAGGTACATGTATGTGTGTCCGATCGTAACAATATTTCAAAAATCAAGATTGCTTAATTAGATTCGTTTGCATTTTATATGTTTTCGATTTGTTTATAAAAGTCCAAAATCTTCAAGTCTTCACAAGTCTATAAAAAAAACTTCTGAAAACATTTTTCTTAAAAATAGGTATACTTTTATTTTAAAAGTATTAAGTTTTTATTGCTTAAAAACATAATCTAATCATCGATAAATTTGAGTCTCGCTCCTTCCTTGCAGCAATTTTGCTGTTTTATAGTTTTGAAAATAATAGTAAGTATACGCCACAGTTCACCATTTTAATAAAAGCCGAAGAACTTCTTATTGCAAAAAAGGACAATAGCTCAAATGTCATTATTGTAGTTCAAAATAGTTTATACATAATAAGTATAGTATAGACTTCAAAAGGTTAGGTTGAAGTTGAATTTTGTAGTAACAGTCGCACAAAAATTGTATTCTAAGAGAAATGTATTTATTATAAAGTATTGCAAGAATTTGCAGAGGACGGCTTAATTGATCCATAATTCTATATATTAAAAAAGGTGTTGAGCTTAACGCAACATACATTATGTATTTTTTAATTTTTGTGCACAGCGCCATTTTTCATTTTTTAAAAAAATTTCAAAAATTCAATTTGGGCGCTCTTCATGTTTCATAACCTTGCGTTCCTATAATTTTCAGCCGTAATTTCTGCAATATTATTTTACTGCCATAGCTATTTTCTATGATGAAGAATAAATGATTAATGGCAACAATACTGGTTGCGTTTTGCCAGTCGTGTAAATCAAGCACCATATTAAAAAAAGATCGTGACTTAATCATTTTTAGTGATGTGGAATATTTGAAAAAACGTTCTAAATGCTGACATACAAATAATAAATGTAGTTTTATAAATTAAAATAATGTACGACACTTATTGGAGTACATTGTTAAATAGAAACAAGTTTAATTATTTTAGCCCAGGAAAATTAGACAAAAAAATGTCTAAACTTCGAAAAAACTGGGACAAAGCTGATTTTTGTTGGAGTGACTTAATATGACGTCTTAAGCATTTCCTGAAAAGTACCCTTAATTTGGCCTGGGGCTAAATTTTTTAGGGGGGGGGGGGGGGGTGAAAGGGGTCGAAGTGCAGTTTTTTGGGAATTGTTCCTAAACTATCGGTTTTATTGAAAAAATGTGAAGGCAAAAATTAAAGCTTATGTTATTCTACACAAAAAATGTTAATATACTTTTTTTTCGTAGAACCAATAGTTTCAGAGAAAAACGTTCAAGAACTTCATGGTGCAGTGAGTTTAGTCCAACAATTTTATAAAATTTTTGCTTATCGCTGGGCAAATTTTGTTTGGGATTTATGTTCAAGTACAATACATTATTGTAGAATCAAGTTTTTGGGGTGGTAGGGGAAAGGAAATTGCCATCATCTTGAAAATAAGGTTGATTTTATTTTTGTTTAATAACTCGTTGTAATTGCGTTTTTCAAAAAAACGACCAAAAGATAGATTTTAGACGATTAAATTATCTAAGAAATGAGCCATTAAACATCTCTGTAAATTCATTAATCTCAATGTTACACTGGATCAAAGGTCACCTTTGCCTCGCATGTATGGTGGGGATGAAATGACGTTTTTTAAAGTTTTTCGCTTATTTGGGAATTTTTTTGATGATGTCTTTAGTCATAATAGAGGACTCATTTAACAGAAAATCAAGAGCAGTACAAAATATATTCTAGACATCGGCCACTCCACCAAAAATCAGCTTTGTCCCAATTTTTTCGAAGTGAAAGTCTAATTTTCCTAGGCTATTTTTTCCACAAATTTAAAGACTAAGCGAATTTTTTTTATAAAATCATCTCTTTTTATTAAACTATCCTCCTACTCTTTAACTTGCAATTCAAGTTGCATTTAAAAAGACCTTAGGTCTTACAGGCATTTAGTTGAAATTACAATCCAAGGAAGTAGTAGAATAGTGCCTAATTACAACGTTTATACCTGTTCTGCTCGTTATATATACAAAGAGATTTCTTTGAGAAATCTATATTAAACTGCTTGGAATCGGATTTATGACAAATTCTATCCTAAACAAACACTGAAATTCATTTTGTTGTTTGCGCTAGAAAAAATTCTTGAAGTTCAATTGAAAAATAAATTTCTAACATGAAGTGTGGCGTTACCGCACCTGGGTATTTGGCTATTAGTGAATTTGAGTAATATCCCTTTCATTTATCTTTTGTTTACCGAATGGATTATCTGTAACAGAGAATTTAAATCGGAATTTAAAAGACTTAGAAAATAAAGAAGGACTTTCTATTTTGTATTTGATTTGAAAAAAGTGTGTCTTCTAAGCTATTAATTTGAGCTTACGTGGTTTTGACAGAAAGGCGACGACATTTTGTTAGCATAAAATTTTTCAATTGAAAAATACTGCTTACATTTTTAAAATCACAAAATTAATCCTCTATTCATGAAACAAAATATGATTTTCTGAATAGCGCTGAATTCGAATCTGGTCTTAACCATGTCAAATTTTTGAGATATTGGAATCGTAAATTTGATAAAAAAAAAACAATTTTGAAGGCGCTGGCGCAGCACCAATAAAAATGTCCAATTAAGAGCATTGAATATTGATTTGGTTTTGAAAAAAAATTAGTTTGACAAAAAAAAAAAATATTTCTTTTAATTAATAATAATAATAATAATAATTTTAACTATATGTGTTTGAACATTAATTTCTCTAAAACCATGAACTAAAACAACTTGATTTAAAAGGAAAAAAATGCAGTTTTAGCTTAAAAAAAATTAAAGCATGACATTGTAAGTATTGTCACTATTTTAAAATAATTTTTCCATTATAAGTAATTTCTTTAAGCAATTACGAAACACGAAGCGAATTCGGGTATGTATTCAAGTGATAATGAATATATGAATACGCACCTTTATTGGGTGTAGACGTCATTCTTATTGGTTCTGGGTCATATTTGCCCATTGTTTTACGATTTTACTATTTTCCGATGTATTTTATTTTGTTTAAATTTAGATTATCATTCTGGAGTATGAACACTTTCCTTCGAAATTCTTTATGAATCTTTCAAAGACCATCTTTCATGTTCTAGAAATAATTGATTAATTGTTAGCCTTCGTCTTAAGCTACGTTTTTCGAAAATTAATTCAAAAATTCCAAATGAAGATTTCCTTGAGAGAAATAGGAATATGTTTCTATTAATAAAAATCTAAGTCTTATTCTTTTAGATCTATGTAGTTGCAATTTTTTATAGAAAGATTATGTCGTAATTTAACATTTTTTTTTAAAGATATTTTCGACTAGGTTTTCTCAAAAACTTGACGGACAAATCCAATTTTGAAGCCAGATTCAAATCTAGAAAACCATCAGAAAAGTATATTTTGGTTTATGTCGCAAAATAAAATTAAAATTAAACCTTAAAAATTAGGATTTCATCATGATTCCAAAAAATAAAAATAAAATGAATGACTGGCTCGGACGTACTTGCTCTTTTGTAAAAGATGCTGAGAGTTTAAGAAAATTGTATACAAAAACATGGAAACAATGAGAGAAAAATATTCGGAAGCATGAAGTACGACATTTTAATTAGTTAAAACAACTCCGACTCCGTATATAGGTTGAGGTAAAAAGAAAAGAATGCCACCTTGAATCTTGATTGAATAAGATTGTATGGAAAAAAAAGTTTGAAATCGTTGGAGCGGTTTTTTTTTTTTAAAGTAATTTTTTATGTATAAAACTCTTGAAACATTTTTAAGAAAAAAATTTGGCAACCCAGTTTTGAGATACCGCATTTTCAAAAACATTATTAGAAACTTTTTTTAAAAATTCAAAAAAAAAAAATTCAATTTTGGTACACAAAACTACTTATATTTTTTGAAAGCTTTTGTATACAAAAATAGTAAAATCAGTTTTACCGTTTTGAAGAAAATCGAGAATTAAAAAAATGGTTCTTTGGCAGGTACCATTAATAAGCATTTTTTGAGAAACGGTCTCCTACCCAAAGGTAGCCATTCTAAAATTAATTTATTGAATTTTTTTTAAGAAAATTTGTGAAGCCGTTTTTGAGAAAAAAACGATTATGTAAAATTGATAAAAAATTGTATGGCAGGTACCGCTATTTTTGGTTAAAAAAACATGTGGGCAGAATTACCAAAAACCACTATAGTAGGGGAGCCCACGATGCTAAATGTGGATTTACTCGAGCGTCGTTGAGACCTAATGGATTTTGAAGACTTGATGATGGAGAGAAAAAAATGCTAGTAAAGTATACCGTTTCATCGGAGAGGGGAGCATCTACAGGTGTTCAAAAATGTAAAAAAAAACAGTCACGTGGACATATTCGAGCGCGTCAGGTATTGATAGTGTATATGGCCTGGGTCTTTCAAATAACGGTGGTGTGTCAATCTGCCGGTTTGCGTGGTGGGGGTGGCTGTATGGGAGTGTAGAAATTGAAAAACAAATGGATTTACTCGAGCACGTCAGATTTTAATTTAAGTGACCCCCAAGGATGCTCACATTCAAAAGACTGACGATTCGGATGTGGATGTGTGGATTCGGATGGAAAAAAAAATATTAAAAATCAGCGACAATACTTGAAATTCAAAACAATTACGGTTTTAAAAGCCAGAAATTTGTCCTTTTATCTTACATTTAAATTAAATCATTTTTGTCAATAGTTTTCAAAATATTCGCAAACTCAAAATTTTGATAAAAAAATGCAAACAAAATGTTGGGATCAATTTTTCTAAGAAATGTGTAGTGAAAAACTAAATTTTATTTTTGTGGTCAATGCTCATATTAATTTGAAATCGAACAGAAAAAACCGGAAGGTTCTGTGTCTTCTAGTTTTTGAGAAAATTGCAAGTTACTGAATCTACATTTTTGAGATTTTTTTAATTTGCTTGCACTGCCAGCATTACGGCTGCGTTTTAAAAGTAAGATTATGTATGCAACCGCCCTGCTTGGGCTCACTATAGGATTTGGGGTATGTGCGAGGTTCGGTGTTTGCCAAATTTCGTTTGCATTTTATAACTTTGAATGTATTCTCTGTTTCCAATGTGGGCCAGCGCACACGAGCTGATTTATTTTGGATGGAAAATCGGTTTCATACCATACTGCAAACGCACACGGGATGAATTATTCTGGTAGAAAAAATGTATACATGTACCAGGTACATTGTACCTATTTTTACTGTGTTAGTATTTTTTACAGACCTCAAAATGAGAGATTTGTGTGTGTATTCGTTTTCTACCTCATTCTTCCACTCAAAACATGGTAGAGTTTTTATTCCGTTTCGTTCCGCACACTTCGCTTCCCTCTCCTAAAAACTTTGTGCTCTGGCGGAAGAATTCATCTCGTGTGCGCTGGCCCATAGCTACTAATGGGAACAGCTATATAATGATATAATATAATAATCTCATAAAAAAGTACTATCAGTAATTAACAATTTTCTTAAAAACTAGAAGACATAAAAGCTTCCGGTTTTTTGTGTTCGAATTAATACGAGCATTGACCACAAAAAGAAAATTTAGTTTTTTATTCCACAATTTTGAGAAAAATTGATCCAAACATTTTTTTTTGCGTTTCTTTATAAAAATTTTGAGTTTAAATGCAAATATTTTGAAAACTATTAACACAAATAATTCAATTTAAATGTAGGATTAAAGAACAGATTTCTGGCTTTTAAAACTAATATTGTTTTGCATTTTAAGTATTGTCGTTGATTTTTAATATTTTTTTTTCCATTTAAGTCGTTTTTTTTTTGAAAATCACTTCCGGGACGAGAAAAATGGCAGATTGTACTTTTCCCGTTATCCTAGAATTATTTGCTTCACAATAACAAAAATTCAACCGCGCTCGAGAATGTCCAGGTGACAGTTTTTTTTTGCAAGTTTGTAACCCTCCCACTACCTTAGGTCACACTCTAATCGTCAGATTATTGAAATACACACTTTTCAGCATGTAATTAACCTACCCTATCTTAATCTGACGCGCTCGAGTATTTCGAGCTATCGATTTTTTTTTACTAATCTGACAACCTGCCCTAAGCGGCCGGCCCTACATAGAGGACTGATATATGGTGGAGGTACTCAGCAGGGTGCAAGGTACCCCCCTTTATACTAATCTGACGCGCTCGAGTAAATCCCAAAATCCCTTAGTAGGCTCCCCTACTACTATGTACCAAGTTTGAAGAAAATCGATCCAGCCGATAAGGCTGTAGTCGAACAGACAGACAGACAGAATTGTGGCACCTACTTTTTAGGTGTTCTCTATCATCGTAATGGCATGTTTGATTGTTATCTCAAAAAAATATTCTTGCACGAATCCAAAACTTGCCTTATGGTAGGCTATATCGCAAGTAAAAATGAATACTGCGACAGAATAAAATTTTTTATAACATTGATTTCTAATTCAATAAGTAAATGAACCTAGCTTAAATTATTCATGTTAGAAAAGCTTGTCACACAGTGTTATAAAGTTAAATATCGTTGAGTCAGTGTTATAAACATTTTAAAAAATCAATATTTTTAATGTTCTTTATTTTGAATAATTTTTCCGAAAAAGCTCATAACAAGATTAAATTACTTCTTTCGTTATGAAATGTGGAATAATGCATTTAATATTTTTTAACTTTAAACGCTTAAGGCAACATATATTTTTATTAAAATTAATTTAAATAATATATTTATTTTTATCAGATTTTTTTCTTGAAAAACTGTTATCTTTAAAAAAAAAACTAAAAACTTAAAATATTGTTTATTCTAAAAATCGGAAACAAAATTTTGGAATTCTAGTTTCAAATTTTGAATTTGAAAAAAAAGGTTTTCCTTAACGGCTTTTTAACATTAAGTCCATACATGATTTTCTTATAAAATTAAAATATTATTTTAAAATGTTCCAAGGAGTGTTTAGGAATTGTTTGGTATCAGGTTTCAAAAAGAATCATGTTTTTTTGAAATACATATTTAGTTTTTAAAATTGCAATATTCTTCAAACATTCAAAAAATATATGTATTTTTTTTTATTTTAGTACAGAATAGGTACTATTTATATCATTTTCAAGAGTATGGAAAATCAAAAAGAGGTTCGTTCTTGGGTAAGGTTCCATTTATAACCATTTTGTTTAAAAGGTATCCACTCAATAAAAGCCTTTACTAACATGTAGTAATTAATTGATTTGTTTTTAAAGGAAAGTTGTGTAACCATTTTTGAGAAAAATTAGCTTTTGTAAAATTTCTAAAAAAAATTGTATGGCAGGTACGCCTTGTACCTGTATACTACTAAGTTAAACAAAATCGATCCAACCGTTTTGGCTGAAATCAGGCAGAATATTATGAGACCCTATCATCTTAATGATAAGTTTGATCAAAATCTCGATTTTTTCTACGAATGCACAACTTAGCATACATTAGGTACCGAAGTATACCTGCATATAATCGTAAGTAAAAAAGGGTTCAAAATGAGTAGTTTGGACTGCGGAGTAAATCAAATGCGAACACCATCATCTAAAGTTTGGTGAATTATTATTAAATTATTTAAAGATTATCCAACGGGAGAGGTTATAAGTTTTAAGGATTTTTGTAAAAGAAGAACTTAAGAATCTAAAACTCAAGGTGTTCAAAATAACAATTTTAAAATGCTGTCATTTAAACGTATACCTACACTACCTACTGGAAATTTATAATACAAATTATCCCCAACAGCTTTGCCTATAACTTAATAAAAAAAAGAAATACATTACAAATCCAGTTATCGATTTTTTGAACCTATTTTTGGTAAACACATAAAGTTACATTGAAGATTACGAAGCCATGTTTCGACATACTGAAAATGGTTATAAAACTTTTCACTTAACTTTTGAATTCAATAATTTAAAATCTCATCACATAAATTAACGCAAATTAATATCCCCATCATAACTTTTCTGATTTCAAATAAATTATGAAAAAAAAAAAATATTTGATCAAAATATCAAACTTTCTACGAGGAATCAACATTCAAATCTTCATGAATATGACTTATAATTTTAACACACCTAACATGTTAGAAAAATTTATTGTATATTTACCCAAAACATCAAAAGAAAACATTTTGGAAATAAAGAATTTTCCAAAACCTTCCCAAAAAATAAAATCCAATTTACGCAATCATCCTTAAATTAAAATATCCTTATAATCTAAATCGAGCCATCTGAAATTATTTAATATACTCTTACTCTAGGTACAGGTTTTCTCAATATTTATTCAAGCATTTTTCAAAGTTTATCTTTCGCATTAAAGAAAAAAATATCGAAATCCAAGAATGACAATCTTTTTTTTCTAAACTGTCTGCAGATTTAAACAGGATCACCGCTTGAGTAAGCATTCCCAGAATTTTGGATCCATATCGTCTTACACACAGTTAAACATCTTTTTGTAGAGATTAAAGGAAACTCGTATGATCATCGTTGAAAATCTTCTACCTACTTAAATATTAGAGAATGGTCAAAGGAAGAAGACATATTAAAATAGCCGGGAAAATCGCCGCATATCTCTTCATTAGCAGGATAACAAATATCTAATAGTAGTTGATCCTTATTAAAGTAGTCGCCGTGCTCCTTAGTGTTGCTATCAAAACAAAGGATTAAGGGAACGTCCCTTCCGATGCAATCCATGTCTTTAACAAAGGTACATTTATTGTACAAAGGCGATGTCATAAATTTAAGTACATGTCATAAACTATTGTTTTAAGTTGAATTCCGGCTCAAGCGCTATAGTTTGCGGTTTCTTAATTCTATTGTTCCATTGTGTGGTTTAATTATTACATTTGTATGTGGCGTGCAAAAGGTTAAAAAATATTCTTTCACTAATTTAGAGATACGTTTATGAGTGCGCCATATGACATCTTCTTAACTTCATAGCTGAAAAAAATAAATAATTAAAACAAATTTCATGTAAGGGGCCTATCACCTGTACATGTTGTATATGCGTACTTGTACAAATATTAAATGGAGGCTTGATTTAATTAATTCAAATCAATTTCAATGTTTATTTTTTCTCTAAAAACAAATATCTAAGGACTTCATCGAACAATCAGTAAAATCAACTTTGCCAAAAAAGTGTAGATACAATAGCCGGGAGAAGTTTTTTGACAAAATAAATAAAATGCACGACTGGGTCGCACGTACTTGCTCTTATGTTCAAGACACTGCGAGTTTAAGAAAATTGTATATACAAACATGGAAATTATGAGAGAAAAATGTAGAGAAGCATGAAATACGACATTTAAATTAGCTAAAACAACTCTTTGACAGTTTGAGGTGAAAAAAATATGCCATCTTAATTCATGATGAAATATTATTGTATGGGAAAAAAATTTTAAAATCGTTGAAGCGGTTTTTTTTTAAATTAATTTCTTGTATATAAAATTCTCAAAACATTTTTAAGAACAAATTTTGGTATGCAGATTTAAACTATATATTTATTTGTATACAAAAACAAAATTTGAAAAAAAATTGTCAATCCGTTTTTGAGATATCGAATTTTCAAAAAAAAAGTTTGAAACTTTTTTTAAAAATCCAAAACCTTTTTTTTTGAAAATTTTGATATGCAATATTATTTAATCTTATTTGAAATTTGTATATAAAAAAATTAATTTAAATCCGTTAAGCTGATAATGAGAAAACTCAAAATAAAAAAATACGTTCCATGACAGGTACTACTAATAGTTGCTAAGTGTAAAATTTTATAATTTTTGGTAGTAGGTCGTACTAATTTAAGTGTATTAAAAAAGTTTAATCAAAATCGTAGGAGTCGTTTTTAAGAAAAAAAATATTTTCTTTTGCAGTTTTTTCACTTTTGTATGGAAGGTACCGTTATTTTTTCATAAACGTAAAATTTTTTCTAAAAATATTTTAGAAAGTACTAAAAAAGTCTTAAATATCGAGTTTCAAAAAAATCTATGATGCCATTTTCGAAATATTTGACTTTCCAAAAAAAATTTTGAAATATTTTTTAAAAATCCAAAAAATATTTTTTCAAAAATGTTGGTACACAAAACTATTAACATTTTTTGGTAGCTTCTGTATAAAAAAATAATTGAAATCGGTCGTACCGTTTTGAAGAAAATCAAAAATCAAAAAAATGGTTCTTTGGGAGGTACCATTAATAACCATTTTTGAAAAATGGTATTCCACCAAAAGAAAGCCTTTGCTAAAATAAATTTATTGAATTTTTTTAAGAAAAGTTGTCGAGCCGATTTTGATAAAAATACGATTATGTAAAATTGCTAAAAAAAATTGTATGGCAGGTACCGTTATTTTTGATTCTAAAAAAAAAATGAAAAAAACGTGTCGGCAGAATCACCAAAAACCACTATGTACCAAGTTTGAAGAAAATCGATCGAGCCGTTTAGGCTGTAGACGAACAGACAGACAGACAGACAGACAGACAGACAGAATTTTGCCACCCACTTTTTTGGAGTTCTCTATCATCGTAATATCATGTTTGATTGTTATCTCAAAATTTTTTTTTTGCACGAATCCAAAACTTGCCTTACAGTACCTATAATCGCAAGTAAAAAACTAATACAGTCGAATTTGTTTTGTTACTTTGTTGTAAAAACGTTTGTCTACCCGAGCGGAGCCGGGGCGGGTCAGTTAGTAGTATATAAAAGTTTTGAAATTCAAAATTGCATTTCAAAAATGTATGGGGAAAAAAGTATTTTGACATATGTAATTAAAAAGGCTCGCAAATACCGGTTAACTTTTCAGTACAAGCATTCAAATTCGTCATCGGTTTTTGGCCATCAGCTCGAGTTTTCAAGAAATTTAAAAGTTTACGACCACTTATACAAAACTCTTTGTTGTTATCTACCATTTTCTTTGGATTTCGTTCTTTGTGCTTTTTAATATTTTTGTATTGAAAGATGTTTGAGCATATTTCAGCTCAGAGTGTGTTTTTATTGTCTTCGAACCTACACTAAGCTCAAACATGACTTTTCAAGTATTGAACACTAAGGATTGGGTTTGAACTCAGACATCCGGAGGATTAGAGACAGGACCCTACTATATTAGCACCACCCTACCGAACGACACTTTCTTGTCAATGTAAGGCCGCTTCCACATTATGTTAAATTGTGTACAACATCGTTGACTAACAGTGTTGAGTACATGTAGGCGTATTGATCGACAAAGCCAATCAACATTTGTTGACCCGAACGCAACCCAATTCAAATGGATAGCAATCGACAAAGTTGTTCAACAAATTCCATTTTATTAAAAACATTTGTAGGGTTTTAATTTCATGAATATAATTTATTGGTTTTGTGCGTTATTAATCAATTTTTATTACAGACGAAAAATGCAATATTTGTTTGGAATAAGTATTTTAACGTTATTGTTAAAAAAAAAGAAAGTTGGGTACCCCCAGGATTCGAACCCTTCGATCTGACGCATTGATCAGATAATTCCATTCCACACAAATTGTTGCTACCAACCAACAACCAACCAACAATGTTGATCGACATAGTGTGGACCCTCCTTAAGACCGAATGTCTGTGTTTCATTATTTGCCCTTATTGAAGTAGACAAATTCCTCTTTGCATTACTTCAAGGGCGGTTGTCAGGTTTCCCTTCCAGGGTCAACCCCCGGGCTTAACTGTTTCTTCTCTTTTTTCTTCTGAGAATATTTTTTATAAACGTACAGGTTTAATGCCAGTTTTGGGCGCTGTTTAGCATCTTCCACTTTATGTTTTAAAGCACTTGTTTTGTTATAATCTTGCGCGCACTAAAGGGGTTGTGACTACCCCTAAAAATGATTGAACGCAGTGCGAGCGTTAGGAAAATAGGAAAAGATTTAAAAGGAGATACCGATGTGCATTGGTTTTGAAATTCTGAATATCAAAATGGAAGGGCAAAATAGAGCTGGGTAATGCATTCCACATTCGTGTGGTTCGGCTAAAAAAAGAATTTCTGTAATTACGTCCAAAATTGGGCTCAAGAGTTAACTGATGTGCATTCCTGGAAGTGCGAGTATTACGGTGGAATTGTTTTAGGGGAGGAATGCAAGTGGGCTATTTCGCTTGAACAATGTTTATAAAAATAGCGATGAAATAAGGCGAGGCATGGAACAATACGTTGATGTTTAAAAGTTTCGAATGTTTTGGCTGTAGTAGTCCGAAAGGTAGTTTCTAATCCAACGAAGAAGAGATTCATCAAATGCAAGCAATATCGATAATAGAGCTGGGTGCCAAACTCCAACAAACGCTTTTGAAATATCAAGTGCAACAATCTTATTTTCTCCAAAACGATGTAAAGATTTGTTCCACTGCTCAGTGAGGTAAACAATTAGGTAACCCAGTAGACCTACTGCTACGAAAGCCGTACTGCCGGTCATTAAGAAGCTTCCGTTCTTCAAGATATTTGTTAAGCTGATAATTGATCAGCATTTCCATGACCTTGGAAAGAAGGGACGTGAGTGCAATTGGTCGATAGTTAGAGGAAGACGACGATTCACCTTTTTTAGGGACAGACAGGGCTGCCATGTCTTCAACTAGTTGCATAGCACAATTTCAAAAATTGTGTAGCACAAAATCGGAGCCGAATAAGTAGCCCAAATAGTAGCCCAATATCAATATTTTTTTTTATTTTGTCATAACTTCAATAACAATTTATTTATTTAAAAAAAAAACAGAATAGCGTAAATTGAATTTGTCACAATATTATTATTTTCATATTTGTTTGCTTGCTGTTAACAGTTATTTTGATATTTTTTTTGTGTAATAAAAAATGAGAATTCTGGGAACAACACATTAACTGATTATTACCAAAGTGAAGTTTGTTGCGGTTCCTTGAAATGTCAAAACCATTGAGTATATTGAGTGAGTAAAAAGTGGTGCCAAATTTTGAAATGTGCTAAGGACATGTTTTGGGGGAAAACTGTTCTCTTATATAATTTATTTATACAAAAACAATATCGCCCAAGATTAGATTTTGGCTATTTAAAACCCAATTATGATTGTGCTGTCCCACCGAAATTGTTGTCGGCAATCTTAGAAAAAGATAGCCTAATTTCCGATAAATAGCCCAATCTGGCAAGTCTGGGAACAGGCTGGACAAATTCTGTTTTCCATACACTCGGAAGGAGACCAGTAGAGTAGGACAGATGGAAAAGCTTGCGCAGTGGCTTTGCCAGCTTTCAAGAACACGTCTTCAGAACAATGGGAGGGATACTATCCGGATTTGTGTACATCAAGATATTTTAGAGTTCTGGCTACTGCACGAGTGCAAAAGAAGATTTGTCCCATAAAATCGTTAGCGCTCTCAAGTACAAGTGGAGTCATGACACTCTCTGGCAGCGTCGAATTAACAGAAAACAGTGCTGCAAGCAAATTGACTTTTTCTATAGTGAACTGACAGCAGGAGTATCATTGAGACGAGCGTTTGAGCCGAAGATGAGGTGCAATTACGTACGTTTTTTACAAACGACCAAAAATTTTGACTACCTTAATTTTTGATCAGTAGTACCTCGTGGCTTGATGGTTAGTGCGTAGGACTGTCATGCCGAAGGTGTGGGTTCGATTCCCAGCCGTGCCACCTAAAAAAAAAAACAGAAATGTTTTATTCGAGGTACTGCCTCTTGCGAGGAACTGACAAATCCTCCAAGAGTCATGAAAAAGTGCTTCTCATTTAGCCGTTCGGACTCGGCAAAAAACTGTAGGTCCCCTCCATTCCTTTCCACAAACACGCACACAGGAATGGTTGTGAGTTGTAAGTCACTAGGCCCTGGTTCTCCACGAGCTGTTGCGCCACCCAATTTATTTATTTTTTTAATTTTTGATCATGCAAAAATTTGGTTCTTCGTTCATGAACGTTGCAGGTCTTTCGAGCTTGTTTGAAGTTATTCCGGTTTTCCTCAGTGGGGTTGGATTTGTATCATCGGAAACTTACTTCTCTTACCCTGATAACCTGTTTCCAACTCAAATCCAACCATTAGTTCTCCTTCGGTTTGATAGATTTTATCCTGTTCGAATTAAATTTGTTATCATATCTGCACTGGAGTCTACGTCATTACCGAGGAAGCATAGTGACCAGTAAATTTTAAAACATAATGTGATATGTGACCAATGGTGGTCAGTAGTTCTCGACGTTTGGCGTTCTATGTGCTGCAGACAAGGAACGTGTGTTGGACATCGTCTCTTTCAGAGTCTCCATACTGGTTGTTCGATTTCTCGATCTTTTGGAAAAAGGCGTAGAAATACGGTGAGAAATTGGGTGACGTAGTTTTTTACTTCACCATGTTTCCGGTCATACATACCATTCAGTTACATTCCCGATTAGTCTCCTCGTCCATCGTCCTCTACTTTCCTAGCTCCCAGCACATCATTGGTTGCAACTTCTGCTTCAGTTTCTGCCTTTTTGTCGTGGACGTGCTGCAAGAAGATCAATGGGAATCACTCCTGTGACTACAAGGGCTCCTGGTTCCGACACCGTTTGGTACGAGCTAGCCACACATAAAGCTCTACATCTTTGCACTGCCACCATCTGCTTTTGGAATTTTGTTGTCGTAGCACTCCCGCCCAGATCTTGCAACCGTTAAGGAGAATGACATGCGTTGTTGACTTCCAGTATCTTCCGCTTGCCTGCCGTTGTGCCACCTATGTTTGCCATCAGTCGGCGGAGCATTGTTGTGACTTTCGTCCGCTCGTTCCGCTTCGGCTTTTAAATATGTTGCCAGGAAAAATAGCTTTGTGTGGCGAGTTTAAGTCCCAAATACTTCATCGCATCTTTGATTCTCATGATTTCAAAGCCAATCTGAAATTATATTAGTATGGGAATCCTCATTTTCGTATGTCAGTTTTTTCTATTGCCAAGCTAAGACCGTGATCACCCATCTAGAATTGACAAGTCGCATGCCTTGGTTCAGCTTCCACTGCACACTTTCAGTATTTTTTGTCGTTATTACCGCAGCAAGTCCATTATGTGAAGTATGTCATGCTAAGAATTTTTCTACAGATCAGGCCCCAAGATTGATCCCTGTGCTGCTCCGGAGGTAATCTGCTTTCTTTATGTGCCATCCATGGTCTCATAAATCAGGTCCCGGTCCCTGAGATAGTCCTTCACCATCCGCAAGGGATAGGCTGGGATATTGAAAGTACCTCCAAGCGCGCTCAACGTGTTGATGCTTAGCCTGGCCGAGTTAAAGGCGTTCTAGATATCCAGAGAGACGATTTTAAGAAGAAGAAGATTTCGGTAGTTACAACAACAAAAAAAAGAAACTATCGTGGACTAGGTCTTCAGGAGACACAGACCATTGGCTCTTCTTCTTATGTGGTGGAGCTTGAGCATAAAAACTCCATTTCAGAAAGATGCATGCATGTAACTTGCGATCCATAGACCATAGGTAAGGTACCTATGTCATAGGGAAAAAAATGTACACATTGCAGTACTCAAGTTTTTTTTTTTGCATAACAGCAACCGTTAAGGTTGGCATCAAAATAGGAAATGAGTTTGGTTTTTGAACGTTTCAAAAATGAATGTTCAAATTTTCAACGATGGCCATTAATAGAGCCTTATTAAAAAAACCACTCAGTTAAACCAAAAGCACACTGCTTTATCGATAACTGCCACATTCAAATCAATCATTATCATATTCATTTCATCCCCTAACATTAATTCAATCTCAATTCAACTAAAACCAACTTGTCAATGAATTTTCATCGTTTTCCCGCAGCGCAGGATACGCACTCATAATCCTTTGTCAAATGCCATATTTACATTTAAAATTATCACCCA
Source organism: Dasysyrphus tricinctus (assembly GCA_963921185.1). Lineage (NCBI taxonomy): Eukaryota > Metazoa > Arthropoda > Insecta > Diptera > Syrphidae > Dasysyrphus > Dasysyrphus tricinctus. Next base: position 65,115,524 of record OY992531.1, on the reverse strand, counting down.
ATTTCGATGTCGTTCCTACTAAATACAATGATTATTTTATTACCCTTCATATTTACCTGTTGTAACACAAAAACCACGTGCTATCCTCATCATCATGGTCATGCTTTCCACAAAATTGATGTGCGCAACCCCTAAATTTTGTTTGCATTGCGCAAAATCAACACCACACCATTAACATCATTGACAGTCAACCATACAGTAATGCTCGTGAATGTGTTGGTGAAACTGGAGAAATAAAATATGACAGAGCCACCCCATGGTAGACCCATCTATGAAATGCGAATTTTCCTTTTTAACCCACCTAAAAACAATATGGGAAATTCTCACACATACCATTTGAAATGAACACTTACACATTCGAGAATTGTGCATTCCTTGTTTCTGATTGCTCATAGAATCTATGCGTTGTCATGTCAACCACACAACATACAATTAAACATTGACAATATATTGTAAGATAAACCACCCTTAAGATGGATGCATAAATAGAAATAGCAAATTCTACGAGAATGTGTGTGTGTGACTGTGAACTAGAAAGCACACCCCTTAAAAATATCCTTAGAATGGCCAAGCCAACAGACACTTTTTGTACGTGCATCTAAGCGAGAAGAAAGTCCCATCCCCTCATCAACCTCGTAGACGTAGTAGCTATACCTTTCCTATGGCTTTCAAAAAAAGGAAAAAAAAACCTACCCCTAGTCCTTTATTTTGAGTTAGTGAATGAATTATGCGTATTTAATGCAACGAATATTACTGTTGAATACTCAGTCGGTGATTGATGGTTGTCCGTTGACGTTATTCAAACGCAAACAATCCGCCAACGCGTTCATACCTATAATTTAAATTAAATCAATTACTATGGTGATGTTTTATATTTGTATATATAAATAAATGTGTGTGTAGAATAATGTGATTGATTGAAACATTGTAATTAAAATTATCTATCTATACAAATAGCAACACAAAGGATTTAATAAAATTATAAATATATGTGGAATAACATCGTCTATAAGGATATTCAACGCCCAATCGATATTTTTGGATTATAACAAAACAAATAAATTACATAATTAATTAAATAAATATTGAGTGTTAAATAAAGTGATAATAATAATTATTTTCATATACCTACCTACCACCTGGTGCAAAACATAATAAAAATCTTATTATTTTTAAAAATGATGTCAACAACAACAGCACATTCTTCCGTTGGGCCTTTAAGGCCGTCGCAAGATGCTCCAGTATCAAGACCCCGAGCCGTTTATAGCATTGATCAAATTTTAGGAAATCAAAGCCGAAGAAGTGGTAAGGAAAAATTGTTAGATAAATAAAAAGAGAAACAACCCATTAATAAAGAAAATAAAATAAAATATGAACCCTGATATTTTTAAATCCTCAAGTCAAAATGTTTAGTTATGGAGAGTGTTGAACCAAAATAGGTTTATTTCTTGCAAAGTAATGTTTCTTAACTTTAAACTTTAAGTTTGGGATTTTTTCGAATAGAATGCGTCGGAATTCAAGCTCGGATTAGAGACAGACACAAAATAAGATAAAGCAATTTATAAGCAGTAACTTACATTTCATAATCAAGAAAGGTTTTAAGTTTTACAATTTTTTTACCTCAAAACCGTTAGTTACCTACATTGTACTAACAGTTTGTTTTTACTTACTTAGCTTAAAAATTGTATTTGGAAGAAGATAAGACGAATATAAAATAGTTAATGTAAAAACAAGTTCGTACCTACCTACTCTATTCTCAGAGCACATTTTAACAGTTAATACTATTTTTAATTCAATGATTCGATTCCAAATAAGGGGTACTTGTACTTGTGCTTGTATAGTTTATGATCAAAAAATTTCAATTGAGGATTGCTAAAAGGCAAATGAATTGAATTAATTATAAAGATATAAGCCCACATAACCATTTGAGCGTTCCTATATTATATTTACTATCTGCCTAGGTTTAATGAAAAAACGAGTTTTTACTTAATAATGCAATAATACTCTATTAATATCTAGTTTATTCTCATTGAAATCAAAGTATGTTTAAGTTATTTCAAGAATGAACTTCAAAACCAAATGCTTATGAGAAATCTTAATAAAATGAATGTTGAAACTAAACGATCTCTATATTTCTTGAGCTTGAATATAATCAAAGACTATCATATACTCAGAAATTTTTAATCAAACAAACGTTTGCCGATTCTTTCTATTATCACCGCCATATATCTTGACAAAGAAAGTGATTTGGTTTTTATTCAACAACTCAATTGAATTTCATTTTACAACAGAATAATGTCAAAATAACATTTAGACAATAAAATTATCTAAAAATTCAGCTATTAACAAACTCTGTAGGTTAACTAATTTTGAAGTTATAGCGTGTCAAAGTCACACTTGATTTTGTACTGTAAAAGGGACAGATTACAGTTTTTTGTAAATATTATTTTCTTTTTTTAAATTAATGAATTTATAAAGGGTGATTTTTAAGAGGTTTAGAACTTAAAAAAAAAAAAAACACAAAAATTCGAAAAAATGAATGAAATATTTATTTGAATCGATAGTTTGAACCTTGCAATTTAATGTTTAAGGATAATTTCATGCAAATGTTGACCGCGGCTGCGTCTCAGGTAGCCCATCCGCTGAGTCCAATTTTGGCATACTCTTTCACACATATCGGCCGGTATCTCACGAATGAATGCATGGATGTTGGCTTCCAGTGCGTCAATCGAAGCGGGCTTGTCCCTATAGACATTAGCCTTGACATACCCCCACAAAAAATAATCTAATGGTGTCAAATCGCACGATCTAGGCGGCCAATTGACCGGCCCGAAACGTGAAATTAACTGTTCACCAAACTCGCCTCGCAATTGCGCCATTGTTTCGCGTGCTGTGCGGCATGTGGCACCGTCTTGTTGAAACCACATATCATGCAAGTCAAGAACTTCCATTTCGGACAAAAAAAAGTTTGTTATCATCGCTCGGTAGCGTTCACCATTGACAGTAACGCTGCGATTCGCATCATCTTTGAAGAAATATGGCCCAATAATGCCGCCGGCCCATAAACCGCACCAAACAGTGGCTTTTTCGGGATGCATTGGTAGCTGTTGCAATGCTTCTGGCTGATCTTCACTCCAAATGCGGCAATTATGCTTATTTACGTACCCATTCAACCAAAAATGAGCCTCATCGCTGAACACAATTTTTCGATAAAAAAGCATTTCGAACCGAGCACGAATTTTGATAGTAAAATTCAATAATTTGCAAGCGTTGTTCATTTGTAAGACGATCCATGGTTAAATTGCAAACCAAACTGAAGCTGTTTGACAGTGACACAAGGTACTAAACACACGTCAGCTGTCAAAACCAGTGTTGCCAAAACCAAACCAGCTTAAAAATCACCCGTTATTATTGCTCATAAAATTCTACACAGCAAAAAATATAAGACTTTTTTCGTAGGAGCAATTTTGAGAACACTACATGTGAAAGATAATAAGAGCTTTTTACTGTAATGAAATTTTTTCATCATCTTGCTCGGGTAAAATAGGTAATGAGCGGGATTGTGCACGTTTTTCCCAAAATCTATAGCTTCTACAAAATGAAGTGTTATGATCTTTTTTGTGTAGAGTAACATAAGCTACAATTTGTACATTCACATTTTTCAAAAAAAAACTGATAGTTTTCGAGAAATAAAGACAAAACTGAATTTTACCCCCGGGTCTGGGTCGGGGTTATCTTTTAACATGCATTACAAAAACCGAATGGGATCCAGGTTGCTATCGAGGTTAATTTCAATAACCCAGATACAGGTTTTCACTCTGACTGGCAGATGGCTATTTACCATTGTGAATGATATCAGTTTTTTTTCATCAGTGTTAGGAATAGAGAGGAAAAGAGACAGGCTTTAGATGAAAACTAAATAAACGGAAGAAAAAAAGAGATTAATATACAGCACTGTTCTTGCACCAATCTGCATCGTTTTATTTTCATTAGGTGAACCATAAGGGTTATGAGCGATAGTAAAACGCGGTTGTTTACCGTAAGCCTTATAAAAAGTTTGATCCATATTAGTTAAGCAAATATTAGTCAACAAATCGAAGAAAAAAACGGTTCTATCGATGTGACTGGTTTATGAAACAATGAAATTGGTAAAATTGTTACAATAATCGTCGCTACCGTTTTCTAGAAACCAAAATATAAAAATAGACCTGACAGTGGTTGGATTTCACAATAAAGTCACTTCATTCAGCCGCCAGAAGAAAAATTTCATCCATATCATTGTTTTCAGAAAAATCATAAGTAAACAAAATATGGGCGTGGCATTGGGCGGTTCTGATAAAAATCATTGTTTACACCTTACATAATTAAATGAAAGAAGTCACCAAAAATGTTTTTAAGTTGAATTTTCATTGATGCATGTTATTAATCTTGACCTTGCGTCTTTGGCAATCGATAGAATTCTGGGTTCTGGACCCAAAAAGCAACAACAAAATGAAAAAAAGGGAAGAAAAAGTACGAATAGTCAAAATATCAGCTTTTGAGCCTGCTTAAACGATTCGTTTATTTTTTGGTCCTTTCGATTGATAAAAAGTAATAAATAGTACTCTTGTATGCTCAGTTTGTGCTGCCATAAATGTCGAAGAGATACAAAATATATTTACAACTTTAACGGCCAAGAAACAATTTTGCGAAGCGTAAAGTTAGCACCGCCATTTTCGATTTTATAAAAAAAGTTATGCTGTATTGTGCTCGACTTGTGATGCCTTGTGCCGTAAATATAAACAAAAATCACACATTTTAAAATTTTACGGATGAAAATTTTTGAAATAATTCAATTTTGTGAAATAAGCTGTTTTATGCTGCCATATGCCGAAGAGAAAAACCTCGCATATGTGCAACTTTTACGGACAAAAACAATTGTGCGAAACGTAAGGTAAGCAATTTAAATCTTAATGAAATTACGAGTACCTATCCTAACTAGTATTATAAATGCGAAAGTGAGTTTTATTCATAAGTTTTAACGTCTTAAACGCTGAATAAATTATGATGAATTTTGATATTGGGAAAAATGGGACCGTGGAAACGGTAAAAGGATAGTTTCTTTTACCCGTGTGAAAAACAGAAAACTGTTGACATAGGCCTGCCTGACGACTGGATGTACCATTAAGCGGAGAAACGGAGTTGCGTTATCAGGACGGCCAGAGGTTACAAAGAGGCAGTTTATATAATTCGAACTCATGGGAGGTGGGGCCAGCGGAGCCGCGGGAAAAAGCTAGTTATTTGTAAAGAAAACCCCTCCAAAGTCAGTATTTTTTATTCGTTCTTGAGATATGAGGCGTTTATGTTTTTTTTAGCTACCACTGACCTGTAAAAAGAAGACCTGTGTTTCTTTTTTAGCTTAGAAGACCGAAGTAATGGAGCAAATAGCTAAGCATAGCCAAATTCACTCTTTTTCACTTATATTTTCATTCTTTCAAAATTGTGCGTTCAAAACATCAAATTTCAGTTCAGATTTTTGAATTTTTTGAGTTTTGATTGGTGCTTTTAACGCACCGATCTATATTGAATCGTATGACAGTTCAGTCCTTAGATGTCTATCAAAATTATATCGGGGTGCTTTAATCTTGCTCTGCTCAAAGCTTAGTCTGATCACTCGAGCTTTGCTCTATGTTCTGCTTAGAGCTAAAAAAGGAAAACCGACAGTGGTAAACGAAAAACGTTGAAAAAAACGAAAGGGAAATAACTTCACTGGGAAATAACTTTACATGGGAAAAACCTTCACCACTAGTGGGAAATAATTTCACTTTTTTGAAGTGTAGTTATTTTCCACTGAAACTGAGAGATAATTGCACTTTTTTGTGGGAATCAATTTGACTTTAATGTGCGTTTCCTTAAATCCAGATTCTTTTAATGCAAAAGAAACTTTGCACACACCCAGTCTCGCATCTACCCCAAATTCTATGGTGTGTCCAAGAAGGGATGTTGCAGGGGGCAGCATTCCCCCCATACTACATACCTCACGGTTTATTCGCCGTAATGTTTTGCCTTACATAAATACAGTGCTAGCACCCAGCATTACGGCTAATAAACAGTACAACCCCCCTGCTTGGGCGGTGCAGGGAATTAACTTCACGGGAACTACCTTCACATGGGAATTAACTTCACCACTAGTGGGAATTAATTTCACTTTTTTGAAGTGAAATTATTTCCCACTGAAAGTGAGTAATAATTTCACTTTTTTGTGGGAATTAATTTCACTTTAATGTGCGTTTCTTTATATTCAGATTCTTTAGATGCAAAAGAAACTTTGCATTCACCCAGCCTCGCATCTACCCCAAATCCTATAATGTGCCCAAGCAGGGGGTTGCAGGGGGGCAGCATGCCCCCCCATACATACCTCACTGTTTATTCGCCTAAATGCTTTGCCTTACATAAATACCGTGGTAGCAGCAAGCATTACGGCGAATAAACAGTGAGGTATGTATGCAACCCCCCTGCTTGGGCACATTATAGGATTTGGGGTAGGTGCGAGGCTGGGTGTATGCAAGTTTCTTTTGCATTTAAAGAATCGGGATTTAATGAAACACTATTTTACATTTTTGTAATTTTTATCATATCATAGGCGAGAAATAACTTCACACAATTTTCGGATGAAATTATTTCCCACCTTCAGTGGGAAATTACTTCACAAAAAAAAGGTGAAATTAATTCCCACTAGTGGTGAAGTAAATTCCCATGTGAAGATAGTTCCCGTGAAGTTAATTCCCTGCACCGCTTGGGCACACTATAAGATTTGGGGTAGGTGCGAGGCTGGGTGTATGCAAATTTTCTTTTGCATTTGAAGAATCTGGATTCACAGAAACGCAATTTTAAATTTCTATAATTTTTATCATATCATAGGTGGGAAATTGCTTCACAAAGTTTTCAGATGAAATTATTACTACCCTTCAGTAGGAAATAACTTCACCAAAAAAGAGTGAAATTATTTCCCACTAGAGGTGAAGTTAATTCCCGTGAAGGCATCTCTCGAAAAATGATGTATTCAGATTGGGGACTCTCTATGATGGGAAATAAATTGTGTGCGAAAAAAAGAGTGTAGCCTTTTCCAAATAATATGCTTCTTCTACGTTTATCAATTTCGCTCATCGAACAGTATACTGCAAAACGGAAAGTTGAAGTAAATTTTCCGTTTATAATTTTTTTCTGTCAATTGTGACACACTGTTTGATTTAAACATGGCTTTTGAAAAGGTAGGTCTACAGTATCGAATCCAGCGTTGCCGGACATTTTTTTTGAAAGTGCCATTGCCAACAACAGAAATCTATTAAATCCGGATTTATTAAATCAAAACATTTATATAAATGTCTATATTATTTGCTCTGAAATATGCTTAAAAATATTATTCATTAATTTTATTTTATCTCTTTATTTCTGGGAGAAAAATGAAATGATTAAAACTTCAAAAAGAAGTTAAATTATTTTTAAATCGAGATTGAATTAAAAAATGGATTTAAGTGCAGATTCACCGAGTGAATAATATGGGGTTAGATTTAATTTTCCAATTTAAATTATATTCCAAGAGCCAGAGCAAAAAAAGTAGGTGCATTCTGAAATTTATTGCTGAACTGATTATCTTGATGTTGTTGTGTAAAGTTTTTGAGAAATTAAATTTTAAGGTCATTTTATGTATTTCTGAAATCAAACAAAACACGCACAACTTTTTTTTTTCAAAAATATTGACTTTAAAATTTAATTTCTCAAAAACTTTTCACAACAAAAAAAAACTTAATTTAAGAAAATCAAATAAAAGAATGGAATATTAACTCTCAAAAAACTTTACTATTATATTCGTACCGTGCACGACTCACGGGATATTTGATAAAACGCATTTTCCAGGATGGCAGCTTACGCTCGTGGTTCCCAGTCCCAGTCCCGCCAACTTGGATTTACATTCGGGGGGCACCCCTGAACATATTCCACCAAGAAAATCAGTTCAGTACAGTAATACATCAATTGCAGTAAAAAACTACCCGATTGTTGGCCTATTATTTTAAATGTAGATTAAAGTTTTGATCTGAATTAAACGGGTGAATATTAAATATAATAAAAAATTAAGTGGTCAAGTGTTGGTCAAGTGTTGGATGTTTATATCCCAAGAAATATTTGTTGCTTAAATATTTTTATTTTACTGCACTACACCAACAGCAAAGTGCCATGAAGTCTTTGAGTGCCACAATGCCATTTAAATGAAAGATGCCATAAGTGCACAATCGTGCCACATCGGCAACGCTGAATTCAAATCTGGTAGAATTCACCAACTTGACAATAAATGCTTTGGAGAAAAACAGACAGATTCTTGTGGCTTATAGGTTTTGAATTTTCTAAGCCGTATAGTAGAGTATACCTAAGAATTCTTCTGAAGAAACTTGAGTGCTACGGAATTTCTGACTCGTTGTTGTTGGGTTGGTTAAATTTTATTTGAATAGTCGTAAACGAATGGTAGTTGTGGACAGTAGCGGATCCAGGATTTGGCTGTGGGGGGGGGGGGGGGGTTCGGCTCTCTTAGACATCTCTCAATTTAGTCAGTCAATTTGTGCTCAAAAAGGCTCTTTGCGAGCGAATTGTGGGGTAGTTTTGATTTTTTTTCATCCTAAATGTTTTCGGGGGTGCTGAATCCGAATCTGAGGTTTGCCAATAATATTTCGTGACGCAACATGTAGAAAAATGCAAAAAAAATATGTAAAATGCATTATTGGGAGTTTTTCACTAATGGTTCGAAAAGTGGAAACTATTCGCAAATTACATCAAAGTACCATTGAAAGTATAGGTACACAATTTTCAATTAATCTTTATTTATGGTTTTTTTCTGCGACAAATAATTTGGACTCAAGCGCTTATCGAAAATTGACGTATTTTTGCTGTTTTCAAAAATCCACTCGAAAGCATTAAGAAATTATTTTGTGTGACAAAATTTGAAATTTTGTCTGTAACAGGAACCAAGATATACTTTTCTGATGATCTTTCATGCGCTGAGCTTGAATCGGGCCTTGAAATCGCTTTATCACGTCATGTTTTTGAGGTATTCAAATCTAAAGGTAAAAACAAGGATTTCTTATGGAAATTTGCGGTAGCATTTGTTTTCGAGGGTAATATTTTTCTAAAAAATAGTCATGGTCATTCTGGGGTACGAACATTTTACTTCAAAATTCTTTTTGAATTTTTCAAATACCTCCATTTGTCTTCGAGAGATCGTTAGTTTTCGTCTTACTACCAAAGTTCCAGTAAATTTGTGCTCAAAAGGGCACTTAGCTGTAGATCATGCTGAATTTTTGCTCCCACTTTTCCCTGCAAACACCAGCTAAAATTCTAGCTTTATGTTAACAAAACATTTTTGTGGAGAATATCACATAAAAAAACAGCTGTTCTCTGAATACATATTTTACTCAACAATTTCAAAGAATTGTTTGTTCAATATTTCAACCAAATCTGATTAATCTGGGGAGAGTTTTGTATGGGAGCAAAGTTTTACCGCATTCAAAGATATTGGCTAAAACATGTTATTCATATTGGCTAAACCAAACATTTACAGTCACGCCATTTTGTTTGAATGATCCTACCATTTCTTATTATAAATATTTAAGGAATACTTATCAATTTATTAATTTAATTTAATTATTATTTTAAAGAAAGCCAAAAAAGAGAAACTTAGATTAAAAATCGCCTCGTTTTTATGAAATCATCAAAATATCTTCAAGCTGCAAATCTTTAGTTTTTAGAGTTAGGTATAAGCCCTAGAATTTCCCGGGGGTCAGCTAAGCTCGACAGTTATCAACATTCAGCTTAAAACAATAGCATGCTCTACTCATAATTTTAGCTGAAAAGGGATTTCAAGGCAAATGGTAACATTTTTCTCCTACATAATCTGAATTTTGGTTTTCAATTTCTGAAAAAAATTATTGAATACAAATATCAGGTGTTGTCCTTACCTTGAGCTCCTCAATTGCATTGAACATGTAAATTTGCTGAACTAACCCCGTTTGTTTCGCCCAATGCTCTACGGACTGGAACAAAAACGAAGCACTGTTTATTCTACCTTGTTTTTTGGCCAATTTCCTAGGGGCTTTAAAAAACACAGTTAACATGTGAATTGTTGAGCCCCAACAAGATATTTTTGTTCAGTTTCCTTGCTTGAAGCTTGGGAGAACAACAGCTTGCATGTAAAATTGTAAGGTCCCTAACCTCGTCGAATTTCTTTAAGGCTTGGGAAAAAAGAGAACCAACATGCATTTCCAATTCCCTAAGGGCTTGGAAAAACACATTTTAGGCTTAAATTGGTTAGCCCCAACTCTGATCTTCCGTCCCTCTAGGAGGGCTTGGAATAAATAAAGCCTACGCTTTTATATTCAAATTATTCTTAGTCTCATCTTCGTTATTTCATCCAATTCCTTTGGAGGCTTAGAAAAACATACTTTCATGCAAATTTTTCAGCCCCAACGTTGTTTTAAAAAATAGGCCAGGAAAAATAGGTTCCGAGGTTGAAAAAATTAATTCATGAAATATTAAAATTGGAATCGACGCAGAATTGCAACCTCTATAACATATCCAAAGTCCCCCAAAATCCCCGCATTGGCTATTTGTGTAGATGCATTTGAAGAGGTGCAGACGGGGAGAATTTGGAGGTCTATCAAACTAAAATATTTGTTTGGGTAAAAGCTGATCATATGATACATGCTTTAAGGGTAGTTTTTAACGCTGAATCTAATGAAACCAAATTCAAAATCATACAACCACCCAAAAAGAAGTAATAGTCCTTTTTATGTATTGATGACTTTTTTTTCAGGTACAACAGGTAAAATATTACCGAAAACCCTTTGAAAATAACGGTATGTTAATGAAACTTGGAATGAATGTTTCATTTGTCATAGGAACTAAGAATCAAGAGAGTCCCTAAAAATATCCATAGTGAAAGGGTGTTTTTTTTAAGGGGGAGGGGCAACAAAGAATGTTAACCATAACACCCACGTAAAAACTCTTACATTCATGAAACTCGCCAAAAATATTAAACTCTTCATGGCAACCAAGAATCAAAATAGTCCATACAAATTTCTTTGTTCTAATAGTGTTTTTGGTGACTGTTAACTTGTTGACTTGTTCTACGGAAAATACGATTTCAAAAATTTATTTTTGCTTGAAAAGGCCCATAACTTTGTTAAGAGTGCCTGTATCATGTTAGATTTGCTTTTATTAGATTCAGCGTTAAAAAATACCCTTAAATCATATACCATACTTTGTGTATATACCTCAATTACACCAAATCGGAATTTTGGCTCAAATCTTCCAACTTCTTCCCAGATTTTCCCTCTCTTTAATAAAAAACCCCAGAACAAATATATTTATGAGGACTATTTTGATTCTTGGTTGCCATGACAAATTATATATTTTTGGCGAATTTCATGAGTGTAAGAGTTTTTTCGTGGGTGTTATGGTTAACATTCTACACTTGCCCCTCCCCCTTAAAAAAACACCCTTTGACCATGGATATTTTTAGGGACTCTCTTGATTCTTCGTTCATATGACAAATGAAACATTCATTCCAAGTTTCATTAGCATACCGTTATTTTCAAAGGGTTTTTGGTAATATTTTACCTGTTGTACCTGAAAAAAGTCATCAATACATAAAAAGGACTATAACTTCTTTTTGGGTGGTTGTATGATTTTGAATTTGGTTTCATTAGATTCAGCGTTAAAAACTACCCTTAAAGCATGTATCATATGATCAGCTTTTACCCAAACAAATATTTTAGTTTGATAGACCTCCAAATTCTCCCCGTCTGCACCTCTTCAAATGCATCTACACAAATAGCCAATGCGGGGATTTTGGGGGACTTTGGATATGTTATAGAGGTTGCAATTCTGCGTCGATTCCAATTTTAATATTTCATGAATTAATTTTTTCAAGGTTCCCCTACGATTTGTGCTATTTTTCCTGGTCTAAAATAAGTACTACACAAAAAAACAAATATTATATCTATGATTTTAGGGATCATTCTTTGTTTCATAAGGTGTTCTTAAAAATTTTAGGTTTGGAAATTAACACAAATTTGAAACATTGTAATGTATTTTATTTTGCTATTAAATTAATTGTATAAATCGACTGTGGGGGGGGGGGGGGGGGGGGCTTCAGCCCCTATAGCCCCCCCTCTGGATCTGCCACTGGTTGTGGATGATATAGGTATGCTCTAAAGAAATATTGTTACCTCAGAAGTCACGGAAAAGAGTCATTTGGGACCCTTTATCTTCTTATTTCTTGTAAATGATATACCTGGCATGTTGAAATTTTGAAAATGTCTCCTATTTGCAGAATATATAAAGTTTTTTGCAGATATTTTCATCTCTGCTGATGATTTGCTTCTGCAAAATTATCTTAAAACATTTGCAAGGTGTCTAGTGTAAACTCAATGATTTATAACTTGACCTTGGAAAATGCACTTTTATGTTTTATTACCGTTGTTTGAAAAAAAAATATCTCGGTGTGATGGTGATCTTTGATAAAAAAACTCATTTTTCTTCTTCACCATCGACTCTATAATTTGAAAATATGTTGAGTGGAAAATATGTTTTCCGTTGCCTTTTTGGTCACAAACGGAAAAGCGGCTAGCTTCACATTTATTTTTATCACTATAGACCACTTCAAAAATTGCTGAAAAATACAAAAATCTATCAAATCTTTTCAATTTTACTGTGTTTAGCAATAACGAGGGTTAAGAAATACTTAATGTAATTTTGGTTTTATACAAATATCGAAAACACTTCTTTTTAAATAATTTTTTGTAAGAAATGCAAAATGGGAGTTAGCTGCTTTTCACTCTAAGCTGACGATTTAGGAAACACTTTTTAAATCATACCCTCCTATTATGTACCATCATTTCTGAGCTTTTCAACAAAAAAAAAATAACGATAAATGATAGTTTGTGACTTATGACTTATGATCCCGAATTAGAAAATTTGATTCCATGATAAAACAAAACTACCAATGAAGAATCAAATCATTCTAAAAACAAAAAAATAGGATTTGAAATATTCGACAAAAATAAACTCAGATTACTTTGTACATTCGTATTTATTCATTTCATTTTCCTATCAGAATGTCCTTAAAATCAAGGATTAACATTGAACTAAAACAGAAACATACCTCTATCGGTATACCTACACATATGTATAAGTGCACAGTTCATGAAACGTAACATCATGATGCAGGATATAAATTTGCAACGATCGATGATGTGAAACAATTTTTCCCAAAGAGGATTATGTTGGAGTTCGTTTTTATTGTTGGTTTCTTTCATTCAATCCTTTTTCCAATTGATTTTATGCAATTAGAAAAAGAATTGCTTTGGTATTTTATTTACAATAAAAATCAATTTTATATAAATTAATCCGCGGCGGAAAAATGAATAAAATCAATAAATAAAATACTCCTTGAAATCAGAATTCTCAAGTTCTAATAAAACAGAAGAACTTTCGTCAATACATAAAAGCTATTGCCACCCACCTTCCATCACCAGTACAAAATGCATTAAAAAGGACTTTTTTTGTATACATATTTGTATTTAAGTCCTTATACAATTACAAAATTGAATTTGCACACTCTTTTCCTTTTTGATTTCTCTGCTCTGAGTCTGGTTAAACAGAAGTAGTCTCCATTTGTATTTATATTTTGTTCTTTAGTTTCCCTCGTGATGATGGTGTTCAAAACACTCGAAAATCCATATTTTCTGCACTTTTGTTTTCCCCTCATCACATCATCATCATCATCAGATTCATCACCCTTCGAACCTCGTCAACTTCTATATGGTAGAAATATTTCAAATACCTTCCATACCTACCTACCAACAATAAGAGGGTATATCTCTTTGCTTTTTAATGAATCGATTTTGAAGTTGAACCTCAAATTAATTTTTAATGTATCCATATACAAATGAATGAGAGTATGAAATATTTCTCAGCAGGATATACATACATCTTTGTACTTTTTTGTTGTTGATAAAGATATAGAGGTAGAAAACATGATTTTTTATCCTAAGGGTGAATTCGCAGATATATACATTATACACCTTGACAATAGAAAATCGACATAAATATATGCCGCAAGGATAATGATATTGCAGTAATACATTTTAATAATGTCATGTTCATGACAAATATTCATATTTCTTTTCATGGCTTACAAACAAAAATGAAATGGGAGGAGGGGCACACCTAACCCTTTTCTTTTCTCAAAGTTAAAAAAATATCTAGTTTTAAATCTATTATCCTGCAAAGGACACAATATAGATAGCATCACATATAGAGGCACATCACACGAGAACGAGAGTGTCAGAGGATTTTCAATTTCCGTACCGCAAAATTACCAATGGCAATTGCATTAGGCTCTGTTGTTTTTGTTCGTATATGTTTTGTGTGTTGGTATATGTGTGTGTGTTTGTTGAAATCTCGATATGTCCAGTTCACAGGGTCCATATATCACCATCACCAACAGAAAGACCACCACCCAACGATAATGGGGTTATCCTGTCGTGATGAAGTTGTGATTTCTACAGGGTGTAGTGTTAATGCAATTTGCATATAATAGCATTTGATGTTCAATATAAATTGTGTAGGAAGATGTATCTATGGTTGCGGCTGATGGTTATAAGGTATTCATATAGGGAACAGACAGAATGAGTGAGTGCAACCCCACCCCGTTCCCTCCAATATCGATGGGTAACGCTATTGCATCTATTGAATAAAATTAGCACAATGCAATTGAGTTATGGTGGAACACACACTATATCCTCTTTCCTGATGGATGTTGCGAGAAAGGGGTGTCTTTTATACCCTCCTATAGCATCCAGCAACGCCCTTAGATTGGCTATTATTTATATGCAACTCCTTCTCTACGAGCTATGCGACGAGCCCGTTTTGTGTGTTGATGAAAGATTGAAATGTTAAACGATATGATGATACAATCAATTTTCAGACAAGCAAAACCTCTAGAACTGCATCAATCTCCTGATGATGTACACATCCCTATATGCATTTGTCTATAGAGGAATATCTAAAGGTATATTGAATGGGGTTCTTGTAAACTTTTGCCATCGAAGTAATTGAATTATTGTTTGTTTAAAACGAATATAAGCTTCAAAGGCTTCTATAAAAAGCTTAAGAGTTTAACAAAAACAACAATAACAAAAAACTCACCTTCAGCTGAGAAAAAAAACATGAATTTTTGTATGAAAGGATATTTTGTGAGGTATCAAAACCATCATCATCATCTAAAAATGTTTGATCAAAGTCTAATTATAATTGATTGATGTTTTTCCAGGTATGCATGTATAGCTACATCAACATCACATCATATCATTTGTATCGTATTTGTATGTTAATTTTAATAAATAAATTTTGTGGATTTTTATGGGGTTTTGATGATGATGGTTATTGAAATATCAATGTTATTACATGATTACCAATTATAGGTATAGATGCTTGTTGCTATATAGTATATTGTTTAGATGGAAATTTTATTTTATATCAATATTAATATTTTGATCTATTCAGAATTTATTATTTCTATTTAAAAGCTGATTTTATATTTATTCAAATTGGGATTTTGCAAAGGTGATAGAATTTTAACCGCCAAATTGACAACCGCATTTTGAAATGGCTATAAAGAGATCAAAAAGGGGATTTGAAAAATATTATAAAAGCTATGTAAAATCTGTGTATTTTTAATAGGCAATTATTTGTAATCCGACAAAAATATCCACAGCTCATAGAGTAGAGAATAAAAAGAAGATTTTAAAATGAAAAACAGTCGACTCCGGCTAGCTGAAAGCTAACAATTAAGAATTTTGTACCATGTCTCATCCCAAAGCAATAAGGAAGAGTCGCAAGCGGATAGTTTAATTAAAAGTACAAAAAAAAATTGGTGCAACCTAAAAACCGAATAAAAATAAAAAAATTGACGTAGCTTAGTTTGATGCGGCTCCGTGAAATAACTCCCCAATGAAATAACTCCCCAAAGTGAAAATGAAATAACTCCCCAAATTGGGGCATTATTTCATTTTGAAATAAGTCCCCATACTCGAAGAAGAAATAAATACCCAAAAACGAATGAAATAAGTCCCCAAACCAAAAATGAAATAATTCCCCAAAGATTTGCAATGATTTTTTTTATTAAACGTAATAAATAAAGTTGTTGAGTAAAAAAAAATTGGTTCTTGGAACTTTTAAAGTTGTGCCATAAGGTTGCTTTCATCATCATCATCATCGTGTCCTGTAACCCCGGCTGGGGCATAGGGCGTCAACAAAACGTCTCCATCCTTCACGGTCTGCTGCAAGGTACTTAAGCTGTGGCCACGTCTTTCTCTGGGATTCTGCTTCCGCTAAGACAGTTGATTTCCATGTTGTTCTTGGTCTTCCAATCCGCCGTGCACCCTGAGGATTCCATTCAAAGGACTGCTTTGCAATTTCATCGTTTGGTTTCCTCAGTGTGTGACCAATCCAACGCCATTTACGCTTTCTTATGTCGACGTCCAGCCGCTCTTGACTTGTCCTGCGCCACAATTCCTCATTTGATATTATTTGTGGCCAGCGAATCTTTAGGATGTGGCGAAGACAGCGATTCACAAAAGCCTGCATTTTCTTCGAAATAGTAGACGTGACTTTCCAGGTTTCACAAGCATATAACAGCACGGATTTGACATTGGATTCGAAGAATCTCAACTTAGTGCGTAAGGAGATTTGACTGGATTTCCAAATTGGGGACAGAGTACCGAAAGCAGCACGAGCTTTATTCATTCTACTTTTAACGTCCAGATCCGTACAACCGTTTGCAGAAACAATACTGCCAAGGTAGTTAAATTGTTCCACTACTTCAACTGGCGTCTCCTGTAAAATAATACGCTGCTGTGTGGAGCGGCCTCTGAGCATTATTTTTGTCTTTTTGCTGTTAATTCTTAGACCACTCGACTCTCCCTTCACTTGCAGTGTTTGGCACATCCCGTTCAGCCCACTGATGTTATTTGCCAGTAGACATATGTCATCGGCATAGTCTAAATGACTGAGCCTTTCGAACGGTCTCCATTGAATGCCCTGTCGCTCAGCTGTACCAACACTGGCCGTCAATACGTCGTCCATCGCCAGCAGGAAGAGAATTGGCGATAGAACATCCCCTTGTCTCACACCCTGTT
This sequence comes from Dasysyrphus tricinctus, assembly GCA_963921185.1. Lineage (NCBI taxonomy): Eukaryota > Metazoa > Arthropoda > Insecta > Diptera > Syrphidae > Dasysyrphus > Dasysyrphus tricinctus. The sequence continues at coordinate 65,098,293 of OY992531.1, read as the reverse complement.
GCACTACGAAGGAGTCGGATAGCTGCCCATTGTGCAAAACAAAACACCTCGCGTTGTTGTAGGACTCTTTAATAATGGCAACAATTTTTGTTGAATTCCTCTACCAAGCAACGATCTCCATATACATTCTCGGTTAACTCGATCAAAGGCCTTTTCAAAATCCACGAACATGAGGTAAAGCGGTGATTGATATTCCATCGACTGCTCGAGGACGATACGCAGGGTGTTGATATGGTCGACACACGATCGACCACTGCGGAAGCCAGCTTGATGCCTCTTGAGTGTAGACTCGATTCTATCCTTTATTCGCTCGAGTATGATTGTTGCCATTAGTTTTGGGAAAACGGACAAAACGGTGATACCACGCCAATTGTTGCAATTCTTTAAGTCACCTTTCTTTGGCAACTTAACAATCACACCATCCTTCCAGTCCCTGGGATAGCTTTCGTTTTCCCAAATATTTTGTATCAGCGGATGTAAAATACTAGCCGCTGCTACGGGATCGGCTTTCAGGAATTCAGCTGGTATTCCGTCCAGTCCAGCTGCCTTGTTGTTTTTGAGGAGGTTTATTGATGTACGAATTTCCGATTCTGACGGGGGTTCGATGTCAATACCCCTATAGGACCTGCGCATCTCGTTTAGTTGGGGCACTTCAGCACTCTGCTCAACTAAATCCTCATTTAGCAGGGCACAAAAATGGTCCTTCCATCTACGAAGCTGATCCTCAATTGATACCAAAAGTGTGCCATCCACATCCATTACAGGATGATTGGTGTTGCTTTTTTTCCCGATAACATCTTTGGCTATTTGGTACAATTCCCGGATATCTCCTCTTCTGGCAGCGCTTTCCGCATTATCTGCGAGTCCATCCAACTTCACCCTCTTGTCACGTCTCACACAGCGGTAGACCATCTTATGTGCATTGCGGTACTCTCTTCGCAAGTCAGCCTTTCGTTGAACATCAGCTTCGGCATTTATTTGGATTTTCAACGATTTGCGAAGTTCAATCTTATCCCAGGTGTCTTGGGATATCCAAGAGTCTCTACGTCTCGTTCGCTTGGGTACAGTTTCGGATCCAGCCTCCATAAAAACACTTTTAATTTCACCCCACATCTCATCAATTATTGAATTCTGGATTCCATTTAATGACGAGGCTCTGTCGTTAAGGGTGGTGACATAGTTTCGACATATGTTGGGGTCATTTAAAGCATTAGTAATGAATTTTGTGCTCCTTGCTGCATCCTGCGCTGGTTTTTGTACGGCAGCGGTTCGTAGTTTGAGACTCATCAGAGCCAAATGGTGGTCGCTTCCCACATCGGCATTTCTTATACTCCGGACATCACACATAGACTTCCTCCATCGCTGCTGAATCATGATATGATCAATTTGGTTTTCGGTTTGACCATCCGGATGCACCCAGGTAATTTTGTTGCACGTCTTATGCTTAAATACAGTCCCACCTATCACAAGACGATTCGCGTTACAAAAGTCGACAAGCAAGTCACCATTTTCATTCCGTGACCCCACGCCATTTCTTCCCATCACGCGTTCCAGTCCGTAATTGTCTGAACCGACTTGGGCATTAAGGTCTCCCATAACGACTATGATGTCGGCTCTCGGAACACTACTGTAAACCGAGTTAAGATGAGTGTAGAACGCGGTTTTGTCTTCCTCGGTCGCTTCATTTGTGGGGGCGTAGCACTGAATAATTGTGACGTTACGAATTTTTGAACGAAACCTTGCTGTCATTAATCTCGCAGAAATGGGCGCCCATGAGATCAAACTACGCCTCGCTTCTTCGTTCAACATAATTCCGACACCATGCAGTCTTTGGCCACCCTCTCTTTCATCTTCGCCGGAATACAGCATTCTCGTCTGTCCAGTGTCTGATCTGTATTCAGCTCTTCCTCTCCACTTAGTTTCGCTTATGCCCAGGATACTGATCTTTAGGCGAAGCATTTCACGCTCAACCTGCTCGTATCTACCATCGCTGTACAAGGATCGAACGTTCCATGCTCCGATTTTCGTACGTATGCGGTAGCCAAAAGTAACATTTGCGCTTCTTGAAAGACTTCTTCTATTTGTCAACGATTCATTTATTATTATGGCGTCTTGATTGACGCTCGTACATGAAAGATGCCGCATCCCCAAATCCGATGTGCGGTTTACTGCAGCCGAAGCTACAGAAGGATTTTCTATAAAAAGATTACCTCTTGGGGACTCATTTCCATTTGTTGTCATAATTCATGTATTTGCATATATTCTTCCACCATGGTGTTTTCCGAGATATGATTAATAACATACATAAGCTCAGATTTGACAGGCACACCCGCCTTTTGTATGGTCAAACACATAACTGCTCGAGGCCGCCCACTATGGGAAAACAGACGCCTTTTGTAGCCGCCCAATATGGGTTACAGACGCTACCTGCTGCTGCCGTTGGCCTTTTACCAAAAAAAGCTCCTCCGCCACCAGACTATCATACCGTTGACCGCCACCTGCAGTTCATCCGCCTTAAGGGGGCTTTTAACCATCCCGAGGACAAGTTTGTGCCCTGACCAGCATAGCTGGGTTGTCTGCTTATCCCGGCATCCATTCGGTCCCCCTGCACGTTAGCGTTACCCGCCCTCTACCACGCGGAGGTGTGCATAGGGATTTTCCTATCATTGAGCCTAGGGCCATATGGCGTCCTAGCACTCTCAAGTACTTTTAGAGGGCAGGTTGCCTTAGGCAGCTTTTAATAATTTACGTTGAATATTTTGGCAAGGTTAGAGTTTTTTTTTGTGGGAAGTGGATTTAAAAATTACTGCGCGCGGCCGGGGAGGGGGGCGATGGCGCGTTCCGCCACTCCGCGCCACCGTAAACTATTAAAAGCTGCCTAAAGCAACCTTGTGGCACAACTTTAAGAGTTCCATCCATTAAATAACGCCTGTTTCCACTATTCCCACGATTGTGGACTTATTTCATTGCATACTTTTGGGAATTAATTTCATTGAGAAATTACATCCCAACTTGAGGATGAATGAAGTCCCCAAAAATCGATGAAATAAATCCCCATTTTTGGGGACTTCTTTCATTTGAAAGAACTTCTCAACTTCATACAAATTTTGGGGAGTTATTTCATATTTTTTATGGGGAGTTATTTCATTGAGGAGTTATTTCACGGAGCCGTTTGATGCAAATATTCTATCAAAGGAAGAAATAAGAATGCATGACTGCGGCTAGGCTTACTGGCTAGCATGAATTTGTTCATTGAGTGTGGTGATTTGAAGCTACAAGGAAGCATTGGCGTAGGAAGGAATTTTTTCTAAGGTGGGCAACCAGTCCAAACCAAACCTAATCATTAAACATTTTTTCGGTGCAAGTGACTCCCCAATAACTATGTTTTTATTGGTGCTTGAGCATTTAATTAATTCCCGAATTTGTTCAAAAGAGATGAATGAAGCCGATAACGACGTCTACAATAAAGCAAATTAACAAACGTTAAAAGTGCTACCAAACTCAACTGTGCAACAATGTCTAACGATGTATCTACGTTTAAAATCAATGGTTTTGGGTAAAATTAGTTTTCAACTAAGTTTTATCCGCCGCACTGCCGATAAACTTTTTTCAAAATTGGAGCAACTAAGCGGAAGCGGTAATGCGGCCTGTTGCAGTTTGTATATAAATTTGAAAATATCCAAATGTTTTTTTTTTTATTATCAAGGTTTATTTCATAGTTCTTTAAGTCGAACATATTTACTCATAATCGAGACTTCGGCACTCAGTTTATTCATTCATTTTAAAACATCTTTAAAGCTACTGATAAAATTTGTCTGCAGTACTCATATATAATTTGACCAAGGCGACTAATTAATGGGCCCATAGAATATTTTCAAACCGCCTTTTGAAGTTGAAATATATGTTATCCATCACCTTAGTCGAAAAAAGAGTTATACGGTCGTATTTATAAACTTTGATAGCTGTCCTACTCCAAAAAGTTTTTTGAAAACTTTTGTTCACCCTTGTCCTAAAGTTATCTTATTTAGACCACGGCATCGATTTTTCAATATATGTTAAACTGTGCATTTTATTTAATTAAACAAAGCATATTTCCAACTATTAAGAACTTTTAGAAACTGTCTAACTACTGAACCGTCCAACAAATTTAAGTTCAGAGTAACATTATTCAATTTAATTTTTCTTTAAAAAAGAGCTTATTTTTTGAGTCATTTATTGAAAAGAAAAAAAAAAAAAAACAACCAAACTTTGATCGCATTTTGAAAAGAAACATAAAAATATGAATGTAAATACTAGACCATTAAAAACACATCAAAGCTGCATTAAAAAATCAAAATAAAAACCTTGATTAAAAAATCTACGAATTAAACCATATATAATCTCTACCAATCGTAGGTTTCGATAAGGGATGCCAAATCAAGTGTATTGCTTTTGCCACAACTGTTGCTGGAAACTAAATTTGTTTTTCCTGACGTCTCCTTTTTGATGCTCGTATAGGTTCTAAGGAAATCTCGTACTTTTGTGAAAATTTTTCTATTTCAAACCAAATTTTAAAATCATTCCTTAATGTTTCAAAGGTATGGACTGTACTAGACTGGCACAGAAAGTGTATTTTGATCCAAATGTCAGCCAATTGCCCTAAAATCATCTTTTTCCGGAAGTAAAAAAACTAAAAATTTCCGATTTTGTTGAGGTTTCTTTAATTCATCCACATTATATTGTTCTCCATAAAACGCAGGTGATAGGTAGAAGAAACTCGGTTATAGATTTTTATAAAATTCCAATTATTCGGTTTGATTTGTCTGTTACAGAGCAAATAATATACATACCGAAACCGAACCGTAAGAATTTTAAACAAATCAAATCGAATAACGTTTCGGTTCATGTTCCAAATTTGTCAGATGTAGCGATTTATTATATTTTTAGCTTTTGGTGATTTTAATTTTTTGAATTCAAGTCTTTATTTTTTTTCCAAGCTTAAACTTAACATTCGTTTTATGATGTATTTTGCTAGATGGAGCCATCGTAGTATTAAATCTGAACGCACCGCAAAACTGAAAAACGATTTCTTTTTTATTCCTAAATTTATTTTAATAGATTTTTTTATTATTAGGTTATTTATTGAGTGAAAAACTTTGAAATTTTGCAATTTTTTGGCGATTTACATATACATCTTACGTTTGGCGATCCCGCTTTTTTAACCATACAAACTACTCATCTTAAAGGTTCAAGCTTCAAGCTAACTCGGTTTGAGACAAATTTAAACCGGTTCAACTAGGTTTGTGCTTGCCTCGGTTTAATAAACCGAGTGGATGCTTCTCGGACAGTGATGCAATGTGTAAATACAAACAAAATTAGGGTGGGCAAAAATTGATTTAATGTGACGACCAACTGAATAACTGTAGGCAAAATTTAAACTTTTGTGTCTGAAATTTCATTCACAGTTGTTCAATCTTGCTTCTTGATTGGGATGAAGAACCAGAAAAGCTTAACTGCTGATTTTTCTAAGGTGGGCAGTTCATTTTTTAAGGTGGGCACTGACCACCTCTGCTCCCCCCTTCCTACGCCTATGCTAGTGCAGTAAGAAATTGCAATGATGAGCGTTTTTGAAATAATTTTTTGCATTAAATGTCTTGAAAAAACTTTATTTTTTGTTCGTTTCGATATGTAAATGTAGGAATAAAGTCCATAATTAAAACTGGAGGAAAAATTGACTCAAAATAAATATACAATCAAAGAAAACAACAACGGCAGCACTAACAATATACTATATGTAATTCCTTTTTGTTTAATTCAGAATCCTTTCCAGAAAAAAAAGTTTTAGTTATTTTTAATTTTCTCAGAGAATTTTAGGTGGCAAATTAGAACTTACTTCGAAACATATGTATTTGAAAGAAGTCCAAGCTAATTATTAAAAAAAAAAAAAAAAAAAATGTTGAAGTTGGCAACTTTTTTTGTAAATACTATTCATCGAAATTATTTAATTTGATTGTAAAATGAAAATATTTGGTTATGCCTTTATTCCCCTGGTTTTTTAAATATTTTTGTATGAATTTTGAGTACATATTTGAAAAAGATTCCCTTTGGCTTATGTTTTGTCTTCTAAAACATATCCAAGAATAATTCAAAAATAATATATTGACAATCCAGAAACACCCTGTATTGAAAAATCAACACATAGAATATATGGGTGTTTAAGTGGGCGTTTCAAGAAGGGGGTTTGAATATATCTAAATATTGATCTTAGAAACAAAAATTCAAAACTTCCCAGGCACAAGAAAACCATATGTGTAAATAAATTAAGCCCGATGATGGTTTCTTGAAAGTTGGAACCGAAACGCGTTGCTTTAATATCAAACAAAAATTTTATGTTGCAAATTCATTAAAATTAAATAAAAGAGAATGGAAATAATTGTATGAGTTGAGTTCCAACGTTGTAACACTTTATGACATAATATCATTGGAAAGGTCTCTGTCCCTCCGTCAATCTGCATCTCGTGCAAGGAAAGTGTTAGCCCAATACGAGTAACTATTGCAATTGCAATCCACTATAAAACAGTTTTTGACCTTTATGTTTGGAAAGGTCTTAATGACTGCTATTTTTTGTTGTGTACGCATAAGTCTGTATCTTGTGCAGGGTAAGTGTAATAGCCCATAGCAACTGTTACACTGCACTAAAACTCATTCCCTATAAAAATTGCGGCCGAAGCGTTGTAACAATTTTTGAACTTTATCATTGGAAAAGTCTTAATAGCTGCTATTTTTGTGGTAAGTGTTATAGCGCAGTTTGCAAAGTTTCTTTTGCATTGTTTAAAGAGCCTGGATTTAAAGAAACTTTAAATTCATCCTATAAATCAATTTTGTTTGAATGGTTCTTCTTTCCATTCACAATTGGAATTAAAACTCATAAGAAAAAGGAATCAAAACCAACAGTTTTGTTTCCATTTCAAAATGGAAAATAAACTCGTGGGTGTTTTTTCTTCTTATATTGGGAAATAAAGCCCACGGGCTTTACTATACCGCGGGTCTTACTGCACCGTTTATAGCATATGAGACAAAACGCCTATTCTCCTTTAGAAATTCAGTGGTTGTTCATATATGAATTTATATCAAAACACAACAAACAAGAAATATGTAATAATAATATTGTGATCATTATTTATACAGGGTGTCCCGGACCTGAGTGGAAGTATTTTAGAGTGGAGTTCTTGGGGTTATTCTCAGAAAAAAAATTGTATAGGGGGAAAGTTGTATCTTCCCTCCCTGAGGCAGGGGGGGGGGGGGGGGGTAGTTATTATTTTTGAGTCCATTACTGAAAATCAACTGTAAAAATCTTTTTTAGTTTTTGAGAAATTAAGAAAAAACAAAAGTTACTTTTCCCAAATAAGCCCGAAAAAATGATAATGATGAAAATGGTAATTTGGTAAAAGTACCTTTTGTTTTTTCTTAATTTCTCAAAACCTAAGAAAGATTTTTACATTTGGTTTTCGGTAATGGACTAAAAAATAATGAGGGCATTGAATATTGAACACAAAAACAGCATTTAATTACGTAAAATTTTGAAAAATATCGACTTAAAAAAAAAAATCACAATTTTTTTTTAATAATTTGACTTTGAAATTTAATTTCTCAAAAACCATTTGCTTAAACAACTTTATTTGAAAACCAAATGCAAGAGTGGAGGGGAGATACAACTTTCCCCCATACAATTTTTTTCTTAGAATAACCCCAAGAACCACACCCTAAAATACTTCCACTCAGGTCTTGGACACCCTGTATAATGAAGATATACATTTACAAGTACAATATAAAAACAAGTCATGAAAACAATTTTGACCATCGGTATGCAATTTCAATAAATTTTTTCGTCTAAGCTTTGGTAGGTGCCTCTACTATATAAAATTTAGTTTAAGTTTATTTATTTCTTTGTATAACTTTCACAGTTAAGTAATAGATATCTTTTAATCAAATGAAAGCTCTTGCGTTTAAAAAAAATATATATATATTTATTGCACCTGTGAAAAAAGTATTAACAAAAAACTGATGGTTTTTCAAAAAGTAGCACACAACCCCCTTTCACCCACCTTAAAAACCTTAGCACCTGCCGAAATTTATAATCCTTTTTAAGAAAGACATCAAAACAAAGATCTTAATCAGAATTTTTTCGGAGTTTAGTTTGCTTTTTATACCTCGATTTTCGTATATTATTTGTATTTTATTGATAGTTCGCCCTCAAAATTCTCACAATTGTTTTGCTATAAACTGTTTCTAAAAACTGGATTATCTTATTCAATTGTGTGCATAAGTATATCACTTTTCACAACTGTTCTTAGGCCTGTATTGAATTCTATTTTGAAACATACATATATCATATAATAACTATACAAAAAAACTCCACTTCAACACCCTTGTCTTTACGCCTCAAATACTAACATCAATTAGTGAACTTAAAAAAACAACAAATAATCTTAAATCCCATTAATGTACTTAATTCTTTTTCTTTTTTGAAATTCTAGATCCAGAATCCTTATCCCATCATCACAGTCATCAGCATCACAATTATAAAGAAGACCCCTCGCCAACAAACACAGATAATGGCTGTGACGGAGACAACGACGACGACCTCTCAAATAGTCTCAATAATGGTCACGATCAGAATGACATGGAACGTCCTCGAAAGGTTCGAAGGTAAGTTTGTGTTTTTTTTTTATTATTTTTTAAGAATCATCCTAGATACCAAAAAAGGAACCGACAAAATCACTTTCTTTTTTGGTAAATCCGATTAGTAATTCATTATAAAAAAGAAAAAAAAACTCTAATTTCCTTTTTCATTATCCTTTTTTTCTTCTTTCCTTCTTTTTTCATCTGAAAAAAATTAGATCAAGGACGACTTTTACCACATTTCAATTGCATCAACTCGAAAGGGCATTCGAAAAGACTCAATATCCTGATGTGTTTACCCGGGAGGATCTAGCGATGCGTTTGGATTTAAGTGAAGCACGTGTGCAGGTGAGTTTATAATAATAAAAAAATAATATCAAGGATTTGATAAAGTTTAATTAGCACTGTAGCTTGATGAGATTGAATAAATTAAAAAAAAAAGATTAATTAGCTCACATCCGTTTGAGTCATAATGAAAACATACGCTGTCCTGTACAATCAAAGAAGACAAAACAAAAATAACAAACGGACATCCGTTTACTAAATAAGTCCATTTATAATTTAATTTTTGAATTAAGTGCAATTTACTGCTCGATAATTACACTATTTGTCGATGAACGTTGCCAAGGGCAACGACGCACGTCGTCAATGGGAGATGGGGATAAACTGATAAAGTGTAGTGTGTTTGGTATATGTGTGTGTTTTTGATTGCTTTATCAGATTCTGACGCGTGTTGTAACTAAAATTGTCATTAAATTTGCGAACACAAATTATACATGAAATCCTTTTGTGTAGATAGGTATAGGTACCTATGTACATATTATTATTATCCTTACATAACAAATTAACATCGTCAGGATGCAATGCAATGAATGGATTTCGATTTCGTAATTTGCAATTGTAACGCATGGGAAATGCTTCAATTACAAAACAATGCCAATATAATTATAAACATTCGTAACGCAGTTACAGTAAGGATGGAAAGAAAGGAAACAAATGTAATGTAATGCATGAATGTAAAGTTATAAAAATAGAATAGAATGGCTTGGTACTGGTTTTGGTAGCCATTCGGGATTTTGGCATTTGGGATTTTGGCATTCGGAATACCTACTGTCATTCATAAATATGGTATTCGGGATTTCTTACTTTTTTGGCATTCGGGATTTTTCTTTTTTTTTTGGGATTTTGATATTTCCGATTTCGCACCTATCCTGGAAATTACTCCTTCTTAAGTAATGGGGTAAAGGTTTATCGGGTACTTGCCCACTTACCAGTTTATATCGCAGCTAAAAAAAATTGCTCAAAAATTTAACTAACAACACAAAGACATTCTTAAGGTAATTTTTGTTACTGAATCCAAATCCGTCATCCGTTTTCCACTTTCTGCCTGGGTTTCTGAGATAGGTATCACAAAAAACAATTTTTTGCTATTTTTGAGGTTATGAAAGAATGATGAATCTTTGCCTATTTTATAAAAAGAAATAGCTTCGCTTGACTAAATAACTTCTAAAATAGCAAAAAAACATTTTTTGAAAATTTTCTAACGCAAGCTTTCAAAATTCTGAGCTGATAGCGGAATAAGGATGATGGATTTAAGCTCAGCCCCAAGGAACATGCTAAGCAACACTCATGTCTTTTTATTAAAAACAGTTTATTTTCACACTTATTGGTTCCATTTGGCACAAGGAGTTTTCGAAGTCAATTATGTTGGGTCCTCCAAATTTGAACCAAAAGTAACGAAAACGATGCGTGTATAAAACTAATAGCACTGAACGCCTCTGAACAAGATTTGGTGTTATGCTTTTTTAAAAATGCATGTGGCACACTCCCTTTCGAACATTTGAAGTTTGTTAATGGTTGTCTCACTTGGAGATTGAATACCAGGCTTTGAAGCCATAGTTTATGGCCGCAGGAGTTGTTTGTACATCAGTGTTTTTGCCTGTCGGCTTAGTTAGTACTTCTTCTCATCAACGGGTGTAGATGGAAGAAGGCCCAGCTTACTTACTTACTTACTGACTTACGCACTTAAGGTGGCGCTACATTCCGGGGTGGACTAGGGCCTCAACCAACAAACTTCTTCTAACTGGTGTCTAGCTAGCTGTCTCCAGTTTGGCACGCCAAGTTGGTTGAGGACCTATTCCACTTGCGTGTGCCACCTGTCTTCATCTACTGTGCCGTCCCACGGGGTTTAATTCAAAGACTTTCCAATCCAGAGCATTGATGTCCATGGCCGCTCTAGAGAATCAAGCCATCTGGTCGTTATGGCTTTTCACTTTTGTAGCTAGGTCGGTGTCACTGTACAACCCGTACAGTTCTTTGTTGTATCATCTTCTCCATCATCTATGCAGACGGGAAAAATAACCACCCGGAGAATTTTCCTCTCAAAACAGCTTAAAGCGTTCTCATCCACCGTTAGTAGTGTCTATGTCTCTGCACCATACATCAAGACCAGCATGATAAGCATGTTATACAGGGATACCTTAGTTTCTCGGGATAGGGCTTTGCTTCTCAATTGCCTTCTTAGCCCAAAGAAACAGCAATTGGCAAGAGTACGATGGCTCAGCTAACTCTTTTGACTTCACTTCTTGAGTTTGGGTTAAAATAAAGCAACTGATTCCCCAGGTTCTAAAGCAGCTGTTGTGGATCTGTCAAGGGTCTAGGATTTAAGAACAATTTGTTAGCACTTTAACTGCGGTGCGACTACCTCTGCCCGATAAAGGAAGGTTAGATCTGGATGCCCTATTATTTCCTGTAGAACTCGAGATGTCTGTAGATGTGGGTCTTTACTTTCCCGACGGAGAATAGTGGTGGCATGGTAGTACCTCGTGATACATATGAAGGTTAGTGCGTTGGACTGTCATGCTGAAAGTCTGGGCTCCATTCCTATCAGCCGTTACTTGCCTCTTGCAAGGAACTGACAAATCCTCTAAGAGTATCTGTTGTCAAGAAAAAGTGCTTCTCATCTAGCCGTTCGGACTCGGCAAATTGTCGGCTCCCTCTATTCGTGCCAACAACAAGCACACAGAGTGGAGAGTTGTAAGTCACTAGGCCATGGTTCTCCACTAGCTGTCATGTTACCAAATTTATTTATTTACTTAGTGGTGACATCAGCACACAGAAGGTTCTCGCACCCAGTTGAGAAAGGCTGTTTGGATTTCATTATGCTGTAGAATAATGCCGGATTTACACGGTTGGAAAACTGCCAGTATAATGACAAAAGCAACAACAAAAGAATGGACAAATTCATTCTTTTTGTCATTATACTGGTAGCTTTCCATTCGTGTAAATCCGGCATAAAGGGCTAAATTTTTGATTTTAGGGTCACTCTAGCTTCGAAGGTCATAATGTGAGATTTGTAGTTGTCTAATTGAACACAAAAATTCTGCAAGAAATACATGTAGTTTTCGGTTTGTAGATGTAGATTGTGTAGAGCGTCTATCAGAGAGCATCCAATGGTGACATCTGTTATAGTGACTGTCGACTACGCCTGGTAATGTTGTATTGGATTTCAAGCAGAGGATGTAACGTCAAGTGTTTCCCCAAAAGCCCTAAACTGCATGTCAGGGAAGATCGCTTTTTCACTCAAGAACCTCTTACATTACTTCTTCCAATATTCTTCTAATGTTGTTCAGGAGTGAAACAGGCCTGTAGTTGAATACCAAGTTAATAGCACCTTTCTTTGGGATTGTTACATCTTCGTTGTTTTCCACTCTTTGAGGAAGTTACAGTCATTAATGCAGTTATTTAACATGATTCTGTGAGGAAGATCATCTTTACAAAATAATCGAATAAATTGGGTGGCGCAACAGCTCGTGGAGAACCAGGGCCTAGTGACTTACAACTCTCAACCATTCCTGTGTGCGTGTTGTTGGCAGGAATGGAGGGGACCTAGAGCTTTTTGCAGAGACCGAACGGCTAAATGAGAAGCACTTTTTTTATGACAAGGCAAAAGGCATTACTTCGGATAAAAGATTTCTGTTTTTAGGTGGCACGGCTGGGAATCGAACCCACACCTTTGGCATGACAGTCCTACTCACTAACCATCATGCCACTAGGTACTAAGACTTACTCATCGAATGAATACTAAAGTCTAAAGTGTGGATACAAAAAGAAACTCTTTAAATATAGCTCAAATACAAACGTGAGGTGCGGTCTGAACTATAGCGACTCGCTGTGGCTGGCTAATTCACAAATCACATGCGATGAACAATAGTTCTCTCACCTTACCGCGCGGATCCAGGATTTCTTTCAGTGATGGAAATTGTTTCCAGTGTTTCCACAATATTGATTAGGTCTACAGAAAATTGGAGTACACCTTCATACAGCTCTACAGACCTGGTCAGAAAAAGTGATATAAGTAGATGAGTTTGAAATTAGCATTGTATGCAGTTTGTGGCTGTAGCATGGTGTCATTACAGAATTGTATGGTGTCCCTCTGAATTTTCGTTTCACCACCTAGAATTTTGGAAATAATAATGACACATCGGTATGTTCCAATTCCCACAAATGATGTTCAAGTTCGAGTGAAAGCTTCAGCCTCTTCAGCCTCTTCTTTATCTGGGACAAGATAATTTGGCTAATGGTCTTGCCAGTTAAAGGCCGTTTTCGAAAACGTCGTCTGCCCCAGTAACCTTCTGTTCAACCTCTTCTTTATCTGGGACAAGATAAATTGGCTAATGGCCTTGCCAGTTGAAGGCCGTTTTCAAAATTGTCATCTGCTCCAAAAGCCTTCTGTTCCAAAACGCAAATACAAGTTTTACTGCATTACCATTGTGTTCCATAATGCAGTTTTTATTAAAGTCACATGCTCGTAAACAACATCTGTGGTGTGATTCGGCAGTAAGACATCGAGTTTACGACAATAATATTGAGAAGCCAGAGAACGTGTTCGTAAACGTCAAATGTGTTTGCAAGAAAATTGAACATTATGATCAAAAAAGTATTGTGCAAACAAAATGATTGCATATTTTTGAAGATAGCATTTATCGCGTCAAGAAATGGATCATTTGACAAATTGACGTTGACTTTACGTTTATGAAAACGGCCAACGACAAAAACTGTCCTTATGTGTAGAAGTTCCATCGAACTTCTTTTCGGCAGTGACTGCAGTAAGTCGTTTTCAGGTTTCTCTGCCAGTTTACTTATACAGAAGTTCCTAAAACGCATCCGCGAAAGTGATAAAATCTTCGTGAATATGACTGTCAGAAACGTATCTTAAGGAAATGCTCAAGAGGAGAAGTGAGATACATCGGTTGTTTTATCAAAAAGAATTAAATAATTTCCTTAAATGGAAAATCAGGAAAATGGGAACGTGTAGTGCTCTTTTGGCTGCCAATAATAAATTTTATAAACGTATGTAAATTTTACTAAATTCATATTGAATGTTTTCTTCGTTCTTGCCCAGGGGGGAAATTGCACCCATTTCCCCCCCTGTATCTGCGCCTGGCATAGTGTAGCTTTTGTGGTTTTACTTATTTTGAAGAGCCCATAGATATCAAAAAATGGATTGAGCTTATGACCCTGTTGTCATTCAAGAATTCTCTTGTTGCAATATCTGCTAGTTCACCTGGGTTTGAAAACTATCTCCAGTGTTTTAAGCTGGAATTGATGCCTTTTTCCTGGGAGGTTGATTTGATGTAGCTAAAACCTAAACTGGGCCTTTTTCAACAGTAATAGAGGTCAACAAGCTTAAGCTCTAGATGAAACACATTATCTTAGGTCGTTGGTGATAAAAAACGTTTCTAGGAATGTGGTTGGCACTAGTTGCCTACACAAAAATGTCAATCTTTTCTTGCACAACACACACTGCTGTATTGTTAATCCTTCTTACTCCATTCCCACTAAGCCATACCCCTTATTAATAATATCTCCACATATATGTAGGTATAATTTTTATTGAACTAATTACATTTAATTACAATTGTATCTGCAATGACTTCCGTAAATTATGCTCAATTGCATACTTATAAATCTGCAATGCACTCCACTAGCATATGTGTGACTGGTGTATAGTGGGTTATGTTGTGTGAGAGCATATACTATGCCTACATACCAATCAATTCAACAGTCAACACGATTATCCATTCAATGAGGATTTAATTAAAACAAAATTAAAATCCCACACACGCGCAAATAACATACAAAAAAAATACGATATTTTACAGTAAGCAAGCAATTTTCAGCTTTTTAATTGTCGTAATTATCCTTCGATATCAACAAGATTTGCATGACAATACCAGGATCTGCATAAATTAGCTTTTGGAATTCATGGTGGTAAATAAAATGATATGTATGTATGTGCTCCTGGCAGGAGGTTGGTGAACATTGAACAACACTTCATTCTTCTTCTTATTCCCATCAACAGCTCTAGATATATAGAGATATACCTTAATTTATGGGAAAGTATCATTTTTGAGACTCATATGCGATGGTCCTGAAATGGATTATGTACATTGTACAAATGAAATCAGGAAGAGGCTTAAGTTTCCTTATTATTTCCAGGTGATTTAATTGAATTGTGCGTAACTCATGTCCGGAACAAAATAAAATTCACGCGAAAAATGAATCCTGGAAAAAGGATGCACATCATCAACAAGGGATAGTTGTGCGATGCGTGTGTGTATAAAACTTGGTAATCGCCTTTAATACTCACTTAAAGGCAATGTAATTAGGGGTGTACAATTATTTCCTCTCGTGTCCTTTAAACCACCCAAACGATTTATTTTCATTTTTTTTATTTTTATTTGTTTATTTTTATATAAAGGGTGGAAAGCGCGGGTTTGACCTTTGTATTGGTAGTGTTTACATGGTACTTTGTGTTATCTGTATTTTTTTGTATTTTTTTTACAATGACATAAAATCCATTTGCCGCGTGCCTTTTTTCATTGACAAGCTAAACGAAAGGACATTCTGAATAAAAAATAAAAAAATACAAATACATACATCATTACACGCTCGTACTCATCCACTTCATACCAAGTGATTTGATTTTATTTTTTTGTATTTTTTTTTTTCAAATCCTGTCTGGATGTCAATATTGTATGGCAATTATTTTCGGATTTAATGCACTTCGAAGGATAATTTCTCTCTGGCTGGTAACTGGTTTAGAATTATATTCTCGTATACACATATACCTACTCATTGCTCTCATCTATACGAGTTTTTGCCCGTTCGTTCGTTGATTTGAAGATGGAAAAAAAAAGATTGGTCCTGCTATTACCATGAATAGTATGTAACGTATAAAAGGTTTTTGTAACGATTTTGTTTGGAGGATCAAAACGATAAAAATCGAAATAAGGGCCAATAAAGCAATCATATATGTATGTAGGTATGATTAGGATGAGTCTGATATCCATGGAGAGAGTTCGT
Organism: Dasysyrphus tricinctus; assembly: GCA_963921185.1. Taxonomy (NCBI): domain Eukaryota; kingdom Metazoa; phylum Arthropoda; class Insecta; order Diptera; family Syrphidae; genus Dasysyrphus; species Dasysyrphus tricinctus. The sequence goes on along the minus strand of OY992531.1, from coordinate 65,082,264 downwards.
TATTTTTTTTTTTAGTTTGATTCAAGGAGTAGGTATATGCATACATGATGGATATATGTACGCACATTTATACTCTCTTGAACAAGGTCCTTGGGTATTATCTGCCATTAATAGTGAAAGGATACTGTTAAAAGACTTTTATGAATCGACAGATAATCTGATCATTGAAATTTCGTTTGCTTGTTTTTTTTTTTTTTTGTTATTGTTTTTGTTGTTGTTTTATTTTGGTCAAATGTGAGGATGTATAATATTGTTGAGAGGGATTAAATGTTATAATATTATAGGGTCTAAAAGGGTTCAAGTTGGTGTGTGGGAACTTTTAAAAAAAGCTATATGGAGTGGGTAAAAGAGGTTTGATTGAACGATTATATTGATATGGTCAATATCTATTTTATGTTCTCGAATTAGAAGCTGAAAATGAATAGTTTTAAAATCTAAGCAAACAAGTACGTCCGACCCAATGAAGTGAAGAAAGCCGATAGCTTCCGACCGACTGATCCAAGCTGCCAATGATGATCTTGTTAGCAGTATATTCACCAGCTGATTTGCAAAATATGGTCGGAGGGAAACATACCTGATGAATGGAACTTCTACATTTTTTGGTCGATCCTCAGAGGTGGAGACCCTCTGAATTTCGGCAGCTACAGAGATATCAGTATCCATAACATTTCCAAGAAAAACTCTTTTCTTCAATTCCTATTTTGTGAAGCGTTAATCAATAACCTGATTGCTTTTAAATAAGAAAAGGCCACTATTGACCAAATATTCTCATTACAGAACTTCTTGGGAACAATTATAGGTATAAATATAGCAATTTCTAGTTTTGTCTGCAAAGATTGTCTGTTTGTTTGTGCAGGATGGAAGATTTCCAAAGATCTTATACCTACCGATACCTTTTGATACCAAAAAAAAAGTCTCAAGGACAAAAGGATGCTCTGTCAGGCGACCTCTTAAAAATAGTTTTTCTTCGCATGATTTTTGACCCCATCTTCATAGAAGGTAGGTGGATGATGTGATTCAACAACAAACTGTTCGAATTTAAAGCGTCACCTACATAGCCACAAAAGTGTAAAGCCATCGGCTGAGGTGGCTGGGCTATTGCCAGTGAATGGACCCTGATGCTTCAGCCCGAAGAATCTTTGAGTCCTTACCAGAATAATGGCTCAGTAGAGAAAGACTTTGACTCTCGAGGCGCACGTAATTGGAAGAGGACCTCAACCAACTTGGAGTGCAAAAGTTAGCTAGAGACCGAACTGGGTGAAATAAAGACTTCTATAAAGATAGCAGGCCAACCTTCAATTCCTCAAATGGGACCGTGACAGGAAATTGCCGTTTTTTTGCACTTCTATTCCGTAACAAATAAGAATGCAATCCATCCAGTGACCTGCTTACTTCTTTGTACAGTTAGTAGGTTACTTTTTGTGTATCTCAGGAACCAAGCTTGATAAGAACTTGTAGTATGGCTCCATTTTTGAAATTTTTGTTAAATTTCAAGTTCAAATTCTGAAAAGCTTAATTGAAAAAAAATTCGTACTTTACTGTGAAGTTAGCAGGTCAAATCATAAATCATCTTAGAAACCAAGTATGCAAAGAACTTGCAGTAATGCTAAAAATGTTCAGTTTTTAACATTTCAAAAGGAAAGGTTGGGTCCAAATTTTGAAGTCCTTAATTTGAAAAAACACTGTGAAGTTAGCAGGTCACTCGATCGCACGCTTATGCGTGATGGTGAACTGCAAAATCGGGAATGTTGGTCTAGGGGTTTTTTTAAGGTCACAGGCCTATTTCAATGAGCTTCAAACTCTGAAAGCCCTCAAGGAAAAATCCATTAAAAAGAAGAGAACCTACATTGCCTGAAATTTGAAGAAAACCATGGAGAGTGTCATTGATGGGCATCCTTTAGGGCTCCCACTTTAAAGTTATAATTTTTAAAAGATGAAGGAAAAAACCTCAATAAAAAAAAAAAAAATAAGGCCATTAATTATGGTCCACCTTATCGTACTGGTGACCACCCTACTAGGATTGACCAAGCTCTATTTTTCAAACTATTTCGGGTTTGAGTAAAATTGCGATCAACTAGTGACTCTGGAGCTCTTCTTCAAATTTAAGACCAAACATTATCTGTAGCTCCCAAGAATTGAATTGCATACAGTCCTTTAGAGGTATAGGTTAATTTTATGAAGCACCTAGACAGTAGACTTTAATAAAGGGTCTTTCAATAAAGACTTTCAAACTTTGACAGTTGCAAGCAGCCATATTGTTAAAGCTTCATCTGTTAAATTGAATGTCACTTTTTCAATTTATTTTGTCAACTCACACAATTGACGGATTTTATAGCGTTCAACAATGGATGCAAATGATAAATCGTTTCATCAAAATTGGTGTTCCAGTTTCATCATCTTCCGCGATGCCCATTTCTAGATGATATCAATCTGCATGAGATCCAAGAGCGTTCAAAGCATCCCGCAAAATTCTCTTCAGTGTTTGGTGTGGATTTTGAGCTGGTGGCATCATCGGTCAATATTTATTTGACAACCACGTTGGTCAGGCCATCAACCTCAACGGCAAGCGCTAAATGTCGATGATTGACAACTACTTTTTGCCTGAATTGGATGATATGGACATAATGTGGTTTCAACAAGACGTTGGACATTGGAAATTCTGGACCCAGTGGTTCGAGAGCATGGTCATCTCACGTGGAAATGAATGTGAACTGACCACCAAGATCATGTGATTTGACAACGTTAGATTTTTCTTGTGAGGCAGTACCTCGGAAAAAATTTCTATTTTTTTATTTAAATATACCAAGCGCTTAATGAAAGACACTTTAAAAATAAACTGTTAAATTTTAGCCGAGCCAGGTCTTTATAGTTTCTGGTTGCTCTATACCCAAACCTATTAATCAGCAGCTACTATTAAACCAGACAGTTGAAGGATGCTCTACTACCCTCCCTATTTGACTATTCTTCTCGTAAAAAAAAATACTTGAAGTCGCTTCGCTAAGACAACATAAAGCAAAACTTCTCAAGCCTTCACCTGGCAACGCATACAATTTATATATGCAAACAAAATACTTTGACATTATCTTGTTGAAATAAAATTATAGAAATTAATGCTTCTCAAGCGAACTTTCAACTGCCAGAGGTAGAATTTTTGTTTTTCAAGCTTGTGGGCAGAAGTTTTATAACCAAAAAAGTATCTTTTATTATTAAAATAGATGAGCTTTACTAATTGTTTTCCTTAATACTTCCTTCAACAAGTCTTATTGAATCTGTTAATTATTGCATTTAATGTTTTTGCAGGTTTAAGCAAGCCTGACACAAAGTTTTTAGAAGGATTTCTTAATGGAAGCTCTTTCTTCGCTATCATTTCTTATGCTTCTTCAAATGAGTTTTTGAAAACTTATTTACGAAATTTTTTGAATTACCTAAGGCTGGTATTAAACTTGAAGATCTACCGACAAGAGGTCTTAAGGCAGCTGTTCATAAAATAATAGTTTCGGTAATTTGCAACTTCAGTGCACAAGCTTAATACAAGTCCTAAGGATATATTAATCCCAAGAAATTCAAAAATTCGATTGCATTTGATAAATATTTTAAGTTAGGCCACCTTTTATACTTTGATGTCTTTTCCTTACTGATAAGCTGCCCAATTTTAGTCCCACCCGCTTGATCCGGCTGAAAGATTACATTATGTTTATTATATTTTGATGATAAGATGATGTCTTTTGTTTGAGCCTGTGTCTGGATAGAAGAGTTGTAAAAGATTGCAATCTTTCGCGAATGCAATCTTTAGGACTTATATTAAAAGATTGCGTTCTTTAAATTCTTTTTTGAGAATGTGACTTCAAAAAATTAAGTCACTATTCTTTTTTCGTTAAAAAGATTGCAATCTTTTTTGTTTCCAATCTTTTGTAACCATCAACTGATTGCAATCTTTTGAGACTTCATTCCTTCTTTGTATTCTTTTTGCATTCTTTTAAAGTCTTTTGCACTCTTTTCAAGTCTTGAATTCTTTTGAAGTCTTTTGCATTCATTGAATTTTTGCATTCTTTTGAATTCTTTGAATTCATTGCATTTTGTTTGCTTTCCATAACACTAAATCTAAGAGCGCACGTTAGTATTATGGAGGGCAACGTACAAAGGAATGCAATGAATTCAAAGAATTCAAAAGTATTCAAAAGACTTCAAAAGAATGCAAAAATTCAAAGAATGCAAAAGACTTCAAAAGAATTCAAGACTTGAAAAGAATGCAAAAAATTCAAAGAAAGCAAAAGAATTCAAAAGACTTCAAAAGAATGCGAAAAGAATGCATGAAGTCTCAAAAGATTGCAATTTGTTGATGGTTACAAAAGATTGAAAACACAAAAGATGACAATCTTTAAAAAAAAAAAGATTGGCGACTGCATTTTTTGAAGTCACATTCTTAAAAAAGAATGTTAAGAATGCAATCTTATTGTTGAATTCAATGAGGGATTTATATAGACTGCATTCGCAAAGATTGCAATCTTTTACAACTGCTGAATAGACTAAGTCTGGATTATGACGTTTCTTCTTATTAGCATACAGGCGTTACTGATGCATTTTACAACGACAGGTTGGGGCCCATTTATCCAAGATGCATCAGTTTATTTGGAATTCATAATTCTCTAATTATGTCCCATAGTTTTATTCAAAGCAAGTATGGCTTCTACCCTTGCTGTGCATATACTTGTAGGTGGATACAAGATCTACTTATATACCTAAGTGAGTCGTATTATGGGCTGCTGAGCTTGAGAATCGCTTGACTAGACGACTAAAAGTCATCTGGAGTGTGTCAACAGTGATTTTTTATTCTAGATTTGTAGGTTTTTTCTTAATTTAAATTTATGTAGGCATCTGAAGCCTCGATTTTAGCAATTTGATTGTTCTTATTTTGATTCGTTTTTATATTTTTTTCTAGTCCTGGCAGGATGAAAACTATACAAATCTCACCATCTGGTCTCAAGAATAAAATAAAATTAGATTCACCCCGAATAAGAAATCATTTGTTTTTGTTAGCAAGCAATTCTAGTTTCTTAAGATTTGTCCCTTTGATTTTGTGCAAAAATAATTTTCACAGCTCTTTTTTTAAAATAAGTTTCTAGACAAATAGGGCAAACAACATGACTTCTTCTGAACTAGGTTGATACCTACATAGGTACAATAGGAGTTATTTTTTTAATCATCAACCATTAACAAAGGATCTTTTGTCCTAGAATTCTTAAACATCATTGCCTCTCTTAGAAAAAAAAAACAACCCTCTCTAATTAAATCAAATTATTTTTATAAACAGCCTTTTTATTCATTTTCTATAAATTTGACTTATTTTTTTGTCAAAGAACATACATACCTATGTACATAGGTATACCTACCTATTTGAAAACAAAAGAAAACCATATATCCTTCCGGATGTGTCATTATTTGTCGTAGAAAATATAAAAACGCTCCTAGTTTAAGGCAATTTGAACCAATTTTCTCATCCATTCAATTCAAACAGAAAATGGCATACAACAAAAAAAAATTTGCATAAATTCCTACCCATACATACTCAACTCACACAACCAACAAAAAAGGAAGAAGTAGAAAAAAAAAAATTGTAAAAAAATGAAGAAAAAACACCAAACCCCACACTCATCATCAGAAAAGAAATTTATTCCCAACTCTAATTGACAATATGCCAATTATCCTTGGCCAATTATTTAAAAGATTGCACCAAATTGTCTCCTATCTGCCCATCGTATCGTATATCGTTCGCCCTCGTTGTTCCGCCGCCGCAGCACACATCACGACGACAACAACGTCGTCGTCATCTCGTCATCGTTCCATCATTTAGAGTCCTCTATTTATTCATTTCACATCCTTGATCCTTCTATACAATGTTATATATTCCAACATAACTGGTTGAGTAATCGTTTTATCTCTTCCACATAATCATTTTCGTCCTTTATTTTTTTTTTGTGTTTAATGTTGTTGGGAGTATAAACCTATGTATATGTTGTTCTCGTATTGTGAATGGGTAAAATTTAATTGTAACACTCCAATGTAAAGAAAAAAAAATTGGGGGTGGGGGGTTGACTAAAAAAAAAATCCAACAAAGGACGAGAAAAAGATACCATATACCTACGAAGAGGTATCGTTTTAAGGACACTGTCCTGGTTGATAAAATTGTGGATACATCGACGGGTATGAGCGAGGGGAGAACAATCATTATCACCGATTAGAGGTAACTAAGACCAACTTAATTACACCCCAAGGATAATTACATCAAATTATCTGTGAGCGCCCACATTTAGATACATAAATGAATGCTTTGTTTTCTCTACCATATAGGTATGAGTTGGTTTATACGAAAGTTCCTTGGGGGACACTAAATAAGGATCAAAATAAGTGGATTCCTTCGAGGCAGAGAATGAGATACAATGAGATGATGACACAGGAAGAGGGTTTTCTTATAATCTTTATAGGAAGACACACACACACACATACTTTCATATCCATCATGATGATGAGCACAAATTAACGATCGGAAATCATTTCTAATGCTCTCGCCCAAGTGAACTGCGCTTAAAAAAATAAAAGGGACGAAAATGCGTAACGGCAATTGTGAGGCACATCCTTCCTTCTATATATAAAAGAGAAGAATCTTGTTGAAATCATCATCAGCAGAGCATTCACAAAATTCACAATGGAATTGCATGAAATGCCAGGAAGTCCTTTTCGTCCTTTTGGCACTTGTTCCTAACTATCTCTCTATATAAACCTAAAAACATCCATCGTACAAAGTCGCAAAAATGTGGATATAAGAGACACGACTTCTAACTATATTTAGTGAGCATGTATGGCTATGAGTGTATGGATTCCTCGAAGAATTTATGATTTGTCAGTGAGTGCTCTTCTCACCCCCCACCCCCACTTCGCAGTCCTCGTTTAACTTCGAACCATACCTTACCAATAGATTAAGTTCAATTGAATTCAAGTGGAGAATTGTTAGAGATGTGTGTAAGTTCTCCATTTCGTTGCGCACAAACAATTGAATTTCCCTCGAAGAGTGTTAGTTAGAATGAAGGGCGTTCACTCATACATACACCTATAAAAGAACGAGGTAGAGTTTAAGGACGATTTTACAAGTGTAGAAAGGACAATAATTGAATGCAAAATAAGGAGAAAACCTAACGTAGTTGAGCTTCAAAAAAATGCAACTCTTTTGTTTTTTTTTTTATTTTTACACGCCATAACTCTGGACTAAAATATAGAGAGAGTCCTGTCTCTTGTCCCTCTTTATATGGCTATAGTACCTTTAGCGTTTCTGGCTTCATTCAAACCCCAACAACTGAAGGATTCCAAAATGGAATGATGAAAATCAGAGAAACACACTTCCGATTGGATTCCATTGTCTGAAATTTAAATTATGATTGTCCTTTATCCCCTCGATATACACCACCTAGCCTGCACCCCCTCCCCCCCTCCACATTCCAACCCCACTGAAAATTGAGAAAATTGTACAGAAAATATTGAGGATATGGTGTGGTGATGGGCTATATGGCCAATTATTCCATATCGTGGTTGAATTGTGGCGCTTAATGTTTGTCTACCCTTAAAATAAATCGTTATAGAGGGAAGGGGTGGAGAGAAATCCAATGATGGAGATTGAAAAAATTGCCCATGAATTGTGCTTTGGTTAGGAGGAAATTGGAACGAAATTGATTGGTAATTGCCATTTGATATAAAATAAAATGCACGACTGGATCGCACGTACTTGCTCTTATGTTCAAGTTGTGTGGGGCTTAAGAACTTTAAAAAATATTCAAGTAATTATAGAAAAAGTATAAAAAGCATTTAAATCGTTCTTTTAATTGTATAAACAGCCTGATAAAAAACTTAGAGCTCAAAAAAAAGTATGCCATTTGATTACTTGAATAAATATGAATAAATGCAAAAAAAAAATTAAAAATCGTTGGAGCCGTTTTCTTAAAAATTAGTTTTTTATATATAAAATTTTTGTAACATTTTTCAAAAAAAAATTTGGTATGCCAATTTTGAGTATATATTAATATACATTTAAAACTGAAATTTCAAAATAATTCATCAACCCGTTTTTGAAATATTGAATTTTGAAAAAAAAATTTTGAATCTTTTTTTAAAAATCCAAAATTTATTTTTTCAAAAATTTTGGTATGCAGTATTATTTATTTTCTAACAAAGCTTTTGTGCAAAAAATTTCATTGAAATCGGATGAGCGGTTAATGAGGAAATCAAAAATAAAAAAAAACGTTATATGGCAGGTACCGTTAATAAATGTTTTTGGTGATTTTTTTTTTTATTGAAATTTACATCATGTCTACAGTAATACACTGATTTTTTTTATCAAAATCGTTGGAGCCGTTCTTGAGATAAATAAGTTTTTCCTTAACGGTTGTATGGCAAGTACCGTTATTTTTTGAGCTAAAAAAAAAATTTCAATTTCCCCTCTGGAGAGTTACAAAAAAACCTTAAGTTCAAAATTTGAAGAAAATCGCTTCAGTGGTTTAGGCTGTAGGTTCAGGTACATACAGACAGACAGACAGACAGACAGACAGACAGACAGACAGACAGACAGACAGACAGACAGACAGACAGAATTGTGCCACCCACTTTTTTCGTGTTCTCTATCATCGTAATGTCATGTTTGATTGTTATCTCGAAATTTTTTTTTTGCACGAATCCAAAACTTGCCCTATAGTACCTATATCGCAAGTAAAAATAGGGGTTGTTAGCGTTTTTCTTTTTTTTTTTTTGATTATGGGTTGAAAATGATGGGATTTATTATTTTTTTTTTTTTTATGAAAAGGAAATAGCAAGTGGAGTGTTAAGTGATTTGCTTTTTTGCACTCAACAAAAAAAAAGTCTGTGAGAAGAATAAAATATTATTAATTAAGTATTTTGTTAAAATTATTTTATAATTTTTATTAACCTTGGTTTTTTGTTTATTTAAATTTTAGGTATGGTTTCAAAATCGTCGTGCGAAATGGAGAAAACGTGAGAAATTCATGAATCAAGATAAAAATGGATACCTTCTACCTGATCAAGGTAAGTTAAAAATATTTTCAAAATTAATATTATACTTTTAATTCTAAGAAATAGTGATGTGACTTGACCTAAATAAATAAACTAAATTTTGTCTGACGCACCGGCCCCTCCCACTTTAAACAAATCCTACTGGTGCATATGATCATGCCTGGCTCTTTAAATAACTCTCTCAGTTGAAGCATAAATCTCCTTGCAACAAAACAGGACATGTATTGTGTCCAGAAACAGTTTAAAAGCAGGTACTGCAAGCTGCGATGCGTGCTTACAGTGTCCATTTGTGACTTATGGGTTTTTTCTTCAGTAATTATTGACCTCCTTCTAAAGATAAAAAATACTTGCATTTGTGTTCCTCTAAAAGAATCATCCGCAGTCTTTTTAATCATGCCAAACTTACATAAAGCCTCTACTTTGTTTTGTCTTGAGGGGAAAAGGTCAAAATCCCGCCGATCAAAATCCCGCAAGTCGAAATCCCGCCAAATAAAATTACTAATTATGTACACGAATCCCGCCAGTCAAAATCCCGCCGATCGAAATCCCGCCGCAAGAATTTTCAATACTTTTTTAAAATAATCCCAACTTTTTAGATACTTTTGAAACAATATTTTATTTTAATTAGTGAATTTATTTTTATTGAAAAAAAAGTATATAAGCAGTTGTGTATTGGCATTTTGGCAATTTGGCATTTATGTATCTTCAGTTCTTCTTAGAACTCCGTAGGGGTAAGACCTCGAGGTAATTAGAGAGATAGAAATTGGATTTTATTTTGGTTTTGTGGGGACGGGTGACAATGACAACGGGATCTGGGCATATGTGGGTCTGGATCTGGACGGAGGTGGGTCTGGATCTGGAAATAGGTGGGTCTGGATTCTGGACAGAGGTGGGAATTTTTTTTTCGGCTTGGGTGATGGGGAACGGTAGTCTAAAAGAAGACAGAGGTGGGTTTGGATCTGGACAGTGTGTGGGTCTGTATTCTGGAAGCAGGTGGGATTTTTATTTTGAAAAAAAAAAAATTATTCAGAAATATAAACTTTTTGGAAATTTTTTTTTTGAAAAATATAAAAAAAAAACAAGATTTTTCGAAGAAAATTTCAATGAAAAATTAAACTTTTCTCAATTTTTTTTTTTCGGTTTTTAATTTTTCTTCGAAATATGAATGATAGGTACAGTTGCTCAAGAAAACTTGACACTGGCGCTAAATTGATGCATCGAATCATACGAAAAATCAACTTTCATCTTTAAACGCGATTTGCGGCTAAACTAAGCGTCCTAGAGGCATCAAAGTTTACACCTTTAAACTTGATTTGCGGCTAAACTAAGCGTCCTAGCGACTTATAAAATGCATATTCGTGATCTTGGAATGTGCCCGTTCCCAAAAATCAAAATAAAATTGGTAAAAAAAATGTTCTAAAACTTTCAGTTTTTTCGGCTAATCTTTAGCGAGTTTTGTTGTCTTTTTTTAATTTTTTTTCGAATTATGTGTGAATGATATTTTTTTCTTTTAATGCAAAAGGAACTTTGCATACACCCAACCTCGCACCCACCCCAAATCCTATAATGGCATGCCCCCCCATACACACCTCGGTGTTTATTCGTGTGTATTTGCCATCCTCAATTAATGCATCGCATTATACGAAAAAATCGACTTCAATCTTTGAACGCAATTTGCAAATTGCATAAGAAACAAAAATATTAATGAGCTGTCGCATAGTAGTAGAAACGGCGGGATTTTGATCGGCGGGATTTTGATCGGCGGGATTGTGATTTTCGGGATTTTGATTTCCGGGATTTTGAAAAACGGGATTTTGATACGCGGGATTTCGACATACGGGATTTTGATTCGCGGGATTTCGACCCCAACCCGTCTTGAGTCTGTCTTGATTGTCTGTATTGGCTTCAAAAAAAATTATGCTCAATTTATAAAAAAAAAATAGTCATCTTTGACTTTTATTTTGTTTTTTGTTAAATTTTCTTGCAAATTTTTTTTTCTAAAATTTAAAACAAAATCCATTTCGATAGGAAATTTAAAAAAGTTTTAAGACATAATTGCCAAATTCGTCTTAGTTTTCGAGCTGTACCAAACTTATTGAAAAGTTGCCAGTGTTACCGTTCTTGCAGAAACGGAAGGGTGAATTTAGTTGCATTTTCGGCTTTAAATATGCTTATGCTCCAAACACAAGTACATATTTAATAATAAAAACCCTTGAAAGCAATTGTACCTTTCTAAAGTCACTTTTTACTTGCGATTATAGGTAGGTACTATAAGGCAAGTTTTGGATTCGTGCAAAAAAAAAAATTGGGATTACAATCAAACATGATATTACGATGATAGAGAACACCAAAAAAGTGGGTGGCACAATTCTGTCTGTCTGTTCGTCTACAGCCTAAACGGCTCGATCGATTTTCTTCAAACTTGGTACTTAGTAGTTTTTGGTGATTCTGCCGACACGTTTTTTTTCATTTTTTTTTTTGTAGAACCAAAAATAACGGTACCTGCCATACATTTTTTTTTTTGGCAAATTTACATAATCGTATTTTTCTCAAAAACGGCTCGACAACTTTTCTTAAAAAAAATTCAATAAATTTATTTTAGTAAAGGCTTTCTTTGGGTGGAAAACCATTTTTCAAAAATGGTTATTAATGGTACCTCCCAAGGAACCATTTTTTTAGTTTTTGATTTTCTTCAAAATGGTATGACCGATTTCAATTATTTTTTTTATACAGAAGTTTCCAAAAAATGTTAATAGTTTTGTGTGCCAACATTTTTGATAAAATATTTTTTGGATTTTTAAAAAATATTTCAAAATTTTTTTTGGAAGATCAAATATTTCGAAAATGGCATCATAGATTTTTTTGAAACTCGATATTTAAGACTTTTTTAGTACTTTCTAAAATATTTTTAGAAAAAATTTTACATTTATGAAAAAATAACGGTACCTCCCATACAAAAGTGAAAAAACCGCAAAGGAAAATATTTTTTTGCTTGAAAACGACTCCTACGATTTTGATTAAACTTTTTTCATATACTAAAATTAGTGCGTTCTGCCATAAAAAATTATAAAATTTTACACGTAGCAACTATTAGTAGTACCTGTCATAGAACGTATTTTTTTATTTTTGAGTTTTCTCGTTATCGGCTTAACGGATTTAAATGAACTTTTTTATATACAAATTTCAGATAAGATTAAATAATATTGCATATAAAAATTTTCAAAAAAAAAGTTTTGGATTTTTAAAAAAAGTTTCAAACTTTTTTTTTGAAAATTCGATAACTCAAAAACGGGTTGACAATTTTTTTTCAAATATTGTTTTTATAAACACATAAATATATTATTTAAATCTGCATACCAAAATTTGTTCTTAAAAATGTTTTAAGAGTTTTATATATAAAAAATTAATTAAAAAAAAAACCGCTCCAACGATTTTAAAATTTTTTTTTCATACAATCATATTCCATCATGAATTAAGATGGCATACTTTTTTTCACCTCAAACTGTCAAAAGAGTTGTTTTAGCTAATTTAAATGTCGTATTTCATGCTTCTCTACATTTTTCTCTCTAATTTCCATGTTTGTATATACAATTTTCTTAAACTCGCAGTGTCTTGAACATAAGAGCAAGTACGTGCGACCCAGTCGTGCATTTTATTTTAAGTCACTTCTGGAATGTATGCTTTGATTTAACCAAAATAAATCAATTTTTCTTTTCATAGGAGAATGGGCGTTTGTCCCATATGTTTTAACACTTTCTGACCTGAATCATTAGAAAGGTCTCAATGAGTACTTTTTTTACTTCACGGGCATAAGTCTGTATCTTGTGCAGGCAAAATATAATAGCCCATAACAACTGTTGCAATGCTCTAAAGCTCCTCCATGCACAAGTTGCGTCCCCAGTTTTATAACTCCTTCTGACCTATATCATTGGAAAGGTCTCTCTCAATAAGTGCTATTTGTAGTTGTTGTCGGCTCTACACACCATTGCGTACCATTGAATATTCCCTCCATCATAAAGAGTACACAAGGGTTACCTTCTTAAATAACTTCAACACATCTACAGTCGCATCTGCAGTTTGGCATCTCTGAATGTTGATGGGTCGCTTGGTGAATTGATTAATCAAATGCTTTCAAGCAGGCTTATCAATTCAAAACTGGGCGGGTTCTATACAAGCAGATCTGTCAGTAGGAGTACACCGCAAGGTGCCGTTCTTTCTATAACCATCTTTGGAACTTGGTATTTAATGAGCTGCTGAATTGCTTAGAAGCGGAAAGCTACAGAGTGACTGCCTTTGCGGACGACGCGGATGGCTATACCAGTATCAGGAAAGCATCCTTACACTTTAAGAGAACTCATTAAACCTGCTAACACGATGGGCAGATCTTGAACTTAACCTCCATAAAACTGATCTTGTCCTCTTCTCCAGGAGATACAAATTCCACAAATAGACCCCTCTTCTATTAAAGGTGTTTTACTAATATTCTCAGACGAGGCTTAATACTTGGGTCTCATTATAGATAAGAAGCTTAGTTTGGAATCCATACAAAAGAGAGTCAAAAAAGCCACAGTGGCACTTTTCTCTTGTAAAAAAGCAGTTGGTAGTAAATGGGTCTCCAACCATACCTTATTTACTGGCTATACATTTCGCTAATAATACCGATTCTAACTCACGGTGGGCATGGCAGTTTGGTGGACTGCCTTGGGTAAGGCGATACATCACTATAAACTAAGCAAAGTCTCAAGAACAGCATGTCTATGAATAAGTGGAGAAATTCAGTGACCCCTCCTGCTGCATTAGATACACTCAATCTGACACTTCTCGATATTTTCCGCAAAAACAAAAAAAAAACAGCCGTGAGCGCAGCCATTTGCCTCAAAGCCTGAATTCATTCGGATAACTTCCAAGTAACCCTGACTACACAATCTGCTAATGAATTTCCATAAAAACTTTGAAGTAACCATACCTTCCGGATCCACCTGGGAGGATGTGAAATTCTAAGAAGATCAATCAATTCACTTCTACACCAACGGATCGAAGACCACAGATGGTGTTGGTGGAGGTGTGTGTACTCTGATAGACTAAATTTAAGTCTTTCATTCCGTCTTCCTTATCACTGTAGCGTATTCCAGGTGGAAATTCTAGCTATAAAAGAAGTACTATCTTTGCTCAAAGAATACGTGAAATCAGCCTCGGATATTCGCATCTTCTCTGATAGTCAAGCCACTATTAAGTATCTGGACTCTGTCTCTATAAACTCAAGAACAGCTCTTAACTGTCTAGCATCTCTATTGGCGATGGCGCTGTAGAATAATCTCCTTTGTTAGGTGCTGGGCGTGTATTGGCACAACAAGTGCAGTGAGGATTACACCGACTGCAGCCCTAGAAACATTCCTTTCACTAGGTCCACTAGATTTATTGACGAAGGAGTTGGCGGCCAAAAGTGCTCTACGACTCAAAGAGTGTTAAAATTGGAAACGGGGCCACTGCGGACACAGAACCATAATGAACTTTACTGACATAAGCGTTCAAACAGACAAAATTTCACCATACATAGACTTAAACCCAGTTGTACTAACGGATTTTCCAACAAGGCAATTCTGGAGGGAAAATTGGGTCTTAAACGCAAATCATGTTTCGGTTTTTACGGACGGTTCCATAACGAAAATTGGGGTAGAGTCAGGTATCTTCTCAGTTAAACCACCCTTAAAAAAATCAATAAAACTCCCAAACTTCTGCAGTGTTTTCCAAGCGGAAGTACTTGCAGTTTGTGAGGCTGCAAAATATCTTTTCGCATGTGGACTGATAAATAAAAACATTGACATCTTCATAGGCAGGCAGGCGGCAATTAAGGTCATTTCGTCAAGTATCACAAAGTCAAATCTGGTTGATCGTTGCCGTAGTGAGTTGAGATTGCTCGGCTAATCAAACTCAGTCACCCTTCGATGGGTCCCGGGACATAGTGACATTTTTGGTGATGAAATGGCAGACGGACTGGCCAAAAACGGTTCATCACTTGAACCGAGCCAATCTGTACCCTGGGTACTTAAGCCACTGGAACAGGAAAAAAGTAGAATTCACCAGAGATTCCTTAAGGTCGCTAACGACAGATGGTCAGAAATTGAAACTTGTCAGATTTCTAGGAATCTATGGCCAGATATTTCTAGAGAAAAAAAACAAAGTATTTATTTAAGCTAAGCAGACCTCAACTGTCTCTCTTGGTTGGAATCCTAAGGGGCACAACTTAATGGGATCCCAAATCACCAGAATGGGAATGGGACAAAGAGGTGGAGGAAGGCTCATCTCACTTCGTCTGTGAATGCCCCAGCCTAGCCAGAACTAGAAAATCAGCCCTCGGAGAATAATTTTCGATGATCTGGTTGACGTCTTATTTTTGCCACTTAAAAGCATTCTAAAATTTATTCAGAATTTAGGATGGTTTAAGGAGGCACCCAATTCTTAAAACTTCCACTAGCTCCCTCCCCTTAACCTTCCTTTACCTACGTCTCATATATCCTGGGGAACGCAATGGATCCATTGAGATCCGAGTGAGGTGATGTGGTGCACCACATCGCCACCCTTTCTAACCTAACCTAACCTGGGTGCCGGGCTGGGCCATAGTGACATTCCAAGATATTGTAAAGCTGATGAACTCATTTTATCTGAAAAGCTAAGCTTTTGCTGAAGAGCTGAAGCATCAGGATGCCTTGGAAAGAACAAACTTAGGTGGAACAACATCACTACAAAACAAGTATGGCCAAAGCTTGACATAAAGTATTCCATGTGTTTAATATCTCTAAAAAGACTGCAAATCAGCTCTGTTATATTGTAAGTGTCATAAAAAGACAAAATTTAATAGGCAGGCACGCAACGCGGTTTGGCGTACTTTCAAACGATTTTTGCAGAAGTTGTATGGACGAGGAAGAGGAAGAGGAAGAAACGTATCCTCATCTTCTCAAAACACGCACTGACGTAGGCTCCAATTAGGAGACTACTTTTATAACGATCCTGGTGATCTGGCAAACACAGAAATGTATGGTATCGAACGCTTCGTCATCAGGAGCTCTAAGTGGTTTAATGAGTATGGAAGTATGGATTTTAAGGATTTCTTGACTATTAACTTGATGCATATATAGCTTAGTTTATTCACCAGCTATTTCTAGATCAAAAATTTAAACATTTCCATTTATTCATACCTTTATCATAATTTTTCGCTCCAGGCAAAATTCTAGGTCGAAATTTTCAAACTAATGAAATTTCCTAAATCGAAGCAAATGCAGAATGTACACATTCAAGGACTACGTTGTAAGATTATATAACTACTTACTTACTTACTTACTTAAGGTGGCGCTACAGTCCGGGGTGGACCAGGGCCTCAACCAACAAGCTTCTTCCAGCCGGCTCGGTTTCTAGCTAGCTGTCTCCAGTTTCGCACGCCAAGTTGGTTGAGGTCCTCTTCCACTTGCGTGCGCCACCTTTTACGCTGTCCACCTCTACTGCGTTGTCCGTTGTCCCACGGGGTTGGATTCAAAGACTTTCCGGGCCGGAGCATTGGTGTCCATTCGCTCTAGATGACCCAGCCATCTCAGTCGTTGGCTTTTCACTTTTGTGGCTAGGTCGGTGTCGCTGTACAGGCCATACAGTTCGTTGTTGTATCTTCTTCTCCGTTCCCCATCTATGCAGACGGGACCAAAAATCACCCGGAGAATTTTCCTCTCAAAACAGCCTAACGCGTTCTCATCCACTGTTAGCAGTGTCCATGCTTCTGCACCATACATCAGGACCGGGATGATAAGCGTCTTATACAGGGACAGTTTAGTTGCTCGAGAGAGGGCTTTGCTTCTCAATTGCCTTCTTAGCCCAAAGAAACAGCGATTGGCAAGAGAAATTCTTCGTTTGATCTCAGCGCTGGTGTCGTTCGCTGAGTTTATAGCGGATCCTAGGTAGACAAAGTCTCTGACTACCTCAAAATTATAGCTGTCTATAGTGACGTTCTGTCCGAGATTTCGGTGTTGGGTGTCCTTTCTTGTGGACAGCATATATTTTGTTTTGCTTTCATTCACCGTTAGACCCATCTTCTTGGCTTCCTTCTCAATGCTCACAAAAGCACCACTGACATCACGCTTTGTTCGTCCGATTATGTCAATGTCGTCAGCGTAAGCGAGTAATTGGACGGACTTTTGAAAGATTGTGCCTCTGGTGTTGACGTGAGATTTTTGCACTATTCTTTCAAGAACGATGTTGAAGAAGTCGCATGACAGCGCGTGGCCTTGCCTAAAACCTTTTTTGACATCAAAGGTGTCGGTGAGGTCTTTGCCGACCTTGATGGAGCAGCGTGAATTCTCCATCGTCATCCTGCACAAACGGACGAGTTTGGCAGGGATGCCAAAACTAGACATTGCTCTATATTGCTCGTCTCTATAGATGCTGTCATACGCGGCCTTGAAATCGATAAAAAGGTGGTGGGTATCGATTTGGAACTCCTGGGTTTTCTCCAAGATCTGCCGTAGTGCGAATATTTGGTCGATGGTGGACTTCCCTGGCCTAAAGCCACACTGATATGGACCTATCAGGTTGTTGACGAATGGCTTCAGGCGTTCACAAAGTACGGCAGAGAAGATCTTGTAGGCGATATTAAGAAGACTGATGCCTCTGTAGTTGGTGCAGTCCAGAGGATCGCCTTTCTTGAGGATCGGGCAAAAAATACTGAGGTTCCATTCATCGGGCATGCTTTCTTCCGACCATATTTTACAGATGAGCTGGTGCATACTCCTAACCAATTCATCGCCAGCCGCTTTGAATAGCTCAGCCGCAAGGCCATCAGCTCCAGCAGCTTTATTGGACTTAAGTTTAGATATGGCTATCCTCACTTCGTCAAGATCGGGTGGACGGAATTGTTGGCCTACGTCGTCCAGGTTGAATGGTGCAATTTGCATGGTAGCGGAATTCGGTTCGTCATCGCCGTTATACAATTTGCAGAAATGATTTTTCCATATCCTCAGCACCGACTGCGTTTCCACCACGATGTTCCCCTGATCGTCCTTGCAGGCTTCGGTTCGGGGTTTGTAACCTTGGGAGGTTCTTTTTACTTTTTGGTAAAACTTCCGAACTTCATTCCTGCAGTGGCATCCCTCTAATTCCTCGATCGCGCGCTTCTCATGCTCTTTCTTTTTCTTTCTGAGAAGCTTGTGTTCCTCTTTCCTCTTCTGCTCGTAGAGCTCGCGAGCAGCTCTGGTCCTTCTATGCAGCGCCGCTTTGTATGCCTGTTGTTTGGCTGCATGTACTTGCCGGCATTCCTCGTCGAACCAGGGGTTTCGCTGTGGTGGTCGTGCGAAGCCCAGCACGTCAGAGGCGGCATCTCTGATGGCTTCCTGGCAGTTTTTCCACTGGTTCTCGATGTTTGCAGTTGGCGGCAAAGGACTAGTTAAGAGGGCGCGAGAGACTCGATCGGAAAAGGACCTGGCGATTTCTTGCGACTGAAGCCGTCCGACGTTGAACTTCCTGACAGTATTTCCCTGTTTTGGCTTTGGTCTGGATATCCGTAGCATTACCTTTGCTACAACGAGGTAGTGGTCCGAGTCAACGTTGGCTCCTCGGAACGTTCGGACATCCTTGATACTGGA
Source organism: Dasysyrphus tricinctus (assembly GCA_963921185.1). Lineage (NCBI taxonomy): Eukaryota > Metazoa > Arthropoda > Insecta > Diptera > Syrphidae > Dasysyrphus > Dasysyrphus tricinctus. Next base: position 65,063,569 of record OY992531.1, on the reverse strand, counting down.
GGAGTGCCTTGCGTCGATCGCAATGTGGTCAATTTGGTTGGCGGTTGATTCACCATTAATTCGCCATGTCCCCTTATCGAGATGCGGGAACTGCGTACTAGCTACCACAACGTTTCGACCCGCAGCAAAGTCGATTAGCCTGAGTCCGTTATCGGAGGTGGTGTCGTGCAGGCTGTATCTTCCGATTGTGCCACCAAAGACGTTTTCTCTTCCTAGTTTGGCATTAAAATCACCCAAGACAATTTTAATGTCATAGCTAGGGCATTGCTCATATGTCTTGTCCAGGAGCTCGTAGAACTCGTCCTTGGTGTCGTCATCTTTCTCCTCTGTGGGGGCATGCGCGCATATCAGGCTGATGTTGGCGAATTTAGCCTTGATGCGAATTGTCGTGAGGCGTTCGTTCACATAATTGAAACTCAAGACCTCTTGCCTCAGTCTGCCTCTAACAACAAATCCACATCCAAAAAGACGCTGCCCTTGTGGTCGGTAACAGTCACCGTAGTATATATCGCAGTCTTTCAGTTATCTTTTGCCCGGCCCATCCCATCGCACTTCTTGGATGGCGGTGATGTCTGCTTTGTAGCAGTCTAGGGCCTCCGCTAAATGTTCGGCTGCACGTGGTCTATAGAGAGACAGAACATTCCACGTGCAGATCCGAAGTTCGTTGTCCTTATTTCGTTTGCTAGGTTCGTCAACAGTAAATCCGTCCGTATCCGAGGCTTGTTGATGCTTCGCAACTAAAAATAGCTTTACGTGGCCGGGAAGTCACCCCGACGCACAGTGGGGCAGCTCCATACATCGTGATGATAAAAAGGTCACCTTGCAAAACTAAAGTACCGGGAAAATAAAGTTTGGTTTCTCAAACTATACGGTAAATTTGATATGATGAGGGTGATTTTTGTTGTTTAAGTCATTTAGTGGAGGCTAGTCGGGCAATCAAAGTTGGACTTAAAGGTGCGCGAATCGAATATTTAAAAAGTGTTAAAAAAGGTTTACTTTTGTTTTTGTTCATATTATTGAAATTAAGAGTGATATCAAATATATCTAAAATGTCAAACCTAGCTGATGGTATGTAGATTATATTTAAACTTTAAAAATAAGAAAAAACATTTCTTTGTTATAAAAAAATCGGCAAGAAAAAAAGACATTTTTGTTTAGACTTCGCGGTACGTTTAACTCAATATCTCCTGTTGGGGCAAAAGTTAAGCAGGTCTGAAAATAGGGAAAGTTAAAGGAATACTTGATTAATAAAATTATAAAAAAATATGTGCTTAACTTTTGCCCCAAATCCTTTTTTTCAATTTTTGAAATGAGTATTAAGAGATTTAATGGGTGAAAAATTGACTGACTTTTGTTCATATTTTAATTTAAAATTTTTTTTGGTGAATATTTTACAATTTTTAAAGCATATTTACACAGTTAAATTGTTTTTACATTTTTCTCATATTTTTTTTTTGTATACTAGTCCAAATTAATTGGTATCGGGACGTCTTTACGACACACTTTAACAGCTCATTTTTGACTGTATGTGGCTCTCTTGTTTTAATTATTAGTTATATTCACTTTATAATTGGTCTACTTAAATTGTCAATAAACAATTTTTTCGTATTAATAAGAAAAAAATTCACGTCGGAGGCAAACTAACACCCATTTAAGAATGAAACCATCATATATCTTACCCCTTAATTGACAAAAAACAAACTATTACATATTCATTTTGCATTTTGTAACTTTTTTTACATTCTGATGACCAAAATTACCGGTGCTCAAGAAAAAAGTTAGTCGAAATATTTTTCTACAGCAAACAGAAAAATCCTGACCAAAAATTCTTAGAGGTAGAATCTTATTTAAAAAATAAAACTTTTTGCGGCAAAAGTCACGTCGCTAATTTAAAATTAGCTTTGAAAAGCTTCAAACACCATTTTTAAATAAAGTGGGATCGTTAACACCGAATGAAAAAACGGTTCTTTTCTTCTGTAAAAAAATTGTCTCAATGAAATTGTTTCATTTAAAAAATATCCATTGTCCGTTGGACGCCCTGCAAATGATTTTACCAGTAGTAGTGAGCAGGCAAAGCGAAAGCGAAATATTTAGTATTATTTTATTATTTGCAACAGTTTATTTATTCATCTATTAAGAGAATTAAGGGAATTGAATTTTTGAAGGGTATCTTATGTACTTTTAGATTTCATTACAAGTTTTTGGGACAAAAATATCTCGCAATATAACATAACCTTTAAAGTACCCAAAAATGTTTTGTTTTTTTTTTTTTATTTTGATTGAAATATCTCAAAAACGTAACTTAAAAAAAGATTACAGCTTGGTTTCAATTTAAGGGTAACATAAACCGAAATTCAAGTTTAACGAAAAAAAAATATATCTTGTTATGTAGTAAGTATATCGTAAAAATACCCAACAAGCTTTTTGTGGCACTTATTACAATATCTTGAAAACGTAATATGTGGAATTTTTTTCAACATTAGATTCGAATTCAGCTCACTCAAGTTCCTCGGAAAATTGAAAATTGGATTCCAGATAAGGAAAAAGTTAAATGTGGTAAGCTAGTGTAAAATGTCCATTAAAACTCTTTGAATAAGTGATCCCAGGGGTATTCAAAACATATCCCCGTAACATAAAACTGTATGACAAGCTTCGAATATATATTACTTTCGTCATGAAATCACAAGAAGCCATTAAAACAACATTCCCGCCTTACAAAATAATTAATATCATAAAATTACTATTTTGCCCCACTGTGCGACGGCACGACCCCCAACCTGGAGGACCAGACCCTATATATATAACTCCAAGGGCGGGGAGCCGGATTAACCGCTCCTTATAGGCCTGAGCTCCGAATATGTCGTAGTAGCCCGTATAAGGTGTTCACTAAGTAGTTCAGCCTAACTGGAACTGTAGACGCCACCGTTGATTCCATCTTGAGAATTCTTCCGCTGCCGCCTGGATGAAGGAGAAGTGCCTTAGTGGGAACACTCATTATATAACTACACAACATCAGAAATTAAGGGCACATCATTTACCCAACTAGATGTTATTTTCTTAGTTCATAGTCTGTCTTTTAAAAACAAAAAAAAACTATGAATGAGCATTACAAAAAAAAAAAAAAAAAAAAATATAATTACAACTCTATTCATTTTCACATTATAACTTTTATCTTAATTAGTTCCAAGGCAAATTATAATGTAAATGCATATCAAACCCTCGCACCCTCGCAATTGAAATTTATTCGCCTAATTCATTTGCTATATCCTTAATATAAAATATAGGTATACGTGATATACCAAACTACATATCCCGTTGTTTCACACGTGACTCCCTTTGATAGATTTCCTGCCTCAGATAAAATAAAACCGTCCTAACATTACCATATTTATGTGTACATTCATATATGTACCTACGAGTACGTTTGCATCTATAATTTTCATACCTATAGCTCTCACAATGAATATTTAATTGCACGTTCCTATAATTAATGGCGGCGACATGTTTACAAATCCCAGGAAATTTGTATAAAAGAACTTTCCCATTATTGTCCTACAGGACACCTGCCCATTTGTATTGTTTTAAAACAAGACACGCGCAAAAGTACAATTTAAATTGGCACAATACACACGCCTATGTATATGAGTACAATCTAAAATTAATCTCAATGATTCTTATTTTTGTTTTTCATCTTCAATCGCAATCTTTTTCGTTCCTAACAAAAACAACAGACAAATTACATGCAAATGTAATAAAATGCATTTATTGTTTTTATTTCTTTGTTGGCCAAAGACAAATTGCGTTCATCCATTAATTGTTTGAGATCTAAAAATATCTATATGCAAAAGAATTGCAAGAACTGCAGATAGGTACACGCTTCAAAGATGAATAGGGACATTAAAGCAACAAAAATAACTTTTTAAACCGTTTGAACTTTTTGTTTTTCTATTTAACATTTTTTTCTATTTTTTTTTTCTTTCAGGAATGCCTGATTTCCCTCTTGGAATTCCTCTTCCTCATGGCATGGGAGGTCACCCAGCATCAATACCGACTGAATTCTGGCCACCAAATTTCGCCTTGCATCATCATTTCAATCCAGCGTTGATTCCGCAGAGCCTAATACCACACTATAAATTGCCAAATTTCCAAACCCTCCTCTCGCAATACATGGGACTAAGCAATCTCAATGGCATCTTTGGCTATCCACAAAACCTATCAATGCACTCACAAGTTAGCCCGCCATGCAGTAATAGTCCACCACGTGAAAGTCCACCAGCTGTTGCGAAGGTTGAAGAATGAACTTCAACTGCAGTGTAAATTTTTTTTATTTTGTAAATATAAAACGAAAAATATAAAATAAAATATTTGTTATTTAAAAATTAAACTACCTAGATTAAAAAAAAAATGTGGTGATATCAAAAACTTGTAAATAATAAATTAAATAATTAAAGTATTGCAAAAAAAACAATTTTGGGCTGTAAAAATGAAAATATTATTAAATTAAATTTTAAACTAAAAAAAAATAAAACAATAATGTTAGATTAAAAATAAAAATAGAAAATCATATGGTAATAAAAATATCAAGGAAAAATAAAATAGAAGGCACAATATTGTGTGTTAATCAATTAAATATTAACTTAATTGTACAAAATTTTTAAGTTATTACAACAACAAAATGCTAACAATAACCAAATAGATTCATAAAATTTGGCCAAATTATAAATATAAGTTAAAAAATAAATGAAAACAATTTATACAGAAAAACAAGATTTATTTTATTTTGAGTTTAAAATTTATATAAGACGGGTGGTCAAACCCTCCCGGTCCAAACAGTTTTTAAGGAATATCTCTCGAATGGTAACTCTTAAAGAAAAAATGCAAAAGACTGAGTAGTAGGTTGTAGCTTAGAAAATTCCCTACAAGAAATGTTATGCAACTTTTTTTTCATAAGAGTAACCGTTCTCGATGTACCTTATTCGATCGGTAGAGTTACAGATTTTCTGTTTCTGTATAAAATGACGAAGAGTGCATGAAGGCGAGGAAAATATCTTACGCTTGGCTAAGTACATTCCGTAAATCTAGTGATTACCGAACTATAGGCAATTTTATATTGAAGCAACCGCAAAATTCAAAAATATTTGTAAGCAAAAAAAGAAGGCATTCCATGAATCTGAAGATTTGAAGCTAGCGTGCACTCGAAACGCTACCAATTTTTGGAGCTTGGCTCGAAAATTCAATGGCAGAAGGTATGTGATAAGCAATGACTTAAGTCCAAAAACTTTGCAGTTACACTTTCAAAAACTTCTAAGTCCAATATCTAGTAATAACTTGGCATTGCAATATGCTACACCTGGGTTTCACAATGATATTTTGGATGAACCGATAACCCACATGGAAGTGATGGAAGCTATAAGTAACTTGAATGAATGAATGAATGAATTAGTTTAAGGGTGTAAGTGCACTGCGACCTTAAGATCTATTGTGCCCCCTTACTAGAGCTTGATGAGGTTACTCATTCTACAGCTCATCCTCCAAATTGATTTCTTTAAGAAACTTGAGTATTTGGAGTACTTTTTGAGAGGATAGTTCTTTCTCCTCTATCTGTTGATTTCCCAGATGCCTTTGTCTTTGATGCACAAGTGCATCACATCTACCCAATATGTGGTTCGGGGTTTCATCGTGCTCATTGCAAAATCTGCATACGGCACTGTTTTCCAGGCCAAGAATTCGGAGGTGTCTCCTTAACTTGCAGTGGCCTGTGAGGAATCCCGTTATTATTAATTCTAAGTCTATTTCTATTTAAGCTGATGCAGGATTGGAATCGTGCTTGGTTGTAATCCCCAAGTAGAAGTTTGGCCTGCCTCAGCTTAGGGAGTTCTTTCCAGGTTTTTGATCTTTTCTCCCTCTCTGTTGTTTTGATTTTGTTTTTAATCACGTTTTCTCCTAATCCGCAATAAGGCTCTGGCCCCATTATGGGTGACACTGCTCCTTTTTTTGCTAAGGAGTCTGCCTCTTCATTGCCCTGTATGCCAACGTGCCCAGGTACCCAGTGAAGAGTAACATAGTTATTCTTGCCCAGTTCATTTAGCCTGCCCACACACTCCCATACCAGCTTAGAGCTAATGCTATACGAGCTTAGTGCTCTGAGTGCGGCCTGGCTATCTGACATGACAGCAATATTTTGGTTTTTATATTTTCTTTCGAGATTTCTTTCTGCACATTTCCCTATGGCATTAACTTCTGCCTGAAAAATGCTGGTGGACTGTCCCATCGGTATGAAAAGTTTGGTTCTAGGCCCAAAAATTCCAGCCCCAGTCCCCTCAGACGTTCTAGATCCATCAGTATACCATTTGATGGTATTTGCTTTAAGAGTGTAGTTTACGTCTTCGTCTACCCACTCTTTTTTGCTACTTAGCTCCGTATGAAAGTTCTTAACGAAGTTATACTTTTTAATCATGCCATCTCTTGGAATGTCAAGAAGGTTTGATTCTGTGGACGTGCAAATCGAGTGTCTTTCCCTAAGACCAATGATTTTCCCCGTCCCAGTTCCCTCCCTTGCAAATCTCATGATGGCTCCCTTAGCAGCACTATCTATGGCCACGTGTAGTGGGGTCAAGTCCAGAATGACTTCCATAGCTGCTGTAGGGCAAGTTCTCATTGCACCGGTGATGCAAATGCATGCGAGCCTTTGTACCTTATCTAGTGATTTCCTAAGTTCGGTTCTTTTGTGCCATGCGACCGCCCCATAGGTAATGATGGGTCTTACCATCATGGTGTACATCCATCTCAGGATATTTGGCTTACAGCCCCATGATTTACCTGCAAGTCTCTTGCATATCATGAGAGCTTTTGTGGCTTTTCCGACAGTTGTCTCGACATGTTTGTTCCAGAGAAGTTTGCTATCTAGTGTAATACCTAGATATTTAACCTCTTTCTGGATGTCGATTTCTTCACCAGCCAACCGGATAGGTTTCATGCGTGGTAGAAGCCTCTTTTTAGTAAAAGGGACTATCGTTGTCTTTGTGGGGTTAATGTTCAATCCCACTGATAGACACCATTTTCTTGTTATTGTCAATCCTCTCTGAATAATATCACAGAGAGTTTCTTCGAATTTTCCCAAAGCTGTTATAACAATGTCATCGGCGAAACCGATGCAGCGTATTCCTTGAGAAGATAGACTTTCCAGCAATTCATCTACTACAAGACTCCACAGTAAGGGTGATAGAACCCCTCCCTGTGGACAGCCTCTTGTTGTGATGACTGTCTGGACACTATGTCCTGCATAAGCTTCCGCAGTTCTTGTGCCTAGCATACCACTTATCCATCTGATTATAGTGACGGGAACACTCTTTCTTACTAAAGCCCTGTTAACGGCTTCATGTGAGGTGTTGTCAAAGGCGCCCTCAATATCCAAGAACGCACATAAGGCCGTTTCTTTGGAGTCTAAGGCCATACGTAAGGTGTTTGTGAGTTCATACAGGGCGGTTTCTGTAGATCTTCCCGCTCTGTAAGCATGCTGGCGATGGTTTAAAGGTTTGTTTATTAATACTTCTGATCTGATGAAGTTATCAATTACCTTTTCCAAAGTCTTCAGTAAGAAGGATGTTAAACTAATTGGCCTGAAGGACTTTGGATGTGTTGTATCTTTTTTCCCAATTTTTGGGATAAAGATTACCTTTCTCCATAGACTTGGTGTATGCCCAAGTGCAATACTACTTTGAAGTATTTTTATAAGATAAGGCATTAATTCCTCTTTTCCTTTTTGTAAAAGGGCTGGAAAAATACCATCTACACCCGGTGACTTGAAAGGTTGAAAGGTGCTTATTGCCCATTCAATCCTATTGCCTGAACAGATAGTTTTGGCTATTTTCCAGTCTTCCCGGTTTGGTCTGAGAGGTATTCTCTCTATTGTGTTTCCTACCGTTGATGTTGGTAAGCTGCCCGGAAAATGAGTATTTAACAAGAGAGTCGATCTTTGCTCCTCATTTTCTGTAAAACTACCATCAGGGTTGCGAAGTGCCAATGATGTTAGTGTCTTTTCTTTCGCAAGAGCTTTATGTAGTCTTGCTACTGCAGGGGTAGTAGAAATTCCCTCACAGAATTTAGCAAAACTATTCCTTTTGGCATTTCGTATTTCCCTGTTATATTTGGTCATTTCTGCAGAGTAGTTATCCCACTCTCCAGTTCTCTTTGCGGTATTAAAGAGTTTCCTTACCTTGGATCTTAGTTTCGACAAATTATTGTTCCACCAGGGAGCATCTCCTTGTCTTTTAATGGGCCTAAGGGGACAACTGAGTTCATATGCCTCATTTATTGCCCCACTAAACTCATTAACTACGTGTTCTAATTCCAGGTGACTATTTGTCGTCTCAGCTGGACCTAGGTGTTTAAGGTTTGCCTTCAGAACGTTTTTATAAAAATTCCAATTTGTTTTCTTAGGATTCCTTCCAGAGGTATTCTCTGTGAAAAGGTTTTCTAAGGTAAACACTATAATTCTGTGGTCAGACATTGAAGGTTCACTAGAAACTCTCCAATCTCTTACCAAGCAGCTTAGGTTCGGGGTTCCAAACGTTAAGTCTAAGACTTCTTTTCTATTTCTAGTTATAAAGGTAGGGGTATTCCCTACATTAAATATATCTAGATTTTTTTCCATAATAAATTCTAAAAGGTACTCACCCCTTTGATTTATATCGGTACTTCCCCATGATGTATGGTGGGCGTTAGCATCACATCCCACCATAAACGGAAGTCCTTTTGAGTTACAGTACTCCACAAGCTTCTTTACTTCGGTTGGTGGAATATTGGCTTCATCACCGGCAAAGTATGCAGATGCCACTACCATCGTTCGGGGACTGCCCTCAATGTAAATTTGGGCCTGTATTGGAACCAGATCCCGCGTCATAAATTCTGAAAGACATATAAAATTTATATTATTTCTTATTTTTATGCATGCTCTGGGAGAGTCGTGTCTCGTATCCCAAATTAATTTAGAGTCCTTACATGTTAGGCCTCTTACTTGGCCCCCGTATATCCAGGGTTCTTGGATCAGTGCTAGTCCCAGGTTATCAGCATTGAATTTTCTTGCTATGACAGCTGATGCTGCCTTAGCGTGATGGATATTCACCTGAGCTAGCTTGGTGCTGATCCCGCGTCCAGTCATTTTGTTTTATTATAAGATGGGGGCAAATGCCCCTTCATCTTCAAGTAATCTATCTTCCTCCTCATTGGTCGGAAGCACCTCATTTTTGTCAAATCGGCTTGGAGAGAGGTCTATGCCCTCCATCTCTTCGCTTTTTTGACGTGTCTCCTCGATTGCCAGTGATTTTGCCTGGCTTTGTATTGCAGGTAGGGGAAGGGTTGGGGATTGCTGGGGGGGTTGGGATGTTTGATTAGGTTGGATGTTAGTGGGTGCATCGGGGTTTATGGTGTGGGATATGGGGGATGTAGGAGAGATGGGGAGGTTGTTGAGTTGGGAGGATGTGGCAGGTTTGGGGTCCGGGATATTTGCGGCCATTATGGATTTAGGGAGATTTAGATTGTTGGATTTCCGAAGACCTGTGACAGGTATCTTCCCGCACTTATAATGTAGCTGGTAATCTGCTTTCATTATAGTCTCAGCTGACTGACCATCGATGCCAATCACAAGAAGCTGCCCCTTGCCCTCGACTTTACTTCTGAGGATCTTCCAGGCATTGTTCTTCAAGCCTTCATTTTGGGCCTCAATAAGTGCCAAGGATCTTTTATCATCTTGCCCCGTGCTTCTTGGCAGGAATAGCGTGATTGTGTACATCTTGGGGATATCATCACCCATACACGCCATCAGTTCACTGCCCTTCCAGGTGTTCAATTTTGAGGCTTTCTCTTTCAACCAATCAGCTGTGTCTTGGCCAGCGCAATCAACTAAAAGGAGCCCTGTTCTGAAGTACAGACCGTTGAATTTAAGTTTGCACCTCCAACCAAGTGAAACTTCCTCAATAATGGCTTCCTCTAGTGCCGATAATTCATCAGCACTAAGAGAAACCTGAGGGTACTCCCTTGGCAGAACCGCAATCCTCACACTCGACGCTGCACTTGCATAGGAGAGCCCATGCTAGCCGGCTTTACTATTGGCGGTGCTTGGTCCCGCAAATGTTGCCGACGTCCTGTATTTTTTGACATCTTGCCTTAGGGGAGGAGATATGTGGTGACTTTTCCTCTTACCCTGATCTGACTTCCTCTCGTCTACCTTCTTCCTGGCTTCTTGTGGGGACATCCCATCTGATAAAAACCGGAGGTACCATCGTGAGGCCGAACCACTCAGTCCTTTCCTCAGTGGGTCATCCAGGCCTCCTGGTTTTCCCAGCCCCGGAAGTGGACCAGAATATCGGTTTGGCCTTCTTGTTCGATTTTTATGTGGCAGAGAGGTATCTTTTAGTGGTGACTTCCCACTATCGGCGCCTTCTATGGTTTTAGCAATATCTTTTTCCGGCATGGGAGGTATTCTCCCCTTGCTGGAGGTTGATGTACCCGGAGTTGCATCTTCCATTTGTCTGGGAGGTGTTCTCCCCTGGCTAATGTTCGATGGTTCTCCTTGAGCTGCCCGGTTCGGCGAGTTGTTTCCTTGAGGTTTTCTCTTGAGGAAAAAACTGCTTCCCGGTCTCGGATCGTCACCATGAAGGTTTTTCTCCATTCGATCCGCGTATTCGTTCGCGGTGATATCCCGCGGAACGTTAAATTTTGTGTGGTTTTTGTTGTTTTTCTTTTTTATAATTTTTGGCATTTTAATCCCACGAGTAGCTAGAGAAGTAATGGGGTCGAGCCATACCAGAGCTCCGCATGGTATGGTAAGGTCATAGTTACTCTTCAATTCGACCAACATCAAAGAGGTTCCGTTAGAATACAGCCGGTATAACCCCGGGCTGCAAACCATCCAATGGGCACGGGTCACTTAACGCCCTGGATTAGGGGGGGCAGTTCTTAGTTCGTTACTCCTCAAAATCACCACTGATTTTAGGTTGCCCCAAAAAGCAGCAGGTCAGATGAATCTTTGAAACTTAAGCCTACGCACCGCGACAAGGTGACTGCCACGCGCAGGTATAAGTAACTTGAAGGATGGTAAGGCTGCGGGCTCAGACACTCAGGATACCAGCGGAGTTTTATAAATACGGCACATGGAATTTAAGCAAAACACTCACTTCAGCATTTAACAAAATATTTGAGAATGGAATTATACCTCGACAGTTTCAAGAGGCGCTTATTTTTTCAATTTATAAAAAAGGGGATACATCAGACCCGGCAAACTATAGGGGCATTTCATTTCTGAATTCGAGTTACAAAATTTTTACGGCAGTACTGTTAAAACGCCTAAATAAATGGATATCGTCTAACAATTTACTAAAGGAAACTCAGGCGGGCTTCAGAGCAGGATATTCTACAGTAGATCATATTTTCATGCTGAAACCCGTTGCCTATTCATTTCTCACGCGGAATAAAAAACTTTATGCTTTTTTTGTAGACCTGAAGGCTGCTTTTGATACAGTAGACCGCGGATTACTATGGTACAAGTTATATGGAAAAGGTATGTCTCTCAAATTCGGAAGCTTGATTCAAAATCTGTATGGCGCTACAAGAGCATCGGTTTGGAACGGAGAAGCAATATCCGAATGGTTCCAAACTCAAACAGGAGTAAGACAAGGGTGTGCTCTCAGTCCTAGTCTGTTTGCGCTGTTTATAGATGACTTAACCGACTTTCTGCCCGGAGGCATTGAGTATGCAGGAATTTTAATTAAAGCTCTTTTGTTTGCGGAGGTACTACATACCACATAGACCAGATCTACCAATAATATGTGGCATATGCAATTTGAAGCAACGGGAAGACACCTTCCATTTTGTTGGAAGATGTCCAGTTCTAAGGGAGACAAGAAGAAATATCCTAGGAAATGATTGCCTATCAAATGAACAATTTATCGAGCTTTTGAATGCGGTGGATGTACCAAAAATATTTCAATTTAGCAAAATTGCTCTTGCGTACAGACAACAAATACTATCAAGAAACTTTAAGCAAAAACGAGTAAAATAATAATTGAAATTAAATAAATCTTTTCGAAAAATTTAGATCTAATTGTAAAAAAAAACTTTTTTAATATTATCTATAATTCTGTTGTTTTTAATAACCTTTGTCAATCAGGCAGACGGCAAAGCAATGTCATATTGATTTGTATAATAATATTTGTGAACTTTTCAAAATTCATATTTATAAAAATCGTTTAATTTAAAAATTTAAAATCTATAAAATGCACTCTTTTACACCACCATTGAGGTAGAGTACAAGATGAGTTTTTTCTGCGTGATATCCCGCAGGAAAATTGGAAAACAGTTTGAAAAAATATATACAGGATTCGCCCCATCGATTCGGGCTCCACAGCTCCACTAGATTTTTCGTATAAAATACGTAGCTCTATAGCGATTGAATAATCTTGAAAACGGTTACTCTTGTGAAAAAAGTACCCAACATTTTTTGTACGGAATCCTCCACGTTACAATCCAGTCTCTTAATATTTTGTCTGTAAGAGTAATCATTCGGATGATTGAAACCATAGGGCCACATTATTGATTTTCTCCCACCCCTCCTCTGCACGAAGGGAATGGAAAAAGGCCGTTTTGGGAAAGAAAATTTGCAAAGCTGTGAAAAGTTATAAAATATTAATATTAATTAAATTCAAAGATTGGTGTCGACGCAGAATTTCACAATCTACTACATTTTATCCAAAGTTAATTGAAAATCTACTTTGGTTTTTTTAAAAAGTTACTTTCAAAGTGCTGGAGAGGGGGGTATCAAAGATAAGCAATCTAAAATATTCCCGGGTCATGGTTCAACCCCTGGTTTTCGATTTATAAGCAACATTTCGGGATTTAGATTGCTAAGTGCCAACCCCGCTCTTGTCTTCTTTAAAGTTAGGCTAGAACATGAACTATTATAGTCGGTCCAGCAAAAATTGTCAGTACAGGGCTTATGGGCGAGCTTTTTTCAAAACAGTGGTACCTGTATAGACAACACTTAAAAAAACAAATCTTCCACTGAAAAAGATACTTAACCACTGATTAACATACAGGAATTGTTGTTGTAATTTCTTGAAACATTTCGTACGCTCCAACATGACCGTCATCTTTCAATGCCAAAAGCATTCTGATTGTATACTCGCTTTCGCTTCTACCTTCGCTGTGTGAAATAAAACAAAAAAATTCGCATTCCAACAGAGTTGCCTTTGCCAAGTTGCAACAATACCACAGAGCTTTTTCAGTGGTTTTTATAAAAGAACTTTCAGTTTTGAAGCTTTTGAGAACAAAATTCATAAAGGTGAGAGCCAAAAGTGTTTTCGTTTTGATTGTCCCCTTATTATTTGCTTGTATATCTGAATAAACCTATAAAATGCAGTTCAAATTTGTACGATTTTAGTCTGTAAGAAGAAAAAAGTTATTTGCGCTAAGTTTTGAAACATTCACAAAGCGTTACGTGACCAAATCATTTGAAAAGGTGTGGTGTGGTAAAAAAAGATAAATAGATATTATTTTTAATATGTTTGAAATGGTATCCATGGTATCCATATGCACATTGTTCTTCGATTTGTGGCAATTTATAATGCAAAGTACGGAAACCCTGTGAGAGCTTTAACTAGAGACAGATGTATGCAAGCCAATGCAACCAGATTGAGAGGCAAACGTCCTATCTTCCCTGTACTGACAATTTTTGTTTGATAGAGTATAGTGTACTAATCCTTAACCTGTCAGGTTGAAATTACAGGTTTGCCATCATATCGTGCACTAACGCGCCTGCTACGAGTTGTTTTCGAATATTGAGTATTTTTTGTACAAATCCAAAAAATATTTTTTTCAGTGATGCTATTTTTGAGGTATTTATAGCTAATTTGCCAAACAAAAATTATGGCAGGTACCGTTATATTTGGTTTAAAGAAAATTGATCGTTCCGTTGTAGCCGAATAGAGAAACTAATAGAAAGAACTGTGATTTCCATTTTTTGTCCTCACTATCATCCGAAATGACAAGTTTGATCAAAATCTCAAGATCGATTTTTCTTACGAGTGCAAAATTTGCCATAATGTAACTTTTGTATGTCAAAGGCATTCAACATTGGTTTTAGCTAAGACAAATACGTTCAAAAGGTTTAAATTGTTTTCTCAAAAATTCACGGACACAACTCGTAAGATTTTGAATAAACTTCTGATCGCCGTGTGTTGTCGGTTTATACCAATTATTTTACTGCCTGTTATGTTTGTATCCTGCTAAACATTAAAATAATGAAAACGGGGTTGAGGATCATTACAAAAAATAGCCATTCCATTTTCCTTTTCCCTCTTGTTAATGCCTTGTCGGTCTTGTAAGCAGTCCAAGCAACATAGAATTCGCAAATCAAATAAACTAAATAGCAAAACGGTTTAACCATAACCTACCTAAACGCAAACGAATTTCACCCAAACGCAATGAAATTTTGCTAGTGAGCTAGGTGAAAATGATTAATTTAATTTGCGAATGATATACATACATAGGTAGGTACACATATTTTAATAAATTTTTCCAATCAATAATAATCGGCGAATTTAATTTAACCAACATTTCTATTTGAATGCTACTACAGTACTAGATCATCTTCTTAATGTAAAGAGGATCGTTTACTTATCAAAAATGTCAATATTTGTTGTTGTATATATGTACGTGTTGATTAAGGGGCTCTCGAATAATCACTTTATAACTACTGATACTTTCAACTTTAACAATCTGCTCAATACTCGTATATTACCTTAGATGTGTGTACTGTGGCGAATACTTACTTTTTATAAGGGACACCGATTCCAATTTTTACGATTTATGGTTTTTCATTAATAGTGGAGTCACTTAGCATCAAATTTCGAGATGATGTGTTTTTGCTGGACAAAAGCACCAATTTTTTTGTAGATACTTAGGTCTATAGCTTGAGATTTAGGGTAGGACCCATCTTGGCGGTCAGCCATCTTGGATTTTATATCCGCCATTTTGAAATTTAGGTTTATTATTAATATCTCGGCTTCGAAATCACTTAGGACCCCAAACTTGGTGTCTAAATATACATTTTTGGGGTCAGGGAATACAACCACATAATTTTCAAATGTTGAAGTTTGCAAATATACGAAGGGGCATGGGGGTCATGACTCAAATATAGTGTTTAGGCTCAGATAATATACACTAGTCAACGAAATTAAAGGAAAAAATTTTTTTTCAATTTTTGTTAGCGTTTTTTGAAGAGCTGTATCTTTGTGACGAGTGGTCGTATTGAGTTGAAATAGAAAGCATTTTACAGCTTTATGTTTTTTGTTTCGAGATTTGTTTGCGAAAAAATTTGTTTAAATTTTTTTGAAGTACCGTTATTGCTAATTCAATTAGTACCGTTATTGCGTTATTGCAAATAATGAGACGAGACAACAAAATTATTTCTTTTATTTTTTTTGAAGGTCCTCATTTCTATGAATGAATTTTTTTGAGTCAATTAAATGTCATGATCAGATACCTTGTTTATTCAGCTTCAATTCAGTTTTTTTGTTGTTGTCGTACGATTTTTTTTGACATGGTTTATCGGACTTTGAATGAAAAAAGATACTTTTAGCCTTGATTACCTATATCTCAGCAAATAATGACGTTATAAAAATTCAAAGACAGTTTTGAAAATTTGAGCGTTTTACAAGATTTTCTTAAGATTTTGTAGAAATTATTTTTTTTTAACCCTTCACCGTTAGTTTTAAAAAGTACTAAAAACCAACGTTTTGTGGTCTTTTCGTAAATCTTTTTTTTCAAAAAAAATAATTTTGTTGTCTCGTCTCATTATTTGCAATACAAATTTTTTTGCAAACAAATCTCGAAACGAAAAGCATACAGCTGTAAAATGCTTTTTATTTCAACTCAATACGACCACTCGTCACAAAGATACAGCTCATCAAAAACGCTAACAAAAATTGAAAAAAAAATGTGTTCCTTTAATTTCGTTGACTAGTGTATATACACAAGTGTTAAATGTATCTGACTAAACTTATTCAAGGAGGGGAATTTTTTTTGTGAATGGAAGATATTAGACCCCCATCCTTTTACAGTCTGTTTTTTTTAATTCAATTTACAAGGTCTTATCTTGGATCTTGTGTACCTACAATTAAATTTTATTTTCATCCTTATGTATGTTAAAAATTAATTTTGTTTGTAAAAAAAAATGGAATACGTTTCTGCCAATAAGAATGAACACACATGGCAAAATGTCAGAAGTCTCCGAAACAGGTAAATATTTAGAATGATTTGACTGCTTAGGCAGTTTCTAACCCTCTCTGTCTTCCACTTAGCTTTCTGACTTTTAAAAGTCTTCTCTCTCACGCACTCTTCATCAATCTCTGCCAATTTAGAGCTTTACCGGAGGGAGTTTAAAATAAATGCGTCACCCCCAACCCCGCTTATGTCTTCTTCCCGAACAAAATTCAAGTGAAGTACTTAACTCTGGAGCCATCTCTCCACCTATTTTTGAAAAATCTCAATTGTATCAATAGTCTTACGGTTACGGAATACCTACATATTACTTGAGTTTTAATGACCAGATTTTTATATGGCAAAGGTTCAATAAGAATAAAATGTGGTTAAAAATTATTATTACAACTCGATGAGAACGACGAGATATAATAAAAGTTTATTAAAAAAATATTTTCTTCTTATAATAATTAAAACTTTAGGTACAATTATTTTGATCGCGGTAAAAACAAAGTCCAAAGTATTTCAACAGTCTGTGGTTTTTGTTATCTAGCATAATGATTATGTTATTTCCTGGCAATTTTGAATCAAAGTAAATTTTAACGATTAAAAAAACTGCTTTCGAAACCATGTTCCTGTCCTTTTTCCTTTGATCAACTCTTTTTCCTTAAGGCATGCACATAGGGATGCACCGATGCACGTCTGAGCTTTCTATGATTCTAGACAAAGAGTGCAGAAAAGAAAAACCAAAATCGCTACAGAACTTATACAGCTAGGCACAACCAGTTGATCTTTGATATATAAAATACCTTTTTTAGTTTTGCCGATTGAAATCATTTGTGCGAAAAAAATGCATAGCTTGTACAATGTATATCATTTTCTTCAAACAAAATCCCTTATGCATAGAAAACGCCCCAAAACGTTTAAGAAAACTCTTCGCAAACAAAATTTTCCCTTAATTTATATCCACCCAAAAAATATCGAATGTCACCAGAAATTAGCTGATAGCTGATATCCTTGTGGACAAATTGCTAGTCTACCGCAACCAAATTGTTACAGTTGACAGGAAAACATTTAATTCTTTGATCGAGTACAATTGCCGAAGAAGAAGTACCAAGTTCCTATAGAAAAATGGAAATCTGATACTTTGTCCTTAAGGCGAAGAGTGACGACGACAATATTCTTTACTTTCTAGTTTCCTTGGGTAGTTTTTTTTTGTTTATTTGATTCTGATGTGCTGTTCCTGTGCACATTAATCTCCGGTTTGGTGCGCATGTGGGATGTGCCGAGACTATGAGACTAGGTATTCTCAAAGTCCTTCCGCCTATCAGATCGAAATGTTTACTGGGGGAAGGTTTTGTTGTGATTTGATGAAAATGTATCACAAAACAGGATAAGCTATAAAGACTTCGTTTTTATGGTTTAATACACTTAAATATGGGACTTTGTGCATTTTGGTTTTTGTTTGAATCATTTTATCAGAAGGTTTGCTAATTGCCTGAGATTATTTTTTGCAGACTTTGATGAGAGATAAAAAAAGTCGCTTAAAAATAGATCGGTAATTTTGTGATGTGATATGCAGAATGCCGATCGTATTTCACTGAGTGATATAACTAAAAGAGCATTAGAAATCATTTGGATTTAAGTAAACATAAATCGAGCATGGCAAATTAGTAACGATTAATTTATTTGATATAAAAAGAAGTTTCGAATTTCACCAGGAAATATCTAAATACCTTATTCAGGCAAGTAGGTGCATACAAAATGATAATTTACTTTTGCACATTATAAACATTTGAATAGTTTGCCTTTTAGGGCATCCTTTCCCCCTTATTGAATTGTAGTTCAATATTGAATCAATACAAGCACTTAATAAAAGTTTTATCTTTAACAAACTCGTTCTATAGAATTTGTTTAAAAGATATACAAATTATTAATATAATAACCAATTTAAAATCGAAAATTTTAACTACCTTTATAAATAAAATTTAACATTTTTGTTCAAATGGCATTTCATGTTGCCTGAAAATTAATATTCTGGAATCCTTTTCTACGCCCGTCATTTCTGAATTACAAAAAAGAATATCTCTGCTGAATCTATTCAAACTTCGATAATCTTTTTCAAATCCTTATTTTCTTATTAGCTTTGTGATAAAAAATTGGTATAAACTAGGCCATTTATGAAGAAAAAAGCATTTAGCGCTATTAACTTCAGCGTTGAGCAAGAAACTGAGCAAGCTTTCTAATGAGAAGCAGGTGCTCCTCTCAATAGAGCAAGCGTTTTGGGTATTCATACCGTACTATGGAGCGAGTGCTTACCATGAGAAGGTTGTCAGCAAACATATTGAACACGGTCTATCTATTCTATTTACCTATTTAATTAGTATCTATTTAATTCATAACAAATGAAACACCTGCTTCGAAAAATTGAGTTTTGAGCAGGTGCTCTCTTTCGGAAATTTCGAACAAAGGTGTTTGAAAAAATATAAAATGTTCAAAAATGCCAAAACTTTAATACAATCGTTTTCACTATAGATGACTTCTGGCTATCCAAGAAGCTACAAAACATTACTGCAAGTGTTGCCGTTGTTTTTAATTATTTTTTTTGTTCTATTTCATGCAATTATTTTATTTAATTGCCCCTCCCGTCCAATCAGTGGGAGATATTACCCCCCTCCGTTAGGATTTTTTTCTTGTCTACTTCTCACCTACATTCTCGGGAATTTCCAAAAAAAAGGGAACATTTAATTTACCCCTACAACGACTAAAGGGGATGAAAATAAAAATCTGAAATAATTAGGGATTTTTTTTCTCTTCATTTAGCGCTGATTTAGGCCCATCCAAATATTTAAACTCAAAATGACCACCCTAATGTACATACACTCCCTTTCATTTGAATAGGTACAACATTTTCGAGTGCAATTAACCGTTATAACTCCGAAAAAAGTGGAATAAATAGATTTTTGTAAACGGCATTAGAGAAAGCATTCAACTTATATGAGAATAAGAAAACACACAATCTTAAACTTACCGGCATTACACCTTTTATTTTAATTTCTTTAAATTCATGTTGAAATCGTAAGATTGCTTGTTCCATTGTTTTGACCATTTAAACCGACGAATTAGACGCAACACTCAGAATTTTTCGTCTACATATCTATAATTTTACATTGTCACAATCTTTTTGCTTACTTTTCGGATAATTATAAATCAAAGAAAAGATTCTGTTAATTTTTTCCGAAATTTGATGTCCCGTTAGTCCTTGATCATGAAAAATATAGATTCGCGCCACCCATTTCTCAATTTTTTGTGTCATATTAAAGAAACCGTTATAGAAAACCCAAAAATAGCTTTTATAGGTCAGACCTTCAACTAGTTAAAAGTAAATGTGATGATAACAGCGGTGTACCTATTCCACATGAATTTAAAGAAATGATAATAAAACGTGTAGTGATGGTAGGTTTAAGACTATGTGTTTTCTTATTCTCTTTCAGCTTTCCTTAAGTTTTTGCTGTGGTAACAAGAACAGTCAAAAAAATTAACAATGAATAATTCTGAATCATTAAAGAAATTCTTAAACATTTTTCTTGAAATTCTTTCAAAAATGTTGACTTGATGCAAAGCAATTGAGCAGAAAAATCATAAGATACCTCAACGGAGAACTTTTCAGAAAACTTTTAATTTTTTTCTTCGGAGTCACTTTTTGATGAGCTTGTTAAAAAGGGATGTTGCAAAACTACATAAGTATTTGAAACACGCACATGAGGTTTAAAATAGTAACACGGACAAGCTGTTGAGGTTCATCAAATCTCTTGTCTTGGAATAGTTTATCGAAGTGAATTTTTTGAAAAGTGAATTTTGATCTAACGTGATCCTAGTCAACCAACTTCTTGATGCACCTTCCTGTAATGAATGAAACCCATTTCAAATTCTTGATATTTGATACTTCATTTTAGTTCTGATAAGGAAAAAATAGCTCCATATTTTCTTACTGTTATATCATGGGAGGCAAATTAATATTTCCAGAAAAAGGAGAACACAGGATCAAAAGTCTCAATTTTCTTTTTTTATTCCTACGCGGTCTTTTTTTCAGTAGATTTGTTAGTTGTCAGTTATATAGTTTGGCTTCAGCTTTGATAACATTTTCAAAGCCATTGTTTCAGAACAAGAACGGCTTCATATCTGCTAGAAAAGTGTGTTCGAAGTGCTTCACAGATTTTTAGAATAATGAAGCCAATAATAATAATAAATATATGCGTATGGCTGATTCAATCAGACAGCAATACAAGAATTTTTCAAAAAACCTCCTACAATTCTACCGCTCATTTGGAAAAGGCCCAAAAGCGTGCTTAAAACCGAAAATTATTCTACATTCATTTCTGAGAGAATGGTCACACTGTCCATTTTTCAATATTTTTGGTATAACTTGGAAACTCAGCCAGATTTGATAACTTTACACTGAAAACTTTGTTCAAAACTAAATTTTCTTCTGAAATGAATGGTTTACAAATATTTTAAGAAAAATTTAAACAGAAAAAGAAAAAAAAAAACATCATAAAAAATAAAAGATTTTTAAAGTTTTTTCCAAGCTGCACATAACAGGCTCAAGTAGAAGCTAAAACCTTTAATATGACATGTTCAAAAAGTAGTTCATATTTAAGATTGACAGAGATATTGGCATTCAAAATTTACCATTTCCCCGTTTTTTTGGTACTACTTGACAGATTAAACAATCTTACCACCTATTGTAAGTACCAAGTCTTGCAGGTCTGGAAGCATTTGAATACAACAGGAAAATGAAATTGCGGGCTTACCTACTTTTTAAACATTCTCAATAATTTTAATGTCATAACTCATAATTCATCAAAATCCGTCCAAATATTTTTACGAATATGAGATTTTCCATGTAGTACCGAAAAAGAGGTTATAGGGCGAAAACTGTAAAAAATGATAAAAAATGGTTTAAATGGATGTGACGGTACCAGAGGAAAAACAGCTTAAGTTCACTTTTTGAAAAAAAAAAACTAAACTAAGGATGAAATTTTGTAGATTTTTAAGAGTGCTATCTAGATTTTGAAAACTCGAAAAACGGTTTACTTTTTAAAATTTTTATTTTCAAATGTTTTTTCTGCTCCACGTGTTTTTCTTCTTCATAGTCGCACGACTTTCTTGTACATAATCTATCGAATGCAGGAAAAACATCTTTCTACCTTCCCCCGTTTAGAAAATAGCCAAAACCGAGTTCACTCTTTAGACCAAGATGGCGGAAACCCTGCAAAGGGTGGATGGTCGAAAACTTGGATTTAAGCTTCCTATTAAGTACTCTTACGATGACAAGAAAAAAATGTTTTCCCCAACGTTTTGTTAAATTCCCATAGAAGTTGTGACTAAATATACTGGACTATATCCGATATTCAAATATACATATGTATGTAATTCCTGTCAAAATTAATTGCTTTTGAAAAACATTCGAATGTCACGCTTGTGTAAATTATTGTATTTTCAAGCCAATATTTTGAAAATCAAAAGATGTCTTAATAAATAACGAAAACTGTTTCCAATTATCATGTCCGGTTCTTTCAAAGGGAGTTTTCAAAAAAAAAACATTCGAGATTTTGGCTTCAACGATCCGTGTAACTCATATTAGTGTATCAATGTATCATGCAATAAATTAAAAAAAAAATTAAATCAATATTATGTTTGCATAGTTGAGTACTTTGTTATTACTTTCATTGATTTTCCTTTGAATTTAGCGTTTTTTAGTAATAAAATTACAACATTATTTCCTCGGAATCAACCAGAGGCGTAGCTAGGATGTTTGCCGCCTGGGGCAAAACTATAATTTGCCGCCCCTTCGGTCTAACCATACTTAATAAAAAAAAATTGTGGTAGGTTATCGTCGGTCTTAAAGTTGCAGACAAAATTTTGATTAAAATTTTTTTTATAAATGCAAATAATTAATTTTCAAAATATTGATAATTTATACACGGTACACGCCACTTTGCCTCAATTCATATCTTCAGAACAATTTTTTTTTTTGTTTCTGACTTACTGAGATTTAACTTTAAACCGACAGTGTAGATAGGCACATGAGACTTGAATTTTGTTTTATTATATTTCCTTTCGTCCAAAAATAGTGAAGTTCATAATTGTTCACTAGGCATGTCTCACCAGAGCTCAGAGATTTTTAAGTGGGACAAAAAATCTCACCTGTGTATACTGAAATTTTTTTCAGAGATTACTGAGACGAAAATTGTTTGGATTAATGTCTCAATGTTCTTTCTCAGTTAAAACAGCTGTCCATTTGACAGTCAAATTGCAATTTTTCGATGATATGCAAATACAAAATGGATTCAAAAATACAAAATATAGGTTGAAAGTTGATTAAAAGGAAAGTAAATTGAACTTAGTATTATTTTTCAATAATTTCATAAATTTTTGTGCTTAAACATTTAAATATTTTAAGCAAAGTTGAAAATTTGTTTCCATAAAAACGTACCTACAATAATTGAACGGAGAATCTTGTCCCACCAAAATATTTCACCTCCATCAACTTGTCTTTTAGCGCTCAGCGAGATTTCACTTGGTGGGACTGTTGTTTTATCAGTACTCGACAGAATAACTGAGAAATTGCATCCTATTCAAATTTCTCAGATATAGATTTAATGAATATGAACATGTATCTCCCATGAACGGGTTAGCGGCTAGATCCCTGGGTGTCTCACTACAGAGTTGCCACTTCACTTAAATTGCAGTAGATTGTAGATCTACTAATGCATTTTTTCTCAAAATAAATCCGCTGCCTTAGGCGATCAGAAAAAACCATCCGAAAAAAAATTATTGAAGTTTTTATTACTTTTCAATTTGATTTGATAGCCAAATTATGTATCAATCGACGAGTAATTCAGCGTAGAATTTTTTTTTTCGAGAAAAAAAATTGGCAAAACATTAATTGTGTATGTTTTAAATGGATTTATTTGTTTTTCGGGTGAAATTTAATTTTTCGTATCAGCCGATTGCTTTTTGACCGAAACAGGAATAAATCATTCCACTGATTTGTGTTCCAATTTGTTGTTGTTCCACTGAAAGTATTCCATCCGAAAATGTTTTTCTTGCATTTCAATCTGAAAAAATCGTGGCGGCTGTTTGTTTGTTTTTAAAAAACTCGCCATGCTGCCTCCGGGCTTGGAATAAAGGACGAACCTGATATCTTCGTTTTTATCTTTGTTGAGCTTTAAGAATAATTGCAATTGTTAAATATGTTGAGTTCTTCTTTACACGCAACATTATAGTTTATTTTTAGTTATGTAGATATTTCCATAAGGAATAAACAACACAATTTAACTTTGATTGCTATTTTGCAATTAAACAAATTGAAAACAAAATAAGAAATGTCAATCGCAAAAGATAAATGTCAAATTTTTTCTGACACATTTTTTCTGATTGCTATTAACAACCATCCGAAGAAAAATCAATTTCATGCTGTTTCAAGTTTTTCGGATTGGTTTTTCTGACCGCTATAACTGGCGCCTTAAAATAATATTCCCTGCACTTCATTTTACGAAAAAAAATTAGCTTTCAAGCTAGGGTGATTCTAGGGTTGAATACAGCCATATGAATAATTTATAGCATTTTTGTATGTTTTTGAAAAAATGTTTCATTTATTTTTATTGATTTATATCAGTTTTATTCAAATAATATTTTATTTTTTTTTTTTTGAAAAAAAAAACAAAAAACAATTCTTCTGCGAAAATATTAAATCTACTGCTTTTTTTACAAATCTATCGGGAACAATTTTCTGAGAAATATCAACCCCTCTGAAATCTAAATTGAGAGAATTTACAAACACAAATTTTTAAAGCTACAAAAGAGAATGGTCAACACGAACGCCATTTTGTTTGAAAATTTGATAGAATTTTTAGTTTAAAAAATAAATTTTTGTATTTATTACCAACATAATGAGCACTGGTGATGAAGTTGCCATGTATATAAGGTTAGCAGGACACTTTTGGAAATTCATGTTAAAAACTATCCTATCATTAGTTGCTACTTAATTGCGAATTAGTTACGCAAAAAAAAAAATTAATTGGTTTTTTGGTTTAAGAAAAAATGGGTGTCCTGCTAACTTCATATGAACTTAGCAGGACAACTTTCTCAAAACTAAAGATAATCGAGCTGAAAAAAGTTGATTACGGAGAACTAATTAATTGCGAATTAGTTACGCAAAAAAAAATTTAATTGCATTTTTGGTTTGCAAAAAAATGGGTGTCCTGCTAACTTCATATGAATTTAGCAGGACAACTTTCTCAAAAAAGGAGATAATCGAGCTGAAAAAAGTTGGATATTGAGAACTAATTAATTGCGAATTAGTTACGCAGAAAAAAATGAATTCTTTGTTCGTTTGCGAAAAATAGGCGTATTGCGAACTTCACGTGAACTTAGCAGGACAACTTTCTCAAAAAAGGAGATAATCGAGCTGAAAAAAGTTGGTTATTGAGAACTAATTAATTGCGAATTAGTTATTAGATTATCTAAAAATTGGAATACATACACTGAGAAAACTGAACTATGATTTTTTTTGAAATAGAAGCATGTTTAATAAAATGTTTGAATTAACACAAATAGAATTCGATTTAAACCTAATTCAAATCTGTTTTGATTCGAAAATAATATTATTTTAAAATAAAGTATGTTTAAATTAAAACCATTCATGTTTGATAATAGCGTTAGAAACTGCACATCAGTTTTTATATGAATTCAAACTAGCTTGAGTTTGATTTTTTAGAGGCCTGTTAGTTAATCTACTCACCGAAAAGTATTAAACTTAAAATTAATATGAACTTGTTTGTTTTAAATATGAACGCACTTAAAATATTTACAAGAGAAAGAGATGGAAGAAAGAAAAGGCAATAACTTATACAAATGTTGAAAAGTCTAAAAAGTGTACAATTATTTACTTTAAATATGATTTTAGTTTTAAATCGGTGATAGAACTAGTTCTATCCATAGTAAAGTCTTCGATTAGATGAAAAACATCGATATCAACCTCGAAAAAGGAACTTAAAGCTTGCAGATGTAAGTAGATAAAAATAAAATTTTACAGCATGTTTACATATTCATTGTAAAAAAATTGATACTTCAGAAATAAATTTTTTAAATAAATAAAATGAATCTGTTCTTTCTTCACTAATTAATTAAAATTTTAGACGTTTTTTATATCTTCAAGTCATATTCAATGAGTTATGAGTGAAAAAAAACTAATTTGGGTGAAGTATTAACAATGATAAGAATAGGAAGAAAATTGAACGAGCTAGTATCTATTTGAAAAAGACTAACATTGAAGCTATTTGTTTTAAATAATACTTACTTACTTACTTAAGGTGGCACTACAGTCCGGGGTGGACCAGGGCCTCAACCAACAAGCTTCTTCCAGCCGGCTCGGTTTCTAGCTAGCTGCCTCCAGTTTCGCACGCCAAGTTGGTTGAGGTCCTCTTCCACTTGCGTGCGCCACCTTTTGCGCTGTCCACCTCTACTGCGTTGTCCCACGGGGTTGGATTCAAAGACTTTCCGGGCCGGAGCATTGGTGTCCATTCGCTCTAGGTGATCCAGCCATCTTAGTCGTTGGCTTTTCACTTTTGTGGCTAGGTCGGTGTCGCTGTACAGCCCATACAGTTCGTGGTTGTATCTTCTTCTCCATTCCCCATCTATGCAGACGGGGCCAAAAATCACCCGGAGAATTTTCCTCTCGAAACAGCCTACCGCGTTCTCATCCACCGTTAGCAGTGTCCATGCCTCTGCACCATACATCAGGACCGGGATGATAAGCGTCTTATACAGGGACAGTTTAGTTGCTCGAGAGAGGGCTTTGCTTCTCAATTGCCTTCTTAGCCCGAAGAAACAGCGATTGGCAAGAGTAATTCTTCGTTTGATCTCAGCACTGGTATCGTTCGCTGAGTTTATAGCGGATCCTAGGTAAGGTTTTAAACAATAAACATCTTTGACTCAAACACGGAAATATTCAAATAATTTTAATATGATTCCTATTTAAAGCAACATTAAATGAGGTTAATTAAAACAATGAGAAATATGTTAAGGTTAAATAGAAAGCAAAGTAAATTTAAACAGAATCATATTTGAATCATATCAACGATGAATAAATACAATTATGTTTAAATTAAATAGAAATCGCTTCCATGCCAAATCGTATGTATTTAATTTGATTTAAACATGAACATGTTCAATATTTTTCTCAGTGTACTATAAAAATTGTATGTGCATATTTTGTAATAAGAATGTAATAAAATTTTCCTTAGCAAAAATGTTTGTAATTGGCTTACAACATTCAATGAACAACGAAGATTATTATCCATTTTGCCACCCCTAACTCCCGACACCTTCGCCCCCCCCTCTAGCTACGCCATTGGATTCAACCCAACTGGACTTAAGTAGTTTTTCCCTGGACTCTTCATAAATATATATTTTTAAATTTTGAATAAAATATAATAGAAAAGGTCAACTATTTTCAGTAATATTGGTCAGCCATAGATTTTTCTTATGAATTTTTATCCGTAAGCCACTTTACTTTAAAAAATCGTTGAAAACAATCTATAGCTGACCAATTACTGAAACAAACTTACCTTTTATACAGATTTAAGGGCCATTCAGGTGGAATTA
Organism: Dasysyrphus tricinctus; assembly: GCA_963921185.1. NCBI lineage: Eukaryota > Metazoa > Arthropoda > Insecta > Diptera > Syrphidae > Dasysyrphus > Dasysyrphus tricinctus. The sequence continues at coordinate 65,036,641 of OY992531.1, read as the reverse complement.
TATTTTTGCAAATTTCCCATAAATGAGGTTCCAAAAATCACTATGACCTTGAACAAAATTTAAAAATTCTTTTAAAAAAATCTATAGCTGACCAATTTCTACAACTAGCTGAACTTTTCTGTAGTTTTAAGGGCCTTTCAGGTGGAATTCATTTCTTGCAAGTTTCCCATGAATGAGTTGCCAAAAATCGCCATGATCTTGAAAATGTTTAAAATTTCATTAAAAAAAATCTATAGCTGACGAACTACTGAAACTAGCTGTCCTTGTATAAAGCTCTAGAGATCTTTCAGATGGAACACATTTTTTGCAAATTTCCCATAAATGAGGTGCCAAAAATCGCTATGAACTTGATTTTTTTTTAAATTCATTAAAAAATGAAAATGTATGGGTGACCAATTACTGAAAATTGCTCACCTTGAAGTGGCTTTCAAATGGCTTTTTTTTCTTAATGACCCAAATGAGCTTTTTTTACCTTGAAACGAACTTTAAAAATTCAAATAACAAAATCTATGGCTGACAAATTACACAAAATTGTTGACCTTTTTACACGATTCAATTTTCCACAAATGAGGTGCCAAAAACCGCACGTGACCTTGCGAGACCTTAAAAAACATTAAGTCTCGATTACAAGATGTCTAGGATTGACCAATTTCTAAGACTAGTTGACCTTTTCTGACTAATTTTGGCATTTTCTTTTTCAAATTTCCCGTATATGAGTTGCCAAAGGTCCAGAGCCCTACTCTTGCTCCAAAAAAAAGTTATGTACAATTTATTAACAAAAATTAGTTATCTTGAAATTTATAATTTGTTTGTTGGTTTTTACTATTTTTTTCAGCTAAAATTGTCTTGTAAAACAACAAAAAGTTTTTTTTCGAATTAAATTGCCCAATTCGGCTTAGTTTCCGAGTTCTGCCAAACATATAGAAAAGTGGCCAGTGTGACCATTCTCTCAGAAGCGCATGTGGGTGAATTTGGTAGCATTTTCCGTTTTAAGCAGGTTTATGGGCCAACAAACATATTCAATAATAGGAACCCTTGTACGTAATCGTTCATTGCTTTATACCACTCATCGTCTATTCAATAGCCTATAGGGCCATTTTGTTGGTTGTCCCCTTTGGTTGACTTGACTGATAGTTTACTATTGACAGAACACTAGTTGTAAATTTTAAACCCTCATCATAAAAAATTGGCTATTTATAGAATTTGACTTACATTTGTAAATTTCATATTTTTAAGGACAATTAAAATTTAAATGGAGATGGAGAGTAAATAAACTGAAACTTTAATACTCCATTAAATGAAATAAAACCAATTTTTATGAACAAACAATACTGTATCTGTGTTTCAACTGCAACAATGAAAATACCCATGTGAATATTTGCCTATTTAAACTAACTATTTTTTTTCCCAATATTTGGAACAGATCAAAAAATAAGCCCGATATGAATCTGGATGCAACGCCAAACTACATACTTACCCATATATTTTTTTAATTTCTCTCTTCATATTATGGCAATAAACAGTAAAGCAATAGCCTCATCTTCTTATTCGCCATTTTAATATTTCAACAAACAAACCTGTACACTTCAAATTTTCTGTGCCAAAAAATATAAACACACAAGTTCATTTAATTTCGAACAAATCTCAATGATTAACCTCTTCAACTTGCATGAAGTGGTTCAAAATTAAATATCACCTCATTGTATCTCTTTGTATCCTTTCAACCCTCCCATTGTTATCAAGCCCACTTCAAGCTACTGTTGCAACTCTATATTAAGCCCAAATTCAATGAATCTTCATTCTGCTCTCATATAATAATGTATGGGTATATTACTCGGGCACATAGTAAGGAACAATTTCTATTCAACACAACATCAATTCATTTTCAATACAGTATAATAAAATGAAGGACTCGTTGCGCGCCCAAAAATGATTTTTATTAAATTTTCATAAATATCCCCTCGACACACACTCACACATGGAAATTCAATAAAAATGAGCACAGCTTCGTCCAATAATGATATTTTGTAACAAGGAAAGGACCAAAATATTAAAAAAAAGACGCCATATTCATTATGGAACCTCTTGAACTGTAAATCCTATACAACGCGGTAAGAGAGATGGGAATATAGTTATCAAATAACTTAATCCTGGTATTATATGAGATTTTGCAACAGTCTCATAACATCCTTGTAAGAAATAAAAGAAGGACAAACCTGGAGTACTTAGGTAATGTTTTTCTTTTTTCAAATTTGTATGTCTCGTTCTCATCTATCTCAAATGAACCGACACTTATAATCCTGATGTGATGATGGCTTGTCATGCAGTTCCATGTTAAACTCGTATGTCCCTTGTTTGTGTGTGTGCCTGTGCATGCAAAGAAATTACAATAAATCATTGAGATGTAATCAAGGATCTGCTGCACTCGAGTCTACTTATTGACTGCAGCATTATTTACCAAACATTTCCATTAAGGACCTTTTGGATTTCTTCTTCTTCAATTTTGTTGCACTCAAGTGTGAACACGCGTTAATAAAAATCATATAATACTCTTTCATTCAAAGAATCGATGGCGAGAATATTAAATTGAAAATCTATTGCGTCCTGATGCAAGTAAGAAAGAACGAAAAAAAAAGGATTCGAAGGATAGTCAAAAAGTAAAAGCACTAAACTCATTCCCATTAGATATAGGATTTTTCCAATAACTCAAAGAAGAATTGAAAAATTGTATAGCTTAGCTACCTATTTGAAGAAGTTTTCTATTCAATAAACATCTCATGAAGTCCTGTGTTCTCAAGGATCATTTGGAATCATTGAATTCAGCCAGCCAGCGATGCGACGCACCGCGGGGATAAATTCAATTTGCCTCACGAATTTACTAACTCTCTCTCTGCGGGCAGCAAATATATGAAATTTATCAAGTGCCCTGGATGCTCTCAAGGACTCCAAAAGAGTAACTAAGTTGTGTGCTCGTTGCAGGATCACGGGGAGGACTCATGATGTATACCGCACGGTGATGATGGCAAATCATATTCATCATCATCTTCATCATGGTTCTCGTATAATCGTCATCGTCGTCGTTTTTTATAAAGGACACTCGAAGGAATTAAAATCAAATGAAAAAAGATTTAAATATTTCTTCTTCATTCCGAACAACTTGTAATTCTGTTTCGTTGAATAGGATTCGGGATCAGCTCTGGCATCAGAACAATAATTTATTGCGGTAGGGGGAATTGTAAATAATAAGTAAGTTTTAAACAGAGAGTTGTACCGGGTCAGGAAATAGGGGGAATCTAGGTTGTAGGAGGAGGGAATTTAATCTCTCCCGCATATACCTAGAGTTTCTTTTCTCTGTTTCCATTCCATTTCCTTTTAAACCACAGCAAATAATGTCCTTTTTACAAGTTCCATCCCGGTCCCGGTCGGGTAATCTGTAAATAACAAGAGAATCTTTTAATTTCATGTCATTTAGAATTTTTATTGGAAAAGGACTTTTGTGTGTTTTATGAATGGTGATATAATTTTTTAAGACTGTGATTCAAAATGAGCCATGTCATAGATACGAGACCACAAGGATACGAATGAGATGTAGGTATATGTATCCACCTTGCTTCAGCGGACCTTAGTGAAATACTAATGAATAGAATTCAAATGAAATAAGCACGCCAATGCTGATGTGGGTTGTGATGCTGGTGGAAGCAGGTAGTAAAAGTAAAGACACAGAAGAGTGCGAAATCATTGAAATTGAGACAAAAGTCCTTCGGTTATATAAAATGAATTTAATCTTGTACTTTTGGAGATTTGCTGTCTTGTAATCAAGACTCTATTCAAAATTTTAGGAATTGAAAAGTTAAATCACCTAAAGTAGGTCTAGGTATTTTAATTCCTGGAAATTAAATTTTTGGAATTAATATGCGCTATTGAATCACATTCAAGGATTCAAGGCTTTAAATTAATCATTGAAGAATGAAAAAGTAAGGTACCTATGTAGGTATTGGTTTCAGCCGAAATGTGTGCTGAAAAACCTGGGTTAGCTTTTGACAAATCTTGCAATTGACTGGTATGATATCTAGGTATGAGTAGCATCAGTACTGAATTTGTGGCTGTACTTCATTTATTTTCGTTGTGAAATAGATACATCGACACCATTTCCTTCTTCAAAACTGTCTTTTCTATATAAACTTTTTCGAATAGGAATTGCATAAAAGTTTCAAAAAACTCTAAAATTTGGTCTCTGGCACGCCTCGTTTTGGTCTTGCACCACCTCTGACATCAGGTCTTGTGAATAAACAGAAAGCTTAAGTTTAAACTTGGATGTTGAAGTTAAAGCTAGGTTTTGAGTGATTAAAAACAAGCTTAAGATAGCTAAAGCTAAATTCATGTAGCTTAAGCTTGTTTTTTTTTTTTTTTTTTTTTTAATTTATTTTACTATAGTAAAAGCTACAAAAATATCAAGATTCTTGACCCCTGACTAGAAAGCCTTGAATAGTTATTTTTATATGAAAATAATATATGTACTTGCCATATAGAGCAAGGAAACAGTTTTTGTAATTGAAAATCCAAAATCTCCTTGGCGTTGCTTTTCAGTCCCAAAATAACAGTTTTACCTTAAGCTTCTAAGCCGAAACATGGGAATAAATAAATACATAGGGTGGCGCAACAGCTCTTGGAGAACCAGGGCCTAGTGACTCACAACTCTCAACCATTCCTGTGTGCGTGTTGTTGGCAGGAATGGAGGGGACCTACAGTTTTTTGCCGAGTCCGAACGGCTAAGTGAGAAGCACTTTCTCATGACAAGTAATACTCTTGGAGGATTTGTCAGTTCCTCGCAGGAGGCAGTACCTCGGATAAAACAATTCTGTTTTTAGGTGGCACGGCTGGGAATCGAACCCACACTTTCGGCATGACAGTCCTACGCACTAACCATCATGCCGGGAGGTGCTACTGTAAAAATATTAAGCTTCAGCTAAAATTTTCTACCTAAAGCTGTTTAGCGTAATTTTTTTTAATCACATAAGACAAAGCTTAAGCTAGAACCTAGAACTGTCAAGCTTTAGCCTCTAGCAATAGCTATGACTAGCTTCTTCCAAAAATAGCTTTAACTTTGTTTTTATTAACAAAGCCCATCGAGTATCTTAGGAACCAAGCATGCAAAGAGTTTGCAGTAAGGTTCCAAATTTTCAATAAAAAGTTAAGTCTAAATGTTGGAGTCCTTAATTTGAAAAAAATTCCATACTGACCTGCTAACTTCACAGTGAAGTTAGCACATCACATCGTGTTGCTCAGCAATCAAGCATGCTAGGAACATGCAGTAAGGCTCCAAATTTGCAATTTCAAAGATAAGCTAGGTTAAAATTTTTAAAACCTAAATTAAAAAAAAATATCTTATCATTGATTTCACTATAAAGTTTTCAAGTCAAATCGTGCATTTCAAAAACCAAGCATGCTAGGAACTTGCAGTATGATTTTTTGTTTGTTTATAATATAGACATCGAAATTTCGACGTAGTCTATTCTTGAAATTGCAAAAACACTGCAAATGTGGAGCCTAACTTCACTTCAAGTTCCTATAGCATAGAAACTTGGTTCCTGAGATACACGATACGACCTGCTTACCACACTGTGAAGTTAGCAGGTCACTCAATTGCGATTTTATTAGGTGAGCTTCAGAATTTTGAACAAAAATACAGAAAAACTGCCAATTCCTGTCAAGGTTCCAAAAAAATCACAAAAAAATAATTGCATATCAATATTTAAAAAAAAACTTCTTGGATACAGAAATTAAAAATTCTTCACTTGATTGGTTCGTTGAAGTTTATCCAGCGTTGAGCTAGGTTTTCTTGACAACACCAAAATCTGTAAAAAAAACATTGGTTTTCAAAAAACACCATACTGTGTTGATCCTCCTCACAATCATCCTAAATAACTGCATCAATAACCGTTAATTCTCTCAGAAGTGGAAAAAAGCGAAGATAGTGGCGATCCACCTACAGGCCTATATCGCATCTCAACAACATCAGCAAAATACTGCAGAAGTAATCCTCCGGATGCTCAAGAGTTTCTGCAGTGAAAATGCGATCATCCCTGACATGCAGTTCGGCTTTCGTGTAAAACACTCGACGCTACATATCCGTTGCTAAAGTTCCAACAAGATATTACCTCAGCGCTCAATAGTCACCGTGTCACCATTTTGGATGCTTTCTGGATGTCAAGAAAGCATTCGACAGCGTATGGACGCCCATATTCACAAAGTATATACATCTATAAACTATAACATTTACCTCTGCCACTAATAAAAACTCTTTTTTCTTTTCTTTCAGAAAATTTTTCGTTCAACTGGAAAACTGTAATTCAAACATAAAGACCATCAGAGCCGGAGTCACTCAAGGATCGAAACTTGGCACTGTGGTTCCACAGTAGGCCATAATTCAAAAAAAAAATTATTACAGTTTCTTCCAAAAACCTTTTAAATCAGCTTAGAAAAACCAAAACTCAATATAAGTAATAAAAAAAATTATATTTTTCGGTAATACCGTTAGATATTTGTTTATAAAGTGATCACTTCGTACAAACATATAGCATTTCAGTTTTAGTTCATTAAAATAAGGGCGACTGCAATTAGTTTTTGCTGTTGTTAGCATTGTCTGTGAATTGTTTTGTTTTCTTGGAGGTATTATTAGATAATGAGACCTCCATTATGCATTTTTTTGAGCCGCTATACGAATAAATATAAGAATGGTGTGGTTTCGAAATTGGGCTTTAAAAAAACTTAAATAAAACTGCGATTTGTGTTTTCTTTTAAGCTTTTAACTGTTACGCCCCGCTACGCCCCCAAAAAATTATATACTGCAGGAAAGGTAAATTTATCTACTTTTAAGTATAAGTTGAATTAGCTGCGGAAGCTTGCGGATGCACTTTTTATTGAACTTTAAATGGCCCAACCTCTAACTGCTTTTATTTCAGAATCTGCCTGAGTATGCCTATTTACTTATATATTTGGTCCTTCACATGGGTTATAGTTTGTGGAAGTAAAAGTAATAAGTCCTCTTCCTAAATTAAACCTTAAAACAGTCTTTATGAGTCCTTAAATGCTGTCTCAAATGAAAATTATACCGCGATTACGATTAAAATACGAGTAGATTTTTGGAACAGATTTTGTCAAAATATACTATTTACGTTTGCCTTAAAGTGTTCAAAAATAATTAAAAGCTGATATTATCATAATTTTTTTTTGTGAAATAATTAACATTTAGGAGTGAAAACCCTTCATGAAATATGATAATTTTATGTATGTAAATTAAGAATCCACATAATCAAAGAAGATCATTTTTCCGCAATGCACTGTGGTTCCACCGTAGGCCATAATCCCAAAAATCAATTGTAACGGTTGTTATAAAAAAAAATTTAAATAAGCTTAGAATATACCTACCAAACTAATTATAAATGAGAAAAAAATAATGCACTTAAGTAATACCGTTAGATTCTTATCTTCAAAGTGATCACATTGCAAAAACATGGCATTTGAGGTTTAGTGGCCCAAGAGTAAGCGTGCTTTCATTTATTTATTATTTTTACTTTGATATTTTGTGAATTTTTTTAAGACTTCCGTTAGATATTTTTTGTGATCCATTATTAAATTGTATATAAAATGAGGTTTAAATAAAATTAAACTTTTAATGAATCAAATGAAAATGTACATATGTTTATAATGTTATATTTAATACATAATTTTACAACGTTATATTTAAATACATCCATACTCTATCAGAACTTTTTGGAAAATTGGGTTCAGTCCGATATTACACCCTTTTACCTAAGGTGCCTCTGAAACAAAAGAAGATAGAGCGAAACCGATTTCAGATTCATGATCAGAGAGTCCAATTTACCCTATGACCAAATATTTCAGGTTGATATTACGCCAGCAAATAATTATGGCCACCTTTGTTCGGCGGTGGAACCACTGTGCTTGGGCCCATTCTTGATGACATCTGACTATTCTGTCGCAACTGGATTTGAGAACCTTCTGTATGCTGCTGACTCGCTCACTTATACGCCACTTCAACGTCACCGTTTCTTGCCGTGCGGAAAGTAGAGGCTCACATCAACAGATTCTTTGGATTCTATACAGGAAATGGGGCATCCGGATCAACACTTCTAAATCGGAACTTTTCAGGAGATCCTCAACAGGCAGAAGCAGCTGCACTGCAGCAAATTGCAGAAACATTGTTCTGAATCTCTCAGATGGACCCACCATAGCTGCCAAACGGAACGTAAAGTATCTAGGAATCCCCAACTCAATGAGTTGCTAAGGTTCAAACCACACTCAAGAAGTGTGCTCAAAAGAACCAGCTGGGTCTTCCACCGTTTACATCCTCTGATGAGAAGAAGAACCGGACTAAGTCAAAGACGAAAATACTGATGTACAAGCAACTCCTTCGGCCAGTCATAGCCTATTGCTTCCCAGTCTGGTTCTCAATTTCTATGACAGCCATGAAGGAACTTCAAGTGTTCGAAAGGAAAATTCTTAGAATTTTCATCGGACTACACTTCGATCGGCAGCGACGGAAGCACTACAGGAATGAAAACCAGAAACGAACATAATCCATCTGGACAGGTACCTAGAGCTCTATGCAAAGATGCTAGTAGAAAACATCCACAGTCACCCAAATCAGCTGATGAGAAGGTTTGCCACCGAGCAACGACAACCCGAGCCGACGAACCTCAGTGTGATGGAAACCCTGGACGACAACATAGTCACCATAGACAACGAGGAAGCAATTTCCTTCTACGCTGACACAATGCCAAACCTTCTAACAATCCTCATCAAAATCACCACTAGACAACCGGGATGGAACACCCCGGGAATGAAAAAGTTAACCAACAAAAAAAATTTTGACATGTATTCTATATAATTAGAAAATTTTTAACCTAAGACATAGTATAAGGTTAAGCTTTTTCAATGTGTCTTATTAGTTGTTAGCCAAATTGTATATATTTGTTCAATAAAACAAATTGCAATTGGAATCAAATCTTTGTGGAAGTATGTAGTTTCGTCTTAACAGGCTGTGAGTGAGTGAGTTCATTGTAAAGCAAAATGACGCGTCACTTCATCCAAAATGGCTGCATTATATTTTTCACGCAATTTAATTAGAATGTTATCTTGTGCTGCCCTCCAAGTTGCTCCATCCATCTTAAAGCCCGGTACATACTTCCTCGTGAAGTGAACAATCGTCAGTGGAGAAAGTGATTTTTTGACATTTATCACTGTTACGGACAGCTAAAATACCTTGCAGCAGACCGTGAAGGATGGGGACGTTTTGTTGACGCCCTATGTCCCAGCTGAGGTTACAGGACACGATGATGATGATGACAGACTTGTGAATGTGCTGTGAACGTTTGACGTTTAAAATCACAATGCCTCAAATATCTGGTAGTCGAACTGTCAACTGTTCACCAAGAGTTCCCGTACATTTTTCACTAGAATTGCTCGTGAACGAAAACTCTCCACAAAGCTTCACGAGCACGTTCACGGGTAAAAAATGCAAATTTAGTATGGATTTACGACATGATTCACAAGTATGTACCTATTTCAAAATATATTAGATGGGAGTATGACTAGAAAGCCTGAAGAGTTGCTTTATGCAGTTCCTTTGAAGTTTTTCCACTTATTAATGTTCATCATATCCCCAAATCTGATGTTCGTAGCACAATATTCGCTGGGCAGTTGCCTCAAAGAGTAACGACAGGTATTATTGCGAAAAACCATATAATTTTAGACTTAGTTGGATTGATCTTCAGATTCCAGTGGTTGCAATAGTTTTAAAGCCTATTGATCGTCAGTTGCAAAATATGGTGTTTCAAGTACAACAATGTCGTCGGGTTTGTGAGGATACAAAATTGTCTATCGTGGAATAATTTATTCTTAATCCGACCTGAAAAAAACTCCCTCAGAAGTTAATTTGTAACAACCCACGAAGTTAAGTCTGTGAAGTTAGCAGGGCAACTTTCACCCACGCAAATGGGACCTTGACAGGAATCGTTGAAATGCAAAAAAACTGCAAATTTGGAGCCTTACTACGAGTTCCTAGCATGTTTGGTTCCTGAGATACACCATGTGACCTGCTAACCTTACTGTGAAGTTAGCAGGTCACTAAATTACACACTTATTTGGCGAACTGCAAAATCAAAATCGGGAATAGAAATACAAAAAAAAAACCTGCAAATTCCTGTCGAGGTCCCATTTGCGTGGGTAAAAGTTGCCCTGCTAACTTCACAGACGTCACGAAGTTAGCTGATCAAGGATAATTCTTGTATAGCTTCAAAAGAGTATTAAGGAACGAAATTCCTCAGTAGTTTCCAGAATTATTTGGGTCTCCTTTTTTGAAAAAAAAGAGCATTATATATTCATCTGAAAGCTCACGCGAGGCGACTACAGCCCATTCCTGGTCAAACCAAGCTTCTCTGCTTCAATGCCAATTACGATCCTGATAAGGTTTGGCTACCTTATAATACAAATTGCAAATCAATCGTGCATTAAATTTCTACTGCATTATACCGTTCCTAATGAGAATGACATTAATAGTTTCCCAACAAATTAACCTTAAATGTAAACAATTATTCACAGTCCTTCAAAGCCACCTGTATTATTTCCGAAATTAAGTCAATTCCTTTTGATTTATTTCGCATTCAAAAACGAAATAAAAAAAAATCTAATAAAATACAAACACGATATATGTAGGTACCTAGTCACAATTATATCCTTTTGCCAACCATTTCTAAAACAACATAGGTATAGGCAAAAGGCACTTGTATTCTTGTTGGTATTTTATTGTAGTTAAAGCCCCAACCCCAATAAACAACATGAATACACATACGAACTAGTAAGGGTATCCGTTGCTCGTAAAGCATTTAACATTTAACATTTAACTACAATACAACACCTGCCGTGTAATTAAATCAATAGAAACCCTTGCAACAGTTTCAACAGTTAACAACATCGACAGCAACACTGACTCTGACGAATACCCATATATGCATGAGCATGACACGACCCACGACACGATGACGATGATGACGCGACGGACGCATGGTAGAAAGGGGTAAGTTCCTGTTTACTTCGTCTGTCCCTACTGTATGGTCAGGGCAATCTTAATACAAGTGGGGGCCTTTCGACATTGAAGATTTTGGGGCCGTTTTGTTACATGTCATATTAAATTTAAAAAAAACAGTAATTGCTGAATTCGCTGAACGATTTATTTTTGTTAGAAGCCTATAGAAAGAGTTCCTTGAGACTAATGGCTAATTGTGCTATCGATCCCCCATGGCGCTTGCTATAGACCTCGTCCGCCATCTTAAAATTGTCAAATCGACAACAACAATGTACCTACCTATTCAAGAGTTGAAAATTCGGTTCAAGTCATATTATAACTGATTCAACCTGACCCCAAAACTTGCAGGGCCCTTAATTCAAGGCTCTAGCCAATCTAGGCGTGGCCCTGTCTACATTGTATGGTTGCCATATACACAAATACAAAGTAAATATTGAGAGACAAAGTTACGGAAATTTAATTAAAATCAAATAAACAAAATACCTTTTTGAATTATTATTAACAACTAGTAACGCGTTGTTTTGTGTACCTTGTTGGTGTTGTAGGTGCGCGCTTTAGGTTATTATACAAGAAGGTGATGCGGACTACCTATAGCTATAATAAAGAACAAAAACAAAACAAAAACGAAAAAAAAAAAATAGCAGGAATCAAAACGATGTTAGTTTTATTGCAGCAGATGTCGAAGTTCTCAAACGGAACATGATTATTTTTTACTGAAATTACAACAACGACGACGATGAAAAAAAAATTAATTGAATTTAGTTTGGATGGCTAGAAGAGTGGTGAATTTGAATTGATTAAATGAGCGAATGAGTTGTTGCAGTTGAGTGGAGCTTATAGTTAGTTAGTAGCTCTTGTCTTGAGGGCGAAAAGGCAAAATGTAATTATATTAGGTATACTTGTAAACAGGGGTTATCAGCCCTCACTTTACTTTCAAATTAATATTTTGTATGGATTGTTTTAATTCGAAAGGCGTCTCTTTTTTGTTTACACCTGATGACTTGAACGAAGTTTTTGTTTGGGTAAGCATTTCAAAGGTTGATTTTCTGAAAATGCATAGGGCTATAGCTAAGTTTCTAAACCATCCCACAATAAATTGTATATAAGTTGTGCATTTTCCTTGATACCTACTAACTATTCTTGGAGGACTAATGACCTCCGAAGAGTCTCAGTTCGAGATACGGTGACGGGCTTCCATCCTCTTTGGTCCCAAGCGCGCTGTTTTTACTCCTTTAGACCAAGCGGCAACCGCTGTGGCGTCTGGCATCGCTTGATCTCGGAAGCGGATGTTCTACCATCCTTGTCATTTTGATCTTGGGAGCTGGGGTTCGAAGACTCTCGTGGTTGGCGCATTTTTTGTCTATTCGTTTGATGTGGCGGGCCAACAACAAACATTCAAATATGTTTTGACTTTCTTGATTACATCTAGATCTTGCTACAGCTCATAGAGTTCACGTTTGTATCTTATGTGCGTGAAGTTAGCACCACCATTTTGGATTTTCAAAACAAAAAGTTGTGCTGCATTGTGCTCAACTTGTGCTGCCATATTCCAAAGAGGTAAAATTTTTTTTTGTATTTATATGCATATTTTCGTAATTTTTCTTAAAAACTAGTTTGTGCTGCCATATTCCGAAGAGATAGAAGAAATCGTATAGTTGTAACTTTTACGGCCAAAAAACAGTTTTGCGCAGCGTGATGTTAGCACCGCCAATATTTACGGCACAAACCAGTACAAGTTGAGCACACTTGATACAGCACAACTTTTTTTTTTTTTGAAAATCGCAAATGGCAGTGCTAACTTCACGCTTCGCAAAACTTTTTTTTGGTCGTAAAAGTTACAAATATGCGATTTTTTTTTGTTTTCTCTTCGGAATATGGCAAAGTTTAATTTTGGCCATAATAAATGCAATTATGCGAATTTTTGTTTTTTTCTTATTGGTGCTGAGTAGCATTTCTTAAGCACAATGGAGCACAACTCTTTTTTTTAAGAAATTTTGATATTTCGCAAAAATTTCATTCGGAAAATTTGCGAATTTGCAATTTTTTTTTTAAATAAATACGGCACAAGCCGAAAAATAAAAATGGCGGTGCTAACTTCACGCTTCGCAAAGCTGTTTTTTGGTCGTCAAAGTAACAAAAATATACGAATTTTTTTTATCTCTTCGGAATATTGCAGCACAAATTGAGCCCGAAATAGCATGTTATAGTTCTTAAGAAAAATGTAAAACTTACGAAAAAAAATTATTAATTAATTTTTGGCATAAGAGTTACAAATATGCGAATTTTTTTTTCTCTTTGGAATATGGAAAATTGAGCACAAAACAGGACAACTTTCACTTTTTATTAACTACGAAATTTCGCAAAAATTTCATTCGTAAAATTTGCAAATTTACGATTTTTTTTTAAATATTTAAGGCACAAGGCAGGACAGGTTGAGCACAATGCAGCAGATTTTTTTTTGAACGCTACAGCCCTTCGCAAAGTTTAGTTTTGGCCATAATAGATGCAATTATGCCATTTTTTTTCGTTTTGGTTCTTAGTAGCATTTTTTGAGCACAATGCAGCACAACTTTTTTTTTTTACGAAATTTTGAAATTTCGCAAAAATTTCATTCGTAAAATATACAAATTTGCGATTTTTTCAAAAATATTTACGGCACAAGCCAGCACAAGTTGAGCATAGTACAGCACAACTTTTTTTTCGAAAATCAAAAATGGCGGTGCTAACTTCACGCTAAAAAAAAATGGGTACCCTCTAAAAACCAAACCCTTAGTACGATTTTTTTTTTTAAATACGCCACATGGCAGCACAAGTTGGGCACATTACAGCACAACCTGTTTTCTTTGAAAATCCAAAATGGTGGTGCTAACTCACGCACATTTGTATCTTGACCTCCATTTGCTATCCTCAAATACAGGACCAAATATCCGTCACGTCATCAAATTTTTCTTTCAAAGAAGTTGAAAGTGTAGGTTTGGTCTATAGTCGATCTGTCAGAGCAGATGCCACGCTGGTATAAATTTTGAATTATGTGTCGGTATTTCTGCCGAACGACCAAAGAAGCTTACACAGTACTTTGGATAGGATCTGACGCGACGTTTCACAGGGATATGCCTCGATAGTTCTTGCAGATTGTAAGTTGACAACGCACGAAAAAATTGTTTACACAACGGACACTTTTTATTAGACGATTTTTTTTTCTAACCACCAAGATAATTTTTTTTTCAAAAGGTTTAATAACAAAACAAATAGTTTGAAAAATTTCGAAATGGAGTTATATTGGTACAAGTGTTGTTTACTTAGAACAAAATTGTTTGAGCAATAATCAAGGAAATATGAAACAGAAATAAACCAAAAATAAGTCAATTGCAACAGGTACGAATTTTAAACAAAATCCTAGATAAAGTCTTTGAGAAAATTTCAAATAAAAAAAAAATAAAATTGTGCTCCACTTTCGAAATGAGGTGCAGCAAATATTTGAATTTCTCCTCCAGGAAACTACATAAAAGTGCTCTGTACCAAATTTGAAGCAAATTGATAAACATTATAAAGATCTAGCATCTAGATGGATGTACAGTGACGCATAGATGCATAAACGCACAGACGCACAGACGTACAGACACAAATACCGGTGCACTGTGGTTCAGGGCAGGACAAAAATAATTTTCTCGACTCGATTTTTGACAGAGTAGTTTGATCAAGTAATAGCCCGGGAGCCGACCGTAAGATTACCTATATCATCGCGGCCACGCAAAAATTGAATGCCAACCGATAGCTTTAGTCCAAACATTTACAAAGCTGCTGTTCAGACAAGCTTTATCTGGTCGCAATGGTTAGAAAATACTCCATAACAGACGCCGAAACTGTTACCAGGGATCCACTTCTAACTCATGACATGACAATCTCAGGACTCTCTATAGCTGCAATAATGCCTTAGTCTTAGTGCCATGTCTATGGTTTGCACAGTTTAAGGCCATTCTTCCAATTTCCAGGCCTAACAACTACACAAAGTTTAAGTACTCATATCGAATCTCGATCGAAGAGACATTTTAAACAAGAAATGTTTGAAATTCTGCTGACTCCTCCTATTTCCTACAAAGACGCTTAGATTAAAGCAAGGCTTATTTTGAAGTGTACGAAGAGAACGGGCCACAATGTTTGAAACGCCTCATAGAAGACCTAGATCTCGGTAACCCACAGCCCTCTCAACTTTTTCGGGCCATCCACGGCCTCTCAAGATCTCCAGGCACCTCAAATATGGTTTTTCAGGTTATATTGCCATCTCGTCTGCTTTCACATGTGAGGGTCATAGTGTTCGCTTTCAGAGGGGACCTAAATGCACTGGCTGGCATAGCAGATATGATCATGAGCAGCAAGTACCAGCATCTATCCGAAGTCATAAGGCCGTCATATAATAACACCACTCCAGTCCACTATTGATTTCACCGAAGATACGACTCAAAAGTCCGGAAGTGCTCACCACTAAATATACCTATACTTATAACCAGGAAAATGCCCACCAGGCTTCTTCAGTTACTGATGAGTCAAATCACCTCTTTATTCATGACAACATTTCTAGCCACAGATTTCTCGTAGGTAGTGGAGCCACCCCATATCAACTTTATCCGTTAAAAACACTTCAAGATTAGAAGCAGAATCTATCCAGTTGCGTGCAGTCAAGGGCACCAAAATACAGACTGGAAATCTTCTCCCCCAGGTACAATCTGTAGATTCTGGCAACTCCAGGTATGCCTAAGTGTCCAATGTCGAATTTTTTCTTCACAGTTGCTCTTTCCGTTCGACGGCCGAACTCTGAATAATAAAAATGAGTATGTTGTTCTATGTCAAAAAAATGGTCAGAGTCGACGCACGCGACGTTCTTTGCCCCTCGAAATGTACGCACGCATGTCTAATGTGCTGGATACGTTACTTACGTCAAGTCATCAGTTAGAAAAAATAAAATGGTTGATATGGTTGGCGGTTAGATGAAATTTCTTTTTGGATCCTTACCCTTTTGGCGATTGGTAGTGCTACTATAATCATTTCATTACGAACTTCTGCAAAGTAACTTAGTTGAAAGCCGTTTGTATCTACTCTGTTTTTTATTTCGTCGAGGCTGTGCTAACCAAATCATCCATCGATACGTTCCCTTCTTTGATAATGGAGTCCTCAAACTGAACCTTAACCTCATAATTCGGGCAGGCTCCGTACGCTCCTTCTAGAAGTCCATAAAACATTATCTTTGATTGGTTCAGCTTCATCGGTGAGGCGTATGCGCATTTAAGTGTTATGTTTCGGAAAGTAATTTTAAAACCAAATAGCTACGCCAAGACAATGGTTCCTGAAAATTCATATTATTATTGGATATTGGCCAATATTTTTGTGTTTATTCATCCTTTTTGAAAACTGAATTAATTCAGGTCATGTAACTCCTATTTCTTGCAACTTAACATTTGATTAATAAACAACATTAATCGCCTGCATATAAACATTAAACAAAAATATGCCTTGAAATTTCCTAAAGGACATCATCACTCACTCACTCTGAACCTTATACAATAGCCTCTTCAAGAATATGGTTGACTTGACTTGGGCTATGATGGTGCACTCAAGTGAGTACTAAGGAGTGTTTCCTTAATTTAGATTTTTTTTTTTAACTTGGACTTATTTGATTTTCATAAGTCAACCATGAAATTTACACCTAATTGTCCTTTACAGGCTATTAACACAAATTGCAAAAAAGTGTATACAATACAAAGCAAGGCGAATCGAATTTGTGGCTGTTGCTTGGGTTGGTAAAAAAAAAACTTTTCCTCCTTAAACAATTCGCACTAGAATAAGCAAAAATATTGTGGGAAAATCCTTGAAAAGTAAAGCCAATTTTTCAATAGAAACGTGTCCATGTTTCTTTGTGTTTTGTTATTGGAAAAACAACTCAAAGGTTGTCGATTTTCGCCCATTCAAAGGATTCGCCGACTTGGCAATAAATTCACATATCTTCCACATGGATGAGTCAGAAATACCTACATATTACATACACTTATCCTTGATTTGTGTGTGTGTATGAAGATATATTTGCACTCTTGTTGTTTTTATTTGACGGGTTATTTTTAAATTTAAAAACAAAAATTGACACGAAAAGCATCGAACCTATCAAAGATATGTCCTTAAAAAAAATCCTTTTTACCAACCATGAAATCCTCTTTTTTTATAGATTTTCCACTAAATGGAAATTAATTGAGGGTGAAAATCATCATCATTTTCCACCTCTAGTAATCCAGTTCTTGCCAACTCACACTTGTGCACGTACGCAAATCCTTTTTTCAAATTGAACTGAGCGTATGTGTCACCATCACCAACGCCACCACCCATTGATTGGGGGAATTAAGTGAGATTTTTGCTAAATTATCAATCTCCGGCTTAGGAGGGTTCGATTTTTTTTTTATACATACTCACATCATTTGAAGGCTCATTGACGTTTATTCGTCAGCAGGTTCAATACATTATATTTTTTTTATGAATGTGAGTGAATGTGATGATGAAAAAAGTGATGTTCATTGATTTGTGTAAAAATGATTTCGAAAATGCTTTTCCCACGAAATTGTCGAAAATGGATTTCTACGACCTCAATTTGGGTATTTTTTTTATTTTGTACGAATGGGTATAATATTTTTGATTGAGTAAGGATAAATAAATAAATTAATTGGTGTATAGCGCACAATTATTGCCCCTTGTGGAGGAAGTAATTTCTTTGTCTATCAAATCGAATTTTTTTTTTATATGTTGATGAATACCTAACATTATTATCCTTTTGTGTTCATTGAAATGATGAGAGATTCAGTGCGATGAATATAAGGATGTTAGTTGAAGCGTGTACGCGTGAATGTTAAATGTCTGATGGTTAATCGATTGGGCGAATATATTTCTTCCTTTTTTATTGTTATTATTTTTTGTTTGAAAATTTTATTCTTTTTGTTTGTTCTTGTTGCCTTAAATAGAAATGAATTGGTGTATATATAGGCAACATGTAACCCCCTGCTATTGTTGTGCCGCAACTAACTTCTCTAATTGACCATATGCATGAATTATTTGATTCGGATATTTAGAAGATGATTATACATTCGTAATTATTCTTGAAACCAAATGGGTGGGTTTAAGAAGAGTGAAGAAGACAAATTTCGTGTAGTAAGCAATGTGTAAGGAAATATAAAAATTTAATATTAGGGGTCTAGATAAAGTCATTTGCATTAGCTTCTATAATTGTCTAAGGTTCCTCATACATTTTTTTAATAGTTCTGGCGAATGGAGTGTTAAAATTTAAAAAAAAGTTTTTTTTGCTAACTTCACGCAGCAAGGACTTTTCTGAGAAAAAGAGTTCTGAGCATGTTTTTCACCTTAAAATCAAGAGTTCTGGAGTTCCTGATGGGTTTTAGAAAGAGTTCTACAAAATTGAAAAAGTTAGGGCAATTTAAGGTGCCCATTGACTTAGAACCAACAATTTTCAAAATCCACAAAAATCGAAAAAAAGGAGTTCTGAGTAGAGTTCCCGATAGCAAACAAAGAGTTCTGAACATTTTGTTAATAACTTTTTTTCCTAAAACAAATTTTTCAAAAGTTATTCGCAAATTTAGGTGCCCAAAAATTTTCAAAATCCACAAAAATCGAAAAAAAAAGGAGTTCTGATTAGAGTTCCCGATAGCAAACAAAGAGTTCTGAACATTTTGTTAATAACTTTTTTTTCTAAAACTAATTTTTCAAAAGTTATTCGCAAATTTAGGTGCCCAAAAATTTTCAAAATCCACAAAAATCGAAAAAAAAGGAGTTCTGATTAGAGTTCCCGATAGCAAACAAAGAGTTCTGAACATTTTGTTAATAACTTTTTTTCCTAAAACTAATTTTTCAAAAGTTATTCGCAAATTTAGGTGCCCATTGACTTAGAACCAAAAATTTTCAAAATCCACAAAAATCGAAAAAAAAGGAGTTCTGATTAGAGTTCCCGATAGCAAACAAAGAGTTCTGAACATTTTGTTAATAACTTTTTTTCCTAAAACTAATTTTTCAAAATTTATTCGCAAATGTAGGTGCCCATTGACAGAACAAGAAATTTTCAAAATCCAAAAAAATCAAAAAAAGGAGTTCTGATGCGAGTTCCCGATAGCAAACAAAGAGTTCTGAACATTTTTTTAATAACTTTTTTTTCTTAAACTAATTTTTCAAATAATTGTTTTAAATTTTTTCGCATCCAATTTTTTACAGATTTTGATAAAAAAAATTGGAAAATAAATATTATTTTTTAAAAATATGTATAAAAAAAATAATAAGTTCGGATTAAAGTATAGCTGGACCCCAGGGGCCATTTGCTGATACGAAACTTAAGTATTTAAGTTGGAAATAAGCGCTCATGTGACAGTTTATGGAGAGGAATAAGTAGAACATAAGCTTTTAAGTAGAACAAATACTTAAATTTGGTATCAGCAAACGGGTCTAAATGGACTTTATAATCTGTATACCTATTTATATTGAAGATATAAAAAAGTACCTGTATTTCTCAAATATACTGTGTGTACGAGTATATATTAACATATATAAAATGAGAGTTGAAATTAAATACTTTTTGAATTTTTTATTTTTATTTTTTTATTTCATTTCATCAATCGGAGTTTTTGACTCCTGCAGACTAATATACAATTATAAATTTAACTGTAGGTGGGTTATACAATACTATAAACATTTTAACACATTATGTTTAGTAATAAAAAATAATTATATATATTACTTAAATAAACAATAATAAGGAATTATATAATATAATTAAATTAGGTTAAGAACATTTGATTTAAAAGTATTTCTCGAACAATTCATATCAAAATCAACTATAGAGCAAACTAAATTTGCTTCTCTGATGCAACGGGAGATGGGTTCATTGCGACCATAGTTTCTGTGATGAAACTGTTCATAGAAAATATATCGTTCGCGTGTAACTCTTGAAGGTGCAGTTCCTTCATAAAATAAGTTTATAAGCGAGGGGGCATTTAACATGCCTGGTTATAACATCCCTGACAAACATGATAGAAAAATATTTTCTTTGAGTTTCGAGTGATTTCATTCCAAATAATAAACATCGGGTCTCATAGGAAGGTCTAGGAATTTTGCAATTTAGTTTAAAAAAAGCATATCTGGTAAAATTTTTTTGTACATTTTCTATTCTGTTAGATGCATTTGAGTAATACGGATTCCAAACTGTGCAGCAGTACTTTAGGAACTCTTTGTTTGCTATCGGTAACTCTAATCAGAACTCCTTTTTTTCGATTTTTGTGGATTTTGAAAATGTTTGGTTCTAAGTCAATGGGCACCTAAATTTGCGAATAACTTTTGAAAAATTAGTTAAAAAAAAAAAGTTATTAACAAAATGTTCAGAACTCTTTGTTTGCTATCGGGAACTCTAATCAGAACTTCTTTTTTTTTCGATTTTTGTGGATTTTGAAAATTTTTGGTTCTAAGTCAATGGGCACCTAAATTTGCGAATAACTTTTGAAAAACTAGTTTTAGAAAAAAAAGTTATTAACAAAATATTCAGAACTCTTTGTTTGCTATCGGGAACTCTAATCAGAACTCCTTTTTTTCGATTTTTGTGGATTTTGAAAATTTTTGGTTCTAAGTCAATGGGCACCTAAATTTGCGAATAACTTTTGAAAAATTAGTTTTAGAAAAAAAAGTTATTAACAAAATATTCAGAACTCTTTGTTTGCTATCGGGAACTCTACTCAGAACTCCTTTTTTTCGATTTTTGTGGATTTTGAAAATTGTTGGTTCTAAGTCAATGGGCACCTTAAATTGCCCTAACTTTTTCAATTTTGTAGAACTCTTTCTAAAACCCATCAGGAACTCCAGAACTCTTGATTTTAAGGTGAAAAACATGCTCAGAACTCTTTTTCTCAAAAAAGTCCTTGCTGCGTGAAGTTAGCAAAAAAAACTTTTTTTAATTTTAACACTCCATTCGCCAGAACTATTAAAAAAAAGTATGAGAAACTCTAGAACTCTTTGTTTGCTACCGGGAACTCTCATTTTTTATTTAATTTTAAACAATTTTTTTGCTAACTTCACAGGACTCCTTACTGCAATGGAAACCCTTGATGATGACAACATACCTAATTGTATTGGATATGGGGGAACATCTACTTTCTAAAACTTATTATAAATTTTAAATAAGTACATTTGAGGGTTTTTCAGAAAACAGGATTTAAGTTTATACAGGGTCCTTTAACGGTTTCATTTTAAATATCATCCAATTTTTTTTAAATCAACCGTCATAGCGACCATTTTTGATTAATTAAAACTTGGCACTATAGTAAGTATAAGGATTGCTATACTCACACAATGTGCTGAAATAGTAAAAATTGCTCCAAAAGTGGTGAAAATATCGCGGAAATGTATTGTTAAGTACTTACTCCTTTGGATCACCTTTCGGTAACTATTGAAGCACATAAAATTATGTTGTCGTTATTGGTCTGGAACGTTTCGAGAAGGTCAGTGATGTGAAGACTCTTTCTCATTTTCGTCCGCAAACAGGTGAAAATGTGGCGGCTGTATAGCTGAGAGTGTTGCTGAAAATCCAGGTGTGTCGATTTCACGCCGATCTCAGGAATTTTTGTCTGAACTTAATGTTGAATGGTGCCACTAGCCCCGCCCCTCAGAACAGCTCAGCTCGTGAAACAATGGTTCTTTTGCGTGACAAATTTTCTTGTTGAGCGATTTCTCGAAATTAAAGCTTTAGATCGAGTAATTTTTTTTTTAGTTTTTTTTTTTCTTTGGGGGCTTTGTTTTGCGTAAAACACAGCCACAACTATGCGGATACGTAATGCGACTTTATTCAATCATCATCATCGTGTCCTGTTACCCCGGCTGGGGCATAGGGCGTCAACAAAACGTCTCCATCCTTCACGATTTGCTGCAAGGTATTTTAACTGTGGCCACGTCTTTCTCTGGGATTCTGCTTCCGCTAAGATTGTTGATTTCGATGTTGTTCTTGGTCTTCCAACCCACCGTGCACCCTGAGGATTCCATTCAAAGGACTGCTTTTCAATTTCATCGTTTGGTTTCCTCAATGTGTGACCAATCCAACGCCATTTACACTTTCTTATGTCAATGTCCAGCCGCTCTTGACTTGTCCTGCGCCACAATTTTTCGTTTGATATTATTTGTGGCCAGCGAATCTTTAGGATGTGGCGAAAACAGTGATTCACAAAAGCCTGCAATTTCCTTGATATGGTAGACGTGACATTCCAGGTTTCACAAGCATATAACAGCACGGATTTGACATTGCGGACTCGAAGAACTTCAACTTAGTGCGTAGGGGGATTTGACTGGATTTCCAAATTGGAGACAGAGTACTGAAGGCAGCACGAGCTTTATACATTCTACTTTTAATGTCCAGATCCGTCCCACCGGTTGCAGAAACAATACTGCCAAGGTAGTTAAACTGTTCGACTTCCTCCAATGGCGTCTCTTGTAGAATAATACGCTGCTGTGTCGTGTTGAGCAGCCTGTGAGTATTATTTTTGTCTTTTTGATATTTATTCTTAGACCACTCGACTCTCCCTTCACTTGCAGTGTTTGGTACATCCCGTTCAGCCCACTGATGTTATTTGCCAGTAGATATATGTTATCGGCATAGTCTAAATGAATGAGCCTTCCGAACGGTCTCCATTGCTGTACCAACACTGGCCGTCAATCCTCGCGTTCCAATGTTTCGCTATGCTATCTAGTTATGTTGTTGCGTCAGCGGTTATCAGCTGTTTTTTAACAAGGGATTACAACAATACAAAGCTATCCGGATAACTGAGAATAACCATTGGAACGTGCCCAATACGCCGTCCATCGCCAGCAGGAAAAGAACTGGCGATAGAACATCCCCTTGTCTCACATCCTTCCGCACTACGAAGGAGTCGGATAGCTGCCCATTGTGCAAAACAAAACACCTTGCGTTGTTGTACGACTCTTTAATAATGGCAACAATTTTTGGTGGAATTCCTCTACCAAGCAACGATCTCCATATACATTCTCGGTTAACTCGATCAAAGGCCTTCTCAAAATCCACGAACATGGGGTAAAGCGGTGATTGAAATTCCATCGACTACTGTGCGAGGACGATACGCAGGGTGTTGATATGGTCGACACACGATCGATCACTGCGGAAGCCAGCTTGATGCCTCTTGAGTGTAGACTCGATTCTATCCTTTATTCACTCGAGAATGATCGTTGCCATTAGTTTAAGGAAAACGGACAAAACGGTGATACCACGCCAATTGCTGCAATTCTTAAGGTCACCTTTCTTTGGCAACTTAAGGCCGCAGTTATAGCTATCATTGAAACTCATCATTGAAAACTTTAATGATTGATTTTGAGACGTTTAGGAAGTAAAATCAATTATTAACTTTCCACATAAAAAGACTTTTCTTATTTCAATGATTGAACTACCTTACCTATGATTATTGAAAAATCAAAATTCAATTTTTGTGGAAAGTTGGGACTATTTGAAATTTTTTTTTGACTTGAAATATTAATTAAGTCTTGAGCTTTAATCTTCCATCAAAATAATCGATGATTTTGCCTTCTAAGCGTCTCAAAATCAATCATTAAAGTTTTCAATGATGAGTTTCAATGATAGCTATAACTGACGCCTAACAATCATACCATCCTTCCAATCCTTCGGATAGTTTTCGGTTTCCCAAATGACTTGTATCAACGGATGTAAAATACTAGCCGCTGTTACGGGATCGGCTCTCAGGAATTCAGCTGGTATTCTGTCAAGTTGAGCTGCCTTGTTGTTTTTGAGGAGATTTATTGATGTATGAATTTCCGATTCTGACGGGGGTTCCATGTCAATACCCTTATAGGACCTACGCATCTCATTTAGTTGGGCCACTTCAGCACTCTGCTCAACTGAATCCTCATTTAGCAGGGCACAAAAATGGTCATTCCATTTTCGTAGCTGATCCTCAATTGATACCAAAAGTGTGCCATCCACATCCATTACAGGATGATTGGTGTTGCTTTTTCTACCAATAACATCTTTGGCTATTTGGTACAATTCCCGGATATCTCCTCTTCTGGCAGCGGTTTCCGCATTATCTGCGAGTCCATCTAACCTCACCCTCTTGTCACTTCTCACACAGCGATAGACCATCTTATGTGCAATGCGATACTCGCTTCGCAATTCAGCCAGTTTCGGACCCAGCCTCCATAAAAAAATTTCATGCAGAGCCAAGTCCGGTATACGGCAAATTTATACTTATATTTGATTAGGATAAAAATTTAACCAAACTAATACTGGGCTCCTCTGAAAGAAAATTTATTTTACGGATATTTGATCCTTTGGACGAGGAGGACGAATGGAGGAGAAGACATAACCACGAATTCTATGAGTATCAAGAAGTGGATGTAGTCCAGAAAATTAAAATATATGTCGACTACATTGGCTCGGACACATCGAGCAAATGGACAATAATGCTCCAGCCAAGAGAGTCTTTGAATCCCGTACTTCAGGATCGAGAGACCCAAGAAAACTGAACCTCCCGGTTTAAAGACCAAGTCATTATGGATACCAGAGAGCTTGGTCGATTGAGAGCAGCGTGAACGGGATCGCAGAGGATGGAAGCCTGTCCGTACAGATAAATGCCTCAGACTGCGACCCTTCATGGATTGGGAGCCTGATAAGTAAGTAAGTTAGTTATTTGCAGAGAAAATTAGTAATTAAAGAAGAAAATTCATACATTTACTCGTTTGTTCTATATTATGTTGGGAAGAACGAAAACTCTAATTAAATTATTTTAATTATACATAAGTCTCCACTCAAAGTAGGTAAATAGTTGAATATTTTTTAAAAAATCTGTGGTGCTATTTGAGAAAAAAAGAATTTTTGAAAAAAAAAGGATTCCTTAAAATTGATATTCAAACAGTATGGCAGATACCGTTATTTTTGGCTCAAAAAAAAAAAATTGAAAAAATGTCGCAGAAGAATGACCAAAAACACCATGTATCAAGTTTGAAAAAATGATACAACCGTTGATTTACAGAAAGACAGAATGTCAGACCTTAAAAATTGTGAGACCCAAGTGGGTCTTGCAATTTTTTTTGTAAAAAATGACGATTTTAATTACCACTTCTTACCAAACTTTAACATTTTTGAATTTGAAAGCTTTCGATAAAATTGATTTTGAAAAATGGTGGCCCAAAGGAACTCTGTCCTCAAAAAGATTGACTATTCAAATTAGATTAATACTTTCGATTAGGGCTGGCCACCACGATACCAAACCAAACGATACTTTTATAGGTATCGTCTCGGTATCGTTAAAATCGAAAAATTTCAGTATCGAAAACAATTCACAAACTGTTTTATGGCCCATTTGAATGGGTTGTAAATCCCAAAATTTTTTTTTTTGTTGTTGACTTGACTACCTTAAAATGTATACAATATGTTAGATAACTTATCAGAACTAAGCTCAGACATTGTATACTAAAAGTTTGCCGTTTAAAAAGATTGATCCAAATCAGTTAAGCAATTAATAAACAAATTAAAATAAAAACGTTCTATTGGTGGTACTGGTTACTGAAAAATGGGTTGGGTAAAATTGTTAGGTTGGAACCCACAAGCAGTTAAAAGTCTTGAAATTTTATACGAAAAATAAAGCATGACAAAAATGGGCGTGCCGCTAGGTGGATTTCACTAAAATCATTTTCTAGACCTATTTTCTTAAAAAAAAAACTCTGAAAATTTAATCCAAATCGTTAGAACCGTTTCTAGTATTGTTTACTTGTAATAATAAAAATCCATTTTTTTCTGCCAATACCAAACAATTACCGAGATTCTTGGCATATTTCGGTCCCAAAAGTACGGTATCGGTTCGGTATCATCTCGGTATCGTTTGGGTTTCTGATATCGATACCGAGACTTTTTTTAAACAGTGATGGTTATTATGCCATCTGTTGATGCTAACTATTCCCTTAAGATGTTAAGCAGATAATTCCGAAAGAATTATCCAAAAACAACCGTGAGTTTTTCTTCAACCACTTGCAAAGTGATTTATATGCAAAGTAGGAGTTTTTTTTTTAGTCAACTGAATAGGTACAACGCCATTTTCTTCGTTGTTTATAAGTTTTTTGGAGTGCTTGACAGTTTAAAGTAACGATTTTAGTGTTTTCAGTAAAATTTAATTCTTGATTTCAAATTTTAAGAAAAATGGGTAGATCTACGTGTCTTAACAGCATAGGCGTAGGAAGGGGGGAGCGGAGGTGGGCCCACCTTAAAAAATTAACTGCCCACCTTAGAAAAATCGACATTTAAACTTTTCTGGTTCTACAAACCACTCAAGAAGCAATATTGAACAACTGTGAATGAAATTTCAGACACGAAAATTAAAATTTTGCCTACAGTTATAGTTGGTCGTCACATAAAAGCAATTTTTGCCCACCTTCATTTTGTTTGTGTTTACACATTGCATCACTGTCCGGGAAGCCTCAACACGCACAAATCTAGTTGAACCGGTTTAAATTTGTCTCAATCCGAGTTAGCTTGAACCATGAAAATGAGAAGGTTTTGAGGTTTAAAAAGTGGAATCACCAAATGTAAGATATTTGGAGTGCGTTCAGATTTAGTACTACGATGGCTCCATCTAGCAAAATATTAAATTATAAAACGAATGTTAAGTTTAAGTAAAAATTTGGAAAAAATATAAAGATTTGAATTCAAAAAATTAAAATCACCAAAAGCTAAAAATATTGCCAGTTTTGTGTACGTCGCCAAATCGATTTTCATGCCACCAAATGAAATTTCAAACTGTCTGTTTGGCGATAAATCGCTACTTCTGACAAATTTGGAACATGAACCGAAACGTAACTCGATTTGGTTCAATTAAAATTAAAGCTTACGTTTCTGTTTCGGTATGTATCAACTCGTTTGTCATCGGCTCAGACTTAACGTAGTATTTGCTTCTGTAACAGACAAATCAAACCGAATAATTGGAATTTTATTAAAAAATCTAAACCGAGTTGCTTCTACTTATTGCCTGCGGAACAATAAAATGTGGATGAATTAAAAACCTCAACAAAATCAGAAATTTTTAGTTTTTTTTACTGTTCCGGAAAAAGATGATTTTAGGACAATTGGGTGACATTTGGATCAAAATACACTTTTTCTGTGCCAATACCTACACTCTGCAGACAGTACAGTCCATACCTTTGAAACATTGAGGAATGATTTTCAAATTTGGTTTGAGATAGAAAAATTTTCACAAAAGTATGACATGAGATTCCTTTGAAACCTATACGAGTATCAAAAAGGAGACGTCAGGAAAAACAAATTTACTTTCCAGCAATACACTTGATTTAGCATCCCATACCATATCGAAACCGAAGATTGTTGGAAAATAAATATTATAATAGGTACAGGTAGATTTTTTAATCAAGTTTTTTTTTTTCTTAAATGCAGCTTTGATTTGATTTTAATAGTCTAGTATTTAAATTCATATTTTGAAGTTTGTTTTCAAAATGCGATCAATGTTTTAGTGGAAAAACTTATTTTTCTTTTCAATAAATGACTCAAATGGCAAGCTCTGTTTTAAAGAAAATCAAATTGAATAATGTTTATACTCTGAATTTAAATTTATTTGACGATTGAGTAGTTAGACTGCAGTTTCTTAAAGGTTGTAATAGTTGGAAATACTTATGCTTTGTTTAATTAAATAAAATGCAAAGCTCGTCAAATATTAGAAAACCGATGCCGTTGTGCAAGTAAGATAACTTTAGGACAAGAGTGAACAAAGTTTTTAAAGAACTTTTTGGAGTAGGACAGCTATCAAAGATTACAAATACGACCGTATAACTCTTTTTCGACTAAGGTGATGGATAACATATTATGTCAACTTCAAAAGCCGGTTTGAAGATATTCTATTGGCCCATTAATTAGTTGCCTTCGTCAGATTATATATGAGAACTGCAGACCAGTTTTATCAATAACTTTAAAGATGTTTTAAAATGAATTCAATATAGCACTGAGTGTCGAAGTCTAGATTATGAAAAAAATATGTTCGAATTAAAGAGCTATGAAATGAACTTTGACAATAAAAAAAAACATATTGGAAATTTTCAAATGTATATAAAAACTCCAAAAGGCTGCATTACCGCTTCCGGTTAGTTGCACCAATTGTGAAAGAAGTTTATCGGCAGTGCGGCGGATAAAAACTTGGTTGAGAACTTATTTTACCCAAAACCATTCATTTTTAATATAGATCGTAAGACATTGTTGCAGAGTTGAGCTTGGTAGCACTTCTAATGACTGTTAATTTACTTTAAGCGTGGTACACATTATCAAACCTGAGTGGCACTCGTGTTGGATTTCAAACCGAACTGACAATGTGTCAGGCGCGGATCCAGGATTTCGTTCAGGGGGGGGCAATTTTCGTGAGTTTCCAAAATCTTGATGAGTTCTACAGAAAATTTGAGTACACTTCATACAGCTCTACACGTCGGGTCACACAAAGCAATGTGAGTTGATGAGTTTGAAATTTCAAGAAAGCAAATAAGCTTTTTCATAACTGCGACAGTTCTCGAACATAGGGTACTCTGAACTTTGTGAAATGAATTTTTGCGGTTTGTAGCTATAGCATGGTGTCCTTACAGCGTTTTTGAGTTCCCCCTTGATCTGCGTAACTCTAAAATTATGTTCGGAAAACATAATGGTACAGTGGTATGTTCCTAATCAGACACCTGACGTTCGAGTTCAAGCGAAATTTCCAGCCTCTTCTTTAGCTGGCAACCTAACCTAACCTTGCTTGTAAAAGGACGTTTCGAGAACGTCATCAGCGTCAAAATGCGTTTTGCAGAATGTTCTCAAACGCAAACTGCAAAAGTCTGCATTGTGTTCGATAATGCATTCGAAAACATCATGTGTGGTGCAATTCTGCGGTCAAAAATCGAGTTGGAAACAAAAATATTGAGAAGCCGGAGAACGTGTTCATAAACGTAAAATGCGTTTGCAAGAAAATTGAAAGACGTTGATAAAAAGATTTTGTGCAAAATAACCATTGCTATATAGATCGAAACCGAGAGGAACCGTATCGTTTGCTCAGATGCCTTCGTCCATCAATACAAAACCAAACTTTCCGACATTTGAATAAAACACAATGTGGAAAATTCAAAGAAAATACCACTCTTTACTAAAACTTTCCGTCCGACCTTCTCGATTGTGACTAACTTTCGTTATACATTTCATTAACAATATACTAAGCATTCGTTAAGTTTTAATATAAATGTTTCATATAAGCTCAAAGCATCGACTACGGAGTTTCCAGACTCATGTAGTTCGATACAATAGCAATATTTGCGTCGAAAAATGGCAATCATTTGACAATCGAATTGACGAAACAACTATCCTGTCCTTAGGTATAAAAGTTCCATCCAACTTCTCTTCGGCAGTGACTGCTGTAGTCGTTTCTGGTTTTTCTCCAATCTTCTTCGTTGGATTCGCACCCTTCGGTAGTTTAATAATAAGGAACACGGAAGTTCCCAAAACACATCCATAAAAGTGACAAAATTCTCACATCAAAAACTTATCGTATGGCTAAAACAGATGTACAGCACGTCTGCACGCATCGCTGCGTACAGAGCCGAGCTCGAAACATATGTGCATACTCTTAAGGTGCGTATCCATTTCAGAGTAAAAAGGCGGTGAGCAGCTCTGAAGAAGTTCTCGAGAGTAAAACTCGAAAGTGGACACAGACACAGTCATGAAATAAGCTCGCCAGAAGACAGATATCCGAGAGTCGCTCTCGAGAGTTTTCTAGTCAAAGTACTCCCTCAATGGAAGCGCACATTTTAATATTTATCACAAAAAGTCCTCTATCACCCATTTAGTATGAAATTTGTTGGTATTTCTCAATAACTATTATAAATAAATGTAGTTTATTAATTTAACTTTAATGAGATATCTTTATCCTGTAGATCCGAGCATTTGAAGCAAAACTATAAATTTTTGAAGGTAATTACTTGTAAATCGGCGTATTTTAAAGATTTAATTTTTTTTAAACTCAAATCAACTTCAAGGTTGAAAATTTAGATGAGTGCCCCTGTCGCCTCTCCCGTAACATTTAAGTAAAAAAAAACACTTACTTATTTGTAGAGTAGGGTTGGAGGTTAAGCAATACCTTTTTAAAACACTATTTTCCAAATTGTGAAATTTTTCGTTCAAAGCATATTGAAAAGTGAAAGTGAAATCGATTTCCTGCTCCCTAGTATGAAATAAATTGACTTTTCTCACAAAATGTTATATAGTAATGTAGCCTGATTTTGATCTTTTAATTAAAGACCTTAATTTTAAGATCGAGATCAAAAGCCGAAGTTATAAGCTTTCCACTCAGTCGATTTGAAGGCGCTATTTGCGCATAGCGGAACTTTTCTAAACTTAACCTGGTCAGCCAGCGGCCAACGAACAACCACTCATTGCTGCAACGCTGCGCTGCCAAGAAAATTTTTTATAAGCGTATAACGAAATAGCATTTCTTTTTGATTAAATTTTATTAAAATCATATTTTATGCTTCGTTCGTTCTTGCCCAGGGGGGGGCAATTGCACCCATTGCCCCCCCCCCCTGTATCCGCGCCTGCAATGTGTACACGCTGAATGATGGTTTGACACTCAGAACTGCCTGCTCACAAAATTGTTTGATACTGCGTGACAACCCTTGGTTTGTTGGGTGGTTGCTCGATGATGTGTACACAATTTCATTCATAAGCCGTCATTCACGGAACCAAACACGAATTTTTATAGCGAATCAGTGCAAAAAGTGCAAACAAAATAAGAAAAAGCTCGTGTGTGTCATGTTAAAAAGGAATTAACACGATTCGTGGCGGAAATAGCCACAAAATAAAAAGAAACAATTTTCTGAGAGTAGTGGAATTTCCTTGCCTGACGACCAACATAACTGATAAGTGTGTACGCGAAACTTTTCACGCAGGTTTGATATCCAACACGCGTGACACTCAGGTTTGATAATGTGTACCAAGCTTTACTGTTGACGTCGTTGTCGGCTTCATTCATTAAGCGTGGTACACATTATCAAACCTGAGTGTCACGCGTGTTGGATATCAAACCTGCGTGAAAAGTTTCGCGTACACACTTATCAGTTATGTTGGTCGTCAGGCAAGGAAATTCCACTACTCTCAGAAAATTGTTTCTTTTTATTTTGTGGCTATTTCCGCCACGAATCGTGTTAATTCCTTTTAAACATGACACACACGAGCTTTTTCTTATTTTGTTTGCACTTTTTCCGCTAATTCGCTTTAAAAATTCGAGTTTTGTTCCGTGAATGACGGTTCATGAATGAAATTGTGTACACATCATGAGCAACCACCCAACAAACCGAGGGTTGTCACGCAGTATCAAAAAATTTTGTGAGCAGGCAGTTCTGAGTGTCAAACCATCATTCAGCGTGTACACAATGTCAGTTCAGTTTGATAACACAACACGAGTGTCACTTAGGTTTGATAATGTGTACCACACTTTAGATCTCTTTTGAACAAATTCGGGAATTTATTAAACGCTCAATCCCAAATAAATACATAGTAATTGAGGAATAATTTGCACCGAAAAATTGTTTAATGATTAGGTTTGGTTTGGACTGGTTGCCCACCTTAGAAAAAATTCCTTCCTACGCCAATGCTTAACAGTGTTGAAAAAGCTAAAATCGATTTACTTAGAGACCAAGGCCTAACTGGACGTGCAATAGCTGATAAAGTTGGCCGAAGTTTTAATGTAGTTTATTCTTACTTGAAAAATAAAGATGCATACGGCAAAAACATGAAGGGAGGTAAGAAAACAGCAACAACAGCAGCTGAGAGACGAAGAATTTAAAGATATGCATCAAATTCTTCTGATTCTGTGGCAAAAATAAAACAAAAAGTCGGCGTAAACGCAAGTTGCTCAACAGTATTAAGAGTAATCAACAAGTTTATGAGGGTGGTCGTCAGTTCGAAGACAAAGAAACCTTAATTTCTGCAATCAAATTAGCGTGGAGCGAAATTTCGTTAAACTACATTAAAAAGCTATACGATTCCATGCCGGATCGAATTTACGAAGTAATTAAAAATAAAGGTGGAAGTACCCACTACTAAACTTAAACAAAAACTTGTTTCATTCCATTCCAATACCAATTTTAATTTTTGTACCTATTCAGTTGACTCAAAAAAAAACTTCTACTTTGCATAAGTTACACTTTGGAAGTGGTTGAAGGAAAAACTCACGGTTGTTTTTGGATAAAACTTTGAAATTCTGTAATTTATATGTTACGAAAATTTTTACCATCAACAGATGGCATAATAACCATCACTGTTTGGAAAAAATGGATAAAATATATTCAAAAATGTTTGTGCGTATTCAGTTGACGAGGAGTGTATTTGTACTCAAATTTCTGTGCAAGTTATTAATTTATGATAGATTTTTACAAAACATTAACACAACAGATACTGAAACCTATTATCGAATAGTTAATGATTCCTCTTTGAGATAATTTCTTAAGTTAGCTTAAAATAAGATCCGACAATCATAAGTCCATATTTTCCTCTTTATGCTATTTCATTACATCTATTCCAAAAAAATAATAACTTAAATTTGAATTGTGGTATTATCTTCTATGTAGTTAATACGTAGTCGTAAATTTTTCTGCTTAAGCACCTGCTCAACGTGTGTTCAAAAAAAAAAAACTTGTATCGTTTAATTTAGGCAAATGAGCAAATGATAGGTACCTATTTATTTAATACATCGATACATTTTTTTTTCGAAAAATCATATCCCCCCGTAATAATTGTCTGGCTACGGCCTTGTGGAGAAGAAACCATTTTTCAAAAAATACTTTTCGATTTTTTCAAAACGGTATGGCTGATTTAAATATATAATTATATACAGAATCTTACATATAAAAAAATATGAAGAGTATTGTTTACCAAAATGTTGTTTAAAAAAATGTTAAAAATTATTTTTTTGCATTGGATCCAATGTTTAAGAGTTAAGAGTGTCTAACCCTCTCTGAATATTTTAAGAACAAACATTTTCGAATTAAAAAAAAACATTTCAAATAATTTTTTTCGAATTCGATATCTCAAACACGGGTCAACAGTTTTGTCTGGCATTTTGTTTTCATATGAACATAAATAAATATTAAAGATTTGCAAGCCAAAATATGTCCTTAAAAATAACTTTTTTTCCATACAAATCATATTCAACCAAGAACTAAGATGGCGTTCTTTTTTCACCTCAAATTATGAAATGAGTTGTTTTAGCTACATGTCAAAAATAATTGAGGTGAAATGTCAAATTAAATGTTTGCATGATTGGTTTACAGTTTCATGTAAAACAAAAACATTGCAGTCATGGAATGTCATGAATGTCATGCAAAACAATGGACCGGCAATTATTTTGCCTGCGAAAAAAGTGTGGTGAAAAAAATATTTTTTTTTGGATGGTCGGCTTACACTTCCAAAAAAAAAATGTTTTCTTTCACCTCAAGGCTTTATTAGCATGCAAATAGTTTTTGCATCCAAAAATAATTAATTTACATTTGTAGGCCTATAGATAGTCTATTAATAAAGGGTAAATTAATGACTCAATGAATGAAAAAATATATATATAATTCACCTCAAGGCATTATTTGCTTGCAAATGGTTTTTGCATCCAAAAATAATTATTTTCCATTTGTAGGCCTATAGTCTATTAATAAAGGGTAAATTAATGACTCAATGGGTGGCTTAGGCCAAGGCAAACGTTTTTTGCCTTGTAGTACAGTCATATTGTATTTTTACCATGCATATTGTGGGGTAGTTTTGATTTGTTCGCTCCTTTATCTGAGGTTTGGCAACAAATTTCCGTGAGGAAACATGGCAAAAAATGCAAAAAATAAAAAAAAAGCATTTTTTGGGAGTTTTTCACTAATGGCTCGAAAACTACCAACCATTCAAAAATTACATCAAACTACAATTGAAAGTATACACAATTTCCAATAAATCCCACAATTTGCCCTTTTGAGCTCAAATTGACTGGATTTTTCGAATTAGGTAGTAAGACGAAAACCAATGATTTCTCGAAGACGAATGGAGGTATTTGGAAGATTCAAAAAGAATTTTGAAGCAAAATGTTCATACTTTACTTCAAAATGACTATAAACATTTTTCCGAAAAAAAAAATTACCTCGCGAAAAAAATATAACTTATATGCATAACAATTGCATTTTTTTTTAAATCTTTAGATTCGAATATCTCAAAAACGTAAAGTGCTAGATTCGAACTCAGCGCATCAAAGACCACCAGAAAAAAATATCTTGGTTCATGTTACAGAGAAAAGTTTAAATTTTGTCACACAAAGTATAATTTCTTAGAGCTTTCGAGTGGATTTTCGAAAACAGTAAAAATACGTCAATTTTCGACTAGCGCTTGAGTCCAAACGGCTTGTCGCAGAAAAAAACCTTAATTAAGATTTATTGCTTATTGTGTTTACTTTCAATGGTAGTTTGGTGTAATTTTAGAATAGTAGGTAGCTTTCGAGCCATTAGTGAAAAACTCCCAAAAGTTGCATTTTTGCATCATTTTTTGCGTTTTTTTCCATGTTGCGTCACGAAATTTTGTTGGCAAACCTTAGATTCGGATTCAGCACCCCCGAAAACAAAGGGGGGACAAAATCAAAACTACCCCACAATTTGTTCACAAAGAGCCTTTTTGAGCACAAATTGACTGGACTATTGAATATTATTCAATTCGGTGCACAGAATAGATGGATAACCGTTTTGAAAATTTTGACATTTTTTTCGCATGGGAACTGTAAACTATGCTTTATATGCAATTTTGTTAAACCCTCAGCCTCTTGAGTGCGTTCAACCCAGTCGTGCATTTTATTTAATTGTGAATTGTGATAAAGATGCTAAGGGCAAGTTTTTAAATTGTTTAAACTGTCCTAAGATAAAAATTGTGGTTGTTTTCATTATTTTGAAGTGTAGCCTCTTCAAATATAAATCGGTGGTGCGGTGTTCATTGACAATTTTCAAGTATTCACTATCAAAATGGACGAAAAAATACTAAGTATTGGCAGCAAATTGGTGAAAATCCGTTTTCTTTTCAATTATAAGCATCTAGATTCTTGACTATTGAAGAAAATATTTGCTGGTATTTTCCGTTCAAGTGCATTTATTGTTTGCAAAAATATTTATTTATCACAAATTCCGATACAATAGTTGTTCAATAAGGCATGAAATGAGGTACAAGACTCATAGAATAAAATAAATAACCATATAATACACAAAGGTGAGAGCTGTAGTCCTGGAAAGGATTATATCACTAACACAATACTCCAAAAATGTATTATTGTAGGTGAAAGTACTTTTTTGTAAGATCGAGTGGCATAAATGCCCCAAACACAATGATCACTTTTAAGTCCATTCAATAATGCAAATTGGAAAACCTAATGAACGTGAAGAATTGGGTATGAGAATGAGAAGTGAGATAAATTTTGAGGTCTTATATAGTTTCTCACACACCACAAAATGCGTTCTTAATGTGAGTAATTATCTCACTTTGACTGCAAGGATTTGTTCTTCACGAATAATAAGACATAGACATCATAAGATGCGGTCCACTTTGCAGATGATAATCAAGCCCTAATGAATCTCTAGATACTTTTGAATGAGAGCATAT
Source organism: Dasysyrphus tricinctus (assembly GCA_963921185.1). Lineage (NCBI taxonomy): Eukaryota > Metazoa > Arthropoda > Insecta > Diptera > Syrphidae > Dasysyrphus > Dasysyrphus tricinctus. Next base: position 65,000,807 of record OY992531.1, on the reverse strand, counting down.
TGTATGAATATTGTGCTAATTTAGTTGTTCATTGTTTTGTAGGAACTCATTCACTATTTTTTTGCTTTCCATCCAGTTGTATCCTTTTATGGTGTTAATTCTCATTTCTCTCGTTCTCTCCATCATCGTACCGGGCCGTTCTAATTTAGCATTATAGAGATGCAAACTGTGAATAAATAATTTCCATTCAGCATCATAGTTAAAACTATGCAGAGAAGATCCTTATACATTTTGCTGCCTTAATTTCCATTTGATGTTCCTTAAGTGAGTCCTTTAAAGAAGATTATGTTACATTAAGAAAATATTAAATCCTTGCGGATAGATAAGAAGGTGCGGTTGGTTGTGTGTGATGAAGATAAAGGATGCGGTGAAAACTAAAGTGGTTGGGCTGATGAATGAATGAGATAATTAGCATATGAATTATGTACAATTGTGTGTTGATGATTATGAGAAACAAGGATGCGCTTCTTATTCAGGTTTTTTTTTTATTTTTATTTAATGAACCAACTCTCATTGGTATTGCTTCTAAATGCAATAAATGAGCTGAATGACAAGTATAATGCATCTTATTTAAGGAAATATTTAAAACTAAATATTGAGGGAATTTGGGGCAGATAATAGGTATTTATTTATCTATACGTATGCATGTACAAATAATGTAGCTACACATGAATTTTAATATTTCGGTACTAAAATAATTTCTAAGATCTTTTAAGGACAGCTAAAGGAATGCTAGAAAATTATCATGAGAGAAAACTATCATGATGAAAAAAACTAAAATGATAGAAAACTATCATGATCGAAAAAACAATCATGATAGAAAACTATCAAGAAAGGAAACTATCATGATAGAAAAAACTATTATGATACAAAGCTTCACGCAAGGAAACTATCGTGATAGAAAAGTATCATGCTAGAAGACTATCATGATAGAAAACAATGATAGAAAAAGCTACCATAATAGAAAACTATCATAATAGAAAACAATCATGATAGAAAAAAAATCATGATAGAAAGCTATTATGATAGAAAAAACTATCATAATAGTGTTCTAGTGCTAGAAAACTACTATGATTTATAACTATCATAATAGATAACTACTTATCATGTTAGAAAACTTTCATGATAGAAAACTATTATGATAGAAAATCATCATGATAGAACACTTCAATAATGGAAATTTATTATTATAGAAAAAACTATCATGATACAACACTATCATGATAGAAAACTATCGTAAAAGAAAGCTATCGTGATAGAAAACTGTCACGCTAGAAAACTATCGTATTTAATTAATTTTTCGAACTAAATATGTATTTTGACGGTTTGTAACATTTTTTAAAATATTAAAAAAAAAATTGTGTGGAAAATAATAACGGGTGGTACCTTCCGTACGACAGAAATTAGCATTTTCTCGAAAACGGCTTCCATGATTTTGATAAAGTAGTAACAGCTTATTGGTTATACAGGGTGATTGGTATAAGGTACACCAAAAAGCGTTGGTTGGGCTTAGACAAAAAAAAATCGTACAGAAGGGGGGTCTATTTCCCCCCGTTTAGGCAGGAGGGGCAATTTTCTAAAAAATTGACTCAAAACAGAACAAAAAATATTTAAAAACAACGAAAGAATTTAAAATACCATGCTATACCTTTTTGGAAAGCCAGAAATCTCTTCTTTGATTTTCATTTTAAGTTGAGTTGTGTTAGTGAACAGTTTTTGAAAAATTAATTTTCAAACTCGAAATTTTGATAGAATAAATAAAAAAAACTCAAATTAATTTTTTTTCAAAATTTTATGTAATTAAGTACAATTTTTTTTTCAAAACTCAATGCTCTTATTAATTTTCATTAAAAAAACAGCGGATGTTAAAATGTATCTCAGTTTTTGAGAAATATAAAAGATATGAAAAGTACTTTTTTCTAAGGAAAACACTTTTTTTGGTTTTCCCAAGTTTGATCTGCTGAGGTCAATTATTAAATTAGCGGATTACCACTTTTTTATTTTTTATTGCATTATGTTTCACCTTTTTTTTTATTGAGGCATGTGTTCAATTTAACAAAATTGACCTGCACGTCTACCTGTTACCCAAATAAAAAGGATTACCTATACCAAATAAAAAAAAATATGTTTTGCCTAACCCTATAAATTGCAAGGACATTTCTTTGAAATTTATTTTTAAATTGCGTATCAAATCGTCAACACAAAACGATGGCAAGTTACTCTCGGGAAGAATTGACAGATATGCACTCTTCCTACGGTTTAGCGGATGGTTCCAGTCGGGAAACACAGAGATTATACGCTGAAAGGTTCCCCAATAGCAGATGTTCCACTTTTCACTTTTCGCAAGACTTCACAACCGTCTTCGTGAGCATGGAGTGCTGGAAACTCGAAGGAGAGAAAGGTCATCTGGTGGATCAACAGACATAGAGGAACGAATTTTGGAAGAATAGCAACTATGCTTGGATTGCCCCAAAGCAGGGTTTGGGCAGTGATTTATACGGATGACCTTCACCCATATCACTTAAGCCCAGTGCAAGAGTTGACATCAAATGATAAAATTTTGGAATTCTGTAGAACGCTATTACTGAGGAAAGAAAAAGAACACAATTACTTAAAAATGATAGTGAAGCGCAGTTTACCAGAGATGGAGTTACCAATCTCCACAATTAGGATTACTGGAGTCACAACAATCCACATGTTAAGAAACAAAATAAATCGCAGCACCGCTTTAGCGGCAATGTGTGGCTTGGCATTGTGGGACGAAGGGTAATTGGACCACGTTTTTTGAATACGGTATTAAATGGAGAATCATATTCGCAATTCCTAAGAACCCTTTTGGCAGATTTACTTGAAGATGTCCCTTTGGCTATAATAGACAATTTAATATACCAACAGGATGGAGCTCCAGCACAGCCTGGCTGTGGGAAACTGGCTGAATAATCATTTCAGCGACCGATGGAAGGGAAGGTCCCACTGAATTGCCACCAAGATCACCAGATTTAACTTCTTTGGATTTTTACGCTTGGGGATTCATGAAGAACTATGTATAAGAAGTTGAAATTTCTTCTTTAAAACAACTTAAACAACGCATTGAAGTTGCTGGAGTCAAGTTGCAGGAGAATTTGGCGGACTTAAATTTATCTGCAGCCATAAGAAAAAGATACAACCTTTGCCTTCTAAATAGTGGGGATCATATCGAAAATTTCTTATAACATCATTTATTGTAAATAGAATAGGCAAAAATGTAACAGATATTAAAAATATTTATAGTTAATAAAGTTATTTTTTATATTACTTGCTGGTAGTAGGGGCGTTAGTGCACAAAATGAGGGCATACCTTTCATTTTGACCTGAACCTGACGGGTTGAGCTTTAGTACATTAATAGTTCATGTCCTAAATTTACTTTTCAGAAGTGATGCCAAGGTGGCAGCACTGTCAGAAGGATAACAGAAAGGTTTCCACAATTTTGAAATGTTGCTTATAGATCGAAAACCAAGGGTCGGACGATGACCCGAGAGCTCCCGTTGGATTCAACACCCTTGAAACCACAGGACCACATTATTGTTTTTATCCCACCCCACCCCTTGCACGAAGGGGGTGGAAAAAAGTAGTTTTGGAAACAAAATTTGAAAAGCCAATAAAAGTTGGAAAATATATTTTTTAATAAAATTTAAAGATGGTGTCGACGCAGAATTTAACAATCTACAACATTACATTCAGAGTTGATTGAAAACAAACTTTGGTTTTTTTTAAAAACCACTTTCAAAGTTCTGGGGAGGGGGGATATGAAAGATTAACAAAATTAAATATTTATCTTGAAATAATATAAGCATATGGCACATGTTTTAAGGGTATTTTTTAGTGCCCAATCTTACTACATCAGAATGAACTCGGTACAACTACCTTCAAAAAGGTTATAGCCTTCTTCATAAATGATGACCGAATTATAAGTGAAACAAGTAAAATATCAACAAATTTCAACATCATTAGCTGCATTTTATTATCCCCCAAATCTGATCTGGATTAGACTATCATAATAAAACAAACAGGATCCCAGTGCGACGAGAGTTTTATATACCTATCTCTGTTTATCCTTTTGCTTCTGTATTTTTCTCTCTATTTTCTCCCTATTTTCAACACAAAAAAGCCATCTACACGTCAGAGAAAAAACTTATTTTTGCAAGAAAATGCTAAGGGTGTGTGATCAGAATGGACTTGTAAAACGAAATCTAAAATCACAGTTGGGTTTTGAGTTGTTTTTGTAATACATGTATTTTCGTTGGCAAATCCAATCCAGATCAGATCTAGGGGAAAATAAAATACAGCTATTGACACAAAACTTGGTCCTCATATTTCATTTGTCATAAGAAACAAGAATCAAAAGAATCTACAGATATATTTATAGCGAAAGAGTGTTTTTTTCATTGAAATGGAAACATTTTGAACTCATCATCATCATCAAGTCCTGTAACCCCGGTTGGGGCATAGGGCGCCAACAAATCGCTTCCATCCTTCTCGGTCTGCAGATAGATATTTTAACTGTGGCCACGTCTTTCTCTGGGAGTCTGCTTCTGCTAGAACTGTTGATTTCCATGTTGTTCTTGGTCTTCCAACCCGCCGTGCACCCTGAGGATTCCATTCAAATGACTGCTTTGCAATTTCATCGTTTGGTTTCCTCAGTGTGTGACCAATCCATTGCCATTTACGCTTTCTTATGTCAACGTCCAGCCGCTCCTGGCTTGTCCTGCGCCACAATTCCTCGTTTGATATAATTTGTGGCCAGCGAATTTTTAGAATATGGCGTAGACAACGGTTCACAAAAGCCTGCAATTTCTTTGAGATGGTAGTCGTGACTTTCCAGGTTTCGCAAGCATATAACAGCACGGATTTGACATTGGATTCGAAGAATCTCAACTTTGTGCGCAAGGAGATTTGACATGATTTCCAAATTTGGGAGAGAGAACCGAAGGCTGCGCGAGCTTTATTTATTCTACTTTGAACGTCCAGATCAGTACCACCATTTGCTGAAACAATACTTCCAAGGTAGTTAAATTGTTCCACCTCTTCAACTGGCGTCTCCTGTATTAAAATACGCTGATGTGTGGAGCGGCCTGTGAGCATTATTTTTGTCTTTTTGCTATTTATTTTCAGACCACTCGCCTCTCCTTTTACCTTCAGAGCTTGACACATCCCGTTCAGTCCGCTGATGTTATTAGCCAAGAGACATATATCATCGGCATAGTCTAAGTGGCTAAGCCTTTCAAACGGTCTCCATTGAATGCCCTGCCTCTCTGATGTTCCAACGCTGGCCGTCAAGACATCGTCAATCGCCAGTAGAAAGAGAATTGGCGATAGAACATCTCCCTGTCTCACACCCTGCCGCACTTCGAAAGAGTCGGATAGCTGCCCATTGTGTAAAACAAAGCATCTTGCGTTGTTATAGGACTCTCTTATAATGGCAACAATTTTTGGGGGAATTCCTCTACCAAGAAGTGATCTCCATATACATTCACGGTTGACTCGGTCAAAGGCCTTCTCAAAATCCACAAACATGAGGTAAAGCGGTGATTGAAACTCCGCAGACTGCTCAAGAACGATACGCAGAGTGTTGATATGGTCGACACAAGACCGCCCACTGCGGAAACCAGCTTGATGCCTCTTGAGTGTAGACTCGATTCTAACCTTTATCCGCTCCAGAATGATGGTTGCCATTAATTTTGGAAAAACGGACAAAACTGTAATACCTCGCCAATTGTTGCAATTCTTAAGATCACCTTTCTTTGGCAACTTAACAATTACACCATCCTACCAGTCGCTGGGATAGATTTCATTTTCCCACACAGCTTATATCAACGGGTGTAAAATACCAGCCGTTCTGACAGGGTCAGCTTTCAGGAACTCGGCTGGTATACCATCAAGTCCAGCTGCTTTGTTGTTTTTGAGAAGATTTATCGAAGATTGAATTTCCAGTACTGTAGGGGGCTCGATGTCAATACCCCTATATGATCTACGCATCTCGTTAAGCTGGGGCACTTCAGCACTCTGCTCGACAGAATCCTCATTAAGCAAGGCACAAAAGTGCTCCTTCCACCTGCGCAGCTGATCCTCGATTGATACCAAAAGTGTACCATCCACATCCATTACAGGATGATTGGTGTTGGTTTTCTTCCCGACAACTTCCTTGGATATTTGGTACAATTCCCTCATGTCTCCTCTTCTTGCAGCGATTTCCGCATTTTCTGCGAGACCGTCTAACCTCACCCTCTTGTCACGTCTCACACATTTTGAACTACTACCATGAATCCCCTCCCGAAACTGAAAATTGGTTAAAACTTATGACTTTTCATCAAGACCAAGAAACAAAAGAGACCAAACAAACATAATAGTCTAAGAGCCCACAGCAGATTTTGGGTGTGAGTGATAGCAAAAAAAGAAGTATAGGCGTCGAAAGCTTCATTAAAGGCTATTCAAAAAATCAAAGTCTTGTAGTCCACAACTGGGGCCATTGCGAGAAATAGTGCATCAAAAAAAAAAATATGAATGCAATTTCGAGGATAATCGTGTTGGCCGAAATTGGTTTTCACCCCACCCTAGATAAGCTTCGCGGATCCCATATCACGGAATCTGATATCTTTTTTTATTCACAATATCCAATATTAAGAACACATTCTAAACTTCCAGTCGTGGTGGCGATAGAAATACAATTTGGTCCATCAAAATGCTTTCGGACTCGGTAATTTAATCACCCCGATTACAGAATCCGACGAATGAGCTGCGGAGGGAATCAGACTTAATTTTGACATTGTTAATATGAGCCAAACGTCAAAATTGAGTCAGACTCCCTCCGCAGCTCATTCGTCGGATTCTGTAATAGGGGTGAATATCTTCAAACACGCTATTTTCAGCAAGACGATGATGTGTTGCACTGATGTTTTGCACGAAATATGCCGCCCTAATTAGCAATACATTAATAGTATAATACAGAAAATAAAAGAGAATACATAATTAAAAACAATCAGAGTAAGGCGCATTAGATCATGTTTTAATTACATACATACTATCTTCCTTCTTTTTTAACGCCTGTGAACTTATAATAGTTAATCAATGGGAATAAATAGAGATATCAGTTTTGCACTAAAGTTTGCGCACTTACCAAATTTGTTGCATAGACTCATTTCTTACAGAATAAATGATAGTTATATGCGAAAGCCAGAAATTATGCTGCATTATTACTAAAAAAAAATATTTTTGGCTATCTTCGAAAGCGTCTGTAAGGCAGAAGGCCACCTGTAAAACATTTTGGACCACTATTTTTGTAATCAGGTGAGCTAACCCTACAAAGGAAAAAAGATTTGTTTGTTATCACAATTATTTAAAGAAAAAATGTTGGGTTGTGACTAAAAGGAAAATTGAATCAAATAATACTTTAAAAACGTCTGTCATGCAGAAGGCCGCCTGCAAAACGTCTTGGACCACCATTTTGTTAAGCAGATGAGCTTCCTCAAAAACAAATTCTTATGATATCATAATTAGGTATATTTAAAAAATCGATTTTCGGCTAACTTCGAAAGCGTCTGTCAGGCAGAAGGCCGCCCGCAAAACGCCTTGGACCATCATTTTCGTAATCACGCTAGCTTCCTCTACATGTAGGAATCAAGATTTTTTTGCTATCACAATTATTTGAAAACCCGATTTCTGGCATATTTCAGGAGCGTCTGTCCTGGAGAAGGCCGCCTGCAAAACGTCTTGGACCACCGTATTTGATACCAGGGCATTAAGTTCTATATAATTAAATGTTATCTTAGGCGTTATCACAATTATTTAATCTGCCGATGCAGGATTACTCATAACTGCCCCAACCACAAACTGCAAGACGCTTACATTTGAAAATAAAATTTTAAATACTTTCGAATAAGAACAACTTTTTTGTGTTATCGTTCACACGCAAAAATTACTAAGGGCTCTTGGTCTATAGGACATGGACTATTTGTATACTAAAGCTCAACCCGTCAGGTCAAAATTAAAGGTTGGTCTCACTAACAGCCCCACTATAATAAAACTAATGGTATTTATGCAAAGATAGAACAAACAAAAAAGTGTTTTTCTTGGAAAAAAGTACTTTTTTTTTTTTATTTATCAAAAACTAAGATACATTTTAACATCCGGTTTTCTGTTCTTTATTGAAAATTAATAAGAACATTGAATTTTGAAAATGAAAATTATACTTAATTACATACAATTTTGAAAAAAAAAATAATTTGAAAGATTTTTTTTATTTTTGTTTTCAAAATTTCGAGTTTGAAAATTACTTTTTCAACTTAATTTAAAATGAAAATCAAAGAAGAGATTTCTGGCTTTCCAAAAAGGTATAGGTAGTATGGTATTGTAAATTGTACCGTTGTTTTTAAATATTTTTTTTTCTGTTTTAAGTCAATTTTTTAGAAAATTGCCCTCCTGCCTAAACGGGGGGAAATAGACCCCTATCCCACCTCCCATACGATTTTTTTCTTGTCTTAACCCAACCTACTCGCTCCAGCTTTTTGGTGCACCTTATACCAACCACCCTGTATAATTTTATTTTGAATTTTCTCATTATTGGCAGATTTTAAATAAAAAAGTTTTATACAAAAACTTCCAAAAATTAGTACAGTCGACTCCCTCTAACTCGAATTTTCACGGGATATCAAAATCAGTTCGAGTTAGAGAGAGTTTTGCAAAAATTCGAGTTAGAGAGAAATATTGTATGGTTTAAAATTTGAGGGGAATAAAAATTTGGACGAAAAAGTTCGAGTTAGAAGGAAGTTCGACTTAGAGGGAGTTCGACTTAGAGGTAGACGACTGTATTTATTATTGGAGGACAATGTGACTGAATATATCTAATAAACTAAAACACGAATCGATCACCTTTTTGTCACATATTTTTTTTTTTTAATTTTATGTGACAAACAGGTGATCGATTCGTGTTTTAAATTATTAACTTCCAAAAAGTTGAAAAAATATATTAAAATTTTCAAAAAAAGATATTTTGTAAATAAAAAAAAATCAAAATTATTTTACGAAAATTCCTCATCTCAAAATTGGGTTAAAATTTTTCATCATGAAAAATTCAAAATTTGTATACAAAATTGTTTCGATAAAAGCTGTTTTTAAAAGCCCTAAGGGCACAAGTGGTGGAATTGATACTTGTGTTTCTATTATAAAGGGTGTCCAGCGGAATATTTTCAACTTTAAAATTCAATATAAAAAACTACATCGTTTTTATTTATTTTTATTTAAATTAAATGCAGAGTGACAATGCTGATTTTATTTTTTAAAAACGATATCATCTAAATGATGGCCGTTTTCATCAATGCACTTTTTCAGTCGGACCCTAACATGAAATGAAATGGCACGCCAAACTGTCGTTTTTAAACAATGTAAACGTTTTTGATGGCGTTCTCTAGGATTGCTGGGGCACCAGTATCGCATATTTTGTTTGTTAACATATTCATCAATATGAAAATGTGCTTCGTCACAGAATAAAATGTTTCCAAGCGTAAGAGCTGTGCAAAGGATAGTCACTTTCGTTGAGATACTGAACAATTTGTATTTTGTACGGGTGGAGCTTTAATTTCTTTTTCAAAAAAACATGCACTCTTAATTTTTTCTATTCCTGTGGAGGCCGCAATCTTCCTTATCGATTTTCGTGGATTTCGAATAATTTCATTTTGAACTTGAGACACATGTTCTGGCGTTGTTGCTGACGTTGATGTTCCAGGAATAGGTCTATTGACCATTGTGCCGTCTTGCCTGAATCTTTGTACCCATGACCAGATAAGTTGCGTGCTCGGCCCATCACTTAGTCGTCGAATATTAAATGAGTACAAAAAGCGCGTCGCGCACGTACCAATGATTCACCGCACTTCAAATATTGCTCCACCGCAAACGCGCGTTGCGCTCCCGGGCAGTGACTCATGGCTACTTAAAATTCCGCAAATCCTGCGCTTTGAATGATACCCCTCCTGCTTACCTCAACGCGCTTGTATTTCGATAATCGCAATTTGAAGTTGCAAAATTCCCGCTGGACACCCATTAATGCATCAAAAGCCATCTAAGCCGCCATTCTAAATTCTTAAATATCAAACTTTTCTAAAAATGTGACTTAAATTTTTTTTTTATATCAGATGAGATAGTATTTAAGATCGATTCAAGATAAAAAAATATGCTTACAAAAATGGGCTATAAATTACTTGTTACTGGATACTGAACAAAAAAAATATCCTTTCAAAGAAACCACTCTACCTATACCAAGCAAAACAATTCTATTTATCCATAATATCGATAGAATGTATTTTGATTCTTTTATTCTTGTTACCCTTACAACTTCCTCTGATTAATTTTGAATTTTCTTTGATTATACAACAGAATAGGTACTTTGAACAAAGCACAAAAAAGCTTCAAAACAATAACCACCACTCAATTGACTTCATTATAGAAATACTCGGCCACCAGGATCTTTGCCAAAAAAAGTGCATTTCTCGCACCACCAGTTTATATGCTGAAAAGTAGCAGGCCCGATTGCTCTCAGGAGTGTTTAATCGAAACAAAGTGGACACTTATGCAATAATCAAACGGCTGCCATTCGTCCTTTCAAAGTTCTTATATTCAATTTTCATTGTCTCTTGTATCGAAAAACATGTCATGCAGAATGGTAATTGTTGAATGCGACTTCCTTTTTCTATTTCAAAGGCCCCGAAGGACACACTCTGCTGATGCTATTTATATCTATGGATATATTATAAATGATAATAATGTTCCCATCAAACACGGAATTAAATGTCCTGCGTTAATATGCGAAGAGCATTTGTTTTGTGTGTTCGTTTTCTTCTTCGTATATAGTTCGAATTACCCTCTTCGACCCGACGACGAGTGTCTTCATGACAATTTGCCGCCACGACTCTAACAACAATAGTCCCAGGATCAATTATTTCGCTTGATTTAATCAACTGAATGGTCCTTTTACCGAAATAAGTGGCTGCTAATACACACCAATACACTTTGTAATTCACATACACTTTATATTCTGAATAGCTTAAGTGAAAAAGTGAACGATGATTGTACAAAAAAAAATATAAAGGACTCGAACAAAATTGCAGAAAAACGAAATTATTTCCTTGCTCAAGCTCAAGAACAGCAATGTATTCCTGTTGTCGTCATCATCGTCACATCGCAGTTGGCATGGTTGTCATCGTCGAACGTAGTCGTCAGTCGGTCTATCGACTTGGCACTTATCCTCTTTTTTAGTCAAAACGAAACATCAAATGGCATCAAGGATTTCCAAATCGTTTGTATAATACTCGTACATAGATAGACACACTTCTCTGACTTCTTCAAATGAGGGGTAAAGTAAGTTTGAGCATCCATCCTGTGAAGATGTGGAAATGAATTTTATTGCTGTTGGATACGATGGATCTCTTTTCTAATGTGGCACTTCGTCCTTATAAATGAATTTCCTTTGGTGCTATCTCAAGCGAAATTCTTACTTCCCTTCGATTTAATGTGCAGGTATACAAAAATGTTAGGCGTATTAACTTAACCGCCTCTTAAATGGGTTGTGGGAGCACTTTCGTGACATATCTACACTTTTTGTGGGTGTGTATGAGAGTCCTTTTATTATATTAAAAGAAGGATACATTTATATGCAAATGAAATGTGGTCTAGTAAAAATCCGAACAATTTTATACTTACATTACCTATGTATTCTAACTTTAGGAGAAAGGGGAGCCCTGTTAAAAAAACCTTGTGAAATTTTGACAATAACAGAGCCTCTTTTACTCTAAGGACTTGTTTTTTTTCGGCCTAAAATAAGTTTTAAAAGTACCTACCTAAGTCATGTGATGGCTTATACGTTGCACAACATTGAATTTCGTCTGTTTCAGGACCGCAATCAATTCTATAAAGCTCCAGCTAGGAGCCCGCTCCAACTCCTTCAACATGTCTGTCCATCTATTCTGATTGAAAATTTATTTATTTTTTATTTATTTCATTCTAAATTCTAAAATAGGCAAATAAAATAAAATAAATGTATGTGTAATGTATGTGGTTTTCGGTACTTTGTCGTTTTCGGTAATTTGCCGTTTTCAGTACTTTGTCTTTTTCGGTACTTTTTCGTTTTCGGTACTTTGTCGTTTTCGGTACTTTGTCTTTTTCGGTACTTTGTCGTTTTTCGGTACTCTGTCGTTTTCGATACTTTGTCGTTTTCGGTAGTTTCTCAATTTCGGCACTTTGTCGTTTTCGGTACTTTGTCTTTTTCGGTACTTTGTCGTTTTCGGTACTTTGTCTTTTTCGGTACACTGTCGTTTTTCGGTACTTTGTCGTTTTTCGGTACTTTTTCGTTGTTCGGTACTTTGTCGTTTTTCGGTACTTTGTCGTTTTTCGGTACTTTGTCGTTTTTCGGTACTTTGTCGTTTCGGTACTTTGTCGTTTTTCGGTACTTTGTGGTTTTTCGGTACTTTGTCGTTTTTCGGTACTTTGTCGTTTTTCGGTACTTTGTCGTTTTTCGGAACTTTGTCGTTTTCGGTACTTCGTAGTTGTTCGGGACTTTGTCGTTTTCCGCTACTTTGTCGTTTTTCGGTACCATGTCGTTTTTCGGTACTTTGACATTTTCGGTACTTTGTCGTTTTTCGGTACCTTGTCGTTTTTCGGTACTTTTTCGTTTTTCGATACATTGTCGTATTCCGGAACTTTGTCGTTTTTTGGTACTTTGTCGTTTTTCGGTACTTTGTCGTTTTTCGGTACTTTGTCGCTTTTTTGTACTTTGTGGTTTTTCGGTACTTTGTCTTTTTTCGGTACTTTGGCGGTTTTTGGTGCTTTGTCATTTTTCGGTACTTTGTCGTTTTTCGTTACTTTGTCGTTTTTCGGTACTGTGTCGTTTTCGGTACTTTGTCGTTTTTCGGTACTTTGTCGTTTTTCGGTACTTTGTCATTTTTCGGTACTTTGTCGTTTTTCGGTACTTTTTCGTTTTCGGTACTTTGTCGTTTTTCGGTACTTTGTCGTTTTCGGTACTTTGTCATTTTTCGGTACTTTGTCATTTTTCGGTACTTTGTCATTTTTCGGTACTTTGTCGTTTCTCGGTACATTGTCGTTTCTCGGTACCTTGTCGTTTTTCGGTACTTTGTCGTTTTTCGGTACTTTGTCGTTTTTCGGTACTTTGTCGTTTTTTGGTATTTTTTCATTTTTCGGTACTTTGTCGTTTTTCGGTACTTTGTCTTTTTTTCGGTACTTTGTCGTTTTTGGAACTTTGTCGTTTTCTGTACTTTGTCATTTTTCGGTACTTTGTCGTTTTTCGGTACTTTGTCGTTTTTCGGTACTTTGTCGTTTTCGGTACTTTGTCATTTTTCGGTACTTTGTCATTTTTCGGTACTTTGTCGTTTCTTGGTACATTGTCGTTTCTCGGTACTTTGTCGTTTTTCGGTACTTTGTCGTTTTTCGGTACTTTGTCGTTTTTCGGTACTTTGTCGATTTTTGGTATTTTTTCATTTTTCGGTTTTTTGTCGTTTTTCGTTACTTTGTCTTTTTTTCGGTACTTTGTCGTTTTCGGTACTTTGTCGTTTTCGGTACTTTGTCATTTTTCGGTACTTTGTCGTTTTTCGGTACTTTGTCGTTTTTCTGTACCTTATCGTTTTTTCGGTTTTTCGTCGTTTTTCGGTACTTTGTCGTTTCTCGGTACTTCGTCGTTTTTCGGTACTTTGTCGTTTTCGGTACTTTGTGGTTTTTCGGTACTTTGTCGTTTTTTGGTACTTTGTCGTTTCGGTACTTTGTCGTTTTTCGATACTTTGTCGTTTTTCGGTACTTTGTCGTTTTTCGGTACTTTGTCGTTTTTCGGTACTTTGTCGTTTTTCGGTACTTTGTCATTTTTCGGTACTTTGTCGTTTTTCGGTACTTTGTCGTTTTCCGCTGCCTAATCGTTTTTCGGTAGTTTGTCGTTTTTCGGTAATTTGTCGTTTTTCGGTACTTTGTCGTTTTCGGTACTTTGTGGTTTTTCGGTACTTTGTCGTTTTTCGGTACTTTTTCGTTTCGGTACTTTGTCGTTTTTCGATACTTTTTCATTTTTCGGTACTTTGTGGTTTTTCGGTACTTTGTCGTTTTTCGTTACTTTATCGTTTTTCGGTAATTTGTCGTTTTCGGTACTGTGTCGTTTTTCGGTACTTTGTCGCTTTTCGATACTTTGTCATTTTTCGGTACTTTGTCGTTTTTCGGTACTTTGTCGTTTTTCGGTACTTTTTCGTTTTCGGTACTTTGTCGTTTTTTGGTACTTTGTCGTTTTTCGATACTTTCTCGTTTTTCGGTACTTTGTCGTTTTTCGTTATTTTGTCGTTTTTCAGTACTTTGTCGTTTTCGGTACCTTGTCGTTTTTCGGTACTTTGTCGTTTTTCGGTACTTTGTCATTTTTTGGTACTTTTTCGTTTTTCGGTACTTTGTCATTTTTCGGTACTTTTTCGTTTTTCGGTACTTTGTCGTTTTTCGTTATTTTGTCGTTTTTCAGTACTTTGTCGTTTTCGGTACCTTGTCGTTTTCCGGTACTTTGTCGTTTTTCGGTACTTTGTCATTTTTCGGTACTTTTTCGTTTTTCGGTACTTTGTCGTTTTTCGGTACTTTGTCGTTTTCGGTACTTTGTGGTTTTTCGGTACTTTGTCGTTTTTCGGTAATTTTGTCGTTTCGGTACTTTGTCGTTTTTCGATACTTTGTCGTTTTTCGGTACTTTGTCGTTTTTCGGTACTTCGTCGTTTTTCGGTACTTTGTCGTTTTTCGGTACTTTGTCGTTTCGGTACTTTGTCGTTTTTCGGTACTTTGTCGCTTTTCGGTACTTTGTCGTTTTCGGTACTTTGTCATTTTTCGGTACTTTGTCATTTTTCGGTACTTTGTCGTTTTTCGGTACTTTGTCGTTTTTCGGTACTTTGTCGTTTTCGGTACTTTGTCGTTTTTTGGTACTTTGTCGTTTTCGATACTTTCTCGTTTTTCGGTTCTTTGTCGTTTTTCGTTATTTTAACGTTTTTCAGTACTTTGTCGTTTTCGGTACCTTGTCGTTTTTCGGTTCTTTGTCGTTTTTCGGTACTTTGTCATTTTTCGGTACTTTTTCGTTTTTCGGTACTTTGTCATTTTTCGGTACTTTTTCGTTTTTCGGTATTTTGTCGTTTTTCGTTATTTTGTCGTTTTTCAGTACTTTGTCGTTTTCGGTACCTTGTCGTTTTTTTCGTCGTTTTTCGGTACTTTGTCGTTTGTCGGTACTTTGTCGTTTTTCGGTACTTTGTCGTTTCTCGGTACATTGTCGTTTCTCGGTACTTTGTCGTTTTTCGGTACTTTGTCGTTTTTCGGTACTTTGTCGTTTTTCGGTACTTTGTCAATTTTTGGTATTTTTTCATTTTTCGGTTTTTTGTCGTTTTTCGGTACTTTGTCTTTTTTTCGGTACTTTGTCGTTTTCGGTACTTTGTCGTTTTCGGTACTTTGTCATTTTTCGGTAATTTGTCGTTTTTCTGTACTTTGTCGTTTTTCGGTACCTTATCGTTTTTTCGGTTTTTCGTCGTTTTTCGGTACTTTGTCGTTTTTCGGTACTTCGTCGTTTTTCGGTACTTTGTCGTTTTCGGTACTTTGTGGTTTTTCGGTACTTTGTCGTTTTTCGGTACTTTGTCGTTTCGGTCCTTTGTCGTTTTTCGATACTTTGTCGTTTTTCGGTACTTTGTCGTTTTTCGGTACTTTGTCGTTTTTCGGTACTTTGTCGTTTTTCGGTACTTTGTCATTTTTTGGTACTTTGTCGTTTTTCGGTACTTTGTCGTTTTCCGCTGCCTAATCGTTTTTCGGTAGTTTGTCGTTTTTCGGTAATTTGTCGTTTTTCGGTACTTTGTCGTTTTCGGTACTTTGTGGTTTTTCGGTACTTTGTCGTTTTTCGGTACTTTGTCGTTTCGGTACTTTGTCGTTTTTCGATACTTTTTCATTTTTCGGTACTTTGTGGTTTTTCGGTACTTTGTCGTTTTTCGTTACTTTATCGTTTTTCGGTAATTTGTCGTTTTCGGTACTGTGTCGTTTTTCGGTACTTTGTCGCTTTTCGATACTTAATCATTTTTCGGTACTATGTCGTTTTTCGGTACTTTGTCGTTTTTCGGTACTTTTTCGTTTTCGGTACTTTGTCGTTTTTTGGTACTTTGTCGTTTTTCGATACTTTCTCGTTTTTCGGTACTTTGTCGTTTTTCGTTATTTTATCGTTTTTCAGTACTTTGTCGTTTTTCGTTACTTTATTGTTTTTCGGTACTTTGTCGTTTTTCGTTATTTTGTCGTTTTTCAGTACTTTGTCGTTTTCGGTACCTTGTCGTTTTCCGGTACTTTGTCGTTTCTCGGTACCTTGTCGTTTTCGGTACTTTGTCGTTTTTCGGTACTTTGTCGTTTTTCGGTACTTTGTCATTTTTCGGTACTTTGTCGTTTTTCGGTACTTTTTCGTTTTCGGTTTTTTGTCGTTTTTCGGTACTTTGTCGTTTTCGGTACTTTGTCATTTTTCGGTACTTTGTCATTTTTCGGTACTTTGTCATTTTTCGGTACTTTGTCGTTTCTCGGTACATTGTCGTTTCTCGGTACCTTGTCGTTTTTCGGTACTTTGTCGTTTTTCGGTACTTTGTCGTTTTTCGGTACTTTGTCATTTTTTGGTACTTTTTCGTTTTTCGGTACTTTGTCATTTTTCGGTACTTTTTCGTTTTTCGGTACTTTGTCGTTTTTCGGTACTTTGTCATTTTTCGGTACTTTGTCGTTTTTCGGTAATTTTGTCGTTTCGGTACTTTGTTGTTTTTCGATACTCTGTCGTTTTTCGGTACTTTGTCGTTTTTCGGTACTTTGTCATTTTTTGGTACTTTTTCGTTTTTCGGTACTTTGTCATTTTTCGGTACTTTTTCGTTTTTCGGTACTTTGTCGTTTTTCGTTATTTTGTCGTTTTTCAGTACTTTGTCGTTTTCGGTACCTTGTCGTTTTCCGGTACTTTGTCGTTTTTCGGTACTTTGTCATTTTTCGGTACTTTGTCGTTTTCGGTACTTTGTCATTTTTCGGTACTTTGTCATTTTTCGGTACTTTGTCGTTTTTCGGTACTTTGTCGTTTTCGGTACTTTGTCGTTTTTCGGTACTTTGTCGTTTTCGGTACTTTGTCATTTTTCGGTACTTTGTCATTTTTCGGTACTTTGTCGTTTTTCGTTACTTTATCGTTTTTCGGTACTTTGTCGTTTTTCGGTACTTTGTCATTTTTCGGTACTTTGTCGTTTTTCGGTACTTTGTCATTTTTCGGTATTTTGTCATTTTTCGGTACTTTGTCGTTTCTCGGTACATTGTCATTTCTCGGTACTTTGTCGTTTTTCGGAACTTTGTCGTTTTTCGGTACTTTGTCGTTTTTCGGTACTTTGTCATTTTTCGGTACTTTGTCGTTTTTCGGTACTTTGTCGTTTTTTTCGGTACTTTGTCGTTTTTCGGTACTTTGTCGTTTTTCGGTACTTTGTCGTTCTTCGGTACTTTGTCGTTTTCGGTACTTTGTCATTTTTCGGTACTTTGTCATTTTTCGGTACTTTGTCGTTTCTCGGTACATTGTCATTTCTCGGTACTTTGTCGTTTTTCGGAACTTTGTCGTTTTTCGGTACTTTGTCGTTTTTCGGTACTTTGTCATTTTTCGATACTTTGTCGTTTTTCGGTACTTTGTCGTTTTTCGGTACTTCGTCGTTTTTCGGTACTTTGTCGTTTTTCGGTACTTTGTCGTTTCGGTACTTTGTCGTTTTTCGGTACTTTGTCGCTTTTCGGTACTTTGTCGTTTTCGGTACTTTGTCATTTTTCGGTACTTTGTCATTTTTCGGTACTTTGTCGTTTTTCGGTACTTTGTCGTTTTTCGGTACTTTGTCGTTTTCGGTACTTTGTCGTTTTTTGGTACTTTGTCGTTTTCGATACTTTCTCGTTTTTCGGTTCTTTGTCGTTTTTCGTTATTTTAACGTTTTTCAGTACTTTGTCGTTTTCGGTACCTTGTCGTTTTTCGGTTCTTTGTCGTTTTTCGGTACTTTGTCATTTTTCGGTACTTTTTCGTTTTTCGGTACTTTGTCATTTTTCGGTACTTTTTCGTTTTTCGGTATTTTGTCGTTTTTCGTTATTTTGTCGTTTTTCAGTACTTTGTCGTTTTCGGTACCTTGTCGTTTTTTTCGTCGTTTTTCGGTACTTTGTCGTTTGTCGGTACTTTGTCGTTTTTCGGTACTTTGTCGTTTCTCGGTACATTGTCGTTTCTCGGTACTTTGTCGTTTTTCGGTACTTTGTCGTTTTTCGGTACTTTGTCGTTTTTCGGTACTTTGTCAATTTTTGGTATTTTTTCATTTTTCGGTTTTTTGTCGTTTTTCGGTACTTTGTCTTTTTTTCGGTACTTTGTCGTTTTCGGTACTTTGTCGTTTTCGGTACTTTGTCATTTTTCGGTAATTTGTCGTTTTTCTGTACTTTGTCGTTTTTCGGTACCTTATCGTTTTTTCGGTTTTTCGTCGTTTTTCGGTACTTTGTCGTTTTTCGGTACTTCGTCGTTTTTCGGTACTTTGTCGTTTTCGGTACTTTGTGGTTTTTCGGTACTTTGTCGTTTTTCGGTACTTTGTCGTTTCGGTCCTTTGTCGTTTTTCGATACTTTGTCGTTTTTCGGTACTTTGTCGTTTTTCGGTACTTTGTCGTTTTTCGGTACTTTGTCGTTTTTCGGTACTTTGTCATTTTTCGGTACTTTGTCGTTTTTCGGTACTTTGTCGTTTTCCGCTGCCTAATCGTTTTTCGGTAGTTTGTCGTTTTTCGGTAATTTGTCGTTTTTCGGTACTTTGTCGTTTTCGGTACTTTGTGGTTTTTCGGTACTTTGTCGTTTTTCGGTACTTTGTCGTTTCGGTACTTTGTCGTTTTTCGATACTTTTTCATTTTTCGGTACTTTGTGGTTTTTCGGTACTTTGTCGTTTTTCGTTACTTTATCGTTTTTCGGTAATTTGTCGTTTTCGGTACTGTGTCGTTTTTCGGTACTTTGTCGCTTTTCGATACTTAATCATTTTTCGGTACTATGTCGTTTTTCGGTACTTTGTCGTTTTTCGGTACTTTTTCGTTTTCGGTACTTTGTCGTTTTTTGGTACTTTGTCGTTTTTCGATACTTTCTCGTTTTTCGGTACTTTGTCGTTTTTCGTTATTTTATCGTTTTTCAGTACTTTGTCGTTTTTCGTTACTTTATTGTTTTTCGGTACTTTGTCGTTTTTCGTTATTTTGTCGTTTTTCAGTACTTTGTCGTTTTCGGTACCTTGTCGTTTTCCGGTACTTTGTCGTTTCTCGGTACCTTGTCGTTTTCGGTACTTTGTCGTTTTTCGGTACTTTGTCGTTTTTCGGTACTTTGTCATTTTTCGGTACTTTGTCGTTTTTCGGTACTTTTTCGTTTTCGGTTTTTTGTCGTTTTTCGGTACTTTGTCGTTTTCGGTACTTTGTCATTTTTCGGTACTTTGTCATTTTTCGGTACTTTGTCATTTTTCGGTACTTTGTCGTTTCTCGGTACATTGTCGTTTCTCGGTACCTTGTCGTTTTTCGGTACTTTGTCGTTTTTCGGTACTTTGTCGTTTTTCGGTACTTTGTCATTTTTTGGTACTTTTTCGTTTTTCGGTACTTTGTCATTTTTCGGTACTTTTTCGTTTTTCGGTACTTTGTCGTTTTTCGGTACTTTGTCATTTTTCGGTACTTTGTCGTTTTTCGGTAATTTTGTCGTTTCGGTACTTTGTTGTTTTTCGATACTCTGTCGTTTTTCGGTACTTTGTCGTTTTTCGGTACTTTGTCATTTTTTGGTACTTTTTCGTTTTTCGGTACTTTGTCATTTTTCGGTACTTTTTCGTTTTTCGGTACTTTGTCGTTTTTCGTTATTTTGTCGTTTTTCAGTACTTTGTCGTTTTCGGTACCTTGTCGTTTTCCGGTACTTTGTCGTTTTTCGGTACTTTGTCATTTTTCGGTACTTTGTCGTTTTCGGTACTTTGTCATTTTTCGGTACTTTGTCATTTTTCGGTACTTTGTCGTTTTTCGGTACTTTGTCGTTTTCGGTACTTTGTCGTTTTTCGGTACTTTGTCGTTTTCGGTACTTTGTCATTTTTCGGTACTTTGTCATTTTTCGGTACTTTGTCGTTTTTCGTTACTTTATCGTTTTTCGGTACTTTGTCGTTTTTCGGTACTTTGTCATTTTTCGGTACTTTGTCGTTTTTCGGTACTTTGTCATTTTTCGGTATTTTGTCATTTTTCGGTACTTTGTCGTTTCTCGGTACATTGTCATTTCTCGGTACTTTGTCGTTTTTCGGAACTTTGTCGTTTTTCGGTACTTTGTCGTTTTTCGGTACTTTGTCATTTTTCGGTACTTTGTCGTTTTTCGGTACTTTGTCGTTTTTTTCGGTACTTTGTCGTTTTTCGGTACTTTGTCGTTTTTCGGTACTTTGTCGTTCTTCGGTACTTTGTCGTTTTCGGTACTTTGTCATTTTTCGGTACTTTGTCATTTTTCGGTACTTTGTCGTTTCTCGGTACATTGTCGTTTCTCGGTACTTTGTCGTTTTTCGGTACTTTGTCGTTTTTCGGTACTTTGTCGTTTTTCGGTATTTTGTCGTTTTTTGGTATTTTTTCATTTTTCGGTACTTTGTCGTTTTTCGGTACTTTGTCTTTTTTTCGGTACTTTGTCGTTTTCGGTACTTTGTCGTTTTCGGTACTTTGTCATTTTTCGGTACTTTGTCGTCTTTCGGTACTTTGTCGTTTTTCGGTACTTTATCGTTTTTTCGGTTTTTCGTCGTTTTTCGGTACTTTGTCGTTTTTCGGTACTTTGTCGTTTTCGGTATTTTGTCGTTTTTCGGTACTTTGTTGTTTTTCGGTACTTTGTCGTTTCGGTACTTTGTCGTTTTTCGATACTTTGTCGTTTTTCGGTACTTTGTCGTTTTTCGGTACTTTGTCGTTTTTCGGTACTTTCTCGTTTTTCGGTACTTTGTCATTTTTCGGTACTTTGTCGTTTTTCGGTACTTTGTCGTTTTTCGGTGCCTAATCGTTTTTCGGTAGTTTGTCGTTTTTCGGTACTTTGTCGTTTTTTGGTACTTTGTCGTTTTCGGTACTTTGTGGTTTTTCGGTACTTTGTCGTTTTTCGGTACTTTGTCGTTTCGGTACTTTGTCGTTTTTTGATACTTTTTCATTTTTCGGTACTTTGTGGTTTTTCGGTACTTTGTCGTTTTTCGTTACTTTATCGTTTTTCGGTACTTTGTCGTTTTCGGTACTTTGTCGTTTTTCGGTATTTTGTCGCTTTTCGATACTTTGTCATTTTTCGGTACTTTGTCGTTTTTCGGTACTTTGTCGTTTTTCGGTACTTTTTCGTTTTCGGTACTTTGTCGTTTTTTGGTACTTTGTCGTTTTTCGATACTTTCTCGTTTTTCGGTTCTTTGTCGTTTTTCGTTATTTTAACGTTTTTCGGTACTTTGTCGTTTTCGGTACCTTGTCGTTTTTCGGTACTTTGTCGTTTTTCGGTACTTTGTCATTTTTCGGTACTTTTTCGTTTTTCGGTACTTTGTCATTTTTCGGTACTTTTTCGTTTTTCGGTATTTTGTCGTTTTTCGTTATTTTGTCGTTTTTCAGTACTTTGTCGTTTTCGGTACCTTGTCGTTTTTTTCGTCGTTTTTCGGTACTTTGTCGTTTGTCGGTACTTTGTCGTTTTTCGGTACTTTGTCGTTTCTCGGTACATTGTCGTTTCTCGGTACTTTGTCGTTTTTCGGTACTTTGTCGTTTTTCGGTACTTTGTCGTTTTTCGGTACTTTGTCGTTTTTTGGTATTTTTTCATTTTTCGGTACTTTGTCGTTTTTCGGTACTTTGTCTTTTTTTCGGTACTTTGTCGTTTTCGGTACTTTGTCGTTTTCGGTACTTTGTCATTTTTCGGCTCTTTGTCGTCTTTCGGTACTTTGTCGTTTTTCGGTACTTTATCGTTTTTTTCGGTTTTTCGTCGTTTTTCGGTACTTTGTCGTTTTTCGATACTTTGTCATTTTTCGGTACTTCGTCGTTTTTCGGTACTTTGTCGTTTTTCGGTACTTTTTCGTTTTCGGTACTTTGTCGTTTTTTGGTACATTGTCGTTTTTCGATACTTTCTCGTTTTTCGGTTCTTTGTCGTTTTTCGTTATTTTGTCGTTTTTCAGTACTTTGTCGTTTTCGGTACCTTGTCGTTTTTCGGTACTTTGTCGTTTCTCGGTACTTTGTCATTTTTCGGTACTTTTTCGTTTTTCGGTACTTTGTCATTTTTCGGTACTTTTTCGTTTTTCGGTACTTTGTCGTTTTTCGTTATTTTGTCGTTTTTCAGTACTTTGTCGTTTTCGGTACCTTGTCGTTTTTCGGTACTTTGTCGTTTTTCGGTACTTTGTCATTTTTCGGTACTTTTTCGTTTTTCGGTACTTTGTCGTTTTTCGGTACTTTGTCGTTTTCGGTACTTTGTGGTTTTTCGGTACTTTGTCGTTTTTCGGTACTTTGTCGTTTCGGTACTTTGTCGTTTTTCGATACTTTGTGATTTTTCGGTACTTTGTCGTTTTTCGGTACTTTGTCGTTTTTCGGTACTTTGTCGTTTTTTGGTATTTTTTCATTTTTCGTAACTTTGTCGTTTTTCGGTACTTTGTCTTTTTTTCGGTACTTTGTCGTTTTCGGTACTTTGTCGTTTTCGGTACTTTGTCATTTTTCGGCTCTTTGTCGTCTTTCGGTACTTTGTCGTTTTTCGGTACTTTATCGTTTTTTTCGGTTTTTCGTCGTTTTTCGGTACTTTGTCGTTTTTCGATACTTTGTCATTTTTCGGTACTTCGTCGTTTTTCGGTACTTTGTCGTTTTTCGGTACTTTTTCGTTTTCGGTACTTTGTCGTTTTTTGGTACATTGTCGTTTTTCGATACTTTCTCGTTTTTCGGTACTTTGTCGTTTTTCGTTACTTTGTCGTTTTTTTGTATTTTGTCGTTTTCGGTACTTTGTCGTTTTCGGTACCTTGTGGTTTTTCGGTACTTTGTCGTTTTTCGGTACTTTGTCGTTTCGGTACTTCGTCGTTTTTCGATACTTCTTCATTTTTCGGTACTTTGTTTGTTTTTCGGTACTTTGTCGTTTTTCGTTACTTTGTCGTTTTTCGGTACTTTATCGTTTTTCGGTACTTTGTCGTTTTCCGCTGCCTAATCGTTTTTCGGTAGTTTGTCGTTTTTCGGTACTTTGTCGTTTTTCGGTACTTTGTCGTTTTCGGTACCTTGTGGTTTTTCGGTACTTTGTCGTTTTTCGGTACTTTGTCGTTTCGGTACTTTGTCGTTTTTCGATACTTCTTCATTTTTCGGTACTTTGTGGTTTTTCGGTACTTTGTCGTTTTTCGTTACTTTATCGTTTTTCGGTTCTTTGTCGTTTTCGGTACTTTGTCGTTTTTCGGTACTTTGTCGCTTTTCGATACTTTGTCATTTTTCGGTACTTTGTCGTTTTTCGGTACTTTGTCGTTTTTCGGTACTTTTTCGTTTTCGGTACTTTGTCGTTTTTTGGTACATTGTCGTTTTTCGATACTTTCTCGTTTTTCGGTTCTTTGTCGTTTTTCGTTATTTTGTCGTTTTTTAGTACTTTGTCGTTTTCGGTACCTTGTCGTTTTTCGGTACTTTGTCGTTTCTCGGTACTTTGTCATTTTTCGGTACTTTTCGTTTTTCGGTACTTTGTCATTTTTCGGTACTTTTTCGTTTTTCGGTACTTTGTCGTTTTTCGTTATTTTGTCGTTTTTCAGTACTTTGTCGTTTTCGGTACCTTGTCGTTTTTCGGTACTTTGTCGTTTTTCGGTACTTTGTCATTTTTCGGTACTTTTTCGTTTTTCGGTACTTTGTCGTTTTTCGGTACTTTGTCGTTTTCGGTACTTTGTGGTTTTTCGGTACTTTGTCGTTTTTCGGTACTTTGTCGTTTCGGTACTTTGTCGTTTTTCGATACTTTGTGATTTTTCGGTACTTTGTCGTTTTTCGGTACTTTGTCGTTTTTCGGTACTTTGTCGTTTTTCTGTACTTTGTCGTTTCGGTACCTTGTCGTTTTTCGGTACTTTTTCGTTTTTCGGCACTTTGTCGTTTTTCGATACTTTCTCGTTTTTCGGTTCTTTGTCATTTTTCGTTATTTTGTCGTTTTTCAGTACTTTGTCGTTTTCGGTACCTTGTCGTTTTTCGGTACTTTGTCGTTTCTCGGTACTTTGTCATTTTTCGGTACTTTTTCGTTTTTCGGTACTTTGTCATTTTTCGGTACTTTTTCGTTTTTCGGTACTTTGTCGTGTTTCGTTATTTTGTCGTTTTTCAGTACTTTGTCGTTTTCGGTACCTTGTCGTTTTTCGGTACTTTGTCGTTTTTCGGTACTTTGTCATTTTTCGGTACTTTTTCGTTTTTCGGTACTTTGTCGTTTTTCGGTACTTTGTCGTTTTCGGTACTTTGTGGTTTTTCGGTACTTTGTCGTTTTTCGGTACTTTTTCGTTTCGGTACTTTGTCGTTTTTCGATACTTTGTGATTTTTCGGTACTTTGTCGTTTTTCGGTACTTTGTCGTTTTTTGGTACTTTGTCGTTTTTTCGGTACTTTGTCGTTTTTCGGTACTTTGTCGTTTTTAGGTACTTTTTCGTTTTTCGGCACTTTGTCGTTTTTCGATACTTTCTCGTTTTTCGGTACTTTGTCGTTTTTCGTTACTTTGTCGTTTTTTTGTATTTTGTCGTTTTCGGTACTTTGTCGTTTTTTATCATTTTTCGGTACTTTGTCGTTTTTCGGTACTTTGTCGTTTTTCGGTACTTTGTCGTTTTTCGGTACTTTGTCGTTCTCGGCACTTTGTCGTTTTCAGTACTTTTTCATTTTTCGGTACCTTGTCGTTTTTCGGTACTTTGTCGTTTTTCGGTAATTTGTCGTTTTTCGGTACTTTGTCGTTTTTCGGTACTTTGTCGTTTTCGGTACTTTGTCGTTTTTCGGTACTTTGTCGTTTTTCGGTACTTTGTCGTTTTTCGGTGCTTTGTCGTTTTTCGGTATTTTATCGTTTTCGGTACTTTGTCGTCTTTCGGTACTTTTTTGTTTTGCGGTACTTTGTCGCTTAAAACTGCAACAGAGGTAATAAGCAAAGCCTGGGATAAGGTAAAGGAACATACCCTTATCAAGAAACCCAAATTTCTTGAGCTCTTACAGTTGTATAATTGACAATAATTATTTGGTTTACGGCAACAAAACTTATCAGCAAAGAGACGGTATGCCTATGGGAAATCCAGCTTCACCCATAATAGCAGATATCATTCTTGAAGAACTGCTAGACAGCTGTCTCAAAAAATTGTCAAATAAGCCAAAAGTATTGGCAAAAAAATGGAGTTTCCATACAAATTATCGATAAGATGTATGAAATTCATGCCAGTAACACAGTTTTTTCGGGGCAAAAGTTAAGCCCCGAAAATCCTTTGGGCTTAGCTAAGCCCGTAGGGGCTTGGTTGCTGTTGCTTTTAACATGTAAATTGCTTAGCCCCGACTTCGTTTTTTTTTTTCGTGCAAGACCATTCGGGCAAGGAAAAAACACACCTTATGTCCAGAAATAAAACTCCGAAAGACAGCGAGACTAATTATTTATTGAGGTTGTTTTATTCGGGAAAATAATGGTTTTTAGTTTTCGCTATCAAGACCATCAGTTGCGACTTTTCACAAAGCCCTCTCTATCTCTGATTACGCTTTTAATATACATATGTATATGGCTTCTGCTATAAGCACTATCGTGCTATAGTCCCCTTCAAAAATAAGAACTTATCCATCCATATTAAAACAGATGAATACACGAAAATAGAACGAGGTTGTAAGCACTTTAGTGAGGCGGCTTAGCGCCCATATGAAGCATGATTGTGCACTTTGTGATAAAAGCAAATAATTTTAATCATTGTTGGCACATTACAAAAGAATGATTTTAAGATGTTGGGCCACTTCGTATCTCCACCCATTTAGGTGGGCGGGGCAATTTTGTTTTGAAAATGACTTGAAATGGAAAAAAAATTATAAAAAAATAACGACAACACTTATAATATTTTGCTATATCTTTTTTGAAAGCCAAAACGCCATTCTTAAATTCTGTTTTTAAATTAAGGTATTTGAATAAATAGTTTTCGAAAAAATAATTTTCAAACTCAAAGTTTTGAAAAAAAATGTTGAAAAAAATATGTATACTGATTTTTTTTTAACTTTGCGTAGTTATATACAAATTAAATTTTTATTTTTCAATGCTCCTATCAATTCTGGGTCGAATTTTGAAAACCAATTTCTTTTAAGTCCCTTAGTTTTTGAAAAAAATTGAAAATTATAAAACCATTTTTTTCGTAGACAAACTTTTTTTTTGAGTATTTGTCTAATTCATAACGTAATTTTTTTTATCAAAAACACCCTGAATTTGTACCTATTGACAAAAACAACAATATAGACCAGTAACTGTCAAATCCCCTCCCTCGTTAAAAAAAAAATATATATTAAAGAGTAGGAAACCTCATATGACAATTCTTTTTATTTAATGACTTAACGCAAATAAGAAATAGAAAGCAAAAATTCAATTTAAAGACACTTTGTTACAAGTTAGGTTAAAACATGCTAAATTATAATACATAATCCACTAAAAATAATATATTGTAAGACCGGCTAATACTAGAAATTTATAAATAATACATAATGTGCATACATGTTAACACTTGTGTACAAGTTTGCGAAACCTTATCGAAATTCTACCCTGCCACAGGAATGTTTTTTAATCAATTATCTTCATATTAAACAATATCGTGAAGGTCGTATTCATCGGTGCCCTTTGGTCAATGAGCACAGCCGGGATCGGCGCAATTTCAGTGGGGTTTTCCCCGAAAAAAAAGAGTAACACGTTGAACTTCGAGATTTTCAACCAGACATAGGCCGTTTTAGAAACCGTCAACTGCGTCAAAAATGCATTTGCAGAATGTTCTTAAACGTAAACTGCAAAAGTCTTCTGTTCGAAAACGCAAATACAAACTTTACTGTATTAGCATTGTGTTCGATAATGCAGCTTGCTAAAGTCACATGTTCGAAAACATCATTTGCGGTGCAGCTGTGCAGTAAAAAAATCGAGTTGACGTACAAAATATATAAAAGCCAGAGAGCGTGTTTGCTAACGTCAAATGCGTTTGCAAGTAAATTGACTGACGTTGATCAAACTGATTTTGTGCAAGAAGGACGATTGCATATTTGACGATCATTTGATGATCGAATTGACTTTGATTTGACGTTTTCGAAAACGGCCATAGGTTGTGTTAGGTTAGGTAAGGAGGGGCGTGCACAGAGGATGTTGCGAACAAGGGAGCCTATTGCTTCATTGTGATCCCCTTAAAAAAGCTATTGGTTCACACAGACTGGTTCACCAGCCTGTGCTTTCTATGAACTTTCCTGTTTGCCATTCAGACATGCGCTGTTCTCCTGTTCTCCAACAACCCTGTTTCCAAAGTAATGGAGGCGATTTGTTTAGAGGTTTGAACAGTCGCAAAGTAGGTGTTTAATGGTTGGGAATGGTTGGAAATTGGATGTGAAAACACTCAGTCTGGTGGCCATTGTGCCAATGAATGGCGCAATGACCCGTTAGTACATCTATCAAGATTCTAATATTCTTTTTACTCAGCGATAAAATATGCTGAGTTTTCTTTTCATTAATTCTAGGCCTTAAACTTCTAGAGATAACGCACTAGTTCCTGAATATCCAGGAGTTATTGATTTGCCCTTTCGTTATTAGGTCTATTCTACTTTTAATCACGCCGATGAGACGTCTGGTTCATTTTCTAATTGGCTACTTCTATTTCTATTTGACACCGACCCTTTCCTTGCCAGTTCATCTTCTATTCCTTTCTTTATTGTTATGGCCAGGAACCCAGCAAAGTTTGACTTGGTTATTGTTACAAATATTATTCGGTATTTCTCGGTATTTTTCTACTGTCTTGGATCTTATAATCTCACTGGCTATTGCTTTGATAGCAGCTTGGCTGTCCACGAAAAATGTGATCTCCGAAGAGCTCAGTATCCGTGTGTACCAGTGGACATAATAGGGACTTTTTTAATTTGACAAAGTGGCTACATTTTTACAAGCCGTTTGAGGAAATTGCTCTTCTTGTATCTTTGACTACATGTGTGGTTCCTCATGATTCATGAAAGCTGATCAAACTTAGGAACGCTGAAGGTTTAAAGCCATGAAAGCGATATTTGGTCAGCGTTTCAGCGATATTCATTAAGGAGGAAAGATTAAGTTCGTTCACTTGTACGTTTTACCATAACGACAAAAATCGACACTAATGTGCAAATAAACCCAAACCAACTGTTTCACTGTCTCGCTTGCGTTTTGAGAAGTAATGTTGAGCCTTCTACTTACATGAGGTACAAATTAGTTGCACAAACCCCAACTTTTCTCATGGTACGGTTCTGCGAAAAGGTACAAGAACAACTCATCTCACTGTTTTAAAGTTTTCAGCCTGTGGGCAAACTTATTTGCCACAGGCAAATTCAAGGTCAATGAAGGTTTTCATCTACTGATCTGTTTTGTTCTTGGTTTCTGTTCTTTGACCAGAGGAACCCGATGAATACGACCCCAACGATATTGTTTAATATGAAGGTAATTGATTAAAAAACATGCCTGTGGTAGGGTAGAATTTCGATAAGGTTTCGCAAACTTGTACACAAGTGTTAACATGTATGCACATTATGTATTATTTATAAATTTCTAGTATTAGCCGGTCTTACAATATATTATTTTTAGTGGATTATGTATTATAATTTAGCATGTTTTAACCTAACTTGTAACAAAGTGTCTTTAAATTGAATTTTTGCTTTCTATTTCTTATTTGCGTTAAGTCATTAAATAAAAAGAATTGTCATATGAGGTTTCCTACTCTTTAATATATATTTTTTTTTTAACGAGGGAGGGGATTTGACAGTTACTGGTCTATATTGTTGTTTTTGTCAATAGGTACAAATTCAGGGTGTTTTTGATAAAAAAAATTACGTTATGAATTAGACAAATACTCAAAAAAAAAGTTTGTCTACGAAAAAAATGGTTTTATAATTTTCAATTTTTTTCAAAAACTAAGGCCTTAAAAGAAATTGGTTTTCAAAATTCGACCCAGAATTGATAGGAGCATTAAAAAATAAAAATTTAATTTTTATATAACTACGCAAAGTTAAAAAAAAAGTCAGTATACATATTTTTTTCAACATTTTTTTTCAGAACTTTGAGTTTGAAAATTATTTTTTCGAAAACTATTTATTCAAATACCTTAATTTAAAAACAGAATTTAAGAATGGCGTTTTGGCTTTCAAAAAAGATATAGCAAAATATTATAAGTGTTGTCGTTATTTTTTTATATTTTTTTTTCCATTTCAAGTCATTTTCAAAACAAAATTGCCCCGCCCACCTAAATGGGTGGAGATACGAAGTGGCCCAACATCTTAAAATCATTCTTTTATAATGTGCCAACAATGATTAAAATTATTTGCTTTTATCACAAAGTGCACAATTGAATAGCTAAGCCGCCCCACTACTTTGCCGCATCTTTCTCTGATGTTTGATTTTAAACCAAAATCTTAAGTGTTTTTCAAAATTTGAGATCTTCCAAATGTTTCTTCTAACTTCTAACCCATATGTCATTCAACACTCTTGTTCATTTTCATTCTAAAATTCCTTTCAAAAATCCCCAAACATCCATCTTACACCGCATAAAGTATCAAATGAATTTAAAAAATTCAACTTTTGCACCCAGACGACATTCGTTTGAAATAAATAAATAAAATTTCAGCACTGCAATCCATCTACAGCATGCTCCGAGCAATATACCTTCATTGCTATGCCTTGGCCCCAAGCCAACCTAATATTCCCTTCGCACCTTTCTCTCGCACCATTTAGCGTCTCGTTAAATTAATTAGCAAAATACCGAAGCATCCCCTGCAAGACTAAAAACATTAATTTAACATCTTCAAGATTGTCAAAAAGCGCATAAAATGCATCGAAGATATGTGATCATTTAATATTCATCATCACTTATGAATTATTTATTATGACAGCCGCCAAAAGACCACGATAAATGTCCGCAGAGTGACAGCTCACCCAACAAAGTACCATGAGAATAAAAAAATAAAACAAATTTGATTTTTAAATTGTATAATTTTTTTTTAATAATAAATTCGTTGACTAGCTTAAAAATTAAAACAATGAATTGTGTGTCCTTAAGGACGAAATAAAAATTAAAATTATTTTACATTTGGCAATAAATTTCCTAAAAATAAATGTGCATTAAAACTAATTCCATATTTATACAAAAAATTATATAAAAAAAAATTATAAAATAAAAAAAATATTAACAAAAAAGTAAAAAGGATATCAGTCGGCAGGACGAAATAATAATAATATGTGCACTCCTGGTTGGCATCAGGATCTGATTGATCTGGTTGGGATTTAATTTTTGGTAGAGCTCTTGGGTGGCATTTTTGTAAGTGACAATAAGATCGAATAAAGGATTTGACTTAGAAGCATTTACGGTGGACAATTCCTGGGCCGGATTCATCGTATTCTTCCTTGGAGATCCACATCTGTTGGAAGGTAGACAGGGAAGCAAGGATGGATCCACCGATCCATACGGAGTATTTCCTCTCTGGGGGAGCAATGATCTTGATCTTGATGGTAGATGGAGCCAAGGCGGTGATTTCCTTTTGCATACGATCAGCAATACCAGGGTACATGGTGGTACCACCGGACATAACGGTGTTGGCGTACAAGTCCTTCCTGATGTCAACATCGCACTTCATGATGGAATTGTAAACAGTCTCGTGGATACCGCAGGATTCCATTCCCAAGAATGAGGGTTGGAAGAGGGCCTCTGGGCAACGGAAACGTTCGTTACCAATGGTGATCACTTGACCATCGGGAAGTTCATAGGACTTTTCGAGGGAGGTGGAAGCAGCGGCTGTGGCCATTTCTTGTTCGAAGTCCAAGGCAACATAGCACAACTTTTCCTTGATGTCACGGACAATTTCTCGCTCAGCGGTGGTGGTGAATGAGTAACCACGTTCGGTGAGGATCTTCATCAGGTAATCGGTCAAGTCACGACCAGCCAAATCCAAACGGAGGATGGCATGCGGCAAGGCATAACCTTCATAGATGGGCACTGTGTGGGAAACACCATCTCCAGAGTCGAGCACAATACCGGTGGT
This sequence comes from Dasysyrphus tricinctus, assembly GCA_963921185.1. Lineage (NCBI taxonomy): Eukaryota > Metazoa > Arthropoda > Insecta > Diptera > Syrphidae > Dasysyrphus > Dasysyrphus tricinctus. The sequence continues at coordinate 64,969,572 of OY992531.1, read as the reverse complement.
ACGACCGGAGGCATACAGGGAGAGCACAGCTTGGATGGCGACATACATAGCGGGCGAGTTGAAGGTTTCAAACATGATTTGGGTCATCTTCTCACGGTTAGCCTTTGGGTTCAATGGGGCTTCGGTCAATAGAACTGGGTGCTCTTCTGGGGCAACACGCAATTCATTGTAGAAGGTGTGATGCCAGATCTTCTCCATATCATCCCAGTTTGTGATGATACCGTGCTCAATGGGGTATTTGAGGGTGAGGATACCTCTCTTGCTTTGGGCCTCATCACCGACATACGAGTCCTTTTGACCCATACCGACCATGACACCTTGATGGCGGGGCCTGCCTACGATGGATGGGAAGACGGCACGTGGTGCATCATCACCGGCAAAGCCAGCTTTGCACATACCGGAACCTGTAATGAAGAAATGACATAAAAATAATTTCTCTGTTGGGATACGCAGGATGTTTAGGGAAATTGAAAATATTGAGGAAGTTTTGCTTTTAGGGAAATTGAAAATCTTGAAGAAGTTTTGCTGTGAAGATGATGGTCTCGATTAAGACACGATTTTTTTAAGATCTCAAAAATCCTGTTTTTCTCAGCAATCACACGAGAACTGCTCACTTTTCCGAAGGAAAAAGAGAAGCTGATTTCATTAATTTTTCATTGACCAAAACCAATTCATAAGAAATAGTTTAATTTTTTGTTATTTTTTGAAATCAGGATTTTCTTCCTGGTCTGAGGATATCGTAAGGGAATTTTTGTGAGATTTAAGAAAAACACACTAGAACATACGGTAAGTTCCAGAAAATCATAACAAAACTACAACACTTCAAGACTTTAATTTGAAAAACGTTGAAAATTTGGAAAGACATTTTGATTTGTTTTGTTTGTTCGGGGTAAACTTGGAAACCGCTTAACGGTTTTTAATTTTAAAACCTTTTTAAATGTATCTAATATGTGAGAATGTTTTAAGGGATAATTTTTTTGAGTCCTTATTCATGGTGTTGGAATTTTGTATGTCTTAGAAATCATTTAAGTAAAATATTTTCTTTTTAATATGAACTTTAATAAAATGTTCCGTTTTCAATACGTTTTTAAAAAAATTGGAAGAAAAACTTAATCTCTTATTGCAATTATGATTTTTTTTTTTCACTTTATCCCGAATTCAAATATGACCCAGAAAAAGGACTTCTTCATTTTTGTCTTCCAAGCAAAACTTTCACTTTTTCAAAACTTTAAAAAAATATCTTTTCTTAGAAATTAATGAAAAAACGCACCGTTATCAACGACCAAAGCAGCAACATCATCGTCACACATTTTGAATAAGTTTTTTTAAAAAATTAGTTTTAAACACAAAAGAATACTGAAAAGATCTCGCTTCGGTATTACAAACCGTTTCCAATGGATCGAACTGACTGAGCGTATCTCGGCAGGCGAACATCAGTTTTTATATTCCGGACACCCCACAAGAAGTTGAGATACAAATTTCACAGATGTCGAGTGGTGGTGTTGCGGCCTGGTTAAAAATAGATGCATGATAATGATGGGGCTGTGGACCATAACGGCGGCAGCAGCGGTGTGGTGGCAGCGCGGCGGCAGTTAGCCTGCGCCGAGTAAACGTACCGTATATGGTAAGAGATTTGGAAAATTCTATGAATTTTTTATTTTGTGTGTTTTGAAAAAAATGTGTGGAGAGGCATGTTTGAGTTTTGAGTTTATTATTGTGTGATTATCTGTAGGTAGACTCTCTCATACAGATACAATTTAAGGAATTTTGTGAGTTTTTTTTTTTTAAGTTTTATTCATTCGTTGGGGGAAGAATTCTGTTTTTGGCAATTTTTTAAGTAATTTTCAAATACCTACCTTCAAATCTATTTTAATCGATGTATTCGATGTTTTTGTTCTTCTTCGATGTTTGAGTGTTTTTTGGTTGTTTAACAAATTATTTTTTTTATAGTTTTGCTTTAATGATTACGATTAGGTGATTGTTTACTTTTAGATTTTAGTTTTCTCTATGATTTTCATGGTTTATTTTTTGTTTAGTTTTTTTTATTTTAGTTGAAGGAGGTCTGAGCTATGATGATTTAGTTAATTATTTTTAATTTTTTGTTTATATTTGATCAAATCAATAAAAAGTATAAATAAATTACGAGAATCATCACATTGATGAGGTAGCAAAAAAAAATTAGAATTTATTGCTGGAAAATTCAGTTTATTTTTAAAATTTATTGAGCGGTTAATTTTGAGACGTACAGTTGCGGTCAAAATAATAGTAGTACAAGTAAAAGAATTGCGTAACTTAAGTTTTGTAAATTTTATATTGCGTTGGTATAGTAACAAACTGTTGCATTTTGACTTAATAACATTTTCTTAATGAGCGGGTACACATACATTTTTATTTACAACGGTAATATGACAAATAAGCAACCGTTATTAATCAAAGCTACGAATTCTGTCGGTCAAAATAATAGTAGTGCAACGGTTTATGTGAAGAAATATTATTTTTCTCCCTAATTTCTTAAATTAAACATTTAAAAAAACGTTGGTTTTTGTTTATCCATAACATCTTCATAGTTTTTATTGAAAAATTGGTCATATTTTTGCCAGCAATGGGCAGAGGCAAACACCAAACATCGAAATAGCGTGTCTTAGTTAGAAGACTGATATCGAAAGGCAAAACTTATGCGCTGGTTCAATGCCAAGTTGAACGCTCACCAACAATGGTAAGAAAAGTCATTATTTAACTGCCAAAGTCAGAAAATGGCGGGCGGAAGCCGCTTTTGCCACCAAAGTTGATGAAACGAGTCATCAGGCATTTAAAAATCACTCCCGTTACGCCAGCTTCTGAAATTAAAGGTATATTTTATGTTATTGCCATCAATAAAACGGTTCGTAGAAAGTCACGAGAACATGTTCAAGCCGCCCACAGCCTGGAGGGGTACCATTGTTGACAATAAACAATGTAACAAAATGATTGAAATTCGCAAAGGAACCACTTTGACTGGCCTGCATCAAATCGGAGTAATGTTCTATGGTCAGACGAGTTCAAGATTGTTTTATATGGTGGAAACTGACCTCATCAATATGTAAGAAGGCCAACAAACAGAATATAATCCACGTTTCAAAGCAAAAACACTTAAGCACGGAGGACTCAGAATAATGGTTCGGGCATGTTTTTCCTTCTATGGTGTTTTTCCAATACACCAAATTGAAGGTATCATGGATTTGGAAATCTGTATTAAGTTCATACAGGAAGTAATGCTACTCTATGCTGAAGACGAAAAACCCACTGAAACGTGTCTTTCAGTGAGAAAATGACCAAAAGCCTACTAGTAAACTTGCGAAGCAATGATTCCAGGCAAAACAGTTAATGTGATGGACTGGCCGCACAGTCTCCGGGCTTAAATCCCATTGAGAACTTGTTGTGCGATGCAAATAAATATGTTGCTAGTTGCCATCCACCTGACAATAAAGCCCTTTGGGAAGCTATACAGCACTCATGGAGCTCGATAAGCGTAGAAAGGTGTGACAACCTGATAAACTCGATGCAACGCGGTTGTGCTGCTGTTTTTTTCCAACAAGAGACTTGCGACTAACTGTGAGTTTAAGGTTCAAACCCTCAAATAAATCTTATGATACAAATTTTGCCCTAAATTTGATTTTTTGTGATATTTAAAGGTGTATTATCTGCGCACTACTATTTTTTTGACCGCTGTTTTTCAAAAGTTCTTCAATAAATTTGAAAATATCTTATAAAATATTATATTTGGAATTTTTTCTTTTTTCGAAAATAAAAGCTTAAAAACACCAATTTGAAAATCACATGGGTATTAATTTGTTAAAAATTAAGGGATCAACTTTTTTTCAAGTTTGATTTTTTATTAAGGAGTACTACTATTATTTTGACCGCAGCTGTAGGTATGTTTAGATATAATGTTTAGTATGTTCGAAAAGAAAAAAAAGACGCAAATTCTGAATTGATTTTATGATGTAACGTATTTTTTAGATCCCAAAGAACTGTAGGTAACCTATGTACCTACAAATTAGCAGTGGCGTGTAAAGCTTTACTTCTTGGGGGTCATATCGGCAAAAATCATTACAAATATATATAGTAATAGAAAGGCATAGATATGTCCACATTTTTCATGCGCATCAAACAAAATTTATTTTGTCCTCGGAAAGAAAATGCAGATTTTGGAAAAGCTACTTAATTTGAAATTTAAACATATTTTCACATAATTCAAAGTTCAGAGACCGTTTTTGGCAGCAAATTACATTCCATTTTTACTTGCGATATAAATATAGGCAACAATTATATGGCAAGTTATGCATTCGTAAAAAGAAAAAAAATAACTCGAGGTTTTGTTTAGACTTGTCATTACGACGCTGATAGGGAAGACGAAAAAAGTGGGTCTCAAAATTTTGTATGTCTGTGCAGCTACAGCCTTAACGGCTGGATTGATTTTCTTCAAACTTGGTGAAGGGTGTTTTTTTAGACGTCAAGAAGAAGAAATAAAATGCATATAATTTAATGTTTTGACCAAGAATTAAGCCTTATTATAAAGATAAGGGTTTGCCATTATGTTTTAGCAATGATTTGGGGCAAGTGGTCGCCGCGGCTGACTTGAATAAATTCCAGACGAGAGGCCCAATTTTCGAAAACTTTTTGCAGCAATTGGGACCGTATGTCAGCAATAACACGTTGTTGATTGTTTCATTGGCTGTATGGCATGTAGCGCCGTCTTGTTGGAACATAAGGTCGTCAACATCAACATCCTCCAATCTAGGCACGAAAAAGTCATTAATCATGGCTCTATAGCGTTCTCCATTAACTTTAACATTATGGCCGGCTTCATTTTTCATCGCAGCACGCGAACCGAAGCATTATTTTGGTAATAAATTTGCACGATTTGCAAACGTTGTTCAGGAGCTAGTCTATTCATTGTGAGATGGCAAACCAAACTGACCATAAATCATCTGACAGCTGTCAAAAAGACCAACTCCGAAAAAAGTATTGCTAGATTAAAAACCACACATCTAAAAAAACACCCTTTACTTATTGGTTTTGGGTTATTTATTTTTTTTTTTTTCAGAGATTAAAAATAACAATTGATCTTTATTTTCAATTGGTTTCTCACTTATCATAAAAAAAGGGGAAACGATGAACCGAAAACGGTTTCCATTGAAAATTAATAAATCAAAAATGGTATTTTCTCTCTAAGAAAAAGTTGATATAAAATCTGTGCTGTTTGAAATATTTCAGATAATTCAGAACCAGAGTTGTAAAAATGCATTTTTTTTAAATGCACTTTTGTTTTCATTAATAATTACAAATAAAATTTTAATGCAATGTGAAAATATTTTGCATTAAAAAAATTGTTAATGCAAATTCAAAAATTTGTTGCATTAAAAAATAAAATGCACGACTGGGTCGCACGTACTTGCTCTTATGTTCAAGACACTGCGGGTTTAAGAAAATTGTATACAAGAACATGTAAATTATGAGAGAAAAGTGTAGAGAAGCATGAAATACGACATTTAAATTGGCTAAAACAACTCTTTTGACTGTTTGAGGTGGAAAAAAAGAATGCCATCTTAGTTCCTGATAAAATATGATTGTATGGGGAAAAACAAATTAAAATCGTTGGAGCGGTTTTTTAAAAACATAATTTTGTATATATAAAATCCTTAAGACATTTTAAAGAAAAAATTTTGGTTTGCAAATCTAGAGTATATATTTATATGCTTATAAAAACAAGACTTAAAAAAACTGTCAACCCGTTTTTGAGATATCGAATTTTCCAAAAAAAAATTTTGAAACTTTTTTTAAAAATCCAAAAACTTTTTTTTGAAAATTTTGATATGCAATATTATTTAATTTTATATTAAATTTGTATATAAAAAATCATCTAAATTCGTTTAGCCGATAACGAGAAAATTCAAAATAAAAAAACACGTTCTATGACAGGTACTATTAATAGTTGCTAAGTGTAAAATTTTATATTTTTTGGTAGTAGATCGTACTAATTTTAGTATATGAAAAAGTTTAATCAAAATCGTAGGAGTTGTTTTTAAGCAAAAAAATATTTTCCTTTGCGGTTTTTTAACTTTTGTATGGAAGGTACCGTTATTTTTCATAAATGTAAAATTTTTTCTTAAAATATTTTAGAGAGTAGGTACCAAAAAACTATTAAGTATCGAGTTTCAAAAAAATCGATAGTGTTGTTTTCGAAATATTTGATTTTCCAAAAAAAAAATTTTAAACATTTTTTAAAAACCCCAAAAATATTTTTTCAAAAATGTTGGTATACAAAACTATTTATATTTTTTGGAAGCTTCTGCATAAAAAAAGAATTGAAATCAGTTGTACCGTTTTGAAGAAAATCAAAAATTAAAAAAAATGATTCCATGGGAGGTACCATTAATAACCATTTTTGAAAAATGGTTTTCCACCCGAAGGAAGCCTTTACTTATATTAATGTATTGATTTTTTTTTGAGAAAAGTTGTCGAGCCGTTTTTGAGAATAATACGAATATGTACAATTGCTAAAAGAATTGTATGGCAGGTACCATTATTTGTGTTCTAAAAAAAAAAAATGAAAAAACATGTGAGCATAATCACCAAAAACCACTATGTAACAAGTTTGAAGAAAATCGATCGAGCTGTTTAGGCTGTAGACGAACAGACAGACCGACAGAAAGACAGATAGACAGAATTGTGCCACCCACTTTTTTGGTGTTCTCTATTATCGTAATATCATGTTTGATTGTTATCTCAAAAACAATTTCCTGCACGAATCCAAAACTTGCCTTATATTACCTATAATCGCAAGTAAAAATGTTATGGCAGAATATGAATGTGAAAATTTTTCGCATTAAAAAAAAATTTTAATGCAGACCAAAAATTGTTTGCATTAAAAAAAAATGTTAATAATAAATCGAAAATTTGTTGCATTAAAAAAAAAAATGTTAATGCGAATCAAAAACTGTCTGCATTAAAAAAAAAAATGTCACTGCAATACGAACATTGCTTGCATTATAAAAAAAAAATCAAGGGATAGGTACCAGCATCTTCCCGAAAACGTGCAAAATCTGTATGCGCACAGACAACGGCTGAGAAAACGTCTCCAAAGGATCCATCAGAGATTTCAATACGTCCAACAATAACTATAGAGTAGTTTGGAGCGAATTGCAATGTGTCAACATAATGTTCCGAAATTCCATAAAACACCACAATAACATCCAGTTCCAGAAGAGACTTCAAGCAATTAAGCCTGGACCCGATGCCTTCAAAAACATTAATAGGATTATTGGAAAGCAGCCACCAATCCCGGAAACTATTATCAGCAACAACATTGAAGCAACATCAACACAAGAAAAAGTGGAAGCGTTTGCCAATTACTTCGAACAAAACTTCACACCGAACACACCTGCTGACCCGACATTTTTGGACGAAGTTGAGGAATCCATTCAGCAGACCATGCAGCCTAATCCAGAAGAAGTCATATTCGATGACACCAATCCAGCAAGTGACCCAATTGACAGCCCACATCTATGTAATCTGGAGGAGATAGCAGAGATAATTCACGAATCGAGGCCAAAAAAGTCAGCTGGACCAGATGGAGTCTCCAACTATGTCCTAAAAAGGCTTCCACATATAGTGATGATCCTTCTCACAATCATCCCTAATAACTGCATCAATAACTGCTACTTCCCTCAGAAGTGGAAAACAGCGAAGATAGATGCGATCCCGAAGAAAGGAAGTTTCAACTTGGTGTCCAACTACAGGCCTATATCGCTTCTCAACAACATCAGCAAAATACTGGAGGAAGTAATCCTCCGGAGGCTCAAGAGGTTCTGCAGTGAAAACGCGATCATCCCTGACATGCAGTTTGGCTTTCGTGAAAAACACTCGACGCTACATCCGCTGCTAAAGTTCCAACATGATATCACATCAGCGCTCAACAGTCACCGTGTCACCGTTGGATGCTTCCTGGATGTCGAGAAAGCATTCGACAGCGTATGGATAGAAGCCCTTATTCACAAACTACATCTATTAAATTTACCTCTGCCACTAATCAAAATTCTTTTTTCTTTTCTTTCTTTCAGAAAATTTTTCGTTCAACTGGCCAGCGACGGAAACACTACAGGAATGAGCACCTCTACACAGAAGCGAACATAATCCCTCTGGACAGGTACCTAGTGCTCTCTACAAAGAAGCTAATAGAAAACATCCACAGTCATCCAAATCAGCTGATGAGAAGTATGTTCACCGTGCAACGACAACCCGATTCGAGGTACCTCAGTGTAATGGAAACCCTGGACGACAACATTATCCCCATAGACAACGAGGAAGCAGTTTCCTTTCTACGCTGACACAGGGTCAGCCTACTACCGCGGCTAAATGCCAAACAATCCACTCCAAAATCGCCACTAGACAACCGGGATGGAACACCCCGAGAATGAGAAAGTCAACCGACGCTTAAATAAATTTTGACATGTATTTTATATAATTATAAAATTTTAAACCTAAGACATAGTATAAAGTTAGGCCCTCTATGTGCCAACAAATGTACATAAATTTTTTCAATGTATCTTATTAGTTGTAAGCCAAATTGTATATATTTCAATAAAACAAATTGAAATTGAAAATTGCATTAAAAAAAAATGTTAGTGCAGATCAAAAATGTTCTGCATTACAAATAAAATTGAATGCAAATTTCTTGCATTGAAAAAAAAAATATCAATGAAATTTGAACATTTCGTGCAAAAAAAATAGATTTTGAAAGTTTCTTGCATTAAAAAAAAAAATGTATGAAAATATGTTGCATTAAAAAAAAATGTAAGAAATTTGTTTGTTTAAATCGTCTACGTCAATAATATTTAAGGGCATGATTCGTGGTAGTGATGAGTAGGACACGAATTTCAAATGAGTTTGTATGAAGTACTCATTTTGTAATAAGACGTAGATTCACATGAACACGAATTTTGACAAGTGTTAAAATGTCAACATCAAAATTTTGAAAAACCGAGTATGCCAATCGATTTAGAAGGGGGGTATTACCTATTGCTTCCGCCAACGCTGTGGGACCACTAGAACACATTTTATTTGACAGGTGTTAAAATATCAACAACATTTTGATGTTATAAATAGCGTAGGAGTTACTGTAGGGGTTAATATTAAATTCCCTTTTTTTTATACTAAAAAAAAAAAATCTGCCAAAATATTCAGAGCAAAGGTTGGAAGTAGACGAGAAAAAAATCCCATGAGGGGGGAAGTAATATTTCCCCCCACTTAGGCAGGAGAGGCAATTTTATAAAAAAAATCCATTAAATAGAAAAAAAATAATAAAAAACAACGGCAGCACCTTAGTATTGTTTTGCAGCTTTTTGGAAAGCGAGAAATTCATTCTGTTCAAATAAAGTTTTTTTTTAATGAACAGTTTTGGCAAACAATTGTTTCAAACTCAACATTTTGAAGAAAAAATAAATTTTATTTGGCTTGCCAAAGAACATAAGTCAATATTAAATTACTTTTATGGCATCTCCATAAGCTTTGATCGGCTGTTAAGGGCTGTTTAATTTCAATATAAGGTATCAGGAGATTAACGATTGATGTTGGAGCTCACCTGTATCGTGAAACTTGGTACCAGCTGCTTAGAAAACATGTGTATGTATAGGTAAGGTATACCTATTATTCCAAGTTATTGATCTCCACTGTGTCTCAATCAAAACAGTAATTTTTAGAAATGTAGGAATCAGTTAATTTTGTTGGGCCTTTTTCAACTCAAAACCTTTAGTTTCCTTTTAAATCGTTTAGTAAATAAAATAACAATTATAGTAAGTATTGGTAATTATACTACATATATACAGCTGAATAAAAACGGAGGGTCCTCATTATTAGCTTAATTTTTGTTTTCGTCCTAAAATCCAATAACAAATGTCAATCAAGTTCCAAATCATCCCTAAATCATCGGATTGATCTGTTTCAAATCCTTTCATCAAAAATCTCAATCCTTTTTGATTGTCCTTCTACATATAGACATAAACGAATGCATAATATTTTATTAATGCCCAAGGACAAAACAAAAATAAAAACAACTTTACTCGCATATCCAATAAACATTCCTCGAAAAACCAATTTTCTAGGATAATTGAATTGACCATCAGTGCGACCAGAAATCACATGGCGCTGATGTGGTCGATCAATGCCACCAATTAGCCAGTGCTAAAGGCTGCGGCTTATCTCCTCCACCCAGCATAAACATCAGCATTTCAGATGCCCTGAAGACATAACACACAAATAGTCTACATTTATCATATCGCTTAATGAAAATAAGGAAAAATACGAGTAGAATAACAAGAAACACTAACACATCAACGGAAAATCCAATAAAATTCCAAATCTAAACTGTTAATAATAAAAATCCTTTTCGATATAAAATATAAAAGGTACAAAAGAATGTTTGGCAAACAAAATCATTTCACCCTCGGTTAGCAGTGGAAAATATTGTCACAGTTACAACTCACAACAGACATATGAACTGAGTGAATTTTCAAGGGGGTCTCACCACTGCCAACACTGACTGACAACATGAACACACTGAACTTGCAAAAGGTCCTTTATATCCTGGTGGTTGCTATGGAAGCATCTAAAATGGATTCGGGAGTTTAGTCCTCGTTTGAAAATCATTTACTTACTTGCGCTTCGTCGATTTTTGTTTTGTTCTTAGGGAGCAACGAAACAATTTCTCAAAGGTTGGTTGTGATGAAAATCCTTCGGAATTTTATAAATATTTATCCGCCTGCGAAAAGGACATTATTTGTATATTTGCTTATGAGCGTGTGTCCTTTTTTGTTCTTGTAAATAAAATGAGCGAGCAAAGGGCTAAACATTTATTGGTGAAATCGAAGTCAGCTGTATGAAACTGGGATACACGTGCGCTGGGAAAACACTACCAAGGTGAAGTCCGCTTTATATAAAGTGACATGTGAGCCAAGTCACTTTATTATTATACTTAACTGGAGCTATATATACCCAACAAACGAGACTGGATTTATTAAATTTTGATTTGTACTTGATTTAGCAATTTTCCCAATTAAGTTGGATATTTTTATTAAACGACAAAGTAAATATTGAGCACACTTTGTGCCGCCTTCGGGTGTTGATGGTTGATTTATTGTCCTTGTTTGCTGAATAGTTGGATGAAGACATTATAGATTGAGAGTAAAGACGAAAGACGAAAGAGAGTATAGTTGTATTTAGGAAAGCCATAAAGTTGTGTATATGTAAATTCAAATAACATTTGACATTGAAACATACAAATATAAATATCTAGGAAAAACTATAGCTTCCAAGTTGAAAAGTCCTGTTTGGCTTGCTCCTGCTACTAGCTTACTTATTCGGCTCTCAATTAATTAAGGGTCACATGCGGAGACACGGTGGCCTTTCATCCTCTAAGGTCCCGAGCACTCTTAATTGCTTCCAGTCATCTAGACCAAGCTTTCTTGCATCCGCTGTGGCCTTAAACCGGAAATTCATTCTTCTTTGTTCTGGGGGCTGGAATTCAAAGGCTCTCTTTGCTGGAGCATTACTGTTCATTTGTTCAGCTCATAGAGTTTGCAGCTGTATCTTCTTCTCCATTCACCGTCCACGCACATAGGAGACAAGACCAAATATCCGTCGAAGAATTTTTCTTCCGAAGGAGCCCAATATCAGCTCTCGATTTCTACTTATCAACAACACTTGGTGCCATAAGGCAGGAGCGGCAGTATTAGGGTTTAATAGAGCACGCATTTCGTTTTGCGTGTGAGGAGTTTTGAACCCATCTGTTGCTCCAAACCCAAGTAGCATTGGATAGATAGGGTCCACTTGGTTGGTTAGATGTCCACTGTGATGTCTTTCATGGGATTAAAGCTTACTCCGAGATATGAATTCCTTTAATAATTCGAAGGTGTAGCTACGAACAGCGACACGAATGGTCCTAGCTGTTTGACCATTCGTTTTTGGTTGCACTTGGTATTGTCGTCGTTTCCTTGAAGACCAACAAGTTTGCCTGTTCTTCAATTTCTGTGAAAGCCTCTATAACGGCCTGTTGGGAGCGGTCGATGATGTCGATATCATCGGCATAACCTAGAAGTTGGACAGATCTTTTGAAAATAGTGCTTGCAGTGTGAACGCCTGCCCTCTGTGCGTGTGTAATATTTTCTCAAGAACGAGTCAAAAAATCACATGATAGCGCATCTTCTTGCCAAAATCCATTGCATGTTTGAAAAATTTGGAGGAGATTGCATAATGCATTGAGTATTTTTCAATGTCACGCGACACAACTGGATCAGTTTTCCTGCGATCTCAAGTTCAGCCATATAGAACTCTTGACGATGAATGCTATCAATACGGATTTTAAGTCGATGAATAGATGGTGAGTCTCGACTTGAAATTCGATGATCTTTTCAGGATTTGCCTGAGAGTGAAAATATGATCTATGGTCGATGTGCCTGGCCAGAAGCCACACTGGTTCTTGCCGATTATAGTGTTGCAGAACAGCTTAAGACGCTCAAACAGAAGGTACGTTAAATAGGATTTTGTATGAGATGTTTATCAGGGATAGGCCTCTGGGAGTACGCAGGATCAACGCCGTTTTTATAGGTGAGACAAATGAAGCTGATAGACCAGTCATCATTGGCCATGTTTCTTTCCACCCAAGCTTTGTTGATGAGTTGATTCATGAACCTTTTCAACACATCCCTTCCGTTCTGGGAAACCATGACATCCAACTACTTTGTCTTTTTTTACCTTCTTTTATAGCGATGTATATACCCCTTCTATACTTCCAGAATAACTTTTATCTGTTGACTTATTTTCTAAACAAATAAATGGAAACGATCAACCTTAAACTGTTTCCATGGAAAATAATCAAAAATGGTATTTTATCTCTAAGAAAAAGTTGATATAAAATCTGTGCTGTTTGAAATATTTCAGATAATTCAGAACTCAGTAGACTCAAGTCGTCATCAACATTTACCTCTAAAAATTGATTTTCAGTTCTGGATAGGATGAGGGATTACGATAACGACGCCCCAAAGGTTTCATGTTTCGTAGGCATTGTGTTTATCTCGCTTTTGTCTCTTCATGCCGTTTTACATGGCTATCTATGTCATGGCTTTCTCGCTTTGGTCTCGGTGATATTTACACGTTAGGTTAGGTTAAGGTGGCTGCTAGGAAAACTGCTGACACACCTAGGCCAGAATAGGCCCATTGTAATACCACATAAAGACTGCGAGATGATCCTCGCTAATTAAACCAATTGGAGCTTTTTATAAAGCGATGGAGACTGTGAATGTCGATTTTATTTAAATCACTGGGATCGTCAAAGAAAAAATTTGCTAAGTGTATTTTACGTCTTTGAGAAAGAGCAGGGCATGAACAAAGGAGGTGTGGGATAGTTTATTCCTCCTCCTCGTCCATGCAGCTTCTGCAGAAATCATTTTAAAGAACGCCGAGTCTATTGGTGTTTTTGCCTCTGAGGCAGTGTCCAGTAATGACACCAATTGTGGAGCTTATATGCAATCTACCTAGAGATAACAAACATTTCGATTGCTTCGGATCCATCAGTGTTGGCCAGATCCGTTTTGTCGCCAGACAAGTAGAGATACCTGTCCATCTGCTGTTTGTCATCATCATGGAATCTTGCTTAAGCATAAGTTTACAAGTAGATATTGGTATTCCAATATTCACCCTGTTAGGTAATATGGGTGTAATAGTTCCCATCCTGGCGAGTTCACCGGCTTTATAGTTTCCTGGAATATCTCTGTGTCCCGGCACCAAAAAAAGGTGAATGTTGAACTGTTCTGCCCTCTCCATTAGAGAAGATCGAGAATTTCAGGCAGTTACGGAGTTTGTAGAAACAGAGCATAGGGTTTTAAGGGCAGCTTGGCTATCTGAGAAGATACGGATATTTAAAGTAGATATTACGTTTTCTTTGAGCCAAGATAAGACTTCTTTTATCGCCAGGATTTCCGCTTGGAACACGCTACAATGATCAGGGAGACGGAAAGAGAGACTAATGTTTAGTCGTTCTGAGTACACGCCACCACCCACCCCCTCTTCAGTTTTTGAGCCATCCGTGTAGAAATGAATTGCTTCATCTCTCAAGAATTCCTCATCATCCCAAGTGGATCTTGTTGGAATTGTGACTTGGAAATTGTTGCCAAAAGTCGGCTGAGGGATAGTGTAGTCGGAGTGTTAAGGGATTGATTCGAATTTGTTCAGAATGATAGTATGGCCAATAGAGTTATTGGACCATTGACAGATGGCTCTGAGACGAATAGCTGTGCTCGCTGCCACTTGTTTAGTGTATATATCGAGGGGTGTAATGTTAAGCAGTATGTTCTAAGGCAGCGGAAGGTGTCGAACTGAGAGCTCCGCTGATACACATGCAAGCTGATCTCTGCACTTTGCTTAACTTATCACGATAAGTTAAGCAGTCCACCATACTGCCACCCCATAAGTGAGTATCGGTCTGTTCACCTCTGTGTAAAGCCAGTGGGTGGTATGTGGGGACAAGCCCCATTTGGTTCCAATAGCTTTTTTACAGGAGAAAAGTGCAACTGTGGCCTTTCTGACTCTTTCTTGAATATTTGGTTTCCAGCTCAACTTTTTGTCTAAAATCAGACCTAGATATTTAGCTTCATCTGAGAAGTTAAGTGGGATACCATTTATTGGTGGAGGGTCTATATTCGGAATTTTATAGTTCCTTGTAAAGGGTACAAGTTCAGTTTTGTGGGGATTTACACCTAGTCCACATTTGTCTGTCCATTAAAGTAGTTCGTTGAGAGTGGTTTGCATTAATTCTATATAATGATTTGAAGATGCTTTCCTGATATTGCAATGACAACGTCATCAGCATATGCAATTACTTTAAAACCATCCGCTTCTAGATTAACTAAAAGTTCATTGATCACGATGTTCCATAAGAATGGGGATACACCACCTTGCGGTGTGCCTCTGCTAACAGATCTTCTAACAGAAAAGTCACCTAATGTTGATCTGATTATTCTACTTCTCAACATGAGGCTGATTAACTCCCTAAGTGAGCTATCAACATTCAAGTTCTTAAGCGCGGCTATAATTGCAGTATTGTTGACGTTGTTGAAAGCACCTTCGATATCTAAGAAAGCAACCAACTCTCTATGATGAAGGGAATATTCAATAGTACGTACCAAGTTGTGCAGGGCCGTTTCTACCGATTTCCCTTTGAGGTAAGCGTGTTGTGCCGAATAAAAGAGATTATAGGTTCTATGGCACTACGCAAATGGATATCAATCAGTCGTTCTAAATTTTTAAGAAGGAATGATGATAGGCTGATAGGTCTGAGATACTTCGGATATTTACACGTGGTTTTTGGCATTTATAATGTTTGTCCATCATTTCGCTTTGGTTTCGCTATAGTCTCACCAAAACTTTTTTTTATTTTTCTCTTTTTTGTTTCATCAAGGTCCGACTAAGATAGCAATTAGAGTTTCAATTTAGCTTTATTTTTCTGACAAAGGTGCCTGACTGGCAAAAGAAAACTGTTGACAATGATAATTGACACCTTACTACCGACTGAGCATACATACTCTAAGTGGATGCAGTCGTCGTTGTTGTTGTTATTGTGGCTGTCATCGTCGGTGACGTGGTATATCATTTTGCGCGATTTTAATGTGAGAGATTTTGACCACAACCCTCATAGACGCGTGTCAGCTCAAATACCAAAAAAAAATCAATTACGATCAGCACTTCCACTAAACTTTGATTGAAGAGTATTAAACATTGAATGACCAAACAATTCTTTGAAAATCCAAACGCAGAGCTTTTTAATGGACAAAACAAAATAAAAATCCCCAAATTAGATCTATTTTTTTTTCTCTGAGCGATAAGTGGTCATTGGTTAACCGAAACCTAAAAAAATCAAAATAAAAGTTTCTCACTGAGAGAAACCGAAAAAAGTTCTATTCAAGTAAAATAGTTATTAAGCGACCATTTTTAAAAACCTCAGCATGTAAGCGAAATTTCAAAGACTTTTTAAAAGGTTGAGTTTTATTTTCGACCTCTGCATTATTCTACATTTCATTCAATTCAAAAACCTATTAGAAATATCATTTTTCCCACAAACGGGAAAATATCTTAGTTTTTTTTTCTTTTTTAATTTAATTTAAATTTTTTGGCTATGAAAATGTACCTTCCGCCTTCGTGTATTAATAATACCCAAGGAATCGAATTCAATTGCTTCTAATATAATTGAACAAACAAAAACAAAAAAAAAAAAAAACATTAACAATAATACAAGCTAAATATACTTTCCTGCCCATTTATGTACCGGAGCACTTAATACCCGCAGGTGATATTTTATTCTCTGTTTATAGAGTATTCAATGCAGTATGCAAATAATTTTATAAATTCACGCAAATTGAATATTCGTTGTGGCCAATTTAAGTTATATGATTGTGTGCTAAATATAAATAGAAATACACTTGTTCTTACAATTAATAATTGTTAGACGTTTAAGACAACTAACATGAATCTTGCGGCCCAATCGAGAGGAACAATTAGTCATTATTTTCATCTGATAAACATACCAACACAGTAATTATTATGTCCTCGCACATTATAATGTTTGTTATGGTTACAAATATTTGATATGTCTATGTGCATTGGTATTGGTACTTAATTAAGGAGTGATAAATCTATCTTGCTTACTTGGCAAATCACATAATATCCTAGTCGGAATGTAGGTACATTTGAAATGCAAAAAATTAGATGGGGGTATTTTTCGATTTTATTCGTTAGGGGGGTTCACAAAGAGTCAAAAAAAAAAGTTTTCAACGTCCAATCCCTTGCGTTTGCCGGTCATCTTGGATTTTATAAAAAAGAATTTTTGTTAAATCATTCGCTTGTTTTCAACTTCTGACTAAAAATGCATGTAATAAAAAATTTTCAAAATTTAATTATCTACAACTTTGGTAATAATAAGTTTTTTATCTACGGTTGATATTGTTCAACCGCAAAAAAGTATTGTACCATTGTTATGCAACCAACTCATTTATGAGCCTTTTTGAACTATACAAACAAAAAGTTTAATATTCTTTTTTTACGATTCGTTGAAATAGGATGTCATGAGGAGTCTTAAACCAACTTTTCGACCGCCTAGGTTTTTGACTTTGCCCACCTTCTTAAATTTAAGGAAAATGGCTATACTGTAAAATATACAGGTTGTTTTGCATAAGCACAGGGTGTATATAAAAAAGGCAAGATTGTTTAGCTTAGATGATAGAAGCGGAGGGGGGTCTATTCCCCCCCTCCCCTAATTTAGGTAGGAGGGGCAAGTTACTAAAAAAATTTACTTAAAATAGAAAAAATACTTGCAATGTAATGCTATAGCTTTTTTTTAAAGCCAAAACTTCATTCTCAAATTTCCTTTTTTTAATAAAATGGGCTTATGTGCATTAGGGTGTCCGTTATTTCCCAAAATCGTTTTTAAATAGCAGACACCCCCCAAATCAAAAGTTTATGCCCAAAAAAAAAAAATATTTGGCCAAAAAAAAATTTTGTCCGATGTCATTTACACGTGGCTCTAAGCCCATACTTTTCCCATACAAATTTGTATGGGATTTTCGCTCTTTTCACGTTTTATTTGTTTTCTCTCGGATTTTTGGAGCTATTCTTAATTTTTTTGTTGATTATTTTTCTTTAATTATCCCTTTAAAAGTTCTCATTCACATTGATCAAAAGAACGCTATGTTCCAAGTTTAAGGAAAATCGATTAAGCGGCTTAGGCTGTAGCTTAACGGACAGACAGACGGACAGAATTCTGTGACCAACTTTTATCGTCTTCTTATCATCGTAATAACACTTACTTACTTACTCGCGTACTTAAGCGGCTCCCGATTTATGAAGGGTCTCTGCCTGAGTTAGTTCGGTCTTCCATCGATTCTCCTCCAGTCTTCGAGACCAAGCACTCTTGCGTCTGTGACCGCCTGGTTTCTGTAGCGGAGGTTCGGTATTCCTGCTCGCCTTGAACCTTGGGGCTGGGATTCGAAGACTTTCCTGGCTGGAGCGTTGTTGTCGATTCGCTCGATGTGGCCAAGCCAGTGTACTCGACGTGTTCTTTGGACTACATCCACATCTGGGTTCACCTGGTGCAATTCATGATTGAATCTTCTCCTCCAATCGCCCTCTTCGCTGTATGACCAAATATCCGCCGAAGAATTTTTCTCCCGAAAGTGCCCAGTATCAATTCCCCTTGTTTACTTATCGTCCAGCACTCGGCGCCATAGTATAGAGTATTACTGGTAACATTAGCGTTTAGTATAGCGTTCACTTTGTCTTCCGAGAAAGGAATTTTGTTTGACCAAACCGAAGTAGGAGCGGTTCACTAGGGTAATTCTTCGTCAGATTTCCACTAAGGTGTCGTTCGAGGAATTGAGATTTATTCCGAGGTACATAGGTGAACTCCTTGACTACATTGAAATTACTGCTACCAACAGTGACGTTTTGTCCTATAGGTCAGATGAGACTTTGACAATTTTCGAAAACGTCAAATCAAAGTCAATTTGATCGTCAAATGATCGTCATTTTTTGACTCAGATTGCAATCGTCATATGCAATCGTCCTGTCTTGCACAAAATCGGTTTTATGAAAGTAATTCAATTTACTCGCAATCGCATTTTATATTTACGAACACGCTCTCTAGTTTATCATTTTTTTTATCGTCAACTCAACTCTTTTTACTGCGCAGCTGCACCGCAGATGATGTTTTCGAACATGTGACTTTAGCAGTTTGCGACGTTTGCGTTAAAGAACATTCTGCAAATGCATATTTGACGCAGATGACGTTTTCGAAAACGGCCTTTGTCTCTTGATAGCATATAATGTGCTTTGATTTGTCCTCATTCACATCAAGACCAACGGGTTCCGCCTGTTCATTAATAGCTGTGAAGTTCAGCTCGCTTCGAGCAGCCGATGATGTCGATGTCGTCTACATATATAGCCAGGCAGTTGAGAATACCTGTTGAAGATAGTGCCTTCCATGATAACACCACTCTTGCGCACTATCTGCTCCAGGACTAGGTTGAAGAAATCACGGCTCCGCGAAATTAGGCCCCAGGAAATTAGGCCCCAAACAAAATTAAATAACGCCCCAAAAAAAATGCATACAAAACAACAACAATGAAAATTCTCAAATTTTGGGGTGCTATTTCATTTTCTGGGGCATTATTTAATTTTTTCTTTTGGGGTCTAATTTAGTGGGGCCTAATTTCGCGAGCCAATCACATGATAGCGCATCTCCTTGTCTGGAATAGCTCGGATGAACTGTTAACCATTAACACGTTGCCCCGCGTATTTAGAAGGTAACTTTATGTGGCATAGCTGATGGATCAGTTTTTTTCGGGATCCCGAGTACTGTTCTGACATCGCCAATAGAAGCTTTTGGTGACTTTTGCTATCATATGCGGCCCTCGTTGGTCTTTTCCAGCATTTGCCTCAATGTGAAGATTTGGTCTATCGTTGATCTGCCTGGCCTGAAGCCACACTGGTACGTGCCAATCATAGTGTTGCAGAAAGGTTTTAAACGCTCATATAGTACGTTGGATAGGATCTTGTAGGCAACAAGCAGGGATATGCCTCTGTAGTTCTTGCAGGACATATGATCGCCTTTTTTGTAGATTGGGCATATGGAGCTATTTGACCAGTACTGCCGTGTTAAGAAGAAAAAACGTAACTGACATTTTGGCTGTTTTGAGTTAGGGCCAGTTTTGACATCTTTGATATGTCTGCTATTTTATTCTTTAAAAATAAAAGCCCTTATTTGCTTTTGTAATGGCTTAAAACGCTTAAGAAAAGTGACGTTCGTTCAAAGAACCATGCTTTTTAAGTAAAAATTGACGTTTTAGCACTCAATTTAAGAAAAAAAAATTACCACCATACAAGCATTTGTCCATCTGATAAATAATCAAGACAAAAAAAAATTATTCACTTACAAATACAACAGAAAAGCACTCAACAACAAAACAAAAAAAAAGAGATAAAAACAGAAAAACGCGTTTATCTCGAAATGTCAAAAATACACTTACGTTTTTTCTTCTTAACACGGCAGAGTAGTCGTCGGGCATACTTTCCTCCTCCCACACTTGGTTGATATGGACTGCTGCATGCACCCTACCAGGACATCTCCTCCATACTTGAAGAGTTCCGCAGGTCGGTCATCCGAGCTGGCGGATTTGTTGTTCTTAAGCTTGTGGATGGCTTTCTTAACCACTTCAGTACTGGGTGCTGGGACTGCATCTTCATTGACTGGTCTCATGGTTCTTTGTTCCCGTGTTTTTTATCTTTTTTTATTTTGTTTTTATTTTGTTTGTTTTATGTTTTTTTTTATCCGAGGCTTCACGCATCTCTCTCATAACAATTGGTTTTTTTGGTCGGGTCTTTAGCTCAACGCACTAACCTCTTATCTGTATGGCCATAGGTTTAATGTTGCAATTCTTTCCTTGATCAACACTCGCAATTACAAGTTTAGCAAGTCAAGGCAAAAGGCAAAGACCAGTATCCGGCGGCTACAAACTTGGAGGTATTGTAAGCTCTTGATGTGTAGGAAGAGATACAGCTTGAGGCCCCCAGTTCCTACAACATCGAACCACCTTTTTGGCACTGCATTTATGGGAAATAAGCAAGAAATTAATACCACCTGAAAAGTGTTACAGAAATTGGTCAGCTATAAATTATTTTTTACGATCTTTTTTCAAGCTCAGGAACGATTTTTGCCATAAGGATAAAAATTCATAGAAAAAATCAATGGCTGACCAAATTACTGAATCTAATTGACCTTTTATGATGATCTGATCATCAGAAAATATGTTTTTTTTTTTTTGTAAAACCCAAATGAGGTGCCAAAAATTGCGTGTGACCTTGCGTGACCTTGAGAAACCTTAAGCCTTTCACCAATTAGATGGCATTTTTTTCAAATTTCCCATATATATGAGGTGCCCGAGGGGAAATCGAATTTTTAGCTCTGAAAATAACGGTACTTGCCATACAACCGTTAAGGAAAAGCTAATTTATCTCAAAAACGGCTCCAACGATTTAAAAAAAAAATCAGTTTATTATTGTAGATATGGTGTACTTTCTGGTAAGAAAAAAATTACCAAAAATATTTATTAACGGTACCTGCAGTATAACGGTTTTTTTTACTTACAGTTTTCTCATTAACGGCTAATCCGATTTCAATAAATTTTTTTTGCACAAAAGCAAAATAAATAATACTGCATACCAAAATTTTGGAAAAAAAAATAAATTTTGGATTTAAAAAAAAAATTCAATATTTCAAAAAATGGTTGATGAATTATTTTGAAATTTCAGTTTAAAATGTATAATAATATATACTAAAAATTGGCATACCAAAAATTTGTTTGAAAGATGTTACAAAAATTTTATATACAAAAAATCAATTTGTGAGAAAACGGCTCCAACGATTTAAAATTTTTTTGCATGTATTCATATTTTTTCAAGTAATCAAATGGCATATTTGTTTTTTTAGGTTTAAGTTATTTATCAGGCTGTTCATACAATTAAAATAACGATTTAAATGCTTTTTTACACTTTTTCTATAATTACTTGAATATTTTTTAAAGTTCTAAGTCCCACACAGCTTGAACATAAGAGCAAGTACTTGCGATCTAGTCGTGCATTTTATTTTAATATTTAATTTACTTCAATATTGTAGTTTTGCAATTAAATATATTTGTGTTTGAAAAATACAAAAATATTGAAAATCTGCAAATCTTTTTCTCGAGACGAATTCTTAAAGCATTTGGCAACACTATGGAAACTTCAATTCGTTATTTTTTCTTTTAAATTCAAAATATAAATAAAATGATAAATGTCTTGAAGTGACAATTCATTTTGTAAACTCAATTATGCTTTGGCTGGTTATGTCGATCCAATCCATACCGATCTTTCTTTTTTTTTCTATTATTAGTCCCCGCCCAACTATACTAGTAGCAAATGACAAGTCAATGTGTTTTCTTGTTCATGTTTAAATACTCAAGAAAAATATCATCTCAGATTGTGCCAATCATGAAGCGAAACATCTTTTTTCTTAAATTGCAAAACAATATTTCATAACTTGACGTATTTTCTATCATTTTGCAAGAAGCTCCAAATACATGTGTAGCTTATTTTATTTATTTTTTTTTGTCAAGGTGATCGCGTGAAGCCAAATTGTTTTTATTTTTTTCGCCCACGTATCCAAATATTTTCAGCACAACCCAGAGTTCGAAAAGTCTTTTCTTCCGATGACGTGGACTTTTATGGTGCGAACTAAGGTGTTTTATCTGCTGCCTCAACAATATTTTTCTACAATACAGATTCAGATTCTGGCGTCTATACTTTGGCGGCAATAGCCCGTGAAAAATAAATGTCCTCCCCCGCAGCCCCCTCGCATGTTTCGCCATACAAGTTGTACAATAATGTTGAGACTTTTGTCAATCTGTCTATCTCGCGAAACAGCCAAAGCCAACAAGTGAATTTCTATTTCCGATCTGAGTTCTTTTTTTTTTTGTTTTTGTTGTTTTGCTTGTTTTGCGGTACATTAGTGCCAGTGGCAGCTTTTAGCATTAACAGACATCGCCATGAACGGAAGTCATCGCGAGACCGAGAGAGCGAATATGATGGAAGTGGGGATGACAATAAAAATAAAAAACGTCATATTGACAATTGACTCATTTACTACACGTGGTGTTCTCGAGATATTTTAAAAATGAATAAAAATTACAATTTTTGATGACAATTTTTGGCGACTATAAACGTGATGATCTCTCAGAGAATCGTTTTTGAAGATGCCTAATTTCAATGGAATTTTCGAAATTCATTGTTTTGAAATGCGGTACGATGAGGCGAGGAGCTTAAAATAGTTTTTATTGCTGCAGCAGTGGGAGACACAATTCTTTAAGACCTTATATGGGAATGAATGGGTAAAAGTGGTATCTAAATATAGATATTTCTGTCTGATTGATTTAGTTTTTTTTTTGTTTTTTTTTAAATGAATATGCATTGTCAGTGTTTCTTTTTAGATGTTTTCGACAGAGATGATTTTTAGTAAAATATTTGAATCCCATCATTTTACTCGAACGTGTGTCTGTAGGTGGGTGGGTTAGTCATATTGACATTTTAATTTCGAAAACCGGTACTAATCAAGGGAACTCTTGTTTGTGTTAACTTGACAATAGATATTGAGAACTTAAATCTAGAGTGCGTTATTTGGTTCATATATTTGTTGAACATTGGGACACCGAAAATTTCATACAATTCGAACCAAGGTCACTTGCACCATGTTTGAATATGAATAGTGTACCTATGCATTACATTCAAAACTTTGAGTGCTGTAAGTTCAGAGAGATTTTGGTCAAACTTGTTGTGTTGTCCGATGATCTCAGAACTCTCTCTGTCTCAGAACTATGTCTGTTTGTCAGTCTTTCTGTTGACATGCGGCAAAGCCGCTGAATCGATTTTCTTCAAACTTGGTACTTAGCGGTTTCGAGTCATTCTGCCCAAATTTTTCATTTTTTACTTGCGATATATGTATGTACATAGAAACTATAGGGCAAGTTTTGGATTCATGCAAAACAAACATTTTGAGATAACAATCAAACATAACAATACGATGATAGAGAACACGAAAAAAGTGTGTGGCACAATTCTATCTGTCTGTCTGTTTGTATCTGGATCTACAGCCTAAGTGAATGGTGCGATTTTCTTCAAATTTTGAGCTCAAGTTTTTTTTGTAACTCTCTAGAGGGGAAATTGAATTTTTTTTAGCTCTAAAAATAACCATACTTGCCATACAACCATTAAGGAAAAGCTAACATATCTCAAAAACGGCTTAAACAATTTTAATAAAGAAAATCAGTGTATTATTGTAGATATGGTGAACTTTTGGATAAAAAAAAAAACAATTTTTAACGGTACCTGCAATATAACGGTTTTCTCATTAACTATCCGTTTTCAATAAAATTTTTTGCACAAAAGCTTTCTTAAAATATTAATGATACTACATACCAAAGTTTTTGGTTTTTAAAAAGAGATTTAATTTTTTTTTTCAAAATTCCATATTTCAAAAATGGGCTAGTGAATTATTTTGAAATTTCAGTTTTAAATGTATGTTAATATATACTCAAAATTGGCATACCAAAAATTTTTTTGAAAAATGTTACGAAAATTTTAGATATAAGAAATTAATTTTTAAGAAAACGGCTCTAACGATTTTAATTTTTTGTTTGCATATATATTTATATTTTTTCAAGTTATCAAATGGCAAACTTGTTTTGAGCTCTAAGTTATTTATTGGTCTGTTTATACAATTAAAAGAACGATTAAAATGATTTTTTATACTTTTTCTATAATTACTCCAATATTTTTTAAAGTTCTTAAGTTTCATACAACTTGAACATAAGAGCAAGTACGTGCGATTCAGTCATGTATTTTATTTTAAGAACTAAAAATCTCTGGTGCCAGGTAGAAAGGGGTTAAGTCAGAAATAGTAGTTTTGAGAAAAATGCAATTGAAGATTGAATTTTTTTTTGTAAATCCAGATATTTTTTTTTCTTAAAAATAATGATGCAAAACAGTCATCAAAACGGTCGTCTTTAATACCATTAAAGGGGTGACCAAAAAATTTAAGTGCTTACCAGATTTTCTGATGACTTATCTCCTTAGAGCCATCTGTATTTTTGTTACCTGTTAAAATTCAGTTTTGTTTAAGGACTTAAGTCAAGAAAAAGTTGTAGGTATACTTATTTTTGCGATGGTGTATTTTCTTATGAATTCTTAAAGAGTGTTTTAGTACCCAAGAATAAAAGAAAGAAAAAATGAAAGATTTATGTTTGATTTATACTGTTCGGTACTAGGGCACAAGATGACTTAAGCCCTTATGAGCAACAAGATTATTTCAAATTTGCTTGGTACTACTGGCATAAGAACACTTAAGTCCTCTGGAGCAACTTTATTATTTCAAAATATAAAATTACTATAAATTCAAGGGACTTAAGTCCACTTATGACCTTAATACCAAATAATCTTAAAAATGGCTTATGCCCTTTGTACTAATTTATTTCTATTGGAAGGAGTAGCGCTAGACTTATGCCGATAGGACCAAACGATAGAGAAAAAAAACTAACTTAAGTCCAATTAAAATCCGAAAGTCGAATTTTTTGACATTTAATATCGGTAGATACCTGCCATAGAATTTTTTTAACAATTTCAATTTTAATAAATTTTAAATGCAGAAGTTTCTAAGAAACATAAGAATGTTGAAGATATTCTGTACCAAAACTTATAAAAAAAAAATTTTTGAATTAAAAAAAATATCTCATTTTTATTTTTAACTAAATATTATGAAAACAACATGGCCGATGATTTTTCAACACTCCTTAGAATATAAAAAAATATTTGAAAAAATTTACACTTTGCATCTTTGTACACACATATTAATACCAATAGTAGGTACATACACTCTGCTTCAACTGAATAGACACACAAATTTTCAAAGGGACTTTGTCCATTTTGTCCAAATATTGTGCATTAATGTATCGTTTGATGATGCAGATTGTTTATTTATGATGTTGGGAAAATAAATTAGAAAGAATAATACAAAAAGCACCGCTATTTTTTCTACGTATCTCTTCCAAAGTACTCCACATCGAAAAATGCAGTTTTTTTTGCGTCAACTAAATAGACACACGTATTGAAATTGGTTATAAAAGTTAATGGAAGGAAATGAAACAAGTTTTTTTTTGAAAATGTATTTCATTGGGCAATCCTAGTAGTGGGTGGTGTCACTTTTTTCCATTAGATATTCTTAAATTTGATCCGGCGTGGCGTCGTAAAGTCTCTTTATGTAATCCAGTTAAATTTCGATCCAGGCTAATTTCATGGCTGAAATCTGTGATTTTCTGGCTTTAAGCTGATAGCCAGGCTCGTTAAGTATTTCTACTAAGCATCTCCAAAACTTTTCAATAAGGTTTTGGAAGGGTGAGTACGATTTTCATTGAAGCAAGTCGATTTTTTGTTCCTCTTTCAAGTCTTTGACTATGCACGCCGTGTGGATGGAGGGGGCTTCCTGTTGAAAAGTCTCGTTTATGGGTTCAAAAATATCAAAAAATTAAATTAAAAATTAAAAAATTAAATCTTTCCAATATTTTTTATGAGTTATTGCAACCAGATTTGAGCTTTGAAACTCAAACTCAAAAGTGCAAAAGTAGATAACTTCTATCCATACCATAATATCACCTTTTCTACAATGATTCATATGAGTTGGAAAAAATGGGGTCCTTCGGATGTAAAACAAATTGATTTTGAAAGCCCTTAAGGGATAAGAACCTTTTTAGCGCGTCACCGCATATTCGAGAACGTGATGTTATGGGGTATGGTATGTTTTGCCAGAATTGTTTGGCGAATTGACGTTTCGCGGGGGTTCATTTCGCGGATTTTTGTTTCGCATTTTATTTATTTAGCATTAAGAAATTTCGCATTTCACGTTCGGCAATTTATGTTTTGTCTTTTAAACGATTTGCTAAATCCTTATTTCGCATTTTTCATTTCGCAATTTTCATTTAGCTTAATATTATGTATAGGCTTTTTGAAAATAGGCATTTTTTTATGTGGCATTTTGTTCTTTTGCTTTTTTTCATTTGGCATTTTGCTGTTTTGCTTCTTTTTATTTGGCATTTTGTTGTTTCGCTTTTTTTTAATTCGGCACTCAATTGTTTTGCGATTTTTTGGCTTCCGTTAAGTTACATGCCTTAAAATTTCGCGCGAAATTTTAAGGCATGTAACTTAACGGAAGCCAAAAAATCGCAAAACAATCGAGTGCCGAATTAAAAAAAGCGAAACAACAAAAAACTATTTCTAGTTCTATTTTTATCGGCAGAAGTTTTCGCAGAATTCTTGAGATCAGACATTGCATCTGCCACGCGCTTTCTAACCGCATTTGGTTCGTGGTCATGTTCCACTTTTAAAAATACTATTGAATGAGTTTCATCACTATTTTTAACTGTATTTACTCGTGCTATTTTTTAGAAGCTCACAACACCAAACAAGATAATTATTTTGATTTTGTGTTTTAAAATCGAAAGAATATCCGTCAATACTCAGTTTATCTTTCCCTCCATTTTCAAAACTAGGCAAAAAACAAAGTGAACTTAACAACCCGACACAGTGATTACATCAAAAATAGACAAAGAACTAAAGTAATACATCTTAACTAGCAGAATGAATTAAACAACTGTACAGAGAAAAAAAAGGTATATCTAAAAAAAAATACGATGCTAATGAATGGTCAAACGATCAAAACAACTAAACGGCGAAACGATCTATCAGCGAAATAATAGGACGGCAAAGCAATATTTTGCGAAATAATAAAACGGCGAAACGTTAATTGACGAAAAAAATACTTGGCCAAATAGCAAACAATCTATCAAACAAAAGTGAAACGACAAATTGCCAAATGAATTTTGCGAAATGGTTGAAAATAATTTCAAATAGAAGCGAAAGGTAAAAACGCCAAATATGGATTGCAAAATGATTTAAAAACATTATGAATAAAAAAGAAAACGTAAATTGCCAATTCAAAATTGCGAATTAAAAGAAATATTTAACGACTAAGGCGAAAAAATAAAATGCCAAATGAATTTTGCCAAACAATGGTGACCCGATGTTATGGTATGGGGAGAAATTAGCTACTTTTGCACTTTTGAGTTTGAGTTTCAAAGCTCAAATCTGGTTGCAATAACTCATAAGAAATATTGGAAAGAGGTTTTCCTTATTTTTTTTTTTATTTTTTTTGAAAATATAAAAAAACAAGATGTTTTGAAGAAAATTTCAATGAAAAATTAAACTTTTCTCAATTTTTTTTCGGTTTTTAATTTTTCTTCGAAATATGAATGAAAATATTTTTTTTTTGGAAAATTTCAATCAAAAATTAAACTATGAATGATAGGTTCTGTTGCTCAAGAAAACTTGACATTGGCGCTCAATTGATGCATCGCATTATAACGGGTGATTTTTTAAGAGGTTTAGAACTTAAAAAAAAAAAAACACAAAAAATTCGAAAAAATGAATGAAATATTTATTTGAATCGGTAGTTTGAACCTTGCAATTTAATGTTTAAAGATAATTTCATGCAAATGTTGACCGCGGCTGCGTCTCAGGTAGCCCATCCGCTGAGTCCAATTTTGGCATACTCTTTCACACATATCGGCCGGTATCTCACGAATGAATGCATGGATGTTGGCTTCCAGTGCGTCAATCGAAGCGGGCTTGTCCCTATAGACATTAGCCTTGACATACCCCCACAAAAAATAATCTAATGGTGTCAAATCGCACGATCTAGGCGGCCAATTGACCGGCCCGAAACGTGAAATTAACTGTTCACCAAACTCGCCTCGCAATTGCGCCATTGTTTCGCGTGCTGTGTGGCATGTGGCACCGTCTTGTTGAAACCACATATCATGCAAGTCAAGAACTTCCATTTCGGGCAAAAAAAAGTTTGTTATCATCGCTCGGTAGCGTTCACCATTGACAGTAACGCTGCGATTCGCATCATCTTTGAAGAAATATGGCCCAATAATGCCGCCGGCCCATAAACCGCACCAAACAGTGGCTTTTTCGGGATGCATTGGTAGCTGTTGCAATGCTTCTGGCTGATCTTCACTCCAAATGCGGCAATTATGCTTATTTACGTACCCATTCAACCAAAAATGAGCCTCATCGCTGAACACAATTTTTCGATAAAAAAGCGGATCCTCGGCCAGCTTTCCAAGAGCCCATTCACCAAAAATTCGGCGTTGTGGTAGGTCGGCTGGCTTTAGTTCTTGCACCAGCTGTATCTTAAAAGGCTTAACGCCCAAATCCTTCCGCAAAATTTTCCACGTAGTGCTGTAACAAAGGCCTAACTGCTGGGAACGGCGCCGAATCGACATTTCGCGGTCTTCTGTCACACTAGCTGATACGGCCGCAATATTTTCTTCACTACGCACAGTACGTAAACGTGTTGGTGGTTTAATGTCCAACAAAGTAAATTTGGTGCGAAATTTGGTCACAATCTTCCGAATAGACTGCTCAGAAGGTCGAGAATGCCGACCATAAAATGGAAGCAGCGCGCGATGAACATTTCGAACCGAGCACGAATTTTGATAGTAAAATTCAATAATTTGCAAGCGTTGTTCATTTGTAAGACGATCCATGGTTAAATTGCAAACCAAACTGAAGCTGTTTGACAGTGACACAAGGTACTAAACACACGTCAGCTGTCAAAACCAGTGTTGCCAAAACCAAACCAGCTAAAAAATCACCCCTTACAAAAATTCGACTTATATCCTTAAACTCGATTTGCGGCTAAACTAAGCGTCCTAGAGGCATCAAAGTTGACACCTTTAAACTTGATTTGCGGATAAACTAAGCGTCCTAGCGACTTATAGATCCAGATTCTTTAAATGCAAAAGGAGTTTTGCATACACCCAACCTCGCACCCACCCCAAATCCTATAATGGGCCCAAGCAAGGGGGTTGCAGGGGGGCTATCGCATAGTAGTAGAAACGGCGGGATTTTGATCGGCGGAGTTTTGATTTTCGGGATTTTGATTTCCGGGATTTTGAAAAACGGGATTTTGATACGACGGATTTCGACATACGGGATTTTGATTCGCGGGATTTCGACCCCAACCCAAAAAATATGCTTTTTACATAGAAATTTTATCTGAAAATACTTGCTCATCAGGGTGCTGAAAAACTGAACGGACAATCCATTAATCCATGATCTCTTGCACAAATAACTTTTTTTTACAAATACAATAACAAACTAATCTAAAAAAAAAGATACGGATAGGTACGATTTTATTTTCACGAGACTAAATGCTATACGCTTCTAGATCTGAAACTTCGTTTTCAAAGTCAACGATATTTTTGCCTGTTTCAATCATCCAAGGGACTGATTATGAATCCGAGGGACAAAAGTTCAATGATTTTTTGTTCTTAATATAACGGTAGTAAAAATATATTTACATATGTAGGTATGTGAATACATACTTGTAATTAAAATCTCAGAACATGTTTTCAATTACATATCTACTTCAAAATGTAGGTAATTGAAGAAATTTAAACACTTCTAATGTAATTTAAAAGTGTCAATTACTTACAATTTAATTAGATTAGTTTAATTGAAAATAAAAGTAATCATCAAAAAAGCTGTAGTTAGTAAATTTTTCAGTAAACATTACACACAGGTGTAATTTATTTATTGCTTTTGTTAATTACATAGGTACGTTTTACGTGATTTCTTAATTAATAAAAAACATGCAACGAATCACAATCTAAGAGATCAAACTTCAAAAAGGTAGTTAAGACAGTCTTACTCCTTCAATTACTTTGCAAAACCCATTACCTTTTCGATTGGAAGTTACTTTGTTCAATTAAATATAATTTGTTAGTGAGTTTTTTCAATTACACTTACAAATAAATGAAAACTATGATATTGTTTCAATTACAATTATGTGTTATTGCAATTGGAAAATGTAATGTACCTCGGCCTTTCCAAAAATTTCGAAACCAAGCAACTCAATTTCAAATTAAGGAAAAAAATATATTTAAATATGCCAATATTTACAGTAGGTATATATTAGAGTTAACGAAAAAATTGTAAATATAAAATTTTACTTGTTGTTGTAAAATAGGCAAGAGATCAAAAAAGCTCCTACTTTATCTTTCGTATCTGGGCATTTTTCGGCATTTTTGCCGCTATCAGTTCTCTATGAATTGTGATGCAAATGGCGATGTGCAGTTAAGTTTTTATAAGTGTTTTCAATACACTACTTAAATTCGGAACTATTTTTCTGATAGGAGTGCTGTAAAAATAGTATTACGCCCCAAAATGACTGAACATTTCATGTCTTCTCCGTTACCGAAAAATGACTAAAGTTGGTATAAATGGTGGACTATATTAGTGTTTTTAAAATTATTCCGCATACAAAGCAAGACTTGAAAAAGGATTATGGTGGATTTTTTATAGATTTTTAAATCATGTCTTACTGTCTAAAACACGGTAACGGAGAAGACAAAATTGCACTTTCTCATCCAAATTTCAACGACTCACAGGCACTTTTTTTTTAAAGTCTGAATTTCTTTGATCCCCTTACTTAAAATCGATCAAGGTAACTAAAAAAAAATATGTGTTAAATTTCATTGAAATCGGTTGACGTTTACACGTGCTAGCGAGCACTTGAAGTTTTTCATATAAAAAACATGGTGTTTTGACAGTCTTTTACTCAAAGGGCCCGTAAAAGTGTAAACGTTGATGGAAAACTTTAAACTTGGCAAATATGCTAAATACCATAAGGAGTATACAAATATATTTTTTTTATTTTTGTAAACAACAGTTACTCCATTTAAAATAGCAACAAATGCATAAAAACAACAATTTTTAATTAAATTTTTTGATGGGGTTAATATTATGCAAAACTATTGAAAATATTTTTTTTTGATACTCCTAACAGTAGTTAATTTATATGCCAAGTTTAAAGATTTTCTATCAAATTTTACAATTTTGCTGATATTTTGAGTAAAAACTGTGAAAACCCCATGTGTTTTGAATGAAAAATTTCAAGTGCTCGCTAGCACGTGTTAACGTTAATCGTTTTCAATGAAATTTTACACACATTTTTTCAATTGCCTGAATTACTTTTATCATTGATGAGAATAATTTAAAAATACGAATTTCAATATAACTGAACAAAAAAGAAATCTTTAATCGTACGTGTCTTCTCCGTTACCATTAGCTGTCTTCTCCGTTACCATCTTTCATATTTTTTTCTGTTAGTAAAATGAAACTTGGCATTAAACCAAGGATGGTTTTTGATAAATGTTGGTTTTATGAAAGTGTGCAAAAAAAA
The DNA here is from genome assembly GCA_963921185.1 of Dasysyrphus tricinctus. NCBI lineage: Eukaryota > Metazoa > Arthropoda > Insecta > Diptera > Syrphidae > Dasysyrphus > Dasysyrphus tricinctus. The sequence continues at coordinate 64,937,603 of OY992531.1, read as the reverse complement.
ATCAACTTCATATCTTAATGGACGGCGCAGAATTTTAAACTTCAAGGCAATGGTCGGAAATCTCTAAATCGTACGTGTCTTCTCCGTTACCGTCTATTTTTTTGAATAAACTTACTAAATTTCATAATTTTTTGGTGAAACTTCTGTGTCGTGTACTTTGTGATGAATTCTTAAAAACCACTGAGTTTCATAAAAAAATATTAATTTCTTAACAAGAAAAACCTTACTACAAGCGTCCGATTGTCTTCTCCGTTACTTTGGAATGGCCGACCTACATAATTTTTTTTTTTTTAATACCCAACGATTTTTAATTTTTTGCATAAGTCTATATAAAACTATATAAGAACTCAGATGGCATTCTTTTTTAGCAATAAAACTATTCTGTACCTTGGTTCTAAAAGGGCCAATATCCAGTTTGAGAATTTTTGGGAAACCAACAATTTTACATTTTTATTTCTAAAAATGCTTATTACTTTTGAAAATTAAACTTAAAATTAAAATTAAACTCTTCGGCTGAAGCCTAAGCAGCTGGGTCTAGATTCAAATCAAATCAAAGTTGTATTCCAATTGAAATACGCCTTCATTCAAATTCATCTCTATCCATCCCCATTTTTGAATTCAAAATTTCAAAGTAAAAATTTCTCTTTACCTACATCTTTCTTTGGCCATCTAGCATTCAATAGATGAAACAGTGAGTACTATTGTAGTGCTATTGTGAGTAAGAAGATGTCGCACAAATCGTGTTGTAGTTAAATAGAGCCGTTTCATCTTTTCCGTTGCTTTTTTTTTCAAAAGAGGCAGCATACAAAGATGTTTACGATACTTCGAATAAAGAGTTGTACATTGTACATTGTATATACTAATTTGAAGTTCTGTGCAATATATTTGTGTGACTTGATAATAAAATTAAATCACCATTTTGTCAATCTCAATTGACGGTCTATTAAAGTACACTTTAAGTTTTGTATTCAGCGTGCAGCTCGCGTAAAACTATCAAAATTTCTGTTCACATTCATTTGAGCAAAGGGTAGATAGCAATCTATTTGTATGTAAAGAACAAGAGAGAAGTGCAACTAACGACTATCCTAGCTGAATGAACATCACAATTATGTATTATTGCTACCCTTATTTCTAGGGCCATCCATTAGGCGCATTATCCTCACTTAAAGGACCTAAAAGTGAAATAAACATCTTTTATTTAAAACAAGGGTTCAAGTGAATGCAGTGATGTGTTTTTAAAGAGTGTAAAGAGTGTGTGCAAGGACGATTCATCTAGGTAAAGGTATTTAATATAGTTTATACCGTCCTTCATTCATATAATACACTATAGCTACATGTAGGTACACTTATTAATTTGTAGATTTTGTGCATTGATAAATCGTTAATTACTACTAATTGTATCGGAAAGTAAAAGGAATGTAAATCTTATCGATGGAAATGTTGTCCTTGCTGTATTTACCGTATAATGGAATTTAATTATATGCCTTGTTGTTGGTTGGATTGAAATGAAGGTATAATAATGCAACTCGAAATATATGGCAATAAAAGTGAACATTTAAATTAGGTACTGACATTTAGTTATTGTGTGGTGAATTTAAGGTAATATTTTGTGGGCATATTTGTGTGGTAGCTAATGGTAGATGAATTTATTGAAAGGTGATTTGGTGCACTATTTGTGTGAATATCATTTTGTTTTTATTGCTTTTAATTGGGTGGGTTTTAAGCATTTGATGACACTCAATTTGAATTTTCAACACCTGAGCAATTATTTAAAATGATTAAATGAATTTATTAGGTTGAGTATTAGTATTAGTAAGGTAGCCGTACAGAAACGGAAGAAGGTGCTAGCTGACTATTTCTGTTAAATCAAGCGGTAAAAATGTTCTTCGCTACTTCTTTTCGCTGGAAACTAAGCTCTTTGACTCCCTGATAGATGCCGAACGCCTTCCTTTGTCTTAATCCCTCTTCACCTTTGACTCCATCTTCCCTTATTGGGCCAACAATTAATCGTAATCGGCAGCGGCTTCCTTGGAATCTTTTGAACGCTTTTTCTTGATAGCTAGATGTCTGCGCTTCCTTTGCCAAGACTATTATAGGTATAACCAAGCGTTGAATCTTGCGTGTCTTTGAAGTTGCCTTCTTGTTGTCCTTGATGGCTGGCAAAATGGACGATGCGACGGACCATAAAGCGACGTATATCATCTTCCTTGGTCAAATTATAGAGCTTGCGGATTTTGCTCTATTTGGTCCCAAACGACGTGGAAAATTAATTCAAATTTAGAGTTTTGCGACCTTTAGTCTAAATGCGTTTCGCCCAGGTACAACAATTGGGCTCAACAGTTAGATGTTGTTGTACCCTTTGGACTAAAGGTCGCAAAACTTTAAATTTGAATTTCAATTCAATAGAGTCCACAAAAACAAAAATAATTAATTTTAAATTATTTACGTTTTTATTCTAAATCTGACGTGGAATAGTGGTATCGGTTTTTTCGGGAATTTTCCTTGTTCCTTTTAGGACAACAACCAAAGCCAAGACTGACATATTGGCATCAAAAATGCATCCGCGAACTCATTTCCTGACTTATCATGACTGTCATGATATTATTTTTTTCTGTTAACTGTATATGTAAGGTACTACTATGCCAGTGATCTAGTTTTCTGAAATCAGTTTTGTATGAAAAAAAAAAATAAACGCGATTGTATGTAAAAAGCACTCGAAATCCGATGCAGCGCATTTTCAACTCCAAAGCGGACGGCTTTTCCACCGCTGGAAGTTCATGGTACTATTTTTTCCTGTTAACTGCATATGTAAGGTATCACTATGCCAGTGATCAAGTTTGCTAAAATCAGTTTTGTATAAAAAAAAATAAACGCGATTGTATGTAAAAATCACTCGAAATGCGATGCAGCGCATTTTCAACTTCAAAGCGGACGGCTTTTCCACCGCTGGAAGTTCATGGTATTATTTTTTTCTTATAACGGTTTATGTAAGGAACTATTATGCCAATGCTCAAGTTTGCTAAAATCAATTTCGTATAAGAAAAAAATAAAAGCCTTTGTATGTTAAAATCTATTGAAACGTGATGCAGTGCATTTTCAACTCAAAAGCGGACGGCTTTTTCATCTCTTTAAGCTCAGCTGACTGTTAGTTTCTTATAACTGGTTATGTAAGCTATTATTGTACGAATTTTCAGTTGTCCTGATATTTATTTTCTACCAAAAAAAAGATGCAACACACACTTGCCTTGTATTTGATGCACTGCACCCTTAATACGAAAACCAAGCATTTTTCCGCTGCAAAAATTTTAAAACTATATTTTTTTTGGATAGCAGTTTATATTAGCTATCACTATACTAAATTTCAGCTTTCCTGGTTCCCGTTTTCTTAAAAAAAAAAATTGCTACGTACTCGGGCTCATGGTGCAGCGCTGCATTTCAAATCAAACGCTGCGGGGTGTCCCCCGCTGAAAGTTAAGCGGACGGGTATTTTTGTGTATATGTTCGTAATAGCTATCACTACACCAAAGCTCATCTTTTATGAAATCGGTTTTTTTTTCGCATTTTTTGCAATGTTTACATGAGAAGCGGACGTACATCCCCCCACTCAAAGTTAAGCTGACTGCGTTTTTTCGTTTGTTTACGACCTCATTAACGTATCCACAAAAGCTCACCTTTTCTGAAATCAGTTTTTTTTTACATTTTTTTTACATGTTTGGGCGGCTGCCACAGACACACCCACCGCTACTAAGAGCGCAATTTGCAATTTTCTTACCTGTGATACCAAATGAAGCTCATGACAAAATACCAGCTTTTCTGGAATCAGTCATTCAAAACGGTCGCTGGCTCCCGGACTATCCCTGTTTCATGGGCAAACCTTTTTTGTCGTTACCTGCCGTAATACGAAGAACGTTATCCATGGCTCTGGACCTTTGGCACCTCATATGAGGGAAATTTGATAAAAAAAGATGCCATCTTATTGGTCAGTAATTGGTCAGAAAAGGTCAACTGGTCCCAGAAATTGGTCAGCCCTAGATAACTTTTCATCAATCAAGGCTTGAACTTTCTCAAGGTCGCTGATGGTCACGCGCGATTTTTGGCACCTCATTTAAAGGAAATTTGCCAAAAATGTATACCATCCGAAAGATTTCTAGATCGTGATAAAAGGTCAACTATTTTCTATAATTGGTCAGCCATAGATTTTTTTTATGAAAATTCAAGGTCAAAACGATTTTTGGCACCTCATTTTAGGGAAATTTGCAAAAAAATGTGTACCATCTTATGGATCTCTAGATCTTTATAAAAGGTCAGCTAGTTTCAGTAATTGGTCAGGTATAGATTTTTTTAATGAATTTTCAAAACTTTCAAGGTCATAGCGGTTTTTGGCACCTCATTTATGGCAAATTTGCAAAAATTTAATACCATCAGAAAGGCCCTGAGAACTATATAAAAGGTCAGCTAGTTTTAGTAATTGATCAGCCATAGTTTTTTTTAATGAATTTTTAAATTATTGTTCAAGTTCACGCGCGATTTTTGGCACCTCATTTATGGGAAATTTACAAAAATTTAATACCATCTGAAAGGCCCTAAGATCTTTATAAAAGATCAGATAGTTTCAGTAATTGGTCAGCTATAGATTCTTTTATACGATTTTTTTAAAGTTTTTTTTTTTCTAGCTCATGAACGATTCGTGACCTTAAAAAAAAACTTAGAAAAAGATAGCCCAATTTCCTATAAATAGCTCAATCTGGCAAGCCTGCAATGGACTGCTAAAAGCTAAAAGCAGACTAGGAAGGACGTCAAGACATATATGTACATACAGTATTGTATGCCCACAGACAACGGCTGATGAAACCTCTCCAAAATATTCATCAAAGAGATTTCAGCCCAACCATAGCAACAATATTCCCGAGCAGTTTGGAGTGAAATTCCATATATTTCACCACAACAACATTCAGTTTCGGTAGTGACTGCCAAAACGACTAAGCCAAGAATCGATGCCTTCAAAAACATCAATAGGATTATCGGAATGCAGCCACCAATACCGGTAACAATTATTAGCAACAACATTAAAGCAACATTAACACAAGAAAGGCATGCATTGATGACCCTCCTGGTTAGTAAGTTGGGTTCCCATCCATGCCTTTTGGGGTATTAAAATAGAGAAGAGTTTGTTAAAATCTATTTTCGGTGGTATGCAGTCGTCACAGCAAGTCCGGCCACTGTATTATACCTTTGCAGGGTAGACCATAGGTGCCCAGTTCTTTGAATCGAAGTGCGCTTTTGGCTGCTGTACATCTTATGTGCTCGTCCAGGACTGGAAAATTAAGAATAATTTCCAGCCCTGCTTGTGGCGTAGACCTCTGTGTCTCTGTTATTCCTGAGATACCTTACTTTTTCAACAGCCTTCCATCATACGATAGAACCATAGGTGCGTTTTGGTTGAAATGATTTTTTAATAGTTTAAATTATTTGCTCATAGTTTAACTATGTTTGCGTTTTATTTAAATCGAATTGCTTGAAAAAAACTCGCTTAATATTTCGGGGTTTTATGTAGATAAACACTTTTTAAAATTCGAAACCGCTCGACATTGAGGGCTATCGTGGAAAAAATTTCCCACGGAATTTCTCCCATCTTCTAAAATTGGAAATGCCAACAATTTTCCACTGTTCCTTGGAGGTTCAATTTTGGTTGATCAAAATGGTAGCCCAGTGGCCATGGAATATTTATTTTTGATCCCAATCAATTCTGAGAAAAACTGTGACCACAATTCACATTCCCAGTTATTGACAATGGGAAAAATTCCGTGGGAAATTTTATTCACGATAGCCCCCATTAAGTCTAGTCATGTTTTTAATTTTGCTGGTTTTCCAACAACACCAAAATCCTTTTGCATTTGAAAAAAGAAAACAATTATAGTTTGCATTAATAATGTAGATTAGTTTTATTTGTTTATTAAAAATATAATTGTTCAGTTTTAACAATATTACTACCGATCTCTTCTCGAACATGAAAGGAGTTTTCAACAGAAGGAATTCATTTAACATTCTCTACTAAAATTTCAAAAGACACGCCATAGGCTTGGGAGAATGAAATGGGGGCAACATTAGTTTTATCAAAAAATAAATCATGTCTTTTAGAAATGTATGCCAATTCGTTATTATGTGTTACTCCACAAACAACCGCATTCTCTGGTATAAAATTTCCTTTTGCCACAGTCTTCCAGCTATATTTTTGTGAATCATCAACAAGGACTTGAATATTAAAGGACTCAAGAAGATTGCCCTCATACCATACTGACGTTTTGTTTGACTTTGGAAAAACAGTACCTGGAACATAAAGTAAAGGTCCTAATAACCGAGCCACATAACCATCATCGTTTTCTCCATTGCTAACACTATTTTCTGGAATACTTATTGAAGTTGCATCAATCCATTTGTGGTTACTCTCGCAAAGCAGAGCATAAGTGTATAAATTTAAAATCCAGTTTTTTCCACTTGATTGCATTTTATTTGAAGTAAGAAAAATCGATAAAAGTTCATCATAATTGTTACGGCCAACATAGACTGGCTCCATATTCCAGGAAGTTCCACCACGCACCATATTTTCTGGAATTTGTTTTTTGTTAAACAAAACCCAATCGCAACGTTCAGTGGCAACTAGTACCTCAAACTGATCTAGAACTACTATTTCATACGCGTAAAGTATAATGACTGCTTGAGTTATATTGTATGAGTCGCGATGCAGATGGATTTCAGCCAATTGCAATGTGTTCAAATATTGCGTTCTTCCGACAAATCTTTCAGGCTGATAACTGGAACTAGAAGTCAATTTAACAGCTTTGCTAGGCAACATATCACCTGATTTTTTTGGAATCCATTTAAAACCTGGAAGCAGAATGAAGAAAAAAGAGTTTTATATTTAAAAAAATACTAATGGCCAGTTTCACAGTCTGCGTCGTTTAAACCTTGAACTGGGTTCACGTTCAATGTTGTTCTGCTGAACTAAAGTTTAATCCAAAAGTGGAGATTAAACTTGTAATTGTAATTTGTTTTCTGTTGTTGTTTTTTTTTGTATTCATAAACTAATTACATATAATAAATAACTACTCACACGTTGAATATTTGAACTCGCAAATAATAAGAAAAGCAGTTAGTAAAATTATTAACTTAACCATTCTGTTTACTTTCACAATGAAATATTTGTAAAATAAAAAATTGTAAAACTATTTAAAATGAAAAAAAAAAAAAAATATTTTTGCAAAATCCAATTTATATGTATTTTCTGACAAGAAATTTCAATGTCAAAAGAAATTACAGAAAAATAAACGCAATGTCTTCACAGTTGTATATCGAAATGCACAATGAGGTTCCAATATTTTGCTGTGAACTTACAAAAGCTTAAACTATGTATTTCGTTGTTCTTATCTGGAAAGCGATTTCTTCTAACCAGGATCGCTAAGGAAATCAATCTTTTTGTATGAAATAAGGCGCAGTTAAACTAGTTTGCTAGAACTTGCTCGCATACCGCATACATTCAATAAAATATATATCTGTGTTGTTTGGGAGAAACATTATAACTCCATTTTAAAATTCGCCTCTTTACGCCCACTTTACATCGCTTGAACCTAAACGGGTGAACCGATTTTTTTCAAATTTGAAACACAATATTTTAAAGACGCACTACCTCGATGTGAAGTGGACGTAAAGAGGCAAATTTTAAAATGGAGTTATCATATTCCTCCCAAACACCACAGATATAGATATGTATTAGGAAATATCAAAAAACAAAACATCATGTATGTAGCTATGTATGTGAACTTTGAATGCATAATCACGCACATTATTAATAAACGTTAATCAAGCATGAATTATCTTAAGTCAGTGAGTTAAGTGCAAAATCTTACCAAGAAAATAAAGTAGATACAAATAAAATTTAGGTTAATTGAAGTTGATTAATAAAAATAAACTGAAAAAGATGGAATAACTTATGTTTTTTTTAACAATAACAAAAGAGTTAAAAAAGCAAGTGCTTGTGACACCCATACGCAAGTAGTAGGCTCAAAATTAGGAGTAAAGCTCATATTTTGGTGGGTATTAATAGAGCTCTTCTTGATTGTAGGTAGTAGATTTGACAAATAACGGGTGATTTTTTAAGAGGTTTAGAACTTTAAAAAAAAAAAAAAACACAAAAAATTCGAAAAAATGAATGAAATATTTATTTGAATCGATAGTTTGAACCTTGCAATTTAATGTTTAAAGATAATTTCATGCAAATGTTGACCGCGGCTGCGTCTCAGGTAGCCCATCCGCTGAGTCCAATTTTGGCATACTCTTTCACACATATCGGCCGGTATCTCACGAATGAATGCATGGATGTTGGCTTCCAGTGCGTCAATCGAAGCGGGCTTGTCCCTATAGACATTAGCCTTGACATACCCCCACAAAAAATAATCTAATGGTGTCAAATCGCACGATCTAGGCGGTCAATTGACCGGCCCGAAACGTGAAATTAACTGTTCACCAAACTCGCCTCGCAATTGCGCCATTGTTTCGCGTGCTGTGTGGCATGTGGCACCGTCTTGTTGAAACCACATATCATGCAAGTCAAGAACTTCCATTTCGGGCAAAAAAAAGTTTGTTATCATCGCTCGGTAGCGTTCACCATTGACAGTAACGCTGCGATTCGCATCATCTTTGAAGAAATATGGCCCAATAATGCCGCCGGCCCATAAACCGCACCAAACAGTGGCTTTTTCGGGATGCATTGGTAGCTGTTGCAATGCTTCTGGCTGATCTTCACTCCAAATGCGGCAATTATGCTTATTTACGTACCCATTCAACCAAAAATGAGCCTCATCATAAAATGGAAGCAGCGCGCGATGAACATTTCGAACCGAGCACGAATTTTGATAGTAAAATTCAATAATTTGCAAGCGTTGTTCATTTGTAAGACGATCCATGGTTAAATTGCAAACCAAACTGAAGCTGTTTGACAGTGACACAAGGTACTAAACACAAGTCAGCTGTCAAAACCAGTGTTGCCAAAACCAAACCAGCTAAAAAATCACCCGTTATATAGTAATATTCATAACACGCTATCAGTACTGCTTAATGCAAGCAATTTGTAACATTATTTCTGTTCTCATCGGGTTTTTTCACCTTTAGATACTTGGAAGTATTAACATGTCACTGTCATCATTTAGCGTGGTGTTAGTTGTTAGTAAACAAAATAAAAATAAAGCCTAACACACTACTAAAGACAACATAATAATAATACAAATTTACAAAGAAAACAATAGGTTAGTCAATAATTACACAATATAAATTAGGTGAGTGGTAACACACAAAATTTAAGAACGCTCATACAACTTGCGCTTAAGTGTAAGCTTAGAGTAACTCAAGTCAAAAACATTATGGTTTTTATTCGCCCCATGCTTCATACGAGTCAGTGGCTCATTGATACCATAATTGGTACGATGGAAGTCAACATGAAAAATGTCAGTGTTACGAGACCTGTGGCTTCTAACTATTAAATAAATTTGGTCTAAAAGAACCGATGAATCAATAGAACCAGTCAGGAGTTGGTGTAAAAATATAACATCAGTTACTATTCGACGTTTTTCCAGAGTAGTCATATTCAAAAGAAGTAGGCGATTGTAATATGGAGGGAGATGATTTGGATCATTCCAGTTCAAATGGCTCAGTGCGAAACGTACATATTTTCGCTGAACGGATTCGATGCGATCAATATGCACAGAGTAGTGAGGTGACCAAACAGTGCTCGCATATTCTAAGTGGGGACGAACAAAAGTGTTGTACAACGAAGATGTTACGAGACTACATGAAAATTCCTTACTCCAAACGCTTAATAAAACCAAGCATTGCATTGGCTTTGTTAACAATATTCTCAATGTGGAGTGAAAAGTCAAGATTTTGTGAGAAGTATACGCCTGGGTCACACGTTGTGTTTACTCTACTAAGTACAGATTGATTTATGCTGTAATTACAAAATATTGGATTTTTTTTCTAAAAAAAGACATTGATTGGCATTTTGACACATTCAAAAAAAGATTATTATGTGAACACCAATCAGAAAAATTATTAAGGTCATTTTGAAGAGAAATTGAATCTGCTTCATTTCTGATGATTTTAAATAACTTAATATCATCAGCGTAGATAAGAACCTTACAGGATCTTATTATCGAAACAACGTCATTGATAGATAAAATAAAGAGTAATGGACCAAGGTGACTACCTTGCGGGACACCAGATTCTGCGTTTATAGGATCAGAAATTATTCCTCTGAAAAGAACTTGGTATGTCCTTCCCTTCAGATATGACTCGATCCATTGGATAAAAGCTGAAGGGAAACCCATATATGAAAGTTTAAATAAAATAAGACTATGAGACAGCTTGTCGAAGGCCTTACTGAAGATTACATAATTAACTTAATAATTGCATAATATGCAGTTATTTTTTATATCGATAAGGAGTTTTACGAAATATTAAAAGAATTGAGTATTGGTGATGGAGTTAGTGGATATTAATTAAGATATTATTAAGAAGATAATTAGGTGTTTTTATTTATAAGAACAGTGAATTAAATTGAGTTTAATAAAATTAATTGAATTGAATTGAACAGAATTGAATTGAATTTAATTAAATTGAATTAAATTAAATTGAATTGAATTGAATAGAACTGAAGTGAATTGAATTGAATTGAATTGAATTGAATTGAATTAAATTGAATTGAATGTAATTGAATTGAATTGAATTGAATTGAATTGAATTGAATTGAATTGAATTGAATTGAATTAAATTGAATTGAATTGAATTGAATTGAATTGAATTGAATTGAATTGAATTGAATTGAATTGAATAGAATAGAATAGAATAGAATAGAATAGAATAGAATAGAATAGAATAGAATAGAATAGAATAGAATAGAATAGAATAGAATAGAATAGAATAGAATAGAATAGAATAGAATAGAATAGAATAGAATAGAATAGAATAGAATAGAATAGAATAGAATAGAATAGAATAGAATAGAATAGAATAGAATAGAATAGAATAGAATAGAATAGAATAGAATAGAATAGAATAGAATAGAATAGAATAGAATAGAATAGAATAGAATAGAATAGAATAGAATAGAATAGAATAGAATAGAATAGAATAGATTAGAATAGAATAGAATAGAATAGAATAGAATAGAATAGAATAGAATAGAATAGAATAGAATAGAATAGAATAGAATAGAATAGAATAGAATAGAATAGAATAGAATAGAATAGAATTGAATTGAATTGAATTGAATTGAATTGAATTGAATTGAATTGAATTGAATTGAATTGAATTGAATTGAATTGAATTGAATTGAATTGAATTGAATTGAATTGAATTGAATTGAATTGAATTGAATTGAATTGAATTGAATTGAATTGAATTGAATTGAATTGAATTGAATTGATTTGAATTGAATTAAATTGGATTGGAATGGAATGGATTGGATTGGATTGGATTGGATTGAATTGAATTGAATTGAATTGAATTGAATTGAATTGAATTGAATGTAATTGAATTGAATTGAATTGAATTGAATTGAATTGAATTGAATTGAATTGAATTGAATTGAATTGAATTGAATTGAATTGAATTGAATTGAATTGAATTGAATTGAATTGAATTGAATTGAATTGAATTGAATTAAATTGGATTGGAATGGAATGGATTGGATTAGATTGGATTGGATTGGATTGGATTGGATTGGATTGGATTGGATTGGATTGGATTGGATTGAATTGGATTGGAATGAATTGAGTTGAATTGTAAATGTTAATTGGAGTGTTGGATGTTGAGGTTGAAATCTAACTTTAAATACTTAATGGCATGTATGAATCTCCAAAAAACGGGCTTATAAACTGTTGGAAGTTAGGTACATACATACATATATATTTGAACATTTATCTTTATAAAGGTAGAGGAGAGGGGGCACCCTAGGATACTTTTTACAAAACCAACCTGGAACACTCATACATCACAATACAAAATTTATTCTTGAATGACGTTGTTCTTTGGTATTTTTCCTTGGAAATAGATGAACTTTCAAACCTTAGTTTGTATTTTATACATATATATTTTTCTATTTAAAAAACTGTTATAACTGTCCAAATCTGCTCCCCTAGGGGGGTAGTTTTGGACAGCCCTGGGGCAGTTTTGGACATGCCTTGAAAAACGCATTCAATAAAGTTTAATTCCTTATTAAACAATAACAAATTATTTCAAAACATAACATTAGTTAAAATAAGTCGTAGGAGATTGTCTTTCTCTAATGCCTTAGCGTACTGGAAAGGAAAATTATTTGCTTGAAGATAAACCAAGCCATTATACACTTTCGAAGATTTGATGAAATAAACGTCTATATCTTCTTCCGAGGTGCTAAATACTTGGGCGACAGTATGTTTTTAACTGTATCCACTGTTCACTTTTTGAAACGCTATTTATTATATTTAATTTTAGCCTAGTCTGGACATGTCCAAATCTGCCCCTCATCTACTGTCCAAAAGTGCCCCAAGTACACAAACAAACTAAACTCTTTTTTCTTTTTTAAACAATGTTAAACAATAAAAATATTGTTTAATAAATCATCACAAAATAACTAAATATAATAATAAAAAACTTTTTGTGCGTTGATTCCAGATAGTTTTTTTCTAAAATGCTTACGTCTTAGATCGAAAAAAAAAATACAATGGGTACCCGAAAACAAACATTTATTTTTAATTATTTTTTAAAAGCTGCTATCGTCTCAAATGTCATCAGATATCTATTTGAGGAAGAATTGCTACTGTTAAATTGTGATTAAGTATTAAAAAGTATTTGTCTTGATACTTTTCTGACCGTTGTCCTAAGCTGCCCCTGTCCTAAACTACCCCCCTCTCCCCTATGCATATTCTATTTGTTAGATGAATGTTTTAGGTAGTAGGGATAAGGACACAATTTCATACTTCATTTATTCTTAATTAAAATGGATTTGCAAATGCAAAATAAGACACACATTGATAATGAAGATGATGATACTGTAGAGGCATAGGTACATGATTGTTCTCCTCCCATTTATGGTATTTGTAAATAATTAAAGAGGGCCTAACGTGCTCCTCGGTTTGATCAGACGGGCCTGATTGGGTTATCTTTGAAGTACAACTTTACGTAATATTTTATTTGAATAAAAGTAATCTCCTCTTTTTGCCACATTTTACTATTACTTTTTTAATTTTCTGTTTTTTTATATCCGCCTGCTCCTGATAAAGGGAACCTTCGATTTCCTAAGAAAGCCTTGACTTTTTGAGGCTTCCATTAGTCTTATCATATTTTTATAAAAAACATTCTTTGGTTTCATAATCTCAATTTTGTATCAAGTATATATCTATCAACAAAATATATGTGGACTATGAAGATATATTCAGCTTTGTTAACCACTAAAAAGTCTATTCATAAAAAATACTATCTCTTTGTTCGGAAACACATGAGCTAGTTGGTGCATGGATAGGCGTATTGTCCGTTTGATAACTTTTCTTATTTAAAAAAACCAAATGATATCTGTCTAGTCTTTATAAGTCCACCACTTCATCGAATTGTGGTGACATTTACGACATCAATGCTTGTATTTGTAAACAGTTCTATCAAATGTAGATATTCGTGTGAGTGTTAAGAAGTTATCCACACTTTGGCAAGCTAAGTTTATCCGCTCGCTATCACATGGCATATTTCTATACATATTTATTAATAAGAATTACAAGTTAACAGATGTATGTTGAATTGTATATAAGTAAACATTAAAAACGACATACTACTTTTTTTTTTTGGATGAGGTCCTATTTTCCACTTGCGTGTGCCACTTTTTACTCTGTCCACCTCTACTACGCTGTCCCACGGGGTTGGATTCAAAGACTTTACATGCCGGAGCATTGGGTCCTTTCACTTAAGGTTACCAAACCATCTCAGTCGTTGGCTTTTCACTTTTGTGGCTAGGTCGGTGTCGCTGTACAGCCCGTACAGTTCATTGCGATGTCTTCTTCTCCATACCCCATCTATGCAGACAGGACCAAAAATCAATCAAGTCTTCTCAAAATAGCCTAACAGGTTCTCATCCACCGTTAACAGTGTCCTGTACATGCCTCTACACCATACATCAGGACCGGGATGATAAGCGTCATACAGGGACAGTTTAGTTACTCGAGAGAGGGCTTTGCTTCTCAATTGCCTCCTTAGCCCAAATAATCAGCAATTAGCATCTTCGTTTGATGCACTGGTATCATTCGCCGAGTTTATAGCGGACCCTAGGTAGACCACCTCAAAATTATAGCTATCTATAGTGACATTATCTCCGAGGCATCGATGTTAGGTGTCCATTCTTGTTGACAGTGTATATTTCGTTTTGCTTTCATTCACCGTTAACCCGATCTTCTTGGCTTCCCTCTCAATACCCACGAAAGTTCCACTGACATCTCGCTTAGTTTGTCCGACTATGACTTGTGAAAGATTGTGCCTGTAGTGTTAACGTAAGAGTTTTGCATTATACTTTCAAAACCGATGTTGAAGAAAACGCATGACAGCGCGTCGCACAGTGGGGCCGAGGTGGAAAAAACTTCGTATATAAAAGTGTTAAATATGGCATTGTGATACACTTTTTTTCAGTATTTTTCATGTGGAATCCAGCTGTTATAATGATTTTATAGTAAAAAAATTTGCTTTGGCAAAAATAAGGGGTTACAATGGACCATTGAAATTTTGAGCCTTTAAAACTGAATGTTTCTATGTTTCCTCCATCTTACGGATTATTATTTAAAATTTTTCTTTGAATGTACTGTGTTAATATATACCTTAAGGTTTCTGATGAGAAAATAGCTCTCGCCATTTTTCGATTACAGCGAAAAATCTAGCCAAAATTTGGACATTGGGTGTACTTCCGGACTTGAGTAGCCATACAAAAAAAGCTCCACCTTCCTTGGGTCTGTTTCAGCTCTTTTCTGGTAGTCCTGGTGGTAATGAAGATCCTATTAAAGTTTCATCACCAGATTCTACCAGTTTTGGGATCAGTGAATAAAAATTCAATTTAAGAAATATGACGATTTCTGATTGAATGTAACCGGTTCAATAAAGACGTGATTTTTATTTCACAGAATTCGAAATAGAATTTGAAAATTCTATCATTCTTCTTCAAAAATAGCTTTGAATCACTCCAATCCGGTTTTTCTTCTCTGAGAAATCGTTATTTACATTTTTGTTTCCACCTGACCGTACTTTGATACGCAAAATATCCCATTATTATGAAAAGTTAAAAATTTCCCCTTAACTCTGATCACAAAACGGATAATACCATTCAAATTACGGGGGTGCAATTACATACGAAATAATACCGCGTGTTGGTTTTTTCCCTAAATCGTAGGTTTGGCCCCACTGAGCATCGTCTTGCCTAAAACCTTTTTTGAGACACCGAAAATACAAACTGAAGGTGTCAGTGAGATCTTTGCCGACCTTGATCGAGCAGCGCGCATTCTCCATCGTCATCCTGCACAAACGGACGAGTTTGGGAGGGATGCCAAAACTAGACATTGCACTATATAGCTCGTCTCTATAAATGCTTTCATACGCGGCTTTAAATCGATGAAAAGGTGGTGGGTATCGATTTGAAACTCCTGGGTTTTTACGTGCGTCGTCCAGGTTGAATAGTGCAATCTGCACGGTAGCGGTATTCGGCTCGTTATCACCGCTATACAATTTGCAGAAATGATTCTTCCATATCCTCAGTACCGACTGCGATTCCACCACGTTGTTCCCCTGATCATCCTTGGTGGCTTCGGTTCGGGCCTTGTAGGACCTTGGGAGGATCTTTTTACCTTCTGGTAAAATTTCCGAACTTTATTTCTGCAATGGTATTTCCTCGATTGCGTGCTTCTCATGCTCTTTCTTTTTTCTTCGTAGAAGTGGTCCTCTCTCCTCTTTTGCTCGTAGAGCTCGCGAGCAGCTCTGCTAATTCTATGCAGCGCCGCCTTGTATGCCTGTTGCTTGGCTGCATGTGCTTGTCGGCATTCGTCGTCGAACCAGGGGTTTCGCTGTGGTGGTCGAGCAAAGCCTAGCACGTCAGAGGCGGCATATCTGATGGCTTCCTGGCAATTCTTCCACTGGTTCTCGATGCTTGCTGTTGGTGGCATAGGACTTTAAGAGGGTGCGAGAGACTCGATCAGAAAAGGACCTGGCAATTTCTTGTGACTGTAGCCACCCGACGTCAAACTTCCTCATAGTATTTCCCTGTTTTGGCTTTGGTCTGGATATCCGTAGCATTACCTTGGCTACAAAGAGGTAGTGGTCCGAGTCAACGTTGGCTCCTTGGGACGTTCGGACATCCTTGATACTGGAGGAGTGCCTTTCATCGATCGCAATGTGGTCAATCTGGTTAGCGGTTGATTCCCTTGTGTATAGCGAGATGCGGGAACTGTGTACTAACTACCACAACGTTTCACCCCGCAGCAAAGTCGATTAGCCTGAGTCCGTTATTGGAGGTGGTGTCGTGCAGGCTATATCTTAAGATTGTGCCACCAAAGACGTCTTCTTTTCCTAGCTTGGCATTAAAATCACCCAAGACAATTTTAATGTCATAGCTAGGGCATTGCTCATTTTGTCTTGTCCAAGAACTTGTAGAACTCATCCTTGGTATTTTCATCTTTCTCCTCTGTGGGGGCATGCGAGCATATGATGCGAATTGTCATGAGGCACTCGCTCACATAGTTGAAACTCAATACTTCTTGCCTAGGTCTGCCTCTAACCAACGACGAATCCACATCCAAAGAGACGCTGACCTTGTGGTCATTAACAGTCAACTCAGTAAATGTCGCAGTCTTTCACTTTTCTTTTCCCCGGTCCATCCCATCGCATTCTTGGATGGTGGTGATGTCTGCTTTGTAGCAGTCTAGGGCTTCCGCTAAATGTTCGGTTGCACGTCGTCTATTGAGAGACAGGACTTTCCACGTGCAGATCCGAAGTTCTTGTCCATTTTTCGTTTGCTAGGTTCGTCAATAGTAGTTCCGTCCGTATCCGAGGCTTGTAGTTGCTTCGCAACTAAAAAGCTTTAGGTACGTGGCCGGGAAGTCAACCCGATGGCATGACCCCCAACCTGGAGGACCAGACCCTCACAATATAACTCCACGGGCGGGGAGCCAGATAAACCCCCCCTAATAGGCCTGAGCTCTGAATATGTCGTAGTAGTACACTGAACCAAATTTGGTAGTCAGGATGACGAAAACGCTGGTAGATTTGAAAAAAGAGTGATCAATATAAGGTCAACACCTCCTATCCGTTGTTTCGACGAATATATTGTTCTATCTAAGAAGTATTTTCATTTTGAAAATATGTATAAATTTTTTCGTTGTGGTGTTAAATCTAGAATATGTTGTCAAATTGATTAATAATCGTCATTGTTTCATGAAATAAAGTGAATAATAATTCTTCGATTTAACTCAGAATGTTTTTTCATTTTACACTTAAATTCTTCAAATTGAGAACAAAACAATAAATTTAACTTACCCATTTCTTTATAACAAAGAAACATTCTTCCATTTGACAGATCAAGCTCATTAAATTAATAAATATTTCTTCATTTCAACGTTTTGATTTCATTAAATTGAAGAACAATCTTTATTTGAACAAGCTTGCTTCTTCAATATGATGCATAATACTCTTCATATTAATGACTTTGTTCTTCAGTTTAACGCTAATTTTCTTTCAAATAGAAAATATTTGTTTCCTTTAAGCAAATTTATTTTCTGAAATTAATAAAATATTTTTCAAATGGATGCATACTTTTCTTGATATAAATTATTAATTCGTCATTGTATTTAAATATTTTCTTCAACTTGACGCATAAATATATTCGAATTGAGAAATATTCCTCCAATTTTGGACATAGAACTCTTCAAATAAACTTAGTAAGAACCTTCTAATTGCTTGAAATAGAATTGAAATATAATGAACTTTCAAATCAATATTATCAGTTCTATTTTGGAAAGAACAGCTAGATTTTGATTTGAAACTTTATTATTTTTCAAAATATTTACGTTTAAAGCAATATAAAGTTTTCTTATCATATATATAAACTTAAAGAACTCAATGTGTGGAATCAAAAAGAAATTTTCTATTTAGATAATTGGGTTGCGTTAAATTAAGAAAATTATCCTACAAAATGTATGTATGTACGTTAGAAGCCCCAAAATGTAGATAAACCAAAATAAACAGATAATATTATTTTGAAATACAGGAACATTTAATTTATTATTTTTTAAAGTTTTTTAAACATATTTATGAGCGAGTTGATAAACAAAAAAATATTTTTGAAACACAAGAACAGATATATTTTTAGTTATCTTTAAAGTTTTTTTAGCTTATTTATAAGAGAGTTAACTTTAGGATGGTTCTTATCGTAGTCTGTTTCTAGAAGCAACAGGATATTCCAAATTAAATAAATTAAAAATTTTGACACAGATCTATTGCGGAAATAATTGAATTTTGTTTGAACTTTATACCTTCGAAAAATACAACAATATCCTTAGGGTCCAAAATTGTTCCCGTTACAATCACTAGTGGCTGAATGTTTTTTTTCTTTCTGTAGCCTGAGAATCTCTTCCTCGCATGCCGCTGCTGTTGACCCAACTAAGAGAAAGCTAGCCTGGGAGTCCCTTAAGGAAAACCGGGTAGTGGTTTTTTCTGCTCCACTGCCAGTGATCAGCTTAGCCGTTGGTCCAAGAATACTGTGAATTAAATAAAAAATTCCACAGGCGCGTCCATCTGAAAAAATAAAATTTCCTTTATACATATCTCTTTATATACGGGTTGCCCTTATTTTGCCAACGTTCGAATTTCTTTAACATCAGTGACAAAAAATTAAAAAACTGGTAAAATTCGAACATCGATAAAAAAGTGCCATCTCAATTTACATGTAATAAAATTTATTTTAAATTACTCAATAGCAAAATGTAAACTTACTTTCGGTTAAGCTTTGTTCCTTTTCTATTATTTCGCTTAAGATCTGGCGACTAGTTGGATCCTTTACTTCGTCTTCAAAAAGAGGTATGTTTTTTGCTGCGAAGTCGTTGTATTTTAAAATTAAGATTAAGCTCTCAGCTTTGGCATACAAATGCTTGGAGTCCATATCGATCTGAGTGAAATAACATACATTATCAGCTGTATTCATAAACACAGCGTGAAGTTACAATGCCTCATTTAAATAAACTTACCAATTTGAAGCCCATTGGATTCTTGTATTGCTTCCACTTGGCCAGAATATCGTCTGTCGACTGAGCTTTTGTGACCTCAACTAGTCTGAGGTTCCTTGACGCAGCCCAATGGTTCTCCATCTCCATCCAGGTACAATTATCTCTTATAATTTCTTCAACATGATCGGCAACATCCGACTCTGGTGCTTCTGAATTGAACGGATTAGGAAAAAATATTGTTTAAAATGTAATCGTTCTTACCAAGGTTAAATATTCTTTTGCCTACAAGAAATGGAGATAAGGCGGTATAGTTAAGGCCTTTTAAAAATATAACACATGTTTTAGTTGGCTTACCTGTTGTTGAATTCTTATTATTATTATTTAATTACTTACATTTATATAAAAGGTATGGATCCTTCCAAACTTTTGTATTTTTTCCTTTTTATTTGCTTTATTTTGCTTTTTCTACGACGGCGGCGGCGTGGGGCGATCACACTGTACAACAAGACTTCACTTCCAAAAATAAAATTATGTATCACTTTAAAAACTGGTTAAAAGTTAATAATTGGAGAAACTTCTTCAAATTGATTAATTTCATCAATCTGAAGAAAAAAATTTGAAGAAAATGAAAAAATTCTTCAGTTTGAAGAAACTTTCTTTAATTTGAATAAAACACCTTCCAAGTTTGAATACATTTTTTTCAATTTGAAGAAAATTCGATATAAAATCCGTTAGTTTTCAGTAAATCTTTGGTTCGTAAGAGAATAAAGGTGTAGTTAACTCTAACATTGAAGGATATTTTTCGAATAGATTAATTTCGTCAATATGAAGAAATCATAGGTAGTAAATAGTCTCATACACAATTTTACGCAGACACAGTCCTCCATTATTAATCTGTGAACGATTTAATTTTTATCAATATGACGAAATTCCATTGGTTTGAAAAAACTAGTAAATCGTACAAAATTTGAAGAAATCTTATTGATTTTGAATAATCGATCTTCATTAAGAAAAAAAATTGTATGAACAATCGTAGAGTTGAATAATAATTTCTTCAAAAATTGATAAAATATTTTTGTTGAAACTACCTACGAGATCTGAGCTATTCAACGATTTTTGACTGTCAAAGTGAAAAAAAATTATTCAGTAGAACAAAATACTAAATCCGTTAGCAATTGAAGAAATGTTTGTGATTTTGAATATTAAATCATCATTAACACTAAAAATTTCATGAAAAATTGTTGATTTGAAAAAGTGATTATTCAAAGATTAACGAAATATTTCCGTCAATATGACCTACGTGATTTGGTTCAGTGTATGCAAACTGCTACTCGCGGGGTTGGAATCGAACTAACGAAGCTGCGTCCTCTCCTGGTCTTCGTTGGTTGGGTTGGTGGTGGTTATCGGTGGTGTCGGTCCTTAATTAGGATCGGTCTCGGGTTTCTTCGGAATGTGTTTTAAGGTGCCAGTTATAGCTATCATTGAAACTCATCATTGAAAATTTTAATGATTGATTTTGAGATGTTTAGGAAGAAAAATTATTTATTATTTTGATGGAGAAATAAAGCTAAAGCCTTAATTAATATTTCTAGCCAAAAAAATTGTTCAAATAGGCCCAACTTTCCATATAAAAAGACTTTTCTTATTTCAATGATTGAACTACCTTACCAATGATCATTGAAAAATTAAAAGTTAATTTTTGTGGAAAGTTGGGCCTGTTTAAAATTTTTTTTTGACTAGATATATTAATTAAGTCCTTAGCTTTATTTTTCCATCAAAATAATAAATGATTTTACTTCTTAAACGGATTGGGTACGATATGTCGACTTTTAAAATATCGACTCCATAAGATCGACTTTTAAAATCTCGACAGAAAAAATCTCGACTGGTTAAAAGGCCGACAGATCAAAATATAGACACAAATTTGACCGACTTTTTAAAATGTCGATTTTTCAAAATGTCGATTCTCAAAATGTCGACAGTGATCGAGATTTTATGAATCGAGATTTCAACAGTCGACATTTTAAAAGTCGACATTTTGAAAGTCGACATTTTGATCAGATCATAGTTTAGGGAATGATGTTTACAAGCGCGCGCTTGTAAACATCATTCCCTAAACTATGATGTGATCATTATTATCTAACATCGCATTGTCATAGTTCAATAAATCGCATTTTTTGTAATTTTATTTTTGTTGCCTTTATATGTATTTCGACGTCTTAATTGCCTCTTATTCAGGGTCTGTAATGTGTTTTAATATTAATACAAAAATAATACATCCAGAAACTGAGGCAGTTAAAAGTTCGAAATATTAGGTATAC
This sequence comes from Dasysyrphus tricinctus, assembly GCA_963921185.1. Taxonomy (NCBI): domain Eukaryota; kingdom Metazoa; phylum Arthropoda; class Insecta; order Diptera; family Syrphidae; genus Dasysyrphus; species Dasysyrphus tricinctus. The sequence continues at coordinate 64,916,014 of OY992531.1, read as the reverse complement.
CTAATGTAGGTAGGCAACAAAAATGCGTTTAATTGAACTAAACACAAGGTAATATAAAATTAATAACTACCTAAATGATTTAATTACTATAAGAATCAAATAAGAACTTGTGTCTTAAACATAGTCCTAAATTTTCCACAGCATCAAAAAACTGTTAAGTTCCTGTTAAAAAATCAGACAAGAATTTATGATTCTTGAGTTTATAGGTATTCCGTGCCAACATTTAAGGCAGAGATTTTTTGTTCTCTAGGTTACTTTCAAATGACCGACAGACAAAATATCGACAAGTCAAAATGTCGACTGGTTAAAATGTCGATTTATATTTTATATCGACTTTTCTGTATGGGAAAAATTCCGACAAGTCGATATTTTTCTCGACTTCTATCAGGGCAGTCGACTTTTTGTCAAATCGACATTTCAAACTGTCGACATTTTAATAAGTCGTTAAAAACAAAGTCGGTATTTTAACTTTCACAAAAGTCGATAAAAGTCGACATTTTAACCAGTCGACATTTTTTTTGTCGGTCATTCGTACGTAACCCTTCTTAAACGTCTCAAAATCAATCATTAAAATTTTCAATGATGAGTTTCAATGATAGCTATAACTGGCACCTTAATGTGTTCTCTTTTCCTTTTGGTTGGTCGTAAAACATGGGTCTTACGACAGTCTGTTTTCCATCTATTTGAGAACGAGTTCTTGGTATTTCGTGGGCGGAGTAGCTATTTGTAGACCCATATGGCCGCCATATGTTAACTTATTATTTAGTACTGTTTTCTAATTTTCCTGGGGAATATCACGCAAGAAAAACTCACTTTGTACTCAACCTCAATTGTGGTGTTAAAGAATACATTTTATAGAGAAATATAAAATCCATAGTTCGACCAGTTGAATTATCTTGAAAATGACTCTTACGAAAAAATGGACACAACATATTTTGTAGGAAATTTTCTAAGCTATTCGGGAGATATTCCTTAAAAACCATTTTGGGGACCTTTAACCCCCTCGTAAAATTTTTAGTGGCTCTCATATCTTTTTACTTTTTACTGTTTTCTGAGATTGCCATGGAGAAGCTATGTACCAAAATCCGACCTTCCGCCATTTTTTCCGTAATTTTACTGATTTTTCGGCTACTTTGACTGGACTTAAATCTCTTAATGTCATTTTAAAAAATTGAAAAAAATATTTGAGGTAAAAGTAAAGCAGCCTTATGTATAATTTTATCAAGCAAATGTTTCTTGAATTTTCCCTGTTTTCAGACTTGCTTAAATTTTGCCCCAACAGAAGATGTGTACTAAAACGTATCACGAAATCTTTAAAAAATGTCGTCTTTTTTTGCCACATTTTTGAATGCAAGGAAATGCTTTTTTTTTATTTATAAAGTAAAAATATAAAAAATATAATCTACATACCTTAACCTAAGTGTAGCATTTTAAATAAACTTTCTATCAGTTTTTAGAATCAATTATGTTTAAGAAACAAAACCTTATTTTATAACCTATTGAATAGACCTTTTAAAAAAGAACAATTACGTGCAAGGGTTTTTATTATTGAATATGTTTGTTTGGCCCATAAGCATGCTTAAAACCTAAAAAGCTACTAAATTCATCCATGCGTTTCCGAGAGAATGGTCGCACTGGCCACTTTTCAGTATTTTTGGTATAACTCAAAAACTAAGCCGATTTTGACAATTTTACATATAATACTTTTTGTTCAAAATTTAATTTTCTATCGAAGTAAATAGTTTGGAAATTTAAAAAAAAAAAATTAAGCAGGAAAAGTAAACAAAAACCAACATAAAAAAAATCGAAAAATCAAAGATTTTTAAATTTTTTTCTAAATTGCGCATAACTTTTTTCAGAGTAAAGATACGCTCAACACATGCATGAACAAAGTAAATTGAACTGCGAAAAATTATAAGAAATGATAAGGTTTGAATGGGAATATCTCTGTCAATTTTGAACAAATATTAATTTTTGAACATGCCATATTAAAGCCTTTAGTCTCTGCTTAATTTTGTTTGTGAATATCTTGACCCTATCTTTGCTTCAAAAACAGTTATGCACTATTTATTAAAAAAATTAGAAATCCTTGATTTTTTTATTTTTTTTTAGGTTGGTATTTGCTAACTTTTCCTGCTTAAATTTGTTCGTAAAATTTTTTGAACTATCCATTCCAATAGAAAATTTAATTTTGAACAAAAAGTTGCATATGTAAAATTGTCTAATTCGGCTTAGTTTTCAAGTTACACCAAAAATATTGAAAAGTGTCCAGTGTGACCATTCTCTTAGAAACGCATGGGTGAATTCAGTAGCATTTTCGGTTTTAAACATGCTTATGGGCCAAACAAACATATTCAATATTAAAAACCTTTGCACGTAATTGTTCCTTTATATACCCCACATTTTCCGGTCTATTCAATAGGCTATTAGCACTTTTTAAATAATCGATTAACATGCATATTAAGGTTCAACTTTGAACGCCCGAGTAAAAGTCCCTAGAAGAACTAAGTAACAAAAACTACACTCGTTATATCAAATTAACCATAAATTGTATATGAAAACAAACTTTATTTTTCCGTTACCTTAATTAAGAAAGGTGACTTTTTTATCATCGTAATGTATGGAGCTGCCTCACTGTGCGCCTGATGACAAAAATCATTTCCCACGCCAGTTCTTGATAAAATTAATGAAACTCGGTTAACTTAATGATTTGGGCCTAATTCATTGGTATTGCTTATTTGTTTTTACTTCAGACAGAGACTTTGCAATTTATGTCATAACCATGGTCCCATCGTCTCATTTTAGTGAAAATCTTAAGTCTTGTTTTTATTAGAAATTATTTTTAGACCTATTTTCATCAAATCTGTAAGAAATTTGTCAATTTTGACGTCTGCACCCCTAAATTTTAGGTCAATTACTCAAAAACTTGAACAAATCAAGAGTAATCTAAAGTAGGTTATATAGTTTTAATAATGTTGAAATATTTTGTCTGGTTGCATCTGGCTCAGCCTAAGAATTCTGATAGTTGACAGTTGAAAAAACCGTTAAATTACCTAAAATTTGATTGACAACATCAAGCTGTCGAAATTGTCAACTTTCTTTCAGATTCGATCAGATAAGGTCTAAAAAAATTTCCAATACAAATTTTGTAATAAAATTATTAACCTAACGTATAAAGAACTAAGAGGCCAACAATATATCTAATTTATTTTCACCACGATCGATGTGATCAGACCATTTTAAATTGTAGTTCGAAAAATCACAGATCCGATTTTAGCACTTTTTTCGAAGATCGATAAATGGCCATCGCCATCAATTTCCTCTAACCCAATCTTTCTTTTCTGATCAACTACTCAAGACGATGGTCCAACTTTCAGCCCACGAGGCTCATTAATATTTTAATAATTAAATACTGTGAACAAAACGTAAGTTAAACATTTTTCAATGCTGTTAATAAAAGCAATCTATTCATACAAAACAACTTTTCGCATTTATTTTGTTGATTAAAATAGGAACATAAGGTATTTTCATTGGGAATGAAATCTAGTGCCCGAATTGCACATGTACCCTGGTACTTTCTGTCTGCGTGGTCTTGGAGCAAGAAGCTACAAACCAGCTTCACAGATTCTTAGTCAATTGGTACGGCAATAACCATCAGACTGAGCTGGTAAGAAGCTCTGAAAAGTGTGACTCATACCACCACGTCAAAATCTTAGCCAGAGTACCATTGTGCATCGCCTGGAGCACCCGAGCACGGAAGCCAGACAAGGCCCCTCCCCACCAAAATACCTTATCGTATCTTCCATATGTACTGCCCGAAAATATCAATGATCATTACCTAAATTGAACAGAAACAAAACGGAAAAAAAAAACAAAGAATGAAAAAAATAATTAAATACTAAAAGGAAAAAGAAAATTTTAAAATAACGAACAAAAAAAAAAATATATTAATTAATTATTATATTAGTTTAGATTATTATTTAAATGAGTGATTAAAAATTTTCATATATGATTTTATTTAAAAGTTAAATTTAAAGAATAAGAGAAAATCTATCATTGAAAATATAAAGTGTGTGAGAGTGACAAGAAAAAAAGAGATAAAAAAAAAAAACTACGTACCAATCCCTAACCTAAAACCAAATACTTACCTACTTTATAAAGAAAAGAAAAAAAAATCCCTATTACTTACATCTAAATTATATCTTAATCTTAATAAAATCATCAAAACTTCGAAGGGATTTACATCAACCATTGTGCGCACAACGTTGGATGGATCTTCGACATAAAAAGTGAGTAAATTGTTTTAACTTGATTTGTTGATAATTTGTTTTTGGGTTAATTTGTTGGTAAACGAATATAAAAAACAAAATATTAAGCATTTTTTTTTTATCACTCATATTACTTTAAATACTTTTTAATTTCTTAAAATTTAATTCGTTGTTATGTATGAAATATATTAAATATAAATAAACTTAAAGTAAATATTCTTTTTTGTATGAGTTTATGATCTCTTTAAGATCAATGTTATATCTATGACTCATAGTTGATTAGATACACTTTCGTCATGATAATTTAAAAAGTTTCTCTTAAAAATTGAAATAATCAAAAAAAAAAAAAAAACACTCAAACGCTTTGCAGACTGATCACTGATCTCGCTCTCGCTACTCGATAATATAAAATACTCATTCACTGCACTTGACATTGAGTACTTTTCTTCTATGAATGAACAAATTGATTGAGTTTTTTTCCTTGTTGTTTAATGGACTTTTCGATTGGGGACAGAATGACAGTTCTTGTTCTGAAAAGATGTGAAAATTGTTCTGGACTTGATTTCAGAATTGAAATGAGAAGCGTTCACACGTATCGAATCAGTGTTCGGGATTGCCAATCGAAAAGGCCATAAGTTTATTGTTGCTGCAAATTTTGAAGTGTCAGCAAGACCCGCCTAGAGAGCTGTTATGTTATTCTTTTTTTTTTATAAGAAAGTTTATGAGTAATTTTCTTCTGGAGAATAAAGGTTAAAATTGTTTTTTTTTTATCTCTAATAAGAATAGGATAAACACAAATAAAAATGAAATATTGTGAAATTGAAAATTTAAACGTGGATTATTATTTCATAATGAAATCTTAGATTGTTGAATTAAAGGGGAAAGGTAAGATATAATGAAGATATAGGAAAGGGGTATATGTATGTGATATGAAGATATTAGGGGCTGCACTCACATTATCTTTGGGCATGTGCAGTATGGAGGTAGCTTATATTGCTACAGGATAAGGGTTCCCACATAGCTTTGCTAGCACAACATAACATCGGTTGTGTTGATTTTTTTTTATTTTTGTGCGGAATGAGACAAATTTAGTCTTCTCGATTTTTTGTATGTGATGTCATTTGATAGTGGCACGAACAATTTTTATTTTTGAGGGTATTATTCAGCAAGATCCCCCCCATCCGGCGAGCAAAACCGTGCATCGACGAGCGTGCCACCTGCTGATATACAAGGGATAACGAAATCTTACTCCCAACCTTCACAATTTCTTAAAGAACTAGCATATCTTCTTTAAATTTAGAACAAATCAGAATTGGAGTCATTTTTATATGAAAATAGGTGTACATTCAGGCACACATTTTACGACATTTCAAACATACACTGAACTCAGTTCCAGACTACGACAATACTTTTTTTTTAATTTTGAAATTTTGGGACTATGTTCTGACTTAAATTAAAAATCCCCTGTTTAAAATAGAATAGCAGTACCACCGAACTCAGCTCACCCTAAATATTAAGTATATTCTAAATTTCATTAATTTATATTAAGAATAGCCGTGGGAAATGATATTCGTCTCAAAAAAATTCAACAAACGAACCACTGTGCGCTGCTGGTTAAATAAAAACTGCTTCATTGGTTTGAATTCCAAAAACTGAAATGAAAACTATGCCGAAAATTAAAATGAAAATAAGGACGTAGTTTTTGTCTTGGTATTTTTTACTCGCACTCGCAAGACAATCAAATTCGAGATTTTGATCTAACTTATTATTCCGATGATAGGGAAGACGAAAAAAGTGAGTCTCACAATATTTTGTCTGTTTGTCTGTTTTCCCATCTAGAAAAATGCAAGTTTTTGTCAAATTCAATCATGGCCCTAGAAAGGCTTTGGTAGAGGAAATCTAGACAAGGAAAACTTGTCAAATACTAGTGAGGCCCTCGCTAGTAAAAACTTGTCGGATAAATCTTGTTATCCCATCACAAATACCCCATATATGACAAAAACACAAAAACTAAGATTTTATACCCATCTTACAATAGTAAGAAAAATGAAAGCATGTATATTAGGGTGGTCGTTGAAAAAAAGGTTATTCTGGATGGACCCAAATCAGCTCTAAATGAAGTAAAAAAAATTCCCTAATTTTTGTCAGATTTTTATTTTCATCCCCTATACAGTCGCTGTAGGGGTAAATTAAATTTCCCCTTTTTTTGCATACTCAAAAATTCGCATAAGATCTGCCAAAAAAAATCAGAGCATGTAGGTGAGAACTAAACAAGAAAAAAATCCTATTGGAGGGGGGTAATATCTCCCCCCGCTTGGATGGGAGAGGCAATTTAATAAAATAACTGCATTCAATAGACAAAAATTAGTTAAGAAAACAACGGCAACACTTGCAGTAATGTTTAGTAGCTTTTTAGAAAGCAAGAAGTCTTGTGACTACATAGCTTTTTTTCCTCAACGAATCCTATCTCCGAAATTGCCCCACATGGCACTAGCTATATGGATTAGGGCTGTGTCAATCAGCAACGATTCGACGATCCTCGATTTTCCATCCCCATCTCAATGTGAATCATTTCGATCATTTTCGATTTTCTCTTAAAAATTTGTGATTTTTTAGATGTTTTTTAATCCATTGACATCGTAGCCATCATTCAATGGAATATGATAGTTGATTGCTTGACAGATAGGGGATGTACTATATTTTGACAGAGAAGGTGTATTTCGATCCAAATATTCCCCGATTGACATAAAATCTCCTCATTCTGGGGAAGAAAAACTGAAAATTTCATATTTTTTGAGTTTTATTAATCGATTCAAATTTTATTGCTTTTAAATTTGAATTAAATTGGATGCGATCAAAATCGATACAGTATTGAATTGAATTCATTTAAATTGTAGGGATTCAATTCCATCGCAATGAAAATGAAAATTGGATCGGTAATAAATTCAGTGAAATGAAAATGATCGAAAGACGAAAGATCGATTGATTGAAATGATCGAATCATTTCGGTGATCGATACGTGAACGATTCAATCATTTGAAATGAGCGATTTACACAGCTTTACTGTGGATCGTCTCCAGCAGAATTCTTTCCTCTTTCTCAATTTGTCAATCGAATTGCTTCTCTATTCGCTTTCAATATAATCTCCCAAGTGGAATAATATTTCTACTCAAATTCTTTTTATCAAAAAAAAAATCCAATTCGAATTAAATACGTTAAATAATTTTGCGCTTATTCTTTTTATCAAAAATCTAATTGTCAAACCAAATTCTTTCGTATATCACCAAAAAGTAAAAAAAAGATGGCGGACCTCCCTCGTTCTCCTTCTTATTGCCACGACCATATCGTCATCCTCTTCTGATCTTTAGTCCGTGGTGGTATTCTGTCACGGTCTAACTGCGACACCCTGCCTTATCGCAGGAGTACATACCGTTGTCAAACCTAGCCACGCATGCGATCTCTTTCATGTTGGTGATATGAACACCAATAGTGGCTAAGTGGACGAGTTCAGCCCTTCTCCCTTCAAATTCAAATGGTCTCTCTGAAGAAAAGTGAAAAATTATTTAAAACCACGAACAAAATCCCCAGCCCAGACGAGCCCAGACTACGAAGATAGAGGAAAACATTCTGATAAATGAGATCGCTGTCATTTTCCAACCAAACTGACGAGAATGCTAAATTTACGTTGGTGTGGTCTTATTTTCACACGTGTCGTTGAACATAGGTCATATCATCAATGTTTTAAATCCCGTGTGGACCATCTGTCACACACTGAAAATGTTTATTGTGGTGTGAACCACCTGTCTCGATAAGAGAATTTCGTTCGTGTGATGGACCACCTGTCGCACACCGACACGTCATTCTGGTAAATGTGGACCGGCCGTCACACAGTGAATAAGATATAGTACGTGCGGACTACCTGTCTCACATCTTTAAGCAGTTTCTTGGACCACCCGTCACACAATATATTGCGGATCGTGTGGACTACTGGCCTTTTCGATTGGCAATCCGGAACAGTGATTCGATACGTGTGAACGCTTCTCATTTCGATTCTGAAATCAAATTCAGAACAAATTTCTGTTCTTTTCAGAACAAGAACTGTCATTCTGTCCCCAATCGAAAAGGCCATACCCGTCACACAACTTCAATTCGAAGAGCTATGTTTGTTGCTTTTCCAAGATACTCTCAGAGCAGGACTCTGGTTGATGATTACCAGGTTTCTTCTGGATCTTACGAGCATTTTGGAGCGGCAACTGAAAAAGGAACGCTAAAAATGGAAAAAGGAAAAGAGAATAGGTTGTTGAAACTCGTTGCGGTAAATTTTACCGCAACAATTTTCTTAGAACCAAAGAATTCAGTATTGCACATTTATTATCCAATCGAAACTTTTAAATACGTATTTTCGTATTTAAAATCGAAGTATCCTGTATTCACCAAAATCAGGAAAAATGTCTGAAACAATTATACCAGATTTTTTGTTGAAAAAATAAAACAATATTTGTTAAAATATTTTTCTGAGGCTTTTCCCAAAACAAAATATGGAGTAATTTCCGAGAACCAAGAATTGTGTTTTCGAAGAAACACAGATGGGTGAACGAAAACTCTGAAAACCTAATTGTCCTTGTTGTTTTCTTGTCGCTTTAGTTAAACAAAAACATAACCCACATTCACCCGTGGTCAATCATCATTTTTCTAAAGAATATTTATGAAAGCTCTTTTTAGATTTGAATACATCTAAGTACACCAACACAATGCTCAAAACCACCCCTCGATGTAGCATAGATTTTTACATTGAACAATAACAGTAAAACCATATTCACCCCATCATCCAAAAAAGCAAAACCCAGCAACACAAAGATAAAGTGTGTAAAAGTTAACCTCTTATTCGATCAGGGTGAAGAAGCAAAGGGTCCCATCAAAAGTTAAATACAAACCAACCAAACATCGGATGCGGATGCCTTCTACAACTATAGGTACAACCTGCCTGTCCTTCGAAATGTTACCGAAGCAATAAAATGGTAATTAATGTTTGCACAAACCAATCAATCAGAAATTTACAGACGAAGTATTTCGATTAATCGGTTTGAGGATGAGCAACGAGCTGAACAAGGAGAGTGGTCCCTAGGTCTTTCATTGAAATATGGGGGTGTGGTGGGCAACATAAACTACCCTCTTGGCTTACACCAACACCAATCTACTTCCACTCCTATACCTACATATAGTACACATTCAATTGGATACATGATGGAAGTTTTGTTTGATGCCCGGACTGATGGGGCTTGTATCGGACAAACTCTGAACTCTCTGAACTGCGACTGATGGGTAAAGAGGCCGGAAATGCCAATAAAAACGGAAAATTCATTAGGCACGATGATGGTTGATGATGGCTTGAATGGGTTCGCTCGGTTGTGATGCGTATTGATTTATGGAACTTTCCGATTTGGTCAAGTTTTCTATGATGATGATGTGTATAAGCAGCTCTTCGAATGGAGAGTAAAACAAATATATACCTGTCCGCATCCGTTTAGCGGAACAAAAAAGTAAGCAAACCATTTGGTAATAAACGATCTCTGTTTAATTAATTTTCTTTTTTCCTGTTTTATTTTGAGTGTAAACAGACAAGCTTCTATAGGTTTTTGTATGATTTGATCAATCGAACTTAATTAAATTCCGTTTTTATTTGCATAAAAATGATTTTTTTTCCGCGAGTGTTGAGTTGTTTAAAGGAGTTTGTTGATTTTTGAAGGGACTGCATATGTGAATACAATATATATACACTGAACCAAAAAAGTACATGATTTTTATGAAAAAATCCTTTTTTGCATTAATATAGTCGGACGTAAAGAGCCAAACATTGTTTTTTTATGATTAACGTATATATTTGTATGAATACGCATTCGAGTCTTGTTATTCTTGATGCGTTCATAAAATGTACATAATGTATCTGATATTCATAGAATGTTTGAATATGTACGTGCATAATATTAAAAGTATTCAATATTCAGTATAAGCTTGAATTTTGTTCAATATTTATACGTAGAACGATTGTGAATATAGTCGTGCGTTCTAGTACAATTTTGCCTGAAGTATATGATCTCAGTCATTAATATTATGTATGCATTTCATGAAAAATACGAATCATTTATTATTTTATTTCTATATAAAATGTATGAAATCTGTTAATAAAACCATTAATTCTTTTCTTCGCTTGTATGAACAGATTCATGAAAACTATGTACGCTTTTCATAAAAAATATGAATCATTCATTATTTTTATGAATTAGTTAATATTAACAGAATAAACTGTTCATTCAATTTATTAATTAGATTCATAAGACCTATGATTCTGTCCTAAGTTTAGGGTAGGTTAAAGTGGCTGCCAGTCGTGAAGACTGACACACCATGAGTTGGTCCATTGTGACACCACATGAATCTAGGATACCCTTTTCCTTACTCGATGAGCCATTTGGAGCTTCTTATGAAACGTAACAGACAGCCTATGTCTATGTTTATGAGATCACTAGGATCATTGAAGTAAAAGTCACCAAGGTGAAGCTAACCCAAGGGAACAACTACTTTGGTGCCCAATCTCTCACTCAGAAGGAGCATGCAGGGATTTTACGGTAGGAATCTTATTCCTGCCCAAGGCTAACCCAAAGGAACAATTACTTTGGCGACCAATCTCTCACTCAGAAGGAGCAAACATGGATCTTGCGGTAGGAATCTGATTCCTGCCCAAGGCTAACCCAAGGGAACAATTATTTAGGTTTTTAACGGCGGAAGCCAAAAAGGTTATCTTTAAATGGTTCACGAATGCACCATGAAAAGTAACCTGAGCTCAAGGTATACAGAATACATGGTATGCTATTCCGATTTGATTTTCTTTTTTGTTCTGAGTATCTACGTCACTTGTGGACAAAAACGTGTAGAAAAGGCAACAACAAATCAAAAACAAAAATTAGAAACAAAAACAAATGCAAAGAAAATTGCATCACTAGTTGACAAAATGCGTGAGAGAGATAGGATAACGACATGCGCAATATCACACCATCTATTCTATATACCTAGACCTGAGCTAATCAAGAGTTGCTACAAACCGAGATTAGCTGGAACCTTTATGCTTCTTATAATTCGGAATGAACGAAAATAGGAATTAACACGAGTCAATATAATAAGCTTTGAACTTATCGGGATTTTCTATTTCTACCTACCCATAAAGATTTTCCAGTCACAAGACAATGTGAACTAATATGAGGCGAATGCAAAAGTCGCATGATGTTGACTTCACATAGTGTGGTGTGCTGTTGTTGGTGAACTGTGGTTGTTGGTTATTCGGTGACGGTGGTGGCGGGTGTGTGTTGATATTGTTATTTAGTGGTTCGGCTTTGCAGGGTGATGGTGTGGATTAACAACTGGTCTATGGTGGTTCAATGGCGATGTAGGGTGCTGGTAGCTGATATATATTTTATTATAATAATACGTGGGTCGGTGTTTAATTGCAGGTAGGTCGGTGTGGGGGAATGGAGAGTGTAACACTTCGTTACAAAAGCATTTTGAGCAAAGTCCAAAATGTTCACCAGCTCTATGGTCTATAAGCGTGAAAATGCCGACTTTAGAGAACAATATGTTCTACAACTTTGTAGAACAGTTTTTTCTATAACAGCAACCGTCAAGGAGATATAAGGCGCAATTACTAAAAAAAGCATACTTTAAGGCGCTTAAACTCTGAGAGTATGTAGATATTCATTAAGGATGTTGTATACTGGAATAAAGATAACTAAATTTTCAATGAAAAAAGGTCTGTGCATATTTTTTGTACGATGAACCGTTGTTGAGATATTGGCTAAAACGTGTTTTTAAAAATGGCAGCTGACGCACAAAACTTATAAACTCGCCATTATTTTCTTGTACTCAAAAACGTTCCATCTATCAATTCTAATCATAAAATTTGATCCTTATAGTTTTGCAGAAGAAAAACCTTTGCCGACTGGCCTAATTGTGCTTTCCCATTTATATTGTAAAAATGAGACAGAGGTTAGTTGACGAAGAAATCAAAAATTTGGAGAAAGATGTTTTGCGAGCAGCATCTTTAAACTGCTGTAAGACGAGCACATTATGTGCAGGAGGTGGTCATTGGAACTTTCTTTTGTTATTAACAAATTTCCAAAAAAGTTTCAAATTTCAATTAAAAGTGTTGTTTTGCATAGTGGCTAGAATTTAAAAATCTTCATAAAATGCGAGATAAATGTTGTACTAATCATCCAATTGAAATAAACCTTTTGATCGAGTTTTATCGAACATTATATACATACCATGGAAATTTAATATAACTGAGCCATCTTTGAATTAAGTAAAGTAAATGTTTTCCAAGGTATTTATAACTTTCTTTTATTTATCTTTTTTATCTAATTTTGCAAAATCTATTTATCTTCAAAATTAAATTGACAAAATACAAATTTTGAGGTTAATTTATATGTAAGAAGAAGAACTTAATATACAATATACATATATAACAAAATTCACAACTTTCTTTCTTGCCTTGGAAAAACTGCTGGGACCACTTACAAAAATGAGGACAAAAACAACCCGTTTAAGAAATAATAAAGTCTAATATTTGTTACGAAATCGTTTTTGCCGCAGAACATCTTCACATCGGGGTGTTGCATTGAGAAAACGAGGGCCTCACATCTGTCCACAGGAATAGAATACAGAGCAGCTTTAACATTGGTGTAGAGGTCGTCCACATTTGTGATATTTTAACCGCTTAGCTAACAGCCGATTTAACGTGCGTTGGTCGCCCAAGAGATGCTAAGGACTTTCTGAAGCTAATTCATGAAAATTGATTGAATTGTCCTGAAACTTCCCGTGTACTTTGTATCCGGTTGTGATCCCCATATTATGGGCATATTCCCCTTGGCCCACGGCAGCTACACTTTTTGGATTCTCGGTACTTTAGACTTTTGGTGTTAGGTTTTCGGTGCTTTGAGTTTACGGTTCCTTGTGATTTCGGTAATTTGGGTTTTTAGGATTCTGAATGTTGGTATTTTGGGCTTTCAAAATTTTAGAATTACCGTACTTTGGAATTTACGTACGTAAGAATTTCGATAATTTGAGTCTGCGGTTTTCTAGAATTTTGGTACTATGGGTTTTGCTTGTTTGGAATTTCAGCACAACGGATTTTTGGTACTTTGGACTTCTTTAAGTACTTTGGGGCTTCTGTACTTTGAGCTTTCGGTTTTCTGGAATTTCGGTAAACGGGGATTTTGGAAAAATAGGATTTTGGTACACACTTTGGAATTTTGGAGCTTCATTACCTTAGGTTTTCGATATTTTATAATTTCGGTAGTTTATAATTTCAGCACTTCGTATTTTCGGCACATTGGTCTTTGTTATTTTGGGTTTTCCGGATTTTGCTTTTTCGATGTTTTGGGCAGGAATTTTGAGCTTTCAGGATAGTAGGATTTTGGCTTTCAACATAATATTGACCCTAACCAATAAAAATTAAATAATTTTTACAAGACAACTCATGAAAATAAAAAAAAATGAATGTAGGTATAGGGACATTAATTGAGGCAGTGAGAGCCATAGTGGCCTAACTGCATTTTTCATTATTTTCAGTAGGGCAAAAATAAGGAGCAGATTATTTTTAAACACTTGTGGTTTTAAAAAAATCAAAAATTTGTAGTTTTTAAATGAATGAACATAATTTTGATTTTTATTTGCAAGATGATAAAAAATTAAGAGGTTTTTGATTTTGCATTAATGATTTTTCAAAATACCGTTATAACTGACTTTAGCACTCAAGCTTTGAATTTTTTTGTGGGTGCCCTCTAAATGCAAAAAGTCTTATAAGTATGGCATGGAGCTATCAATTCAAAAAATTTAAATGCAGAAATATTGTTTAATAAATACAGATTCAATTTTTGTAATAAACTCAATTTCGATAAAATTGCAGTTAGGCCACTATGGCTCTCACTGCTTCAATTGTTCTTTGGGTATCTTTTTGAAATCAAGTTTAATGTATAACTTATGTAGTTCATGTTTCCTAGAATTTAATGAACAGGGGCCTAACTACGTAACTCGATTCTACAATAAAAACGTTCGTATTCGCAAAATCTCAGCTCGCTAATTCTTAAGCCAGCGCTTATAAACGGAAATAGAACAGCGCTAATTCAAGATTCTCTGGCACAAAGTCGGAAGCACTAAAAATTTATCCCACTTTCATACATATTACCACTTACAATAAGCATTAAAAATAACTTACGAATGGATTCGAAAGTAGAATAAAGTTACATAGTAGGGCCCCAGATTCGTAGCACATAAAATACATAATATATAATTAATAACATATAGCTATGTAAGATGCCTGTAAGACGTATGATCTTTGAAGTGCAATCTGAATTACACGGCACCACCTATACAGTTAGTAGGTACTCAGAAGCAATAGGAGGATAGGAAGGAGTTTTGGCTGGCACAGTGGATTGATCATAAATAGTCAGTTAAATCTGGGGAAATTTAAAAAAGAATCCTGCCTTAGCCTAGATAGCCTTGTGGTTATTTTGAAAAAAAAAGAGCTTTTTTATCCTACCCTATGGGCGTGTCCCTGTTCATACTATTTTTATAATGCCTTAAAATTTTATAAAAATCCCTTGTGTTGTTTAAATGAATCGAGCTGTACAACTGTCTTCACTGATGGTTTTAAAATGAGCACTGGAGTTGGTACAGGAATTTTCTCGGAAGCTCTAGAACTAGAAAGCTCCTTCAGACTTCCGGACTTTTGCAGCGTCTTCCAAGTTGAGGTCTTGGCATTGACCAATACAGCTACGTAAATATCAATGATGGCGATACCACGAGCTGATATCACGCCCTTCATTGATAGCCAATTAGCAATAAAAGCTATTTCTGCCACCGAGATACATTCGAAGCTTGTAACTTGCTGTCACGAAGAGCTTAGGGTTCTAGGCATGCAGCATAACATTAGACTCTGCTGGGTTCCTGGTCACAGTGATGTACAGGGAAATGAAAGAGCTGATGAGCTGGTAAGTCAAACCGACGGACATTATTAAAGTACCAAATTGTAGCATCAAACAGGATATCAGTAACAAAATATTAGAAAAAAACCAATGAGAGATGGAATCTGACAATTTAACTTTGAAAAATTTGTTGTTCAAAATTAAATTTCCTATTAAAATGGATATAGTTTAAGAAATTTTATAAAAAAAAATTTGTGGACAAAATTAACAGATACTACTGGGATACCACAAAAAGAAAATGTAAAATGAAAGGTACTGACGTCCTTTGTAGAGGGTGCAGCGATAAAACAGCACACCGTGAGACAGGCGTGGATTCAGGATTTCGCTCAAGAGAGGGGGCAATTTTCAAGAGCTTCCAAAATGTTGATGACGTCTACAAAAAATTGGAATACACCTCATCCCGGTCTACACACCTGGGGCCCAATTCCGCGAACGTGCATGGTTTCCGTGTACGCACTCTATTCACGAACAAAGCAAGTGTGAATAAATCTGACTGAAAGTGTATACGCTATCTGTCAATAATTTTAAACGCATTCTTGCGGAATCGCAAAAATCGATGTTCACACTGTGTACACTCACTCTTGCGGAATTGGGCCCTAGTCACAAAAACCAATGTGTGTGGATAAGTTTGAAATTTGAAAAAAGCAATAACCTCTTTCATAACTGTTACAGTGTCTCGCAAAGTGGGTACTTTGGAACATCATGCAATGAAGTTATGCAATTTGTGGCTGTTCCATGTTGTCCTTGCAGCCTTTACCTCGAATTTCGGAAAGCATATTTCCACATCGGTAAGTTCTTATTCCAACACATGACGCTCGAGTTCGAGTGAAAGTTTCAACCTCGTCTTTAGCTGGGACAAGATAACTTGTCCAATGGCCGATTCAGTTAAAGGTCGAAAGCGTCACCTGCTTCAAAACTGCATTTGCATAATGTTCTAAAACGCAAACTGCAAGAGTCTTATGTTCAAAAAGGCAAATGCAAGTGCATAAGCATTTTGTTCGATAATGCAGTTTGTGAAGGTCACATGTTCGAAGCAAACAGAACGATTGCCTATATTTTGACAATAGCAAATATCAAAAAACTACGATGGAATTGTTTTGGACTTGAAGTTTTTAAAAATGGTCAAAAACAATTATCCTTAGCTGTAGGAGTTCCAACCGCCTTCTCTACAGAAGTGACTGCTTTAGTCGTTTCCTGATGGTTTTTCTCCAATCTTCTTCATCGGATTTGTGCTCTTTGCCAGTTTAACAATGCGGAACACGAAAGTTCCTAAGACGCATCCACAAAAGTGACAAAATCCTCACGAGTACGACCATCTGAAACGTATCTTATGGCTAAATCAGACATGAATGTGCTCTTAAGGTGCGTATCCATTTGAGAGTAAAAAGACGGCGAGGAGCTCTGAAGAAGCCCTCGAGAGTAAAACTCGTAAGTGAAACTAGCTCACCAGAGGAGAAGACAGATATCCGAGTGTCACTCTAGAGAGTTTTTTAGGGAAAGTATTCTCTGAAATGTTAAATGTAAAAGCACATTTAAATATTTATCATAAAAAGGATTCAATCATCGTTTTAGTACAAAATTTGTTGGTTTATTATTTTTTTATTTTATTATTTTAATTTTATTTAAATATTTTAATCTTGTTGATCCGAGCATTTGAAACAAAGTTAGAATTTTTTGAAGATTCACGACTTTAAAGATTTTATTTTTTTAAAAATTAAAATCAATTTTAAGGTGGAAAATTTAGATAAGTGCCGCTGTCACTTCGTAGAGGAGGGTTGGGGAACTAACTGTGTAAAACATTATTTTTCAAAATTGTGAAATTTTTCATTCACATTTGCATTTTGAAAAGTGAAAACAAAATCGATCTGGGACTCAATCTGCTCTCTATTGTGAAATAATTTGCTATTCTCAAAAAATGGTTATTCACTATTATAGCCTTTTAATTAAAGACCTTAAATTAGAAGATTAAACATATAAAACCGAAGTTAAGAGATTAGCAATCGGTCGATTTGAAGCTTTTTTTGTATAGCGGAACTTTTCTCCACTCCACCAGGGGCCCATTTCAGCGCTTCTACAACAGAGCTACATCAAGTACATCAACTACATCGGACATTTAAATCCTTTAACTACATCATTTATATTTGTCTTATTCAATGATACAACTGGAGTTATGAAATAAAAGATAAAAAAGTTTAATAAATTACAAATGTAACTGGTGTAGTTGTAGGATGAAGCTGTAAAATGTAGTTGATGTAATTGATAAAGTAGCGTAGAAATAGGCCCCAGGTCAACGACATGCTGTGCAGCAAATTTAGAAGTATAGACAGACGTCGTGCAACTCTGGGATGCATGCAGCGATGCAGCTCTTGAGTTTGTCTGCACCCATAAGAACCTGTGTTATTCACTTTCGCTGCATGACCATTAAGGCTCAGCTGGGAGAGGTGAGACACATCGGTTGTCATCAAAAAGTAATAAATAATTTCGTGAAATGAAAAATCACGAGAATAGAAATATGTTGTCCTCTTTTGGCTGCCAAGAATAAATTTTATAAACGTAAAACGAAAAAAACATGTTTTGATTACATTTGATTAAATTAATATTTTATGCTTCGTTCGTTCTTGCCCAGGGGGGGGGGGGGGGGATTTATTTATTTATTTATTTATTCAACTGCAGACAAATGAACGTCTAAGTTGCATCAATCCAAAAATTACATAGCACAGATTTAAGAACTAACAATAATATTTTATTTACATTTCTTAGTTAATAAGTAATAATCGTTTAATGATATTTTTTGATAAATTAAAATCAATTAAGTTATTAAAACTATTAAAATCAATGCACATATTGTTGACAGGTTCATTTAAACCGTAATTTACTCGTGAAGATGTGGTGTAAAAGAATACTGGATTACGAGTTGATCTTGGATGAGTATTAATGTTTAGTTGATTAAGAATGGCCGGAGAATCAATAGATCCAGATATCAATTGGAACAAGAAAATAATGTTGCTTACAACTCTTCGCTTTTCCAATGTAGGTAAGCTCAGCAATTTAAGGCGGTTTTCATATGATGGAAGATGATGAGTTGGATTCCATTGAAGATTTCGCAAGGCAAACAATAAAAAACGTTTTTGTATACTTTCAATTTTGTTAATAGCTGCTGCATAGCTTGGGCACCAAACACAACTGCAATATTCCAATATAGGCCTTACAAGTGCACAGTATAATGTTTTTGTAATGTACGGGTCATTGAATTCCTTAGAGAAACGCATAATTAAACCTAGTCGCTTTGCTAGTAACTAGGTCTATATGTGGATTAAAAGTTAATTTCGTATCGAACAGAATGCCCAAATCGTTAAATGTCTCCACTCTTTCTAATAAATTTTCTCCGATAAAGTAAGAGGTAAGAAGAGGATCCCTTTTCCAAGAATAGGTCATCACTTTACACTTTTTTATATTGAGATCCATACCGTTTGATATACACCATTCCAAAACTCTATCGATGTCATGTTGAAGGAATAAATACCCATTTGGAGGGTTAAAACTATATGATAGTTTGAAATCATCGGCAAAAATAAATATGTTTGAATACTGGATGACGTTGCGTATATCATTTATGAATAAAATAAATAACAGTGGACCAATATGGCTTCCTTGAGGGACCCCCGATAGTACGTTTATGACTTTAGAGTAACAATTTTTAAATGAAACATTTTGTGTTCGGTTTGTTAAGTATGACAAAATCCATGTTAATATCCATTTTGGAAATCTATAATTATTAAGTTTGTGATAAAGAATAGCATGATTCACTCTGTCAAAGGCCTTACTCAGATCCGCATAAAACACATCCGTTTGAAGACCTTGTACCATATTTCTATTTGTTAGGTTTGTGAATTCCAATAGGTTTGTAGTGGTTGATTTTTGAAAACAGAAGCCGTGTTGTTCAGGTGCAATCAGTCTCTTACAATAAAAACGTACATGATCACTAACTATTTTTTCAAAAAGCTTTGGCAGACAAGAAAGCTTGGCTATCCCTCTATAGTTTTCAATATTGTTTTTACTGCCACATTTATGAAGGGGTAGAATAAACGAAGATTTCCATATAGTAGGAAAAACACCAGTTGACAGCGAACAGTTAAACAAATACGTTATTATAGATGAAATATGAGACTTACAAGATTTAATAAATATTGATGGAATACAATCAGGACCAGACGAACAGTTATCTTTTAAATTATCAATATATTGCACTACTTCCGCTTCAGTCAATTTTAAAAGAGGTATATCACAGATTGGTTGTTTAAGATTATCACAGTATTCAATATCACTGGAATTATATGTTTGTTGGAAAAACTCGGCAAACAAATCACTGATTTCTTTATCACAGTTAGAGGTTTTATTCTTGTATTGCACAGATGATGGGAGAGTTGAGCATTTTCTTTTAGAGTTGATATATTTCCAAAAGTATTTTGGATTACTTGTTATATTACACTTAATTTTTGTAAGGTGAGACTTATAAGATGTTCTAAGGTTATTATTAAATAGTTTCCTATAGTAAACAAAAACATTATAATAATAGATGTTATGTGTATTTCTCCATTAAACTATTTTTAAGATTTCTTAAACGTCTTACATCTCTACTTAGCCAAGAGCTGGATGAAGGAGCAAGTCGTTTCTTCCTTAATGGTACACAAAGCTCAATACAATTTCTCAAGATGTCTTGAAAAATACACACACCCTTATTTACGTCATCTGGGGATAACACATTTGTCCAGTCAATATGATTAAAATAGTTATGTACATTTTCCATGTCAATCCTTTTAAAATTATACTCAGTGATGATCGAGATTCTCTTATTTTCGTTTTCAGACAGCTCAAATCTGATATCACACTGTATTGCACTATGATATATTCCATTTATTTGGCTAAGTCCAGCTAGAAACATTGCCTCAACAAAATCTCTTTCAAATTGTGGGCCTTGTTCAAGTGCATAGTATGATGACTTGGTTTCTTCATCAAGCTTCCAGTTAAGGTTAGAAAGGTTGAAATCTCCAAATACGTTAATTTTAGAGTTAGAAGAAAGTTCAACAATCCTTGACAAGGCGGAAGAGTATTTCTCGTACAACATGGACGAAGAACCAGACGGTATATAAACACCAACCAACACATAAGAAGACTGTGAAAACGATATCTTAACACTTATTATTTCAAGGTCAGTATGCAATTCAGATAGAATCAGCTCCGATTTAAAGTTACATTTAACAGCTATCAAAACACCACCTCCTTGCTTAAATACGCTATTAGACTCATTTCTATCAACTCTATATAAAATATAATCAGGTGGGACAATTTCCGCATCAGGTACAGATAAATTCAGCCATGTTTCAGTCAATATTATAACATCAAAAGATCCATTTAAACAATTTAAATAAAAGTTTCTCAGCTTAGATTTCATTCCACCGGCATTCTGATAATAAACTATTAGTTTTTTGACGAGACAGAAGCGATGTTATCGTCCTGATTACAAACAGGAAATCTAGCAATTTTTTCAGTTCTTGGCTTATTTCTAAATTCGTGAGCCACTGAATACTTCGGCCAGAATCCCCGAGAAAGAATCGGTTCGACAGCAAAGTCAGGAACAAAAATTTTAAATGATGAAATTCGACGTTCATAGTTGAATTGCATTTTTAAGCATTTGAAAGAATCATCTACACCAGGTATTTTTTTCTTAATGTAATTAAGGATCATATCACTACTTGTATCCGGGTCCAGACGCGAAACAAATATACATTTCTGCGGTGCCACCGCCACTAACTCGTCCGAAACACCTTCATCCATATCGGAAGCTATTGGGTCGACGGGTTGTGAATCAGCGGCAGTATCACCGACAGAAACATGACTTAGCGCTGGCTTCACTATCTGAATCTCCGGAATTTCTTCGATAGTGGTGATGGACTGATTTAGAGGTGGTATAAAAGAACGACGTGATCCTGTTGGTACGCACATAATGGTAGTGTCAGACTTCTTGCGTTTTGGAGACAGCTCGTTATCCTCAAACTCAAGATTATTGAACAGCGTTTCATAGTCGGTCAATTTTTGTTGCATTGATTTTAGCTCTTTTGAAATCTCATTAAATGTCTTCTTAGTTTTTTTGAACATTTGGAACAAGTCAGATGTTTTTTTTGAGTTGCATTTTTTACAAAACCAACGAAGGCCGTTCCCAGATTTGAGAAGACCTTCTATCAATTTTGCAGTTAAGCTTGCACATTTCATATGAGCATAGCCATCGCATAGCCAACAAGAACACATTTTCACCAATAATATCGTTGCAATAAAGGCAAATCATATTCCGAAAATTGAAATTTTTCTTAATATTGAAATGAAAAATAAACTTACTTATTTTTATTTTATTATTCCCAAAAGTATGTGTATTATAATAGCTTGTTTGTAATATTGAAAATGTTCCGATAAATATGCAATACTTTTTAGTTCGTTTGAAGGAAAAAAGAACAACCAGAAAGTATGCAATATAATTATTACCTTCCAGCAATGTATGTATGCAAATCACTCAAATTATAAAAATATTATTGTGAGCAACACTTTTTAAATGAGAGTTTATAACACTCCAAACAAGAAATAATTGAATATTATGAGAGAACAAAAAAAAAAAAAATAAAACACTAACAGGAAAAAACAAAGAAATAAATTTCTTGTAATAATATAGAAAGAAAAAACACTTTTTTACTGACTAACACAGGAAAAGAGGCAAAAATTATTTTTTTCACAGCAAGAACTAGTACTTAACAATCACTTTATTAAAACTTTTTAATTTAAACTTATTAACAAATGCCAAAAATTAATTAAAAAGATCAGATCAAAAATAAAATGACACAGTGAGCACCAACTGAGTGAAACTGATTGATTGCACCCATTGCCTCCCGCCAGTCATGAGAACACCTTACACTTCCTTTGTCACTATCCAGCACTCTTTCATTTAAGAATGAATCATCTAGGGAGTAATTAATGACGTCTTAGGTAGTTTCTAGAACTTCGGCTTATAGCCTTCTGAGCTTCGTCAATGCCTCTAAATGGCTTGACTGCTAACAGAACACATAGGTTTTAACATTGAGGGTATCATAACGGATCTATATGGATCTAATAAGTGTGTAGGTGACAAGATCAACTGTCGGCCCTTCTACCTAACCTAAGACTGCAATTTGATATGAAAACGCAAAAAATTATTAAAACCTACAAAAAGTGGGCGTGGCAAGATACTTTGTATGAACGAATTGCTTAAAAGAACATAACCTAAAGCAAAAAAGTGACAAAACCTTCAACTTCAAGAGTATGTCTTGTTAAATGATATGTTGTTTGACCTACAATATTGGAAGGTCCACTCTCTTCCTCGAAACAATTACACATCATGAATGGTTTTAATTGAAAATTGAAAGTAATTCGCCCTGGTTCCTTACGAATTGTTAACTTGTCTCTAATATATACATAGTTATACATATTTAAAAAGAAAAACAATCTACAAATCCACAATGAATGATACCAAAATTCGACAGTCTGAGAATTAGCACCACTGGGTGATGGGGAAGAGATAATTATCGGTCCTCTCTTCCTTTGCAGTTCTATGGGTCAAACATGACTGATCACTGAAGGCTGCAATCTACCTATTCGTTATACGGATATTTTATAATACTTACGTTAGTAAATTAAATAAATACCATCTCAAAATCATTAAAAACTAACAAGTCTTGTATTTATATATTTGTATAATATATTATTTCAATGCATTTGCCAAATTTACAATTGTTTTAATTATATTTAAATAGTATACATTATCTTAATCGTAAGGATCCATCTTATGTCTAAGAAAAACAAAAATAAGAGACAAAACAAATAATAATAAAATCTTCTAAATTTAAAATTTAACTAAATTATAAAAAAAATAAGAAAAATAAAAATAAAGAAACACGTGAACTGGGGTGATTTTACTACTAAAATTCATATTTATATAAGAATCACATTGAAAACTGTCATCAAAAAACTTTACTGTACAAGGACATTTCTTAGAACTAAAAAATATATATTGTTTTTGTTTGTTTTGTTTTTGTAAAAATATTTGGGTGATATTTTTTTTGCTAACACTCCAAGCACAAATCGAAATAATTTTAACGTATACATTTATGTTTATAAAGAGTGCTTTGCTTATTACATAGAAAAAATAACTTAAACCTAATACTATTACACTATTGCGAGTCCTTTGTTTATGCTTTCCAAGTGTTCCTTGGCCTTGATGCGCAGTGTAGCTATTGAGTTTGACCGAATGTCTACCGAATTGCCAGCACTGCCGTCTGCATCCTCTCCGCAAGGATCGATTTTCAACATCTTTCCCGTTGCACTTCCAGGACTACTCATGGACAACGACGATGTGGAGAGATTCTGTGGCGAAGGTGTCATAGTAATGTTGCTGTGTGATGATGGAGACTGGGCCAAGGGTGGCAAGGAGGAGCTGCTTGGACCACCACCACACCACCTCCTCCTGGCTGAAGCATAATCTGTGAATGTGGCGAACCACTTGCGGCGGAGAGTAAATGGGGAGAACTTCGCGATGACAATGAGAGATTCTGCGGTGGACCATTATTGTTGTTGTTGTTGTTGTTATTAGATGCTGCTCCTCCGTTGACCATCGATGCCATCTGCGGTGGAGACGGCAGTCGCAGACTCGACGAACTCATTTGTGGTGGCATTGTGACCAAAGTTTGTGGCGAAATACGTAATCCTTGTGGTGATTGTTGTGAAAGGCCACTGGAATTTGATCCCATTGGAATGACTCCTGGCGGTGGCGGTGGTGGTGGTGGTTGAATAGGGCCACCCGGATGTGGATGATGATGATGGTGGTGGTGATGATGGGACATTGCTGCCAAGCTACCCATGGTCAAATTGGATGGGGCCAAACTAAGGGGCGGAGTTAAATAGCTTGGATAGACAGTCTGCGGGTGTGAAAGAAAACCTAGATGGATGGGAATAGAGAAATGCTAATTTTAGTCATAAAATTTGCCAAAACTTCGTTCATATTTTAAATGTTTGATGTGATGTGAAGGACTATTTACCTGGCAGCGCTGAGAGTAGTGGTGGTGAAAGCCAAGGATCGACTGGCATGCCGGAACTGTTGCACGATAAACGATGGGGCAGCTGAGAGAAATGTGTCAGACCTAAACGGAGACTTTCAGACTTCTCTTGGCGACGCCATTTTGCTCGGCGATTTTGAAACCAAACCTTGAATGATACAAAAAGATTACATTTTTAATAATTTCAACACCAATCGCAATTTTAGAAATGCATAGGTTTGAAATGTCTTCAAATGGGAGACTTTATAACATTAATAAGGAAAGAATATTATTTAATAGAAGAGACTCGAACAAAGCTGGTAAGTTCCAATAATTTTTAAATATATAAATAAATAAAACATTTAAATAATTTTAATTTTAAGGCGTTTATTAAAAAACAAATTTAAACCTTATATACAATTATTTTAATATTATATTAATATTAAGCAACACGTTTCGGAAGTAAAATGGAATGGAAGATGGAATTTACTTCCGAAACGTGTTGCTGAATATTTGATTTACTAAAATGCATGTGTATACAGTTTAAAATTTGTTTTTTTTAATAAAAGCCTTAAAATTAAATTTTTTTTAAAGTTTAATTTATTTATATGTATTTATATTTTACCCCAAAATTGGAGACATCAAACCACAAAATGTATCCAATAATTTAATTTTTGCATTTTTAAGACCAAAATACCATTTTGCGAAGCGTAAAGTAAGCATTACCATTTCGATTTTACAAAAATATAAAATTACAGAAGGTAGGTACTGTGCCCATCCTTAACTGCCTTGCGTCGTACATGCTTAAAATAAATAAAAAAATAAATAAATCGATGTTTCCCAATGGCATTTCGCAAAGTTTATTTTTGGCCGCAAAAGTTGAACGAAGCTGGTAGATATAATCTAATTTTGCCAAGCGGATATTTTTTTTGTTAAATTTAAAAATTACTTAAACATGAAAGTTGTGTTGTTTTGTGCTCAGTTTGTGTCTTCATGAGCCGAAAAAATACAATAAAAATTCGAATAAATGCAATTCTTACTGCCGAAAAACTTTTTGCCAATTTGCGATTTTTGTTTAAATATTTACGGCAGAATACAGCACACCATTTTTTGAAGATTAAAATACTTAGCCCCATTTCCAATAAAAAATATATCAATGTACCCATCATGCGCTGCCTTGTGCGTAAATATTTAGAAGAAAAATCGCAAATTTTCAAATTTTACGGATAAAAGTTTTGTGAAAATTAAAATTTTTTTTAATTTGAAAGTCGAGTCCTTTTGTGTTCTGTTTGTGCTGCTTTATACTGAAAAGACAATCACAACAAAAACATAAATGTTAAAAAAGGAGCCAAGTTCTTATGTGTACAAAAAACCTGTGCGTAAAAAGTCAGCCAAAAAACGTAATGAGATCTAAAATATATGCCAAGTTTTAAGGTCATGAAGTTTAATATCAAATATCTTAAGAAGAGTAATATCGAAACAATTCCAAATCATGACAGAAATTTGGTAATTAATGATTACCGATTAAAATTTGGTGGGTTCACTGGTCAAGTTTTCATACATTTTAAATTTGTGATTAAGTAAGTATTTAAGAGAAAACTTGCCAAGTAAATCCACCAAATTTTAATCAGTAATCATTAACAACCAAATTTCTGTCATGATTTGGAATTGTTTCGATATTACTCTTCTTAAGATATTTGATATTAAACTTCATGAACTTAAAACTTGGCATATATTTTAGATCTCATTACTTTTTTTGGCTGACTTTTTACGCACAGGTTTCTTGTACACATAAGAACTTGGCTCCTTTTTTAACATTTATGTTTTTGTTGTGATTTATTTCGCCAGGTGAAAGTAAAAGCAATTCTGATAAAGTGGGTGGATCGCACCCCCCCCCCTGAATGGGCAATTCCAAATTTTCGATTTTTTTCCTTTCTAAATACTTCAAGTCCTACCGACCTACCAATTTTCATCGTTCTACAACAATCGGAAATGCTTCATATAGTTTATAAGAATTTTTAAGAACGTGGGTCGATGCCACGCCCCCTGAACTGAAAATTCCAATTTTTCGATTTCTTTATTCTAAGTACTTTAAGGCGTACCGACCAACCAATTTTCATCGTTCTACAACAATCGGAAGTACTCCATATGATTTATAAGAATTTTTAAGAATGTGGGTGGATGCCACGCCCCCTGTATGGAAAATTCCAACTTTTCATTTTTTTTCTTTCTTAGTACCTCAAACCCTACCAACTTACCAATTTTCATTGTTCTACAACAATCGAAAGTGCTCCATATAATTTATAAGAGTTTTTAAAAAAGTGGGTGAATGCCACGCCCCCTGAATAGAAAATTGCAGATTTTCGATTTTTTCCTTTGTATGTACCACAAGGCCTACCGTTTTGCGAAATTTCAAGTTTCTACGATGTCGGGAAGTGCTCCATAATTTTGATGATCTGTCAGTGAGTCAGTCAGTCAGTGAGTCAGTGAGTCAGTGAGTCAGTGAGTCAGTCAGTTACGGTTTTTGCAATTTTTGAAGTCCTATATCTTGGGAACTACTAATGCTAAAGAGTTGAAATTTGGTGAGCCACCTGTGTTTGATCAGTTCAGCAAATACTCCGAATTTGAAGTTTCTGACTTTATTGGTACTGAAGTTAGAGGGGGGTTGAAAATCGCCTGAGTTTGTTCCTGTAAAAAGGGTGTAGTGCCGCGAACTTGGCTGGGCACTACCGTGCCCTTTGATAAAAAAAATTGCATAGCTGCAACTTTTCCGGCCAGAAAATAATTTTGCTGATTTGCGAGTTTGCGATTTTTTTTTTAAATACTTACGGCACAAGGCAGCACAAATTGGCCATATTTTAGTTAAAGTATTTTTTTTTAGTGAAAATGTCGATGCTTACTTCACGCTACGGCCCGTATTTTTGCCCGTAAATGTCGAACGAAGCTGGTTATGCATAATCTAATTTTGCGAAGCATAAAGTAAGCAAACACTACCATTTTCGGTTTTCAAAAAAAAAGAAAAATATACTGCTGTGCCCATGTTGCCTTGCGCCGGATAAAATTTTAGTGAAATCTAAAAATTACTTAAATATGAGAGATGTGCTGTTTTTGAGCTTAGTAGTAGAGCTGCTTTATGCCGAACAAATAACAAAAAAATTTGCATAAATGCAATTTTTACGACCAAATAACTATTTTGTGAGTTTGCAAATTTTCTAATTCTTTTAATACTAACGAAACAAGGCAGCATTATACAACACAACATTTTTTTTGAAAATCGAAAATGAAGATGCTTAAATCACGCTTAAAAGCTGGTAGGTATATCCTCCTGTTTGCAACTTTGAGGGCCAAAAAACAGTACCATTTTCAATTTAAAAAAAAATGATCGTGCCCATCATGTGCTGCTTTGTGCCATAAAGAAAAATCGCAATTTTGCAAATTTAACGAATATAAATTTTGCGAAATTTAAAAATTTGTTAAAAATGAAAGTTCTGCTATTATGTGTTCAGCTTGTTCTAATATGCACCGAAAATATTACAAAAAATTTTGTATAACTGCAACTTTTAAGGCGAGAAAATCTATTTTGCGAATTTGCAAACTTGCAAGTTTTTTTAAAATTAACGTTTGGAAATGACAGCGTTTCGCAAAGTTTATTTTTGCCCGTAAAAGTTGCAAATATGCATAATTTGTTTTATCTCATATCTCATATGGTAGCACAAACTGAGCACATGGCAGTACAATTCAATTAGTCAAATGTTAAACCTAAAAAATAAAATGCACGACTGGGTCGCACGTACTAGCTCTTATGTTCAAGACACTGCGAGTTTAAGAAAATTGTATATACAAACATGGAAATTATGAGAGAAAAATGTAGAGAAGCATGAAATACGACATTTAAATTGGCTGAAACAACTCTTTTGACAGTTTGAGGTGAAAAAAGAGTACGCCATTTTAATTCATGATGGAATATGATTGTATCGGAAAAAAAAATTTAAAATCGTTGGAGCGGTTTTTTTTTAATTAATTTTGTATATATAAAATTCTTAAAACATTTTTAAGAAAAAATTTTGGTATGCAGATTTAAGCTATATATTTATGTGTATATAAAAACAAAATTTGAAAAAAATTGTCAACCCGTTTTTGATATATCGAATTTTCAAAAAAAAGTTTGAAACTTTTTTTAAAAATCCAAAAACTTATTTTTTGAAAATTTTGATATGCAATATTATTTGATTTTATCTGAAATTTGTATATAAGAAAAATCATCTAAATCCGTTCCGCCGATAACGAGAAAATTCAAAATAAAAAATACGTTCTATGACAGGTACTATTAATAGTTGCAAAGTGTTAAATTTTATAATTTTTGGTAGTAGATCGTACTAATTTTAGTATATACAAAAAGTTTAATCAAAATCGTAGGGGTCGTTTGTAAGCAAAAAAATATTTTCCTTTGCGGTTTTTTAACTTTTGTATGAAAGGTACCGTTATTTTTTCATAAATGTAAAATTTTTTCTAAAAATATTTTAGAAAGTATTAAAAAAGTCTTAAATATTGAGTTTCAAACAAATCGATCATGTCGTTTTCGAAACATTTGATTTTCAAAAAAAAAAATTGAAACATTTTTTAAAAATCCAATAAACATTTTTTCAAAAATTTTCGTAAACAAAACTATTTATATTTTTTGGAAGCTTCTGTGTAAAAAAAAATAATTGAAATCGGTCATACCGTTTTGAAGAAAATCAAAAATAAAAAAAATGGTTCTTTGGGAGGTACCATTAATAACCATTTTTGAAAAATGTTTTTCCACCCAAAGAAAGCCTTTACTAAAATAAACTTATTGAATTTTTTTTAAGAAAAGTTGTCGAGCCGTTTTTGAGAAAAATACGATTATGTAAATTTGCCAAAAAAAAATGTATGACAGGTACCGTTATTTTTGGTTCTAAAAAAAAAATGAAAAAAACGTGTCGGCAAAATCACCAAAAACCACTAAGTACCAAGTTTGAAGAAAATCGATCGAGCCGTTTAGGCTGTAGACGAACAGACAGACAGACAGACAGACAGACAGAATTTTGCCACCCTCTTTTTTGGTGTTCTCTATCATCGTAATATCATGTTTGATTGTTATCTCAAAATTTTTTTTTTGCACGAATCCAAAACTTGCCTTATAGTACCTATAATCGCAAGTAAAAATCATAAATTTTTTTGACCGTAAACATTGCAATCATGCATTTTGTTTGTATATTTCTTGCGAATAGCAGCACAAACTCAGTGAAAAAACAGCACATGTTTGATTCTTAAGAAATTTAAGAAAAATTTCATTTTTAAAATTTTCGAATTTTTATCAAAACAATTTTTTTTTCTTGAACATCGAAATAGGCGTTGCTAACTTCAAGATAAAAATGTTATCTTAGTACGACCAAAAAAAATAAAAAGGATCCACTTGGCAGCAAAGGTTGAGCATATCACAGCACATTTTTTTTTTACGAAAATTGAAAATGGCAGTGCTAAATTCACGCACACCTTTCGTAAAAGGGTTACAACTTTTTATATTTAAATGTGAGTTTTTTCATAATTTGTCATCAACTTGACAGTTTTTTTTGTCAATTCTGACAGTTTTTTTCTTTTTTTTGAAAAGGAGTAAACTGAAAACACTTTTTTTTATTTAATTTCAGATTGTTTCATAGTTTTGCTCTTAATAAGCCATATATTAGTCATTATTTAGGTGTGCCAATTTAAAAACTGTCGTACAATTCTTTACGTTGTTTATTGTTTATTGATTTGCTTATTTGACAAAAATTTACAAAGCACTCTTTTGAAAAGTTAGAACTTGTTTATTGTTTCATATTTATCGGAAATTAATAGTTAATTAGATGTAATAATTGAATATGAAGAAAATTTAAAAAGAAATTCTTCTGTTTAAGTGGGCGAAACGCAATCATGGAGTTGAGCTCACTTGAACTTTTAACTTTGTTAATTAGATGTGATAAGTTCAAACTTATTATTTAATTTCAGTTCAGTTCAAGTTTTATTCGAAAGGGCCTTAATATACTAATTCCATGAATTCAATTCCAATTTTCATGACAACAAAACTTCTAGGCTTCATACCTATATCCTGTCCGAAGAATATATAACCAAACTCTCTCGTTTCAATTCGAATAGAATACATAAATTGTGTTCACCTCTCCACCTTCTTTCAATTTACTGACTGTAGTGTAGCTGAATAGAATCCGACATTCAAATTAACTTAATTTACAAAGAAATATACCAATTTGAACTTCCGTCCTATGTCAGGCATCATCATGAAGTTCGGTGAGGTATCGGTCGCTATAGGGGAAAGGTGTGGAATGAATATATAAAGATATAAATTTACCTTAAACGTCCTCATAATCCAACAAAAACAAAAATAATAGACTTTGCCATCCGCACACTCCTATAAAAAGAAAAAAAAAATTGTCCCACTTCGAACTCACCTTCTTCAATATTCTTCTTTTTTCAAAAAAAAAATAAAAAAGAAAGAATACCAACCAAAATTTTCCTTAGGAGACTTTTGTGTCAAAAGTCAATTTTCCAATTTGCAAACTGTCAAAAACATTTGAAAAGCAATTTGTGTCCCCGGGTAAAAGTTTTCCAATAAAATCCCCCCATAAACGAAAGAGATGGCGACACTTAATCACATTCATTCAACCTGCTCTGGAGTTGGAATGGGGGAAAGGCGGGAACGTATGTGGGTGGAAGGATAAAAAGAAGAAATGGTAAGAGGATCCAATTTAATGTGAATGTATGTGTGCGGGGTATATTTACAAGGGGATTCCCATTAAACTTGGTCCTGCTGATGCTGGGCGAAGAGAATCTCATCCTTTTGCCTTATAAACCCCAATCTAAACCCAAATGGAAATTACAAAATTGATTTCAATGATTCAATTAAAGGGAAGCGCAAATACCCTGCACACACACACACACATACACGCATATAGACCTTTAAACAGATTTGTATATACACATTTACACATACACACAAATCAACAACAAAAAATGGAGGGATTCGATTTAAAAACATCGTGGTTCGGTAAAAGGTTTCAGTAGACAAACAAGAAGAAGATAAAAACAAAAATTTATTAATTAAACTTGAAACTGTTTGTTATATGGGGGAGAGGTTAATGAGGCTTAGGTGGTGTTGGTGTTTGATGTTGGTGCAGAGTATGCTTGCGTTGTATTAGTTAAGGGAGGCTTTGTGGGGGATGATATTTCCCAGCAAACATTTGTGTGAACGTTCATTGAACATTCAGTGAAAATGAAGAATATGTATTCGAGAAACACTCACTTCAGTGAATCAAATGTGAATATACTCAAATATCCCATCACTTTTACCTCATACGCGGGGAAGGGGATTTGTGTTGACTTTTTTCATAATAAAAAAAATATCGAGACTTTTTTCCTTCACATAATATGAATAAAAGTGAACGCGCACAAGCGATCCTCAAAAGAGGTATATCTTGGGTGCGTCCATTTTTATTCACATAAACTGAATGTCCCTTTCATTTTGTTTTGAAAAGCCATAACGGGACCTAGACGCGCCAAAACTGAAACAAAAGTTATGCAAAGAGGAAATTCGTCACTTTCATTCAATTTGGCGTATTGTTATTGTACGGACGGAACTATATCCATTGTGGCAGTGAAAACAAAAATAAAAAAGATATTGAATAAATTAACAAATAAACATAATAAAGTGATAAAAATAAAGTGACATCTCATTTGTTGTGACAACATTTCAATTGAATTTAAAATAAAATAATATACTTTAGCAAAATTTATCCTAAGTTTCATTCGATAAATCTAGGGAAATCAAACTGTTAATGCAGATAATTTTACCATTTTTAAATAGCATTTTGTATAACCACACTGAAATAATATTTACATTCAGTTCTATGGTATACATTCGAATTATTAAAGAATCATTTTAATAAATTAAATATAATTCAATTTATATTCACTAAACTGAATGAGGAAACTCCAATTTATATTCATATTAATGAATCAAATCTGTCTCATTTAAATGATTCAAAAAAGATTCATGAATTGTTCAGTGAAATGAATATATAAGCGTCCTATTTACATTCACTAAAGTGAAGAATTACTCTATTATTAATGAAACATAAAAACGATTCGAATTCGAAGTAATGCTACCCAGTAAATTTGATCCAAACCGGTTTATAAATGAGTTCATAAATGAGGGTTTCTTTCACTTCTGTGAATTATTTATAAATCATTTCTGAAGGGAAATGTTTGCTGGGTTGTGAAGTGCTAGTAAAGTAGATAGACTGATGGTTTAAAGAAAAACCGAAGATAATTAAATGCGAAAAAAGATCAAGAGATGAAACTCAATTAGCAGAAGCTTTAATTAGAATGGCGATGGTATACAATGGTAAGTAACAGAGGGAGAGGTTCATAATGGTGGCAAAAATTTGTTTACCTACTTTTATTTTATTTGCACTGTGTGTATTACAAGCAAAGAAATTAATTTGGTAGAAAGTCTTTTTGTGTTTTCTAGCTTCTACAAAAATTTTGATTGATATCGGTAGATCCATTGATGAGGAAATTGAATATAAAAATAAAACGTTATATGGTAGGTACTACCGTTAATAACAATTTTTGGTAGTATTGTTTTTACCAAAGAGAGCATTACGTACAGAAATACATTTACTTTTATTCATCAAAATCAATAGAGCTCTGTCACAAGTAAAAACTTATAAGCTGTCAAGTAAACAATTTAAAAATAATTTTCTCGTTTCTTACAGCTATATTATTCACTCCAGGTGTAAGTAAGGTTTAAGTGAATTTTAAACCTGTCCTATTAACTCGCATTTTTTAAACTTTTCAATTTAAACTTTTGTTCATAATATTCACTCAAAATGCTCATTAAACTCGGTAGATTTAAAATACATTACAACCGGATGTAAAATTGTTTAAACTAGACTATACACCAATTTTTAACATACGGAATGTAAATAGTTTGACATTTGTCAGCATGTGTTTCCTGTTTGTTGTTGTATTTCAGACTTTATCGTTCAAAATTTGAAAATCCCGATTTGGCGTTTGAAAAACAAACATTGAAATTATTGTCTATTAATTTATCTCATTTAATAAATTGATACAAAAAAAATGTCGAATCGCAAAATAAAAGGTGGTAGTTATGGAAGCAATAACCCCGAGCGGGGAAATGATAAAACAAGAGGAAAACGTTTTTCCCAAACCGGAAATATTAAATATTTAATCATCGCGCAAGCCCGCTTGTACATGCGGTACACTCGACGAGAACGCCGTTGATACTCCATCTGGTCCAGAAATGCATCTTATGACGACAAAGACATTGACATTTAATTACTAAAGCCTTATTTTGTCGCTTTTATTTTATTTTATTTTAATTTTATTTTTTATTTTGTATTTGCGTTAAAACTTCAAATATGACTTTGCTTGGCTAAAATGAGTGAATGTACTGAAAATCTAGTTTACACCTGGGTTTAACTACTTTAACAGCTCCCTGGAGGGCAGTTAAAATTGGATCGGGTTACAAGCGACAAAGTTTAATAAATAGGGTTTATTCCCGAGTTTAGAGAGTGAATATTATGCGCTTGGGTTGAACTTTTGAGACTTAACTCACTTTTAACCAAGGTGTAAATTTAAAACCGGAATAATTGAGTGAATAATATGGCTGTTATTGTTTTTTTTTTTTTAACTTTTGCTCATTCTTATTTTTACTTGCGATATACATAGGGACCGTATTACCTCTTGGCATGATGGTTAGTGCGTAGAACTGTCATGCCGAAGGTGTGGGTTTGATTCCCAGCCGTGCCACCTAAAAACAGAAATGTTTTATCCGAGGTACTGCCTCTTGCGAGGAACTGACAAATCCTCCAAGAGTATACTTGTCATGAAAAAGTGCTTCTCACTTAGCCGTTCGGACTCGGCAACAAACTGTAGGTCCCCTCCATTCCTGCCAACAATACGCACACAGGAATGGTTGAGAGTTGTAAGTCACTAGGCCCTGGTTCTCCACGAGTTGCGCCACCCAATTTATTTTGTATACATAGGGACCTATACTGCTTTGTACATAGGGCAGGTTTTGGATTTGTGCGGACAAACATTTCGGGATTTGTATCAAACTTGACATTACGATGATAGAGAACCCAAAAAAGTAATTGCCAAAATTCGGTCTGTCTGTCTGTACTTCGAACTATAGCCTTTACCATGGAATCGATTTTATTTAAGTTTCTTACATATGTATATTAGGGTGGTCCTTAAATTGGACATTGTCTTGGATAGCCCTCATTCGATTCAAAACATTGAAAAACAATTTCCCTAATTTTTTCAGATTTTTATTTCACCCCCCTGGTCTCCCTTTTTTCACTTCAAGGTACAAATAATGGAGTTAGGGTGATTCTTAAAACACGCAAAAAAAAAGTCAGAACTTAAAGATTATATTCAGATGAAAAAAAATCGTATTGGAGGGGGGGTCTATTTCCCCCCGTTCAGGCGGGAGGGGTAATTTTCTAAAAATTTGACCCAAAATAGAAAAAAAATTATTAAAAAACAACGGGACCACTTACAATGGCATGCTATAGCTTTTTTTAAATCCATGAATCCAGTTTCTAATATATTTTTTAAATCAAGTTTTTATTGTAAATAGTTTCTGAAAAAAATAATTTTCAAACGTAAAAAACTATAATTTTTGTTTTTATTTTTAGGTTTGAAAATTATTTTTTCAAAAACTATTTACAATAAGAACTTGATTTAAGAAATATATTAGAAACTGGATTCATGGATTTAAAAAAAGCTATAGCATGCCATTGTAAGTGGTCCCGTTGTTTTTTTCTATTTTTTTTTTTTTTCTATTTTGGGTCTAATTTTTAGAAAATTACCCCTCCCGCCTGAACGGGGGGAAATAGACCCCCCTTCGATATGATTTTTTTTTCATCTGAATCTAATCTATAAGTTCTGACTTTTTTTTGCGTGTTATAAGAATCACCGTAACTCCATTATTTGTACCTTGAAGTGAAAAAGGGAGACCAGGGGGGTGGAATAATAATCCGGAAAAATTATGAATTTTTTTTTTTCTCCATTTAGAGTAATTTGATGCCTATCCAAGTTGGATTTTCACACTTCACCCCCACTAGCGGGGCCAGTTGGACCAGTTGGTGGGGTAAGTTGGACCAAAGCCTAAAAAGTGGAAATAGGAGCTTTATTAAGGACAAAAGCACTGTTAGTTTGAACTTAATTTTATCCCAAACTATAACTTAATTCAAGGCACAACATAAGATAACGCAAATGAAATGGCACCATAAACAGTAATAGAGAATCTTGTATGGGCCTGATTTCAGCAAGAATGGCATTGCACCCACTCCTCGTCGGGTTAAGTCTCAGAATATGCTTCCATACACATCGAAAATAACATACAGCCATAACATTCTTCTTCCTCTTTGGAACTTTATCTGTTCAAAAATGTTCATACTATTTTCCAATATAAAACATTTATTTTTAATTCAGCGGGGCAAGTTGGTCCGCCTGGTCCAACTTACCCCACACCTATCTTGAGGAATATATTCCCTTATTTTGCAAACAACACTTAGAATTCTTCAATTTCAAAAATGGAATGCAAATATTCAATAGCAGAACTCACAAAATTAGTATACTTTGTTAAAAAAATCCCTTGTTTTCATCACGATAACACAAAAAGAAACAAATTCGTTTTTTTTACTTTTGTACCCAAAAAACACATATTAGCGTGTGGTTCTCCTTTGGCAGAAGAAATCCACCTTAAACCAGTTTAGCACGTATGATTTAGTAACAATGCTTCATTCGTGTATGATCGTCTTCATTTAGTTCTTGTGGTTTCTGAGTTATTCGCGTGGTCCAACTTGCCCCGTTGTCCAACTAGCCCCGCCCTACCCTATCATATAAATCATAAAATATGGATCTTCTCACGAACCATAAGAAATAAAGTTCACGAACAATAAAATTTTCTATCTACAAAAATGTATAGTTCTCTCACGAATAAACTAAATACCTTTTTGTCGGTACCTCTCGTTCTTAAGAGATCGGAAAAATAAATAAGGTTATCTCACGATAAGGGTCTAAAAAGATGCTTAAAACAAATCATTCTTCATCGAGCATCCATTCACTATACAGTTGTGAAGTGATTTAGTTTCGAAACATTTTTTCTTGAAATGGGGAAAATAAAGACAGTTAGGGTCAATGTGGGTAAATGTAAACTGGGGGAAATGAAAACATAGCTCATATCAAACTCTAGTTATGTCTATTTGACACATACGTTAGTGGAAACGGTGAACGCATTCATATTTTATCACATACTTCAAACTCATTGCTGTCAAAAGAGAATTTATTTGAAAATTGCATTTCCCGTGAAAGTTCATTTTTGAAAGTGCCAAACAAGTCGTTATTCTTTCAGAGAAATTAATTATTTTTGCAGATTCTATTGGGTAAGTACAATTTGCAAATACTTTTTAGTCTTACATTTTGATGTAGATTCGATGTGAAAAAAAAATCACAAAAATTCATGAAATTTAAGTCGATTGTCATGTGTTTACATTTACCCCAGAATATTTTTTCATATGGGAAAATGTGAACATTATTCTAGGGGTAAATGTGAACATATATTTTTCATAAAATTATTGGTTTAAATTAAAGTAATTGGTTTCTATTAATTTAAGATTGCTATTATGCCACGAAACTACATATTGAAGAAGCCACCACCATCATATTCAGTGGATGATGTTGCAAAAGCGGTCTGCAACGTACAGAACAAAAATATGACGTTCAGAGCCGATTTTTCGCCGATACCTTCAACCTCCAAAGGTGTGAAATATTCTTATTTAAATTCTATTCGATAATAAAATCTTATTTCTTCATTATTAGCTGCTTCATCAGTTGCCCCCATGGCCCATTTTTTCGCAGTTCCTTCTCAGCTGCAAAACGCAACTCCGAAACGAAAAGTAACTCCCCGTCTAAAGCAATTTCAATATGGAGAAATTTTAACTACGGATGAAGTTCTACAGCATTTGAAAGAAGCGGAACAAAAAAAGATTGAATAAAATCAGCCAAAGAAGGGAGTTCCAAAAGGAATTGAGTTAAAGAAGAAACCTTTTGAAAGAAAAAAGAATGTGATTGCATCTTCATCCTCTCATGAAGAAACCGTCACCTACACACCAGCTGATGATGAACTTATAGATTTAGACTGGGGGGAAGGAGAAAATGGGATTGGGCCTAATGAAGTTGATATGATCGAGCCGAAACAAATTCAGGACTTCCGATTGGGAGAATTTGTTCTGGCTTCCTTTAAGGGCGGAAAAAGAAACTCGAATTTATTTAAGTACGTTTGCCGAGTAGAACACCTTGATATTAAGGAAAAAGAAATAAAAGTCCAAGGGTTCTCTGCGTTAAACTGATCCAAAACTATGTTTAAAATCGTGAAGAAAGATATCAGTTTCATAAAAGTATCCCAAGTCATTGCAATGCTTCCATTACCGAAGGAGGCATTAGAGGACGATGGAACCACAATTTATTCATTTGAGGGATATGTCCCTGTCAAGGAAATACGTTAATGAACAATACAACTTGTTCCTGTTAATCAAACTTTTGTATTTTTATGTCTTTTCAAATAAATCTTTCTTATGTAAACAATAATTTTAAATTGTTTCATTCTTTTTTGGGGTAAAAGTAAACACGCAGTTTTTGTATTTTTCTCAATGCCAAAAGTTATATATTCGCTTTTGTTTTTATTTCCCATAATTAAGCTTCCATTATCATGCCTAGTCCATGAAATCCCTGTTTGCTTTTACCCCTGAATTTATAAAAAAACAAAAACAAGGTGGGGTATTTGTAAACATACCATATTTGACAGTTATTTAAACAATTTTGAAAATATTTGTTTATATTTATACAAAAGAATTGCCATTATTTCATATTTCCTTTTAAAAATTTCCGTCAAAATGTTTTGTAAAAACATGTAAAAAAATAAAGTCGAAAATTAAAAACAAACATGAATTTGTTTACATTTACCCACATTGACCCTATGTAAATATTTTTCTTATAATTAAAAAGCTGGCGAATCTTCAAAACATAGGTGGTCCCCATCTTTCACACCATTACTTGTCAAATTCTATTGAAGAATGGCTAAGATGTTGATAAGATTAAAAAATCTTTAAGAAATTAGAAATTTTCGTGGTTGTCTTACTGCTCCGGAAAATGGTGATTTTAGGGTACTTGGGTGATAAGGTGTCAAAAACTTTTTGGACGCCGAAAACGATTGGTTTTTGGACGATATGCTTAGATTGTGATAACGAAGAGACAGTGAGCAGGCACCCATATACATTGCAGGAACTGGAGAAGTGAAAGACAATTTTGAACGTGTTGTTGAATTGGTGGAATTACATACATAAATGTCAACCCCACAAACATGGTAAGACAGAACAAAAATTAAAGTGCACCATAGCACCATATACTTCGTATGTATTGATATTTAAATGGTAAAACTGTCTTCCAATTAAAGATCAAGATATCTTAACCCAACGCACATGGTTATTATTTTGTTTCGGTTCCTGGCGTGTCGGGAAGTTTTGAACAAAATGTTGCTGAAGAAGTGCAAGTGTTTCAACATTTATTGGAGTCCCGGAGACGTATAGGTATACCTTCTGCCTACATATGAACGAAACTAGCTGAAATTTGTATGTACAAGTCCACGTTATATGGACTTATTTCTTCAGTGTCAGGCAATTCAATTTGTGATAGCGTTTCTTCAGCTTGGTTTACAGATTCAGTGTTGTGGATTTCGACACCATCATTTAAAAGATATTTCCAATGATCACTTATTTTTTTGCTTAAAAAAATGTTAAATCTGAACAGCATAAAACTAGTTTTATATATAGTCAAAATGAAAAACTCGTTTCAAAACCTAAACTAGTTTTATCTTAAGAAATGAAAAATATCGACGTTTTTAAAACAAGTTTTGGTTAATTTTTATAGAACTCAAAACAAAACTAATTTTACCTTAAACTAGTTTCATTTCTATTTTTAGAAGTTCTCAATAATAGTGCTGTAAATAAATAATCAAAAATTACATTTTTCTGTCATATTTGAATGGTTCGTGAATGACTCTTCAATAGATAACGCATGATAAATTCGGGATCGAACCATGTTTAACAGATCCTGGTAGATTTGATTTTATCATGATATCGAATTTTATTTTAAAAGAATCAAAAAATAAGAATGAAATTCCCATTTGAAGTTTTCACGGGAAAACGAATCATATTTTACCGCTCTACGAGTCTTGCTTATTTTTATACCGAAAATTGTTAATAACGGTACCTGCCGTAAAATGTTTTTTTTTGATTTTTGAATTCCTCAATAATGGATTTACCGATTATAATACATAGCTGTTTTTACACAAAAAATCCTTAAAAATTTTAATAATATTTCATATCAATATTTCGTTTCCATATTTGTTTTTATTCAATATTTCAAAAATGGGTTCATAAATTTACTTGAAAGTAAGTTTTTTTTTAATGTATTTTAAAAAATACTCACAATTAGCATACCAAAGTTGTTGCTTAAAAATAAATACCTATTTTATTTTTAAGAAAACAGATTGTTTCTTTTCAAATTTTAATATAACTAATAATTAATTACTTTCAATCTAGGATTTACTATTTTTCTGAAACAAAATTTAAAGACGAACAAAACGATACCCTACGTTTTTATTATATCCCTCATGTGTTCCAATTATTAAAATTATGTATGTACCTGTACATACCATAGTCGATAACTCGACTTATATATTTGATAGCCGAATAACAATACCTACCCAAGAAAACAGTTTTATGAAACAATGGCACACTTGGGCGTATACGTGCTTTTTTATTCAATGGTTTTTAATATTTTCTTCGATTTTGGTTATCGAACTTAATATTTTTACTGTCAACTTTATTTGTTAGTGGACATTTTTTTTGATAACATATAAACATTAAAATCAAATGAAGAAATCAATCAAATCCTTATCAAAATAAATAGCCACATATAAAAAAAAAGCTGAAAACAAAAATTTATTTTTCAAAATGGCTTTTTATGGCTTTTAGTCCTACAAATTGGCGTTTCGTACGGCTTACTTACTTGAACTCATCAGGGACTTAGTAAGGGCTTTGTCATACGCAATTTGTTTTAAGTTCAGGCCATAAAAAGCTATTTTGAATCAATAATTCAACAAGTCCAATCCTTAATGCTAAGTCTTCTACTTGGCTGATTTATTTCAGTAGTATATAGAATTTGTGTTATAAAACCTTCTTATTAAAAATTTATTTTATTGAAGATTAATTCAACGGTTTGTGATACATGTACGACTACAAAAATTGACAAGTATGTACATTATGAACATGTTCTTTTTATAGGAAGCTTAAATACATTGTTTTCTATATTGATTTTTCAAAGTTATGCTTTTTAAAGGTTTTGCCCTATGTTTCTCTTTTTTGCAAAAATAACTATTTTCTACGATGCCAACGTATGGTTCTGAAGTTATATACATATCTCTCTAGAAGGAAATATCATACTCAGACTCTCATCTTTCCACCACCTTATAGGAAAAGAGTCAATGGGCGGTTTTTATTAAGTTGTGTCCCCTATAGTAAGCGTTATCCACAAATGTTTTTTTTTCTATATTTTCAGTTCTTCTCTGCATTCAAATGCAGTCCAACATTTTATATTTTATATTTGTACAAAGTAAGTTTTAACAAAGAAGGTTCTGCAAGAGGTGTGATGTCAATATTTTGTTCCTATCCTCCAGAATGTCCAACTCCAACCTCCAATCCCATTCTTCAATATGCTTACTCTTTATTACCCTATTGAATAATATTTATTATGTGTGTTTCTACTTTCAGGCTCTACTGTAATTTTGAGTTAATTCCCTTATTTTTACTTTAAACAAAAAAATAAATTACATAAATAAATAAATTAAACTCTGATGGCATTGTGTCGCGTCGTCGTTGTCAGCCTCATAAGACCATCAATATAATAATCACTCCCACTCTTGCATACACATAGTCAAGTCATAGCACCTTCCTTCGTCAACTTTGTCACCATAAAAGGAGCCTTAATGGCGAAATTAATTACACATAATTTGCAAGATTAATAATTACGATATAAACGACTACGGCGACACGGCAACGATGACGACGATAAGGACAAACGACAACGTAACGTTATGAAACTCATAACCATCATCAACCAACCCCATATCGCCGCCGCCCACTTCTTTTCACCCTCATTAGTTTTTCCCCAAGAGCAATGCGATGCTAATGAAAGGTTGTGTTAAGTTTCAAGAACTTTTAATTAATTTTTCGGGATGGGAAAATTACTGTGTATACAGTTTATTATAATTTGTGTTCATCTCTTCGTTTTTTTTTTTCTCTCTCTTTCTAAGTGTTGGCATCGTTTCAGAGCTGAAGGACGATGCGACTATAACGGTAATGATGTTTTTTGTATTTTCCTTCATTAAATTATGTAGTTATGTATTTTTTTCTGTAAGTTTTGAATCAAGAAAATTTTTATTTTTTCAAACTTTCTCCATTCCTTGAAATTTTATGAAAGAATGGCAAGACTTTCAAACTAATTAGGTACAACTTAATAAGGTTATTACGTCATTTACACAGATTGTGTGTGTGGGGGGGGGTTGAATTGCACAAGTGCTGCAGAGCAGCCAGTGAATCAAATGATTTGCGGTAAATTTGTGAACAAATAAACAAAAATGGCGTCGAGACATGTACTATAATATGTAAGTATTCTATGTATACTTATATAGGTACGTGTCTAACTGAAAACAAGCTCTAAAACTAGAAATTTAATTATGTCGTGCTTCCTACTGTCGAAAATCCTGCGTGCAGTAAAATAAACAAAATCTTAATTA
Organism: Dasysyrphus tricinctus; assembly: GCA_963921185.1. NCBI lineage: Eukaryota > Metazoa > Arthropoda > Insecta > Diptera > Syrphidae > Dasysyrphus > Dasysyrphus tricinctus. The sequence continues at coordinate 64,873,638 of OY992531.1, read as the reverse complement.
GAATTTAATTGTTTTGTAAAATGAGAGAGTTGAGTGAGTGTGCGTGTGTGTTGAATAGTATGGGGATAAAGGCGGATAATGGAGCTCATTTACATTGATTATAGCACATCAAATCACCTCACTCATATGGCATTATTTGTGTGAACAACATTCTAGATAAATATGATGAAGTGAATTTGTTGTGGAATGACGACGCACAGTGCGGCGTATGTGGGAGGGTATTTATATTTTCTAAAATGAGGTTTTGAGGAAAAACTAATCGCATTTGGGTTTAGCTTTTTGTGTGGCTTGCTTGTGTGAGGTATGTGCTGCCTGTGTCTGGTTGTGGTTTAGTCTGTTGTTCATTATTTAATTGAGACAAATTAAGCTGGTTCAGCAAATGATGGAAACGGTGTTTGTTGTCGGAGAATTAATTAAATATGGCAACCTCATTAACTTTATCATGACAAAAGAACACAAAACATGTTTGTGTTGCACGCATTCAATGCAAAAATTATAGGAAGCTTCTGTTTTGATCGATTCGTTGTGACTAAGTTCAGTGCATTAAAAAAAAATTGTAGGAGATTTGTTTGATAAAGTAGTAGGTTATTGGTATAAAAGGGTGATAGGTACGTTCTTAAAAATATTAAGCAATACTATCAACCCACAACTTTCTTAACATTTTTTTTGATTCCAAAGGGTGGGCCTTTAAATGCTTTTGAAACAAACGTAAATGCCCATTTTATTGTTCCTTACAGTACCAATAAATAATTGTAGTAAAATGCACGACTAAGTCGCACGAGGAGTTCCCCCAAAAATTGTTGCCATTATAAGAGAGTCCTATAACAACGCAAGATGCTTTGTTTTACACAATGGGCAGCTATCCGACTCTTTCGAAGTGCGGCAGGGTGTGAGACAGGGAGATGTTCTATCGCCAATTCTCTTTCTACTGGCGATTGACGATGTCTTGACGGCCAGCGTTGGAACATCAGAGAGGCAGGGCATTCAATGGAGACCGTTTGAAAGGCTTAGCCACTTAGACTATGCCGATGATATATGTCTCTTGGCAAATAACATCAGCGGGCTGAACGGGATGTGTCAAGCTCTGAAGGTAAAAGGAGAGGCGAGTGGTCTGAAAATAAATAGCAAAAAGACAAAAATAATGCTCACAGGCCGCTCCACACATCAGCGTATTTTAATACAGGAGACGCCAGTTGAAGAGGTTGAACAATTTAACTACCTTGGAAGTATTGTTTCAGCAAATGGTGGTACTGATCTGGACGTTCAAAGTAGAATAAATAAAGCTCGCGCAGCCTTCGGTTCTCTCTCCCAAATTTGGAAATCATGTCAAATCTCCTTGCGCACAAAGTTGAGATTCTTCGAATCCAATGTCAAATCCGTGCTGTTATATGCTTGCGAAACCTGGAAAGTCACGACTACCATCTCAAAGAAATTGCAGGCTTTTGTGAACCGTTGTCTACGCAATATTCTAAAAATTCGCTGGCCACAAATTATATCAAACGAGGAATTGTGGCGCAGGACAAGCCAGGAGCGGCTGGACGTTGACATAAGAAAGCGTAAATGGCAATGGATTGGTCACACACTGAGGAAACCAAACGATGAAATTGCAAAGCAGTCATTTGAATGGAATCCTCAGGGTGCACGGCGGGTTGGAAGACCAAGAACAACATGGAAATCAACAGTTCTAGCAGAAGCAGACTCCCAGAGAAAGACGTGGTCACAGTTAAAATATCTATCTGCAGACCGAGAAGGATGGAAACGATTTGTTGGCGCCCTATGCCCCAACCGGGGTTACAGGACTTGATGATGATGATGATGATGAAGTCGCACGAACTTGTCCTTAAGCTTGAAATTTTGCTAATTGTCTATGTTACATAAAAAAACATAGTTTGAAAATATCAAATTCTTTCTATAAATTCATTAAAAAACTTTTATCGTAATTATGGTAATCAGGGCAGAATTTAAAAAATTGTGAATATATAAGCATATTTTTTTTTAATGTTGAAGTAGTTTTAAAGAAAAATTATTTTAAACATTAAAAAAATTAAACAAAATTTAAGGACTCAGATTTAATTAATTTTCAACAAAAATTAACATACAAACCGTCTTTGAAGTATCGAAGTAAAAAAGTAGACTTAGCAGATACTAAATTGACATTAACACATGGATATTTTCCAAAGGCACCTAGGCAGTTTAGGCACTCGACGGTTGAAAATTAAAAGCCATATCGTAGGAGACACAAAAACCCACTTAAAAATAAATAAAATAGAATTTTAAGGTACTTGAAGGTAGATAGATTTAAAAGGAACCATGAAACAGTTTTGGGACATTGATTTTTAAATTCAGTGATATTTTTTGAGCGACTATATACTAAAATGTCATATAACGACTTTCGAGGTTTTGAAAGAAAAGCGACGATATGTATTAGGCTATTGAATATAGCTAGCTACCCTTAAAAAAAGGACATTAAGGAACTTAGACGTTCATGGGTTTTCATTCTTAAAACTAAAACTATTCAATGGGTAATTTAAGTTGAGAAAACCGCGGAGTGTACTTTTAAGTGGGAGGGCAAAATCACCCTTTTTGGTTTTTGTATATAACTCGAAAACGAAGCAATATTTTAAGAAAGTACAAAAATCTTTTCTCTAGAGAATAAAATTAACAATCGAATTGCAATACAATTATACAATTTTTCTTAATTATTTTTAATAAAAATGCAAAAATGTGGAAAAACTCTTTTTGGGGAAAAGATTGGTACTGTAATACATATATTAAAGAAAGATACCTAGTTAAACTTTTTTTAAAAACTCATTAAAAAAAAGTTTTGTTAAAAATCGACCGAGGTACAGTCGCTCAAAGAAAGCCAATTTTTTGTAAATTATTAATTACAATGAATATATTCACAGCTTTATACAAAAATTATGTTAAAATCTCTAATCTAAATTAAGTGCAGGTTAAATAGTACAGAAATAAAACGACAAAAATGTTGGTCCCATCATTAAACTTGGGGAAAACGTTTCATACTCCATTAGAATGAAGAATCAAAAGAGCCTCTGAAAATATTTTACATGGGAGGGTGTTTTATTTTGAGAGGGAAAGGGGATGAATTGTTAAGTTTCAAACGCATAAATTAACTTTGGTAAGACCTTAGCATATGACACATGTTTTTAGGGTAATCTTAAACGCTGAATCAAATTACACCAAAATCAAGGCTTACTTATGACCCTGCGTCAAAGTTTATGTGTTGGATACCTAGTGGGAGCTTCTCCTTCAAAATTTTTAAATCAACAGAAACAAAACTAGTTAAAAAGATTGCCTTTCTATCATTAGGTGTGCATATTTTATAATAATTTTTTTTATTAAATCTCTTAAATCAAGAGAGTTCATCTACAAGATCAAGAACATACAACCAAGTGCCCAGGCGGGACTGAGTTATACGAGACCGAAACGATACCGAAAGTTTTCGATTTGGACGATACCAGGACCAGTGGCGTAACCATACGGGTTGAGCAACGGGGCAATTGGCCCTCCCCCTCCCCCCAGACCACACAAGCAAAACTTGAAATGTTCAATATAATTATTTCAAATAAAATTTTTAAAAGAATAGAGTTGCAAATATGACACCACTTTATCGTAAACTATAAAAAAAAATCAAACAACGGCAACTCTCACAATATTCCGTTTTAGCTTTTCTTAAAGTTAATAGTCCATCAATGTTCTCGTAATTTTTTTTTTTTAGTAATACTCTTTAAGAAATTAGTTTTATTTTTAAACTTATTTTTTTTTTTCAAAATTGGATCATCTTGCGGAGAAAAAAAATCATCTTTTGCAATTTTAAAATCCTGAGACTTCAAAAAAAAATTTGCAAACTAAATTTGAATTTTTTTATAAAGTTGATTTTTTTCATGATTTTGCACATTTAAGTGCTATTTTTGTATGTAAAATTCAGTGCCTTTATTAATTTTTATAGTCAAGTAGTAGCCTATTGAATAGACCGGCAAGGGTTTTTATTATTGAATATGTTTGTTTGGCCCATAAGCATGCTTAAAACCGAAAATGTTACTAAATTCACCCATGCGTTTCTGAGAGAATGGTCACACTGGCCACTTTTCAGTATTTTTGGTATAACTCGAAAACTAAGCCGAGTTTGAAAATTTAACATATAATACTTTTTGTTCAAAATTAAATTTTCTATTGGAATGGATAGTTCAAAAAATTTTACAAAAAAATTTAAGCAGGAAAATTTAACAAAAACCAACCTAAAAAAAATCAAAAAATCAAGGATATCTAAATTTTTTTATAAATTGTGCATAACTATTTTTAAGGCAAAGATAGGGTCAATACATGCAGAGAAAAAATAAAGTAGAGACTTAAGGCCTTAATATGGCATGTTCAAAAATTAATATTTGTTCAAAATTGACAGAGATATTCCCGTTCAAACCTTATCATTTCTTATAATTTTTCGCAGTTTTGCACTCAGAGAAAAACGTCAGGTAAATAATTAACCTGGGCCTTGTTAAATTCACGAGGTGCACAATCCCATACAAAGTTACTGACATTTCCGAAATTTACCTGATTTTAGTAACCTTTTATTCAGTGCAAAATCAACCTGGTGGACTTTCTTGCCATATTCAGGTTGATTTAAGAAGATGACCTGTAATTTTAACACTAATTTCTTGTAAATAAGAAATTTTAACAAGAATATAGTGTCAATTTTAACCAAGGTCGTGTTTTTCTAACACTGTATGATATGAATTTCTGTTTTACTACATATCAGGTTGAACTAACATTTAATGTGTTTTTTTACCTGTTGTATTTTACCTGACCTCATTTTAAAAAAGCACTCTGCCAGTTCATTCCAGCGTGACACAAGTGCTGAAACGCACACACACTGACAATTTAAGTAAAACGATTTGAATTTAACCTGGTCTCCTGTTAAAGAAGCAATCTGCCAGTTCATTTAAACGTGACATTAGCGTTGAAACGCACACACACAGGCCATTCAAATAAAATTATTTGAATCTTACCTGGCCTCGTGTTAAAGTAGAACTCTGTCAGTTCATTTAAGTGACACTAGTGCTAAAACACACACACAAGCCATCCAATGAGTTTCAACTAAGGTATTGATATTTGGCACCAGTTTTTTGTGTAGTGAATTGGCCCAGTGGATGAGTGCTATCTCCGTGTGTGAAAGGTTCCCAGTTCAAAACTGAAGTAAGTATCACAAATAATTTTTAAATTAAAATAAATAAAAAATAAATTTCTATATGTACTTTCAGAATAATGCTTACGAGTTGAGCGATAGACAGCGCAAGAGACGGCTCTTAGACGTATAAATTCATGAATTATGCTGGATTTACTCGATTGGAAAACTGCGAGTATAATGACAAAAGCAACAACAAAAGAATGGACAAATTAATTATTTTTGTCATTATAGTGGCAGCGTTCAAGTCGTGTAAATCCGGCATTAGAAACAGGGTTGATATAACATTGAAACCTGTTAAATTAACTATAGGTTGTCAGGTTGAACAAATCAGATTTTCACGTAAAAATTACAGGGCATTGAATATTTTGTCAGGCTAAATTAATTATATTTGCAGGTAAAATTTACAGGATTACAGTGTTAAATTTTCAAATCAGGTATCAGGTTAAACAGTTAACCTGATCTACCGAGTTGAAAAATAACAACCTGAAAATCAGGTATGATTGGCCAGAAATTGGTTGATAATACCTACTTTTTTCTCTGAGTGTGGCCCGAAAGTCCCTTTTTCGGTACAATATGGCAAATTTCACTTTCGTAAAAATGTTTGAAATCAAAACTTTGATATAATATGAAATTAGAACTATAGAGAATTTATAAAAAGTATGTAAGTTCGCAATTTCGTTTTTCGGCTGTTTTTAAATGCTTTTAGACCTACAGACCGAACGGCTGGTCCGATAAACAAATGATTTGGTACTAGGTGCTAGGAACGTTAAATTTGTCATAAAGTACCAAAAAATAGGCTTTCGGGCAAAAACTGTGAAAAATGATAAGAAATGGTAAAGTTTGAATAGATATATCTCTGTCAATTTTCAAATAATATGGCTTTTTTAACATGTCATATTAAAGCCCTTAAACTCCAGTTTATTTTGTTTATGCATGTTTTGAGTGTATCTTTGCTCCGAAAAAAGTTATGCGCAATTTAGAAAAAATTTAAAAATCTTTGATTTTTCGATTTTTTTTATGTTGGTTTTTGTTTACTTTTGCTGCTTAAATTTTTTTAAGAAATTTTCCAAACTATCCATTTCGATAGAAAATTTAATTTCGACCAAAAAGTATTATATGTAAAATGGTCAAATTCGGCTTAGTTTTCGAGTTATACCAAAAATACTGAAAGTGGGCCAGTGTGACCATTCTCTCAGAAACGCATGGGTGAATTTAGTAGCATTTTCGGTTTTAAGCATGCTTATGGGCCAAACAAACACATTCAATAATAAAAACCCTTGCACGTAATTGTTCCTTTTTAAAAGGTCTATTCAATAGGCTATAGGTACCTACAGAAAACCGCATGTAAAAAGCTGTCTTTGTTCTTGTGGAACTTAAAAGAAAATGAACGGCACTTTTTCTCAATGCTTGTTTGTTTTATGATTATGAAGCAAAAAATTATCATTCTTAGTTAAACCCCTTTTTCGAACTTTTTTTAGGAAAAAGTACCTTTTATTTTTTTTTTAATTTCATAAAAATTTAAAAGATTCTTACATTTATTAACTGAAAATTGATGAGGGCACTGGATATAAAACACAAAAATACAGTAGACACTCGATTTAGTGGATCTCAAAATAGTGAACTATCCACTATAGTGAACATACAAAATTTTATAAAAAAACGTATTTTGTATAAAAATTTCGCGCAAGAATTTTACATAGTTTGGGAGCTCTAAGGAATTGTCTCTGTTTTTTGTTTAAACCTGAGAGAAAGCCTTGTTTAATGCTTAGTTAAAATTAAAAACATTCTCATCGAACGAAATGTTCATTTCGGATCAAATTCACCTTTATAAAGCCTTAGAAAATTCCCGCTCGAAAAAGTGAACAATTTCGAAACAGTAAACAGGCCTGGTTTTTATTACTTCACTATATCGAGCGTCTACTGTAATAATTAGCTACGCATAATTTTGAAAAAATCAACGATAAAAAAAATAACAATATTTTTTTCAAAAATTTTAAGTTTAAATTTAATTTCTCAAAAACAATTCTTTTAAACATCTTCGTTAAAAAAAGAAATGAATAGAAAATTGCCTTTCAGAAAAGCCTTTAACACATTATTGAATGTTTGTATGTGCTTTCGTTGGTTTTTATTATGTTTTATTTAAAGTCAGTTTTTCAGAAGTTCCCCCCTGCCTGCTTCAGGGGAGTTAGATAGAACTTTTCCGCTGTAAGTTTTTTCCTATGATAGATCCCAGAAATCATCCCCAGAATATCAAGAATCAACTATATGGGACACTCTGCATAATGTTTTTTTTTTTTTTTTTTTTTTTTTATGTTTTTGTTTTTTTTTTTGTTTTTGTTTTTGTTTTTGTTTTTGGTTTTATTTTTGTTTTTATTTTTGATTTTGTTTTTGTTTTTGGTTTTGTTTTTTTTTTTTTTTTTTTTTTTTTTTTTTTTTTTTTTTTATCATATCAATCCAAAATATTTTTACTATTTTATTCTTTAATAATAAAAGGCCTTTCTTGATTTCGGAATGGTTAAAAATGCTTACGAAAAATGATGTTCGGTGAAAGAACCATATTATTTTTAAGAAAAATTGACTTAAATAGCTATTAGCAATTTTTTTAAGAAAAAAAAGTAACTCAAGTTAAAAGTTCAAGTGAGCTCAACTCCATAATTGCATATCGCTCAGGTACTAAAGTTGGGCTCACCAGTTAGATGACTATCGTACCCTTCTAAGACGCAATTTTGTATAGAAGGGTACGATAGTCATCTAACTGATGAGCCCAACGCAATTATGAAGTTGAGCTCACTTGAACTTTAACTTGAATTATAAATATTCAGTCACTCCACCACCACCTTAACAGAAGAATTTCTTTTCAAATTTTCTTCATATTCTATTATTAAAAAAAAGTAACTACCGTAGAAGCATTTGTAGATCTGAAAATTATTTTTCTCATTAATATTAAGAAGTGAAGTTACATAATCAGTCTTAATGTCAGTACCTATTGTGGATGTCAGCTTATACCCTGGTTTTTAAATCCTAATTGAACTTTAATTAAAAAAATTGTCGAAATTTTTTTATAAAAAGAATCACAGCTGGCAGAGAATCACCAAAAATAGTACCTTTTTTTGTATTTTTATAACGCAGTGGAGGTTCAATAAATATAAAGATATCGCCAATGTTTGAAAGCTGTAGTTGGTTTAATCTTTAATTAGCAGATAGTTATTAGAATTATTTTCTTAGGACGGCTATGAATGTGCATACAACATCCAATACATATTATTACAAAAATTACATAAATCGCAAAATTACGTGTCAATAGTAAATTCAATTTTAAACAAAACTGTCACTGTCAATTTCAAATTGGTATAGAATTTATTAAAACAAATAAAAAAAAACTCTTGAACACGCATTACCTCTATTAAGTTGAAAATGTCACTTTCGAAAAAAAAAAAACAAAAGGATAACAAATAAACAACCCTCGCTTTCGCTTTTCATAAACAATAAATACATTCAACATCATGGTTTATTACAAGGGGGTGTTGTATTTTGTTCATTTTTGTGTCACACAAAACATGTAAGCCATCATCAGACAACTTGAAAGGAATTCTCTACAAATCAACATCAACCGTAGGTATACCAGCCCAGCATCCTTTGTCCATCCACTACGAGTAAGTTGTTTACTGCCACCACCAGTGCACACACCAATCTTTGTTCTTGTATAGTCGTCATCGTCATCGTCCTCGTCAGCATCAGGCACGTGGCCGGTGTTTAATTAGCCTCCTTAATAACTAGTTAAATCGGTAACAATATGCTCGATGTAAACATCCGCCACTGGCGCATGGTTATGGCATGTCAGTGCGGGGGATGTCAACGAAAGTAAACACACAAATAACAGTCAACCTTTGAGCTTCGGGTTTTTTTTTGGGAGGGAGTGCATACATTTTGGGAAACTGTAACATGATGATTAAAATAATAATTTAAGGAATTCACCTTGAGGCGATGTTTGTCGTCTCAAAGTCGGCACTACTAACGTCCCAGGCTCTGATGGTACACCCCCTGCAGGCGTTTATCCATGTGATTTATTTTTTGTAAATGTCTTTGTCTGGATGTGAATATAAATACGTGTGAAAAGCCGCTTCCATTTCGAATTTAATATATGGGAGCACCACGCCAAGCGTAAGGTTCAAAAGCCCCCCCGAAGAGATGACATCTATAACTGGGGAATGAAAATTGTTACTCTCGAGAATCGGGATGCTGAGGGTTTCAGCGCATGGAGTCATGCGCTGTCTATTTTCATTTGGAGATGAGAAAGATGAATGGAAAAGGGCGTTTACTGTGGTGGCTGGCTCTGCTGTGGGTGAAATGCTTTTGAAAGCTTTTATAATAGATTCTTTTAGGGAAAACAGTATGAACCCTTTAAAAAAATAGGTGGGTACAGCAAAAAACAAAAACATCAACACCGACACATATACACAAGATTAAATGGCGGTAGATACACATGCAGTAGAAAGGTTTAAAATAAGTCAAGTTTTATGAAAAGCAATTAACTGCATTTAAAAAGTTATAAAATGTAGGACAACAGGTTTAAATGTCTATTTTTGCCTTAAGGCAGCAATTTAAATGCGTTTTTTATTTTAGGATACAAACAGAAATTTGAAGAAAGAAATTATTATATTTTATCGCTTGTCATAAATAAAATTAAATAAATAAAGCCATTTACACCACTTCCCTACCTTGCACAAAATACTGGTCCGAAACAACAACAAGCCTCGAGTTCGGATGATTTTTATGTTGATAACCTCATCAGCAAACGCAACAAGGAACAATGGATTTTGGATCAGCACTTCAGCCAAGGGCTCCACTAATAGTACAATCAGAATGCAGAATAAAGACCACGCGCAGCCAAACAATTAGTGGAGACCTTGGATAGGGTTAAGGCTGATGTGCTGATCCGAAATCCATTGTCCCTTGTTTCGTTTGCTGTAAGAAGCTTTGTCAACTGTGAAGTCCTGGACTTTAAAAGTGTAAGTGAGCACCTGATGGTCACAATCCGCATCAGAGCAAAATTTAAGAACAACACGTTTATCTGCATTCACGCCCCCACGCAGAAAAGGGATAAGACTCAAACAAAGAAGAATTCTACGATCTCCTCGACAGCGATATGTACCCGAAGTACGACATCAAAATTATTTTGGGAGACTTTAACACCTAATTGGGAAAGTAGAGCTTCTTTGGTTTGACAGTCGGAGGACATACTCTGCATGATGAAACTTCCTATAGCAGGATGGTAGACTGCTAGACGATGGGGCGGAATTTCATCATTGCTAGCACTCGTTTCCCACACCTTGAGAATACAAAGGCACTTGGTGGTCTTGTGATCAAAAACCGTCAACCGAATTGATCACATTGCGATAGACAACAGGCATGCTTTCAGTATCTTGGATGTTGGAGAGTTCCAAGGGGCAAATATATAGACTCAATCCACTACTTGGTAATATCTCAAGTACGTATATGTGGATATCCACGTCACGCAACAAGGCCGAGCAGATTTGAAGTCGATAAGCTAAAATCGTAATGGATCACCAGAACTTTTTTCGACCACATCTCTCTTGATCTATCAGGAAGCGCACCACCAGCATCAAGTACAGAGGACCAGTGGAGAGATTTTCAACAAGCCATCAGAAGTTCATTCGCAAACCACAATGACACTTCTAACGGTTCGATGAAGAGTGTTGGTTGACGTAAGCAGCTAAAAATGGAACCCACCAAATAATTCTGTAGACGAGAATGAGAACTACTTAGAAAAAAGCTCGGAAGCTCTAAAAAAGAGGGAGGAGCACCAACTTCTCAAGAAGGAAAAGTGAGAGCACGGGAAGCGGGAGCTTGAGTCTATTGAGGATTGTACCTGTTGGGGTGATGTTCGTAAGTTCTACCAAAGGGTGAAATGATCTACCAAAAGCTACAAGACCAGAACGGAAGGCTGCTGAAATGAGACCTGAAACATGGTAGTTAATACACCGTCAGTGCTAAGGATCTGGAAGTAATACTTCTCTAGATTGCTAAACGGCAAAGAACATTCCATTCAACTTGGACGATGATGGCCAACATTTTAGTGATTTCCAAACTTAAATCACGTAAAGGCTGCTGGCATGACGGACTCCGAGCTGAACAATTCAAAGCAGTGGGAAATTACATGGTAAGGAGTGTTCACCAACTCATTTGAAAAAATTTGATTGGATGAACGCATGCACGATAAATGGAACCTTGGCATAGTGTACCCCATCCACAAAAAGGAGATGTTCTGACCTATTTTCACTACAGAGGAATATGTCTCCTAATTATCACGTACAAAATCTTGTCGGCTATACTATGTGATCGCCTAAGAACCTTTTGTCAAAGATCTGATCGGCCCCTCTATCAGTGCGGTTCTTGGCCAGGCAAGTCAACCGTTGATCAAACTAAGCAAGGCCATTCCTTGTATCGGCTGCCCAGCCGAACTTGTTCGATTTTGTAGGATGACGTTAGAGAAATCTCGCTGCTCCTTCACAGTGAGTAAGAACACCACTGAACCGTTGGATGTTGAGAAAAGTCTAAGACATTAAGGCGACTTTTTTAACGTCGTTCTTGAAGTAATCGCAAGCACCGCGCGCCTGGTCAGCACCACTGTTACAATTTATCAAAAGTCCATTCATATTGTATATTATGCAGATGACATTATCGGCAGGATAATAAGCGAGCTGTGGTTGGTGCATTTGCCAGTATTGAACCGGAGGTGGCAAAAATGTGATTGGCTGTCAATGAAGAGAAGGCGAAAGGAATATCAACACCATTAACTCAGGAAAAACATCATGATGGAAAGATATAACTTCAAAATAGTCAATGGATTTTTGTCAACCTGGAATCAGCTGTTACCTCACAAAATGATTTCGCTGCAGAGATCATACGCGAAGAATTAATCTTGCCAATCGCTGTTTCTTCTGTCTTAGAAGGCATTGAAGTAGTAAGGCGCTTTCTCATAGAACCAAAGAGACTTTGTATAAGAGCTTAATCGTCCTTGTCCTGCTGTATGGGGCAGAAGCATGGACCCTTAAAGAACTGGGTGAAAATTTTCTGAGCTGTTTTGAGAGGAACATTCTTCGAGTGATTTTTTACTCCTGTGTGTATCGGAGGAGTCTGGAGCAGAGGATTCTGATTCAACAATGAGCCTTACGGGCTATACAGCGACGTCGACTTGGTAAAAGATCTGAATACAAAATGGCTAAGATGGCTGGAACAACGAATCTTCGAATCCAACCCTAATGGTGTACGATGCAGAGGAAGACCCCCCAGCAGATGGCACACACAAGTGGAAAGCAACCTCAACCAACTTGCTGTTCGTAGACGGCTAGCTAGGGACAGGCCTGGCTGAAGAGTCTTTTTGGTTGAAGAAGTAGCTCATCCTGGGCTGCAGCATGGAATAACACACCTTATCAAAGGGAAATTTCGCGCTGCAAAGATATAAAATATACGCAAGAAATAAAAGATTTAGTGAAAGAGAAAAGAAAAGCACACAAGAAATGGCAGCAAACCCGTGTTCCTCAACACAAAGCTAATTTAAATCGATTGTGTAATTTGCTTAAAACGAGAATATCAGATTTAAAAAACGGTGAAGTTGAAAATTACCTGGAAAATCTCACAGCAGGAAAAGATTCTAACTACTCACTTTGGAAAGCTACAAAAGTAACAAAAAGACCAAAGCTTCCAGCGCCTCCTATTAAGAAAGGCCAAAATGAATGGGCTTAAAGTGACAAAGAAAAAGCGATGGTATTCGCCGATTGCCTGGAGGAAACATTTAAGCCTTTCGATGGACAAGAACTCAACGAAAATATTAATATGAATTTTACATCAAATGACAGCTACGTAATAAGGAATGCTACACTTGCCGAGTTAAAAAGAGCAATAAAGAAGCTTAGGTCCAATAAAGCTCCAGGATATGACTTAATCACGGCAGAAATTCTAAAAATGCTTCCTCGTAAAGGTTTGATCGAACTCCTTTATATAATAAAAATGCCGCTCTAAGGTTAGAATATGTTCCGAGCCAATGGAAAATTGCGGAAGTAATAATGGTTTTGAAACCTGGCAAACCGTCTCATGAAAAGAACTCTTACAGATCGATTTCGCTTCTTCCTATAATATCGAAAGTTTTTGAAAGAATGCTACTCCTGCGCCTGCAGCCGATAATAGAAGAAAAACAATTAATACCTGAACATCAGTTCGGATTTAGAAAGCATTCGACCATTGATCAAGTGCATAGGATAACTGACGTAATTGAGAGAGCTCTTGAAGAAAAGAAAATCTGTTCGACGGTCTTTTTGGATGTGTCGCAAGCGTTTGACAAGGTGTGGCACGAAGGCCTCAAATTCAAATTAAGACAAGTTCTGCCTAAAGGACTTAATAAAATTCTAAACGAATATCTAGACGGAAATGAATATTCTAATTTCAAAGAAATAGTGGCTGGGGTACAACAAGGTAGTGTTTTAGGTCCAGTTATGTACCTTCTTTTTACACGTGATATAACTCAAACAGAAGACACTATCGTAGCAACGTTTGCTGATGATACTGCAATACTAGCAGTAGGCAAAACGATTAACGAAGCTACGATTAAATTACAAAATGCTCTTAATAATGTTAATGAGTGGACAAAAACATGGCGAATAGCGCTCAATGAACAAAAGTCAGTCCACGTGGACTTTACGTATAAACAAATAAATAGATTGCCCGTCTTTCTTAATACCGGTCGTGTACCATTTGCGAATGAGGCAAAATATCTGGGAATAATCTAGACGCGAAATTAAAATGGAAGCCGCACGTTAAAAAGAAATGCGAAGAATTGAAAAGTAAATAAAGAGATATGAACTGGCTTCTCGGTAAATATTCCAAGCTTAGTATTGATAATAAGTTGATTTTATACAGGCAGGTACTTAAACCTGTCTGGACTTATGGTATACAACTCTGGGGTTGTACCTGATGCGATACAAATTTAAATAACTTACAAACGTTTGAAAATAAATTTCTTAAGTCATTTGTAAATGCACCATGGAATATTAGAAACGAAGAGCTTCACAGGGATCTCGGAACTCCAACGGTTCGAGACGAAATAAAGAGTTTCGCGCGAAAACATAGAAATCGGCTATTAGATCATGCTAATCCAACGATTATTGACATTCTTGACGAGTCGAATTTAGTACGCCGTCTGCGAAGAACAAAACCTTCCGACTTGGTGCGGTGAACACAAAACCGCTTTAAAATCGTGGAATAAGCAGAAACTTTCACCGGAAAGTGTAAATAAATTGCTATATAAGTTCCAATTTAGTTGCAATCGGGAAGTGGAGGTGGTTTTAGTGTAGTAAGAATCTCAGACTTCTATGAGCATGCATTTTTCGGTCCTCATAGAGCTTTATGCAGGTTTTGCAACTACCCACAAAAAAAAAATCCTGGGCTGTGAGAGCCATCAGCTGTTAAGTAGGTATATGAAACACTGCCATTTTTATGTTTTTGCTTGTATCACTTGTATTTTTTGTTTCTTGTATCTTTACCAATTAATCTAGTTTTGTTCAAAAATGTTCCTTATCTTTTTAAAATTTGGCCTTGGCGAAATTAAATTTTAATCTGATGCTTTCTAAATATTTTTCTATCAAATCAAAATTTTCAAACAAAAATAACATTTTCTAGGATCTCATTTCAATAAATTTCAACTCAAAATCTGTTCATTACCAAGAAACCCAAAGATTTCTTAATGAATGAAAACTCCTCTATCTCTACCGCCTTCATTCAACTTCTCGTCATTGTCCGTCGTTATACAGTCGGCTGTCGGCCAACGCCATCACCGATGTTGCCGCCACTTTGTCGGTAAATGTCTTGCCAATTAATCTCAATACAATAAATTCTTCTCTCATTAATTAACTATTGTTTTCAAAAGGCAGGAAGTTTTTACTTCGTCCTACTCTCAAGGCCCAGGTAGTAAGTCCAACAACAACTCATCATCATTTCCCCAAAATAAAGAAAAAAAAAACCTATAAACACACAAACGGAACTTGACGAAAATTAACCATCTGAATGGCATCTACAATCATCCTGCGAGCACAAAACATGTCATAAATTTCATCAAAATTCTTTTATGTTATGAATGAAACATGTCAGACATGGTTGCGTCTTTGTCCTGTTTTTGGATAATTCAATTTTTTTTTAATATTATAGGTACGACCATTCTGATCATACATATATAATTAAAGGATTATAAAGCGGAACCACCCGATGCGATTTTGCCATCGGTTTTACCTGTGATGTAACCTATACCGTGTTCGGTCGCCGCCGCGCCGTATCGCTATGTGTGTATTTTTCTTTTTTAGTCCTTGTTCGGTTGTATTCCTTTTTTTTCATTAGTTTTTTTTTTAGTTGATTTGTTTATAAATGTTTAATTCAATTAGTTGTTGAACAAAAGAAACAGTTCGGCAGAGCTCCTTTGATTCGTCCTAAATGGGTATATAGTAACGTGTGTGAATATCCTGTGACGAAATATATATGTAGTTGTGCAAATAACCCTTTCTCTATATGTAGCTCGACGTCTCTTGCTGTATAATTAATAGCCATGCGATACTTCATTAAACTTTTTTTTTTTTAAATCGGTTCGAGCGAACGCGATAATATGGATCGATTTGATATTAATTTTTTTTATGAAAGGAACTCTACGAGGAACAACACGTCAGATTACAAACAATCGAAAGGAGGTTTTATAACCAACAAGGCGGGGGGTTGAATTGAGTATATTATAATAATTTTTTTCCAACTATCAATTACCAGCAATTTGCTTAAAAGGGTCTGGCGTCAATTCAAAATCACTGAGCTCATATATGTAATAGATATATAATTAGGCTCTGTGCTGTGTGTTTCCTTTGAAAATAGACTTTTCTCACGATATTATAAGAAAAGAGAGTGTTATTTTGGTGATAAATTTTTTTTTTCAAGCGAACAGTATCAGGAATTCTATAGGTGTTTAAAAGTGGCATGAATCAAATCATTATCAAAGTATGGATGGAAGAAAGATTGTTGAATGACCGGACTATCAGCTACGTATGTCCCATTTATAAAAAAAATCCAAAATATGTCCTCATAGAACTAAGGAGGCATATCACTATAAAATGTCACATGAAAAGATCCGGTATTCAACATAATGTACTGTGAAGCATCTCAAGCTATTTTCAGGGCCGGCCCAAGCTAAACTAGCGCTCTGCGCAAGCTTTGTCATTAGCGCCCCTCGATTGCGACTATTAGTGAAAGAGATGTCGTTCTCATTACCCCATAGAAACGAACGAGGTATCCCCAAGAGGCGAGCAAAATCCATGCACTTTGGAAAGATTTTGTGATTTATTTTTTTTTTAATTGTGGGTGTGAATAAGAATGGATATCAATATTGGTATGAGCTATTAAAAAGAATTGAAAATCAAAAAAGTATAAGTAGGTATAGTGGTAAAGGCTTTCTTGATGCTTGCTCAAGGCACCCATTGGGCTTAGTGCCCAATGCATTTGTACCGCTTGCACGTATAGCTTGTCCGGCCCTGGCTATTTTGGAACATTATAATTGGCAAGTTCCACTGTCGACATTGGTATATAAGGCTTTTATATTCTTTGTATCCCTTATTGAAAATTGGAGCGGTTTGAAGTCCCGCAAACCAAAATCTCACATAACGAAATCAATTAAATTTTTAAAAAATATTGAGAAACTAAATCTTGCAAACTAATAATCCTGATGGGTATTCATAATCTCGCAATTACAGAATCTCATGCTTTTAAAAATCTCACATTTACTTCTCACACCGAAAAATCTTGCTAATCAGATGATATCTCGTAATTTTAAATCTCACAACAAAATCTAATAGAGTAAGATCCCAGGGCCGCCAGACATACGTCATTTTATGATAGCTGAATTTTTTTCTGTGAATGAACCCTATGGTAGGTATTAACGAATGGATACTACGAACCTTGAACCCGGGCGCGTTTAGGAGGTATTGAGTGCTAAAAGTGCATAAAATGATGCAAAATTACGTTATTTTATCAGAACTGATTTTTTTATATGTTTCAAAGAAAGTTATGACAAGCTTATTTTGACAGTTGCCAGACACCTGCGTGGGGACCCAATGCCAGCCAGACACGTTTAAAGGTGTCAAAAAAGTCGTCAAATTTACGTTATAGTATCAGAGCTGAATTTTATATATGTTCTTTGGGCAACAGTTTCAAGATATTTCCCAAGCTGCCAGACACCTACGTGGGGACCCAATGCCTACCAGACACCTTTTAAGGTATCAACAAATCATTACATTGCGTTATAGTATCAAAGCAAATTTTTCTATTTTTTTCTATAGACAACTGTTTTAAGAAATTTCCCTGCCAAACACCCACAACAGTGGCACCTAATATCAGCCAGACAGATACACATTCAAAAGTATCCAAGATATTCCCCAAGCTTTCAGACACCTACACCTAAAAGTTTTCAAAATAATCGTGCTTCATACGGTTCAATATCAAATTGATTTATTATCAAAGTTATTTTGATCTAACAAGCTAAAATAAATGTTCCTTGGATAGAATTATTTAACAATATTTTTAGCCAAGAGTGCGAATGATATCCTTATCTAGGTCCAAAGCTTCACTGGTGCTTAAATATATGGACTAAGAGCCCATAGCAGATTTTGGGGTTGGGTGATAGCAAAAAAAAGAATAGGCGTTGAAAGCTTCATTAAAAGCTATTCAAAAAATCAAAGTCTTGCAGTCCACAACTGGGGCCTTTGCGATTAAGCAGTGCATCAATAAATAATATTAGTCTAAGAGCCTGCAGTGATGGGCAGACTTACAGTATTTCAGTACGATTCAAATTAATTATGTGGAGCCATAGTACTAGACCCTGAGCATGGAATGGGCATTCCTAATCCAAAGTCATAGTACCTCTGGGAGCACCGGGGTCAAAAAGTCGAAAAAATCGACCTCGAAAACGTGATAATGAAGCTGTCGACGCCTATACTTCTTTTTTTGTAATCACTCACACCCAAAATCTGCTGTGGGCTCTCGGTCTAATACCTATGTACCTATCAACATTTTCTAAGCATTTATTAAAAAAAAATATATTTTATTCTGCTACGACTAACTTATTACCTAGCAACAATTAAAGAAAGTGAGCACTTTAGGATTTGGGGTGGGTTCGAGGTTGGGTATATGCAAAGTTTCTTTTGCAATAAAAAAATCTGGACCCGTGAATCTTTTTTAAAAATGTTTGCAATCGCCCCGATCACATTTGGGCGATATTTCCTTATATTGCAGTGGTTTTTGGCAATTTTTCCTATGTTGGGCTCAATTTCCCATTTGGTTATTTTAATTTACTAATTTGCGCATTTTCAAAGTAAAGAAATTTAATTGTTGCTAGGTAACAAGTTAGTTGTAGCAGAAAAAAATATATTTTTTTTAATAAATGCTAGGAAAATGTTGATAGGTAGGTATATTTGAGCACCAGTGAAGCTTTGGAACCTTGATAAGGATATCATTCGCACTCTTGGCTAAAAATATTGTTAAATAATGTTATCCAAGGAACATATTTTTGCTTGTTAGATCAAAATAACTTTGATATTGAACCGTATGAAGCACGATTATTTTGAAAACTTTTAGGTGTAGGTGTCTGAAAGCTTGGGGAATATCTTGGATACTTTTGAATGTGTATCTGTCTGGCTGATATTAGGTGCCACTGTTGTGGGTGTTTGGCAGGGAAATTTCTTAAAACAGTTGTCTATAGAAAAAAATAGAAAAATTTGCTTTGATACTATAACGCAATGTAATGATTTGTTGATACCTTAAAAGGTGTCTGGTAGGCATTGGGTCCCCACGTAGGTTTCTGGCAGCTTGGGAAATATCTTGAAACTGTTGCCCAAAGAACATATATAAAATTCAGCTCTGATACTATAACGTAAATTTGACGACTTTTTTGACACCTTTAAACGTGTCTGGCTGGCATTGGGTCCCCACGCAGGTGTCTGGCAACTGTCAAAATAAGCTTGTCATAACTTTCTTTGAAACATATAAAAAAATCAGTTCTGATAAAATAACGTAATTTTGCATCATTTTATGCACTTTTAGCACTCAATACCTCCTAAACGCGCCCGGGTTCAAGGTTCGTAGTATCCATTCGTTAATACCTACCATAGGGTTCATTTACAGACAAAAATTCAGCTATGATAAAATGACGTATGTCTGGCGGCCCTGGGATCTTGGTCTATAATGAAGCGAAAACTCATATCGTACAGGAGCATATCACTCTCAGTTTCGTGATGAAAAATAAGAATCGTGCGAACCAAGAAATAAAAAACTTTCCTTTGGCCTTTATTGTGTCCCGAAACTTACTTTTAATAATTACAAATTATTATTATAAAAGTTCTTTGTTCTCTTTCTTGTCTTTTCACAACTATTGAAATTTAGACAATAATAATAATGGATAACAGCAAAAGTTAAGAAATCAGGAGCTCTACGTATACCTATAACAATAGTGAGCTACTAAATTTACTAATACCATTACCAGGACTTATCCTTCTTGTAACCTATACTTCAGTATGCTCGGTATTGGTGCTTGAAAAAAGCCAAGTACCTGGATTTCTTAAGTATTTAGTCACATGCGAGTATCACGTATTATGTACTTAAGTATTTGAGCAGTAGGTACTTCCAAGTACTTGACCAGTAGTTACTTTCAAATCCCTACTTGATCTGTATTTTCAAGTGGAAATTCTCAAGTACTTTACTTTCAATTAATTCAATTTCAACTGATCCCTCCAACTATTAGAGCATGCGGCAACATATCGATATCATCGACCATACCCATACGTATTGTAAAAGGGTTTTTCACGGTGATTGAAGAACTGTCCAAGCTTTTTGGTCAGGCCTTTTACACTTTTCATCTGGCAACCCAGTTACTTTATGTGTGTTTTTTTTCAGATCGGTTTATAACAGCCCGTGTTCGAGTTTCGAAGCGTCGTGTGTAGTCCAAGTGAATTTATACCATGGAATAGTACTCGCCACCACAGCCACAGTGAAGTCTGTGAAGTTAACACAGCAACTTTAAGATACGCATATATTGGCCCTTGACAGGAATTTGGATTTTTGTTTGCTTTTTTTTTTAGCATTTCTATTCCCGATTTTAAAGGCCACCAAATAAGGGCATAATCGAGTGACTTGCTAACTTTACAATGAAGTTAGCAGGATACATCGTAGGTATATCTCAGGAACTGAGCACGCTATTGGTACCAAGGTTGTCGGATAAATTTGCCCCAACAATTTGAAAAAAGTAGCAACATTTCAAATTACTTCTTATTATGTAAAAAAAAATCATTACAAAACCCCTTGCTAGGAACTTTCAGTAAGGATCCACATTTGCAAACATTTAGGGAATAGGCCAGGTCAAAATATGAAGTTCTAAATTTGAAAAAAAAAAAAAAAATCATACAGACCTGCTAACTTCAAAATGAAGTTGGTTAAAAACGAATCAAGAAAAAAGCAAATAATAGAAAATTATTTTTATTTATATTTTGTGGACTATTGAATATAATTCAAATTAAAAGTTTTAGCGACCTTTAGTCCAAATGCGTTTCGCCCAGGTACACCAGTTGGGCTCATCAGTTAGATGCTGTTGTACCCTTCTAAGACGCACTATTTTCAATCGATTGATACCGACAACTAATAAAATATACAGCGCGTAAGCACTGTAAATTATATTTAAAGGTCGCAAAAACTTTTAATTTTAATTATATTCAATAGTCCACAAAACATAAACAAAAATAATTTTCTATTATTTGCGTTTTTCTTCATTCTTATACTAGCCAGACCACGGGCTTAAACATCATATAATACATATATATATATATTCTGGGTGTCTGAATTTAAACAAATTCCCCTGGAAAAATATAATTTACAGTGCTTACGCGCTGTATATTTTATTAGTTGTCGGTATCCATCGATTGAAAATAATGCGTCTTAGAAGGGTACAACAGCATCTAACTGATGAGCCCAACTGGTGTACCTGGGCGAAACGCATTTGGACTAAAGGGCGCAAAAACTTTTTATTTGAGTTAGTTAAAAACTACAAGTTTTAAACCTTACTGCAAGTTCCTAGTGTTTTTTGGTCCTTAAAATATACGATATTGAAGTCAATTTTATAAAAAAATTTAGATTTAGGACTACAAATTTGGAATCTATAGCTTATAGTGAAAATGGCAAACTTGGAGCCTTAATGCAAGTTCCTACCATGGTGGGTGCTGAGATTAACAATTAACTTCATTGTGAAGTAAGCAGATCACTCCATTCCACCCTTACTTGGTGAGTTGCAATATCGGGAATAGAAGTGCAAAATAATGCAAAAAACTGCAAATTCCTGTCAAAGTCTCATTTTCGTTGGTGAAAGTTGCCCTACTAACTTCACAGACGTACCACAACGCGCTGTTTCGTGGTGAACATCGATCAAACCAATAATTATTTCAGACAAAAAACAATCATCATGAGCGAATGAGGGAGGCTCATTTTTATTCTGAATGGAGCTATGAATAAACAAAATTGTTAGTTCTACGTCAGTAAAAACCCTCAATTAATTCACATCAACTTATCCACAGGAATTTTGGCGGAAAGGATATTGGGCCGTTCTTCTTCGAAGACGATGCTGAGGCGGCTGTAACCATATTATACATAAATATAAATTTGGTGGCGCAACAGCTAGACAGCAATTAGAATCAGGGCCTAGTGACTTACAACTTACAACCTGTGTGCTTTTTATTGGAAGGGGCCTACAATTTTTTGCCGAGCCCGAACGGCTACATGAGGAGCACTTATTCATGACAAGTATACCTACTCTTGGAGGAATTGTCAGTTCCTCACAAGAGGCATTACCTCGAAACAAAAATTCTGTTTTTAGGTGGTGGTGGCTGGGAGTCCAACCCAGACCTTCGGCATAACAGTCCAACGCACTAACAATTATGCCACGAGGTACTACTACCGTGCCGTAACCACATTGATGGTGTGCATTATTGGGCCATGACATCGGATTTTGCAACAACTAACGGGATCGACAACTTCTCGTTTCAGCAGGACAGAACCATATGGCTCACACATCCTTAGCCACGATCGTTCTATTGCGTCCTTTGTTCATCCGTGGCCTTCTTTTCAAAAACTGTAATTATGACTGGCCTCTGCAATCGTTTGACTTAACCCATCCAAACTCCTTCCTGTGAGGTTATTTGAAGTTCGACGTTTGGGTCAACAAGCTACGGACCATGGGAGCCATGAAAGACAATATTCGACATGCAATGGCCGCTATTCAGCCCAAAACGAGTGAAAATTGTGGAAAAAACTACCCTTAACTGAGACAAAGGCTCTGCAGCAATGGTACTCCATTTAAGCAGAGTCTACTGTAGTAGGAATTTGAAGTTGTGAACTATGTCAGAGTAGCTTGATGAACGACGCAATTTAGTCAAGATTTGAATGAAGAACTAAACCACAGTAGCTCAAATTGGAGAACAAATGATAACAAAGCATGTCACGCGAAAAACAAAGTGTATGCAATCTTTCAGTTCAAAGACCAAGCCACTGCAGATGCCAGAGTGCTTGGCCTAGATGACTGAAAGGATCATAAATTTTGTTCGTTAATTGTTTTGGGTCAAATATAAAGCGTGTCTGCTCGAAGTTCAATTTTCGTTAAAACATACATATTTTGATCACCTACTTTTCACATGCTTTGCTTTGTTCACTTATGAGCGAACTTAATAAATCCTAAGCGATAAAAAGTCTATTCAATACTAAGCTAAGGATTATACCTTTATTGTTTTCAACAAATTTAAAGTCAGATTTGTTTTTTGGCATGGGAGGTCATAATTTATAGGGGTTGGGGTGAGTTAATTAGCCATCTGCTGAGATCAACAATAAACACCCTAAATGCGATCGAAATTAATAACCCTAATTAGTGAGTGACTTACAAATAAGTTAACGTGCAGAATTTTGGGAAGTTGCATACAATTCAATTTGATTTTTTTTAATTTACTTTAATCAAATACTTATTTTTGATGAAACGTAAATGTATAGTAAGAAAACTTTCTCCTTCTTATAACTTTTTTTCTTAAATTAATTTAACCGCCAAAAAGGATTCAATCACAAAAGCCATATAGGTAACGTGCTTTCTTAATTTATAAAGCTTGCCGCTTCCATTGATCATTGAACCGAAAAAGAACTACCGCCATCACAACTTGAGATGCAAAAGAATCTCAAATTACCACATCCAAAAATCTGGTATCAAATTACAAACTATATTGCATAAAGAAGGTCTAATAAGCCTAGGTACTACTACATCAGACGTTTGCAATTATCTTATACCTACTACAGATTTATTTCTTTTCTTCTTTTACCGAAGGACTTTAAACTTTTGTGATTATTATCTTCACAAATGTACATAATTATGTGAATTCCTTTGGATTAAACCGCTAAATAGCAATCGAAGGTCACATTCGTGTCGCAATTAATTAGAGCATGATAATTGAGGATTTGCTTTGCATTTAACCGCACTTCATTTTATACACAATTAGGTTAGAATGAATAAACATATACATACCTACCTATTATCGTACGACCCAGATTACCAAGAGTGATATCGAGTTGTGGATTTTTTTTTTCTTCAACTTTATAAACGCAAATGTCCTTCTTCCTGGATTTTTATGTGGGTGAAGAGATAAAAGAAGAGATGCTTTGCGGTAAGCCCTTTACATAAACGTAGATACATTGATTGGAATCCAATTTCATCCCTTTTGTTTAGGGCGCGCATCCCTTGTATGTTTTTTTTTACTCTCTTCATTTTTTGAAATTAAGAACAAATTCATGTATAGTGAGAGGGTGAATCAGACATCAGTTGTTTTGTTATGTGGATGTGGAACATCTTTTCTATCACAATAATAATGAGAACCATGTGCTTTACAAATAAGTAGTTGTTGTCCTTTTCAAGCTGCAACTTGAGCATGTATGTAATTGGGTGAAAAATTAATCCCTAACACACGTTTCAAATTTGTCGAGTGCTTAAGATTAATTTTCAATTCGCAAGAGGCATTTTTAATCAATTTTTTTTTCTGTTGGAAAGAGGTCTTGAAGGTAAGCTTAACTGAGTATTGATATTTACATGAAAATAGTTACATATCGGGAATTTTTAGACAAACAAAAAACTCATTTTTCTAAAATCTAAGATGGTGGCCATTGCAAAAGGATTAGGAAAGTTGAAAACTTTGTTTAAGACTTATGCCTGGGAATGTAAGCCCCCGATCACTCCATGCATGTTGCATTTAATGAAAAACTGCAGAGCGAGTAAGATTTTGATAGAAACAGTTTCACTGCAAAAGAACACGTATGAAACATCGCCTCATCCGCATATTCTATCTCGATACGCATGTGTTAGTACTGGTGAAACGTTTTTCATTTTGTTGATTTTAGTTTCAATTCAGTCAAGATCCAACATTGGGCTAGCTGTGTCGCTTCTTTTGGAATATAGTGGCTTCGTTATGTTATAAAGTGTTTGAACGACTCATTCAACGTTGAAATTGCCACTGAATCTTTAGATGAATGACCAACTAACATCCAACATTTCAAGAAATTCTGCGATGGCACAGATGTTGAAAACATGATCTGAGATGAATGCACAATAGCACACGAGCGAGCTTTTTTGAGGCGCTTGATAAAAAAAAATTACATATTTGCAGAACAATGCGAGATACTTTGGAGGAGCTGTGATACTACCCGTTCCACCGCTCTCTGGATGTCGAGAAAACAGTCGACAACGTATGAATAGAAACCCCTATCCACCATCCATCTATTACATTTTTTCTTTCAGAAAATTAAAATCCTTTTTTCTTTTACTTCTTTCAGAAAATTTTTGGTTCAACTGAAGAACTATAAATCACACATAAAGAACATCAGAGCCGGAGTTGCTCAAGGATCGAAACTTGGCCCCTTCCTCTACAGCTTGATGACATCTGACTTACCTATCCCAACTCATCAACATCGAGTCCTGTAGCTGTAACCCTGGCTGGGACATATAGCGTCAACAAAAAGTCGCCATCTACACGGTCTGCTGCAGGGTATTTTGACTGTGGCCACGTTTTTCTCTGGGATTCTGCTTCTGCTAAGACAGTTGATTTCCATGTTGTTCTTGGTCTTCCAACCCACGGTGCACTCTGAGGATTCCACTGCTTTGCAATTCCATCGTTTGGTTTCCTCAATGTGTGACCAATACATCGCAGTTTGCGCTTTCTTGTATCGACGTCTAGCCGCTCTTGTCTTGTCCTGCCCCAAAATTCTTCGTTTGATATAATTTGTGGCCAGAGAATTTTTAGAATATTGCGTAGAAAATGGTTAACAAAAGCCTGCAATTTCTTCGAGATGTTAGTCGTGACTTTCCAGGTTTCATAAGCATATGGATTTGAAGAATCTCAACTTATTGTGTAAGGAGATTTGACTGGATTTCCAAATTGGCGGCAGAGTACCGAAGGCAGCACGAGCTTTATTTATTCTACTTTTAACGTCCAGATCCATACCGCCATTTGCAGAAACAATATTGCCAAGGTAGTTAAACTGTTCGACTTCTTCGACTGGCGTCTCCTGTAGAATAAAACGCTGCTGCGTGGAGCGGCCTGTGAGTATTATTTTTGTCTTTTTGCTATTTATTCTATGACCACTCAACTCTCCCTTCACTTGCAGTGTTTGGCACATCGCGTTCAGCCCACTGATGTTATTTGCCAGTAGACATATGTCATCGGCTTAATCTAAATGACTGAGCCTTTCGAACGGTCTCCATTGAATGCCCTGTTGCTCAGCTGTACCAACACTGGCCGTCAATACGTCGTCCATCGCCAGCAGGAAGAGAATTGGCGATAGAACATCCCCTTGTCTCACACCCTGTTGCATTACGAAGGAGTCGGATAGCTGCCCATTGTGTAAAACAAAACACCTTGCGTTGTTGTAGGACTCTTTAATAATGGCAACAATTTTTGGCGGAATTCCTCTACCAAGCAACGATCTCCACATACATGCTCGGTTAACTTGATCAAAGGCCTTCTCAAAATCCACGAACATGGATTTCCGATTCATACGGGGGTTCGATGTCAATACCCCTGCGCATCTCGTTTAGTTGGGGCACTTCAGCACTCTGATCAACTGAATCCTCATTTAGCAGGGCACAAAAATGGTCCTTCCATCTACGAAACTGATCCTCAATTGATACCAAAAGTGTGCCATCCACATCCATTACAGGATGATTGGTGTTGCTTTTTTTCCCGATAACATCTTTGGCTATTTGGTACAATTCCCGGATATCTCCTCTTCTGGCAGCGCTTTACGCATTATCTGCGAGTCCATCTAACCTCACCCTCTTGTCACGTCTCACACAGCGATAGACCATCTTATGTGTAATGCGGTACTCTCTTCGCAAATCAGCCTTTCGTTGAACATCTGCTTCGGCATTTATTTGGATTTTCAACGATTTGCGAAAATCGATCCCAGGTGTCTTGGGATATCCAAGAGTCTCTACGTCTCGTTCGCTTGGGTACAGTCTCATCAATTGTTGAATGCTGGATTCCGTTTAATGACGAGGTTTTGTCGTTAAGGGTGGTGACATAGTTTCGACATATGTTGGGGTCATTTAAAGCATTAGTAATGAATTTCGAGCTCCTTGCTATGCATCCTACGGTGGTTTTTGTACGGCAGTGGTTCGTTGTTTGAGACTCATCAGAACCTAATGGTGGTCACTTCCCACATCGGCATTTCTTATACTCCGGACATCACACATAGACTTCCTCCATCGCTGCTGACTCATGATGTGATCAATTTGATTTTCGGTTTGACCATCCGGATGCACCCAGGTAATTTTGCTGCACGTCTTATGCTTAAATACAGTTCCACCTATCACAAGACGATTCGCGTTACAAAAGTTGACAAGCAAGTCACCATTTTCATTCCGTGATCCCAAGCCATTTCTTCCCATCACGCGTTCCAGTCCGTAATTGTCTGAATCGACCTGGGCATTAAGGTCTCCCAACACTACACCAACACTAGGTCTCGGAACACTACTATAAACCGAGTTAAGATGAGTGTAGAATGCGGTTTTGTCTTCCTCGGTCGCTTCATTTGTGGGGGCGTAGCATTGAATAACTGTGACGTTACGAATTTTTGAACGAAACCTTGGTGTCATTAATCTTGCAGAAATGGGCGCCCAGGAGGTCAAACTACGCCTCACTTCTTCGTTCAACATAATTCCGACACCATGCAGTCTTTAGCCACCCTCTCTTTCATCTTCCCCGGAATACAGCATTCTCGTCTGCCCAGTGTCTGATCTGTATTCAGCTCTTCCTCTCCACTTAGTTTTGCTTATGCCCATGATACTGATCTTTAGGCGAAGCATTTTACGCTCAACCTGCTCGTATCTACCATCGCTGTGCAAGGATCGAACGTTCCATGCTCCGATTTTCGTTCGTATGCGGAAGCCAAAAGTAACATTTGCGCTGCTTGAAAGACTTCTTCTATTTGTCACCGATTCATTTATTATTATGGCGTCTTGATTGACGCTCGTACATGAACGATGCCACACTCCCAAACCCGATGTGCGGTTTACTGCAACCGAAGCTACAGGAGGAACCGTTTCTCACAGTCCGGAAATCAGAGGCCCACAACTACAGACTTTTTGAATTCTACAGGAAATAAGGCATTCGAATCAAAACTAATAAATCGGAACTTTGCTTCAGGGGACCCTCAATAGGCAGAGGCAGTTGCACTGCAGTAAAGTACAGAAATATCGCTCCGGAACACCCAGATTGATCCATCATAGTTGCAAAACGGAATGTAATATACGTGATGGAAATCCACGACAAATCGGACTAAGTTAACAGACAAAAACACTGATGTACCAGCAACTCCTGTGGCCTGTCATAAACAATTGCTTCCCAGTCTAGTTCTCAATTTCCATCAAGACAGCTATGAAGTGTTCGAAAGGAAAATGCTTAGAATTTGCACCGGACTACACTTCGACCGGCAGTGACGGACGGACAGGAACGAGCATCTCTACACAGGACCGAAGGTTGTCCTTCTAGACAGGTAGGTAGTAACTACTTTCTTCAATAAAGCTAGTTGAGAACATCAATAGTCACCCCAATAAGTTAATGAGAAGGATGGCCAAAGAACAACGACAACCCAAGCCGAGGTACCTCAGTCTGATGGCAGCACTAGACGAAAACATTTCTAGGTCAGCCTACTACCGAAGATCAACATACATGTTGCGTTGTAGGACGATCCATCAGCCGAAGATTTCTCAAAATAACTGTTGGCAATCAGAAATACCCGACTTCCATTTAACTGGCTGAACAGAATAGAGTGCTGCAACTGGAGCTGCAGCTGCAACTGGAATAGCTGTAAAAAAGTGTCGTACGTGATTTTTGTTTACTCACCCACAATGCAGCTGTACAGCTTTCTGACATTTTAGTTTCGAAAATAAAAATGAAAAAAATAAAAATTAATAATGATGAAAAAGAAGCTTAAATTGCTTTACGTCCTTATGAGTGATTGAAAAGAGTTTATAAATCACTTTGTTTAACCCACATGTAAACCCTTCGTTTTACTCGCAATTTTGAAAGGTCAAAAAAGCTGCAAGCAAAAGTTAAAAGTTAGCCAACTTGTCCAGCTGTGTCTGCGGCTCCATCTGCAGCTGCGTCGTGTTCTGTTCGCATCATTGAATTTGTGTGTATTTAAAATTTTGACAGCTATTCCAGTTGCAGCTCCGTTTCCATTCTGTTCAGCCAGTAATGCTGCAACTGGCCTGATTTCGTTCCCACCAAACTTTGGGAATTCATATCATCGAAGGAAAATCTTATCAGCAAAGTGTTCCCGAACATCTGTATAGAAATTACTTGAACCATATGATTGGCTTAATGAACGAGCAATGAATAAGAACGTCGATGATTTGAATTTCACTATTCAAAATCAAATCGAGGCCGCATTGACCACATAACAATTTGTTGGCAAAATTTATAAATCGAAATCGGACCTATAATCGCATAGTGGTGCACAATCTGAGCCAAACCAAAACTGTGCAATGGAACTCAGTTGACGGGGAAAAAAACTCATGAGCAACGTCATCCAAGTCACCAAAGTCAAAGGCAAGTTAAAAGGCTAGAAAGTTCTCATCCCGAGAATTCCGATTTCCGATGCTATCAACCGTCTTATTCTTTGAGTTTAAGCGCATTTAGTTTTCCGTTTAAGCAGGGGAGCAGTTTTCCGGCTTCTTGCTTAAATGGGGGAGATAGACCCCTCTTCTCACAGTAAAAACGCTTCTACTATGTTCATCTACAAGTTTGCGTTATTATATTGCGGTGATACGTCCTGCCGTACGAATCGTAATCTTGCCCAATCCCTTGTTTGAGGACACTTACCCACCGCGCACACTTACCCTTATGACTAAAATGCTCACAAATATTTCAAAACTTTTCAATTTCAAATAAAATATCAAATATTTACTCAAATAGAATATACCAACCCAGTGCGGACACTAACCCTAGCGACTATCATGTTCACAAATCTATTAGAAACTTGAGAGACCCAATGAAGTTCTATAAAAGTCCCTAATCAATTTCACAATAATATCTCCTTAATGATTATGTATTTGCCCTAAATAATCATTTGTAATCCGTATAGATTGAATCCACACAGATTTTGTACTTACATGCTCATTTGCATTAATTATTTATTTCCATTCTATATCATGCGACTTTGTATAGCGTGCATCTCACTTCATACTATAAATATTTTTAATTTTTTTTATAGAAGAAACAATAAATAATTAAAAACTTAATGCAATTAAAAGCCTAATGTAGGTACCTACCTACTAAAGCAAACGACTTGTTATTCATGTTTCTATAATTTTTCAAAACTTCTATAATAATTACTCTCATGTCGATGTCGATGTCGTTGGTTGCAGCAAGTCATTATGTCATTAGCCAATCGCTATAATAGGCAAATACAATTAATCAAACGGTAATTTACCTTACGAGCACATCAAAAATGAAAAATAAAAGGAAATGCTCCTGATTGCTGATGGGATTGAAAGAGAAAGATAGAATGAGAGAGAGAGAGTGTGAGAGAAAGAACAACAACACCACCAATTATCACCCACACCATCTCACAGAGTCTTAATCATTAGTGCACTTTGCATTATTTGGACATTTTGTTAAATTAAAAAAAAATGTCAGTCGATTCAAAATCGCGTGAGGCATTTTAACTCAAAATGAATTTACTCAGTGACGGACTTTAATGAGTGCACCGCATATATGTATGTAGGTGGGTGGGTTTGTTTGTGTGATGGCCAGAGTTTGATTGCAAATTGCAATTTATTCCCGGACTCAACCTACCGACCATCCGTCTGGTCAGTAGCAGTCATTCGCATCTACATAAATCCATTAACGCTCCATATAATCGACGTTGACTGTTTGAACTCGGAATCAGCGTGACTGAAGGATCACACGATCACATAAAACTATAAGGACGAAGCGACCGACCGAAGCTACATGGTATTTAAAATTTTCCTTTACAATGCAATGTTTTTCCCGTTTTAGATTTCTATATGAGCACTTTAACCATCACACGACGGGCTCTCATATCCTTGACGACTTAGCGTGGGAAATTAGTGTGTCAAGTTGTGGTATGGTTTGCAGTTATTGTTGCATTACTTGTGGGACTCACATGCAATTTAAAAACACACGCCCTGGCATTTATCCTTTTGTGTTAGGAATCAGGAGTTAGCATAGAAATAAAAACAGACCTACAGTTAGGTGCACTGTGTAGCAATGTAGGTTTGTATATAGATGTAGGGGTTATAGGCTACCGATTGCAAATGCAAAAAAAAAAAAAAAACACAATCTAGTGTGTGCAGTAATCTTGATTGTGTCTAATTAACGTTTCGAGCAATCAAAACGCAATATGCTAATTTGAATTACAGTCAAATTACAACGGAAAGGCTGATGGGGGGTTTTAATATCGTGATACCCCTGCTGGGAAGCAGTCAGAGGAATGAAACATTGAAATTGTTTAAGCAGAAAAAATAATTTCGATACAGAGTGAAATGAAATTGTGATTAATAATATACAAAAAAAAAGTTGAATTGATTTTAATAAATCATTTTTTTTTTGTGGTCCAAAGCTTCATTGATTTATGCTCTCAGCCATTTCTGTGTGTGAATTGTTATTAGACGGTAAGAATGGAAGGGCCTCCTTGAATACTTATCTGCCAAATTGGAACGGCTAGGGTGAGAAATCTTTTATCGTAAAAAAAGATACTCTTGGAGAATTTCCCATTCCACCAAAAAACGATGTAGTCAGGTACCATTGAAAACAACACATTTTAGATGGAATAGGCTGAGATTTTGTTCGAAGTCAGAGCCCAAAGCACTTATCATTGCGCCAAGAGCTGTATTTTGTATTAATTGATCTTTGATCAAAAAGCTGAGGTGATACTTTGGAACCTACAGGTTAAACAAATACAGGCTAAAAAGAGCATGGTGATGTAACAAAGGTACCTACCTAAATTGTCTAGGAAAAACTTTTACGTCCACAGCATTTATGAGTATTAAATAAGCAGGACAGTTTAGAAAATTCAGTTTAAAAAGTACCACATCATCAGTTGGTATACCTAATTGCGAGTTAGTTACGGAAACAAAAGTAATTGCTTTTTTGGGTTGCGAAAAAATGGTTATCTTGCCAAAAATGGTTACCCTTACCCTGCTAAGTTCATATCTATTTCATATAAACTTAGTAAGACAATTTTCTCAAAAATCAAATAAACGCTCTGAAAAAGTTCGTTGTTGAGAAATAATTTATGGCGAATTAGTTACGCAAAAAATATTAGTTTTTCGCTTGCTTAAAATGGGCGTATGTATTTGAATTTGGCAGGACAATAATTTCAAAAATTAAGACGATCGGAGAAATGTTGGTTGTTGAGAACTTATCAATTGCTTAATAATTACGGAAAAATTAACTGAAATAAAATTTGAAAAATTAATTTACTAATAGTAAAAAACAACCGTTGTGTGAATGTTACTTTTTAATCAGTTTTCAACAACCAACTTTTTGGATCTTTACCTTAATTTTTGAGAAAGTTTTGTCTTGGAAGGTTCATAGTAATTTAGCAAGACATTCATTTTTTCTCATATCAAAAAAGCAATTAACTTTTTTTTGTGCGAAACTAATTCGCAATTAATAAGAATATTTTTGTCAAAAAATCCAACTAAGATATAATTTTTAACATTTTTTGAACACTTTTAACAAAATATTTTGAAATGCAAATTTTAGTTTTTTTCAAGTTTCAAAAGTTTTTTTATTTATTATAATAACTTCATATTTAATAGTTTACCCACAAAGCAAAGTGCTTATCTGTAGGTATTTAATGCAGATAAAAACTAAATTTCAAAGAATAGTTTCAGACCGATTTTGAGATATTGGATTAAAAAAATATATTTAGTTTTTTTTTTTTTAATTTAAAAAAAACTTTTTTGAAAATTTTGATATCCAATATTATTTAAATTTTCTGGAAGCTAAATACGAATTTTATTTAAATCTATTCAGCAGGTCCCTATTTCATAATAGAGCTAATACTATTAGATAGTTGAAAGTATAAGTTAAAAAAACTACAAGGTAAAACCACTAATAGTTCCTTTTTCATAATGAGGGTGACCTTCCTAATACTATTAGTGGTCTCAACCAACTAAAAACTTCAAAAGCCTTTTTCTGCTGCTTAAAAATGAAACGCAAATTTACCACAGACTAATAGTATTCGTTTGTACTTTATTATGAAACAGGGCCCAGACAGTGAGAATATTCAAAATACAATAAAAATACACAATACAATTTTTCATCAAAATCGTTGGAGCCATTTTTGACAAAAAGGGAATTTCGCTTAACGGGAAAAAACCATTTGTGACATTTGTACCGTTATTTTGACATTTTCTTTTTTTGTTTAAATATTGTAATGGGTGTTAAGAACTGTTATGTATCAAGTTCCAAAAAATCGGTATTTCCGTTTTCTAAATAGATATTAAGTTACAAAAAATCAAAAAATATATTTTTTTGAAAATTTTGGTACTCAATGTCTACTAGCTTCTGCATACAAAAAATACCAACATCAGTCTAACCTTTTTCAAGAAAATCTAAATCAAAAAAGCGTAATTATACAACGGATCTCAGAGTCCGTGATATGGGATCCGCGGAGCTTATCTAGGGAGGGGTAAATTTTGACAATTTCGGCTAGTACGATTATCGTCGAATTTCACATTTCATATTTTTTTTTATGCACTGTTTAATTACAAAGGCCCCAGTTGTGGACTGCAAGACCTTGATTCTTTGAATAGCCTTTAATGCGAAGCTTTCGACGCCTATACTTTTTTTTGCTATCACTCACACCCAAAATCTGCTGTGGGCTCATAGTCTAAAAGTGTTTATTGTAAATTAATATTTTTTGAAAAAATAATTTTCAAACTTACAATAAAAAATTCAAATTTAAAATAAAAAAGACTACAATATTTTTTTATAAAATCAAAAACATTTTTTTTTGTAGATTTTGATATGCAATATTATTAAATCTTATCTAAAATTTGTACATATATAAAAAAAATATATACAAGGCCGTTTAGCCGATAAGCAGAAAATTGAAAATAAAAATAAAAAACTTTCTATGACAGGTACCAAATAGTTAGCTAGTTGTGTAAAATAAGTGTAAAATTAAAAATTTTTGGTAGCAGATCGTACTAATTTTAGTATATGAAAAAATTTTAATCGAAATCGCAAGAGTCGTTTTTAAGCAAAAACAAAATTTCCTATGCGTTTTTTAAACTTTTGTATGGACCAGTACCGTTATTTTTTTATAAATGTAACATTTTTTCCAAAAATATTTTAGATAGTTCTTAAAAACTCTTAAGTATCGAGTTTCAAAAAAATCGACCATGTCGCTTTCGAAATATTTGATGTTCCAAAAAAAATTTTGAAATATTTTTAAAAATCCAATAATTTTTTTTTTTACTATTGGGAAGCTTCTTTAAACAAAAATAATTTAAATCAGTCATACTAGCTAGTGCAGGATTATTAACATATTTTTAATCGAAAAAAAGAAACATTTTTAACAGCAGTTTAACGATTGAATATGGTGAAGGGGGTTCTAAGGAATGTAAAAAAAATCTATTTCCCAGAAGCGGAGTTGGTGGGGGGTTTTGGGGGGTGAAAAAGACGGGGAAAATTGTATTATCTCGTTTTCCGACTAAAGTTGACCCCAAAATGAAAAGTGTTCCATAGAAATGTTGTAGATCATGCAAAAATCTACAATGAATATAATTTTTTAACGTAACCTCAAAATTTCCGAGATATTGATGGCGAAAAACCGTATTTTTTCTGGTTTTTGTTTTTATTTTTGATTTTTCCAAAAATAGTTGAATTTAAATGCAACTTTGTGAAAATATATCTTGTTGTGTCCTTAATTAGGAACATTTTTTGTCAAGCATAACCATTGATCAGTTTTTGAGATGTTCAATTTTGTTTGGAAAAAATCCTTTTTTTTTCAAATGAAAAATGTACTACAGAAAATCATCGCATCGAGTTCATTTAAATATCATTAGTTTGGTTTTTACATTTAATTTATATGAAATAATGAAAACACATAGTAACCACGTACAAAAATGCGAAAAAAGCAAAAAAATCATTTTGCATCAAGTAATTTTTGAATAATGGTTGATAAATTGTTAAACATTTTTGGAAAATGCAAAAACTAATCACACCATGGAGTTCTAATAAAAAAAATGCATAAAATAGTGTTTTATTATTTGACCCGAGACAAAAGTTCTGCCGATGCCGCAACGATATTGCTAGAAATATTCATTTCAGTACATACAGTTTTGAATGAAAAACAAAAATAATAGTACAATAGCCAACACCAAATTTTTGGAGTGGATATATAACCAGAATCTGAGTATGAAGGCTTATAGGTACATATATTTTGATATCAATTACCAAAGTTTAACAGGTTTTTTTCTTAGCCTTTGGTGAGGATGGCGGTTCAAAACCAACTTGGTTTCCTATTTAAATGTTATGGTCAATAACTCTTCAATTCACTGTAAAAAAAAAATAGAAATGATGCTCTGTCATTTTCCCTTAGTCTGAAGACTTTTACCTTGATGATCCAATCAATAGGACCCATGATATTAGGATTTCAAGCAAACCTTATCGGCTTTCTTTGGAGACTTTATTTCGTTGATTTTTGTTTTGTTTGAAATATTTGAAAAAAAGGGGTGATAAGGTCCGCATAAAATGGTTATATCTTCAGTTTCATACCAGACTATCATAATTGATTATTTTATATAAAAGATAACCTAAAAACAAAACTAATGATCCTTAAATGAACTCGGTGCGATGATTTTCTGAAGTACATTTTTCATTTGAAAAGAAGTATTTTTTTGCAACAAAATTGAGTATCTCAAAAACTGATTACTGGTTATGCTTGAAAAAAATTGTCCTAATTAAAGACATAACAAGATATATTTTCACAAAGTTTCATTTAAATTCAACTATTTTTGGAAAAATAAAAAACAAAAACCAGAACAAAATACGGTTTTTCGCCAATATCTCGGAAATTTTGAGGTTACGTTAAAAAGTGATATTCATGAAAATTGTAGATTTTTGCATGATCTACAACATTTCTATGGAACACTTTTCATTTTGGAGTCAACTTTAGTCGGAAAACGCAATAATACAATTTCTCCCCTCTTTTTCACCCCCCCAAAACCCCACTCCAACTCCGCTTCTGGGAAATAGATTTTGTTTACATTCCTTATAGCCCCCTTCACCATATTCAATCGTTAAACTGCTGTTAATAATTTTTTTGTATAAATGTGTAAAAAGCCGGTACTATACCGTTTTGAAGAAAATCACAAATTAATAGCCATTTTTTGAAAAAAGAAGCCTTTACTAAAATAAATTTACAGAATTTTTACTAAGATGCCAGTTATAGCGATCAGGAAAACCCATCAGGAAAAAATTTTCAATGCATTATTTACTATGTTTTTAATGGATTTGAAACAAAAATGCTACAGGTATCAATGACAAAACACTGAAAGAATTTGTTGTGCAAATAAAATTTTCAATTGAACAATTATTTTTTCTAAAAAATGAATTTTAACAATTTTCCTGATGCGAAAAACTTATTTTCATCAGGAAAATAGTAAAAATACATTTTTTAGACAAAATAATTGTTCAATTGAATATTTTATTTGTACAAAAAAATCTTTTAGTGTTTTTTCATTGATTCATGTAGCATTTGTGTTTCAAATTAGTTGAAAACATAGTAAATAATACATTTGAAAAATTTTCCTGATGCGTTTTCCTGGTCGCTATAACTGGCCCCTAAGAAAAGTTGTCGAGGCGTTTTTGAGAAAAATACGATTATGTAAAATTGCTAACAAAAATTGTATGGCAGGTACCGTTATTTTTGGTTCTAAAAAAAAAAATGAATTAAAACGTTTGGCGTGTGGGCATAATCACCAAAAACCCCTATGTACCAAGTTTGAATAAAATCGATGGAGCTGTTTAGACTGTAGACGAACAGACAGACAGAATTGTATAAAATTTTGTATTTAAATTTTAATTATATGTAGTTCCAATGCGGTAAATTTTTCGAAAATACTTAAAAATTATATTATTTTAAATATTAATAAGTTTTCATGTCCTCCAATTCACACATGTAAATGCATTTCTTGATAGAAAAAAATTATTTAGAATAAGTGATTATTATTTTTGTTTATAAAAAAAGTAAATAAAACAAAAAAAAAAAACTTTAAAACCTCTGACTTTTATTTTGAAGAGCAAGGTGATGTCAAAATCGAATGATTGTAAATAGTTTCTACCAATTGAGCTACATATTTGACCAATTAAACAACAAAAAAGCATGTAGTTTTTACTAATTGCAGCTTTGGGTTTGACGATACAAATTGAATTTTGACAACGAAATGTTGTGAATAATGCAACAAAAGCCTGCTTTTTCAACAATGAATGCTTGTAAATGATTTCCTCCCACAAGAAAAAATTTAATTGATAAATTTTAGTTTACAACTAAAAATTAATACTGAGTTATATATAAATATTAACCCCTTTTCTTAATAATACACAACTTTTCAAGTTGTAAATATTTTTGGGTTTACCAAAGAACCTACACTTCAGTTAGTAGTTTTGAGTCATTGTAATTTAAACTATGACTTTATAAGCTGGTAACAGCTTCATTCAGTATCTATGTCATTTTTTAAGCTTAAACCTTTCAATTTCAGAATTATGAACACAATGATTAAATCGAAATCATTTTTCTATAATAAATTTCTCAGGGTGAAGCATATATTAATTGCGTCACCTAGTCAGAAAGATTGACTCCTCATTCTCCATAAGGTGAACATATTCAACAATTATTTTGACTTTTTATATTCAAAAGCTTACTTTCAGTACGTTCTTGTGTGGTTTTCCACAAGGATTCAGTTTAGAAACACTTATATTAACTTTTTTATAAAAATCAGTAAATCAGTTTTTTTAAAAGACTGAAAAAACAACATTATGTAAGTCATTATTAATTTCAATACCATGCAACTATTCTTTAAAATTCAATTAAAAATATTTTTGGTTATCACGGATCAAATGCCTTCTTAGTTATTGGTATTATAAGACCACTTTAGTGGTAATTAAGAGGTCTTGAAGTTTTATTCTCGATTAAATAATTAAATAAAACTATAGATATATGTTTTTAAAGGTAGTAAAGTCATCCCCTATTTTTAGCATTAAAATAAAAAAAAAGAGCTTTGATAATACATACCTTCCTATATGAATGCTACATATATAGTTACAAAAACAACAAATAAATTCCAAAAACTTGCCGACATTAAATTAAATAAATGTTATTTTATGTATTCCTTACCCTCTATTTATTTAGGGAGATACTCTATATTTATACCTTCTCCTATAAAAAAAAAAAAATGCCTGACTTAAAACGGAGACATCTCCAACGATCGCACCCTTAACCATATATCCAACATCAAAGAAGCTGACAGGTTTTGTAAATAAAAAATAATTTGAAATAAAACTCGAAAAATGCAAATATTTGATTTAATTATTATCACATTGAAGTAATAAAATATTTCCCAGAGAATTGCACCTATTAACACGTTAAAATTTACGATTATTTCTCTATTCGCACACACATAGATTTGGTATAAAAATAATAATAAAGGCAATATAAAGGAGACACCCCATAATGAGGCTTCTATAACGAAGCAAAGAAAAAAGTGTCAGTCTGGGTTAAACCCTATATACTGATAATTTATAGAGAAATGAAAGCTGATTAACTATCACACACCATCGCGGGCTTTCGTGCTACTAATGTAACTCAATATCCCATAGATAAACAGGACACGATTACTTCATGATTGAAATGACGACAGCCAGATTGCCAGGACTTTCTTTTGCTGGGTATACCTAGACGAGGGATCCTTCCACTTTTGTTTCCTTCAAGTTGTTCAGGACACATAAGAAAAGTTATTCCGTGCTTGTCGAAATAAGTTTTCACAAGAAGACACCACTTGCGTGACGTTTAGTTCTGGATATTTCACAGACAAGTCACAAGTTTGAACAGCATTTTATTGGCAATTATCACGGAAATAGGACTTTTCGGAACAATTGGTTCCACTCGTTTCGAAAAGTTTAACATCTCTTTCTTAAAGTTTTGTTGTTCATTCTGATGCAGTAAATCATTTAAATAAAATAAAATCCATCCCACACATATGGCATCATCACCGGTCAGTGTCCTGTCATCATTACCCGCACAAACTCATAACATGAAACCACAGAGTAGTGGCCACAAACAAAGGGTGACAGCTCAGGGTTAATTGTGCTTAACATAAATGTCTATGTAGAGGTATACTCGTATGTAGACCTCTACTCATATAAAATATAATAATAATTAGAGCGGTTTTTTAGTGGTCACTTTAATATAAGTTGAAAGAAAGGACCCCAAGGACCTGTGCTGAAATACTCTTTAGTGGTCACTTTGGGACGCAACACAGTGACGATGACGATGACAACAAACGCATTGTCAACATATACACAGGGTTATGATTAAAATCTCAAATAAGGATAATAAAAATGTCTTGTCCAGTTCAGTGCATGTGTATAAGCGGCGGCTATTTGCTCATGGGGACCTTAATTCGTTTTGGCCAGATATAAATATGGTGAAAAGGTTTATAATTGCTTTGACCACGCACTCGGCCTCAGCCAGACCGTATTAAATTGGAGTTGATGGATAGTGATATTGTATTTGGTGAAATTAATTTCTTATCAAATATGAAGGTGGGGATTGAGTTTGATTAAATGACAAATTAATAATATTATAATAAAGAGGTTATGAATTATGATGACAAAGGAGGTGACAAATGTGGTGAATTAGAAAAAACAATAAACCTTAAACTTGATGGTATTGATTTTATCCTTAAATTTTTATTCAGGTACAATACACCTAACCAAAATGCTTTAACAATAAAGCCTTTCTATTTTCTAAGTTCACCTTCTAATAACGAAGGAAAAACAACCAAGCCATAATATTCTTGTATAGGTATAAGGTTAGGTACCTACATACTTTGCAAACAATCACAAAGTGAATTGTCATCGTAAACTGTGTTTGTAAAACTTTATAAAATCCTTAAGGAAACACAAAAACTCAATTTCTTATAAGATGAAAATTCCTTCAACTACAATCACATTATACACCTATACACTCTCAAAATAAAGTTTCTAAGGGTAAGCACAACTACCACAGCATAATATAGCTGTGCGTCTATACATCTACATCATACATACACATCAAGAGCTCTGAGGGAGCTTATCTCGAAGACTGTCATTTTCAATTTACCTTTAAATTGGTTGTATTGTTAGACGGTACGTTAAGCAATTCTCGCCGCATAAAAGAAGGGCAAATAAGCAAAATGAAAATGGAAATTTTCCAAGGAGATTCTTAAAATTTCAACCCACTTGGGGGATGTGAAAACTGTGTGTTGTGTTGAAGCTGATTGGCAGTAGAATTTCTATTACATGGACAAGAGTTTTGAATTTAATTTTCTAACAGAGAAAAATTTAATTTTACACCATTTAGCTAAAACTAAAATATTAATCAAATAATTGTAACAAATCAGGTATAATTAAATAAAAGAGAAAATCAATTAAGGCATAAAACTAGCACCTTTTTATACAAATCAATTAAGCAATCATTTTTGGAATTACATATTATAAAAAGGCTTTAATGAAAAAGAAAAGTAAAATTAAATAGACTCATTTCAATGCTTATAAATGGAAAACTAAGAAGAGATTGCCACAAAATATACGAGTAGCTTAGGAATTAATGTACAAAAAAAAGGCTAATCTGGGAAATTTATCTAACTGAAGGTTTTTTAATGCAAATACAGTAGACGCTCGATATAGTGAAGTAATAAAAACTAGGCCTGTTTACTGTTTCGAGACTGTTCATTTTTTCAAGCGGGAGTTTTCTAAGGCTTTACAATGGCGAATTTGATCCAAAATGCACATTTCGTTTGATGTGAATGTTTTTTAATTTTAACTAAGCATTAAACAAGGCTTTCTCTCAGGTTTAAACAAAAAACAGAAACAATTCCTTATAGCTCTCAAACTATGTAAAATGCTTGCTTTTTATACAAAATACGTTTTTTTATCAAATTTTGTGCGTTCACTATAGTCAATAGTGGATTGGATAGTTCACTATTTCGAGATCAACTAAATCGAGCGTCTACTGTACATACATATCTCTATTTTCGCATAAAAACAAAAACTTAATCGCATGATAGAAGATAAACAAGTCAATTAAATTTGGTGTGCGACAGTTCGTGGAGAACCAGGACCTACTAATGACTAACAACCAGTGTTGCCAGATGAAAACGAAATCTCTCTCCAGAAAAATTTAGATACCCCCCAGATTATCACAAAAATATGCCTTTACATATTTTTAACAACTTTCTATTTATTTTTTCTTTCCAAGCTCTCTAAGTTCATTACACATTTGAACAAAATATTAAATTAATAGGTGTGTTCAGGAAAATGAGATCTCCGACGGCTTAATGTCAAAAACTGAGCAAGCGAATCCAATATTTTCTTTCCTCAGTTATTTGACAGCAAAATTTCTGAGGAATCCTGTTCACGAGACTGAGATTGTTGAGGGCTCTGACCTCTGAGATCTCATTTTCCTGAACTCGCCTAATAATTCACAATTCTTGATTAAAATATACAATTTTTTTTAATTGGCAACTCTGGTGTTGTGATTTGATATTCAAATTAAATGTACGCTCTTTTAAATAATTAGATATCTATTTTAAGTTGAATAATTAATTATACAAATAGTGCAAGAACTTACTCTTTAAACAACACTCTTTCATTGGGCATCAAAATCTAGGTGAGTCGAACGGTTTTTGCACGCCAATTTAAGCAAACAAATAACCCAGTTGCAAAAATGCAAAGAACACCGATAAAAAACAACAACAAAGATAGTGATTACAATGCCTAGCGGAATAAACGATTTCATTATGAGGTTTCACAATTGCCAGAATTCTTAAATTGTATGCCACCTGGTAGCCAAAAAGCACCTTTAGGAAGCGTGGAAGTTGGCGATCTTCAAAGCAGTTATCTTGCCCTTGAATTGCAGTTTAAGGAAGTAGAAGCTCGTTGCAACTCCTTGGAACAAGTGAAGTTTCTGGAACTGAAATCGAAAGAAAGAAACGTTGTGAATTGTGATGCATTTGCCAGGGAACAAATGTAGTGGAAAAAGCCAAAGCCAAAACCTTTTGCAAACAAGGGATTCTAGATTCTAGGGCAATATCAACAACGGGAGCCATTAGAACCAAAAATAGCAAAATGGACAACGTAATTGTGAAGCCGCGTCCACATTATGTTGAATTGTGTAGATCAACATCATTGATCAACAGTGTTGAGTAAGTGTAGACGTGTTGATCGACTATGCCAATCAACATTTGTTGATCTGAACACAACCCGATTCAAATGGATAGCAATGGACAAAGTTGTTCAACAAATTCCATTTTACTAAAAACATTTGTAGGGTTTTAATTTCATGAATATAATTTATTGGTTTTGTGCGATATTAATCAATTTGTATTAGATATTAATGCTATATGGAATTGGGGTTGTCTAAGAGCTAATACTTGGGGAAATATATTAGCTAATTTAAACATGAGACATCCGTTTGATATTTTGTACCCCCCTCACCCAACTTATTACCCTACAAATAATCGATCGAATCCCTCAACATTGGATCTGTTCCTTACTAATTTGCCAGGAATTTTCTGCCAGCCCATGGTTATTAAAGAACAAGTTCTGACCATCTGCCAGTCAATATAGGGGTCTTTAGAACTCCCATAGTAGAAAAAAATGAAGTTTTTGATATTAAAAATGCAAATTGGGGTATTTATAAGAGACAAATGCGCAATAAATTACAAGTTATGGCTAACCCTCTTACAGGAGAAGTAAATGAAAATGATATTGACCAAAGTTTATCTTATTTTACAACTTCCATTGTTGACAGTGTCGAAGAAGCTGTACCAAAAAAAAAAAATGTAAAACTTGGCAGTACAAACAAATTGCCACCTGATATAGTACAAATGATAAAAATTAGAAATAGCTTAAAAACAAGATGGATGAGAACAAGAGATCAGTTCTTGCTATCAGAAGTTAAAATTCTTAATGCAATGATAAAGGATTCAATCAGTATTTATAGAAACAGCTCATGGAACCGTAAATTACAAAGCTTAGAAAAATCAAG
Organism: Dasysyrphus tricinctus; assembly: GCA_963921185.1. Lineage (NCBI taxonomy): Eukaryota > Metazoa > Arthropoda > Insecta > Diptera > Syrphidae > Dasysyrphus > Dasysyrphus tricinctus. Next base: position 64,830,473 of record OY992531.1, on the reverse strand, counting down.
TAAACCATTTTGGAATATTGTCAAAGCTATCAAAAAAAGTAAAATACATATTCCAGCCTTAAAAACAGGCAATACGCTTATGCTTTCAAACTCAGAGAAAGCAAACGCCTTAGCTGAGAATTTTTATGCCAATCATTCTGTTGCTAATAATTCTAGTGTACCTAGTAATAACTTGATTGAAACTATTGTCAATAGATCTGTTGATATTATAGATACAAATTTAATTGAAGGGGATGAAAGTTTTGTTTCTTTAAAAGATATACAAACTATTTTATCCAGCTTGAAAACAAGAAAAGCTGTAGGATTTGTTAACATTAAAAATTTATATTTAAAAAATCTTCCAAGGTGTTGTATGAAATTTTTAAAACAGCTATTTAACTGTTGTCTTAAAATTGGATATTTTCCAAGGGAATGGAAGACAGCAAAAATAATCCCCGTCTTGAAACCAGGTAAAAGTGCTTGTGAACCTTCCAACTACAGACCAATTAGTCTTCTTAGTTCTCTAAGCAAATGCTTCGAAAAAATTATTAAAACTAAACTTGTAGTTCATATAAGTCAAAATAGCCTGCTGCCTCCAGAGCAATTCGGTTTTAGAGCTTATCATAGCACTGTGCATCAAGTACACAGAATTTCAAGGGATGTGAAAAATAATTTTAGGCTGGGAAAAAGCACTGGAATGGTATTACTTGATATCGAAAAGGCGTTTGATACTGTCTGGCATAAGGGCCTTCTACACAAACTTGTAACTTTAAATTTTCCATTGTACCTGATAAAAATTATAAAGTCATTTCTTTTCTCAAGAAGTTTCAAAGTATTTGTTAATAATTGTCTGTCTGAAATGTTTAACATTGAAGCAGGTATACCTCAAGGTTCGGTTCTTGGCCCAATCTTATATATATTATTTACATCAGATTTCCCTAGTTTAAGGTATTGTGAAAAGGGTATTTTTGCAGATGATACCTGTATTTATACATCAGATTCAGTTGGTTCCGTTAAAGAAACCAACTTGCAATTTGATTTAAATAAAATACAAAATTACTTCAATGGCTGTCTTTTTCACACGTAAAAGAAAAGCTTGCCTCTTACCAAGCAATTGCCTTCAAATTGGTGGTACTAGGGTTAACTGGGGTACTAGTGCTAAATATCTTGGTATACATCTTGATGCAAAGCTCACATTTGGATTACACATTCAACACATAATACAAAAAGTGAATGTCACAATAAGGATTCTGTATCCATTTATAAATCGACGGTCCAAGCTTAGTACTGAAAATAAACTTTTGATTTTCAAATCAATATTTCAAGCTATTATGTTTTACGGTTCACCATCTTGGGGTGAATGTGCAAAAACCCATTTAAGAAGGCTTCAAATAAGCCAAAATAAAACTTTAAAAATGATATTAAGATTACCGTGGCATTTTTCTACTGAAGAATTGCACACCTTGGCAAATATTGAAAATGTACAATCTAGAATCCTTAAGTTAAATGAAAAATACAAATACTCCTGTGAATCATCAGACAATATGCTGATTTCTAGTTTGGTTTCATGACAGGTTCATTATGTTCTCGTTTATATTATTATTTTTTTTTCTTGTTTGAATATGTTCTTATTATAATTCAATTAATATATTAATCAATATATTTAATTATTTATTTATTTGTATACTTGTTAATATTTGTTAATTTATTTAATTATAAACTAATTATTTATTTATTTATTAATTTATTAGTTTTTAATTTAGCTATGTAAAATTTAATTAATTATTATTTATTTATGTATTTATTAATTTATTAATCATCTATTTAATAAATTTAATAACTTATTTATTTACTTATGTATTTATTTATTTATTTCTCTATTTATTTATTTATTTATTTATTTATTTATTTATTTATTTATTTATATATTTATTTATTTATTTATTTATTATTTTATTTATTTATTTAACTATTTATTTAGTTAAAGTGATGAGCCCAATCTGTGATATTATTTTAGTTAGCTCTAAGACTGATTTTTGTTTGTATTATTTATTTATTTTTTGTTATTATTTATTATTTATTTATTTACTTTTTGTTAAATCATATTTATATACATATTTACTATATAGAATGTAAGATATCTACTGGAACATAATTTGCTTGTAATGAGGTTGAATGAAACCAAGCATCTCATCACCCCCCTTCTCTCATCTTATGTAATTCTGATGACAGATATCATAATATAGGTAATTTTAGATCTTTTTTTTTCTATTTTGAATGAAGGTTTTGTTAGTAGTTTCCTTCGAAAAAATTTCAAAAGATTAAATATTTCAAAAACTGTAATTTAAATTGACATTAGTAAGGTAGAATATAACCATATCTATGTAAATTGTGCAATTTAGCTATGTTGAAAAAAAATGTTAACTTTCGCTACAGTAAAATAATAATAATAAAAATGCTATATTTGCTGTGAATAAGTATTTAATGTTAATTATATCGTTTCAACTTTATTGTTCACAAAAAAAAATAAAAAAAAGTTGAGTACCGCAGGATTCGACCCTGAACCCTTCGGTTGGATCCTGACGCATCGGTCGGAAAATTCCAATCCACACACAATAGCATGTTGATCGACTATAGGCCATGGGAAATTTTACTATGCTAGCTATGAATTTCCCAATAAAACACGACTTATGTTAACCAATAATGTTGATCGGCATAGTGTGGACCTTCCATTACTGTCTCGTTTCAACAGCACTGTTATTTTGAAATCAACCTTCATCTAAACTGATAGTCTTAGGGATTTAGAGCCACTTATACGATCAGTGCACAAATTTTCTGATATATCTGCTCCTTCTACATACATGTATAGGGCCAATACCTCCTCATTAAAAAACAAAAACTGCGCGCTTCCGATGTTTTTAATGATTCAGAAAATTAATCTCCAACCTTTTGAACTTTTTTAATTACAGTCGTTATATCAGTTAGTAGATAACAGTCTTGCCAAAATATATTTGCGCAGGTTTGTATCTATGTTATCTTACAGTACCCTGCAAGTTCGGCAGAAATTACTCTATATTTTTACGTAGGATTGTGTCTAAACGACATGGATGAAGAGGAAGTTGTTAGATCACAATTTCTGACGACAATTATTGAAGATATGATATACACAGTATTTTCGAAAAATATTGACATACATATTTGATAAAAACTTAGTAATAATTAATAGAGAAGTGTAGGTAATAACTAGCATACTATGTTACCTAATCTCTAATCCAGTTCCTTAACATTTTTTTTTATGTAAATATTCATTAAAGTTAGACATGAAGCACCCGCGATCATGATTTGTGGGTATACTTGCTCGTATGTTCAAGTTGCTTGGAACTTTAGAAATCAAAAATAAAAAACCGATATATGGCAGGTACTGTTAATAACAGTTTTCGGTAATTTTTTTTTGCCAAAATGTAGGTACACCATGCGGTAACAATAACACACTGATTTAAAAAAAAAATGTTGGATGTGTTTTTGAGATAAATAAGCTTTTCTTTAACGGTTGTATGGCAAGTACCGTCATTTTTGGAGCTAAAAATAAATTTCAGTTTCCCCTCTGGAGAGTTACAAGTACAAGGAAACCTTAAATCAAAAATTTGAAGAATATCGCATCATTGGTTTTAGCTGTGATCCAAATACAAACAGACAGAATTGCTCCGCCGACTTTTTTCGTGATCTCTATTATCATCGTTATCTCAATTATTATTGATTGTTATCTCAATTTTTTTTTTTGCACGAATTCAAAACTTGCCCTCAGGCAGAGAAAGAAATTTCTGAAAAATTGACTTTAAATGCAAACAAAAATATTAAATACTAAAAATCAACGAAACCACATAAAATAATGTGCTTTAACATTTTTGAAAGCTTATAATATACTCCATTATTTTGTTTTAATCAAGTTTTGTAAGTGAATTTTGCCTTAAAGAAAAAAATTTGAGTGCAAAAATTGCATTAACATTTCTTTTTTAATCCAAAAATTTTCGAGTTTGCATTAACATTTTTTTTTCTTTAATGAAACTGTTTTCACATTGCATTAAAATTGTATTTAGTAATTAATACAAACAAAAATGCATTACAAAAAAAATAATTTTTACAATTCTGTTTGAGACATTAAATTTTCAAAAAAAAAAAATATTAAATTTTTTTTTGGTTTTTTTTCATATAACTGGGAAACGAAGCAAAATTTCGAGATAATGCTTAGAACCTTTTCTTTAGAGAATTAAATTTCCCATCGAAATGCATTATTCAATGTTTTTTTGAAAACTTGTAAATAGTTACTTAATTACATTTTTTGTTTTTTTTTTTTTATTTTCCTTTTACTTTTTTACCAGCATAGAGATAGGTACAGGCATTTCTTTTAAAAGAAATATAATTAAATGTCTATTAAAATTAATCATTCAAGAAACGATTTGGATAATAGTCGACCGAGAAGCAGTCGCTCAAACTATGCTTATTTTAAGTTTATTAAATGGCATTTTTGGCTCTTTTTGAAAAACTTGTTATATGATACGCTCAAACTATGTGTATTATTCATTCTTGAACAGTTGAATTAAAAATAGAACTCAAATTTCAAATTTTCTGCAGTTTTAGGGTTGCCATCTATTTTTTTTTTTTTTAATTTTAAAGAATTGCCAAATTCAATATACTTTTGCTCTTACAAAATCGGGTTTTTAACACATGTTAGCTTTTACATCCTTGAACAAATAGTGCCTGATGAGTTTTTCGGTTTAAAGTCCTTGCCAGACGAGCTCAATATTTTTAAAGTGGGGTTCATATTATAAGAAATGGCTTTTTTAATTTTTAGAACTCCTAACTCGTCTGGCACTATTTTGTAAAATTATTTTATACTTAAAAAAAAAAAAAAAAAAAACAATAAGAAAAAATAATTTCTTAAGTTTTAACAATTACATATTTGAAATTTTGGAAAAAAAAGTCATTCCTTTACTTTAGGCCAGTTAATCTAATCGAAAGTTTTGTATTAATTATTTTTATCGATAAGCAGCATTTCTTGTATGATTGGTAATATTCAGGCACATTTCCTAATTATAAAATCAAGTTCTTAGGGTGGAAGAGCCGGGATAAAACCACTATATAAAAAAAGGGTGGCAATTCATTTTAACTATGTACATAGTATCAGATTTTTTTCAAAAACAGATTTTGAGAGAAATGTGCACAAAATGACTATTGATATCTTTTCCACACCACCACTGCAGCACTCTGGGGTATAAATACTGAGCACTGATCGTTCTAACACGTTTTTCTCGAAATCTGTAGCTCTAGTAAAAACATCGTCATAATTTTTTTTGTGAACTAAAAAACGAAATATATTTTGTTAAAAATTATACCAACTTTTTTTTTTATTAATAAATATGGATCTTCATCATGTATAGACCAACTCAATTAAAAATCTTTTTTGAGAACAATTTTATGAGCTAAAATTAATTTTGTTTTGAAAAAATTTAACAATTTTCGGGATACAGTACTTACACCATCCATCGTTTTAATTTACTATTTGTCAGCTAATTTTATGCCAGAAACATGAATGTGCAAAACGAAATGTTTTCGAAATCGTGCTTAAATTCGTTAAGCGTATAATGCTAAGAGAATCGATGGCGCTGCACTTGGGAAATACACATACACGTCATACAAAATTGTTTTCAAATGGCAGCACTTCAATATATGGGCTACATAGCCTGATTGTTAAATAAATGTAAAGTAGCTAATTTCAGCTAATCAGAAACAAGCAGGTGTTGTTTTAACGAATGAGTTGTTTTTTTCTGCTTACAAAACTTATACATATGTATTAGTTATAATTTTCAGACGAATTAGTTTTTCAGTATGAACCCCCAGTATTTCCATACATTTCAAGTCTAAGAGCCATCTGTTGAAATCAATTCATATACACTTATATTTATAAATAGTAATAATTTATATTAAGGATATTACAAACAAACAATTTACATTCAAAAAACACTTCCGGTATAATGCACATAATGAACATTTTCATTCAAATTCTTTATTCGATTTTATTTCGCATAACAAACAATGATTGTGGAACTTGATTGAATTTAAGCAAAATATTCTTTGATTTTCTGGCCCATTAAGTTAATAAACATAATAAACAGCCCATCATCATTGAAGTCACCCCCTTTGTGCCTGTGCCATAAAAAAAAGTCCTTATATTGCGAGAGGTTATAGTATATCTGAAAGTTTTTTTTTTTATTTCTAAAATACAATTGAATTATTTCCGTCATTACGGTTAAACTCTATTATAAATGTATTTACAACAGATTTCACCCTCAAATGAATTTATTGCGCCCTTTTCATATAAGTATGAAAATATGAAAACCCTCTTGCAAAAGGACATTCGCGTGGTAGAGTTGTATAGTAAATTTGTTCGATGATGGCCAAACATAGAGGGGGTGGATTGGATACGATGGTTTTGGTTTGGTTTGACCACATTCGGCTCGCATCACTGACGAATTATGACGTTTATCGGTTTAAACACACTCACTCGCACTTGCTTATTCAGTCGAGTGCATATACAACAACCTCGCACCCCCGGCAACCCGCGCCGCCAACGCCTACGTTGAATGCTGATGATGATGATGATGATGATGATGATGAACAGAGGGGTGGTGATTCTGATCGTTTTTGAATAGCCCACTTGAGATAAGGGTTGACTTCGTATAACTCGTGCTGATGATGTTGACGGTGGACTGGTTTTCCGTGTTTGAGTCCATTCAATGGAAAATATTCTTGACGGAAATTTTGACTTTGCAATCTGAGTAAAAATAAAATCGTTACAATTCCATTTGAATTGAATCGAAATGTCAAGTGTTACCAAACAAAATCTCACCCATTCAATAAGGGTGGCTCTGTGTGATGCTAGAGATGGATGGATAGATTTTGAAGAACATGGTATATGAACTCTTGATTCAATTTAAACGGGTAAATGCCCTCTAATGACTTGCACATCTGTTAACTGTAGTTGCTATTATGTTGAGCATAATATTTTTTGATCTTCCAATAATTTATAAAATTTGATTTATCAAGGCGTAACGAATAACGGCCCGCGGCGCCGGTGGTGGATGTCGGCGCGGGCTTTTTGAAGCAAAAACAAAAATCAAATGAAAGTTGGTGCTTCGGAAACTGGTGTGTTTTAGACGTTTAAGTTATATTTTTTTTAACAAAACTAAAGCCTTGCTTTAAGGAAAGACATTTCAAAATGTAACAGGGCTGTTTCGGAAATGCTAGATCGCAAGTTTTCCAAAATGTGAACATTGCATGATGGCTTAGAATTGGTTCTGAGAATAGTTGCATTAACTAACGTTTGAAAATTCATTATTAATCGCTGAACAAAACACGTAGGCTTATATGACTTTGTCTTTAATTTTTTTTTGTGAGTCTCTTTATGAGTATAGTGGCCCTTATATTTAGGATACTTGCTTATGCGTGTTCCAGCATAGCAATACGCTCCATTTTGTTTCTGTGTATCCTCAAAAGCCATGTCGGGCTGGGTTAACTTTGCTTTGATTTTGCCAACGATGTAATCAATTTTTACTTCGTATTTCTAGGAACTGCCTCAAACAGCGTTTGCACAATTTTTGTATTCTTCATTCGAAGTTTTAGATATTTATATTGAACTGTTATCCTACGGTCGTGAATGGGACCTTTTGTGCCACAGGTTTTCCTTATATGCTATTAATTTTTCTCTATTCAGCTTTTGAGCAATCAAACAACTACTTTGTGTGATAATCTCTTTTGCTGGTCCTCACGAATTCAAAAACAAAAAAATAGATTTCAACAGACATCCCCCGAGAAGAATTCAATTATCGAAAAAAATCATGCCTGATGGGCACATTGCCTTACTCATTTCCTTTATCACGACTCACGAAGCTTTTTCTGTTATTTTTGGATGTTCATGTTAATTCTTATTTTTTTCTCTGATGAGTGATGGCAAGTCTTTTTAGGAATCCTTGTTCCTACATCAGAGCATTTTTATGTTTTTTTGTTTAAAGCAAAAACATATATGAATTTATGGAAAATTGAAAATCGGAGTGGCTTACAACATTTTTTAAGGACAAATTTGGGAACGGGTTGCTAACCTGTATTCCGAAATTTCTTGTGACCAAAATTTTGTGACATTACTCTGTATTTCATTATTAGATTCTATACCCATAATTCTGCTATTGAAAATTCTGTGAATCCAAGCTTTTAAATTTATAAAATCTGTAATAATTTTGAACAAGATTTTTAGCCCCCGTTGAACAACTTTTATTTAATTAACAACAAATTCAAAGTATTGTAAAGAATAACGGTCAATAGATAACAAAAATACTAAAACCAAAAATAGAGCTGGCCACGATACCAGAAAAGTCTCGGTATCTATTGGTATCGGTATCGGAAACCGAAACCATACCGAGACCAAACCAGTTTCAAAACACCCAAAACGATACCAAGACCAAACCCAGACCATACCGAACCCTAAGTACCGAAATTTACCGATACTCTCGGTGATATCATTTGGTATCGGCAGAAAAAATGGATTTTTGAATATAAGTATTAATTAATAACTTTTTGTTCTTGGTATCTCGAAAACGGCTATAACGATTTGCATGATAATCTCACAGTAACTTATTTTTAGCTAGAGAAAGGGTTAGGAAGCGATTTTAGTAAAATGCACCCACTGCCACGCCTATTTTTAATTATATCTTGGTTTCTCGGGAACTGCTCATACGATTGGGATGAAATTTTCATTTGGAAGAAATGTTAGGAGTTAGTTCTTATTAAAACTGAATGCGATCGAGACCGATACCGATACCAAACTAAGTCATACGATACCGAGATGAGACTTAGTAATACGAGACCGAGACCAATACTGACATTTTTCAATTTAAACGGGTACCGAGATGAAACCAATAAAAGTTTCGTTTGGTTTGGTATCGTGGCCAGCCCTAACCAAAAAGAAAAAAGAAATAATAACTAATCCAATAAATATGAAGACTCTTGGCTAACCTTTTAGAATATTCAGTGTGACCTAAAGCTCTTCTTTTTTTAATTCAACGCTTACTTTGTTTATCTATGAAAATGTTTTTTTTTTTTACTTTCAAGCAGCGTCCACACTAACTGGTTCAACATGCTAGTGTCTATGTTTCAATATTAACGTGTAAATTGTCAGCTTTATAAATTATTTCGTTGAACAAATTTGCTGATTGCTACACAAAAGCTGAACAATATTGTTGATCAGCACGTCGTCATTTAATCAACATTGTTGGCCAATGATACAGAATTTTGGAAAATAGAATTTGGAAATCCAGAATTTCGGAATACAGAATTATGTTTATGTCTCAATTTACAGAATTTTGACATACAGAATTTGTTTTTTTTTTAGAGTTTTAGAAAACCGAATTTTAAATTTACAGAATTTTGGCACTTAGGTACAGAATTTTGGATTAACAGAATTTTGAAATACAGAATTTTGGAAAATAGAATTTCAACGATTTTGACATATCAAATTGAAAAAAAATACCAACTTAATCTTTTTTTAAAATATCTAGGTATTCATTGAAAATTTATTTAACTCCAATCATCCAACTATGAATAGTTCAAAATAGCTTTTTTTTATATTTTATACTCCAAAGCGTTCTAAACACACGGAAAATTTTAATAAATTTGAAGGAGTCGTTTTCGAGAAAAATTAGATGTTAGTCAAGCGTTTTGTGACATGTGTATGGAAGGTATTTACCGTTGTTTTTTTAAGAAGTAAATCTTTTTTTATTATATTCTAAAAAGTGTTAAAACAAGATTGGGAACCATGGTGAAAAAAATCGAATAAATATTTTTCGAAATATGTAGAGTTTTATTTAAAAAAAAATTCAAAAATCGAATAAGAAAATGTGGAAGTTTTGATATACAATTCTGTAGAAACTTTGTGAAACTTCTGTAAAAAAAGAATTGGTCATACAGTTTTCAAGACAATTAAAAATCAAAGAAATTTTTCCTTGTAAGGCACCAATTACCTACACTTTTCATTAAAAATGGTTTTCTACCACTATGCTCTAAGTTTGAAGAAAATCCATCCAGCCGTTTAGGCTGTAGCCGAACAGACAGACAGAATTGTGGGACCCACTTTTTTCGTCTTCCCTATTATTGCAATGACAAATCTTATCAAAATCTCGGGTTCAATTTTTTACGGTTGCATAAATTGTCCTCCTATGTACGAGTAGGTATGTTGTATATGTATATCGCAAGTAAAAATTTAAAAAAAAATTAAGTTTTATAAAAACTAAAATTCTTAAAATCTTTCTTATTTCAAATTTTAGTATGCAAATTTTAAGTGTATTCATTTGCATATAAAAAAAGCTATTAACCTATTTTTGAGATACTTATCGAATTTTCAAAAATAATAATAATAAATTTGTTGAAAATTCAAAAAATATTTTTGTGAAAATTTTGATGTGCCATAAAAATAGCTTTTCTGCATAATATTTATTTAAATCTGTTGAGCCGATAGTGAGAAAATTAAAAATAAAAAAAATTGTTTAAAGCATAGTTTACAGTTCCGATGCGAAAAAAAAAAATCTAAATTTTCAAAACGATTTTCCACCTGCTCTGCGCACCAAGTTGAATAATGTTCAAGGCGAAAAACGTTTGCTTTGCCCTAAACCACCCATTGAGTCATTAATTTACCCTTAATTGATAAGCTATAGGCCTAAAAATGGAAAATAATTATTTTTGGATGCGAAAACCATTTGCATGCAAATAATGCCTTGAGGTGAATATATTTTTTTTTTCGGAAGTATAAACCGACCATCAAAAAAAAAATATTTTATTCACCACACTTTTTTTCGCATGCAAATCAATTGCCGGTCCATTGTTTTGCATGACATTCCATGACAGCATAGCTTTTTTTTAGCATGAAACTGTAAACCAATCCTGCAAACAATTAATTTTACATTTCACCTCAATTATTTTTGACATGCGAGAATATTTGCATAGATTTTTTTTTGCGCACGGGAACTGTAAACTAGGCTTTATGTGGTGAACTTTGTTCAATAAATTTAGAATGTTTTTTGAGAGACAAAAGGTTTTGCTTAAAGGTTTTGTAACATTTGTATGGAAGGCAAGTATCCCGTTATTTCTTTTAAATATTGTAATGAGTGTAAAAAAATTGTATAAGGTACCAAATTTCAAGAACATCGACTATGTAGTTTTCAAAACATTAAGTTTTTGAAAATTTAAAATACTTTTTTTTGAAAATTTGGTAGGTACATAATACTATTTAAATTTTTAGAAGCCTCTGCAGTCAGAAATGTTTTCAAGAAAATCAAAAAATTGTTCTTTAGGAGTTTCCATTGCTAACCATTCTTTGAAAAATGGGCTTTCACCCAAAGGTATCCTTTACTAAAAGTATAATGGATATGGAGCCAATTTTGAAAAATATTACCTATTACCTAATACCTTAGATTTCTAAACAAAATATGTACGGCGGGTATCCTTATTTTTGGTTAAAACAAATACAAAAATGTATAGCTATCAAGGAAAAAAGATTCAGCAGCTTAGGCTGTAGCAGAACAGACAGACAGGCAACAAACAAGCAGTCCGACAGAATTGTGAGATTGTGAGGCCCACTTTTTTCGTCTTCCCTGTCTATGAAACCACAGGGACTCATTTAAATCAGAAGGGACTTTAAGGTGCCAGTTATAGCTATCATTGAAACTCATCATTGAAAATTTTAATGATTGATTTTGAGACGCTTAGGAAGTGAAATCGTTTATTATTTTGATGGAGAAATAAACCTTATAGGCCAGGAAAAATAGGTTCCGAGGTTGAAAAAATTAATTCATTAAATACTAAAATTGGAATCAACGCAGAATTGTAACCTCTATAACATATCCAAAGTCCCACAAAATCCCCGCATTGGCTTTTTGTGTAGATGCATTTGAAGAGGTGCAGACGGGGAGAATTTGGAGGTCTATCAAACTAAAATATTTAATTGGGTAAAACCTGATCATATGATACATGCTTTAAGGATAGTTTTTAACGCTAAATCTAATGAAACCAAAATGATACAACCACCCAAAAAGAAGTTATAGTCCTTTTTATGTATTGATGACTTTTTTTTCAGGTACAACAGGTAAAATATTACCGAAAACCCTTTGAAAATAACGGTATGTTAATGAAACTTGGAATGAATGTTTCATTTGTCATAGGAACTAAGAATCAAGAGAGTCCCCTAAAATATCCATGGTGAAAGGGTGTTTTTTTAAGGGGGAGGGGCAAGTGTAGAATGTTAACCATAACACCCACGAAAAAACTCTTACACTCATGAAATTTGCCAAAAATATATAATTTGTCATGGCAACCAAGAATCAAAATAGTCCTCATAAATATATGTTCTGGGGTTTTTTATTAAAGAGAGGGAAAAGCTGGGAAGAAGTTGGAAGATTTGAGCCAAAATTCCGATTTGGTGTAATTGAGGTATATACACAAAGTATGGTATACGATTTAAAGGTATTTTTTAACGCTGAATCTAATAAAAGCAAAACTAAAATGATACAAGCACCCTTAACAAAGTTATGGGCCTTTTCAAGCAAAAATTAATTTTTGAAATCGTATTTTCCGTAGAACAAGTCAAAAGTTAACAGTCACCAAAACCACTATTAGAACAAAGATATTTGTATGGACTATTTTGATTCTTGGTTGCCATGAAGATTTTAATATTTTTGGCGAGTTTCATGAGTGTAAGATTTTTTACGTGGGTGTTATGGTTAACATTCTTTGTTGCCCCTCCCCCTTAAAAAAAAACACCCTTTCACCATGGATATTTTTAGGGACTCTCTTGATTCTTAGTTCCTATGACAAATGAAACATTCATTCCAAGTTTCATTAACATACCGTTATTTTCAAAGGGTTTTAGGTAATATTTTACCTGTTGTACCTGAAAAAAAGTCATCATTACATAAAAAGGACTATAACTTCTTTTTGGTTGGTTGCATCATTTTGAATTTGGTTTCATTAGATTTAGCGTTAAAAACTACCCTTAAAGCATGTATCATATGGTCAGGTTTTACCCAAACAAATATTTTAGTTTGATAGACCTCCAAATTCTCTCCGTCTGCACCTCTTCAAATGCATCTACACAAAAAGCCAATGCGGGGATTTTGTGGGACTTTGGATATGTTATAGAGGTTGCAATTCTGCGTCGATTCCAATTTTAATATTTCATGAATTAATTTTTTCAAGGTTCCCCATACGATTTGTGCTATTTTTCCTGGTCTATTAAGACTTAATTAATATATCTTGCCAATGATCATTGAAAGATTAAAAGTCAATTTTTGTGGAAGGTTGGGCCGATTTGAAATTTTTTTTTGACTAGAAATATTAATTAAGTCTTGAGCATTAATCGTCCATCAAAATGATAAATGATTTTGCTTTCTAAACATCTCAAAATCAATTATTAAAGTTTTCAATGATGAGTTTCAATGATAGCTATAACTGGCACCTTAGTTGTTTTTTTTTTTTAGCTTAAGACTTTTTAGTACATAATATTTTTTAATATTATCAAAAATCCTTTTTTTTTTGTGATAGTATAAATGTTCATACATATTATGTGATTTATCTATGTTAAATTAGTTAGTTTAATAATATGGAGTAAACATTTTTGTTTATGTTTTCAAAGTACATATTTATAATATTAAAAACTAAAAAAAGTCTTATCAGAAACCTAGGAGATTTTTTCTTGGTTTTTTATTTTAATTTATTTTCAAAATAACTCATTTTTTCACTTTCCGGAACTCATTAAGAATTAAAACCTCCTGTAACATTGTTATATCAAGTTTGTTCAAAATCCTCGAGTTCCATGTTTTACGAAGGCATAACTTGCCATATTATGTAGTGCCTAGTGCCTATTATATCCCAATTGAAAAGAAATACATTTTTAACTGATGACAAAAAAGACCTTCTGGACAGATATTTGGATTTGGGGCCGTGTAATGTACTATCAATAGAAAAATCAGAAAACGAGTAGATATATAATAAATATTATGTATGTTAAACAAACTATTTAATTGGATTGTTTTAAACAACTTAAGGACAAAAAATATTGATTCCTTCGCTGTAATAAGTTGCATTTAAGCGTTTTTCCTATTTAAAATAAAACAGGATTATCTTTGATAAGCGATTTTATCAGTATATGCATTGCATATGCATACAAGGAAAGAATACCTCCAAACATTCTTAAATTTAATTCTATGTGCAGGTATCAAATTGATGGGTTTGTTAAAATCTCATTTTTGTTGTATCTTCTTAAAATATTAATTCCAATTTGTATTGTCGCATGACATTTGCTTGGAGATATTGTTAACAAAAATTCGTTAGAAAAAAAAATATATTTTGAACTCTTAGCCTCAAAACAACCAAAACACATATGAACTCACCCTATCAAGTTACAATTAGCCGACCTGTCATCTTATCGATGCATGATGGCGACGGGCATAAAGGCAACACGGCTACATTCGACAGGCTTAACTTGTCATATAAATTTGATTCATCCAAAAAAAGCGCATTAACCTCTTAATACTCTCGAGACCTTGTTTTGACAGTTGTTTTCATTCAAATTTGACTTCATTTGATTATGCTCTCTCTTTTTGTTAGAACACCAAGAGTGGCTTATAAGGGTTTTATGTGATTGTAATCTCGTATCGTGCGTTTGTCTAATTTCAATTTCACCAACAAAAAAAAATTCAAATGATACTTGGTTAATTAATTAAATTAAACTGTCGAATCGTTTGGTTCTCGTGGCAATAATAATTTCCGTTTTGAATAAATTTACATTTTTGTCATATTGGACTGTTTTGTAGAGTCGCAGTGGCATAGTCGAGTCAGTAGGTTTAGGTTGTACGTCTTAATTTTGGTTTTGGAAAAATGTGAACAATGCCACCCTTCCTATAATACCGTGTGACATGTTAAATTAAATGCCACCCTTAACTCCTTCCTCTTACTGTATTTTGATGTCGTTTTGCAGAGCTGGAATTCGTTTTTACTTAGGCATTCCATTTGAAGTTACATATAGAATCCAAGTTCATGTTCGCATGCTGCTCATTGCTCAGCTTAGCTGAGCTTTTGTATAATATTCTCTATATAGACCCCGTGTCTCCAGGCGATATGAATCTTAATAAATTCCAGAATTTCGAATTTGATTTTCATTTTTCTGTGAGTAAGTGTGTGTGTGCTTTTTTTCTCTTCAGTGAATTTAATTGCAGTCGAATGAGGAGGGGGCCTTATACTTTTGGGAAGCACACGCAAACTTCATTAGAAAACCTTTTCAAGGTAGTTACACAAATTATTGCAATTAATCATATTTCGCTTAGCGAGAATTTGTGCGGTTGGATTTATATTTTTTGTTTCCTCAAGTGAATAATGTCCCGAAGTTTGCTGTGAATAATTGCCTAATAATGTATTTTATTTTTTTTACTTGATTCGTGGTTTTTATTTTGTATGAAAATCAACTACTTGCCGTTTTTAATGGTAATTAAATTAATTGAGCTTTTTGGAATGAGCGAAAGTGCGTATAATTGATGGAAGTTAAGAATTTGGGTTTATTAGTATAGTCGTTTAGGAAGGAATTAAAAACTAACAGGTTGCTAGTTAGAAGAAAAAAGTATTGTTTGAGGGGCTGTTTATTATAATTAGGAACGTTCTTACAATGCTTAAAAAAAAACTAAGCTTGATGTGATTTATGACCAACGGAAATAAATTTGTTACAAAAAAAAATAAATAAACAGAAAATACTCTTTAAGAAACTCTTGATAAAATGGACTTGGACATTCTAAAATATATTCAAAGGTATCATATTGAAAATATAAAAACAAAAAAAAAGCTGAGATCCAGAGAAGTCTCAACTGCCTAAGTTTTCATTGATAGTAGATTGGATTTCTGCTTCATTAGTTAATTGACTGCAGTTAAAAGACTTAAAGACTAAAGCTAAATTCGGGCCAGTATTGAAGACTTTCAATTGACTAAGAGACGAACCAGTCCCAAAGTACTACAGCTAATTAACTTTAAGTCAATTGACTGCTTTTGGTGACTACAACAGTCCTGAATATTATTACTACTTATAACTGCAGGGCTACAGTTTACAGTTTTTTTTCAAGCTAAAAGACTTAATTCAAAATAAATCTTTTAGTCAATTAACTGCAGTATACTTGAAAAGACTGCAATCTTTACAACTCTGGAGTATTGGTCTCCGGCGTATTTTTTTGTCAAAGGCAAGGGCAGAAATCTATAGCAAGAAATAAAAAAAGCGTGGTACTGATTAGAGTAAGAGCACTCGCCCATCCTCCTCCCCCCCCCTTGCCACCACGAATGAAAATTAGAATTTCTTACGGGGGTTTGCACTCAGAAAAATTTCAGGTAAATTATTTATACAGGCCTTGTTAAATTTACAAGGAACACTATCCCATATAAAATTACAAATATTTCAGAAATATACCTGATTTTAAAACCTTATATTTAGTGTAAAATCAACCAGGCGGCTTTTCTAACCATATTCAAGTTGATTTAAGAAGATTTCTTGTTATTTTAACCCTGAATTCTTGTATGTAAGCAATTTTTACAAAAGTAAAGTGTTGTTTTTAATCGAGGTCGTGTATTTTTAACACTGTTTGTTATCTATTTCTATTTTACCACATATCAAGTTTAATTAACGTTTTGTATGGTTATTTTTACAATTTTCACCTGTTGAATTTAACCTGGCCTCCTGTTAGAGTAGTACTATGATAGTTCATTTCAACATGATACCAGTGTTCAAGAACACACGCAAAGACCATCGGAATAATTTGAATTTTACCTGGCCTCTTGTTAAAGTAGCAATCTGCAGTTAATTTCAACGTGACATTAGTGTTAAAACACACACAGGCCATCCAATAAGTTTCAACAAATTGATTCTTGGCACCAGTTTTTTGCGTAGCGAATTTTTCCAATGGATGAGTGCTATATCAATGTGTGGAAGGCTCCCAGATCAAAACTTTGTAAGTATCACAAAGTATTTTTAAAATGAAATTATTATAACGGGTGATTTTTTAGCTGGTTTGGTTTTGGCAACACTGGTTTTGACAGCTGACGTGTGTTAAGTACCTTGTGTCACTGTCAAACAGCTTCAGTTTGGTTTGCAATTTAACCATGAATCGTCTTACAAATGAACAACGCTTGCAAATTATTGAATTTTACTATCAAAATTCGTGCCGCGGATCCGCTTTTTTATCGAAAAATTGTGTTCAGCGATGAGGCTCATTTTTGGTTGAATGGGTACGTAAATAAGCATAATTGCCGCATTTGGAGTGAAGATCAGCCAGAAGCATTGCAACAGCTACCAATGCATCCCGAAAAAGCCACTGTTTGGTGCGGTTTATGGGCCGGCGGCATTATTGGGCCATATTTCTTCAAAGATGATGCGAATCACAGCGTTACTGTCAATGGTGAACGCTACCGAGCGATGATAACAAACTTTTTTTTGCCCGAAATGGAAGTTCTTGACTTGCATGATATGTGGTTTCAACAAGACGGTGCCACATGCCACACAGCACGCGAAACAATGGCGCAATTGCGAGGCGAGTTTGGTGAACAGTTAATTTCACGTTTCGGGCCGGTCAATTGGCCGCCTAGATCGTGCGATTTGACACCATTAGATTATTTTTTGTGGGGGTATGTCAAGGCTAATGTCTATAGGGACATGTCCGCTTCGATTGACGCACTGGAAGCCAACATCCATGCATTCATTCGTGAGATACCGGCCGATATGTGTGAAAGAGTATGCCAAAATTGGACTCAGCGGATGGGCTACCTGAGACGCAGCCGCGGTCAACATTTGCATGAAATTATCTTTAAACATTAAATTGCAAGGTTCAAACTATCGATTCAAATAAATATTTCATTCATTTTTTCGAATTTTTTGTGTTTTTTTTTTTTAAAAGTTCTAAACCTCTTAAAAAATCACCCGTTATAATGAATTCCTATACTTTCAGAATAAACGAAAAACATGTTGAACGATAAGCAGCGTTAGAGACGTCTGCGACAGAGACGTATGCATTCATGGCAAACATAATATGATACAGTGTTTATCCAACAATGAATCGTATTAAATTAACTAGATTCTCATGTTGAACTAACCATATTTTCATGTAAAGTTTACAGGATATTGAACAATGAGTTCTGTTAAATTAACTAGATTTTCATGCAAATTTAATCAGATTTTTATTTATGTTAAATTTACAGGATTGCTATTTTAAGTCAATGTTAAATTTTCAAAATGTTTATGCAGATTTTGCCTGAATTCTGCGTTGCGTTGGTTTAACACAACATTAAAATTATGTATCTTTTTACACAAATCTGATCTACCGAGTTGAAAAATAACAACCTAAAAATCAGGTATAATTATACCAGAAATTGGTAAGTTATAGCTGCTTTTTTCTCTGAGTGTGTGTTATTTGTATTTATATTTATATTTATTCTAGCCTTTACCCGTGGCTTCGCTCGCGCTCATGTTTATTTCGCCAATATACAGAAATGATTAACGAAAAAAATATTAATTTATTTAATTCAGGTTATTGGTTAATACAGATGAAGATAAAATAATTACAAAATGAAAAATATTTACTACAGAGTCATAAGTTCTACCTCGCTGTGAGCTGAATATCCCACTATTAGTCCAATAGCTGGTAGCAAATTTTTTGGGTGAGTTTGAGAATCTGTAGGTGCATGCATCTTAATACTGAATTCAAAAGTCTGGAAAGATTTTTTCAACACCCATGTTAGGGACGGGGTATTGAAAATATGTAGATGGCTTCCAATTTTTTTTCATTTTCAAAAACAGGAAATGATCCTCTGTCATTTCCCCTAAGTCCATAGACTTTAATTTTGATGATGTGATTAAAAAAACTTGTTATATAACCATTTTAGGTGCACTATATCCAGAAATATTTGGAAATTAAAAAAAATATCAAACACAAAATAAGGCTGATAAGCTTTGCTTTTAAAGTTCGTACATACATATATAGCTAGATTTTGCTGCGCACAGGAAGAAACACCAGACCATTTATTGGGAAAATGTGACGCAATCATGCATCAAAGGAAAAAACACCTGGGACACTACCAGGTGGAAGAGCGCGAACTTTCCTCCCTAAAAGTCCTCCAAATATTCAAATTTCTGAGAGAAATTAAGGTGGATGAAGAACTGTAAGATGAGCAATCTCATCGAGTTCTTAGGTGGGGGCACAATAGATCTTAAGGTCGCAATGCAACAACCCCAATATTCATTCTATCATTCATTCATTCATTCAAGGGTCATATCTTGAGTTCTATTACTCTGATTTTAAAAAAAGTTTATGGACTTAGGAAAAATTCTAGAGCAGAATTTCTCATTTTAAATAAATGAATTGGAGTGGTTGTACCCCTGACACAAAAATTTGAAAAGTGCTATTTTTAACCCTTCATCCCGAGCACGGGCGTCAAAAAAAATCCTGCCAGACTTGCATTCGATATCAAGATGCGTGAACTTTACAAACCCTCTTATATGTACTCATATTTTGGCCGGCTCTTACACTATATGTAGTGAGGATGCTGCTCCATTTGGCGTAAACATACAAATTCTGGCCACTGCACAGGCAAATATGCTACATATGTACTATATGTAGCTGGTCATGGGACTTTTCCCTCGCTTTCTTTGAGAAAGTGTCTCATCTGCCTCCTTAATTAGGCATGAATGGATTTCTTTTCAATCTAGCAAATTTTACAGCCCAGGCTTTGCGATGAACTCCTGTTTAATTTAAATCAAAGTTTGTGAAGCAAATACATAGCAGAAGAAAACCTCAAAATAATAAAAAAAAAACTATCTCTTAAACGAAATATAAAAATTGATTGATTTTTTTTTCAAACTTTATTGATTTATTCTTGTTCCTATATAATATTAAGTTGTTTTGGTACCAAATATTTTCTTCTTTTTTTGTCTCATATGGTAAAAAAAAAGTATCCTATTGACGCTTCCAGAGTCCCATCTATCTCTATATCCAAATTCGTTATAATTGATTCAGCAGTTTAGGCGTGAAAGCGTCACAAACAAACAAACAAACTCACTTTCACATTTATAATATTAGTAGGATTTATATTTATATTTATATTTATATTTATATTTATATTTATATTTATATTTATATTTATATTTATATTTATATTTATATTTATATTTATATTTATATTTATATTTATATTTATATTTATATTTATATTTATATTTATATTTATATTTATATTATATTTATATTTATATTTATATTTATATTTATATTTATATTTATATTTATATTTATATTATATTTATATTTATATTATATTTATATTTATATTTATATTTATATTTATATTTATATTTATATTTATATTTATATTTATATTTATATTAATATTTATATTTATATTTATTTTTATATTTATATTTATATTTATATTTATATTTATATTTATATTTATATTTATATTTATATTTATATTTATATTTATATTTATATTTATATTTATATTTATATTTATATTTATATTTATATTTATATTTATATTTATATTTATATTTATATTTATATTTATATTTATATTTATATTTATATTTATATTTATATTATATTTATATTTATATTTAGATTTAGATTTATATTTATATTTATATTTATATTTATATTTATATTTATATTTATATTTATATTTATATTTATATTTATATTTATATTTATATTTATATTTATATTTATATTTATATTTATATTTATATTTATATTTATATTATATTTATATTTATATTTATATTTATATTTATATTTATATTTATATTTATATTTATATTTATATTTATATTTATATTTATATTTACATAACAGAATAGAAAACATACCTAGACAAAAATTATTATTTATTAATTATTAATTGTAGTTGTCACAACTGATAAAGGACTAATTACTGGGAAATCACCAAATTTTTTTACGCGAAAGTTCCTTTGCTAATTGGACACACATAGAAAACAAATCGCCCAACAAAACATTAAGAACATTTCACGACAGACTTCAATTTGTCACCTCACAACTCTGTAGCTAACGAATAATTAACGGCAATAAAATACTAGGTTTTAGAAGTTTTTAGTCACTAAGAAACAGTCATGCTGATTTAGAAACCAAAGCTCTAGAATAAAGTATACTTACATAGAAGAGCAATGAAGTGCCACCTATTATACCTAGTCCATGCTCATTCATCCAATATCCCATAGGTACATTTCCAAGCATAGAGGTTGATATGGGTAGATATGTATATGTAGGGCTGAGACTATACTCCACTATCCTCTTGAATAATGTAACTCACTATTTCCTTCTCCTTTTTAACTAAAAATTTTGTTTCTCTAATGTTTAGTCAATAAAATATACGAAACGAAATCCGATTTGCCACATCACATCACGAAATTTAATATTTGAATTTGTTTGTCAGCGCCGCACCACTAAAGCTAAATTGCATTTTTATGTCTAGAAACCGCATAACAGAGTATTATACCCGGGAAAGAAAAAAAGGAAGAAGAAAACTTTGTCGCGCCTTATATTTTTTTCGTCTTTGACAAAAACAAAAAAAAAAGAAATCATAAAAAATTGAGTTATCCAATTTTAACTTATTCCATGAAAAGGAATATATTCACATTCAATTGTCCTTTCTTTGTATAACCCTTTCACTGGAGAAAGTAGGTATGTTAGTTTTATTCCATTTTTTTTTTTTGTTTTTGGAAAAACTTATAAAGACACTGAATTTTTTCCCACATGAAAAATTGAACATAATATTTGCTGGAAAAAACAACAACAGCTTGTAGGGAAATTTAGTTGTTGTCCCTGAAAAAAAAGTATGGAAATATGCACAACAGGGACTCTGATGTTTGTTGATAGTATAGTTATGGGATTGGATACCATGGGGTAGTTTTTTTTTGAAGCAAGAGGGTGAAATATAAATTTGTCTCAATTTATATTTTGGTTAAGGAACTGCAGCTATTTTATTGCCTTGGCATTATTTTCGCTGTCTCAAATGGGGCACAGTTTATACACAATTTATGGAATTTATGAGGTTATTCAAGCAAATTTGCCTTATAAGCAGCATTGGATTTGTATATGTATTTAGGAATGCATGTGATGGGTGCTTTGTAATGATGAAGAAGGAGATATGGGCAACTTAATCGTTCTTGTTTCAAAATATGTTTGATGTCTACATGGTGATCTTGCTTTAGACCCAAATTTTTCATTTGATCACTCCACTGACCATTCAGAAATAAGTAAATACATGATTCCTTGAATGATTCCTGTTTACCAAAACTCTACGAAATGTCAAAGGTCTCCAAAAATACTCTTGATTTGATGTTTACGCTGAGACAAAAATGTTTGTATTCAGAACATAAATGAAGGTATGTACTCATTCCATGCATCTCTGACTGAATACATATTCATTGTATTGAGTACACGTAATAATGTGTACTGATTACATAATGTACATACATTACCTGTCTTTGTAGCCAATATATGTAGAATTTTCTGCACTCATGACATAAATATGTAGTGAGCACATATACAGTGTTGCTACAATTTGAAGCTTCAGATTATTACTCCAATATTCTGTGTCCGAAACAGTTTGTTCAAGCAAGAGACAAGCACTCAGTACATATTTGATTGACTCAATATACTTTGCTTGTATTCATTACATAATTCACTGTACACATTACATAAATTTTTCCATTGTTCTATCCCGGTTGTCCAGTGGTGATTTTGATGTGGATTGTTGGTGAGGTTGGCATCAAGCTGCGGTAGTTGAAGAGTGACCCTGGCCCTGTGTCTGCTTACTCGTTATCCATGGTGCTAATGTTTTCGTCCAGGGTTTCACACTGAAGTACCTGAACTTGGGTTGTTTGTTGCTCAGTGGCCATCCTTCTCATAGGCTGATTTGGTTAACTGTTGATATTTCTACTAGCTTTTCAGCAGAAAGCAATAGGTACCTATCCAATGGTTATGTTTGCTTCTGCGTAAGGGTGTTGTAGTAGTGTTTCCGTCGCTGCCAGTCGAAAGGTAATCTGATGCAAATTCTGAGCATTTCTTAAGACTTGAAGTTCCTTCATGGCTGTCTTTGACATTGAGAACCAGACTGCGAAGCAAAAGCTTATGACTGGCCCACCTTTTCATCAGAGGGTTAATACGGTGGAGAACCCAGCTGGTTCTTTTGAGCACACTTCTTGAGTGCGGTTTGAAACTAAGAAACTCATAGAAATAGATTCCCAGGATCCCACGTATTTCACGTTCCGTTTAGCAGCTATGGTGGATCCGTCTAGAAGTTTCGGAATACTGTTTCTGCACTTTGCTCCGGTGCAACTGCCTCTACCCATTAAAAGTCTCGTGAAGCATACAAGTTCCAATTTAGTAGTCTTGATCCGGATGCCTCGCATTTCTTGTAGAATTCAAAGAGTCTATTTATATAGGCCTCTTCTCTCCAAGCAAGAAAGGGTGACGTTGATGTGGCGTAGGCATCCATTTTGAACTGGTTGGTCCGATTTCATCAGGCTGCAGAGGAAGGGGCAGAGTTTCGAGCCTTAATGCGACCTTGGCTCAGATGGTCTTTATGTGTGATTTACAACTGTCCATAGCCTGTGCGGATAAGGGCTTCCATCCATACGCTTTTGAATGCTTTCTCGACAACCACGAAGCATTAAACGCTGACAAGTTGACTGTTGAGCGCTGTGGTGGTGTCGTGTTGGTACTTTAACAGCGGAAGCAGCCTTGAGTGTTTTTCTGGAAAGCTGAACTCCAAGTCAGGAATGACTCACTGCAGAGCCGACGCTGAAGGATTACTTCTTCCAATATTTGTATGAAATTGCTGATGAGTGATACAGGCCTGTAGTTGGAAACCATTTTGAAAGCTCCTTTCATTGGGATCGCCACTTATTTTCGCTGTTTTACACTTCTGAGGAAAGTAACAATTATTGATGCAGTTTTTTAGGAGTATTCTGAGGACGATCACCACTACATGTGGAAACCTTTTGAGGATGCAGTTGGAGACTGCATTTGGTTCTGCTGATGTTTTTGGATTTGAATTGCTTATGATCTCTGATATCTCCTCCAGATAACACAGATGTCGGCTGTTGGATGGTATGGGATGTTGGGTCACTTGCTGGACTATAACTTCTCCTGGATTGGGCTGCAGAGTTTGCTGATTAGATGCCTCAACTTCGTCCAAAAATTCCGGATCAGCAGGCGTGTTTGGTGTGAAGTTTCCTTCGAATTATTGGAAAACACTTCCTCTTTTTGTGGTATAGATGTTGCCTCAATGTTTGTTGCTGTTAGGATTGGTGGCTGCTTTCCGATTATCCTATTGATGATTTTGAAGGTATAGAAAATAAATTAATTTGGGGGCGTGACAACTCGTGGAGAACCAGCCAGCGCGTAGTGACTTACAAGTTACAACTCTCAACCAATCCTGTGTGTGTTTGTTGTCAGGAATGGAGAGTACCTACAATTTTTTGCCGAGTCCGAACCGCTAGATGAGAAGCACTTATTCATAACAACAGATACTCTTGGAGGGTTTGTCAGTTCCTCGCAAGAGGCAGTGCCTCGGAAACAAATATTTTTTTGTTTCTAGGTGGTAGCGGCTGGGAATCGAACCCAGACCTTTGGCATGACGTCCAACGCACTAACTATTATGACACGTGGTACTAAGCTTTGAAGGTATAAACTTGCTGGCTTAGTTGATGGTGAAAGCTAAGTTGGTTCACATGAGGGGCTGAGTGGCATCGACCCATTATGTGTCTCCTTGAAAGTCCTGTATATACAAAGTCAAATAAGAATTGTGACGTAAATGTTCATTCTCTTTTATTTTACATTCAATTTATGTATTTTATTCGTAAGGACAAAAATAAAATAATAAACTTATTCCTTTCGCATTTCGATGACAAGAAAAAAATAATAATAATTTATGTGACACGGAATTCAAGCCTCCCACTCGCCCATCTTAAGATATTTCATGATACTGAATATAGAATATGTAATGCACATGGTATAAATAACTACATCACTTAACTAAACAACACATGACTATTTATATTATATCCTTGGGGTTGTAGGTGGAAAAGAGCGGGTGCTAGTGTATGGAGTAATCGCAAATTAACTATGTGTAAACATTATAAATCACTGCGTGACACAACAACCAACAATTCAAATTGTTTTCGAAATTCCTTAAGGACATAACAACCGATCGTTAACATTTTCTAAGGAGAGAAGTTATAAATTTCCTCCCTATTAATATTAGTTATAAGTACTATACCAGTTCTAGTAACTAGGCAAATTTTGTATATGTGTGTGATTGTGTGTATGACTGTTAAATTAAATGAATGCAGGGTATTGTTGGAATGGAATAACTTTCACCCACTCAGTAAAATATAAATGAAAAGCGAATACACGAATGAATTTGCATATTTGTTTTCTTATCGATTTGTGGTTTCACATTGCGCAAAAAAATAAAAACAAAAATAAAACTAAAATTTTAGGAGAAAGAGGAAGGAAAAACTAGTACACAGACTAAATTTGCATTTTTTGTTGCCATGATTTTATATTTTAATAAAATGAATTAGTTTAGGAAATTAGTTAATTTCCGGAATGTAATGCTTGGCGATGAATAAATTTATGCTGACAACACAATTAAAGTTGGAGTTTATTGTGTATGAATAGATGTAGAGGAAAGGTTTTGATATGTGTTCGTATATATCGAAATAAGTAAAGGGAAACCGGAAATGAAATGTGTTACAATACTTTATTTAGAAAAGGAAGTAAATTGTAACTACATTTATCTAAGCAGATTTTTTTTTCATTGGTTTATAAATTTTAGATTAATCTCGTATATGTAGGTACATCAAGTTTTTAAGTTTGGACTTTCAAACCCTTATAACTGAAGTTTCTTACCCCCATATTAATAAACGGAAGATAACAACGTGCTAGCATTTATACATCTGTTAACTTGTAATTCTTATTACAAATGTGTAATAGGGCGTGACGTGTGTTTACGTACGGATAACTTTAACTCGCCAAATTCCGCGTATAGTGAACGGATAACTTCTTTACATATACATGCACACGTGTGATAACACCGTTTACTACTACCAGTATACACTTCGTAAGGCAGTACATGCATGTGACACATATATTAGAAAATCACCATTATTTGACGAAGTGGGTGAATTTGGTGAAGTGATAAATACTGCAAAGATATCATATCTTTTTATAATAAGAAAAGTTATCAAACGGACAAAGTTGTCTATCCGTGTGCCAGTTAACACGTGTGTTAGGGAGCGGATAGCAGGTTTTTATTAATACAAACCAGTTTTGTACCTTCAGGTTTTCTATATTGAAAAAAACCTATCTAACCCTCAATAGGCCTCTAGTTTAAGACATTATCGGATGGCTTCAAGGGCAAGAGATCACCAGATCCCTTCCGATCAAGTCTCTAGACTCATGGGGTAGGATGCGGAGGCAGTAGTAGGTGCTGCCCACATTAGAAATTGAACTGTTCACTAAGAAGACTATAGCCACCGAAGAAATACATAAGATTGAAAAATATGAAAAAGTTTAAGACACCATAAAAATTATATTTAACCTGCGGTTTAGTCTAACCGAGTCCAAACCCAATCAAGAACAAACCGAACATCAAACCGATTTAACTTTTTCTCAAACCGAAGCAATGGCAAGATGTCAGGTTTTAAAAGTGGAATCGCCAACGAAATGAAATCGCCAACAGATTGAAATATTTCAAAACTGTAACGGAATTCAAAAATCTACTTAGATTAAT
Source organism: Dasysyrphus tricinctus (assembly GCA_963921185.1). NCBI lineage: Eukaryota > Metazoa > Arthropoda > Insecta > Diptera > Syrphidae > Dasysyrphus > Dasysyrphus tricinctus. The sequence continues at coordinate 64,803,551 of OY992531.1, read as the reverse complement.
TAAAGGATGGAGAATAGATCAGTTTCAGTTTTGGGGTGCGTTATATAAATATAAATATAAATATAAATATAAATATAAATATAAATATAAATATAAATATAATATAAATATAAATATAAATATAAATATAAAATAAATATAAATATAAATATAAATATAAATATAAATATAAATATAAATATAAATATAAATATAAATATAAATATAAATATAAATATAAATATAAATATAAATATAAATATAAATATAAATATAAATATAAATATAAATAAATATAAATATAAATATAAATATAAATATAAATATAAATATAATATAAATAATATAAATATAAATATAAATATAAATATAATATAAATATAAATATAAATATAAATATAAATATAAATATAAATATAAATATAATAAATATAAATATAAATATAAATATAAATAAATATAAATATAAATATAAATATAAATATAAATATAAATATAAATATAAATATAAATATAAATATAAATATAAATATAAATATAAATATAAATATAAATATAAATATAAATATAAATATAAATATAAATATAAATATAAATATAAATATAAATATAAATATAAATATAAATATAAATATAAATATAAATATAAATATAAATATAAATATAAATATAAATATAAATATAAATATAAATATAAATATAAATATAAATATAAATATAAATATAAATATAATATAAATATAATAAAAATAAAAATATAAATGTAAATGTAAAAATAAAATTTGTATAACTCAACTGGCTGACATTTGTAGGCTTTATTTATTCCAAGCATAATTTACGCCTAAAACATGTTCTTCTAAGCCCTAAGGGAATTCGAATAAAATGAGAATGGGGCTAGCAAACTTTGCATGTTAGCTGTATTTTTTCCAAAGCCTTAAAGAAGTTCGACGAGGTTGGAGCCTTATAATTTTACTTGTAAGCTGTTGCTTTCCCAAGTTCAGCAAATTCAATTGCTGATCAATTGTTCAATGCAATTGAGGAGCTGATATTTTCATTTAATAATTCTTTTCAGAAATTGAAAACTGAAATTCAGATATGTAGGCAGGGTTACCAACTGGAAAAGTCTAGACCCAGAGGTTTTCCAAAATATACACTAGTCAACAAAATTAAAGGAAAAAATTTTTTTTCAATTTTTGTTAGCGTTTTTTGAAGAGCTGTATCGTTGAGACGAGCAGTCGTATTGAGTTAAAATAAAAAGCATTTTACAGCTTTATGTTTTTTGTTTCGAGATTTGTTTGCAAACAAATTTTTTTGAAGTACCGTTATTGCGTTATTGCAAAAAATGGGACGAGATAACAAAATTATTTTTTTTTTATATTTTGTTTGAAGGTCCTCATTTCTATGGATAAATTTTTCTGAGTCAATTAAATGTCATGATCAGATACCTTGTTTATTCAGCTTCAATTCAGTTTTTTTGTTGTTATCGTACGATTTTTTTTTGAAATGGTTTATTTGACTTTGAATGAAATAAGATACTTTTAGCCTTGATTACCAATATCTCAGCAAATAATGATATCATACAAAATTCAAAGACAGTTTTGGAAATTTGAAAAAGCGTTTTACAAGATGTTTTTAAGGTTTTGTAGAAATTATTTTTTTTTTACCGTTCACCGTTAGTTTAAAAAAAAGTACTAAAAACAGACGTTTTGTGGTCTTTTCGTAAATCTTTTTTTTTTTTTGCAAATATTGATTGCATGGCTTGCGTTGGTATGCAAATTTATAGACTTTTAAATCATCAATATTCTTGTAAATTTTCAAAATGATTCATCGAACCGTTTTTCCTCACCAAAACTTCAAAGTCTTACAAACCAGGTAAAGGAACAAATTGTGTTGTTCCTAAACAATGTGTAGTCGTCATCAAAATGACAAGAAAACTGTAATTCCAGTGGATTTTTTCACAACTTTGCATTAGTTAGATACTTTTTTGAATTGAAATGAAATAAAAAGTACATTAAAAAAAAAAAATTATTTCAAAAATTTTTCAAACAAAAAAACTTGATTTTTTTTAATTTTTTTTTTTTGGAAAAGTGTACTTTTTATTTCATTTCAATTCAAAAAAGTATCTAACTAATGCAAAACTGTGAAAAAAATCCACTGAGGACCTTCAAAAAAAATTAAAAAAAATAATTTTGTTATCTCGTCTCATTTTTTGCAATAACGCAATAACGGTACTTCAAAAAAATTTGTTTGCACACAAATCTCGAAATAAAAACATAAAGCTGTAAAATGCTTTTTATTTCAACTTAATACGACTGCTCGTCACAAAGATACAGCTCTTCAAAAAACGCTAATAAAAGTTGAAAAAAAATGTGTTCCTTTAATTTTGTTGACTAGTGTATTTTGTTCCTTTTCTCTCACATTCTTCAGTGGAAAATTAATACACTTCAAAAAAATGAAATTATTTCCCACTACTGGTGAAGTATTTTCCCATGTGAAGTTATTTCCCAGTGAAGTTATTTCCATGCACCACAGAATTTGGCATACGTGCGAGGCCTTGTGTGTGCAAAGTTTCTTTTGCATTTTAAGAATCTGGATTTAAAGAAACGCACATTTAAAGTGAAATTCATTCCCACAAAAAAGTGAAACTATCTTACAGCTTCAGTGGAAAATAACTTCACCAAAATAAATTGAAATTAACTCCCACAATAGCAATAGGTGAAATTATTTCCCATGTGAAGGTAGTTCCCGTGAAGTTAATTCCCTGCACCCAAAATTATTCGAAACACATTTTGCACAGGTTTATTAGCTCGATGTACAGTGGAAACATAGACGCGCAGACGTACTGTTAAGACGCAAGACAGGTGGAAGTCATATCAAGACGAATCTTTTTATTCCATCTTTGTAATGTTAGATTTGTTAAAGATTATATTGTTTGATATGATATCAATTTATGAGTGTTTTCCTTCAAATCCGTTCTTTGTATGTGTTTTTTTGTTAATTACTAAGGAAAATAAGGAAATTATACTGATTTTTATGGAAGAGCATTGTTATTTTAAGTAAGGGCATTGCCCCAGAATACCCTACCATAGCTACGGCCCTGATTCACAAGTTGAAAATAAAAATTCTTAAGTTTATGTTCAACTTTGACTCAAAAAAATCGTCCGTAAATGTATTCCTATTTATTTCTCAATATTAGTTTTGAGTATTTGTTTGGTTTCATCGATGCCTTAAGAAATATTAAGCTTATCAAACTTATAACGTAGCAGACTTGGAGAAATCTTGGCTTAACCCAGAACCCGGAGATCAGAGTTCATTCCCGGGAGTCTCCGGGGCAAAATACCCCTGTTGGTAACCCTGTATGTAGGTGTCTATATTGAGTGAAAAATGTTACCTTTTACCTTGAAAATGCCTTTTCCAGGTTAAATTTTGAGTTGAACATGCTTTTGTTTTAAGCTGCATGAGGGAAAATTAAGGATATCGATAGAACTCATCATTAAGGATCCTATTGAATTTGACCACAAGAGCAAATGTTGCCTTTTTCCAAAGCTCTTCTGTTGATATCTTTCGGGCTTAGCTGACTTCGGAAGTTCTAGAGCTTATAACTCTTAAAACTGTGTTTCCGATGCAAAAAATATAACTTTGCATGAAAAGTTTTCGAGCAACAGAATCAAAAAAATTAATATTTATTACAAACAGTGTCCTCGAAATTGAAACTAACAATTTGCAGTTCCAAGAAATTTTGACGATTTTTTTTTTTCCCACAATAAGCCGGCTTTAGCAAATGCTTGCCAGTGTGGCTCCGATTCGCTTTGCTCCGAAATTCACATCATCGACGTCCTTATTCATCGAAGCTCAAGCTTATATCGCAGCTAATATTTCCGACAGTTATTTTGAAAAATCATCGGCTGATGGATAGTAAGTTCTGCAACGCAACTCGCATTTTCGTCATCAACTGCAGCTTTTTTGATGCTTCGTTAGGCCTTTCAAAGCTATAAGAGCGTATACATTCCATTCAGGCTGTTTGATAGCCTTGTAACCCCGGTTGCGACACAGGGTGTCAACAAAACGTCTCCATCCTTCACGGTCTGCAGCAAGGTATTTTAATTAAGATGCATGTATTGGTAAGCTTTTGTATACCTAAAATTAAAGCTCCTCAGGGTTCCATACTTGGTCCGATTTTGTTTTCAATTTACGTCAACGAACTACCTTCAATTGTCGGAAACTGTTTTTCTCATTTGTATGCGGATGACGTCCAATTGTACTTTAGCTGCCCTCTTGGACTCATTGAGCATGGAGCTTTTTGTGTAAATGAAGACCTAGAGAGAATTGCAAAATGGTCCCAGTTGAATGGCCTTCTTTTAAATCCAATTAAGTCCAAATGTCTTGTAATATCAAGAAAAACTCTTGATCTTTCTTACTTCCCTTCGATTGTGTTGAACAATGATCCTATTGAATACGTGGAAACAGCAAAAAATCTTGGAGTGACATTTAATCGTTACTTGACTTGGGATAACCATATAAATACTCTTGTGGGCAAGGTTTACGGCGTACTTCGTACTTTATGGGCGACTCAGTCTTTTACACCACTTAAAACACGTTTGCGAATTGCAAAGACTCTGATAATGCCAATTTTGATGTACGGTTGCGAAATTTACTGTAATTGCAATTTTGTAAGCAGACGGAAGATAAATGTCGCTTTTAACAGTGCAGTACGTTATGTTTTTGGCCTGCGAAGATACGACAGATTGTCTGGTTTTGCTACTCGTTTGCTGGATAAGCCATTTGAGAATTATCTCAAGTTTCGAAGTTTGACCTTACTCTCCAATATATTGCACCCACGCCAGCCCCAATACTGTCTCGAAAAAATTAGATTTGAAAACTCAAACAGATCTCGCCAATTAATTCATCCTCGATGTTCATGCCTAACATCCGAGCGCCAATTTTTTTGTCAATTCAGTCCGTCTTTGGAACTCTTTACCACGTCATATCAAAGAATTACAAGTCAAGTATGAAGAGAATCTTAAAGAAATATTTTTCAAATTTGTAAATTTTAATCACATTATATTGTTATAAATTGTAAACTTTAATTATAATTGAAGAATTAATTTAGTTTCTTTATTGAATTATTTTGATGTATATTATTAGATGTATATTATTTTCTTTCCTTTTTTTGCTCTTTTGTTAAAATTCAGCTTAGAACTAGCTTATAAGATATTGTATCTTACAGTTTTAAGCAATAACGAAATAAATAAAATAAATAAAATAAATAAATAAAAAAAAAAAAGCGATATTTGATTGCAAATTGACTTTTGTCTAGCCACACTGAAAAATAATATCTATTTTATAATAATAATTTTATTCCAAGAAAATAGTGTTTTGCTAATTTGTAGCCAATCAAGCGAAACAATTCCCTCAAAATAATAAATAATTGATTCTGAAATGGATAGAAAAGTGAAACTAATTGATTGCTAGTTAGTTGCACGTTAAAACTATTTGATTTTTTTTATTTTAGAATTAGAAAAATGGATGTGTGGCTAACTTAGCTAGCTCTTTTTTTTTGCCATCCACAGTAAAATTTAATTTTTTTTCCATGCTTGATTATGAGCTTGTTCATATATGCCTGTATACACCTACAGGGCGCCAAATTGGTTCCCGGTAGTAGATGTTAAGAGTTCTTGCTGGACTGCCCGAGGCTATGCCGCTTGATTACTCTGTCATCGCCAGAGACCCAAAAGAAACCTACCGTATATCTCCTCGTGATGGTGCCTGGAAACGTTGTTTGTGAAGTATGGACGTGTGCATTAGTTGAGGATTCTTTGAAGAAATTACCCAGAACATGATTTACAATATGAGTGAAAATCTATCTGTCTGAGAGTACTCCTATGCATCTTTTCTGTATGGAACTATAACGGCTAAATACGGAGGTTAATAGTTTGGTGGTAAACTATAACTAACAGCCCATTGGTAATTAGAATTATGCCAAACCAAGGGTTATCGTCCCTGCTTATTTGCAGGTACGAAAGTGCTAAGCGAAGACTTTTACTAAACTGCGGGATTTACTTGTCATGAGTAATGAACGCGCATGGCAAATTACTGGATATAAAATATCCATAATTTCTAGTAATAGTTGACCTTTACACAGTGCTAGTAGCAAATAATAAAGGAACCACGGGCTCACAAGAAGTCCCGCTAATTATAGCTCAACACCTTGTGAGATGGGTAGGCACCTTCGGGGTGCGTCGTGGTGGTTGTGGTTGCGATCAAATTCGTGATCAGTCAAAGCTCATGGCAAAACTTTGATTAGATAGAAAAAATCTTTACCAAAGTGAGTTTATTCTGCAAAGTAAACACAATTGGAAGCTGACGAAAGTCTCTTCAATTTGGTTGTGACGAAATTTTTAGGGTTCACAGTTAAGTCTGGCTGATGTTACCTAAAAATTAAATTAACATTTCTCAAAGGGTCGAGGCTGTAGTTGGCGGTGCTGGTTGACATTAATTAACTCTATCCGGGGGTAGCCCGGGGTGGAATTAAGCCTTAATTGGCAGGTGTTCACCTTAAGCTCGCCCTCAACCTGTATACACCTACAAAAATATTTTATGGTTTTACTCTGAACAAACTGATTGTTCATAGTGGATGATTTTCACAGTTTCTAATTCAATACTGTTAATCAACCAAAATTGGCTGATTTATCAAAAGATTTCACTGATTAACAAACTAAAAACAAGCTCATTCTACAATTTCAAGAGAGTTATTTAAGTTTTTTTTTTCTTTTTTTCAATAGAGGTCTTCGAAAATTGAAAACAAAATGTATTTCAAAAATTGTTAAAATGAATCGAAAACACACAACTAACTGAAAAACTTACTTAGGTATAAGCAGCATCAAAACATTTCGGGAAATTCAATTTATCGTAGATTTATTTTATCTTTCCTTCCATAAATAGCATCTATGTTATTTCTATATTTTCCCAAAATAAAACAAAAAATAAATAAAATCAGATGAAAAGGTATGCGAGGACACGAAAAGCATTTGCCCTCCCTATTTCAATTAGGTGCAATTCGATCATAAATAAAAATATCATTTCATCGGAAATTCAATTTGAAGGATATTTATTCAGCTTGGAAAAATTTTTCATCATCTAAAAGAATTACTAAAAAAACCTTTCTCTTCTATGTTTCTATACACATTTTCTCCCTCATTTCCTTTCGACTGGGTTAAATAAAGCGCAAAATTGCTCAAAATTAATGGCTTACATGGAATTTGCTTCAATTTTTTTTTTCCTTTCATACAAAATTGAACCTAATACTGGACTAATTAACAAACGCTTAATCAATCTTTATGCTGTGCGGCTTGACGTCATCTTAATTAACCCTTTTCTCTGTGTTTATACAAACAATTCAGCTATCACAGAGTAGACCATAGCTAAGTTGATGGTGAGGCACTTGAATGCCAAGAAAACTAATGAAAGTTAGTTTATAACTTTGAAGCCTACCGCATTGTTCTTAATGGTGTGCCTATAGGAAGGGTTATAAGAACCATGAGCTGGACATAAAGGCATCTAATAGACGATTAGAAACGTTTGATTGTGTTTAACGGAGCAAGTGATTGCCGTTCACATTTATTACCACCATCAGTGAGAAAGACCTCTTAAGTATACGGAATATGCTTGATGGGAAAGGGTGAAGAAGACAATGTCAACCCCTACAACAAGAGCACACACAGAAATGGGGGGAGACAAAAGGGAAAAATTCCATTAGTGTTATATTATGATGTTTCGTATATTATATCTTGGCTCTTTATTAGATAAATGGATGAAGAAGAAAATGGTTTCGTCGACATCGTCTTCGTTGTCGTCGGCATCATCATCATCATCATCGTTTTAGTTGTCTATATCCTGTCCCGACCGATGACAAGGATACGACCACCATCATCATCATCATCATATCAGCATCATGAACATGAAAATAAAGGTCCTTCCATCTTATTCGGTAGAGAAAAGCATATGGCTGCGGTCACACCATCAAATTGAATTTTTCGCTTCGAGTGTTCGCAACGTTTGTTTCTATGAATTTATCTCAAGGATTTTTGGGTGTAATCCAGCGTATGAAAAATCGGATGAAATAAATTTTATTTGCAAACAATATAAATCATTAAGTGGGGATCAACTCGATTCGTTGAGGTTATGAATGTGATTGGAAATGTGTTTCTATTTTTGCGAATGCCCATTTGTCACTGCGATGGAATGACAAAGCAAATTATGTTTATTATATGGTGAAGACTTAATGATCAGCTTAGTCCAGATGCACACCTTTGGGCATATTTTTTTTTTGATACACAGTAATCGTTGTTAATATGCGTTACTTCGATATGACCAATGACTATTTAAAAAATGTTCATTTACAAATTAGTAAATTGTTTATCTGTTCCAAACCATGAAAATTGGAAATATGGCAGGAGGTGAATATTATTTCGCAAAGGATAGGGAAACATTCATAACTCGCAATATGTTCAATGCAAGATGCAGATTCCCATGTTAAATGTCTTTCAAATTAGGGAATCATCAAATTTGTGAGGTTATAGCGATCATATTGGTTCAGAAACATCATCTGACAATTTGTTGTGAATAGTTCAGTAGAATATTTCAAATCACCGTCTAAGGTTATACCACTTAACAACATGTGAAAATTATTAAATTTTATTTTCAAAAGCAAAAATATACGCCACGCATTTCGCATTTTTTGACATATAGCCCAGCAATTTTGTGCTAAAGTCCTAAATTTTGGTAATAGGATGGACATTTTTTGGGGTTTTCGAGCTAGTTAATAGGAGTATTTAACGAAAAATCCTTATTTCTAGCTGTTGGGAATCCGAATAATCAAACGTTTGGGAAAAAACAAAGATGATCAAAAAATAACGGTATACATTTTTTTCACAAACTTCTGATAAAATTTAATTAATTCAGAACAAGTTTTTTCTATAAGGATAGACACTTCCTTATACACATATATACATATTGATACTTCCTGATTAAAAAATGCATTTCATTATCATTTTCTTGAACATTTTTTTCTGCACTTAGTGAGTTTTACTTTTGAACCGACGATTTGTTTATACAAAAATTATTTAAATCCGTTAAGCCGATAGGGAGAAAACTAAAAATAAAAAAAAAACTTTCTATGACAGGTACTATTAATAGTTGCTAGGTGTAAAATTTTATAATTTTTGGTAGAAGATCGTACTAATTTTAGTATATGGAAATAGTTTAATCAAAATCGTAGGAGTCGTTTTTGAGAACAAAAATACTTTTCTTTGCGGTTTTTTAAATTTTGTATGGAAGGTACCTACCGTTATTTTTTCATAAATGTAAAATTTTTTCTAAAAATATTTTAGAAAATACTAAAAAACTCTTTAATATCGAGTTTCAAGAAAATCGATAATGTCGTTTTCAAAATATTTGATTTTCCAAAAAAAATGTAGAAACATTTTTTAAATTAATTAATTATTTTTTCAAAAATTTTGGTACACAAAACTATTTATATTTTTTGGAAGCTCTACATAAAAATTTTAATTGCAATCGGTCGTACCGTTTTGAAGAAAATAAAAAATTAAAAAAATTGTTCTTTGGGAGGTACCATTAATGACCATTTTTGAAAATTGGTTTTCCACCCAAAGGAAGCCTTTACTAAAAGTAATTTATTGATTTTTTTAAGAAAAATTGTGGAGCCGTTTTTGTAGAAATTAAGAGGCTCTACGTTGTAATTTTACAGGGAATAAAACTTTTTGGAAATTACGTGAACTTCAAGGAAGAATTGTTTGAGCTTAGAAGCTTCTGATGATTTGTTAAAAAAGCAGTAACAAAAATAAACCTATTTAAAACTAAGACACTTATGGCTGATTTCACGAAAGGCTTATAATTATTTAAAAAGCCTTTTAGCCTTTAAGTGTTTTTTTTTTTGGTTTCACCAAATGCTATATTTAAGAAGATTTTAAATGCCCTCGCAAACTAAAAGCTCGTTTTTGTCTGATTAAATTTTAAAAGCCTTTTTTGCTAAGCCATTCCAGTCAAAAACAGCTGATATTTTGCTGTCAGAATAATTGTCCCTCATCCATAATGCTTTTTCACTTTTTCTCATAGAATTCGCATGTGAGAGGGAAACAACCTCTTTTTTTGTATCCAGGGATGTAAGCAAACTCTGTCAAATTAAAATATCCCTAAAATATAACATTGGTGAAACAGAAAAATTTTAAATGTCTGATAAAATTTAGTAGCCCAGGAAAATTAGACTTTCACTTCGAAAAAATTGCGACAAAGCTGATTTTTGGTGGAGTGGCTTATTATAATGCCTTTAGCATTTCCTGAAAAGTACCCTAAATTTGGCCCGGGGCTAAATTTTTTAGGGGGGGTGAAAGGGGTTGAAGTTCAGTTTTTTTTTAATTGTTCCTAAACTATCGGTTTTATAGAAAAAATGTAAAGGTAAAAATTAAAGCTGATGTTATTCTACACTAACATACTTTTTTTCGTAGAACCAATAGTTTCAGAGAAAAACGTTGAAGAACTTCGTGGTGCAGTGAGTTTAGTACCAAAATTATATAAAATTTTTGCTTATCGCTGGGCAAATTTTGTTTTGTGATTTATGTTTAAGTACAACTCCTTATTGTAAAATCAAGTTCTTGGGGTGATAGGGGAAAGGGAATGGCTGCCATCTTGAAAACAAGGTTGATTTTGTTTTTGTTTAATAACTCGTTGAAATTGCGTTTTAAAAAAAAAACTAAGGAACAGATTTTAGACGATTAAATTATCTAAAAAATGAGCCATTAAACAGCTCTGTGTGTTTATTAATCTCAAGGTTTAAGCGGATCAAAGGTCACCTATGCCTCATATATGGTGGGGATGAAATGACGTTTTTTAAGGTTTTTCGCTTATTCGCTTAATTGTGAATAGTAAGTACTAAGTTGCTCACAACCCTTGCAAGTTTTCGGTTCTGCCTTTCGTAAAACCCAGTTTGTTTCTATAAATTGAAAATTCTAATTGATTTTTGGTGTCTATACTTATAGGTACAGCCCCGGGTCTATGGGGGACAAACCGGTGCTTGTGCTTCAAGTGTCACCTTACAGAGGCGCTAAATCCATGTGACTGAAGAAATTTAGAATTGCTACCTTAATGAAATTGGAATTAAATGAAATGAGATGCGGCAATGGAATATGAAATGGTATTTCTCCTCCTTATTCAGCCTTTAGCATTTTTTTCTATCATTACTTCACCATTTAGAAATTCAAAATCTATATAAGAAGGTTTTATAATACAAATTCTATATACTACTGAAATAAATCAGCCAAGTAGAAGACTTAGCATTAAGGATTGGACTTGTTGAATTATTGATTCAAAATAGCTTTTTATGGCCTTTGGTCCTATAAATTGGCGTTTCGTTCGGCTTACTCACTTGAACTCATCAGTGACATAGTGAGGGCTTTGTCATACGCAATTTATATTAAGTTCAGTTCAACTTACATGAATTTTTCAACGAAAATCCACTGTAAACTATATCCAACAAGATTAGAATTCCTAATCATTAAGCTGGAAGTTTTTTTTGCCCTGGGCCAGGCATATTTTCTATATAAGAAGGTTTTATAATACAAATTCTATATACTACTGAAATAAATCAGCCAAGTAGAAGACTTAGCATTAAGGATTGGACTTGTTGAATTATTGATTCAAAATAGCTTTTTATGGCCTTTAGTCCTATAAATTGGCGTTTCGTTCGGCTTACTCACTTGAACTCATCAGTGACATAGTGAGGGCTTTGTCATACGCAATTTATATTAAGTTCAGTTCAACTTACATGAATTTTTCAAACGAAACGCCAATTTATAGGACTAAAGGCCATAAAAAGCTATTTTGAATCAATAATTCAACAAGTCCAATCCTTAATGCTAAGTCTTCTACTTGGCTGATTTATTTCAGTAGTATATAGAATTTGTATTATAAAACCTTCTTATATAGAAAATATGCCTGGCCCAGGGCAAAAAAAACTTCCAGCTTAATGATTAGGAATTCTAATCTTGTTGGATATAGTTTACAGTGGATTTTCGTTGAAAAATTCATGTAAGTTGAACTGAACTTAATATAAATTGCGTATGACAAAGCCCTCACTATGTCACTGATGAGTTCAAGTGAGTAAGCCGAACGAAACGCCAATTTATAGGACTAAAGGCCATAAAAAGCTATTTTGAATCAGAAATTCAAAATCTTTTGACAACTAGAACTTGTTTGAAAAATGAAATAAAAGAAACGAGCTTTAATACATTGTTGAAAATTGAAATATTATTCTGTTGTTTTTTAATTTTTTGATTGCGTTGTATATAAGTGTTTTTTTTACAAAACTTCCCATCCTCTCTAAATTGTAGGAGAATTATAAAACACTTGAACTGTTTCCCTTTACAAGCATCGCACCACGCCGCCGCCGTACAAATCGTAGTCTTGCCTAAAGAATTATTTGCTGGATACTGGCAAGTGGCAACTTTATTTCACTATATTTTAGACATTTTTTAATTCACAAAAATCATAAATACAAACAAATGTAGGAAATCAGATGCTTTACAAAAAACTATTTCAATAATTTTATCGTCAGATGAACAAAAAGTGAGATAAACGCTAAAAAACATTTTCACAGTTTTTCGACAACAAATTTCCATGATGTTGAAAATATTTGTAAACAAAAAATTTAAAAGATTTTTAATCAACAAAATCAAATAAAAAAATGTAACTCCTAATTCTATAGTAGCCTAGAAAATTGCATTTACCTTTTTCAACATGCTTTTTCAAAATGGCGGATAATACAACATTTCCCACAAGCCAGACAGCCCTCACGCGTATCAAAGAATCAGCCAATCTACATAAAATGACTTGTGTTTTGACGTTGCTTCGCTCTCATACTATTAAGCAATAAAATTGTGTGTGTCAATTTCATTGAAATCGTTCAAGGAACAAGGAAGTAATAATTTTATTTATACTTTTTGAAACATCCTGTTTTGAAAATATTTTTTCCTGTTACAATTCTGTACCAGGTATTACCTAACGAAGTTGAAATTTGAAAATATTGTTTTCTGCTATAACTCTGTCTCAGCTATCACCTCTGTCAATTTCATTAAATCACTCAAGGAACAACGAAGTCCCAAGGATTTCAAAACTTTTATCGCAACTTTGTACCTTTCGTAAAATTACATTTTTCTTTCTCATTTGAATGGTTTGTGAATGGATCTTCAATAGTTCCATAATGAATTCGGGAACGAACCAGATTTTACAGATCCTATAGCAGATTTGATTTGAACGTGAAAACAAATTTTAGTAAGAACCAAAAAATAAGATTCCCAATCAAATCAAAAATAAAATTTCTTTTTGAATTTTTCACGAGAGAACGAATCATATTTTATCTTTCTACGTATTGTCTATTTTCGTATCTGTAATGAAAAGTTGCTGAATAGGAATGGACTGCACATCCATTAAAAAATCTTACTCTTCCAGTGCAGTGACAAAAAGTCCAACCAAATATGTGTTTTCTTTTTCATTTATATGTATCAAAAACGACAGGCACGCCAAAACCATGTTTTTGCCCTTGTTCGAAAAAATCGTAGATCCGGGGCTATATATTAACCAAAAGGTTCAAAAATGGTAACTTTCTATTATTTTCCATTTCAAATGTGAACTTCAATGCAGGTCATTTTGAACTTAAAAGTCCCATAAATGATGATAGTTTCCTTGGATCAATATTGTCAACATATGTACCTAACTTAAACCAAACCGTTGACAAATATCCTTCCTCTTCGTTGGTTTCAAAATGTTGACTTTAAAAATGTCAATTTTTGAAATCTCAATTCATAAAGGGTCTGATCATTTACTTTGAATTTCTGTGATTTTTAGTTTGGGATATGATTTTTGACTTTGGACTGAAATGCACAGAATTGCCCAAAATCACAGAAATTCAAAGTAGAGGAACGGCCTATGTCGATCAATGTCAAAATTGTGCAACTCGTGATTTTGAAAAATTGACAATTTTAAAAGTCGTGACATTTTTTTCAATAATTTCGTCAGTCGATCTTTTAAAAAGTTGAAATTTTTTTGGTCGAGATTATAAAAATCGACATATCGTACACCATCCAAAAATAAAGGAACTTGAAAATTAATTGATGCAATCAAAAATTTTTGTCTCTGTTTAAGGCAATGCTTTTGTTAAACTTATAATAAATCGCTTAGCAGGTACTTCAGTCATGTAAAATGACCAGGGAAATGATTTGGTTTACCTTAAAAATTAAAAAAAGGCAAAATAAAATCCTCAAAAAGACAAAAAAAGGCATTCATTAATCATTACATATAGAGAAAACGAAAACAGCTTCTTAAATTTCTCAGGTTTCTACGATTGTTTTTTAAAAGCACAAAAATGAGTGGATCTCACTTACAATTCTATAGAATCCATTCACTTCTAATGTTTACGGGAAGTTTGGATAATTGACACGTCACTATTTTTACAGCATTTATTTGCTCAACTGTTTTAAGTCCCATATTTACATTTAAAACCAAAAGCTTTCCAACTTTTTTTATCACATGGATAAAATCATATCTTGAAAATAGATCGTATCTAGTAAAATTTAGAACCTGCCTTTCAAATTCATTCATTGCTCACTCCGGTGTGCCCCAGGGAAGTCATCTTGGTCCATTTCTATTTATCCTGGCTATAAATGATGTTGTTTCATGTATACGCTCTAGTGACATTCTTATATTTGCCGATGATATGAAGATATTTAAGTCAATAAAAGCTGACACTGACCACGTTCTCCTGCAAGCCGATATTGACAGTTTCAATATTTGGTGTGGTAAGAATGGTCTTTCTCTTAACCCTGTTAAATGCCAAACAATTACCTTTTCCAGGAAGCGACTTGCAAGTGCTTTTGATTATTCCATTTCGCAGCAAAAACTCTGTCGAGTCTTTAGTTTCAAGGACTTGGGTGTTAACTTTAGCTCAAATTTAGAATTCACTGAACACATTAATTACATTGTTAATAAAGCAAGCTCTATGCTTGGATTTATAAAACGTTGGGCTAAGGAATTTAGTGATCCTCATGTTACCCTTTCTTTATACAATTGTTATGTACGACCTCATCTAGAGTATGCCTCGCAAATATGGTCTCCCTTTTATGAAATTCATAAAAATCGTATTGAATCAATACAGCATAAATTCATTCGCTTTGCTCTAAAGGGTCTTCCTTGGGATGATCCGTACAACCTTCCACCATATGAACATCGGATCCAGCTACTGCAGGTCCAAACCTTATATCAAAGGCGTGTTAATAATGATTTACTATTTCTTCACCAACTTATAAATGGCCAAATTGATGCTCCTGAATTGTTAGCCTGTATTGGCATAAATTACCGAGGAGGATCTCACCACCTGCGAAGATTTGAACTTTTACACGTTAATTTCCATAGAACTAACTACGGTATACATGAGCCTCTTAACCGTATGTGCATAATTTTTAATTTAAACGGCTCCTCTGTTGATTTCAACATAAGTAAGATGGCATTAAAGAAAGTATTTCGAACCAGTGCTCCACGGTCGTGATTGTTTTTACTTCTTGAAACTATGACTTAAATACTTTGTATATTGTTTAATTATGTATGTATATAGATTTTTTTGTTTAATTTTGTTTATTTATTAGTATATTATTATGCATGTGTTAGATTGCCTTTTTTACTAACCACTAACATATGCACTTATGATGAGCCTCTGATTGTAGGTTGCAGCTTGCTCTAATGCTCTAAGCTCACTACAACAAAGAATCTGAAGTGTAAAAAAAAAAAAAAAAAAAAAAAAAAAAAAAATTCTTTAAAATTGAAAATACTTGCCAAATTGATATTCTTTGATGAAAATAATAACTTTGTACCAAAGATTTTTGTGCAAAAATTGGAATTCTTTTAAATTTTGATAAAATTCTATCAGAGAGAAGTAAAAGGAAATGGCGGAAAAAGTGTGAAACGATTTGGTACCAACTTTTGGCAAGATTTTTTTTTTCTATTTAGGTATGAAATGTTATTTCTACATCTATAATTTATTCTATGTATTTTCATGAAATCTAAAAATGTTGAAATACTATTTTTGGAGAACAATAAATATTCTCATGATTACGATATCCAATAATTCTTTTCCTTCGATTTTTTTATTAAATTAATCAGGTATGGAAAATATAGTTTCGTGACCGAAAAATTTATTTGTTGATACTTAAACTCGATACAGTACAAAATTTTATTTCATCATTTATGTGAATATTATTATATTTACGAGAAAAATATACAAAAACCACAATTTTTTTGGTTTAAATATATTCCATTTTGATAAGTCCCTATTAACCAATTTGACTGCCAGCTTACTCACAATTCGAATTGATTTCATTGCCTTGAACTAAATCAAAATCAAACATCAAATAAATTTCATTTATTAAACGTCAATGCATAAACATGCACTATAATACCACATTTAAGTAGGTATAGGTACTTCACAAATAATATAATGTATACAAACTATTACCAACATAACTGTTCTAGAAGACTTATATTAAATTCCTCTTACAAAAATATATACCTACATAAGTTAACCCAGTAAATTTGATTCGATAAAACCAAAAAAAACCTACTTACTGACGTGTCGCATGTGAAGAAGTATAACACTATTTATGGTTTTAGTCCTAAATACAAAAAAAGTACATTCTATTATTGTAGCAGCCCAAAACCATAAAGTGAACGAAAATAATAAAATCGAACATCCAATGAATACCGATAAAAATGTTGATATGTCCTTAAACGCGATTATCCTTTGTTCAAATAGTTACCGAACATTGTTCGGTATTCATATGTGGTTATTAGAGACGATAGGTTTTTATTACATGTAATAAATGGCTGATGGGGAAAAGGGGTGGCTGGCACCACCCTTGCATAATCAAATGAATTCAAACAAAAAATATTAAACTGTATAACTCACCTGTACTCGAACTTCCGGTAGATTTACTTTCATAGCTAATTCCTCGCGGGAGTACACGTCGGGGTAGTGGGACTTCTCGAACGCTCGTTCCAGCTCATGTAGTTGATAGGTGGTAAATGTCGTTCGATTTCTTCGGTGTTTCTTCTTCGAACAGGAGTCATCTTGAGCTTGGGAAAAAAAAAAACAAGAAAATATTTCCAAATGAAATTTTATATCTTTATTTCAATGTTCTTATCTACACTATATGCGCTCATCTGACATTCATCTATCTACTACATTCCTACGTGAGCCAGAAAGCAAAAATGTATATCACAACGGAGGAAACCCTCTTCTCCTAATTAGAATGATAAATTATAAAAAATAGCTTATTTTGAGCTAAACTCCTTGGGGCTATTGTATAGCCTAATGAACCCTGTTAATCCTGCGTCGTGTGTTTTTATTTTTTACCAAAATTAAATGAAAGGCTTTTAACTCACCCTCATCGTCACTTCCCGATGTGATCTTCTCACCCTGTTCACTAGAGTTAGTTTGGTTTAGGTCTTCGCTAGAAGCACAACTGCCATTGACAACACTATCATTGTCATTCAGTCTATCCGGTTGTTCTGGTATGATTCCCGCTGAACGAAATTCATCCAGTTGTCGCTGCTGCTGCTGTTGTTGCTGATGTTGCAGATGATGCTGATGCATAAGCGGCGGTGAGGATTGGTGGGGATCGCTGCTATTATGATGCATTTGATGTTGCTGCTGTTGCATCTCATCAAAACTTCTCGCTCGTATGTATTCGCCATAATTGGGGCCAAGTTTGGAGCAATCTGCCATCGTGGACGGGTCATTAGCTACCTGGTCATCATTTCCATTCAACAGTTTACTGCTGTGAGCCATCGTCTCATTATTCTCATCCAAATCATCGTAGGACGCTGGTGAGGATGAAGATTTTCTTTTTAATCCAGTTTCTCCACCGCCACCACCGCAACCACTACCACCTCCGCCAATACTTAACGGAGGAGAAGGTGTTGTCACATCAATAGCTGCCGATGAGCCATTCTCCTTGTTATCACCGTTTGCCGACATCGATTCATCGTAATCACCTTCAGTCACTTCACCCGATCCTGCAGCTCCCTCTCCAAGGCCCGTATTGTCCTCGAAGTAGTGATTAGATGATTTCGTGGTTTTCTCATGCAAAATGTGGCTCTGATTGAAGCCGACATTACTGCCAATTCCACCAGCTCCAGATGACGCATTATTAGCCTCGTGATGGTGCTGCTGAATTAGGGCCATGCTGGCTACTATTGATGGACTTGAGTAATCTCGATCCGAAGGGCTAGGTAGCTGCTGCTGGCGATGCAGAATGTGTCCCACCATCATCGATTGCTGTTGCTGCTGCTGCTGTTGGTGTTCCTGCGCCGAAAGGTATTGCTGTTGTTGCTGGGACAAGGAATTAGGTGATCCATTGTCTACGGAACTTCGGAAATGTGCCGAGTAATTGAGATGATTACCATGCAAATGGTGATGATGGGAATGATGATTATGCTGCTGATGATGGGACTGTTGTTGATGGTGATGAATGCCATAGGCGCCACTGGCATTAACACCAGCACAGCCTTTATGTAATGGCAGTTGGGTGGAGTTATTTAATGAGAGCAGCTGATTGTCAATACCACGAATATGGGCCAAGGGCAGACCGTAGCGTAAGTCAGTGGCATCATCAGTTAGATCACCTGAAATTAAATAAGAAAAATAAAACTTTGATATGATTTTGATTTTTAATGTGATTTAAGGCTTAAACGTACCAAGATATTTAGAATATAAATTATTTTATGTTAAAATAATTTAATCACTGGCGAAAAAGTGTATCAAAAGCACTAACAATTGAATCTTTTCCTTTTTTATTTTTTTGCAAAAAAATTAAATTGTAAAATTTTGAAATACAGAAGTATTTGTACTTATAAGAAGTATTTATGGGTGAAATTGAAGCAGAGTTCGAAGAGCCATTAGCGGAATACATTGTCCAGTCAATGTGCCATTTGACCTTGCGCTCAGAGGTACTGTTTGATTTTTTTTATGGATCGATATGGGCTTATTTAAAAAGCTTTAATCCAAATTTGCACAACCTGGCAATTTTCTTTTACCAAGATATTCATATAAATGTACTTTTTGGCATGTTTTGGTCTTATGCAAATATCTCGGCTCAAGTATGCCACGCAAAAGTTAAACACCAAATCATTGGCCATGATACCAAGCCAAACGATACTTTTATATGTATTGTCTCGGTATCGTTAAAATCAAAAAAATTCAGTATCTTCTCGGTATCGGTCTTGTATAACAAGGTTTCGTCTCGGTATCGGTATCGGTGTCGGTATCAGTCTCGTCTGGTTTCGGTCTGGTATCAATACAAAAAAAATGCACGACTTGGTTACATGTCCTAGGTCTTGTAGTTTAAAACGCTTGGTATTTTTAAAATTTAATAAAAAATTCACTTTTAGGAAATAATGCACAATGAATGGAAGACAATTATTTTTTAACTTGATTTTTGTTATAACTTAATAATTTTTGCGGGGTTATTTCACAATGTCTAAGTAAAGTCCCATATATGATCCCACACAATAAATATTGACGTAAGGCCATCAGTTAACAGGAAAACAATTCACAAACTGTTTTATGGACCATTTGAATGGGTTGTATTGTAAATACAAAAAGTATTTTTTTTTGTTGATTTGACTACCTTAAAATGTATAAAAATATCTAACATAACTAATTAGAACTGAGCTCAGACATTGTATACTAAGCGTTAGCCATGCAAAAAGTTTGATCCATATCAGTTAAGCAATTAATGAACGAATTAAAAAAAAACGTTCTATTGGTGGTACTGATGGTTACTAAAAAATGGGTTAGGTAAAATTGTTAGGTTGTAACCCACAAGCGTAGATCGTGGGTGGCTTAAACTAAAGTTACTTTACCCAGGTAAAAGTCTTGAAATTCTATCCGAAAAATAAAGCGAGATAAAAATGGGCGTGCCACTAGCTGGATTTCACTAAAATCATTTTCTAGACCTCTTTGCTTTAAAAAAAAACTCCAAATCGTTAGAGCCGTTTCCAGGATTGTTATACTGAATAATGAAAATCCATTTTTACTTGCGATTATAGGTACTATAAGGCAAGTTTTGGATTCGTGAAAAAAAATTTTGAGATAACAATCAAACATGATATTACGATGATAGAGAACACCAAAAAAGTGGGTGGCACAATTCTGTCCTTCTGTCTGTCTGTCTGTTCGTCTACAGCCGAAACGGCTCGATCGATTTTCTTCAAACTTGGTACAAAGTGGTTTTTGGTGATTTTGCCGACACGTTTTTTCATTTTTTTTTAGAACCAAAAATAACGGTACCTGCCATACATTTTTTTTGGCAAATTTACATAATCGTACTTTTCTCAAAAACGTCTCGACTTTTCTTAAAAAAAAATCAATAAATTTATTTTAGTAAAGGATTTCTTTGGGTGGAAAACCATTTTTCAAAAATGGTTATTAATGGTACCTCCCAAGGAACCATTTTTTTAATTTTTGATTTTCTTCAAAATGGTATGACCGATTTCAATTATTTTTTTTATACAGAAGCTTCCAAAAAATGTTAATAGTTTTGTGTACCAATATTTTTGAAAAAATATTTTTTGGATTTTTAAAAAAAATTTCAAAATTTTTTTTGGAAAATCAAATATTTCGAAAACAGCATTATAGATTTTTTTTGAAACTCTATTTATATTTAAGACTTTTAGTTTTAGTACTCTCTAAAATATTTTTAGAAAAAATTTCACATTTATGAAAAAATAACGGTACCTTCCATACAAAAGTGAAAAAACCGCAAAGGAAAATATTTTTTTGCTTGAAAACGACTCCTACGATTTTGATTAAACTTTTTTCATATACTTAAATTAGTTTGATCTATCATCAAAAATTATAAAATTTTACACATAGCAACTATTAGTAGTAGGTACCTGTCATAGAACGTATTTTTTTATTTTGAGTTTTCTCGTTATCAGCTTAACGGATTTAAATGAATTTTTTTTATATACAAATTTCAGATAAGATTAAATAATATTGCATATCAAAATTTTCAAAAAAGAAGTTTTTGGATTTTTAAAAAAAGTTTCAATTTTTTTTTTTGAAAATTCGATATCTCAAAAACGGGTTGACAATTTTTTTTCAAATTTTGTTTTTATATACACATAAATATATAGTTTAAATCTGCATACCAAAATTTGTTCTTAAAAATGTTTTAAGAATTTTATATATAAAAAATTAATTTAAAAAAAATCGCTCCAACGATTTTAAAATTTTTTTTCCTATACAATCATATTCCATCATGAATTAAGATGGCATACTTTTTTTCACCTCAAACTGTCAAAAGAGTTGTTTTAGCTAATTTAAGTGTCGTATTTCATGCTTCTCTACATTTTTCTTTCATAATTTCCATGTTTGTATGTATATACAATTTTCTTAAACTCGCAGTGTCTTGAACATAAGAGCAAGTACGTGCGACCCAGTCGTGCATTTTATTTTCTGCCGATACCAAACAATACTACCGAGTCTCGGCATATTTCGGTCCCAAAAGTAGGGTATCGGTTCGGTATCGTTTCGGGTGGTATTGTTTGGGCTTCCGATACCGATACCAAACGATGCCGAGACTTATTTCTGGTGTCGTCTCGGTATCGTTTGGGTTGCTGATAACGATACCCAACGATCCCGAGACTTATTTCTGGTATCGTCTTGGTATCGTTTGGATTTCCGGTACTGGTATCGTGGCCAGCCCTAATTGGTAATAAAAATAATATTGGCTATAATTTAAACAAATACAAAAAATTATACATAGTAAGTTGAAGTATCTTTTTCTTGATGGAAATGAACAGTTACTACCAGTGGCGAGGCGTCCTATTGTTCAATTCGTTCATGCACGACTAGCTTTCAGATCAAATTACTAAGATAAAAGTTTATTAAATTAACGTAACCACCCACAAAACAAAATTCTTTTGCCTTTCTATTCAAACTAGTCAATTTCGCACTCAATTTCCAATTTTAAGCTCGTGCAACCCTTTTGTGCACGCAGTTTAAATAAAAACAAACAAAAAAAACCTGCTACTGTGACAGCAAAATTTCCACTCATTTTTAACCTTCAACTCGTTCACATGAATTGTGAACGAAATGTAACCACTAAAACACATACGGACAACAAAAAAAGTATAACCAAAATACTACCGACCTATTCGTTCAAATCACCTGTGAACGAATTCAAGCAAGTGTGGTGAGGTTGGCTCAAGTTTTTACACTCAAATTTTGTTTGTTTGGTGTTTGGTGTTGGGATAGTTTCTGATGGTGGTGGTGGGTTCGAACTTCAAACGAAATTAAGCAAATGTTTTTTGTGCTTTGTGTTCGATATAGGATGGATGGGTGAGTAAAGTATGAGTGGTTGTTGTATGATGCCTTTGGCTATTCGTGCAAGTAGAATATAAACGAAATGGAAAATATATACAGATTTGTTCAAGGGATTGAGTTTTTTATGTGAAACTTCTCTGGGTTTGTTGAAGAGTAAATTTTCAAAGCAAAATAATTGAGTGCATGCAAAAATTAAGGTAATATGAAATCGAACATTACCATAGCTAAGTGGGTGGGTGGTAGAAAAAAGTAAACATTGTATTTATAGGATCATATACATAGGTATTTTAATATTTATGAATATGATCCTGCATTAAAGTAGGGGCTTTAGCTGATTATTCCAAAATAGAATTTTAAGAAAAAAAGTGTCTAAAATCAGGAGAGCGTTTTAGAAATTTGAATCTACATACATAGGTAGGTATTAGGTTTTTGATAAAAAGAAGATATGTATGTAGGTGTCTTATTAATTTTTTTTTTAACTTTGCAGCTTTAGGCGTTGTTTGAAGTTTAACAATTTCTTTTGCTTGTCAATTTCCTAAGGATGTTGAATCTATTCATTTATTTTTGTGGGACATTTTTTAAAATCATTTTTAACTACATTTTTGTTTTATTAAATTATTTTTTTCTTACATCGCATCTATAAATAATAAATGCAATTTTTTTCAGAAACTTATAAATTATCTTTTTGAATGATGTTATAGTGGGCTTTTTTGGTCAATTTATTTAGGGATGCAAATAAAACAAAACAAAAAACCGACGAAACGTTGGGAAAAAAGATGAAATAATTTGTTTTATTTGCATCCCTAAATAAATTGACCAAAAAACCCCACTATAACATGATTCAAAAATTATAAAAAAGAATCGGTCACTTAAAAAATTTTAATTATAAATTATCCGTTTGAAAATCTTTTTCTTAACTTAAAAGATTTAAAATCTACCTTTTCTAGGACAACTATTGAAAAAAAAACTTCTAAGGAAAACAGTTCATCTCACAAAAGTGTAGTGCAAATATTTTTAAACAAATCGTTAAATTTTAATAAAAATACTAGTAGGTACCTACATAACACCAAAAATTGTGTAAACTTAAATCATAAGAAAATAAAAATAAATGAAGTGAACGACTATATTTTTACTTGCGATTATTTAATCACGCGTCGCCACTGGTTACTACAGTTTTTTTCTTAATAATTACGAAAATGTCATTTTCAAACAAGAAAAAGTTACTTCAACTTACAACAACTTTTGTTTTATTATACATTATAAAAAAAAATGTATAATACATAATATCAAATACGTGTTATTATTACTACCGATTATTTGGTGTTTTATTTTTACTGAGTATATTTACTGGAGCCGAGATATTTGCAAAACAAAAAAATGTCAAAAAGTACATATTTATGAATATCTTTGGTAAAAAAAAGTTTTCGTGTGGTGCCAATCGATGTATAAAAAAATCAGACAGAGCCTCTGCGAGGAAGGTCAGGCACTTTTTCAGGACTGGACTGACTGAAATTATATGGAAATTACCAAACTACGTTCTCTAAGAAACGCACGGATGAATTGAGTAGCATTTTCAGTATTAAACATACTTTGCTTATGTCCTAATTAAACATATTCAATAATAAAAACACTTGAACGTAATTCTTCCTTAACACCCCTAATTTTCCGATATATTCAATAGCCTCCTATAACGCTGAATAGGGAATACGAAGAAAGCGGGTCTCTGTCTGTCCATTGAGCTACAGCCTTATCGGCTGAATCGATTTTCTTCAAACTTTCATTTCCTCATCACCTTTGCATAGGTCTGTATCTCGTGCAGGTATAGTGTTAAACCCATAATAATAACTTTTGCACTGCACTATAACTCTTTTTCTGCACAAGTTACGTCCCAAGTGTTGTAACACCTTCTGACCTATATCAATGGAAAGGTCTCAATGAGTGCTATTTTTTCTTGTGTGGGTATAAGTCTGTATCATGTGCAGGGAAAGTGTTAATGCCCATAATATATAGTGCACTGCACTATTACTCTTCCCCTGCACAAACTACGTTCCAAGTGTTGTAACACTTTCTGGCCTATCATTGGAAAGGTCTCAATGAGTGATATTTTTGTTGTATGAACATAAATCTGTATCTCGTGCAGGAAAAGTATAAAAGCCCATAATAAATGTGGCACTGCACTATAACTCTTTCCTTGCACAAGTAACGTCCCAAGTGTTGTAAGTATGTATCTCGTGCAAGGAAAGTGTGATTATCTGTTGAAAAAGTATTTTTCGCTGCACAAATTTCATCTCAAGTGTTGTAAAGTTTTCTTTGGAAAGGTCTCAATGAGTGCTATTTGTTGTTATGTGAGCATAAATCTGTATATCGTACAGGAAAGCTTTATAGCCCAATACTCTGTTATGGGTGTTATAACTCAGTGCAAAAGTTATTGGACTATAACACTTTCCTTGCACGAGATACAGACTTATGCCCATACAAAAAATAATAGCATTCATTGAGACTTTTCCAGTGATTAGGTAAGAAAGTTTTATAACATACATGGGACGAAACGCCCATTCTCCTTTCTTTTATTTATTAAAAGATATTTTTGGTTGGAAAGGCATTTAAAGAAAATGGTTTTAATGGCTTTTTTTTAGAGCCATATTTTTTTGTTTTTCAGTTTTCTTGAAAATTGTATGAATGATTTTAAAATTTGTTTCATACAGAGAAGCTTCTTGATAAATTTAAAAAATATGTATGTATTGTGTAGCAAAATTTTAAAAATCCCAAAAATATTGTTTTTAATCCAAATTTGTTTTTTAACTTTATTATTTGTATTCAGAGCACAATATGGTAAATTTTTTGAAACTCGGTATCTAACGGCTTTTTTAATATACTTTAGAGTATGTTAATAAAATATTTTACTTTTTTGAAAAACATTATGGTACCTTCCATACAAGTGTTGAGAAACCGTAAACGAAAGTAATATTTTTCTCAAAAATGGCTCCTCAATATTGTGATACATGAAAGCTCCAGCGTCCTTTGTGCCCATAAGTCCACAACAAAATTCAGGTAATCACGTGGAAAAGTACTTTTTCACCAATTTTGTCTTCTTAATGCATTTACCAAGCAAAAAGTAGTGCTTTATAAAAACACGAAATTCCCGTTTTTCATTTGGAGAATCAATTTGATTTTTGTATTGTCTAGGTCTGAAAGGAAACAAAGATGTTGGAAAGCTTATCTTATCGAACTTTGAACAGTCTTTGTAAGCATTAGACAATGAAGAGTTCCCTCCAAAGTTGCGTCTTTAAAACCCCCTGTAAGCAACAAACATATTATACCTACATAAATACTTATATATCACGTTCTAAATATTCAATACTTCTTTCATTACTACACACCCATACATACCTATACACTGCAAGACCACACATACTCCTTGTATAGCAATTAAAAAGAAAACCCCCTTTTCTCACTTTCTAATATTATACCTTTCTAGCTTACATCATCATTTACACCAAGTCAAAGTCATTTCTCTCATTGCACAACCCATTGAATTAGTTTGATTAATTGAAATACTCTTTCACTGATCGATCGAAAGTAGGTATATACTTACAGCACATAATTACACGATTCAATACTTTTATCAAATTTTCCCACCATCAAAATCTACCCAACCTGCCAGTCTGCCACGATAAAACTTTTCTTTTCCAATTCAATTAAATTTTCCAAAATCAATTTGTCTATTTAATTACCTATGGTAATTCTATAGCTCCTGTGGAATGCAATCAAAACGCCCACCTATAAGTGTTGAGAATATAATAGTTTCAACAATAATTGCTTTTGGGGTGAATAAGCCCCCAACCACAACCATATAACCTTAACCATACTTCTACACACATACCATAATCATTCACACACAATTGCACATTTCTTAAGTCGTCGTCATCGAAAATGCGATGCCTGATGTAAAGGAGCCTGCTGAAAGAGACCCTGAAATTACATTATGAAACAAATACCGAGACTTTTATCGTGCCAATGATTGACTATTTCTCTACTCCCAATATAATCAACCTATACGTGTATGATAACAAGGACGAAAAACAATTGAAATTTCTTATTGAAATAAAAGTCACTTCTTGTAAGCGAGCGATATCAAAACCATGTATTAACGGTATACCCAACCCACCATTATACTTTGCTATAAACACTGCGCGCTCCTAATGACTTTCTTGCATGTCAAATGATCATCACTCTTCACCTCTCATTTCCCTGTCCCTTCGGGCAATGCCTATAGAATAGTAGTTCACCTACACGTTTTAGTTTGCTATCACTCGATGGGTTAAAATAGCAGCTTCTGGGCGAGGGAAATGAAAAACAATCATAAGGAAGCATTTAAAGCTAATGTTTCATTTAATTATATGCAATCGAATTGGGTCCTTTTTGTTTCATCGATGTAATAAACGAAATCAAACTTAAATGTAACACATAATTCGGTTAGGTAAAAGGACACCTAGTTAAAATGTAATTAGAGGTGGTTTTTTCTCCGTGACTTGGATAAGAATGTGTGTATGGTTTTGGTGTAGAATAGTATAATGATGTGGGAGAGTATTTGCGTGAACTTTGACGACCTCAATATGGAATTATGGTATTTGGCTGATAATGGAAATTAACTAAATGGTGAAAATTTAATTGAATTTCCATTTTTAGTTAAGTTTTTTTTCATTTTGAATGCTTTTTCTTTTAAAAATTATGAGTAGGTATTAATTGGAGTTAATGAGCAGTTAAAAGTATTCTGTAGAAAGTAGTACTTATCTCTATGGTTATAAGGACATCATGTATAGCTTTAAATTGTAAAGAAGCATTACTCTTTCAACCCCCACCTACTGGAATTGAATTAGTGGCTGCTAACGGGAAAGCTACAGAAACCAGCCAGCGATTTATATGCGGCGGAATCAACATATTCCACCTCGTCCCATGCCGTCAATTCAACTCAGCAATACAGAACCTCCCACTGAGTCATCTTCTCCTGAATTACCACCGACCTTTTCATAATAATCCATCCACATACAGATAAATTGGATAACATTCAACAAACATAAATTCACTTAATTCGGTAACCTTTTCAGTTCACATTAGGTCTGTTTGTTTACTTCCAAGATTTAAGTAAAAATACACATACGCCACAGTGTACCATTCAAATAAATGCTAAATAGCTTCCTTTTTTTTGCAATAGAGGGCAGTAGTTCAAATTTAAGTTTAAGTTAAAAGTTATTATGAATGAAAAGTTAAGTAAAGGAGGGATTAAATAAGGCTGCAGTTGCAGTTGCAGTTGCTTTCGAGCCACAAGTGCAAAAAATTATGAGGAATGGTAAAGTTTAAATGTGTTTATTTTTGCTAATTTGTAAACAAAAAATCAATTTCTTAAATTTTCTAAAGTCATTTCAATTTCCTTTTTTGTTAGAAAACCACCAAAAGCCTGTTTTTCTTGCTTAAACAAATTCATGTAAGAAATTAAAACGAACACAAGAAAAAATGGCCAATCCCTGGTGAGAATTTATTTAAATTTTCAAAAAACATTCTCAATTTTCTATGTGATCATTGGTTGGTTAAATATCGATAAATTAATACAAAACGATCCATTTCCACTCAAAGTCTGATATCTCCAGCAAAAAGTAGTCGAATGGTTAAGTCACAAAATTTGTTATCTTGGGAAAATTCTCTACTGATTTTGTCGATTTAGTTTCAATTTCTATTTTATTTGACTTTGCTTCGGTTGATGTGTTCTTGGATACAGGTTGCATTTTTGGGTTAATGATTGAAACTTTGAGTTCATTCGTTGTGTGTGCTGCCTTGAGTCTATCGATGCTTATCCTTTTAATTTTGGAACCAATCTCGATGTCAAAATTTTTGTCATTTCGATTGATGACTTTAAAAGGGCCATCATACGGTGGCTTGAGAGGAGCTCGTACAGAATCATCTCTAATGAAGACATGTGTGCATTTTGTGAGATCTTTTTGAATGAAGACTTTGTTGGAAGAATGATTCGATGTAGCTACTGGTTTCAGTTGTTCCATGACTTTACGTAGGTTGTTAATGAAATTGCTCTCTACGTACTCATCTGTAGGTTTGCTGAAGAATTCTTCTGGTAGTTTTATCGTTTCTCCGAAAACCATTTCCGCCGGTGTTGCTTTGAGGTCCTCTTTGAATGAAGCTCGGAGTCCTAATAATGCAATTGGAAGAGAGTCAATCCAGTCGCTGCTTGTATGACATTTTAAAGCAGTTTTGAGTGTCCGATGCATGCGTTCTATAATGCCATTAGCATGGGGATGGTAGGCTGTAGTTCGAAAATGTTTAGCGCCAATCAAATTCGATAGTTCTCGAAATAACTTTGATTCGAACTGCGTTCCTTGGTCTGTCGATATTGCGTCCGGAACACCGAAGTTAGCTATCCATCCGTGTACTAAAGCTCTGGCAACGGTTTCTGCTGTTAAATCTTGAATAGGTATTGCAGTTGGCCAACGGGTAAATCTATCAATGCATGAAAGACAATACTTAAAACCTGCAAAAAGAGGAAGAGGTCCAATTAAATCAATATTAATGTGTCGAAATCGTCGGCTTGGGACTCGAAACTTTTCAAGTGCTGAACGATTATGCTGATTGACCTTCGACTTTTGACATTTAACACAAGTAGTTACCATATTTTTGATATCATGGTTCATATTTTGACTGTTGAGTTTTTACCTGGATGAGCCAAATTGTGTAAAGAATTGAAGACTCGTTTTCGAAAGTTTTTTGTAACATATGGTCGAATACGTGGTGTAGAAACGTCACACATCAACGAGGCTTTTGTATTTGGAATTTCAATAAGTTTGAGCGGGAGTGACGTGTCTTTTTCAAGGTTCTTCAATTCTTCATCGGTTTTCTGATCTTCGGCAAGTTGTTCAAAATTAATTTGTTCACCTTCGAAAATTGTTTCAATCCGAGATAAAAAGTCAGCGACTATGTTGTCCTTTACTGAAATGTGTTGAATATCCGTTGTAAATTCACTTATGAAGCTTAATTGTCTGGTTTGTTTTGGAGTTGACTTTTCTGGTCTCTGTTTGAATGCAAAAGTTAATGGCTTGTGATCCGTTAAGATAGTACAATCTCGTCCATCAATTAGGTATTGAAAATATTTGACTGACTGGTAAATCGCTAGTAGTTCTCGGTCAAAAGTGCTTTTAGATTTTTGGGAATCAGACATACGTTATGAAAAAAATCCAAGTGGCCTTAATTCTTTATCGACCAGCTCGTGAATTGCAGCTCCAACACAGAAATTACTTTCATCAACATGTAGAACGAGTTTGGCATTTGGTGAGGGATGAGCTAGTTGAACGGCTTTGGCGAGCTGGTTTTTACACATTTCAAATGCTTCTTCCGCCTCTGAGTTCCACTGGATTACCGTCTTGTCCTTCTTTTTGTTGCCTTTGATTAAACTCTGCAGTTTTCCTTGCACAAACGCTGCGTTTGGAAGAGATCGGCGATAAAAATTGATCATTGCTATGAATTTTCTTAATTCGAAAGCGAGTTTAGGCTTTGCGAAATTTGTTATTGCGTCAACTTTTTCGGTTGTTGGAGCGATGCCATCTTTCGTGATTTTGTGTCCAAGAAAATTGATTTCAGTTTGAGCAAAAACACATTTTGAGAAGTTAATTCTTAAGTTGTTTTCACGGAGGCGTTGCAAAACTGTTTCCAAATACCGTTCATGTTCTTCTTGGGTGCTTGACGCAATGCAGATATCGTCTATATACACGATGACATAATCAAGATCTTGGAATATTTTGTTCATATACCTCTGGAATGTCTGCGCTAGCGTTTCGAGGACCAAACGTCATCACATTAAATTCAAACAATCCAAAGGGCGTTATTATTGCCGTTTTGTCACGGTCTTCTTCAGCTATAGGAATTTGATGGTACGCACGTTCCAGATCAATTTTGGAAAAAATTGATTTTTTGCAAAGCTTTTGAGTAAAATCGTGAATATGTGGGATTGGATAGCGATCTGGCTGGGTCTGTGCGTTGAGCCCACGGTAATCTCCGCATGGTCTCCACGATCCCTTTTCCTTTTTTGGTGCTAGATGAAGTGGACTTGCCCATTGGCTGCTGCTTAGTCGGCAAATGTTTTGCTTAAGCATATAGTCAAATTCCCTTTTAGCTATCTCGAATTTTTCAGAATTAAGTCTGCGTGCTTTGGAATGTATTGGAGGACCTGATGTCACGATACGGTGACGGACGCTAGTGCTTGGGTAAGAAGCTAAAGCTTTAAATGGTTTTGTTAGATCTTGATACTTTTCGAGAATTGATTTGATTGATTGAGGCAAATTTTGTGCGAATGTAAAAATTTGTTCGCTTTTGGAAGAACATTCAATAGCACTTACTTCTAAATTCGTTGTCGTATCGATTAGTTTCTTTCTTCTCAGGTCAACCAGTAGTCCATATTCATGAAGAAAATCAGCTCCGATGATTGGTTTTGTAACATCAGCAACCACGAACATCTAGCCCTTTTGTCTTCTAAGTCCGAAGTCGACTGAGATAATTCGCGTTCCATACGTCTTACATAATAGATGATCCGTTTGCTGCATATAAATTATATGATGTGTCCGGTTTGTCGTATTTGATTGGTGGAATAACTGAAAAATCAGCTCCAGTATCAATAAGGAATCGTTGATTTGATTTACGGTCATTTAGAAATAGACGACAACTTTCTGTTTTTAATGCTCAGTGCGTCGTTTGTGTTAACAGAGCTTCTTCTAGTTTTCGAATGTCATGTCTAGTTTTTTGAATTGGCAAGGGTCGATGCACTTCTTCGCATTTGAGCCGTAACACCAGTGAAATGTTCAGAATGGAAATCTTGGCTTTGATTTGCTACGGTCACGTTCTTGGTCTTGATTGAATTTTCTACTACTGCGTGGATGGTTTCTCGACGTACGAAGTTCTTCAATTTGCTTTTGTAGCTCGTCTATCATCTTCCATTGTATAAATTGATTATTTGATGCGATTAACAATGTAGGTATCTCAAATGATTATCTAACTTTATTTAAAAAATTTAATTAAAAACAAGAAACTTTATTACTGTTGAATACAGAATAACAAACTAGAATGAAAATTAATTTGAAGAAAAACTATAAAGAAAATATTTTACAAAACAACAGATTACTAAAAAATTATTAAAATGAGTTTTTAAGAACAAGTAAAAATTTAAAGAATCAAAGTGATTTATATTGAAAATGTATTAAATGATCAGCCACATAGATAATAGATTTCAAGATTTGTATATCAAGAGGTATTTGGAGATTTAAAAATAAAAAAAAATAAAAAAGTCTCCAAAATAAGGCCGACAAGGTTCGCTTCTAGAGCTCATATCTTGACTTCTTTTAATCGGATCGATTAATAGTCTGTAGACTAAGGAAAATTTACAGAGCATCTTTTTCAATTTTTAGTAAATGATTTGAATCCAGCCATACGTCCCCAACAGGGGTGTCGTAAAAATGCTGCCACACTTTTGTATTCGATATCATGAGACACGCACCTACAAGCCCTCATGCTCATATTTTGGCTATGAGTTCACCCACAATATTTTGTGAGCAACCAAAAATCGTACCCTTTCGTAATCACTTTTCAGAAATATCATTTATTGCTCTCTTTAATTGAATAATCTGACATTCTTTTCTCCAACTGACACCCAATTCAACCAGTTCCACTCCCATGATCGTTTGAATACTATAATGGTTTTAAAATATGCCGCAAAATTGCTTCATAAAATGATACAATTCCATTCAAATACAAAAGTCTAATCAATTATAGTAACTGTAACTGTAACAAATAATTAATTGCAAAGTGACCCCACCTTATATAAATTAGCGACTTCTCAAACAAAGACTATTACCAATTTAAATTCTTGCAACTTATTTAATTCAATTATATTATGATAAAATGTCAATCAAACGAGAAAATTGGCAGCAAATTGATGTTTGCAGTAGCGCAGCCAGTCAAAAGTCCATTAAGGCGTTATGACTGACAATCAAACTATATCCAAACCTACTATATAATTTACGTTCATATATAGGATGTCAAATACTCTAATCGTCTTGGCCAATCAAGCGTGTAAGGCTTTGACAATGCCAGTCAATAATTCAAGACTGAAAATCCATTAACATTTAAATTCCCATTGGATCCCGCTCTCTCCCCTAATGGTCTTTTCTGATGATTTTTGTATACAATTTAATTTCATTAATAATCCGCGCAGACACCGTCAATGAATGTGAAGGAACAACAAAGTGGTTATAAGTACTGTCTTGATATTGGTTCTTGAGTATTTTATGTCTTAATAAAAGCCAAACCAACCATCAACCATCCAACAAGTGCGTAAAATAATTATTCAAATAAATTGATTTGTTGCTGCTCTGTGAAGCTTGCAGTCTGTGGAGCCTGGACCGAAATGAATTTATTTAATGGTGACTGGTGGAGCCTT
The DNA here is from genome assembly GCA_963921185.1 of Dasysyrphus tricinctus. NCBI lineage: Eukaryota > Metazoa > Arthropoda > Insecta > Diptera > Syrphidae > Dasysyrphus > Dasysyrphus tricinctus. The sequence goes on along the minus strand of OY992531.1, from coordinate 64,770,630 downwards.
TTCAGTGTGCATGGTCCTAAAACGAAGTGAGGGTAAATCCTCGGCATGATTGGCAGGTTGATGTCTTGATCTTTTATATTCACCACCGAAACGAATTCATCTTTTCAAAGGCGATGTTACAAATTAGGTGACTGCTTTCAGGTAGACTTTTTTTTTGTTAAGAGATGAATTCAGCTGGAGCTGTCATTTGGAGGTGCATCTGTTTAATTATAATGATGCTTGCTGTGTAAGTGTAGAATTAAATTCGTCCTGAACATGGGGAATTGAAATGTTAATTACAAACTGATAATATTAGTGTGAGTGTATTTTAATTGATTTCAGTAGGTGTTTAGAGGAGACTATATAGCTATATTAATTATTATTCAAGGAAATCCACTTCACATCACTTGACTGAGGTTTGCTTATACAGACTTTGGAAATAATGATAAAATAATGATACAAAAAAAAAACATTTCCAATTACTTGTAATTGAAGTCCCCAAATACTTTTTCAATTACTTTTAAATTGAATCAAAGAAATTAAATTACTTATACATATACGTAAGTGTATGCACTTCGAAAGAATCGGCTAGCTGCCCGTTGTGTATACACAACGTTGTGTTATAACACAAAACATCTTGCATTGTTTTAGGAATGCTTTTTAGGGGAATGCCTTGACCAAGCAGTGATCGACATAAAACGAGTATGTATATTCTTGGTTAGCTCGATCAAAAGTCTTCTTGAAATCCACGAACATGAGGTAAGGTGCTGATTGAAATTCCATAAACTGCTCTAGGACGATGCGCAGGGTGTTGATATGGTCGACACACAATCGAATCCAGCTTGATACCTCTTAAGTGAAGACTCGATTCTATCCTTTATCCGCTCGAGAATAAATGCTGCCATTTGTGTTGGAAAAACATATAAAAGGTAATATCCATATTCCGCCAATTGTTGCAATTCCTAAGGTCACCTTGCCTTGGCAGCTAAAAAATCACAGTCTTTGGGATAGGCTTCGTTTTTCAAAAGGATTTGTATCAACGGATTTAGAATACTAGCCGTTGTTATGGGATCGGCTTTCAGGAATTCAGATCGTATCCCATCAGGTCCGGCTGCTTTGTTGTTTTTCAGTAGATTCGTTGAAATATTGAATTTCCGATACTGAAGGGGGTTCACTGTCAATACCGCTAGGACCAGTGCATCTCGTTAAATTGAAGCATTTAACTTTTACGGCCAAAAAACAGTTTTGCGAAGCGTGAATTTAGCACCGCCATTTTTGGTTTTCAAAAATAAAAAAAAAGTTGTGCTGTATTGTGCTCAACTTGTGCTGTCTTGAAAAATTGAAAAAAAAAAAAGACGCGACAAGACAACGATTTTCTTTTTTGACAAGTTATTTACATAATGGAAGTATTTTTATAAAGAAAAAATACGATAACTTGAAATTAAAAGATAAAGTAGTTCCTAATCCGTTATCTTTGAAGCTTTTTTGGATAATTTTTATTTTTAAGAAAAAAGTTTTCGTTGTAAAGAATCTCGTCGCATTGTGAATCAGGGTTCAGGGTAAGGAAGAGAGAACGGTTTAACATAGTGTAATCTTACCATAAGCATGAGTTTCAGACCTCGGAAGGTAGGTGTCGTACACCAAATAAGTGGAAACCGGAAACTGAAACATTGAACTGAAACAAAAGTATTTCTATATTGCTTGACTAGAAACCATGAGAAGCCATTTAATTTTCTTTACACATTTTTTAATTTAATTTTAATTTTAATTTTATAATAAAAAAAAACGGAAAAGATGAAAATTTATGATTTGTTTTCTTTTTTTTAATCCAATATCTACTATGCTTACTTAACGCAGCAAAAATTTATTTTTGGCGAAAATATGTAAATATGCACCAGCACATTGGAACGCAAATTGGGCACAAAATAGCTTTGCAAAACTTTTTTTTAGTAGTAAAAGTTACAAATATGCGATTTTTTTTGGAACATGGCAGCAAAAATTGAGCAAAAAACAGTACAACTTTAATTTTCACAAAATTGCAAAATTTGAAAAATTTTCATCACTAAAATTTGCAAATTTGCAAATTTCTTAAAAATATTAACGGCACAAAGGCAGCACATGTTGAGCACAATACAGCACAACTTTTTTTTTTGAAAATAAAAATGGTGGTGCTAACTTCACGCTACAGCCCTTCGCAAAGTTAAGTTTTGGCCATAATAAATGCAGTTAAGCGAATTTTTGTTTTTATTGTTGGTTCTAAGTAGCATTTCTTAAACAAAACGCAGCACAATTTTTTTTTTAAGAAATTTTGAAATTTCGCAAAAAATTCATTCGTAAAATTTGCAAATTTGCGAATTTTTCAAAATATTTACGGCACAAGCCAGCACAGGTTGAGCACAATACAGCACAACTTTTTTTTTGAAAATCGCAAAGTTAGCACAACTTCACGCTACAGCGTTTCGCAAAGTTTAGTTTTGGCCATAATAAATATAATTATGCGAATTTTTGTTTTTTCTTGTTGGTTCTTAGTAGCATTTTTTGAACACAATGCATTACAATTTTATTTTTTTTAAGCAATTTTGAATTTTGCAAAAAATTAATTCGTAAAATTTTCAAATTTACGAATTTTTCAAAAATATTTACGGCACAAGACAGCACAAGTTGAGCACAATACAGCACAACTTTTTTTTTTTTGAAAATCAAAAATGGTGGTGCTAACTTCACGTTTCGCGAAACTGTTTTTTGGCCGTAAAAGTTACAAATATGCGAATTTTTTTGTATCTCTTTGGAATATGGCTGCACAAATTGAGCACAAAACACAGCACAGCTTTCACTTTTTAGCAATTACGAAATTTCGCAAAAATTTCATTCGTAAAATTTGCAAATTTGCGATTTTTTTTTTTTAATATTTATGACACCAGGGGCCTATTTCTGCGCTACTACATCAATTACATCAACTACATTTTACAGCTTCATCCTACAACTACACCAGTTGCATTTGTAATTTATTAAACTTTTTTATCTTTTATTTAATAACTCCAGTTGTATCATTGAATAAGACAAATATAAATGATGTAGTTAAAGGATTTAAAAAATGTCCGATGTAGTTGATGTACTTGATGTAGCTCTGTTGTAGAAGCGCTGAAATAGGCCCCAGGTAGCACAGGTTGAGCACAATGCAGCACAACTTTTTGTTTTCTGAAATTCGAAAATGGCGGTGCTAACTTCACGCTACAGCCCTTCGCAAAGTTTAGTTTTGACCATAATAGATGCAATTATTTATTGTAATAAAAATTAATGATGAGAAAACGTAAGAAGTACCGAAAAATAATTTAAAACATTTTGGACCGTGACCAGCGCTGTAAAAATGCATCGATTTTGAAAATTAAATGAAAATCGATTTGTCACGACAAAATATCGATTTATCATTTTGTATATATTTTTATTAACCGTAATAAAAAAGTTATGAAATTGTCAAAGTTTCTTTTCGGCAATTCTTACTTTTTTCATCTTAATGTTTTTATTACGTGGCCCTGAGCAATAGATCCAAATCTAGCCTAAAGTCAAGTTTAACAAAAAATCCGTAGAAATAAACACAAAGCACCCCAAGCTAAATTAAAAATGATCTGATTCAAATCTAAGCATTTATAGAAGTGAAATTTGTTAAAATCGAATTTAGGCTAGATTCGAATCTATTACTCAGGGCAAATGCATTATTACGGTCCTGGTAACAGTTCAAAAATTTACAGTTTTTCTTTGGCACTTCCTACTTATTTCATCATAACTTTTTTGTACTGGTAAATAAAAAAAATAAAAATGGCGTATTGAGATTGTGTCCTGACAAATCGATTTCCGTAAAATTTTTTAAAATCGAACCATTTTTACGCCACTGGTGACAGTCCAAAAAATTATATTCAAATTGTCTGCAAAGTTCAAGGTCATTTTGTAGCATTTAAAAAAAGGAAATGCAATATGGAAATTTTTTCCATTAAAAAAAATGTTAATGCTACTCAAAAAATATTCGTATTCAAAAAATGTTAACGCAACATCAAAATCGGAATATTACCTTTCCCCAAATTTAGTTTTTCGAAACACGTTTGTCCGAATTATAACAGTAAGACTTTGACGTTCCTTTACTGAAAAGATATGGAACTTGATTTTCAATTTTGGGTTTGTGGAGATGGTGACTTTCTTGACGTTGACTACGGCGACGATGAAGCGTCTGATGGAGGGGAATCGCTGTCTCGGGATCATCTCGCTGAAGTCTCACCGTGGTTGTCTAAACGTGGTTTTCAGTGTCGTGGTTATTGTGTTGGTCTCGGCATGCCCCCTTACACGGGGATCTGTGTAGTGGCCTCCTCGCTATGGTCTCCCTCTAGTCACGCCGCACAGTGGGATGAGAAGTGATTCTAGCGTGCCAAAAGTGGTATAAAAAATGGTCTCCAATATGTGTAATTTTTTCAGGGAATTTTGTCAATACCTGGGCGTGAAAAAATCGAGAGCCAGTTTTTGTGAAACGTCATGCACTTTTTTTATTCCTCGTTTCTTAGAAGGTTATGAATAATCTTAATTATGAAGTTAAATTTCTGCTTTTTTAAAATGTCGATATTGATCCTATTTAAGGATGGATATCTGCTAGATTTTTTTTTTCTTGTTTACCAATAGTGTCATTATTATAAACAATCAATTCCAATGAAGTTAATTCACTGGTTGTTTGTTATTTAAATCACTTTATTCAAACAATTTTTATATAATTTTTTTTGTTTGTATAGTCTGCCAAAAATCCGGAACGTCATGGAACCTCTTACCTATACTTCCATTAGGTAGTCTCATATGTATACTTACACTCCTATAAAAATCGCTACCAACTAACTTTTATTTAACTTTTAATGAGAGATAACGTTAGCCACGAAAGTCAAACTGCTCTCTCTGGTGACTCAAGGTCGGTAATGTATTCCGTTATAATAAAATGTCGCGAGTGTTTTCTGCGTTTTTTGGGTTGTTTTATTTGATAAACACTAAAATTTGCTTAAAAATAAAACATATTAATTAAATAATTAAATTTTATCCACTGGGTTATCGATTATTAAAAAAAAAACTATAAATCCTATTAAAGTGTGAAAGAATACGTGCAGAAAAGAAAAGACATTCAAACTGTTGCTCTTGTTTTTTAATATTTGTTTGTCTACTTCAAGTAATTTTTTTTAAGAAAATTGCCCCTCCCACCAAAACGGGGGAAAACAGACCCTCCACTTCATACAATTTTCTTAGAACTACCTAAGAATCATTTCTCAAATAATCCTGCATTAAGGGACACCCTTTTTTCGAACACTGATAGAATTTTCTTTTTGCCACTTTCTTGTCCCTAATTTTGACACCACCCTGGAAAAATATTACAAACGGCTGCAACGACCCCAAAACTATAAAAGCTTATCAAAATGAGGTCTTTATGCCATATATGTAATTACCCCAAGAATACTTTTGGCGCGCTAGAATCGCTTCTCATCCCACTGTGCGCCGTGACATTAACAAGTGGATTTTGATATTGAGCATGTTCTGCCAATCTCGTTTTTGGTCCCGCTATAGTCTCACTAACTTTTTTTTTTTTAATAAATTTTTTTTTAATTTTTTTTAATGCAAACATTTGCATTGACATTTTTCCAAACAAGAAGTTTTTTTAATTTAAATTTTAATTTTTGTGAAGGAAACTATTTTTGAATTTGCATCATGCAACAAATTTCCACATTGAATTAAAATTTTAATTTTAATTTTAATGTAATTAATGCATACAAAAGCGGAAAAAAATAATTTTTGTATGACTTTCTTACATTTTTCCGTAAACAATTTTTCAATTTTGGAAACTAGCCAGCAGTGAAGTTGCGAAAAGGTTTCTTTTCTTTGGAATATTTTGCTCGTTTTTGAACAATTATTATTTCTGCGTGGAATTTTGACAGAAAGAATCACATAACCCTCATTTTTGGTTCCATTGTAATGTCATTTTTTTATTATAATTTACAAACTCACTTATAGAACTAACTAATAATGAATATCGTAAGTGAAACCAATTATATTGGTTTGGTTATATTGTAATTGCCTTTTAATTTATTTTGATTCTCTGTTGATTCTTCAAAAGAAGTCTATTGCCCCCAGGCATGATTAAATTCATAAAACCTCGAAATCAATAATGTGGGGGCGTTAATAAAATCACTCGTCTACCATTGACGCCGTGCCGTGCCGGTCACCACCACATACCACCTCCGCCACCGTTGTTCTGTTAAATTGAAGGCATTGCCAAACAAACAGCATTAGCAATCACTGCTAATGATGTTAAAATCTGTCCAACAACAACAAAACAAAAAATATATAAAACACATATAATTCGGCGCGTAATCCTCTTAATTTGGACAACATTCTTCAGATATTCAGTCCTATTATCTTCTTCTCTCTGTCCAAAGTGTCCTAATGTGTCTGACAAATTTCGAGTGGCGGCACGAGTTCAGATACAAATTCATCTTAACTTTTGTATGATCAATCTGAGAGTCTCTTAATATTTTTATTGTGTTGTTGTTGTATGGTATCAGATTGTTGCGATGATGAAGATGTGATTCCGGAGTCGGAGTCAGGATGTACCTGTGCATCTCAGACAAGGGCGATCGATAAGATCACTCACTGAATGACATGAGGGTTTTTACTTGATGCGCATCACACACAACTTCAACCAGAGACTGGAGATGTATAGTGGCGGCTTGGCTCATGGTGTCGGTTATTGCCACAAAACAAGAATTACTGTCACTTTTCATCATCGTAATGGATTTTGAAATGAAAACATAACCATTACAGCAATAACAACAGCAACAACTGCTACATGAACTGCATTAGATGAAATGTCAAATTTGTTAAGTGACTTAAAAGCAAGATGCGATGGGGTTCTCCATCAATACAACAACAACAACAAAAAATCCTCAACTAGCCACATGACTCGATTAGGGTCAATTTACAGGATCAGACTGACTGAATCCGTCACGGACAACCATCAAAAAACCACGATTAAGATCAAAGGTTTTTAAAGGGCGGATTTATTTGTGTTTTGGGCTATGATTTTCTTTCTGGCCACGTTAATTGTGGCCTACACGCACAAATTAAGGGCTTTCTCGATATTATTGTCTTTCACTTCGAACATGAAATCAATTTCATAACTTTTGATTCCATCGAATGATACGAGAATGCGGTTACTACTTAACTCTATGGTTTTTTTTTTGGAGCTATTTGAGACCAGAAAAATAAATCAAAAAATATATTACCTCGTATACGCCTACAGTATTTAATTGGTCTTATTAAACGTAATTAATGATCAAGTTGTTGGTATATTGAATTACCTTTATGTGTAGGAATAGATATACATAGCTTTTTTGTCTTTAGGTAAGTGTATGTTTACACTGCTGAAAGTTAACCACCAAAATAAAGTGGTTTTGTTTATTCGAATATTAAATGATTGATTAGCATAACTAGGTGTATGTACAAGTTAACCCATTAGCGAACGCCAATGGTAATTATTTGATTCCCAAGCGAGATAAACTTTATTAATATGAATTTTGTTAATTATATTTGATTTTCTTTGAGCTGTGCCTACTTATGTATACCAACATCTATATTATATAGGGTGGACGTATTTATTGAAAAATTCAATTGAATACAGTATTTAATTGAACGTTGAGTTTGATAGTAATTTACTGTTTATCTTGGTTATGGAGGTAAGATGGAGCTTTGTCTATATTTTCCTTTAGTTATTGAAAAGAGTGCATGGCCTTGATTTTAACGACATAAGAAACCATATATCTAGCTGATCAAAATATATTCTTTTGTATTAACTTTTTGAGGTTGTGGAGTGCAATTATAGTGGTGTGTTCCACAGATTTGTCATCTATATATCGATATTAAAGACAATTTATTAAGAGATTCAAAGAGAAAAAATCACATTTTTAGAAAGCTTTGATTTCAAAAAAAGAAATTTGGCTTAGATGTCTTTTAATGCATATATCGCCCCCCCTTATGCCTGAAGCCCCCTAGTGGCCAGTAAAGCCACTAGTTGATTAAAGACTCTGTTTTAATCTAGGTAAAAATTAAAAAATGAAGTTGCAATACTTTAATTTTTGCACATTCATGTTTCTGGCAAACGGAGGTGATTTATTGAGTGCTCAAGATATATAAACTGGCAAATTATTTGGAACTTTTCAATACATATATTATTTCATGCCCAAAAATAGGTGATTAAAAATAAAACAGCCCTTGTCGTTCTACTTTAAACTAAAAAAATTAAAAATGCTCTGTTTCTCAAAGAGTGCCAAAGAGAATCTCTTCGAAAGTCTAACACAATTTTCGAAAAAAACACAACTTTCGAAAGTAATTTTACTGGTTTTTAACTTTACAATAGTAATCCACGTGACGATTGCATCAGGGTTTAAAGGGAGATATATCTGCCCTCGTGCATTGAGTTAGGGCAATTTCCTCAAAAATAACACTTGAAACAAAAGAATAACACCCACCGTAATAAGGCCCGTGGGCGTTATTTCCCAAAATAAAACCCACGGGTTTATTTTCCATTCTGAAATGGCAATAAGATCCACGAATGAAAAGAAATAAGAACCGCGGGTATTATTGCTTTTTGAATTTGGCATTTGAGCCCACACTTATGATCCATACTCTGCTTTTAAATACTTTTCTATTTAAAAGTCTCAAAATGATACAGCTACAATTATTGTTGGATATATAGGATATTCAAGGTTTCTTTAAATCCAGAAGCCTAGTCCGCTGCTGAAGCCTAGTACGCTGCTGATGCGAAACGAAAAATCCCATACAAAAATGACACAACGAAATCATAAACTAAAAATTTAGTTCTACTTTTCGTTCTGCAGTACGCTGTTCGATGAACGAAATTGAAAATTGTTGCATACTTTTTGGAGAAGTCTACACTCTTTTTTCGCACACAATTAATTACCCAGGCCATTTATTGTGTGCGGAAAAATGACATTTGTGTTTTTTCGTGCAGCGTACTGCAGAACGAAAAGTGAAACTAAATTTTTCGTTTATGATTTCGTTGTGTCATTTTTGTATGGGATTTTTCGTTTCGCATCAGCAGCGTACTAGGCTTTACGCTGGGTGCTATCACTGTTTTTATGTAAGGCAAGGCATTTCGTAAATAGACCAGGAAAAATAGCACAAATCGTATGGGGGACTTTGAAAAAATACAGAATTGCAACCTCTATAACATGTCCAAAGTCCCCTAAAATCCACGCATTGGCTTTGTGCGTAGATGCATTTGAAGAGGTGCAGACGGGGAGAATTTGGAAGTCTATCAAGCTTAAATATTTGTTTGGGTAAAACCTAATCACTGCCCCGGATCTATGGGGGGGCAAACCGGGGCCTGTGCCCCGGGCGGCAGCTTACAGGGGCGCCAAATCTATGTGACTGAACAAACTGAGAATTGCGACGCTAAATGAAATAAAATAAATTGAAATGCGGCAATGGAATATCAAATTGTATTTCTCCGTCAACCTTTAGCAGTTTTTCTATTATATTTCTCCATTTAAAATAATTTAAAATTTAAAATTTAAAAAAGAAACGAGCTATAATACATTTAAGGGTATTCATGCAACAGTGTAAACTCGTCGTAAACATCGTAAAGTTATAAACTTCGTAAATCTGTCAAATTTTCCATACAAATTGTGACAGAATAACGAAGTTTACAAGTTAACAACGTTTACGACGACTTTACGCTTTTGTATGAATACCCTCATTGTTAAAAGTGTTTCCGCTGTTTTATAACTATAGTTTTTTGCTTTGTATGTAAGTGTATTTTTACAAAACTTCATTTCCTCCCTAAACTGTAGGAAATAGATCCTCCTTCTTCAATAATAAAACATTTGAACTGTGTCCTTCTAAAAGCGTCGCACCACGCCGTACAAATCCTAGTCTTGCCTAAAGAATTATTTGCATCCAGCAAACTAACAACTTTATTACACTTTATTTTATAGACCGAGAGCCCACAGCAGATTTTAGGTGTGAACGATAGCAAAAAAAGAAGTATAGGTGTCGAAAGCTTCATTAAAGACTATTAAAAAAATCAAAGTCTTGCAGTCCACAACTGGGGCCCTTGCGAGAAACAGTGCATCGAAAAAAGAATATGAATGCAACTTCGAGGATAATCGTGTTAGCCGAAATTGGTTTTCACCCCTCCCTAGATAAGTTCCTCGGATCACATATCACGGAATCTGAGACCATTTGAGTGTATAGTTCGCTCTACCGGACCGTTTAAAAAATTCAAAATTCTAAGTGAAAAACGGTTTTCTTAAACAGTCTGGCAGGGCAAATTAAACACTCAAATGATCTCAGATTCCGTGATATGGGATCCGCGGAGCTTATCTAGGGAGGGGTGAAAACCAATTTCAGCTAACACGATTATCCTCGAAGTTGCATTCATATTTTTTTTTCGATGCACTGTTTCTCGCAAAGGCCCCAGTTGTGGACTGCAAGACTTTGATTTTTTTAATAGTCTTTAATGAAGCTTTCGACGCCTATACTTCTTTTTTTGCTATCGTTCACACCCAAAATCTGCTGTGGGCTCTAAGTCTATTAGATCTTTTTTAATTCACAATAAATCTAAATATACCCACAAAAATGTAGGAAATCAAGTGCTCTAAGAAAAACTGTTTTGTTAAAATGTTTTCGTTCAGATGAACAAAATAAGATAAACGCTGAAAACCATTTTTCATGATGTCGATAATTTTTGGAAACAAACAATTGAAAAGATATTTTAACTTACAAAATCAAATAAGAAAAGTTACTCTCCGAGACAATTGGATTTACCTTTTTCAACACCCTTTTTCAAAATGGCGGATAAGACACAATTTCCCACCAGCTAGAGACTGCTCTCACGCGTATCGAAGAACCAGATAATCTCAATTTACCGGCTGTACAGAATAGAGTCCTGCAACTGGAGCTGCAGCTGCAACTGGAATAGCTGTCAAAAAGTGTCGTTCGTGATTTTTTTTACGCGCCGACAATGTAGCTGTACATCTTTCTGACATTTCAGTGTCGAAAATAAAAATAAAAATAGATAATAATGAAAAAGAAGCTGAAATTACCTTACGTCCTTATAAGACTTTGAAAAGAGTTTGAAACACACTTCAACCCCTTTGTAAATACTCGATTATGCTCGGAATTATGAAACGTCACAAAAGCTGCAAGCAAAAGTTAAAAGTTGGCCAACTTGTCCAGCTGAGTCTGCAGCTCCGTCTGCAGCTCCGTCTGCAGCTGCGTCGTGTTCTGTTCGCATTATTATGAACTTGTGTGTATTCAACAGTTTGACAGCTATTCCAGTTGCAGCTCCGTCTCCATTCTGTTCAGCCAGTCATTTGTGCTTTGACGTTGTTTAGCTCTCGTACTGTTACAGCCTTATTTATTAGATTTCATCAATACTCGGTTCAACCTCGGAATAGTTAAACCAAGTCATAGCACATACTCCATCCTTACGCCACGTCAAACAAATCGTTATTTATAAAATATTTTCTGAGCCGTTTTAGTTACACCCTCCTTATGTCAAAAAAAATGACCAATCTAAAGCTCTGGTTATCGAAAACGTAAACAAACCCTTGGCTGATTTCCACAATTAACCCATTTCAATTAATTATTATTATTGGTGGAATTTTGGTAAGGGAGTTCATAAATGGATAAATGAGTAAAAGATATAATAAATTAAACTTTCTTATAGTAACAAAAAGTTATACAAATTTCGTTTACACTCCTTTTCGTAAATTTCACATGATGTCACGTAAAAATGGCATTAAGATACTAAAACGGCTTTTTCTACGGCTTTAAACCTCCTATGGACCAGTTTTAGCTTACTCCTCCTCTATTCCTCGTGTATTTTTTTTATAAACATAAATTTAAGGATTAGATGTGTTGTAAAGTCGGAATAACTTTACTCCGTCCCTAAAACGAGTTTATAAATATGGCTGTTAAGGTTTGAAATTGTGTGTGTCAATTTCATTGAAATCGTTCAAGGAACAACGAAGTTATAATAAGGGTATTCATGCAACAGGGTAAAGTCAACGTGGTAAAGTTTTAAACTTTATAAATCTGTCAAATTTTCAATACAAATTGTGACAGAATTACGAAGTTTTAAACTTTACAACATTTACAAAGACATTACACTGTTGTGTAATAATATGTTCATATTTTTTGAAAAATCCTGTTGTGAAATATTTTTTTTGTTACAATTCTGTATCAGCTATCAGCAATATCTCAAGAAAGAATGAAGTTGCAAAATGTTTACATATTTTAGAAACACCCTATTTTGAAAATACTTTGTTCTTCTATAACTCTGTCTCAGCTATCACCTCTGTCAATTTCATTGAAATCGCTCAAGGAACAACGAAGTCCCGAGGATTTAAAAACTTAAAGATTTTTTTGGAACTTTGTGCTTCGATACTTTATCTTGCGTAATTTTTGCTTTTCGAAATTGTGTCCTGTCGTAAATATACATTTTTCTTTCTTCGGTTCAGGAATTGGATCTTCAATAATTCTCCCATGATAAATTCAGGAACAAACCATATTTTACAAATCCTTGCAGATTTGATTCGAATGAAAACGAATTTAATTAGGAATCAAAAAATAAGATTCGTGATCGAATCAAAAATAAAATTCTTTAGAATTGTTCACGAGAGAACGATTCATATTTGATCGTTCTACGAACCTTGGTTGTGCATCGTCTTTGCTTAGGCATTAGCTGTGTTTTTTTGCATGTCCAAATAAAATTGTTTGAAAAAAACGCCAACAAATCAAAACAATTTACATGTTAAATACAACAACAACTATATCCATATAGAGTTACCTAAGTCCAGGTAATTAATAGCCATTCCACACTATCCCACTGAGTATTAACACATGTCAAAAAAGTGTGAAGAAATCATGTATAATAGTGTGGAAACAAAATATAAAATTTCATCACACACAACTTGACAGCGCATCCGACACGATTTGACATGTGTTAATACATGAAGATCGGTTCTAAGACCATCACACTTTCTATCCCACTTGGGCGTTTAAGGTTATGGTGAAACTGATTTTTGATGCAAGCGTGGAAGGAAAATATGAAAGTCAGTTACATCACACAAATTTGCCAGTCGTATGAAATTTCTTCCCACTTTATTCTGACATGTGTTAATACTTTGTGGGATAGTGTAGAGGTACTTTAACTGAAGTTAACTTTTGTCTCGATAAAAACGGTATTGCCAGGCTACCATTGTCGTTGAGTTATCGATAATTTGTATGGAAATGTCAAATGTTTGTTGGTAAGATAGTTCAGAACAAAATGGCAGACCGAGGCAAATGTTGAAATGTCCCGATGTCGTTTTTTTCACCAAACTCCATATGGACATACAAAAAAACGCAGCTGTTGTTAATTTTCTTATCTATAGTAGCTGCGTTTTTTTGTATGTTCATATGGAGTTTGGTGAAAAAAACGACATCGGGACATTTCAACATTTGCCTTGGTCTGCCATTTTGTTCTGAACTATCTTACCATCAAACATTTGACATTTCTATACAAATTATCGATAACACAACGACAATGGTAGTCTGGCAATACCGTTTTTATCGGGACAAAAGTTAACTCCAGTTAATTATCTGGACTTAGCTAACTCTATATGGACATAGTTGTTGTTGTATTTAACATGTAAATAGTTTTGCTTTGTTGTCGTTTTTTTCACACAATTTTATTTGGACATGCAAAAAAACACAGCTAGTATTAAGTTCTGAATAGGTTTGGGCACATCCATTAAAAAGTTTCTTTTCTCCCAGTGACAAAAAATCCAACCAAGCAGATATGTGGTTATTTTCATTTTCATCAAAAAGGTCAAGGGCGCCAAAATCAAGTTTTGCCCCGGTTCGGAAAAATCGTAGATCCGGGGCTGCCTAATCATATGGTACATGCCTTAAGGGTAGTTTTTTACGCTGGATCTAATGAAATGAAATTCAAAATGATACCAAAAAAAAAGTTATTGATGACTTTTTTTCAGGTACAACAGGTAAAATATTACTGAAAACCCTTTGAAAATAAAGGAAGGTATGTTAATGAAACTTTGAATAAATGTTCCATTTGTCATACGAACTAAGAATCAATAGAAACCCTAAAAAAGGGTGAAAGGGTGTTTTTTTAAGGGGAAGGGGCAAGTGTAGAATGTTTACCAAAACACCCACGAAAAAACTCTTACATTCATGAAATTCACCAAAAATATTAAATTTGTCATGGCAACTAAGAATCAAAATAGTCCATATAAATATATTTGTTCTGGGGGTTTTTACTAATAGCCATTCCACACTATCCCACTGAGTATTAATACATGTCAAAAAAGTGTGAAGAAATCATGTATAATAGTGTGGAAGCAAAATATGAAATTTCATCACACACAACTTGACATCGCATCCTACACGATTTGACATGTGTTTATACCTGAAAAAATTTAAGATCGGTTCTAAAACCATCACACATTCTATCCCACTTGGGCGTTTGAGGTTATGGTTAAACTGATTTGTTTTGATGCAAGTGTGGAAGCAAAATATGAAAATTATTTTCATCACACAAATTTGGCAGTCGTATGAAATTCTTTCCCACTTTATTCTGACATGTATTAATACTTTGTGGGATAGTGTAGAGGCACTTTAAAGAGAGGGAAAATCTGGGAAGAAGTTGGAAGATTTGAGCCAAAATTCCGATTTGGTGTAATTGAAGTATATACACAAAATATGGTAAATGATTAAAGGGTATTTTTTAACGCTGAATCTAATAAAAGCAAAACTAAAATGATACAAGCACCCTCAACAAAGTTATGGTCCTTTCAAACAAAAATCAATTTTTGATGATATAGTATTTTCCGTAGAACAGGTCAAAATGTAACCGTCACAAAAAAACTATTAGACCAAAGATATATTTGTATGGACTGTGTTGGTTCTTGGTTGCCATGACAAATTTAATATTTTTGGCGAATTTCATGAATGTAAGAGTATTTTCGTGGGTATTATGGTAAACATATTCTACACTTGCCCCTTCCCCTTAAAAAAACACTTGATAAACCTCTGAATTCTCCCCGTCTGCACCTTTTCAAATGCATCTACACAAAAAGCCATAATGCGGGGGTTTTGGGGAACTTTGGATATGTTATAGAGGTTGCAATTCTACGTCGATTCCAATCTTAATATTTCATGAATTAATTTTTTAAC
Source organism: Dasysyrphus tricinctus (assembly GCA_963921185.1). NCBI lineage: Eukaryota > Metazoa > Arthropoda > Insecta > Diptera > Syrphidae > Dasysyrphus > Dasysyrphus tricinctus. The sequence goes on along the minus strand of OY992531.1, from coordinate 64,755,375 downwards.
CTCGGAACCCATTTTTCGTGGCCTAAGATAACATCTCGAAAAAAAGTCACTTTTGAGGCAATGTTGTTCTTAAAGCCTAGTTTACAGTTCCCGTATGCAAAAAAAACCTACGCAAATATTCTTGCATGTCAAAAATAATTGAGGTGAAAGGCAAAATTAATTGTTTGCATGATTAGTTTACAGTTTCATGCAAAAAAAAAACATTGCTGTCATGGAATATCATGCAAAACAATGGACCGGCAATTTTTTTGCATGCGAAAAAAGTGTGGTAAATAAAATATTTTTTTTGGATGGTCGGTTTACACTTCCAAACAATTTTTTTTTCACCTCAAGGCCTTATAAGCATGCAAATAGTTTTGGCATCCAAAAGTAATTATTTTCCATTTTTAGGCCTATAGTTTATTAATTAAGGGTAAATTAATGACTCAATGGGTGACTTAGGCCAAGGCAAACATTTTTTGCCTTGAATATTATTCCATTTGTTGCACAGAATAGATGGAAAATCGTTTTGAAAATTTTGATAATTTTTTCGCATGGGAACTGTAAACTATGCTTAAGTGACTGGTTTTCCGAGATCCGATTTTGCGGCACTATATATGGGGCGGAGAAATTTAATAACTAAATGGTAAATTTTACCGATTTTTGCAAATGTATTCATGTGAATTACTAAATTTGCAATCCAGGCGGGAGTTTACGTGATCAGAGAGGCTACGTCTTGAATTTTAATGACCGCATTCACGACTACATGACTTGAAATACCGATTCGCGAAACTATATTGCTGATTACCGAAGGTGCCCTGCAGTTCGCATATTTATTAAATTTTGGCGCCCTAGAAAATTCTGTCCGGGGCGATACTGCAACCAAAAGTTTTGTCGTAAACAGAAAATTATTCCCAAAATTCTTTTGAACAATAGATAGGTACAAAGGTAGAAAGTAAGAAAATAATGATAGAATATTCAAAATATTATGATGTTCTTAAGAGCTTTGCAGCTATTACGGTGGGTATATACAATACAACCATTCAATAAAATTACTTATTCCCATTAAAATGTTTTCAAAGAAAATGTACTCTTTGAACTTTTTCTTTTAAATTTGTAATTAAAATCAGTCACAAAGTTTTCAAAAAAACCAAAAATCATTGTTGTTGAGCTGTTTTTGAGAAAAATAAGACTTGGTTAAGTTACTACAAAAATTGGGTTGGGGTCAAAACTCTGTGTGAGGAAAAATTCTGTTTTCAAAATTCTATTTTTCATAATTCTGCTTTTCAAAGTTCTGCTTTTCAAAATTCTGTTTTTGATAATTTAGCATATAATGAAAGATTTTCCAGACCATATTTGTTCATTATTTGCAGAATTTCATAAAACAGAATTAGGAACTGCGAGTTGTAACATAACATTAATGTACCTAAGCATACTGGAATGAATAAAAATAAAAACATTTTTGCAGCTCGAAGAGGCTTGCATATTTCATCAGCTTAGACGTTAAGAGTGAAAAGCCGCTTAATTCACATTTGTTTTGATAGTTATAGATGGTTATTAAACTCAAAAATCTTTAAAATATTTTCAATTTGATTGAAAACAACGAGAATACATTCAAAATTCTGAACACTTTTGGGTGAAAATTTTTTTAATGAAAAAAGGAGCTTACAGTTTTTCTCTGTAAGGCGACAATTTGTTTTATATCAACTACATACGCTGATGGGTAGCGTCAATATTTACTTAAGGAAAATATTATGACCTTTCCCTAAAAAATCATTAAAAAAACCACAATCAACAGCTCTGTATGGCGTTATCTGGAATCTTATCTATAAAAATTTCGTAACACAAAACTGTTCTTTATTTCGACCTAGGTTAAGCCCTTGAATAGATTCTCTTCAAACATGGGATTCAGCTTTTTAAGGTTTGGCTAGAAGGAACATTATGTTTTTAGCTCCAAAAATAACGGTATTTGCTTGTCCAAAATAAAAAAAAACAGAATTTACAGAATTTTCTTTTTCTTAAAATTTTGTTAGGCAGAATAAAAAAGCAGAATTTCGAAAAGCAGTTTCTTTCTTTAAACAACTGAGTTTTGAAAAGCAGAATTTTGAAATCAAAATGTTGACCTATTTTCCAGGAAATTGTGTGGCAAAAGACAGGTACCGTTACTTTTGGTTAAAGAAAAGTGAAAAATATAGGTATGACCAAAAACCAATATATTCCAAGTGTAAAGAAAATCCTTCCAGCCGTTTAGGTTGTAGCGGAAGGGACAAACAGGCAAACAAAACTTAAAACAAAGCATTAATTAATATTACTATACAAAACTCATTCGGAAAATGAAACAGTTTTAGAAAAAAGTGTCTTCTTAAGCTTTTTTGTAGAGAATCGTAAGATCTAGAAACTCTTTTATGCCCGCTATTACGCAAGCGTGGTACCTAACTGAGTTTGAAAGAAGTGGAACTGAATAAATAATAAATTTAGCTTTACGGAAAAGTTTTATAAATTTTTTTTTTTTATATTAGTCGTTTTTTTAAATTTGAATATTTACAAATTTGGGAGGGGGCGGCAAAATTGTCCACCGCCCCAGGCGGCAGAAACTCACGCTACGCCACTGTCCTTAGGCAAGGGTCTGGTATCTTGGCATCTCATGTGTGGGATAATCCCCAAAGAAGAATGCCATCTAATTCGACATTAATTGACCAAACAAGGCTAACTCGTTTTGGTCAGCCATATCTACATTTTTTGTATGTACTAAAAATAAAATTAAGTTACAGTAAAATTACCCAGTAGTGATTCTCTGCCAACTGTAATTCTATTTTTTTTTTTAGTTTCAAAAATTAAAACTTATTGGAAACAATTTTTGTTTTGTTTTTGTGGATTCAGTTAGTCAGAGTATCAAATCTGTAAAAGCATTTTGCTACAACTTTTAAAGAACAAAAAATAATGTATATAAAGTTAGCAGGACACTTTTGGAAATTCATGTAAAAAATTATCCTATCACTAGTTGCTACTTAATTGCGAATTAGTTATGCAAACAAAAAAATTAATTGCTTTTTCGGTTTAAGAAAAAATGGGTGTCCTGCTAACTTCATATGAACTTGGCAGGGCACAAATTATTCGCAAACCTAAAACGCAATACGAAATTTTTTTGCGTAACTAATTCGCAATTAATTAGTACTCAACAACCAAATTTTTTCAGCTCGACACTTCTACTTCCCTTATTTTCTTTGAATGTATATAACTTTTTCATTTTTGTAGTCTATTCTTTTGAATGGCAACCCTTTTCATTGTGCTGGGTTATTACTTTAGTTTGTATTGCACGGAATAAATTTTGTTTGAATCTTTCGAGGTATTGATACCGTTTTAATAAAAAAAATTCATATAAAGTAAACATTATTGCAAGAAATAATTTAATTGAAGTTCACGGTGCCACGCGGTACTGACATTTAGACACTTTATGTGACCTAACTTCTCTATTCTAATTAGAAAAATAATTTCCAGGACAATTTTAACATACCTATGTCGTTAAAAGAAATAAAAAATTCTGATAATCAACCAAAAACATGTGTTATAACAAATTAAAAAATACTACCACGGTACGGACAAATTAATTTGTGACACACTTTCTTCGAATGAAAACATATCACCTTGAGCCCACATTAGGACAAATTATTTTTATAAATACAGAAAGGTTACAAAGAAAGGAAATATTTATCACTCATAAAGTTCAACAACTTTAAAAAATAAAACGACTGTTGTTATCTATACATAAATAGTGCCTCCCTTAGAAAACCACCATACAAACATCTTTACACTTCAACAAAATCATTTGAATTCAAAAATAAAAGTCAATCCTCGGACAACATTCATTCGTGATTATTTTATTCAGCAATAAGTATTTTGATTTAATTTTTGCATAATTTTGTACACCGACAAAAGCAACAAAATAAAAAATTGAAATACTTCACGGAACAAACAAAAAATTGTATCGCAGATAAAAAGTTTTGGAAAAATCTGACTTTTAATTGGACAATTAAGCGTGTTCAGGTAAATGAGATCTCAGTGCCCTCTGCAGTATCAGCCTCGTGAACATGATTCCTCAGAAATTTTATAATCAAATTACTGAGGAAAAAAAAAATACTAGATTGGTTTGCTCAGTTTTTGACATTGAGCCCTCTGAGGTCCCATTTTCCTTAACACGCCTATTAAAAATATTTGACATCTAAATGGACAAACTGGAATAATAATTTTAACTCATTTTCGCTTCTGATGGGAGTTAGTCCAATAGCAACAGAAAAATAAAATGCACGACTACTAGATTGCACGTGCTTGCTCTTATGGCTCTAGGTGCTTGGAACTTACCAATTTTTAAAAATAATGTAAGCATTATGTAATTACAGAAACAATAACTATAGAAAAAAAAAGAGTTCTGTTTGTATCGGATTTGTTCCTGACACCTGACAGGATGAATGAATACTTTGTGATTGCAATTGTATGTGAATACAATTAAAAGATTGCATTCATTCACTTCACTTCAAGACTTCTACTTAAATTCTGAAATCACCATTCATTTGACATTGAAATGATAGCAAACATTTTGTCCTCTATTCATTTTACAACAACCAATATTCAATGCAATCTTTTGGGAACTCATGAATTCTTTTGCATTCTTTTCATTTTCTTACTAACTTTGCATTCATTTGCATTCCATGCAATCTTTGTATTCGTTTGAGTGGTGATTGCTGAATATAAATGGTGATTGCAGAATTTGGATTCGAAGTCTCAAAGTGAAGTGAATACACTCTTTTGATTGAATTTATAGGTGATTTTTAAGAATTGCATTCACAAATAATGGCATTCTTTTACTGGTATGGCTCCTTTTCTAGCTCTACTTTTTCATTTACTTTTTATCACAATTAGACCAAATGCAAATACAGAAATCAAATGAAAAATAATCCTTGCCAATAGCGGCTTCATCCTGATAAACCTGGTGTTAAAAATGAAATAGCTTCAACTGAGATATATGTATAGCGGAGACACAAAGAGCGTATTGAAGAGGAATACTTTCAAAGCTTACACCTTACACATAATTAGTAAAACACTCCTTACTCCTTACAATGTTCTTACTCTGGAGGCGGATCCTTCAAATCCCTTTGATAATACAAGAATAAAAACGCAAATAATAGAAAATTATTTTTGTTTATGTTTTGTGGACTACTGATTTTGATAATACTTTCACTAAAATCACGGTTTGACGGTTATTCCTTCTTAATTTTGAGTGATTGTCCATGAAAATTAGTTTCTGGTCGAAAAACTAGACCAAAGTGATTTTTAACGACCTTGGGTTTTACTATTGAGTTATTTTGACGGTTATAAGCTTTAAATAAGGAAATTCTACTAAATTATAACCAAAACACTATACATACCTATTTATGCTTGCCATAATATTCCGTTACCTTTATTGTTAAACTCACTCCAACAATTTTCCATTTCGAACAAACCAAAGAATGAGTATAATAAGCTCAAAATCACGTAATCGATTTCAATTACAGTCGGCACGACTTGCTAAATAATTTCAAATTTGTAATAAATGTCGAATCGCGCAACACAATCACAATTACTTTACGATGTTAGAGACCCCATCACATCAGAAGTATTATAGCGACAACAACAACAATAAGTTCTATATATTGTCGGTATAATGGGAATGGGTTTCAAGGAAAACTTAACCACAGTTAGGTAGTACCATTAGCTTTATTATACCAGAAGCAGAGCAACAGCAACAGTAGAAATAGCACCGCTCATTTCCGTATCCTTAGATGCACGCTATTTGATAAAATTCTTTATAAGCTCCCGCCAAATCGTTGGTTGTTACAACAGTTACAAATAAACAGGACACCAAAATTCTAATTCAACAGAGAGAAAGAAAATATTTTTGGCAATTGCCATCCTTTAATCCATTTTAGGGGGGAAAATTTGTCTTGCAATCCTTTATCAAGGATAAACGAACAATTTTGTGTAGACACTTGGATTAGTAGAAGCTATATCCTGTTTTAAGATTTGGTTAAGATAATTTGATTTTTTGTTTTTTTGTGGTTTAGATTTGTTTTTTTTTTTTTTTTTTTTTGAGAGAGAACATGCAAAGGATTTGCAAAGAGAGAGGGTTTTTAATGTCCTTTCGGTGATGGGGTTTTTGTTAGATATCCATTTTTGAAGACTTTTAGTCGTGGGTACCATACTGTACCTACCTACCGATATGTCGAGCACAAAATAGGCGTATTTCCAAAGTTGTGTTTTAGTTTCATTTCCTTTGTCCTGACAGATCCTTATGGCAGATTGTCACACACCGGGCTCCGGGACCACTACAAAAAGGTGTCCGATAAACGATAATGTATTTTGTCTCGAGGCAAATTATTTGTTTTTACACTTCCTTCATTTTCTGTCTCTGCCCTTTTTTGTGTGAAACAAGATGTCAGAGATAAGAATAACAATAAACCTTTATTTTTTTTCGTGAGCAAATACCATACCATGTCTTAAAACAAAACAAAAACATTCAAGGATAGCTGTGTATGTAACTCACCATTTATACCGTTTTCGGCACGATTTTTTAATCCCAAAATGGCGTCGATCGTGTGACGTGGAGTGAGTGTTTGTCCGGCAGATCCTAATTTTCGGCTAGTGTCCTTGATGTCAGCATCTATAATGCAAATAGAATAAAAAGATACGAATTATCAACTGCTGCGCAATTATTGTCACATTAAAAAGTCTGAAAGCAGGAATGCGGTACCTAAATTCCAGTCGCATGTTTGTGGAATTTTATCGTGTGTGTAGGAGATTAAAAAAATACATTTACCTGCATTAACTAGGTAAACAGAATAATTATACTCTATAGTCCATGTATCCAGCTCCATTTACCTACAGTCCAGGGCGGATGGAGGGCTGGTCTTTTCAGAATATTGCATTAAACTGTCGGCCGACGACGGGCGTTTTGTGTGCAATTTTTACTTAAGAGAAAGCATTTAATGACAATTTGTCATGGTATATTGGTGCAATTAGAGTTTGTAATTTGTTTGGAGTTTAAAACGATTTCATGTGTCAAACATGTGAAAGAGTTGGAAATCGTAGGTGCACGCTATGCTCTGCGCATATGTATGGAAACTGAATCGAAATCATTGTTATGAATATTTATGACAAAGAAATTAAATTACTTTTAATTATTAGGTGAGCAAAGCGCGACTAAAAGGACAGAATTAATGTGATATAGGTACTTACAACCTAGCTATGTTGGTGAAAAATAGCTAAGTTCTGAGAATCTAGATCAAGGTAAATAGTGTGATAATTAGAAGTCAAAGGATAAAGACAAATAGCAATGCAATTAGGGACTTTTTAAATGCAGCAATTGGAAGCTAAATACATACATTTATTTTAAATAAAAGAATTATGAACAAAAATTTACAATATTGAATAGGTACGTATATAGGTGAACGCAGAACGTTTCGTTACTTTTTTAAGGCAATCTTCCTTAAAACTATGTTGAATCAAACTTAAGTGATGCTTCTTTTGAATCATATAGTATACATAGAGTTAAACAGAACATTTGAATCAAAAATGCTTAATCTCTTTGTTTTGGACCCAGTGCCCACGTTCTGTAGTTCTCGTATCGATAAAATCAATCGAGAAACGTTGAAAAATGTAACAAAACTAAGTTATTTAGTTTCAATTTTCATCGTTCCTCGATTAATTGCACATGAAACACACACACACAGGGTTTCCTAAAGAAATATAAGAAAAAAACATTTACTCAAACTGCTTTTATCTTTTTTTTCAGATTTCCCATGAAGCCTAGTACGCAGCTAAAGGGAAACATTAATTTTCTGTGATCTCCCAATCCACAGCGAAAACATTAGAAAAGATTGCTAAAAATATACATACATACATATCTTGAGAGTTTTAATTATTAGATGTCAAAACAAATAAAAATGATACAAAATTTTAAGACATTAATTTGTCATTGAGCACAAGAACATTGACATTTTTAAAATTTGAATCAGTTTCCCTATACATGATTTAAGTTTCTTGTTTGGTTTTGAACGCCACTTTGCTTTTCCATAATCGCCACCTCCACTAGAAATACCAAAAATTGTATCGATTTTTTCATTTTCTTCCTCTATAAACCAAATCAATATACGTTTTCCAAATTATTTTCTTTGATTTTTTTTTATCTATAAAATTAATCAAAATCAATTGTCAATTTTTCAGCAATAACTTCGCATAGTACGCAGCTGAAGAGAAAATTTCCGAATAAAAATTGACACGACAAAATCATAAACGAAAAATTTCTTTGTGATTTTGTTAATAAAACCGAAATCGTTGTAGATTAATAGATCCAAGTCTTCACTTATTTTTCGTACACAATTAATTGACCGTAACATTATTTCAGATGGCTATGTGCCGCATTTAAAAAAAAATCGTACTAAGGGTTTGGTTTTAAGAGGGTACCCATTTTTCTTAGCGTGAAGTTGAAGTAGAAATGTGCCGTAAATATTTTTGAAAAATTCACAAACTTGCAAATTTTACGAATGAAATGTTTGTGAAATTTCAAAATTTCGTAAAAAAAAGAAGTTGTGCAGCATTGTGCTCAAAAAATGCTTCTAAGAGCCAAAAAGAAAAAAACAAAAATTCCCATTATTGCATCTATTATGGCCAAAACTAAACTTTAGATTAGATTAGATTTCATTAATAATTTCAAATAATGTCATAAATACAAATGCAAGATTTATGAAAACCAAATTATAAACTCTAAAGCATTGTACGCAGCTGAAGTGGAACCAAAACTTCTATACAAAAATTGACGAAACGAAACAATATAAACAATCATTTTCATTGTTGTTTTTTGGTATGAAGTTTATATACGTGAAGTAAGCACCGCCATTTTGGATTTTCCAAAAAAATAGATTGTGATGTAATGTGCCCAACTTGTACTACCATGTGCCGTGTTTTTTAAAAATATCGTACCAAGGGTTTGGTTTTTAGAGGGTACCCATTTTATTAAGCGTGAAGTTAGCACCACCATTTTCAATTTTCAACAAAAAAAAAGTTGTGCTACATTGTGCTCAACTTGTGCTGCCTTTTGCCGTAAATAATTTTAAGAAATTTGCAAATTTGCAAATTTTACGGATGAAATTTTTGAGAAATTTCGTAATTACTAAAAAGTGAAAGTTTTGCTGTTTTGTGCTCAATTTGTACAGCCATATTCCAAAGAGATACAAAAAAATCGCATATTTGTAACTTTTATGCCAAAAATGAATTAATCATTTTTTTTTCGTAAGTTTTTCATTTTTCTTAAAAACTAACATGCACTATTTTGGGCTCAGTTTGTGCTGCCATATTCCGAAGAGATAGAAAAAAATTCGCATATTTGTAACTTTTACGGCCAAAACACAGTTTTGCGAAGCGTGAAGTTTGCACCGCCATTTTTGATTTTCGAAAAAAAAGTTGTGCTGTATTGTGCTCAACTTCTGCTGGCTTGTGCCGTAAATATTTTTAAAAAAGTCTCAAATTTGCAAATTTTACGATTGAATTTTTTGTGAAATTTCAAAATTTCTTAAAAAAAATGTTGAGCTGCATTGTACTCAAAAATACTACTAAGAGCCAAAAAGAAAAAACAAAACTTCGCATAATTGCATTTATTATGGCCAAAACTAAACTTTGCAAAGGGCTGCAGCGTGAAGTTAGCACCGCCATTTTCGATTTTCAAAGAAAAATAGTTGTGCTGTATTGTGCTCAACTTGTGCTTCCTTTTGCCGTAAATATTTTTAAGAAATTTGCAAATTTGTAAATTTTACGGATGAAATTTTTTCAAATTTTGCAATTTTGTAAAAAATTTAAGTTGTGCTGTCTTCTGCGCTATTTGTATTGCCATATTCCGAAGAGAAAACAAAAAAATTCGCATATTTGTAAATTTTACGGCCAAAAAACAGTTTTGCGAAGCGTGAAGTTAGCACCGCCATTTTCGATTTTCAAAAAAAGAAAAGTTGCGCTGTATTGTGCTCAACTTGTGCTGCCTTGTGCTGTAAATATTTACAAATATGCAAATTTTTTTGTTTTCTCTTCGGAATATGGCAGTACAAGTAGCGCAGAAAACAAAACAACTTTAATTTTTTACCAAATTGCAAAATTTCAAAAATTTTCATCCGTAAAATTTGCAAATTTCTTAAAAATATTTACGGCACAAGGCAGCACAAGTTGAGTACAATACAGCACAACTTTTTTTTCTTTGAAAATCGAAAATGGCGGTGCTAACTTCACGCTTAATAAAATGGGTACCCTCTAAAAACCAAACCCTTAGTACGATTTTTTAAAAATTACGGCACATAGCAGCACAAGTTGGGCACATTACAGCATAACTTTAGAGTTTATAATTTGGTTTTCATAAATCTTGCATTTGTATTTTTGACATTATTTGAAATTAAATTATTAATGAAATCTAATCGATTGAATTTTTGTTTTTTCATTTGTTTTTGCAAAAAATAATTTAAAATATTCTAGCACCTCTCTAAAAGGCTTGATAGATGGTAAAACATTGTGTAACATCATTTTAGAAAAGGGTTAGGTCAATTTCTTTCTGAATAACCCAGCCTAGCCAGAACCAGAAAAGCAGCCCTCAGAAAATAATTAACTATAGGTACTTCTTCGACGAATTCGGTGACATCTCTAAACTTGCCACTAAGGAACATATCCTTAAAAAAATTCAGGATTGAGGATGGTTCAGGGAAGCATCACATACCTAAACTCCTCCAATCCACTTTTTCCTTTTCCCCACACTTACCTTCAAGTTATTTCAATACAATTTTTCGACTTTTTGATCAATTTAAAAGATATTGTGAAACTTTTATTACTTAAGTACCCTGTAGGCATAAAAGAGCCATCAAAATGACTAGTCAAGTAAATGGTTTGACCCAAGACAAATTGTAACAAAGGAAAATTTTGTGCGAATAGACTCAAACCACTGGTACTTAAGACATATCCAAAATTAGCCAAAATTAGCCCATGGGAACATTGGTATTTAGCCGTTTCCAATATCGCATATGACAAAATGTATTCAGTTATAAAGCAGACTTGTGATACATCTATTTATAATGATTTTTCACGCTGATTCGAACTTGATATCAGTTTTTACCAAAATGAATATTCAAATAAATAAGGAAAAGAATCGGTAACTATGGGTGATATGAATAAAACGGAGCACGTACTCAGAGCAGGTACTCCATGAGAATCAGAAGAGGTGCTCAATAAAAAAGTACCTGCTCCCATTTCGTATGAATAAAATTATAAACAAACTCGAGAGCACCTCCTCATTTAAACCGAGTAGCTTCTCTCATACCTCAAACCAAATTATATTGTTTTTGACATTTAGAATTATTTTCGATGATTTATAATAAAAAAATAATTTAAAATATGAACATTTTTCTGTTTGGACCCGCGTTTTTTGTGAAAAGTTTTGTTCGTTGAAGTTTAAACACGGTTGAACCAGGTTTTCTTGACAACCCCAAAAATAGTCAAAAAAAACATGGGTTTTTCGATTCTCAAAAAACACCAAAGGGTCTTCAATTGTGTTTTTGAAATATAAGTCCAGTCAAATTGTATATTTCCATGAAAATTGTGGGGTAGTTTTGATTTGTTCGCTCCTTTACGTTTTCGGGTGTGTGGAATCCGAATCTGAGGTTTTCCAACAAAATTTCGTGCTGCAACATGGAAAAAAATGCAAAAATGCATTTTCTGGGAGTTTTTCACTAATGGATCTGAAACTACCAACTATTTGAAAATTACATCAAATTACCATTGAAAGTACATACACACAATTTTCAATAAATCCCTATTTAAGGCTTTTTTCTGCAACAACCCATTTGCACTCAAGCGCTGTCGAAAATTGACGTATTTTTACTGTTTTCGAAAATCCAAAATTTGTATTTTTGTCTGTAACATGAACCAAGATATACTTTTCTGATGGTCTTTAATGCACTGAGTTTGAATCTGGCCTTGAAATAACTCTATCACGTCACGTTTTTGAGATATTCGAATCTTAAAATTAAAAGAAAAATGCATTTTGTATACAAATGTTGGGTTATTTTTTTTTTGTTCTCGATGTAATTGTTTTCGAAAAAATGTTTATGGCCATTCTGAAGTATGAACATTTTACTTCAAAATTCTTTTTGAACCTTTCAAATACCTCCATTCGTTTTCGAGAAATCGTTGGTTTTCGTCTTACTACCTAATTCAAAAAATCCCACAATTTGCCTTTTGAGCACAAATTGACGGGACTAATAAGAAAGGAACAACATTTGTTTTAAACCCCCCACCACCCGTCTATCCTTAATTATTAAAAAAGAAATGGTTCCTTAAGAAATAACATTTTCTGTGCTGAATTTATAAAGAATGCAATAGTATTTTTTTTCATCCTTCTCTTTTTCTCTTATAAAATTTAACCTTGCGATTAAAAATTTGTATAAACTTCCCCATTCATGAAGCAACAAACGCTATTAACGCTATTAAACGCTATTTACTTCAACGTTGAGCAACCAACTAATCTAACTTACAAATGAGGAGCAGGTGCTCGTCTCGATAGAGCACGTGCTTCGGTTTATTCATTCCTTACAATGGAGCAGGTGCTTACCCTGAGAAGGTTCTCATCAAACATGGAGATGCTCAATCGTTGAGCAACTTCTCAAGTATTTTATTCATACCAAATGAAGTACCTGCTTCGAAAAGTTGAGTTTTGAGCAGGTGCTTTGTTTTATTCATATCACCCTATATCTCAGATCCTTACTTATGAGTAGGATCTCTAAATAGAGTTTTTTTTTTGTCATTTCATCAACTTAGTTTTTCCTTGTTGTTATGATTAGGTACTAGGTTAGTTTAGTTATTTGTTTATATCTTGAAAAATAAAAGTCCTAGGCCCATTTCGTTCTTTGCGTATGACTAAAAATTAACAAATGCATTGAATATTTAAGTCAAAAATAGTACTTAATAACATGAAATTTGGAAACAAATTTTTTATTATGTTTTCAAAATTTTGGATTTGAAGGTTAATTTTTTAAAAACTATTCTCTTAAACAACTAAATTTAAAAATAAAATTAAGGAATGTATTTCTGGCTTTACAAAAACCAATAGCATGATATTATAAGCGTTGCTATTGTTTTTTAATATGTTTTTTTTTTCTAATTAAAGTTATTTTTTTGTAAATTGCCCCTCTCTCTCAAACGGGGGGTAGTAAGACCCCCCTTTAAAATTATTTTTTTCTTTTTTCGATAGAACCAGAATTCTCTCATCATTAATTGTATCGTATGCAAAACGCCTTGCACATGCACAAATGCATTGTGGTGGTGAACTGTGGCAAATTTTGGGTATATGTTTTGGCATGTGTCATTGAACCTAACTGCAAATGAATTTCTTTTGTTACAATTTGTCCGGCGTAAGCCCTATATTTTCCGTAGATTTACCTGACTAGACCGTTATTTTACTGAAATGTGAAATAAAAACTTATATTATATCATACATTCCAAAACTATTCGAACAAGTTGCTTGTGGCATTTCATGCTAAGAAAATAATATATGAACAGAAGCATGACCTTGTGAGAAGAAAATCATCGGTAACAAAACTCCTTAGGTCCTTGCATACATACTCACTTTCACTTGCATTAGAAAATGGAAACGAAATTGATTTGATTGCATATACGCTAATTTTTCTGAAGCATTAAACCAGCCTAGTCACAACATTATTATATTCAAGCTCAAAGTTTTTGGTTTTCCCATATTTTTTATAGCATGGATAAAATCATACCTTGAGAATAGATCTTACCAAGTGAAATTTATATACGTCCAATTTTGTATCGATGTTTACCAACTAATAAAAAAATCACAGCAATGAGATACTGTGAATTTTATTATTCTAATAGTCCGGGAGCCAACCGTAAGATTACCTATCTCATCGCGGCCACGTAAAAATTGGATGCCAACCGATGGCTTTAGTTCAAACATTTACAAAACTGCTGGTCGGACAAGCTTTATCTGGTCGCAATGGTTAGAGAATGCACTTTTCAGGTTGCATTTTTCACTAAATGTATCTAGAATACAAGCAACTTAATTAAATGGGGTATCAAATGAATGCTAGAACTGTCCTCTACACGATGCCAATAGTCGGACAGACTTTGACTTTGTTGGCTTTTTCCACTAGTATTTTATTTTTACATACGTCTTGAGTACGCCTTCCCAAGTATGGGCACCCTGAAGCAATACAATATAGATTTATTCGAATTGCCTTGAAAGTTCTTCCTTGGGCTGATCCGTATAACCTGCCATTTTATGAACATAGAATACAGCTTCTGCAACTTTAATCTTTATAACAAAGGCGTTTTAATAATGATTTAAAATTCTTCCATACACTTATCAATGGTGAAATTAATTCGCCTGACTTGTTAGCCCGTGTAGGGATTAATTACCGTGGAGGATCACACCACTTGCGAAGATTTGAACTTTTTCACGTTCCTTTTGAAAGAACAAACTATGGCACACACGAACTTCTCAATCGCATATGCAAATTTTTTTTTTTTGGAAGCGTCATCTGTTGATTTAAACATGAGTAAAATAGAAGTAAACATATTATTTCGAATCAGTATATGCACAGAAGAGATATGTGTCCTGTCCATGTGTGAAAGTGCTTAAATATCTCCCCGTTCAACGTTATTCTAGGATCATATTAATAATGATGTGTTTTCTGTAAAATAAATGATCTCCAACTATTTGTCAATGGTATTTCATTATTTTTGGAGGAAGCAACTTAAATTAATTAAAGTTTTTGTCATTGCATAAACATATGGATTATAGATCCCAAATAGTGATAAATCTACAAGAAAAGGCTGATAACGTTGAGGCACTTCAGCAATCATACACAAACAAAAATAATCTTATAACCGACTATTAGCCGAAAAAAAGCTTACATTGCTTAGAGCGGAAGGGGGGGAAATAATTTCGCAAAACTGAATTTTGCAAACAAAACTTGAAATATACTGAATTTTGCATTACAGCGCTACTAATGAAATGTGTACCGAAAAAAAATCTTTGACATAACCCTAAGAATACAAATCAAATGGCGCTATGTGTACCGAAAAACAATCTTTGACATAACCCTAAGAATACAAATCAAATGGCGCTACGTCGCACTATTTAGCTGATACGCAATTTAAGTCTCCATTTTAAAAAATCAATTTTCGAGGAAATTTTGGCATGTGGCAAGCAGTCCTCCAAAAGTAAACGTCACTAATGTCCTTAGAATTAACTTCAAGCAACAACAAAATTCGCCGCAAGGTGATGTTTTATATCCAGAGCTCCCGAGGTCATGTCAGAATGGTCTCACCATGGCTTTCAGCCACACTCTTAGCTATAGCGGTGATATTTTCAAATGACCAATCACGAGTTGGAGTTTTAACATCACAATCCTACCCGAAACATTCGAATTCACTATTTTTGTATTTAACTTCCACTATTTAACACGTGTTCACACGTTGTGCGAGTGTATTTCATATATGTATATTGATCGCAGTTTCTCTCGGAATTTATTGGTATAGAAAATTGATATTCCATGGCCACTGGGCTTCTATTTTGACCGACCAAATTTGAGCCTGCATGGAACAGTGGAAAATTATTGGCTTTTCCAATTTAAGGAGATGGGAGAAATTCCATGGGAAATTTTGGCCATGATACCCCCCATTGTTTAAGGTCCCTGTGCTTCCAATTTTTTGTTCCACACATTCCATATCATTATAAAAAATATTAATATTGTTTGGTAAAATTTTCACTCTACCTCTATCTAAGGAATTTAAGGTGGTTTGGGCAAAATTGGTTTTTGTTAAATGACCACCAACTTTTCACGTGTAAAAAAGGATTGCCGCACTCCTCCCCCCCCCCCCCCGGGAACCAAACGAACCCAATAGACCCCTTAGATAAATATGGACAAATGACTGACAAAACCTTTAAAATTTGGTTGCAAATAGGCTAGAGTAAAACTTTTACCTCGATATCCTCATTCTGTGCTTTAAAAGGTTGCAATTTGTGACTATCAATTGCACTTCAGTATTAACCATATGACAATCAAGTCAAGAAAGAGTGCTCTAAATGATATGATGATCCCGATTCAGTTCTGTATGTGAAAGTTACCAGAAACGTATTTCCTTGCGGTCAGCCAATCCAACAACGGATTAGGACACACAGTGCTGAGAATACAATTCAATTCATATTCGAGTTAAATACCTACGTAGAAGTAAGTACCTTTGAAGCTTAACATAATCATGCAATTCAAATTGAGCTTCTAACTGAAGTTAGTTGCCGACGGCAGCAGGGTTTACAGTTCTCTTAAAAAAAATTATAGTATGGAGGTTCTTCTAACATAAAATAGTCCTTTTTGTAAACTTATGTACATATGTCTTGCTTGCTGAAAACGCATCTTAAGTTTTTAAAGATTGGCAGTTGCATTCCAAAAAAAAAAATGTCCATCTAAAAATCTCCGTTGAAAAGAAGCGGAGCGCTCCAGTTACGATTTGTTGCCCCGTATAGAAATCTCAAAAACGCTCAAAGATTTTTCTTTATTCGCTCGCATAAGCATTTTATTTTTTGAATTCCACTTTCTTACAAAGGGTACCATGTCCAAACCCTTCCTTTAAAAAAAAAAGATTAAGTATACCCACCTCCAATTGAATTATTACTCCCAAGTATATTATTCTCAAATTGCTCCAATGCTTTGAATTTCTCCACAATCAGCTGAAAATGCTTGGTATCACGAACATTCTCCAATAAACTGCGAAAATTCTCGATTTCCTTTGGTGGAAATTTATTATTATTAGCGACGATTTTTTCAAAAATATGCTGAAATGTTTGTTTTTGAAGTTCCGTCATTGGTGGTTTGACGTCCATTTTGTTTTTGGCAAATGTTAACCGTATTAATTAGTAAAGTAACGCAAAACAAACTTTATGATAGGTTTTCTGTCAATAACATGTATGAACAAATATTTATTTCTGTTTGACAGCTGTCACTTGAGCACTATAGACATCTTAATTATATAAAAACATAAACCCCGTCAATAACAAAATTTTGGTATATTGACTGTCAAATGTGCACTCACAATGAAAATAGCACTTAATTTCTTTTTTTTTTTTCTTATCGAAACATAATTTTCAAACACGGAATGTGTGATGCATCACGAAACGAAATCCATTTAATTTATCCTTGCAATTTATGTAGGAAGAGAGAGGTATCACAAACAATTACGTAGTAACACACATACACAAGTGTATTTTTTTTTTATAAAATAATGAGAGCTTATTAAAAGCTAATTAATCCCATTTGTCGTTGATTGCTCAAAGAGGGTAACTATACAAGTTATAACAACAACGACACGACGACAACAAGAAAGAACAGGTAGGTAGTAAAAGCTCGTAACGGCTATGGATAAAAACAACAAAACGTCAAATCGCGTGGTAGGTATAACGGTTAACTCGCTTCGCTCTAAAAAATACCTATTTTACCCGAAGAACAACACAAAATCCGTGGAAACAACTTGACGCGAACAAGGCAGACCGACATCTATTGCGGCAAGGTGAGCTCCGTAGTCTCATTAGCCACGTTCGACTGATTTTGACGTGCAAACTGGATTTCAGAAGGCGGTCCGTAATGCGCAACACAATAGCCCAAACAACACAACCCCTCCCTGTGAAGATTAATGACGTAAAACTGACAGCCAGTACACTCCAATACAAACAAAGAGGATAATAGCTCCGAGAGAGATGGTTATAGTTGCCGAGTTAATGGGGTGGTTGTAGCTGTTCTGGCACGTGCTACCTACCCTTCCAATATTGTATCCCAAGGATAATGGAATAAAAATCTTAATATAGTGCGTGTATGATAAGCTTGTGTCAATGCCGTGTGTATGCGTGCGTGTGAGTAGAGTCCTTGAGGGGTAACCCAAAGCCAAAGCAGAACCATCCACAGCGGAGTACATAACAGGGATAAGGATATAGCCAGCCATATAGTCATCAGATTCAGAGTCAGCCAACGTAGCGGCTGCGGCACCTCTGCTTTGCTGTGCTCCGTCTCTTCGTGTGTTGTGTGCAAATCGGTGTGAGTGTGAATAGTTTTTGTTTCTGATTTTTGCTAATAGTCCTGCGGTTTAAAAAGCACTTAATTCTGTTATTGTGTAACGAACGAGAGACTTGGAAACAATAATTGAGATGTATTTAAGAATCTGATGGGCTCGGAAGCGGGATCGGCACTCGGGGTAGGAGATTTGGGGAGGATGAAGAGGTTTACTCAGTGGTGGATGACAGGATGAAAAATGGAAGGATGATGACTAGGCGGCAGGAGCAGTCACGGCTGCGGATGCTGCTTGTGTGCTCCTGAATGAATTTGTTCTTCCATTTTGTATGTTTCCGTATGTGTGTGTGTAGTATGAGAGTGTATAAATGGAAGGACTCCTCTATACCTTAATCAATTTTTGTATCTAGATCACTTTAGATAGAGATACATTTTTATACAAGCTGATGGATGTTATCCTATCTATATCCATCCACTGATGATACACACACACGAACGTGTTTGATGATAAAACTGCTATGTTCTGTGTGGGGAAGAGGAAGAAAGGATATCAATGGCTGGGAATGGGATATTGGGCTAATTGAATGTGTTTTCGTAATTTCATTTTGTATTTTTTGTTTAAAGATTTAATCAGCCATCATGCTTCTTGTAATTTTCTGATTTGAAAATTTTGATAATGAATCAGGATGTATTGTTAATTGCTACCACAGAAGGTAGATAAAGGTAAGTAGAGGTACATATTTGCCTTAAATAGGTGCCTTTATCTAGCTATTTATAGTTGCGGTAAAAGGTATTTAAAATAAGTGATGTTAATCTGACATATTTTATGCTAGGTACTTATCAAAGCCTAAGTAGGTTGAGATGTTTTTTTTTCGGAAATTTACGGATGGCGTCATTGGTTATTTATTGGGTAAGAAGATCTTATTTATCTATACTAAAGTTATAGTCATGTCTAAAAAATCTACTCAATTACTTATGCTATAAATAAACAGCCTTATTTATTAGATTTTTTTAGAAGGTTGAATAGTTAGACAGTTGAATAGTTGGAAATATGCTTTATTTAATAAAATAAAATGTCAACTTAGACAAATCTTAGACAACCGGTGCCGTTGTCCAAGTAAGACAGATTTAGGCTAACAGTAAACAAAGTTTATTAGTTACTTTTTTGAGTTGGACGGAAGTCTAAAGTTAGACAAAGTTTATAAATACGACTGAAATAGTATAACTATCTATTATAAGTTCCGTAAAATCAAAAAAAAAAAAATCAATTTGAATTATTAATTGATGGGTATAAACTGCTATACATATTATTTGTCAAAACTATAAGCTTCATTCCAAGGGGGAAAAGGGGGAAAATGTAAATTATAATAGGGTGAAATAGAGTAAACAAAATATGAAACTCGATTTTAATTTTTAATTGTTTTTTTTTGTGTTTGAAAGTTTTTATTTGTGGGATGAACTCCAGAACAACTGATTCGATATTTTAGAAATTTTTGTATTCAAAGAGTCAAATGCTGTATAAAATTTTTCTCTTAAGGCCTTGTAAGTTTTCCTTCAATCATGTTTAATTGGGTGGAAGTAGTGAGTTATAGTTTTAGATATTGGTTGGTTGCGTGGGCCCATTGAGTTGGACCCATTGAAGTGGGTTGGAAACTGATTTTAATGTACATTCATAATAAGTATATATTCACTTAAAATACTTTACCGTGAATAATTAATACACCAAGAATTCCATTTTACAAACTGTGATAAACATGACTGATCGCTTAGAACAAACTTTCGTTTTTCTGTCGCAGTGACAAAAACAGTGATCGCAGCTTAGTAGAATTTGTAGGTGTCTTGTGTCTAAGATTTAATTAAAACTCATGTGTTTTGCTCTTGCGACTGAATAATCGTGCGTCGAAAAATTGCAAATGCGATCTCAGTCCAATAACAGATTTCAAACTACAGTAGTCAACGAAATTAAGAGAATATATTTTTTCTTTTTCAATTTTTGTTAGTGTTTTTCGATGAGCTGCATCTTTGTTTACAGATTTATGTCTTTTGTTTCGAGATTTGTTTGGAACATTTTTTTTTGAAGTACCGTTATTGCGTTATTGCAAAAAATGAGACGAGACAACAAAATTATTTCCTTTGAAGGTCCCCATTTCTATGGATAAATTTTTTCGAGTCAATTAAATGTAAAGATCATATATTTAGCTTCAATTCAGTTTTTTTTTTGCTGTCGTACGATTTTAATTTTTTGCATGGTTTATCTGAATTTGAATGAAAAAAGATACTTTTATCCTTGATTACCAATATTTCAGCAAATAATGACGTTATAAAAAATTCAGAGACAGTTTTGGAAATTTGAGAAAGCGTTTTACAAGATTTTTTTAAGATTTTGTAGAAACTATTTTTTTACCGTTCACCGTTAGTTTTAAAAAAGGACTAAAAACTGAATTTTTATGGTCTTTTCATAAATCTTGTTTTTCTTTGCAAATTTTGATTGGAAGGCTTGAGTTGGTATGCAAATTTGTAGAATTTTAAAGCATCAATACTTTTGTAAATTTTCAAATTATTCATCGAACCGTTTTTTCTCACTAAAATTTCAAAATCTTACAAACCAGGCAAAGGAAAAAATTGTGTTGTTGTTCCTAAACAATTGCGTAGTCGTCATCAGAACGACAATAAAACCAGTAGACTATTTTTTTCACAGTTTTGCATTAGTAAGATATGTACTTTTTTTTTAAATTGAAATGAAATTAAAAAAAATTTCAAACAAAAAAGCTTTTTTTTTTAATTTCATTTCAAGTCTGAAAAGTATCTTACTAATGCAAAACTGTGAAAAAAACCTACTGGAATTATGGTTTTGTTGTCGTTTTGATGACGACTACAAGAACTGACTTTGAATTTTGTATAACGTCATTATTTGCTGAGATATTGGTAATCAAGGCTAAAAGTATATTTTTTCATTCAAAGTCAGATAAACCATGCAAACAAAAATCGTAGGACAGCAAAAAACTGAATTGAAGCCGAATAAACAAGGTATCTAATCTTTACATTTAATTGACTCAAAAAAATGTATCCATAGAAATGAGGACCTTCAAACAAAATTTAAAAATAAAATTTTGTTGTCTTGTCTCGTATTTTGCAATAACGCAATACTGGTCCTTCAAAAAAATGTTTGCAAACAAATCTTGAAACAAAAGACATAAAGTTGTAAAATGCTTTTTGTTTCAACTCAATACGACCACTCGTCACAAAGATACAGCTCTTCGAAAAACACTAACAAAAATTGTAAGAAAATTTGTTCCTTTAATTTCATTGACTAGTGTATTTTAAACAGTAGAAGTCGGTTATGGAGAGTTTCACTTATTCGTTTTATTTCAAACGCAGCCCGCCCAACACATAATACGAACTGATAAATTTATTTATAATTTCGTCTTGTAATTTTTTTTCGAAACATTTTGCTTACCTACCCGAGGAAAGCCGAGTGGATCAGCTAGTAGAATATGTACATATATACATACGAGTATGTATGTTTTCGATCGATTTAAAATCAATTGTAATATTAAGAAATTGGGGTACCTATTGCTCTTATATTTGGAACGATTTTCCTGATTTTGTAGTTTTGAGTAATAGTACGCATACGCCATAGTGTACAGTTTAAACAAAAGGCGAATAACTTTTGCTTTGTTGCAAAAATAGACGGTAGGTAATAAGTAAAGTTAAGGCCCTAACAAAGAGAAGGTTCAAATTGGATGTGGATTTATAGATACAAAAACAGTTTATTCACTATATAAAGTGTAGCAAGCACCGGGAATGTGGCTTTATGGGTTCTTGTTGACTTTCATTTGCAATTGTCTCTGAAAAGTGTTCAATATTTATTTGCAACGTTTACAATCACTGTTATCGGCTTTTTTAAACATGATTATTTTGGTCTCTGTGCGCAATTCGACTACGTGCGTCGGTGTCGTCCTACATCAATTCATCTTCTGGGTTTTTTAATAAATTTCGACAATCTTGATAAATGAAATGAGCAAACTTATCGAAACTTATTTGGAAAATTGGGGAACATCAATGTCATAATTTACATTAGAAAAAAGTGTATAAATGTATTCATTAATAGTTTATAAATATTCACCCATATTCTGCAAGTCGTATTTATGACTCGTATTCGACTACAGTAGTACAGTCGTATGTTGTTATTCCAAGTGTCATAGATTCGACTTCACTCGTAATAGTTTTGAGAAACGCACAACATCGCATACGACTTTTCATATCTTATCATTATTCCGAATCTCGTATTTATTTGAATGTTAGTCGTATTTGTGTCGTTTAATCCTCGTGTAAAATTTTTTGAACGAGATAAATTTTTGTTGGATAAAATTGGACAACAAATAAATGTTTTTTATTTGTTCCATATAACTCATTCACTTTTGAATGTCATGGCATGTCCAGCGTATCACGCATCAACCAGAATTGCACTTAAGAGACTGCTTTAAATAAAAAACATTTAAAAGTTGTCAAAAGACCGCAGTATTTTTAACTGCAACCAAAAGACTTCACGAATCCATTCCTTTTTAAAGAAATTTAAAAGACTTCAATGCATTCACGTCGGCCGTCTTTAGTATTGTATTCCTTTAACTTTTGACGGCCTAAGCTCTTAGAGCCGCAGCATCTTACCAGGTTGATGGCAGGTAGTTTGCACAGATACAAAGTATTAGTGAACGAAATTAAGAGCGACTTGTAACTACTTGCAGATAAACAAATTTGTAAATATAAGACATTTTTTAAGCGGTGTAAAATACTTTAACTTCCTATTTTTGTTTTGCATTTCGAAAGTGCATTATTAGTGGTTAAAAGGGTATCGTGATGGCATCACTGCACTAATGCGATCGCTATATGTACGTTATCCTCTGAAAAAAAAATGGAACTCATGTTTTATGAAATGCTGTTTTTATTAACAAAAAGATTAAGAGACAAAATTTAAGAAGTGGAAGCATTTGGACCACGATGCACGATGTTGACGAATCGTGCATCTGTTGTACTACTGGGTCCTCCTCTTTGCGCAACCGGTCTTCTTCTTCTTTCCAGCTTCTCTACTTTGGAAGTCTGTCCCTTGACTGGCACGAGCTGAAGAACCATGCACTTTACCTCCGAGAAGTGGGGTACATTACATGGACATCCAATTCGACGTAGGCATCATTCTCTAAAGCATTTGGTTTACATTTACACAATTGTGGACAAACTCCTCTGTGATGCTCTTCAATTGGGTCATTAGATCCTTGATGGAGGCAATGGTATACTTTCGGGAAACCTCTAGGGTCTCAACGATGTCCAAACTAAGTACAAAAAGCTGCATGTTGGCTACTTTTTAGGCAAATTTATGAGGAAAGGGGGGAAACAGCACAATTGATTTTATTTATGTGATGACAGTTTTAATTATTTGACAATTTTCTGTAAGCAACGATATACGTTGTTTTTTAAAGCTTCTCGTATCCAACGTATACGACTTGAAGAATAACGATTTTGATACGAGACGAGTTCGAGTTCGACTACGAGTACGAAACAAAATACGACTTTCAGAATATGGGTGATTAATATTCATTCATTCTCATAAACAAACATTGTTTTTGTTTTGAACATTTTTAGGAGCCATTTACAGCAAATTAAATATACCCCAAAAATTCATTAATGTATTTTACACAACAGTGTATTTTTTTGTGGCTCCTTTGATGGCTCTGGATTTTTTAAGTATGTTTTTTTCAAGGTCACGGATCGTTCATGACCTTGACAAAGAAAAAAACTTCAAAAAAATCGTATAAAAGAATCTATAATACTTATACTAGCTGACCTTTTTTATAGATCTTAGGGCCTTTCGGGTGGTATTAATTTTTGTCAATTTCCCATAAATGAGGTGCCAAAAATCGTTTTGACCTTGAATTTTTTTTTTAATTCAATAAATATTCATAAAAATAATCTATGGCTGAGCAAATACTGAAAATAGCTGACCTTTTACAACCGTGAAGAGGCCTTTCAAATTGCATACTATTTTTTTAAATGACCCAAATGAGGTGCCAAAAGTTTTTTATGTGACCTTAAAACGAAGTTCAAAAATTCATAGAAAAAAATCTATGGCTGACCAATTAGTGAAAATAGTTGATCTTTTATCACGATCTAGAAATCTTTCGGATGGTATACATTTTTTGCAAATTTCCCATAAATGAGATGCCAAAAATCGCACGTAACCGTGAGCGACCTTGAGAAAGCTTAAGCTTTTATTACAAGTTATCTAGGACTGACCAATTTCTGACCAATTACTGACCAATTAGATGGCATCGGTTTTTATAAAATTTCCCTCATATGAGGTGCCAAGGGTCCAGAGTCTCCTTTGACTTGGAAAATGTTTGTATCAATTTCTCGGATCAATGCAAATCTGAGAATATTTTGCACAGTTTCCAGAAAAATAAATATACCGTAAGCAGAATATTGCATAATTCTTCTACAATTATGTAGTTTCCTTGTACCTATATTTTTTTAATACAAGAACAAAGCCACATTTGATACATTGTTTTCTAAATTCAGGAATTAGTGAAAAAATTGAAAGATTATCTATACACACAGCTTCTCCCTTAAGTGGAATTTTGCAATAAATTGAAAATGTGTGCATTGGTGATTCTCTTCTAACTGTGATTCCTTGTGTCCATTGTTTTTGTTTGGTTATTTAATGTAAAATGTTCCTATATTTCTAGTTTAAACTAAGTAAATGGCTCTTCACTAAAATTTACTTTCGAGATCATGACAAAATCGGCTACTTATATGGCTTGAAAAAGTTTGGTCAAATTGTCATTACCGTGGAATATCCATTCCTTGTTTTTCCAATTAAATCTGTAGTCCAGTTAATTTAGACTTTTTTTTTGCAAAACATTGGGGAAGCAATTTTTTTCATGGTTTCATTAAAGTACCATACAGAAAGCTTAAGTCCAAATTTTCGACCATCAACCCCTTGCAGGGTTGCCGCTATATTGATTTAAAGAGTGAATTTGTTTTTAATGATTAATATCCGTAATTTTAAGTTCATCGGAAAAATAAAAATGCATTCCTAACAAATAGAGTAAGTTCTACTAATTTGAATATATTGTATTTTTTCAGATTTTGTGTATTTAACGAGTTATAACCAATAATTATAGGCAAAAAATGGAGTTCACACATTTTTAGTCTATTTTTTTTTCTTTCACGCGAAAATTTCTTTCAAAAGTTCTAGTATCACTCTATCCTACAGTTTTGTCCTTAACATTTTCTGTTTCTAAGCAATTGTTTACCGATTGTATGGCCAAAAAGGTATCCGCACATCATCATAATTAAGTGTTTTAAAACTGTGAGTGGGTTTTTCTCAATATAGAAACGGGGAAGACATTTTTTAATTTTGAGTTCGTTGAAGAACTACAAAGAAAGCTTAAATCCAAGTTTTCGACCATCAACTCATAACAGGGTTGCCACTATCCTCAATTAAGGAGTTACCTCGTTTTTCACAAATAAAATCCGTATCTTTAATTTTATCGAAAAAATACAAATGTATTCCTGACAAGAAGAATAAATTCTACAGATTTGTTAAGTGACATTTTTTCATGTTTTTTGTATTTAAAGAGCTATAGCCAATTATAAGCAAAAAATGGAGCTCACATATGTTTTATTCAGTTTTTGTTCAGTAATACGTTTAAGTTTTCTCCTAAAAGTTCTTTAAAAATCGTTAACTTACAGTTTTTATATTTATATTTCTTAAGCCAAGTCAGTTGTTAACTTACTGTAGCACCTGAAAGGCAGAATCACACTTAAAGCATTTCAAGCAAAATGGTACCTTCCTTATTTTCTTGTTTTGAATAAATATCAAGGGTCGGTTGTTAGTTCCAAAAACAAAATTTACTCTTTCACCCAAGATGGTGAAAGCTTGCAGACCAAGTATAATCACGTATCTGATATGCAAAATAATATTTATA
This sequence comes from Dasysyrphus tricinctus, assembly GCA_963921185.1. Lineage (NCBI taxonomy): Eukaryota > Metazoa > Arthropoda > Insecta > Diptera > Syrphidae > Dasysyrphus > Dasysyrphus tricinctus. Next base: position 64,729,274 of record OY992531.1, on the reverse strand, counting down.
AACTTGAAAACTCAAATTAATACATGCTCGCACTTTACTCTTATAAGCAGCTATATAAAAAAAAATTAATGTGACTTCTCTGTGCTCAATTAATTTTGTGATGAATCGATTGAACAAAAATAAAGATTGATAGACTACATCATTTCTAATGATTTCCAACTTTTAGACCCATCCCTTAAAAATATAAAAATCAAATAGGTACTTAAATAATTTGATCTCGAAAAATTGCAATTTTCAAACAAATTTTGATCCAAAAACCAACACATTAATCAAAAATTCCTCAAACATGGGTAAAATAATTTGTTCTTACCTTTCCAAAAATATAAAATTTTCTAAAAACAAATGTCATTCTGACTTATTGCAAATTATTTCTTAGCCTTCTTCTTTCCCGTTTTTGACTTTTAAACGTTCATATCTCCATTCCTCTAATTTTCCGAATTTTTCATTACAGCTACGACTTTCTTGTAATTGCATAATCTATCGAATACAGAAAAAAACATCTTCCTACCTCTCCCCGTTTAGAAAATAGCCAAAACCGAGTTCACTCCTTAAACCAAGATGGCGGAAACCCTGCAAAGGGTTGATGGTCGAAAACTTGGATTTAAGTTTTCTATAAAGTACTCTATCGATAACAAGAAAAAAATGTCTTCCCCAACGTTTTGCAAAATTCCCATAGTAGCTATGACTAAATATACTGGACTACTGCTATTTTCCAATAAAATACTTCATTGAATATAAATATCATTCCTAAAAAAGCTGAAGTACAATGCTTGCTTTGCAAAATTTTGCAAAAACTAAGTACAAATTTATTTGCTGAATAAAATATGTATGTATATTAGGGTGGTCGTTATAATGGGTATTTTTTTTTAGTTTTAATATTTGGATGGACCTACATCAGCTCTAAATGAAGAACAAAATTTCCCTAATTTTTTCAAATTTTTATTTGCATCCCCTAGAGTCGCTGTAGGGGAAAATTAAATTTCCCCTTTTATTTGGAAATTCGCCTTAAATCTGCTGACAAAATTCAGAGCATATAGGTGAGAAGTAGAATAAAATAATCATAATCCCGAATGAATTTTGTCCAAGGACTTAGTTTTATTTGTAATTTTAAAATGATTTCCCTTTGAACCGCCATTTTGTTTTTATTTTAAAACGTTTGTATGATGGTATTCTAAAAGAGACACTATTTATTTATTAACAAAATTCATTTTATTTTTTGTACGTGGTTGTATTTTAAGAATGATATGTTTTTATTTGAAGAATGTGTGTCACAATTTTTTTTTGTCAGTACCGTAGTATTTTCTAAGGATGTTCTTACATGTTTTTGGTTGATGATCAGAATTTTAAATTCCTTTAACGGCATAGGTTAAAATTATTTTTCTCATAAGCATTGAGGAGTGAGGAAACATAAGAGACAAAAGTCAGTACCGTGGATGTCATAACCGTGGCATTCAAATCCTTATTGAACTAAAATTATATATTTTCTTGCAATACTTTTTATTTTATGCCAAATTCCTTTAAAAAAATGGTAGCAATTCCTCAAACAACCCAAGCAAAAATATTGCGTGTAATAAAAACTAAGAAATAACCCAGTAAGATGAAAAGGACTGCCATCCAGAAAAGACTACAGACTACAATTACGAAAAGAAAAATAATTTTTTAAGGAAAGAAAGGAAGTGGGAATTTCCAGAGGTCAAAACATAACAGGCAGTTTAGAATTCCAACAGAAGTATTATCAAAAAGAGAGAGAACAAATTACAAATAACAAAGAGAAGTGTCAATACCGTCTATTTCAGTTTACCTACATTTCGCTATATTTTTTGTTTCTTAAAAGTTGTATCAAAATGCTTTTACAGATTTTATACTCCGTCTAAATAAAGCCACAAAAACATAACAAAAATAGTTTCCACTGAGTTCTCTTTTTTGAACATTAAAAAAAATCACAGTTGGCAGAGAATCACCCGTATAGAGTATTATTTAAGTAGTAGGTAATCTTGTTAAGCAATCTGAACTAATTTATGATATTTGGGTAGATTGACAGCCATGGTGGCAAACCACAGAAGAAGGTACCTATGCGAGTAAGTGTGAAAGAAATAGAACATTTATAATAATTAATAAAATAGAGCTTATCGGTATATTTGGACAGAATTTTGCAAGTATTTACATATAGATTAAGAGCCCACAGCAGATTTTGGGTGTGATTTATAGCAAAAAAAGAGGTATGGGCGTGGAAAGCTTCATTAAAGGCTATTCAAAAAATCCGCAGATCCCATATCACGGAATCTGAGATCATTTGAGTGTTTAATTTTCCCTGCCTGACTGTTTAAAAAAACCGTTTTTCACTCAGAATTTTTATTATGTATTAAAATTTTACTACATCTCCTCATTATAAAACCAAATTTTTGAGGTGGTAAGGGGAAGGCCGCCATCTTAAAAAGGAAAGTGATTTGGTTTTTATTAAACAACTTGATAGAATTTTCTTTTATAACAAAATCATGAAAGAATAACATTTAGTCAATAAAATTATATAAAAAAGGAGCTATTCACCAACTCTGTAGGTTAATAAGTCTTGAAGTTATAGCGTGTCAAAATAAAACTTGTGATTTTGAACTGAAAAAAGGATAAATTACAGTATTTTGTAAATTACATACTTAACAAACATAACTTTATTTTCAAAAAAATAATCTTATATATAAAAATCAATCGTTGTGCGTTAGTCCTGCAAAAGCTCAAAAACGGCTGAACCGATTTGGATGATTCTTTTCAAAAAGTGTTTGGTATGAACCGGTGGGTGTTTAAATGAAGTTTGGTCTAAATCGGTTTGGCGGTTTGCCAGTAACATGCAAAAATGCAATTTGAGTGCCTGTTTTACATAAAAAAAATAAATAAATCAATTTTTGAAAACATCAATCAATCAATTATTATGAAATTTTTGTTTGAAATTAAAAAATTAATATTACAGTCGAGTCTCCCTTATCCGGAATTCCGTTAATCGAGGACCGGATTTAAAAACGAGAATTTAAAGTGTGGCCAAAGTTATACTTAACCCATAAGAAAATGCCTTGGGATCGGTTTGGTAAAATGCAAATAAACTGTTGATACGGGTATTTTTACTATCCAAGATGTTTTTAGGGGGATCAAAGACTAACATTTTGAGTACCTATTGTAATTTTAGTGCATTTTGCAAAATTTCTAAAAAAAGTCAAATATGGTATAGTCCATTGAACTACATTCATAGTTGAAGACCATGAACATGATATGACTTTTGGTAGCTAGGAGGTACTAAATATCCGTGGCGGTCGTGAAGAACCAGGTAACTCAAACCCTTAAAAAGTTTATAAGGTCGGGGTTTATGTTGAATATCATACACAAAACCATGCTAATGTGGAAAAAAGTGTTCATTATGTATTTTCAGATACATTAGGAAAATATTACATAAGGGTAAAACTAAATAAAATTTCGTAAAATGTTATCAACAATAATTCACTTCAGGTATCTCGACTTACCTGGTTCTTCACGAACGCCACGGATATATAAAGGTTAACTTCATGAGAAAATTTAAACTATGTTCTCAGGTGCTAAACGCGGATTGGTGATGGAATTAGTCTAGAAGGTCAGAATCAAGGGATGAAGGTCTATATGCATATAATTTGTTTCGTTTGTTTTTTTTTCCTTTTAAAAAGTAAAAATAAGAAGAATAAGCTAGAAACATAGCGGGATGAATACGTATGTATAAACACCAACAAAAGTAAGTGAAATGCACTCTGAGAAGCGAAAGGATGGTATAGCTTGAAGGTAAGTCGAATCTTGATCGCAGAGGCCAGAATATCAAAACGAGATTTTTAAGTGCGGTCTATTTCATTCACTTACAATATAAAACTACTAAGGATTAGGATCGGTTTGGTATAACTAATGTAAATAAATTGTTAATACAGAATATTTTGTATAGTCCAAGATAGTTCGTGGGGACGAAAATTGCATTTTGAAATTTCAGCGCATTATGCAAAATTAGCAAAAATTCAAAAATGATGAACCATTGAACTACAAAATATTGCAGACAGTGTAAAATTAATGGCTTTTTTGATTGGAAATCTGGAAGACCTTGACTTGACTAGAAGAGGAAGAAGATCTGTCATTCTGACTTCAATTGAAAAGGCCATATGTCTTCTTATTTCCATCAACAGCCTTATCCTTTTCAAAAGTTTCAAGTGACCTTCGGAATTGGTAAGAAATTGGTTTTGTGAACCAGCAATGGGGTCGGGTATTTATGTACTTTGTTTGATTTTTTTTTAATCTAAGAGACTTCCGGTCAGATTCTAAAAATTGATATTTGTGTTTGAAGGGTTGAAGTTATAAAATGGCCTTAAGAAATGAGTATTTTTAAAGATCTAGCTTTTTTAAATGATTTTAAATAAAAAAAAAATTATCACCCCACCAAATTTCAACAAGGTATAAATACAGTGAAAGCTCTATTTGCGGATAGCTACGATAAGCGGAAAATTCCCTTAAACGGACATATTTTTCCGAACCAACTCTTTTCTCGAATTTCTCATATACAAATTGCGTTCCTTTATAGTTTATACGGACACTCCTTAACTGACTCGGGCACTTATTTTTGCTCATTTCAAATAGAAAACGTCACAACAAACGGACACAATGGAAGAAGCAAAGGATCTGTTTTCTAAACAGTTTCGAATTTTTGTTTTCAATACAAAAGCAAATTTCTAATAACCAAACAGATTACTGTTGCTTTGAGAGATAAGTACGGATCTCCTGGGTAACTATAAATTAACTTTAGTTTAGAGTGTGTCATTCCTATTTCTCTCCCGCGTTTCGGCATTGTAAATGTCTAACAGCTCTTATTTTCGAAGTAACTTTATTTTGCGATGCCAAAAAGAGTAGGTTGCCATTGGGCAATCTTTCTCTTTACGACAGCTCTGATAACCAGACAAAAAAGAGGTGACGGAGTGTTCGCTTAATTATTGTAGCTTTCACTGTACCAGGCTATCAAGTATGCCTAAGACTCAGAAGTTCTATAGCCTAGCCTATTTGACTGGTGCTAAAGTGAAGAGTGTGAAGTATTTGTTGATCTTTAAAAAATATTTTTTTTTTTTTTTTGCAATAAATTGGCATTTAATTTTTTTTGAAAAACACCCACTACGTTCATTTAACAACGGGTGAGAACTTTTTATTAACATATCTTACTTGCGATTGTATTTCCAACAATAAATCAAGGAAAACAATAAGAAGGTACAGAACCAAGATTAACAGTAACCCGAACCAGTACTACTGCTAACAATCTATGAATAGAAAAAAACGTCCAATTTCTGTAACTTCACCCGAAAAAATGTACACACAGAATAACAAAAAGGAGAAAAGCTCAACCGCTCTTTTAAAGGATATGACACGGAAAGATCTAGAAAATCTATTTGATACGAAGCAACAACATCTTGCTACAAGAGCCGATATAGAGGAAGTTCGGGTTGACATTAACGCTTTAAAACGTGAGAATGGTGATCTAAGAGAATATGTGCATTCCCTACAGGCGAAAGTCGGTTTCTTGGAAAAGCAAATTGAACAAATGCAAATGCAGACCACCGAAAAAAATCTGATCTTCAGAGTTGAAGCCAACGAGCAGGTTGAACAAAAGGATGAAGTTACGGAGCTCTGTGTGCAACTGTCAAACGATCATGCCAATAACATCATTGAGGAAATAAAACAAGTTAAATCTTGGAATACAAAATATAAAAACTTTATTGTTAAACTGAATAGTAAAGAAACTGTATACACCATTTTGAAGAACACTTCTAAGCTGAAAAAACAAATATCTCGGTCCAAAAAGATTATCCCAGGAGCATCAGAATACGAAGGGCACATTTGCTGCATGTAAGAAAACTAGTTAAACGCGAATGAAGTAACGCAAAAGTTAGTTTGAAAGACGAAAAATTGTTAATAGACGGCAGTGAATACACCTGGGATGATGCAATAGGCCTTAGATATGGAGCAGAATGTGGGTTTGCAAAATTAGCACAATTATTAAATCTTCCCGACGACTTCTTCAGGGTATGTTTACCAAAGCGCAATGAAATTGTTATGAATGACAGTACGGTGACAGAAGCAAGATTGTCATGGAGGACACAGATAAAATTAATTTAAATTTATACATGCGAATATTAGCGTACAATGTGGGAGGACTAAATAACAAACTATGTTATCCAAGATTTTTTAAATATTTATTGGACTTTGAATTTATTTTTTTATTTGAAACTCATTTACTGGAGGAACGAAATAAGGACTTTGAAAAATATTTTTCACAATATACTTGCTGTTGGATACCAGCTATAAAGACAGCGATTAAAGGACGAGCAAGCGGCGGTACTCTTATCGCAATAAACAAAAATATATCTTCAAAATGCGAAGTTAAAATAAACGACCATACCGGCTGCATAGTATTTAAAATAATGAATAAAACACTATATATAGTACCAATATACATTAATTGTAACAACTGGCAACAGGAATATGATAAGCTCTATGATTTTTTATGTACACTTAGAACCAACAATATAATGATAATAGGTGACTTAAATGCGAGAACGAGTGATTTAGAAGCGGAAAACGGTTTTGGATATCCAAAAAGAATAAGCAAAGATTTAAAAATTAACAATGAAGGCAGACAAATAATTGAGCTTTGCAATGATTTTGGTTTGAGCATTTTGAATGGCTGTGTGGAAGGGGATAAAGGTGGAGAGTATACTTTTGTTGGACAGCAGGGAAACTCTGTAATCGACTACGGACTTATTGGAGGAGAGTGGTGTTCTATTGTAAAAGATTTTGTGGTTGGAGATATCACATACTCCGAACATTTTCCAATTCTTCTGACGATTGAAAGTAGTGAACGCCTTGATATTCTTGCGGGATTTGAAAGAGGTGACAAAAATGTTCTGAAATGGAGAACTTCTACAAAAAACACGTTTTATAATAAGATGGATGAGATGTTAGTTAATTTTGAAAGTACATCGTCATTGAAATATGTACCAATCTGCGACCTAGAAAAAATGATTTGCGATGCAGCGAGCCTAATGAGAAAATCAAATGGGTTAAAGAAAAAGAATGATTGGTATGATGTCTCATGTGAGAAGTTAAGGAGGAAATCACTGACTCTACTAAATCTACTTCGTAAGTACGAAATTCCAAGTATAAAGAGGGAGTATATGGAGGTTAATAAACTTTACAAGAAAACATGCAAGGAAAAGAAAAAGATATTTGATGAAAAATTGGCCCTTTCCCTGAGTCAATGTAGAGACTCGGCAGAGTTTTGGAAAATTACGAGGAAGATAAATGGTAATGTCAATTCAGCAGATACAACAGCAGTATCATTGCAAGCGTTGAGTGAACATTATGCAACGCTACTTCATTCCTCACAGCAATTGTCATGGAGCTATGCCCAACCCCTTATCGAGAACGAATTACTTGATGGCAAAATTACTTCAATTGAGGTGAATGAAGTCCTACAGTGTCTCAAAGATGGAAAAGCAGCGGGGTCCAACGGAATACCCGCTGAATTCTTTAAATACAATACGGCGAGGTTCAAAGAAAAACTTACAGAGGCGCTGAACATTCTCCTCACATTTGGAACTTTTCCTGATCATTTTTATGAAGCACTTATAAGGCCTATTTTTAAGAAGGGAGACGCTGAAGACCCAAAAAATTACCGTGGAATTTCTTTCCTAAATGCACCGCTAAAAATATTCACAATGATTCTGTATGAAAGACTTAACAACTGGGTTCAAGTGGAGAACAAACTGAGTGAATTTCAAAGTGGTTTTCGCAAAGGATATTCCACAGTCGACAACATTTTTGTTCTACGTTCACTCGCACAATGGAAGCTCAATCAAAACAAAAAACTATATGCCTTTTTTGTCAATTTCAGATCGGCTTTTGATTCGATAAATCGGAAATCCTTGTTTTATAAACTGTTCAATCTAGGAGTGTCAACGAATTTTGTTCGTACTATAGAGAAGTTATACCAACAAACTACAGCATTCATTTATAACGGCAAGGAGAGATCAGAAAGGATTGAAGTAAATCAAGGAGTACGACAAGGATGTAATCTTAGTCCACTACTCTTTGCACTATTTCTAGACGATATAGTGCAGTGGCTGCCTTGCGGAGTGGAGTTTGGTAGTTTAAGGATAAAAGTCATTATGTACGCAGATGATATAGTAATTCTTGCTGAATCCCCCGTGGCCCTACAAATGATGATAAATAAGCTAGAAGGTTATTGCAAAGTATGGAATTTGATCGTGAATATAGAAAAATCAAAAGTAATGGTCTTTAAGAATGGTTCAGGAAAAATCACAAATGATGAGCATTGGAAATATGAGGGAAACGTTCTGGAAGTAGTTAAATGTTACACATACTTAGGAATGGAGTTTACGTTTAACTTAAACCTTGAAAAACATCTTACAATGAAATTAGATAAAGCTAAATCTGCAATATGTATGAACTGGCAAAAAGTATTTAGTAATCGACTTATCCCAGTAAACCTTAAGTATCGAGTTTTTAATGCTACGGCGCAAGCAATCTTGTTCTATGGGGCCCAGGTATGGGGACTGGGGAGTGCAGAAATTTGATCAAGTGGAATACTTACTTCGCTTTTACCTAAGAAGGATATTTTGTTTACCGGTAAATACGCCCAAGTATATGTATTATTTGGAAACTGGCCTTCCGACAATGTTCATATCGACGCTGAAGATGAATGCCGATTATACACAGAGAGTACTACACATGGACGAATCGAGGCTACCTAGACAGATTATGGAGTATGCAATACGACAAAAAACATTACTGGTAAAAGAGTGGAATTCATTAGCTGCGAACTGTGGAATTACATTAAATTGGTCATTAATGAATGGTGTTCAGTGCAAACGTGCGCTTTACGAAGTTATAGCAGTCACCGATGAGAACGAAAGATACTCCACTCCTACATCGAAAAAGCCAGATCATCAACGGAGAGACGGTACTATTCCAAGTGTATCTATAATCTCAACGAAAACAACTATTTCAACAGCAATTATAGCAGCCTCATCATTGGAATTATCTTTAAAATAAGGGGAGAGTTAGTCAAACTAAATTGGATGCCACATCGCAGCGACAGATCGGAAAATTGCAGTCTCTGCAATTTGCAAGAGAGAGAAGATATAAAACACCTTATTGGCGTTTGTCCGATGTTAGCAGAGATAAGGCGTTTCCACTTTGGAAAGAGTTTGTTGCAAGCTGATGAGATTACTGGTTTCCTGAACGGTGCACATTGGATGCGATTATACGAGTTTTGCAAGGAGTCACTATCATATAGGTCCCGAATCTACACCGAAAGCTTTTGAGCCATGATCTTATATCAACAAAGTGCATGCTGTTTTAAATTGCTAACAGTTACAATTTGTCTATATTAATGAAAATTCGATTTAATTTTGATTTAACTAATCTAAAAGTCCAAACAAAAAAGAATAAATGTTCTAACTTAACTATAAAAGCAAAGTTTGATTTAACTAATCTAAAAGTCCCAGAAAGAAAAAAAAAAAAAAAATTGTTTAAACTAAACTAAAAGTCCATAACCATTTTGTTTTAACTAAACTAAAAGTCCTTTATTATTTTGTTTTCACTAAACTAAAAGTCCTTCAAACAAAACTGATTCAATTTTTTCTAATATCTAATTCTAAAATTCAAATTCTAAAAAAATGTAAAAATCACATATGTCATCCATAATTTGCATTTAATTTTTGTTTCTTCTATCTTTATAAAAATAGTAATACCTACATTTTTTTTTGTTTAGAAAAATAATTACTTACTTCTTGATAATTTTTTGTTAAAATAAAGCCACTCAGGCAGACGACATTTTATGTCATGTCTATATATGTAATTTATTCACGAATTTGTTAAAATTATTTAATGTAATATGTAATTTTATTTGAATAAACAATATCTAATCTAATCTTAATAAATTTTAATTAAAAAATATTCTATAACAAAGTGAGGTGACCACGATCTACTATACCTAATATATGAAAAAAAAATGTTTGGTAGTGTGGCCATCGGGAGTGGATTTGTTCAAAATTATATTCGGAGTTTGCCATCAACTGTATTTTCTAATGCGGTACAACGTCCGCTGGGCTTAGCCTATGGAGAGTTACACTCAATTTTTTTAAATTAATTTATGGTGAAACGAAGTTCACCGGGTCATCTAGTAAATTTATATTATTGCTCATTACATTCTACACAAAAAAGATTTAGCCCAGTCAACGAAGGGAAAAATATGCCTCCACCTCAAAATAAATTCAACAGTTTTGAAACTTGGCACACTTATTCAGAATGGTCTAGAGATGTTGTGTAAAAAAGTCCCCATGAATCCGAGGCGAGCTCTAGCGGCAGGAATGTGCAACATATTTATTTTTCGGTTTTTCGTGTTTATCATAGAAATTATTTGTCTTATCAAAAAATAATCGGGGACAAAAGAATAGCTTATAAAATTCTCTACAATAATGATTATAACCAAATTTTTCATATCTGTTATAGTTAAAAGGTTATTTGGCTCCAAAAATTGGTAATTTTTTCAATTACCCAAAAAGCACTGCATTTTGTACTCTCAAGTATGAAATGCGGTGTTAGCGCTAGCATTTTAAGCGTTCTACTGTCTGAGCACCCAAGGATTTTGCCAAGCCCGTTAATATATTTCAACATCTACTATATATATATCCTCCAAACCCCATTTCAGAAATCTTAAAAGCAAGTTACAGAAAGCAGCAAAGTCGATAATATTGGCTTTTACACGGCTGTCCCCTTATTCATGCAGAATGGGATTCATAGATTCAATGATTTTTTGTTGTATTCTAAGAAAAAAATGAATAAACATACGTCATTCTTGGTATGGTGAATGCTTGAATATCGATCATATATTATAAATCCTTAAAATGTTTTCACTAGAGCCGTATTTCATACTAAAGCATATAAAATGTAGCGCTTTTTAGGAAATTTAAAAAAGTACGAACTTTTGGCGCCAAATAACTTTTTAGCTATAAGAGATATGGAAATTTTGGTCATATTTAATATTTTAGAAAATTTCATAAGCTATCTTTCTTTCTCAGAAAATTTTTTGATAGGACAAAAAATTTCTAAGATAAATGCGAAAAACCAACAACTACAAATGTTGCACGTTCCTGCCGCTAGAGCTCGCCTCAGATTCATTGGGACTTTTTTACACAACATCGCTAGACTATTCTAAAGAAGTTTGCCAAGTTTCAAAACTGTTGAATTTTTTTTTGAGGTGACGGCATTTTTTTTCCTTCATTGACTCGACGTAACGAAGTAAATTATTTTATTAAATACGCTCTTTTTGCATATTACCAATAATAATAACCTATTTACTCTAGATACTGTAAAAAATTATACCATCCTGAAATCTATATTTGTTGCGCCAAATTTTTAAAAAGTTTGCCACCAGGGTTTCCATACGAATTTTTTATAACAGAGATGCTTAAACTTTTTAAGCTCAAAGGGTACCTTTTCCAATTTTTGTAATTAAAAACAATTTTTTTTTTTAATAAAAAAGTCCAAGAGCTAAAAAAATATTCTACCAACAATGTTTTGGTACCAATAGTGTAGAAAATTGCTGCAAAAGAAAATCGATGGAATTCATCCATTTGTGTTCGTGGCATTCAAAAATGTAAAGTACGTAAAATAACAGTACACTGAACAAAAAAATGCACATATTTTGAGTACCCTTTTTAATAAAAAGTCCAAGAGCTAAAAAAAATATTCTACCAACAATGTTTTGGCACCAATAGTGTAGAAAATTGCTGCAAAAGAAAATCGATGGAATTCATCCATTTGTGTTCGTGGCATTCAAAAATGTAAAGTACGTAAAAAAACAGTACACTGAACAAAAAAATGCACATATTTTGAGTACCCTTTGAGATAGCCCATTTTTATTTCGACTTTCAGAGCAGTCATAAAGTGGGCAAAACGCCGCTTCACCCTTATTCAATGTTTACCGGACACCTTGTATGAATTTAAGTTTCTGTATTAGAAAAGTTTATGTGTGTACCCCTTCCAAATTCTTCTCTGGATCAGCCCCTGGTGTAGAAAAGGAGCACTATTTTGTACAAGCATACGTCATTCTTATCATGGTCAATGCTTGAGTGCCGATCCTATTTTAAACCCTTAAACCGTTTGTGCTAGTATCGCATTTCATACATTAGAATATAAAATGTAGCGCTTTGGAGCCAATTTAAAAAAGTACCTGCTTTTGGCAACAAATAACTTTTTAACTATAAGAGATATGGAAATTTTGGTTATAATTAATATTGTAGAAAACTTCATAAGCTATCTTTCTTTCTCAGAAAATTTTTTGAAATGACAAATAATTTCTAAGACCAAAACGAAAAACCAAAAAATAAAAATTTTGCAAGTTCCACCGCTAGAGCTCGCCTCGGATTCATGGGGACTTTTTTACACTTCATCACTAGACCATTCTGAATAAGTGCGCCAAGTTTCAAAACTGTTTATTTTTTTTTTAAAGTGAAAACCTTTATTGACTGGACTAATTGTATCATTCTTTTTCCAAGATATAACAAATTATTTCAAGAAAACACTGAAGCACTTAATTATTCTAATGTTGACATTTTTGCCTCAAACAAAATGGTGACAAATCATCACTTTTTCTCTGTACAAAAGATCATGTATAATGGCCATCTAGATTAATTGTATATTAAAATCTATCAGAAAAAACCACTCAAATTGGGGGTTCGAAAGAAAGTGTAAACAGTTTTGAAAAATTAGGAGAATTTTAGGGGATTTTGAACAAAATGTGCTTGAAAAATTGAAATGTTCTTCAACCTAGTTACTATACGGGAATTTTTATATGGGACGCGTACATTATTTTTACAGCATTAGATAACCAATTATTTAAGCTTTTACATAATGTTTACCAATCCGCTGAATAGAAAATGCCATCCGATCCACCTCCACGAAGAAATTCTTGAAATGCGACACAATTCCGAACTAAGATTTGGTGGCAATTTTGTAGCAGCTAAAGAAGTTGTAGAAAAAATGGGTTTGCAGTTGGTAGTCCCACGGAATGTCAAAAAACAGAATAATCGATATAATTACGAAGGTGGGTACGGAAGAATATTTTCGTCGGTCTATTTACGTTCCTTTTTTGGACTATTTATTGATGCAGTCTTGACCATGGTGAATTGCTTTCCAAAATTCAAAATATTTTGCCAGAAAAATCTTTCAAACTTGAAAAGGAAGAAATAAAAAGGACTGTTAAAGAATTTGCTCAGGAATGGCCAAATTATACAGGATGTCTGGATTATTTTTTAGCCAAATTGAGGATGTGACGCATGTAAAAATGTATATTGAGTTTAAAGCATTCTACAGTTTTATGTTTTTTCTTTCGAAATTTGTTTGCAAGCAATATTTTTGAAGCACGGTTATAGCGTTATAGGAAAAAATGACACGAGACAAAAAATATATTTTTTTTTTCTTTAAAGTCCTCATTTCTATAGATAATTTTTTTTTTGAGTTAATCAAATGAAATAGTCAGATAGCTTGTCTTTTCAGCTTCGATTTAATTTTTTGTATGCATGGTTTATCTGACTTTGAATAAAAAAAAATATACTTTTAGCTTTTATGACAAATATCTCAGCAAATAATGACGTCATAAAAAATTCAAAGACAGTTTCGGATGTTTGAGAAAGCAAGATTACAAGATTTTTTTAAGGTTTTTTAGAAACTATTTTTTTTTACTCTTCGCCGTTAATTTAAAAAAAAAGTCCCTAAGAACGAAAAAAAATATATTCATCTAACCGTTTTTCCTCCCAAATTTTCAAAGTCTTACAAACTCAGTTAAATGGACAAACTGTGTTTTTCCTAAACAATGCGTAGTCTTCATCAAAATGACAAGAAAACTTTTTTCAGAGCTTTACATTAGTTAGATACTTTCTTGACTTGAAATTGAATAAAAACTAGTTTAAGTACCTACATTAAAAAAAATCTAATTTCAAAAAATTTTCAAACAAAAAGTTTTGATTTTTTTTAAAATCCTCTGGTGAATTTATTTATTTATTTATGTGAACATGAGTACCTAAATGGTTTTAAATTCCAAAAGTCTATATGCGATGTCATGTGACTTAATTAACATCGATTTTTTAACTTTGATGAGAGACATTTTACGAATGTTCATTATGTCTACGCATATTTTTAAGGAAATTTGATGTACCTTTACACCTAAATTTACATATCAACCCCATTTTATTGTAAGTGTTAGCAAAGAAACGAAGAGTAGATACAGAAAACACATGGTGTTAGTATTTTCGCATAAGTATTAAAACCAACCATGCCAAACATCAACACTAAATTATTATTGACAATTATACACCTAAATGCTAAAATCATATTCGAATAGTGTGAATGTTTTTTCCAGAAAAAAAGTTTAAATTAATATTGTGTCACTAACAAACGGTGGTTATAGGGCTCCAATGCATAGGACATACCAACCTTTAAAGATATTCCTCCAACAAACATATATGACCTATGAACTATGTATATACCTATATAAGTTATAAGCTTATTAATTTTATATTTTTAATTAAATTATTTTTGAATCATTTTAATTAAAAATCTGTGTTTTCACTCACATTATTATTATTGAACTTAAAGTTCCTATAGGTATTGGTTAAAATCACGCCATTCAAATTAAAATTAAAAACAAAAATAAAACCTTAACAGTAAATAATATAACATTTAATTAAACTAATTATTTGAAGTGGATCCAACAGAGAAAAAAAAATATTAAACACAAAAAATAACAATATTTCATTCGTTTCCCATTACCCCCCATTAGTGAATTAAACTTAATTAAAATTGCTTCCCCAACAAAACCATTTGTGTGGCAGTCAATTATAAATTTCAATTTACACATACTTATACAAACGCATGTACATAGTAGGTACCTATCTATCCATATACATAATTCGCCGGCTTAAAAAGTATTTAAAATAAACGTCTAGTAGGCATACATATTTGGGTATACCTAGGTTGGTATACCTTACCTCTGCTTATACCCTACTTTGGCTCTATAATACAAATTATCTAAACTCATAGGCATACTTTGCCTATACCTACCTACCTACCTGTATAGGATTAGATACCTAGGTATAGGTATAGGTAGATGAATATTTATAAATTCATAATCAGCTGTGATTAGAAAGGCTTGGTAGGGGCAGGGGGGGGGCAAATACATAATTCACCATAATTTAATGCTAACCAAATATTGAGTGTCTAATGTAGAGCTCCAATTTACCAAATCCCCAACGGGCTTCAATAGCTAGATAGCTATATATGTACCTATATAGGTATAGGTATAGGTATCTTTGTCTCTATACCATTTAACCATTCCCCCATTTTAAATCGAGTGACAGAGACAGGCAGAGATGTCTGTATAAAGTGAGCTTTCAGACTATACATCTAACTAATGCCATTAATTAAGAGCCCAATTTAACGCGCACAAACCGAACCGACCGACCCGACCGATCCAGCATTAAAGGCAAAGGCAACGTCAAGCCAAAAGTGCTGTATAAATACATAAAGTATCTGCCAAAGAAATTGTTAACTCACCGCACACACACACTTTCACAAATATAAATCAACTTACATTAAATCCTCATTAACTGGCCAAATGATTATTTTCCTCCGACTTCTTACCCATAACCTACAACAGTAGCAGAATCAGCCTTCTAGTTGACGAACAAAAAAAAACTCCCAAAAGATACACATAAAGTAGGAAAGATACATAGGTACATACACCTATAAAAAGCCATTAGTCACCCTAAATAAATGGAAACACAACCGAATTAATTTACGGAAACAAGTTTATATTCTAGGACTTGGTTTGATGGTAGAGGAAGGTAGGTGTTGGTTATAAGATGAGGACGAGCTAACAAAAAAATTACGAAACACCCTGCCTTTTCTCTCCAAAAGTTCTCAAAAAACACCGCCGCTATTTGCCGAAGTGAGATGCACAGAAAAAATACTCAGGTAAACCAGCAGAACCAGATCCGTCAATGTTAGATGTTTTCGCCCCATTTTTGTTCGCAGCCAAAGCCAGCGCCATGATTGTTTCGCTGACGCCGCCGACGGGCAAGATTGAAAATGAAATTGAGAAATATAAATTCGTGCGTGTAAGTATCTTCACTCCATACAAAGAAGAACCTTCACTATACAAACTACAAGGTTGAATCGCATCCAGTATCAACAGAGAAGATTTCGTCTACTCAACTTACCTAACTTCCTTTTGGGGCGAATTAATCTTCGACAGTATCTGTGGTTTGTCTCTGAAAAAATAATGAAACGCATGCGTTGCTTCCTCCAAAGAGAAAGAGAACGGTTAACTGGATTTCCCCTTCTTTTTGTCAGAAAACAGAGGCGTGGCTTATCAGAGATAAGAACGTATCACCGTTAAGCTAGACTCTATTGATGCACCTTGGGATGGGTTCGCCACTTACCTGTGTGTGCGACATAGCATTGTCCCGCTCGGGGAAAATACAGCTATCTCGTGTTGCCATGCAACATTTGTTTATGTTTACACAATGGTTGCCATAACGAGCGGGGAGTGTTAAAAAGAAAACAATAACAACAAAAAAGAATACCGTTCAGACGGACGAGCTTCTTCTGCTACCGCTATTCTGAAATGACGTTTTCGTTTAGTCACCTACATACGTATAGTGTAGTATGTTGTGTGGCCTTTGGCATATCGTCCTGTACCAAAAACTTCACCGCCAGCCGTCTTCACATCCTTGTCCACCTAGGACCTAGTCCTGTTGTTTCAGAGGAGGTGAATTGAGTCCCCCCATCAGGAAATGGTACGAGGTGCCTATACCTCCTCATGTGTTTCTATGGTAGGACGAGTCTTCCATTTTTAATGCGCTCGCTGTCATGCTTTGATTATTTAATTTTCTGGTCTTCTAATTTAATTTTACGATATACCTATGTATATACCTACATGCGACCGTTTCGGGTGATGGTGGAGTCTATGATGTGGCAGCGCGACGGTGCGGTGACGGGTTTTACTGATGGGTGGCTTTAGCCTAGCTTTCGAAGATGCATCAATTGCATGGTTTGGGAGGATAAATTGAAGAGTGCTGCGCGCTCTGATGATGGTCCTGGATGGTAGTGTGGAGAGTTTATTTTTAATTTTGATTTCGTTTCCACCCATCTTTGGGTTTGGGGTCCTTCGTATGCTGAATTTCTGATGATGCAACTACGTGTGGGGATGAAAATACTTATACACTAAACCAGGACCTGGACCAGCAGTAGGTATTCTATGGATGTTGATGGGGATGGCAGATGGATGGACGTATATGTATAGATTCTCAGAGGATGATGAAGACTTTTTTTTATATATTTTGTCATTACCTTGGAGGTGAACATTGTTTGATTTTAATTTTACTTAATGAGATATGTATATCTCAGATAAATTGATAGTAATTTTATTTGCCTGCAAGGGCGGTTTGTATCTTTTTTATCTAGACTTTTGGTTGGTAGGTGTATAGGAATTGGTACCTAGGTAGGTTTGTATGTAGTGAGTAAGTGAGTATACCAACAGACATGGAAGTGAAAGCGGGACAATTAGTTTTTGAGTAATTAATTAGGCTTTTAGGTTTATGATGAACAGAAAAGGTAATTGTAAAATTCATAACAGGACCTGTGATAAAAAATTGCACAAGTCAGGATGGTATTTGTAGTGAGGAATGCGCTAAGAAACCGATAAATGATCTCGGGTCTATATAATCCACATCAAAGCCATTTTCCAAAACATAGGCTTATATGTGCGCATGCTCCAACCAATTAAACTGACATTCTATCAAGTATGGGTTTTACTCTGAACGGAGCTGACAGAGTTTTTTTTGGAGTACACACACTTTTTGAGCGGGGGCTTCAACGCTAAAGTCGGGAGACAAAACATCTATGGTGGATAACCTGGTAGCCAGATCCTGCAAGATAGGTATCACAAAAGAGATAACTGATTCTGACTATTTGAATTTGGACCAGCTCGTAATACGAAAATGATAAAAGAACTATATTCGTAGGCTACCAAAACTTGGGATCTACACAGGAAACAAAACGATCTCTAATCTCTTACCAGTTGAACTACCAACCAAATTGACCAAGGGGCAATCGTAGCAAGAGTTTTGAGTGGTAATATCCATCTTTGGAGTTGTGACATTTTGAAGGAAAAATCATGACATTGAATTTTTCCTTTTACGGAAAAGTTCAGAGCTCAACCGAAGAAATGCGATTTTTGGTGTCTAACTATGTACCAACATAATATACCTACTTAGAGTTTCCAGAAAAAACAGAGAGCGTCTAGGTGGGAAGTTCTCTACCTGGAGTTTACTTATCACAACTGCCAAAGATCAATAGTTTCTATATTGCCATATAGCATCGACAAATCAGCTGAAACCAGCGTAACTTCCAACCACCTCAGAAACAGAACCTATGGTATAAAAATGACAAACAACACAGGAAAAAGTTGACTGAAGTTGTTCATGTGAACTTTTTCAACGTACTACAAGATTATTGGAGGGAAAATATCAAACCAGATTTACATACATGGAGGGAAAGAAGATCCTACGTTCGAAGATACGCAGCCTCCCGACTCAAGAATATTGAAGAATCTCACGTGTATCATGTAGCTTTTTATCTAAGGCTGAGGTAGCTCACCGGGCTTCCGGTGCAATTGGTTAAAATCTCAGATGATCCTGGTTAGCAGCTCAGTACAACTGATAAAAATCTTAGTAAAACTTGTAAAAACTGCGGATGAATCCGGTAAAAATCACAGTTAACTGGTAAAAATCTCAGTACTACTTGTAAAAATCTGGGAAGAATCCAGTAAAAATCACAATAAATATGGTAAAAATCTCAATACAATAATTGGTAAACATTTCGAATGAATCCGGTAAAAATCTTGGACAGTTCCGGAAATATTGGCACTTGGTTCTTTCCTTTACAAGACCCCTTACCACTAGTGGGGGGAAGTCCTTATCGGCCTAGTTGAGCTATGGTATTGTTTAAGGTGATTTTGATTTTGACACTGATCTTGCAGTTTGTATAGCGGTCTCTTATAGCACTTTCCGACTGAACCATGTGGGAGATGTTCAAAGGGTAGACATGTGCATTCAAGAGGACACAAGCGTCCACAAGCTTTGTTTCAAAGCGAACCTCTGTCTATCAACTCCTACTCTCACCTCCCCGCGGTGAACATCGGGTGCCTAGTACCTTTAACTGAAGATGGGGTTCCAATCCCTGTGGACGGTTTTAGGGGGCAGCAAACGAGAGAGGGGGGGAGGAGTGTTCCCACTAAGGCACTTCTCCTTCATCCAGGCGGCAGCGGAAGAATTCTCAAGATGGAATCAACGGTGGCGTCTACAGTTCCAGTTAGGCTGAACTACTTAGTGAACACCTTATACGGGCTACTACGACATATTCGGAGCTCAGGCCTATAAGGAGCTGTTAATCCGGCTCCCCACCCTTGGAGTTATATATATAGGGTCTGGTCCTCCAGGTGGGGGTCGTGCCGTCGGGGTGACTTCCCGGCCACGTAAAGCTATTTTTAGTTGCGAAGCATCAACAAGTCTCGGATACGGACGGATTTACTGTTGACGAACCTAGCAAACGAAATAAGGACAACGAACTTTGGATCTGCACGTGGAATGTTCTGTCTCTCTATAGACCACGTGCAGCCGAACATTTAGCGGAGGCCCTAGACTGCTACAAAGCAGACATCACCGCCATCCAAGAAGTGCGATGGGATGGGCCGGGCAAAAGAAAACTGAAAGACTGCGATGTATACTACGGTGACTGTTACCGACCACAAGGGCAGCGTCTTTTTGGATGTGGATTTGTTGTTAGAGGCAGACTGAGGCAAGAGGTCTTGAGTTTCAATTATGTGAACGAGCGCCTCACGACAATTCGCATCAAGGCTAAATTCACCAACATCAGCCTGATATGCGCGCATGCCCCCACAGAGGAGAAAGATGACGACACCAAGGACGAGTTCTACGAGCTCCTGGACAAGACATATGAGTAATGCCCTAGCTATGACATTAAAATTGTCTTGGGTGATTTTAATGCCAAACTAGGAAGAGAAGACGTCTTTGGTGGCACAATCGGAAGATACAGCCTGCACGACACCACCTCCGATAACGGACTCAGGCTAATCGACTTTGCTGCGGGGCGAAACGTTGTGGTAGCTAGTACGCAGTTCCCGCATCTCGATATTCATAAGGGGACATGGCGAATTCCTGGTCAATCAACCGCCAACCAAATTGACCACATTGCGATCGACGCAAGGCACTCCTCCAGTATCAAGGATGTCCGAACGTTCCGAGGAGCCAACGTAGACTCGGACCACTACCTCGTTGTAGCAAATGTAATGCTACGGATATCCAAAACAGGGAAATACTGTCAAGAAGTTCAACGTCGGACGGCTACAGTCGCAAGAAATCGCCAGGTCCTTTTCCGATCGAGTCTCTCGCGCCCTCTTAACTAGTCCTCTGCCGCCATCTGCAAACATCGAGAACCAGTGGAAAAACTGCCAGGAAGCCATCAGAGATGCCGCCTCTGACGTGCTGGGCTTCGCACGACCACCACAGCGAAACCCCTGGTTCGACGAGGAATGCCGGTAAGTACATGCAGCCAAACAACAGGCATACAAAGCGGCGCTGCATAGAAGGACCAGAGCTGCTCGCGAGCTCTACGAGCAGAAGAGGAAAGAGGAACACAAGCTTCTCAGAAAGAAAAAGAAAGAGCATGAGAAGCGCGCGATCGAGGAATTAGAGGGATGCCACTGCAGGAATGAAGTTCGGAAGTTTTACCAAAAAGTAAAAAGAACCTCCCAAGGTTACAAACCCCGAACCGAAGCCTGCAAGGACGATCAGGGGAACATCGTGGTGGAAACGCAGTCGGTGCTGAGGATATGGAAAAATCATTTCTGCAAATTGTATAACGGCGATGACGAACCGAATTCCGCTACCATGCAAATTGCACCATTCAACCTGGACGACGTAGGCCAACAATTCCGTCCACCCGATCTTGACGAAGTGAGGATAGCCATATCTAAACTTAAGTCCAATAAAGCTGCTGGAGCTGATGGCCTTGCGGCTGAGCTATTCAAAGCGGCTGGCGATGAATTGGTTAGGAGTATGCACCAGCTCATCTGTAAAATATGGTCGGAAGAAAGCATGCCCGATGAATGGAACCTCAGTATTGTTTGCCCGATCCTCAAGAAAGGCGATCCTCTGGACTGCACCAACTACAGAGGCATCAGTCTTCTTAATATCGCCTACAAGATCTTCTCTGCCGTACTTTGTGAACGCCTGAAGCCATTCGTCAACAACCTGATAGGTCCATATCAGTGTGGCTTTAGGCCAGGGAAGTCCACCATCGACCAAATATTCGCACTACGGCAGATCTTGGAGAAAACCCAGGAGTTCCAAATCGATACCCACCACCTTTTTATCGATTTCAAGGCCGCGTATGACAGCATCTATAGAGACGAGCTATATAGAGCAATGTCTAGTTTTGGCATCCCTGCCAAACTCGTCCGTTTGTGTAGGATGACGATGGAGAATGCACGCTGCTCCATCAAGGTCGGCAAAGACCTCACCGACACCTTTGATGTCAAAAAAGGTTTTAGGCAAGGCGACGCGCTGTCATGCGACTTCTTCAACATCGTTCTTGAAAGAATAGTGCAAAACTCTCACGTCAACACCAGAGGCACAATCTTTCAAAAGTCCGTCCAATTACTCGCTTACGCTGACGACATTGACATAATCGGACGAACAAAGCGTGATGTCAGTGGTGCTTTTGTGAGCATTGAGAAGGAAGCCAAGAAGATGGGTTTAACGGTGAATGAAAGCAAAACAAAATATATGCTGTCCACAAGAAAGGACACCCAACACCGACGTCTCGGACAGAACGTCACTATAGACAGCTATAATTTTGAGGTAGTCAGAGACTTTGTCTACCTAGGATCCGCTATAAACTCAGCGAACGACACCAGCGCTGAGATCAAACGAAGAATTACTCTTGCCAATCGCTGTTTCTTTGGGCTAAGAAGGCAATTGAGAAGCAAAGCCCTCTCTCGAGCAACTAAACTGTCCCTGGTATAAGACGCTTATCATCCCGGTCCTGATGTATGGTGCAGAGGCATGGACACTGCTAACAGTGGATGAGAACGCGTTAGGCTGTTTTGAGAGGAAAATTCTCCGGGTGATTTTTGGTCCCGTCTGCATAGATGGGGAATGGAGAAGAAGATACAACAACGAACTGTATGGGCTGTACAGCGACACCGACCTAGCCACAAAAGTGAAAAGCCAACGACTGAGATGGCTGGGTCATCTAGAGCGAATGGACACCAATGCTCCGGCCCGGAAAGTCTTTGAATCCAACCCCGTGGGACAACGCAGTAGAGGTGGACAGCGTAAAAGGTGGCGCACGCAAGTGGAAGAGGACCTCAACCAACTTGGCGTGCGAAACTGGAGACAGCTAGCTAGAAACCGAGCCGGCTGGAAGAAGCTTGTTGGTTGAGGCCCTGTTCCACCCCGGACTGTAGCGCCACCTTAAGTAAGTAAGTAAGTATGTGGGAGTTGTAAGGCGACAAAGTGTACTTTTCTTAAAAGTTGTCCCTCGTTCTACCAAGTCATCATCTTTTAGAAAATATTATTTTCATCCACGTTGGCCAAGAAAGGTGGGTGCGGGGGACGGGCTTTGTTCAATTTATATGTCGTATTACTATCATTGCCCTTAGTGAACGGCAAAAGGTTGGTTGGCTGATACCATCTTGCGGAATTCATCATTCAGGTCCTATGAATTAAGCCATCCTTGTTAAGTGGATGATCGCTCCTGAATTTGCTTGTTGGATAAAACTCACCATTGATGCTCTTGATCGTCACCCATTTGCTGCTTTTGGTGCGGTTCTTCTTTTACACCTATTTTCATGTGAAATTCCACCACACCTAGTTCTTGTTGTTGTTGTCCTTCGGTGAGAGTGAAGAGAGAGTGTTTCGGTGGTGAAAATTTGTTAGGTAACCTTTGGCAATCAGCTGTTGGTTGCAGTGCAGCTCCAGGTGTGTACATGCTATCGGTGCATGTGGTTGGATGGGAAAGTATTTTCAACTTTTCAGGTGCGTAGTCGGGTGGGGGCATTAATGAAGTTAAGTATATGAGGCTAGGATTGGAACAGGTGCGTAGCTAAGTGAGGGAAGGGGGGGGGGAGGTAGTAAATGAAATGAATAAATATAATACAAAAAAAAACTTAGTTAATGGCTGTACACACCTCCAATCACCACTAATTAAGGAAGATAGTTTATTAAGCAATTAGAACCTTAAGAACAACATAAGGCCACTGTTTTTGATGGATTAATAATGAATCCCTTCAAAATGGGGGGGGGGGGGGGAGGGCAAGAATACGTTTTAAAAGAAAACAAAAACGGATGCTCTTATGTGCTACAAGAACTATCAAGCCATATTTCCCCTAATCGCGTCTCATTAAAGATCCAATCCAACTAACTGTGTGTACATCTTAAGACCTTCTGCAACACAATATCAGCATCAGGAGCTTTCCAAGGCGATGACTGAACTTGGGATCCTAAGAAAACTGATCTAGCTATATCACGTGAAATTGTATACTAAAAGGTGCGTGTAACTATGATTTAGATCATTCAAACTGTTCCAAACAGGGCACATAGGAGTATCTGCCTACAAAACTCGGCCAAAAGTCGATTTTTCAAGTGTCAAAATTGAAAGGGGAACTTTTTCCAGACAATAGCTAAGATCCCATGGAACAATAGGCTAAAATATTTTTTTTATTGCTCAACATATTTTGGCTGTGATATTAGTTCAAAGTCTTCGATTACGAATTTGTCACTTCTTTTTGCAATCAACCTTCAAAAAATTTGAAACATTTTATTAAATTATTTCTTAAAAATTTTGTGTAGTCTGATAAAATTTTTGGTATATAAAAATCAACAACAGATGTTCACTATTATATTGAGCCATTTTTACGACAAATAATTTAATATTTATATTTTTTTCGAATTTTTGTTCTAAAAATGCAAAAAAAAAAAACTATTTTTGTTGGTTCTTTTTCATTGGGAAGTAATTTTTTATAGATGTAGGTGGAATTGGGTTCTCATTTGTATATGGGTGGATAAAATAAACCATCAAGCTTCATTTTCAAAAAGAATCGGCTGCGGATTTTTGCGGATGTAGTTGTTTTTTGTCATATCGGATTCCCACTTTTATGCCCATTCAAACTGACTATTTGTGCTGTTATTTTTCTTTGGGATTTCATTTTTTTTTATTTTTTGGAGTTATTTGGTAATTATTTGTACAAAATATGGTTTAGCAAAGCTCCCTGTATTGATTAAAAAAAAAAATATTGGCTGCAACTTTGATCCTTTTTATCTTTTTTGTTCATATCGTATATCCGATTGTATGCATTTTTCTTGTTTCCAGTTGAAAAATTAAAAAAAAACTTGAATTTTTTTTTGTTTTAAAAGAGGGTAAATTTATTAAAAACGGTATTTATTACATGGTTTAAGATGAAAATATTGCAATCAAGACAAAAAATAATTTTGTCCAGTTCTTGCATACAAATACTCCTATGTGCAGAGTGAGGAACTAAACAAGGCAAGACAATATCATGTGATTTCTTCAAACTCATTCTGGATAAATACTGTACAGTAGAGGCCTTAATAGCCTATTGAATATACCGGAAAATGAGGGGTATAAAGGAACAATTACGTGCAAGGGTTTTTATTATTGAATATGTTTGTTTGGCCCATAAGCATGCTTAAAACCGAAAATGCTACTAAATTCACCCATGCGTTTCTGAGAGAATGGTCACACTGGCCACTTTTCAGTATTTTTGGTAGAGCTCGAAAACTAAGCCGAATTTGACAATTTTACATATAATACTTTTTGTTCAAAATTAAATTTTCTATTGGAAAGGATAGTTCAAAAAATTTTACGAAAAAATTTAAGCAGGAAAAGTAAACAAAAACCAAACTAAAAAAAATCAAAAAATCAAGGATATCTAATTTTTTTTTATAAATTGTGCATAACTTTTTTTGAAGCAAAGATAGGGTCAATACATGCAGAGAAAAAATAAAGTAGAGACTTAAGGGCTTAACTTAAGGAATTAACAGCGATATTCCCGTACAAACCTTATCATTTCGTAAAATTTTTCGCAGTTTTGGCCCGAAAGTCCCTTTCTCGGTACAATATGGCAAATTTCACTTTCGTAAAAATAATCGAAATAAAAATTTCGATATAATATGACATTAGAACTATAGAGAATTTAAAAAAAGGATATAAGTTCGCAATTTCGTTTTTCGGCTGTTTTTTAATGCTTTCAGACCTGCAGACCGAACGGCTGGTCCGATTAACATAAGATTTGGTACTAGTTGCTAGAAACGTTAAATTTGTCATAAAGTACCAAAAAATAGGCTTTCGGGCAAAAACTGTGAAAAATGATAAGAAATGGTAAAGTTTGAATGGATATATCTCAGTCAATTTTCAAATAATATGGCTTTTTTAACATGTCATATTAAAGCCTTAAGACTCTAGTTTACTGTGTTCATGCATGTCTTGAGCGTATCTTTGCTCCGAAAAAAGTTATGCGCAATTTAGAAAAAAATTTAAAAATCTTTGAATTTTTCGATTTTTTTTATGTTGGTTTTTGTTTACTTTTGCTGTTAATTTTTGTTTTTTAATTTTCCAAACTATCCATTTCGATAGAAAATTTAATTTTGAACAAAAAGTATTATATGTAAAATTGTCAAATTCGGCTTAGTTTTCGAGTTATACCAAAAATACTGAAAAGTGGCCAGTGTGCCCATTCTCTCAGAAACGCATGGGTGAATTTAGTAGCATTTTCGGTTTTAAGCATGCTTATGGGCCAAAAAAACATATTCAATAATAAAAACCCTTGCACGTAATTGCTCCTTTTTAAAAGGTCTATTCAATAGGCTATAATATGGAGGGCACTTTCTTCAGGGTATATGTGGATGATATTTACATTGGCAGCTTCCAACGTGCAGTAAAAGAATTCTTCACGGTGATTGAAGAATACGCGAATTTTGGTGGTCTCGAAGTAAATGAGGATAACGAGCAACAGTCTGGAGAGAGCCACGGCCTTTACCAACAAGCTTCTTTCAGCCTTCACGGTCCATAGATAGCTGCCACAGGTTTGATATGCCAATGTAGTGCGCTACTATAATGCTGTCAGGATCAGTGCTGATAAGCTCCATAGACTTCGATCCAGAACCTGTAGCCTCTTCAATTGATGTTCTTGTAGCGACATTTTGTACCTCTTATTTAGTTTCATATGCTTGATACCACTCCAGAGATTTTGTGGTGGTGATGATCGAAGACCCATTATGCGTCAGAAGCTGGATCTCGGATGGCTTCTTGACACTGTAACCACTGGTAATCAATACTTTATGTTGGTGACATTACGTAAAGCTTCTCAAAGGTTTGTTAAAGATCGGTAATGTACCTTTTGATCGCTTGTGATAGCAGTCGTCCATTTTTTAACTTTTTCGTGGTTTTTTGTTATTTTAGACCAGACTCATCTTAGTTATAACAAGGTCCCTTGTCAATGTTGGCCCTTCTGTGAATTGCCTTACTGCTTAGGTACACACTAATCTGCCTCAAAACTAGAATCTGCATCAAAATAAATGCTGCTTTATTTTTTGGAAGCAGCCATCGGATTAAAAATCCACTTTCTCGCCTTTTCGTTTTACTGAACGATCCCTTCACGTATCCTAGTTGAATATGGCGGTAATATTTCTGTGTTGTTTGGTAGAACCTGGAAGGCTTATTGATGCTTATATTGATGCTTCGTAAGCAAAAAAGTTTGCTTGGCCGAGAACGAGAAAATCACTTCAACGAGCCATAACCTTTTAAAACTAGGAATTTTGCTCTTCCAACTGAGATTCGTAGAAGCTGCTCTTTGTAGATTTGCAGTTTTGAAAAACCTTTATAAGCTTATAGAAGATATAAACTAGCTTAGCCTGACTGCAACTTTAGACCCCACAGTTTCCTTCTGGGAAATTCTAGCTCTACTGATGACAGAATTTCCTTGGTGGAAACACTTCTTCCCAGCTTTGCTGCCCCCACATGCCCTCAATGAGATTGAAACACAATCTTCAGTTGAGTTTCTCTTTCTATATGCATCCAATATTCACTACGATAAGGTGGGAAGTATAGGAATTGATAGACAGACAATCCCACTTTCACAGATTTGCCAGACGAAACTCAGCATTATCGACGTTAAGCTTAATTAAAAGATTATACTTAATTAAACATAAATATCATCTGGGAACATGATTTGAAAAATTGTCATTTCCAAACGTGCTTCGCTTTCATAGTTGAGTCTTCGGTTTCCATATGATACCATCACCGCCAAAAACCGAAATCAAGCATCCTTCCTTTTCTCAAAATGTATGAATACATATGTGTGTATAACGGTGCATGTTCATACAATTTATAATAATTACTGTGTATATTCATTTGAAATTTCATCAATTAAGCTCCCTTCAAACTATTATCCTGAAGAGCAGATTTTAATTAAATTTGCAAATTAAACCACAGCTCGTAAGCCTTCACACACATAAAATTGTATGCATAAAACGAGAATGCAAACATATATCTCAACTTCTTCCCTGCTTTTAGAGTAGGAGGATATGTTGTTGTCGATTATACTGAAGAATGGAAGTAGGTAGGTAGGTACATCTATAACTTTGTGCATTCGGTATATTCAAACTGAAGATATATACACACATCCACACAGATACACGTTTCTATATATATTATTTCTTCTTCTAGGTACCTAACCTATTCTAAATTGCTGAATTTTGAGGTTCCTTTTACTTGTTTTTTTTTTAAATATATTCCATATACTTCCCAAAGGTAAGGATAAGGCGAAGGATCCATCAGTTCATTTGCATTTATGTTCGTTGACGAATATATACACATTTAGAAATGTTATTCACAAACATTACGTATATGCAAGGAGGTTCGGAGTGCTTGGAGTGTGTAACGTCTTGTTGCTTTTATTTATAACTGCTTCCACAACTTTTCTTTAGCTTGAGTTGTAAATTGACTAATAAAGCTCTTATTCTTGTTAGATGGAAACGTCTCAAGGGTAAAATTTTCTTAATAGGATAAATGAATTAAATTGAATGGAATTTATTAAAAGGAATTCTATAAGATTATGAATTTGTATACAATTCTTACAAAATGAAGAGTCTATTGGGTTTAGAGTATTTTTGAAATTATTGGCAATCGGGTTTATGAACAGAAAATAAGAATCTGGCTTTACTTTAGGCTTTTTAATGGCGTATATTGAGAATCGATAGATATATAAGATTGAAGACCATATTACTTAGTTGCCCCATGGCGTATAGTGGTCAGCGCGTTGGATCCGCTCTTCCGTAAGAAGCAATTTCATTCCGAACTTTATTCTGCATTTAAATTTTCTCCTCGCTGGCTATGGAAAATACCACACACTACTCACATAAATATTTTTATTTTTTTGACAAAAAGCATTCTATATTCTAGCATATGATTTGCCTGTCATATGATCTTGCAACATTTGCCCTAAATGGGAAAATTCCTGTGGACACCTATGCTGTCCATAATCTCGTAAGGGCCCTATCTACAAAATTTCCAACTGCTGTCAGCCATTAAAGGACGTGTGTGAAGTTAGCATAACATTTTTGAGCTAGACCAATGGGACCATGGCAGGAATTTGCAGTTTTTTTGCATTTTGTATGCATTTCTATTACGGATTTTGCAGTTCACCAAATAGTGGGTGTAACCGACTGTACTGCTAACTTCACTGTGAAGTTAGCAGTGCCTATGCTTTTCTCAGCAACCGGGCTAGCTAGGAATCTGAAATAAAGCTCTGAATTTGCAGTTTAATTTGCAGTTCCAGAAAAGGAAAAAACCAAATTTCTAAATCCTTACATAAGAAAAATTTCATACTGTACTGCTAACTTCACTGTGAAGTTTGCATAAAAGTCCTTTTCTCAGCAACGGTGATACTTAGAAACTTGCAGTTAGGCTCCAAATTTGCAGTTTAATTTGCAGTTCAAGAAAAATGTCCAAATTTTTAAGTCCAAATTTGAAAAAAAAATCGAATAAATTCATTTTTCACTGTTAACGTCACTGTGAAGTTAGCAGTACATCCCCTTTTCTCAGCAACTGAGCCACCTAGAAAATTGCAGTTTAGGTCCAAATTTGCAGTTTTTCATGTACTTCAAGAAAAAACTAAGTTCAAATTTGTACGTCCACATTTGATAAAAAAATCGAAAATTTTACTTTGCACTGTTAACAACAGTGTGAAGTTAGCAGTACATACCCTTTTCTCAGCAACTGTGCTAGGTAGAAATTGCAGTTGGGGTCCAAATTTGCAGTTTTTCATTTACTTCACGAAAAAATGCAGTTCAAATTTTTACGTCGAAATTTGACAAAAAAAAATCGAAAATTTTACTTTGCACTGTTGACATCAGTGTGAAGTTAGCAGTACATATCCTTTTCTCAAGAACTGATCCAGCTAGAAAATTGCAGTTAGGGTCCAAATTTGCAGTTTTTTATGCACTTCAAGAAAAAATTAAATTCAAATTTTTACGTCCAAGTTTTACCAAAAATTGATAAATTTACTTTGCACTGTTAACATCAAAAAAAATTCACTTTGAACTCTGTTAACGTCACAGTAAAGTTTTTCAGGTACTTCATGTACTTCTGTTCAAATTTTGAAGTCTAAATTTTACAAAAAAAAATCGAAAAATTCACATTCCTTCTGTCAGCAACGAACTTTGCTATAAATTAGCAGTTAGACAAAACATCGCGAAATTCATTAGGCACTCTCAGCTGCACTGTGAAGTTAGCATGACATTCATTTTCTCAGCAATGGGGGTGGCTAGAAGTTTGTACTTATGCCTTACTTTAGTTCAGTTTCTGTAAAACCTAGATTAATTTTCGGCTAGCTATATACAGATGATATGCAATTGTTTTTTGTTTAATTTTTGTTAGAAGCTTGTATGTTGAATAAATGTACCTTAAATCTTAAAATTAAAAATTTGGACTTCAAAATCTGAACAGATATACATGAAGTTCCTGAAAAACTTCACAGTGACGTTAACAATGCAAAGTGAATTTTTCGTCAAATTTGGACGTACAAATTTGAAATTAGTTTTTTCTTGAAGTGCATGAAAAACTGCAAATTTGGACCTAAACTGCAATTTCCTAGGTGGGTCAGTTGCTGAGAAAAGGGGATGTACTGCTAACTTCATAGTGACGTTAACAGTGAAAAATGAATTTATTCGATTTTT
Organism: Dasysyrphus tricinctus; assembly: GCA_963921185.1. Taxonomy (NCBI): domain Eukaryota; kingdom Metazoa; phylum Arthropoda; class Insecta; order Diptera; family Syrphidae; genus Dasysyrphus; species Dasysyrphus tricinctus. Next base: position 64,698,810 of record OY992531.1, on the reverse strand, counting down.
TTTCAAATTTGGACTTAAAAATTTGGACATTAATTTTTCTTGAACTGCAAACTAAACTGCAAAATTGGAGCCTAACTGCAAGTTTCTAAGTATCACCGTTGCTGAGAAAAAGACTTTTATGCTAACTTCACAGTGAAGTTAGCAGTACAGTATGAAATTTTTTGTATGTAAGGATTTAGAAATTTGGTTTTTTCCTTTTCTGGAACTGTAAATTAAACTGCAAATTCAGAGTCTTATGTCAGATTCCTAGCTATTCCGGTTGCTGAGAAAAGCAAAGGCACTGCTAACTTCACAGTGAAGTTAGCAGTACAGTCGATTACACCCACTATTTGGTGAACTGCAAAATCCGGAATAGAAATGCATAAAAAAATGCAAAAAAACTGCAAATTCCTGCCATGGTCCCATTGGTCTAGCTCAAAAATGTTATGCTAACTTCACACACGTCATTAAAGGCCTCGGCAAACAGAGCGCTATCCGGCGTTTTTTCGTACAAATTTTGATCGCCGTGATCTTTTTTCTCCAGTGAGGTATTGATTGTATTGCCGGGCCTTGAGTTTTTTCCTTTAAAAGTCAGAAGTATGGAAATTGTAATCACAACAAAAACATAAATGTTAAAAAAGGAGCCAAGTTCTTATGTGTACAAGAAACCTGCACGTAAAAAGTCAGCCAAAAAAAGTAATGAGATCTAAAATATATGCCAAGTTTTAAGTTCATGAAGTTTAATATCAAATATCTTAAGTAGAGTAATATCGAAACAATTCCAAATCATGACAGAAATTTGGTAATTAATGATTACTGATTAAAATTTGGTGGGTTCACTGGTCAAGTTTTCATACATTTTAAATTTGTGATTAAGTAAGTATTTAAGAGAAAACTTGCCAAGTAAATCCACCAAATTTTAATCAGTAATCATTAATAACCAAATTTCTGTCATGATTTGGAATTGTTTCGATATTACTCTACTTAAGATATTTGATATTAAACTTCATGAACTTAAAACTTGGCATATATTTTAGATCTCATTACTTTTTTTGGCTGACTTTTTACGTGCAGGTTTCTTGTACACATAAGAACTTGGCTCCTTTTTTAACATTTATGTTTTTGTTGTGATTTCACTCCTTTTTGCAAAGATTTATTTTGCCAGGTGAAAGTCAAGCCCTACCGCTCTACAAATTTTCATAATTCTACGACAACCGAAAGTGCTCCATACAAATAATAGCAATTCTGATAAAGTGGGTGGATGGCATCCCCCCCCCCCTGAATGGACAATTCCAAATGTTCGAATGTTTTCCTCGTTCTACAACAATCGGAAGTGCTCCATATAATTTATGAGAATTTTTAAGAGTGTGGGTGGATGCCACGCCCCCTGAATGCAAAATTCCAATTTTTCTATTTTTTCTTTCTAAGTACCTTAAGTCCTACCGACCTACCAATTTTCATCCTTCTACAACAATCGGAAGTGCTTCATATAGTTTATAAGAATTTTTAAGAATGTGGGTCGATGCCACGCCCCCTGAACTGAAACTTCCAATTTTTTAATTTTTTTCTGCTAAGTACTTCAAGGCATACCGACCTACCAATTTTCATCGTTCTACAACAATCGGAAGTGCTCCATATAATTTATAAGAATTTTTTATAAAGTGGGTGGATGCCACGCCCCCTGTATGGAAAATTCCAATTTTTCAATTTTTTTCTTTCTAAGTACCTCAAACCCTACCAACTTACCAATTTTCATTGTTCTACAACAATCGGAAAGGCTCCATATAATTTATAGAATTTTTAAGAATGTGGGTGGATGCCACGCCCCCTGAATAGAAAATTGCAGATTTTCGATTTTTTCCTTTGTATGTATTACAAGGCCTACCGTTGTGCGAAATTTCAAGTTTCTACGGTATCGGGAAGTGCTCCATAATTTTGATGATCTGTCAGTGAGTCAGTCAGTCAGTGAGTCAGTCAGTTACGGTTTTTGCGATATTTGAAGTCCTATATCTTGGGAACTACTAATGCTAAAGAGTTGAAATTTGGTGAGCCACCTGTGTTTGATCAGTTCAGCAAATACTCCGAATTTGAAGTTTCTGACTTTATTGGTACTGAAGTTAGAGGGGGGTTGAAAATCGCCTGAGTTTGTTCCTGTAAAAAGGGTGTAGTGCCGCGAACTTGGCTACTACCGTGCCCTTTGATCATAGGGCCTTAACGATATTATGGGCAGTGTGGTACAGAACAGACGCAAAAGTCGTGGTCATCATCGATATTTGATGACGTGGAATATAAAAATTTACATTCAATTTGAAAAAAAAAAAATGCACGACTGGATTGCGCGTACTTGCTCTTATATTTAAATTGTGTGGAACTTAAGAACTTTACTTTAAGTAATTATAAATAAAATGCATGACTGGGTCACACGTACTTGCTCTAATGTTCAAGACACGGGTTAGAGAAAATTGTATATAAAAACATGGAAATTATGAGAGAAAAATGTGGAGAAGCATGAAATATGACATTTAAATTGGCTTAAACAACTCTTTTGACAGTTTGAGGTGAAAAAAAAGAATGCCATCTTCATTCTTGATTGAATATGATTGTATGGGAAAAAAACAATTTTAAATCATTGGAGCGGTTTATTAAAAAAATAATTTTTTATATAAAGGGTCCGCCAAATAACTTTTTTTTTTGAAAATGCTATAAAAAAAAAATTACTGAATATTTTCTCAAATTTCTTTTTTTATTTAAAAGTACAATCCTTCCGGTTAATAATGAAAATAATAAAGAATATAAATAATTTCATTATTATAATAATAATAATAAAAAATAATTTCATTCAAATGGCTGCTTCGCTAAGTGGGCCTGCGATCAACTTAGAGAAGATGCCGATTTTGCCAAAAAAAATCATCTTTTCAGATGAAGCTCATTTTGATCTTGGCGGGTATGTAAACAAGCAAAATTTTCGCATTTGGGGCACAGAAAACCTGCACGCCATTGAAAAGCCGATACACCCAAAACGAGTCACTGTTTGGTGCGGATTTTGGTCCAGAGGCATAATTGGGCCATTTATCTTCGAGTGGCCGTTACAGTCAACGGCGATCGTTATCGGGCTGTGTTGAACGAATTTTCGTTCACAAAAATTGAAGAGGAGGATATTGGCAACATTTGGTTTCAACAGGACGGCGCTACGTGCCACACAGCCGAAGCTGCACTCCATGTAGTAGTAGCATTTCCCAAAAAAAAGAAGTTATTTGGCGGACCCTTTATAAAATTCCTAAAACATTTTAAAGAACAAATTTTGGCATGCAAATCTAGAGTAGGTTTATATTTATGTGTATAAAGAAATAAAATTTGAAAAAAATTGTCAACTTATTTTTGAGATATCGAATTTCCAAAAAAAAATTAAACTTTTTTTAAAAATACATAAACATTTTTTTGGAAAATTTTGACATGCAATATTAATTACTCTTATCTGAAATTTGTATATAAGAACATTCATCAAAATCCGTTTAGCCAATAACGAGGAAATTCAAACTAAAAAAATACGTTCATTGACAGTTATTATTAATAGTTGCTAAGTGCAATATTTTTTTAAATTTTGGTAGTAGATCGTACTAATTTTAGTATATGACAAAAGTTTAATCAAAATCGTAGGAGTCTTTTTTAAGCAAACAAATATTTTCCTTTGCAGTTTTTTAACTTTTGTATGGAAGGTACCGTAATTTTTTCATAAATGTAAAATTTTTTCTAAAAATATTTTAGAGAGTAGGTACTTAAAAACTCTTAAGCGTCGAGTTTCAAAAAAATCGATTATTTCGTTTTCGAAGTATTTGATTTTCCAAAAAAAAAAAATTGAAATATTTTTTAAAATTCCAAAAAATATTTTTTTATTTATATTTATTTATATTTATATTTTTTGGAAGCTTCTGTATAAACAAAATAATTGAAATCGGTCGTATCGTTTTGAATAAAATCAAAAATTTAAAAAATGGTTCTTTGGGAGGTACCATTAATAACCAATTTTGAAAAATGGTTTTCCACCCAAAGGAAGCTTTAACTAAAATAAATTTATTGAATTTTTTTTAAGAAAAGTTGCCGAGCCGTTTTTGAGAAAAATACGATTATGTAAAATTACAAAAGGTACCGTTATTTTTGGTTCTAAGAAAAAATGAAAAATACGTGTGGGCAGATTCACCAAAACCCACTATGTACCAAGTTTGAAGAAAATTGATCGAGCCGTTTAGGCTGTAGGCGAACAGACAGACAGAGAGACAGAATTGTGCCACTCACTTTTTTGGTGTTCTCTATCATGTTTGATTGTTATCTTAAAATTTTTTTTGCACGAATCCTTATAGTACCTACATATATCGCAGATAAAAATGGTTCTTTGGGAGGTACCATTATACAAGTACCATTTTTTGAAAAATAGTTTCCCATTTAAAAGTAGCCTTTGGGGCATTTCACGTGAAGCGGACAACGAAAAAAGTGGTGGGTCTTGAAATTTGTTCATCTTTGGGGTATTTATACTTGATTATATACTGAACATACATATTGAAGGATTTTAAATTTTGGGGCCTTGTGCTGAAGTTATGGGCTTGTAAAGTTTTGGTAAGCTATGGCTGAAGGTTTTTAAGAAAAATGTTTATAAATGAAGGAACAGACAAAATATTTTTATATTGAAATATATGGTAAATTAGATGTTCTTTTCGGTAGTGAAATCTTAACCGGAAATCGATTCTTTTTTAGGATTTAAAACCGGAAGTTAATAGTTCAAATTTAATTTTAAGAAACTTAGTCACTTTTTATATTTTTTTTAAGTGAATGGCTTTTGTTGCCATACACACAAACACTGCAACATATTATCCCTTATAGGACTTTTGTCCACGTCCTTTGGAACATCTTATTTGAATCGGGCCAGCATAATCTACTCCCGTAAACGTAAATGGAAAAGACTCTGAGGACACGGTATTCAGGAAGATCTCCCATTATTTGATTTGCTGTTGTTTGACTAAAACGAATGCATTTCGTGCACTTTCTCACACATTTTTTTAAGGACATGTTTTAAGCCAATTATCCAAAATCGTCTCCTTAACAAAGATTCCATTATTCGGCATCCACCGTGCAATGTCATACAGTGAGTATTTTTAGCAAGCAGGTCTGCTAAATGAGATTTGTCTAATAATACTGGATGCTTTTGGTCAAACGGCAGTGTAGAATTTTTCAATCTTCCGCCTACTCTCAATATTCCATCTTTGTCCAAAAAAGGATTTAAGCTCCCAATTCTTCCTCTTCCGTCTATCTCTTTATTTTGCTTCAAGGTGTAGACTTCCGTTGGAAAATCGACTGTTTGTTGTTGACGTATGATAACTTTAAATGCTTCGCTGAGTTCTTTTGCGGATAAATATTCAGAAGTTGGTTTCTTCTTTTTAAGCTTAATATCAATAAATCGTAATATGTAAGCTACTACTCTTTCTAATTTACTAAAACTGCTGCATTTTCGGGATAGGTTAACTATTTTGTCGTGTTTACAAATTTTGGGGCTTGTTTTTGAAAGAACTTTAATTGTGTTTATTTCGAGCTGCTTTGGCCATATATTTTCATTCTCTTTTAACCAAGCAGGACCATTCCACCAAAGACTGTCATTGGCTAGTTTACTTCCTGTTGTTCCTCGTGATGCAACATCCGCTGGATTCTCTTTAGATCCCACGTGATTCCAAGTTGCTGCAGGGCTTAGTGTTTTGATTTCTTCTACCCTCGTTCTGATGAATTTATCTTTGTTTTTGTTTTGTCTAATCCAACTCAATGTTATGGTTGAGTCACTCCATGCGAAAACATCCACATCACGGTTTATTGAGTTTGGAACTTTCTGCAGTAGTTTTGTAAGCAGGTGGGCTGCGCATAGTTCTAATTTTGGTAAGGTTTTCTTGGTTCTTATTGGATTAACTTTACTTCTTGCTGCAACGATTGTCACTTTGGTACCAACTTTCGCATACACAACTGCTGCGTACGCTTTTTCTGAAGCATCTGCAAACCCATGTAATTGCCATTTGATTTCATTTGTCGCTTTTAACCCACCCTCGGTATTTTGATAGTTTTTAAGTTTGGCAAATGTTGTGTAAACTCTTTTCACTCTTTCTGCAGCTCTTCACTCAACACATCATCCCAGTCCGCATTCATTAACCATAATTTTTGTATGAACAATTTGGCTACAACTGTTACAGGCGACAGCCAACCCAATGGATCGAACACTTTTGCTAAACATGAAAGAGCTTCTCTCTTTGATGATGACTCTTGGTTCACGAAACTAAATGTAAATGAGAACTCGTCATGTTGAGGATTCCACTGCAATCCCCAGCGTCTTCACTGATTCACCTTCATCAATTTCCAATACTTCATTATTTCCAATATTTGGTATTATTTTTAATACATCGCCGTTATTTGAAAGCCATTTTCTCAAATGGAATCCAAATTTTTCAAGCTGTTTAGTAATTTGAACTCGAATCAGCTGGCATTCTTGTATAGAATCTGCTCCTGTCATCAGGTCATCCATATAAAAGTCATCTTTTATGACTTTGTAAATTATTGGGTTTTCTTCCTGGCAATTATCAGCGACTTTCCGCAATGCCATTGTCGCTAGAAATGGTGCACATGTCGTCCCATATGTTACTGTAGTAAGCTTGTATTCTTTCACAGGATTTTTATCAGAACTTCTCCATAAAATGTATTGAAACTCCTGATCATCTTTTGCTACTTTAACTTGTCGATACATCTTCTCTATATCAGCGTTTAACACATATCTCCAAAGTCTCCACTTGATGATTATATCGAATAAATCCTTTTGTAGCCTGGGTCCTGGCAAAAGAATATCGTTCAGACTGCGCATATTAGATGTTTTTGCTGATGCATCAAATACCACTCTAACTTTGGTTGTAAGGCTATTCTCACGTACGACTGCTTGATGTGGTAAATAATATTTCCCTTTCTTTTCAGAGATTGCTGGAATCATGTGTCCTAAGTCCACATACTCTTTCATAAATTTTTCATATTCAGTTTTTAGCCACGGGTTGCCGTTAAGTCTTTTTTCTAAATTAAAAAATCGAGCCATGGCTTGTTTTCGTGAGTCACCCAAAGTTTTATCTTCTTGGAAAGGCAACCTGACCACAAATTTTCCATCCTGACTTCTGGTGGTATCTTCTTCGAAACGCTGGACGCAAACATCATTCACATCTAGAAGCGGACTTTCTGCAATCTCTTCAAGTTCCCAGAATTTTTGAATTCCGGTTGTCACAGCTGTGACGATGTTCTTGTTGCTTGACGAAGTCTTTAGAATTCCAGATAGAATCCACCCTAGTTTGGTGCATTGTCCCAACAATTTCCCATCTTTGCGGACTCCTTCTTCCAAAATTTCTGGAAAAAATATCACCTCCTAGCACTATATCAATTCTGTCTGATTTGTTGAACAAAGGATCGGCTAATGTATAGTTATCCCAATGTTGAAGATCATATTTAAATGAACTGTCGGGATGTGCACATGATAACTTTGGCAGGACTAAAGCTTCCGAATAGAATTTTTTCCTTGCTTAGAAACCCTTGGCATGATTTCTAAGTTTATTTTAGATTTTGATACGCCAACCACAATACTTCCAAGACCGTGAAGTTCTGTTCTTGTTTTCGTTCGGGGCAAGGCTAATATTTGTGCTGCTTCTTCAGAAATTGTTGTCTTCTGCGAACCCTGATCAATAAGTGCTCTTAACAGGATAATTTCTCCACTGGCAGACTTGTCTTTAACCTGTGCTGTTGCTAGAAGTACTGATGGCGCACTTTCCTCCTTTGTCATCATAGAGGAAGATTTTTCTATCCTTTGCTCTTGGTGTAATTTTCCTTCTTTTTCAAAATTACAGTGAATCAACGTGTTGTGTCTTTTTCCACAATCTTCGCATTTTATATCGTTCTTTGTGCATTTACTTTCTGTAGTGTGACTCAAACAGACATTACACACTTTAGTTTTGAATACCCATGAACGCCGATTAAACTTATCTAAGTTCAAAAATTTTCGACATCTATGAGTGAGGTGCCCTTGCATCTTACAATATAGGCATTTTGGTTGCATCGTAGCAAACGAATTTGAAGGCCTCTGTTGTTCTTTTCGATAAACCGTTCCAGTTTGTTTTTTTGCTCCTACTGCTTCCAACGTTTGATATTGATGGTTCAGGAAATCTAACACATCTTGAAGGTTTTGTATTTCCTTAGGTTTTTTAATATTTTGCTCATAGTATCTAAGCCCGTCTTTGTCTAATTTCCTGACAATTATTTGGGCTATTATGGGCTCGGCATCCTCCAACTTTATGTCCAATGCTCTTAGCGCATGAATACACTCATTTGATGTATCCAAGAGTTGCTTGACGCTTGCTGCAGAATCACTATTTACTGTCGGTTGATCCAGCAACCTGTCTACTTGTGTAGAAAACAACCGTCTACGATTCTGGTATCTTTCTTTTAGAAGATCCCAAGCAGCTTTATAATTCGCATCCGTAACTTGCAGATGTTGGATGATTTTTCCGGCCTCACCTTTTACTTGTGATTTTAACCGAAACATTTTTTCGGCATCTGATGATTTCCCATTTTCATGGACTAGTTTTTTGAAGAGGTCATAAAATGAAGACCATTCTCCTATGTCACCGTAAAATGTCGGAATTTTTATGTCCTCTAGTTTAGCAGCTGATCTGTGATGTGATTGGGACTCTATTGATTCTAATTGCTTGGTAATTTTTCTTAAAACACTGTAGTAATCTTTTGTCACTTCTCGTCGAGTGACATCTGCTTCACCATCTTCTAAATTATCCATGGAAATTTGATTAAAAGCTGCCATTGTCACTTGATATTCCGATTCAATGTGACATTTCGCACAGTTTAGTTCTGATTTTGAACTATGGTCATATTCCAGTTCATATTCATTTAGCGTTTGTTGAACATTTAGCAAGAATCTTTTAATATATGGATTTTTAGTTGAAGTTGTTGAAGGTGCTTGTTGTGGCAATTCTTTTGATCCGCCATCTTTATTTATTTGGTTCAACAATTTTTGAATTTCCAATACCAATTTGCTGATGGCATCAAAGTAGTTTTTATTTATATATTCGTCACTACTACTTGCGCCTTGGTCTAGAAGATTGGTATGATTTTGTTTAAATTCGTTAAACAGTGCATCCACATGTTTAATTGTTTCCTCCTTTGCAGCTGTTCTGAAGCCTTTCTCCAGCAGTTTTCTTTTAACTGCTATTAATTCATTGCCAATCTCTTTTTGTTTGGCAAACAGAACGTCCTTAGACTTCGGCATTTTTTATATGTTTTATATATATATTTTTTATTTCGCACTTCACTTCACTTCACTTTACCGATGTTTAAGCCTCGGTTACGCATTAAATCACTGTTTTGGTCGTGATTTACACCAATAACTTTTTTTTAAAGTTTTATTTAACAATAACCGCTGTTATAGCCTCGGTAACGCTTTAAATATCACATTTACGCCAATACAAAAAAACAAATTATTTTTGTTTTAATTTTGTTTTACGGTTTACTTTTTTTTTAATAACCGCTGAACAAAATATCTAACTGGTTTTTTCCAGTTGTATAAAGATATTATTATTTTGTTTTTTAAAGTCTCTTACCACTGGTGGGGGAAAACTTTAAATAATAATAATAAGGCTCGAAGGACCAAAAATGTACAAATAACGCACACTGATTGAGTACTTGTAAGATACTAAATTTTATTTTATATTAAGACTTCTATTTATACAAATTTCTTATCTCTACTTAATTCTAAATCCTATGTTTATATTTCATACATGATACAAGACAGTTCGGACTATTTGCCGACCGTCATAAATACACAGATAACCTAACACAACAATGCAGGACACATACAACACGCTTAAGATTATACTCTCCCCTCATCCCTATAAAGATAAGGAGAAGAAGATTATACTCATGAAGCAGAGTGTCGATGCATTATCTCTGTTGCATTCTTGTTGTTATTTTATTTCTTATCTTAGTTTTTGACCGTAAGATCACAAACATTTGTGTTCAAATAATATGTTTTGAACAGGTACTTAGTTAGGCAACATTTAAAAAAAAAATCAGCTTTGAAAAAAAATTATCAATTTTTTCAAAAATATTGACTTTAAAATTTAATTTCTCAAAAAGTTTTCGTTAGAACAACTTGATTTAAAAAACAAACAAATGAATGAAATACTAACTTTCAAATAAAATTACTATTGTGGACGTACCATACACGGTTCACGAGATATTTGATAAAATGCGTTTTCCAAGATGGCGGCGGAAAAAAAAATATAAAAAGTGACTAAGTTTCTTAAAATTAAATTTGAACTGTTAACTTCCGGTTTTATATCCTAAAAAAGAATCGATTTCCGGTTAAGATTTCACTACCGAAAAGAACATCTAATTTACCATATATTTCAATATACAAATATTTTATCTGTTCCTTCATTTAATTAATAAACATTTTTCTTAAAAACCTTCAGCCATAGCTTACCAAAACTTTACAAGCCCATAACTTCATCACAAGGCCCCAAAATTTAAAATCCTTCAATATGTATGTTCAGTATATAATCAAGTATAAATACCCCAAAGATGAACAAATTTCAAGACCCACCACTTTTCTCGTTGTCCGCTTCACGTGAAATGCCCCCTTTACTAAAATAATTGTATTGATTTTTTTTAACAAAAGCTGTGGAGCCGTTTTTGAGAAAAAAGAAATTTTGAAAAATTGTGCAAAAAAATTGTACGGCAAGTAACGTTATGTTTGGTTCTTAAGAAAAAAATAAAAAAATGTGTGGCAGAATCACCAAATGAACCAAGTTTTAAGAAAATCAATCCAGCCAATTAGCTTGTAGCTGTAGCCCAACAGACAGGCATACAGACAGACAGACAGACAGAATTGTAAGACCAACTTTTTTCGTCTTCAATCATCGTAATGATAAGTCTGATCAATTACGATTGCATAACTTGTCACATAGTTCCATTATATCGCGAGTAAAAAAGGTTGTGTTGTAATGTCCTCAACTTGACGTCCCTTATCTTGGCGGACACTTTTTGGCGGAATCAAATAATTTTGATATCTGAATTTGTAGCTAATTAAATGCTAATCTGTTGCTCAAACCAAAAATTTGTAGCTCGAGTACTTTTCGAGTTATTCAATTTTCCGCTAAAATAAGTCTGAAGTTAGCGGTAAAAATTTAAAATAATACTAATTTTACATTTACTTTTTATTTGTAACCTGAATTTGTAGCTAATTAAATGCTAATTTGTTGCTCAAGCCCCGATTTTGTAGCTCAAACGGTTTTTCAAATATTCAAAATTCCGCTAAAATAAGACTGAAGTTAGCGGACGAAAATTTGAAAATCATAATTGTGTTAGTGCTCAAAATTGTAGCTTTTTTAATGCTAATTTGTTGTTCAAAAATTAATTTTGTATCTTTTATGGATAATTTTTTATTTACAGTTAAGGTTTAAAAAAGTGCATTTCCGGTTTCACTAACATAGGCTCTGAAAAATGCCAGCGGAATCTTAAAAAAATAGATTTTCAATTTTTTTTTTGCAAAGATGTGTAGCATATCCCATGCTAATTTGTTGCTCTAACTAAAAATTTGTAGCTCTAACGGTTTTTTTGGTACTCAATTTCCCGCTAGAAATTGAGTACCAAAAAAACCGTTAGTTAGAGCAACAAATAAGCATAGGATATGCTAAAAATTTTTGCAAAAAAAAAAAATTGAAAATCTATTTTTTTAAGAATCCGCTGGCCTTTTTACGAGCCTATTGGCCAATTTCACGAAAGGCTTTTAATTATTTTAAAAGCCATTTAGCCTTTAAATTATGTTTTTTGGTTTCACCAAATGCTTTTATATTTAAGAAGATTTTAAATGCCCTTGTAAACTAAAAGCTCGTTTTTGTCTCATTAAATTTTAAAAGTCCTTTTTGTTAAGCTATTCCAGTCAACAACAGCTGATATTTTTCTGTCAGAATAATTGTCCCTCATCCATAATGCTTTTTCACTTTTTCTCATAGACCCATTGTATATCCAATCTATAGTATTCTCATGAAACACGATTTTGTAGGTAGACATTTGGTCGATAGGTTCGCTGTGATCGCCTTACCGAGATCCCTTAACAAAAATTAGTATTACATTTGGACGCATAGATGGCCACGAGCTTTTTTTATTCATGAGAATACTATAGAATTTATATACAATGATAGACCTTGCATGTGCGAGGGAAACAACCTCTTTTTTTGAATCCAGGGATGTGAGTAAACTCAGTAAAATTAAAATATCCCTATAATATCCCTTTTCTGTATTGGTAAAACTGACAAATTTTAAATGTCTGATAAAATTTAGAAGGAGTTTAGATTAAAGTAATTTTAGTGTTTGTTTATGAAATTGGCCATATAGCCTATTGAATAGACCTTTTAAAAAGGAACAATTACGTGCAAGGGTTTTTATTATTGAATATGTTTGTTTGGCTCATAGGCATGCTTAAATCGAAAATGCTACTAAATTCACCCATGCGTTTCTGAGAGAATGGTCACACTGGCCACTTTTCAGTATTTTTGGTATAAATCGAAAACTAAGCCGAATTTGACAATTTGACATATAATACTTTTTGTTCAAAATTGAATTTTCTATCGAAATGGATAGTTTGGAAAATTTCTTAAAAAAATTTAAGCAGGAAAAGTAAACAAAAACCAACATAAAAAAAATCGCAAAATCAAAGATTTTTAAATTTTTTTCTAAACTGCGCATAACCTTTTTCGGAGCAAAGATACGCTCAAGACATGCATAAACAAAGTAAACTGGAGTCTTACGGCTTTAATATGACATGTTAAAAAAGCCATATTATCTAAAAATTGACAGAGATATAGCCATTCAAACCTTACCATTTCTTATAATTTTTCGCAGTTTTTGGCCGAAAGCTTATTTTTTGGCACTTTCTGACAAATTAAACGTTCCTTGCACCTAGTACCAAATCTTATGTTAATCGGACCAGCCGTTCGGTCTGTAGGTCTGAAAGCATTTAAAAACAGCCGAAAACCGAAATTGCGAACTTACATCATTTATATAAATTCTCTATAGTTGCGATGTCATAATATATCAAAATTTTGATTTCGAACATTTTTACGAAAGTGAAATTGGCCATATTGTACCGAAAAAGGGACTTTCGGGCCAAAACTGCGAAAAATTATAAGAAATGATAAGGTTTGAATGGGAATATCGCCGTCAATTTTGAACAAATATTTACTTTTAAATATGCCATTCTAAGGCCTTTAGCCTCTACTTTATTTTGTCTGTGCATGTCTTGCCCCTATCTTTGCTTCAAAAAAAGTTATGTACAATTTATTAAAAAATTTAGATATCCTTGATTTTTTGATTTTTTTTAGGTTGGTTTTTTTTAACTTTTCCTGCTTTAATTTTTTTATAAAATTTTTTGAACTATCCATTTCAATAGAATATTTAATTTTGAACAAAAAGTTTTATATGTAAAATTGTCAAATTCGGCTTAGTTTTCGAGCTCTACCAAAAATACTGAAAAGTGGCCAGTGTGACCATTCTCTCAGAAACGCATGGGTGAATTTAGTAGCATTTTCGGTTTTAAGCATGCTTATGGGTCAAACAAACATATTCAATAATAAAAACCCTTGCACGTAATTGTTCCTTTATACCCCTCATTTTCCGGTCTATTCAATAGGCTAATATGTGACATAAAAAAAATTTTAATTAATTTTTTTTTTTTTTTAATTTTGTCCGTTACACAGGGGGTAATGTCTTATTTAAGCGGGAAACTGAATGCAAAGAAAACCAAGTGATCTACAAAATCGTGGTTTGGTGACTTATCTAGTTAGAGGAGTCTTCAAATTTTGGCAAAAAAAGAATTGGATTTTGTCATTTTTTTAGATTTTAAGGGCTTGATTTTTAGCTAACTTCTTAGCTAGCGGGAAATTGAGTACCAAAAAAACCGTTAGAGCTACAAATTTTTAGTTAGAGCAACAAATTAGCATAGATTATGCTACAAATTTTTGCAAAAAAAAATTGAAAATCTACTTTTTTAAGATTCCGCTGGCCTTTTTGCGAGCCTATGTTAGTAAAACCGGAAATGCTCATTTTTGAGTTTGAATTTCAAATAAAAAACAAACTATTCAAGGTACAAAATTAATTTTTGCGCAACAAATTAGCATTTAAAAAGCTACAATTTTTTGCACTAACGCAATTATGATTTTCAAATTTTCGTCCGCTAACTTCAGTCTTATTTTAGTGGAATTTTGAATATTTGAAAAACCGTTAGAGCTACAAAATCGGGGTTTGAGCAACAAATTAGCATTTAATTAGCTACAAATTCAGGTTACAAATAAAAAGTAAATGTAAAATTAGTATTATTTTAAATTTTTACCGCTAACTTCAGACTTATTTTAGCCGAAAATTGAATAACTCGAAAAGTACTCGAGCTACAAATTTTTGGTTTGAGCAATAGATTAGCATTTAATTAGCTACAAATTCAGATATCAAAATTATTCGATTCCGCCAAAAAGTGTCCGCCAAGATAAGGGACGTCTCAACGTGTGCTGCCATGCGAGAGAATACCCATATTTTGTTAGCGTTAGGTTAGCACTGCTATTTTCGATTTTAGAAAAAAAAATATGTTCTGTATTAATTTTGTGCTCAACATTTGCTGCCTTGTGCCGTTAATATTTTTACAAAATTCATCCGTTCAGCATATGATAACACAAAGTGGGCACAAAATGGAGGTGCCAACTTCACACCTTTTTTCTGACCGTTAAAGTTGCAAATATGCGAGTTTTTTTTTACCTCTTCGGAATATGGCAGCACAAACTGAGCACAAAAGAGCACAACAAAATGTTCATCGGTAAAATTTTCAAATTTTGCGATTTTTTTTAAATATTTACGTTGAGGCATCGGCAGCACAAGTTGAGCACATGCAGCCAACTCTCTTTTTTTTTAAATCGCTTCGCAAAACTGTTTTTGGCCTTGAAAGTTACAAATATGTGAACTCTTTTTGTCTCTTCGGAATATGGCGACAAAAACTAAGCCCAAAATAGAACAAATTTAATTTTTTACAAAATTGCGAGAACTTGAAAAATTTTAATCCGTAAAATTTTTAAAAAATATATAATTTATTTCCACTTAAAGCCTAGTACGCTGCTGATGCGAAACGAAAAAATCCCATACAAAAATGGCACAACGAAAACGAAATCATAAACTAAAAATTTAGTTCTACTCTTTGTTCTGCAGTACGCTATTCGATGAGCGAAATTGATAATTGTAACAGATTTTTTGGAGAAGTCTACACTCTTTTTTCGCACGCAATTAACTACCCAGACTATTTATTGTGTGCGAAAAAATGACATTTGTGTTGTTTTTTGTGTTTATTTTTATTATTTCTTTCATTACAGCATGGATGCTTATGATTTTTTTTGCATTTGCATTTGTTTTAATTTTTTGAATTTGTGCAACTGTCAATGAATATTTTTTCGCTTCGACTTCGTAAGCATTTCGCTGTCTTGTTGGAGACCAACTAAAAATTTCATTTCGCATCAGCAGCGTATTAAGCTAAAGTAAAGAAAACCTTAAGAATTAACTTTACTCACACACGCACCTGCCCTATGCCTTCCCTCTACCAAAATATGGCTCAATCTAATTAATACAATAAGTAGTACCTCGTGACAAAATGGTAAATGCGTTGGACTATGATGCCGAAGGTCTGGCCACCTTAAAACAGAAATGTTTTTCCCGATGTACTGCCTCTTGCAATACAAATTTTCCAAGAGTATTATACTTGTCATGAATAAGTGCTTCTCATCAAGCCGTTCAAACTCGCCAAAATTGTAGGTCCCCCTCCATTCCATGCCAACAATAGTTAAGAGTTGTAAGTCAATTGGCCCTGGTTCTCCACGAGCTGTTGCGTTACCAAATTTTAATTAATACGAAGATGGTTTTAAATTTTTTTTTGTAAAATTAGGTTTAACCTTATAAATAGTATTTCAGTTCAATTGAGTACCAAAACGATTAGGGGTTTCAAAAAGTTTCATACCATAGGAGTGTTTGAGTAAAATATCAATTTGATTCTTAGCATTCTAAATTCAAAGTTTCAGAATTTTGAAAATACAGCAATGAAGTTTTTCAAAAATTTCATATCATTTTTGTATATCGAATTTTGACAGAAAAACGACCCGTTTCCATATCTTGGCTTAGACCGAATACTTACATATGATGACCATTTTGTAGAGGTACACAGCAGTGTCTATGGTCTATGGTCGTACTTAGACGAAATTAATGTTGGAGTTGAGATTGTTTGAAATATAAATTGAATTAAATTCAATCGCTCCGGCTTAACTGAAGTAATTTACTAATTTTATCCATCTATGTTATGATAGTAATAAGTCATTCCAGTTAATCAGGTAAATCCCATTTGAAGAGGAGTCATTAGTTCATATAGCCTTATGACAAAAAGATTTAAATCTATGAAATATAAATCTAAGGTTCATTTAGTTATTATATAAGGATTTGCCAAGTCCAGACGGATGTTAAAATAATTTTAAATAAGTAAACGCAGATGGTTACTCCTGCAAAATCAAACCCTCTTCTGCATTTATTTTATTCTTTATGTTTTTTTTTAATTTTTCTTGTCAATTTTAATAACGCTATTAATATAAAACGTTGATGAATCTCAGAATTCTTCGGACTCGCAAACCATTTTTCCACTTAGGATTTAATACAAAAATGCCCTTCGCTTGAATTTATTTATCATTTGTTTTTGTTGTTCCGAGCAGTTCGCCCATCAGAACACACCACCATCTATATATAGCCTAGCCAGAGCACCAGCAAGCATTTTCTTCCATACAACGCGCGACGAAATTCAATTTAAAAGTCATTTAACGGAGCGAAAGCTTTAAAGGTATTATCCTGCATTGTTTATCAATTTATTTCTCCATTAAAAAATCTGCACTGTGCGCGTGGAAAATGGGGAAGAATTACAAAAATTCATGATGGGCGATGATGATGATGGTTATCCTTAGGATACTTTTTTGAGTTGTCACAGTACTATGTACTTAAATATACTCGTAGGATGTGATCATACAGACGAACTCTTAACAGGATGAGATTGATTTTCTGTTTAAATAATTACAACACCATAACTCTCATAACTGACATTATGTTATGTCGACAAAAATACCCTGAGGCAATTTGTCCTTAAATCAACATCCGTCGTAGAGTGTTGGTTGTGATACAATACAACAACTGTTATCCTTCATCAAAAAGATATACTTGTATACGCTCAATTTGATTTAGAGTAATCTTATAAACTAATTCGGCATTATTTTTTTTTTTAAACATTCAATCACCACAGGATACTGTGTTATCGAATAATCGACTAACAAAGGAATAAATCGATGCAAAACTTGCGAGTCCTTTTGCTATTGTAACAAAAAAAATATGCGTATAGAAGGATACTCATGCTGATACCAGCATGCGACTGATGGCGGACCGCCCAACATCTGTCTAATTTTTTCAGAAATAATTACAGGTCTCGTGATATTTATTTTTTTATTCATCAAAGTTGATACTGACAAAACGCGGTTCATAAGCGGGTCAGTTAATGTGTCAGTCGAGTGCAGTTATGACAAGTTTTTGATTTTGTATTACGTTCTTTTTCGTATAAGGACGGGGTCTATTGCTGGAGGGCACATGAGTGTGATGCTAATGTTATAAAGTTGAAATTTTAATTATTTAAATTATATGGTAGATGTCGGTTTCAGGTCCATAATATTTTAGCAGCACCATCGTGCGAAAGATGCCCAAATATAGATTGAATGTCGCAAACAAGTGATTTTTGTAAACAAAGCAAACACGGGTTCTAAGAAAATTATTTTCGAGAACGAATGACGTATTTGCGAGAGGTGATAATGATTCAGAGAACTTCCAATATGGACGGTGACGAAGTTATTTATTAAAATCAGTTTGTAATGTTTAGTCCTTTTAACAATCTACAGATTTTCAAAAACTACCACAAAATCCTTTGAACACCACATAATATTAAAGTCTTGTATTAACGGTAGAAAAAGTTACCTACCTACTTGAAAAAAACAAAATAAAACTCCAAATTCGGTAACCCATATAACGAACTGGTTCAAAATTTGATAGGAATTCCTATTCACTTATGCAATGCCGCAGGGAAGGGACAGCTACGCCCACGTTATGACGTTAAAAATAAAACGTCATTATTACAATCATTTTGATTTTATACCCTTAGTTGTTATTTGCTTGATTTTATTTGCCGACTACGAGACGCGACGTGCGGTGAAATAATGTTTGGCAACATTTGTGATTTCAATAGATACAATTTAATATAAATTTTGTGGGAGGATATTTTATTTTTGGAATTTCATATTTATATGCTAATATTGATGAAAAGGTATATAACTATTGTCCTTTAAGTCAAATTTACACCCCTCCGGTATGGTTAGATTTTTCAATTGAAATTCGGTGTTAATAAGGCTTATCATTATAGGGTAGAGCTTATACATTTTGATTTCGATTAAAAAAGGATAGGTTGAAGGTGGAACTTGTAAAGATAATACAAATAAATTTTATAAAAACGAAAAATGAAATCTACCAACTGATGTTGGTTTTTGATAAAATAAATACTTTTCAAAAGAATACTTAGAAAAAAAAGTGTACCTATCCATAAATAAAATTATTCAACACTATGGTGATTCTCTAATCTCTACCGACTGGAGGTTTTTAAATTAAACTTTTTGAAAAATTAAAGCTCATTGAAAACCATTTTTTGCAAAGCTTAATTTAGACTGTAGTAGTTACACAGTTTTGGAAATGCATTTTGGTAGGTACGACTTTCAGAGAAGAAAAAATTGTTCTTAATTTCAACACGTTACTGACGCTTTTTACTAGCGATAAATAGGTAAAATGTATATGAAAAGTTATGCATTCGTAAAAAAAATCGAAGTGTCTGTCTCTCTGTTTGTCCGTTGAGCTACATAATAAACGGCTGAATCGCTTTTTTTTCAAACTTGGTACTTAGGTAGGTACTTTTATTTAAAACTAAATAAAACGGTAGGTACCTGACGTGCCATATAACCTTCCTGACAAATTTACATAATCATATTTTTCTCAAAACGGCTTCACTACTTTTCTTTAAAAAAAAAATTAATAAAAACTTTACAGGCTTCCTTTGGGTGGAAAACAATTTTTCATTCCATTGATTTTCAACTTTCTTAAAAAAAATTTAAATAAAATTATTTTTCTTTATAGATTAGATTAGAGAGATTTTATTTTCCATCTTTAAATTATTTACATACATACAAATTACAAAAATCTATAAAGCATGGCTTTGCCGTCTGCCTGATTGACAAGTCTTTAATAAAATCGAATAATTGATAATATATTAAGTTATAATATGTATAGACTAAAAAATTATTAAAAATCACCATTAATTATTTTGTTTCTATAAGATAGTGCAATTTTGCAGAATTCGAAAAGTTTAATTACATCCATTTCGTTCAGTAGCATTTTGACTTCTTCTTCTGATAGCATAATGTTTCCAAAAATATGTTTTCTAAATTCACTCAAGATCGCGCACCGACCAAGGAAATGAAAAATATCTTCCCGTTCTTCCCGATTACACAAACTGCATATAATGGGTAGGTCTTCTCTGTGAGGTATGTAATTAAGGTTCAGTTGCTCTCCACGCAGGCGAAACATCATAGCTATTTCCTCTACCTTATATTCATCTCTGAAGTAGTTTCGTTGATTAAGGGAGTACTCCAGTTGACTATAAATTGCCCTGTGAAGGGAACCAGCAGCTTCCTCCATGAATTTTGTTCTTGTTTGCACGTTCAATGAGCTCATATAATTTAGGTTTCCAGTTTTTTGTATCTTCTAGATTTATATTCAGGTCCATTCCACATTCTCCAGCCAACTTCAACCAATCCTTAAAAATTCCTGCCCTACTCTGGACCATCGATTTGAAGTTTCAGTGTTTTTATAAACAATGGTGACAATCCAGTCTCAATCATAACCATATAGTTAGGAGAGTTAGGTGGAAGGTGAAAATATCTCTTTACGTAGAATCTGAGTAGTTTCTCCACAGAATCATATTTTCTTCCTCCCCAAACTTGAGCAGCGTAAAAAAGTACAGATTCTGCAACTGCCTCGAAAACACGATATTTGCTGCTGTGTGCTATGTGTTTATTGTTCATGCACGTTCTCCATGCAACGTTTACTGCATTTTTGGCTTTTGAAAGCTTTTCATTTAAATGCTTCTCCATACTCATACTTTTGGTAAGAAAAACTCCAAGATACTTGTATTCTTTGACAACCTCGATTATATCTCCGTTGTAATACCACTTTTCATTAGTACTGACTCTACCTCCATTTTTCTTAACTATCATCACCTTCGATTTTTGCAGATTGACCACAAGACTCCATAAGATACAGTATTCGTAGAGCTTATTTATCATGAGTTGCAGAGTTTCAGGTGAGTATGCCATCAGGACAACGTCATCCGCAAATAAAAGGGCTTTAATTGGGATTCCTCCGTATTCAATACCTCCAGGCAAAAAGTCGATTAGATCATCCAAAAAAAGTGCAAATAAACTAGGACTGAGAGCACAACCCTGTCTTACTTCCTGCTTTGGTTTTAAACCACTCCGATCTATGATTACCGTTCCAAACAGCTGCTTTTGTATCTGCATGAAGGTTTTGGATTAACTGGCCAAATTTATATGATACGCCCAGCCCATAAAGCTTGTACATTAATGCACTGTGGTCCACCGTATCGAATGCTGCCTTGAAATCTACAAAGAAAAAGTAGAGTTTCTTACTTCGAGCGAGGAATGAATCTGCAATACTTTTGAGCACAAAAATGTGATCGATCGTAGAGTATCCGGCTCTGAAGCCTGCCTGAAACTCCTTTAAAAGATTATTTTCTGAAATCCACACTTTGAGTCTGTTTTGTAACAGCGCTGTGAAAATTTTATAGGATGCATTCAAAAAAGAGATGCCTCTGTAGTTAGCAGGATCTGCTGTACAACCTTTTTTATGGATGGGGAATATTAGGGCTTCCTTGAATTGATCAGGTATAACTCCGTAATCGAGAATGTTATTTAGCAAGCGCGTAAGTGTTTCAATAAGGCTACTGGTCCCATACTTATAGAATTCAGATGGTATCCTATCCGAACCTGCCGCTTTCCCATCCTTAAGCCCTTCTATAGCTGATGCAACATCACGTTTCGTAAACGGGGAGTCCAGAATAACATTATAAAAACTAGGCGCAGCATAATGGAATTGAACTGTATATAATGTCGTTGGATTTAAGAGTATTTCAAAATAATTCTGAAGCACTTCTGGACTTAGATTCGAGTTTATAACAAAAGTTCCTCCATTAAGCTTACGATCTAAGTTCCAGAACTCAGAGCTGTTCTTGCTTAGGGCCATTTTACGTGTCTCGTTCTCATAAAATTCTTTTTTCTTAAGGCTGACAAGGATTTTGTACTTTTTATTTGCTTCAAGATATAAATTCCTCGCAGTCATATCATTGAATTTTCGAAACCTTTTAAGCCAGGCGTTCGATATGTCCCTTGCTTTTTTACAGCTTTCATCAAACCATGGTTCTTTAAATGTATACGATTTCGCATTGAAGCCGCTGGATACTGGATAGGATGATTTTATTATTTCCTCTAACTGCCCCAAGCTTAAGATTTCTTGGTTATACAGTTGTGATTCCAGAGCCCCTCTATATATGCTTGCTTTGGAGCTATTCCATACAATTTTGGGTAGTAGCTCCATTCTTACGTTTTCCTCGTTTTCAACTTTTTTAAGCCTGAAACTAACGACTACCGGCATGTGATCCGAAAAAGAAACCTGCTTCACTTCAAAGTCAGTGATATAGTTGGTCCATCCACCTCCCATAAAACTATAGTCGATGACTGAACTTCCCTGTCGTCCAACGAAAGTTAACTCGCCTGCTTGGTCTCCCTCACTGGTTCCATTTTGTAGACGTAATCCAACAGAGTCACACTAATCTAAAAGTTTATTTCCTCTTGCATTCACCGTTTGATCTTTTGAATTGCGCTTAATTCCCCCTAAATCGTTTTCTACACCTCCTTTACTACCAACTCTTGCATTAAGGTCACCAATAAGAAGTGTGTACAAATTGTCACCAACACCGCATAACATACTTTCTTTTAGTTTTTCGAAGTCACTATCCCAATGATTGCAATTTAGATACGCAGGAATTATGCGAAATTTTTTCCCATCCATATGTATGACAATGCAGATCGTATCACCACAGTTCTCATAAATACACTTGCAGCTCCCAAGATCATTCCTCAGTCCAAATAGAAGTCCTCCGCTAGCCCTTCCTTTAACGTGTGTTCGCACTGCTGGAACTGTCCGTATTTGGAATTTAGAAAAAATATTTTCGTAATGTGTTGCACTGATATCAATAACAAAGGTTTCATAAAGAAAAATTATGTCAAACTGATCGATAAAATTATAAAAATCATTCAAATTAGATTTATTGCCCAAGCCTGAAACATTATATGATAAGATTTTAAATGTTTTTGAACTAAAATTACTACAATGCAAAATTTCTTAATACTATTGTGGCAGACGGCATTACAATTAAAAATTTGGATTATCCTCCGTAACGTAACGTGAAGTACTGCTTCTTGGGTCATTTTGGTGCACACCAGGAACGCATCCCAATGATCTGACATCCAACAGCTGTTGAAGTAATGTCATTCCACACTCGTCGCCACATCGTAGAGAATTATTTTCTTTATAAAGAAGCTTCTAAAAAAAATAAAAATAGTGCAGGTACCAAAAATTAAAAAAAAAATAGTTTTTTACATTCTTAAAAAAAAAGATTTTTAAAATATGAAAATATTTAATTTTTATAAAAAAAAAATAAAGGTAGCCAACTACCTGCCATATGTTAAAAACCGTTGAAGAAAATCTTGTTTTTCTCAAAAACGGCTTCATCGGCAAACTTAAAAAGCTTCTCGGATCTATCTACCAAAGATGACATCACTCCAATAAGTGCGAAGAGTGGAATATACAAAATAAGCTGCATCAAGATCAAATAATTGAATCGTTCATCAGCCACTGCCCATTGCTTTGAGTCATAAGACGACAACGAACCACCACACAAAATCGAGCCGTTCGAAGAGAGTGTTCGCTATAGCTGAAGTGTTCAAAACGAAAGAAAGCAGTGAAAACAAGGGAGATAGAACGGACGGACGGAAGGGACTGAAATGCAAAAGCTAAAAATATAATGAACACAGGTAGTGGGAACATTCCTTGCATCGCTTGGCTCGCAATGCCACTCGTGGCCTTTTCCAAGCGTATGTCCAATCCACTGCCACTTACGTTTTCGTATTATAGAGTCGATGGGTTCCTGTCCTGTCCTCGCATGAAGTTCATCATTGGAGATACGGTTAGGCCTGACAATCCGCAAGATGTTTCGCAGACATCTATTCACGAACGTTTGCAGCTTTCTTGTGACAATGGGTGTTACTTTCTAAGTGCTGCATCCATTAAGAAGCAAGGATTCTACATTGGAGCGAAACAGTCGTAGCTTGGTCTTTAGACTAATAGAGTTGTTTCTCCATATTTTGGACAGCATCCCGAACGCAGCCTTTGCTTTCCCGATTTGGCTGGTTATGTCTAGCTCGGTCCCGCCATCAGTAGAGACAATACTCCCAAGGTATTGAAAGCTCTCTACCATCTCTACTGGTTGTCCAGAAATATCTCTTTGAGTAGATGAGGAAGTTCCAAGGCTGATCCTTTTTGTTTTTGCCGTATTGATCTTGAGTCCGACGGTTTCAGCTTCTCTCTCCACCCTTTTGTTGTCATTTGATGGAGATTCATGATCCTATGAGAAAGTAAGCATATGTCATCAGCGTATTCCAGATGTTTCAGCTGTGATTGCAGATTCCACTGAATTCCTCCATTTGCAGTCGACAAAGCTACATGCAGCACATCACTAATTACCAACAGGAACAGTATTGGTGACAGTATACAACCCTGTCTAACCCCACTTTGGATTTAAAATTCCTCTGACGATCTTCCTTTATGCAGACCGTGACATTTGGATCCTTCATATGTAGCCTTGATAAGAGCAATCAATTTATCCGGGATGCCCCTCCTGCGCAAGGCAAGCCAAATAAATTCTCTATTGACACTGTCAAACACCTTTTCGAAATCGATGAACAGCTGCAGGTGAAGTGGTGATCGATATTCAACGCACTGTTCGATGATGATCCGCAAGGTGTTGATTAGGTCCACACAGGAAGATCCAGTGCGGAAACCTGCTTGTTCGGCGTCAAGCGTGTCTTCTAGGTGGTATTTTATTCGCTCTAGGACGATTCTTGCTATAACCTTCGCTACAGCAGGCAGCACGCAAATTCCTCTCCAGTTTTCGCACTGCGTAAGGTCTCCCTCCTTTCTTTGGGAGCTTGACAATCATTCCCTTTTTCTTCTCCTCAGGAAAACTCTCTGTTTCCCAAACTCTTTCTATGAGTGGGTACAAGAGCTCAGTCAGTGGCGTTGGCGCTGCTCGTAAGAGCTCTGCGGGAATACCGTCAAGTCCAACCGCTTTGTTGCTCTTCAGTGTTCTAATTGCGGTTAAAATTTCTTCTCGACTGGGAAAAACAGTGCGTAATCGGGAATTTGTTACTACGGACGGGTCATTGGGTGATGGGTTGACTTCATTGGTGAAAACGAGATTTAAAACCGCAGAAAAGTGCTCCTTCCACCTTTTGAGCTGGTACTCATCCGAAACTAGCAGTGATCCGCCCATGTCCTTTACCAGGTGTTGTTTAGAGCTTTGGACACCTGTAAGCTCTTTGGTAATCCTGTTGATGGTCCTACTGTCACACCTGCTTGCAGTTTTTTCTGCTTCTGTTGCCAATGCATTGACATAGGTACGCTTATCACGTCGCACGCTACGGTGTCATCTTTATATGCGATACGCAAACTCTAGCTCGTTTCTGCCTGCTGTTGGAGTTGCTGCAATGCGAGCTTTGAGCTGTTTTCTTTCTTCGATCCTAGCCCAAGTTTCTTCGGAAGGCCAGGCACTGTTTCTTCCTTGTGACCAACCGATTATATACTTTCAGCACCTGATATAAAAACATTTTTCACAGCACACCAATGGTTTTCGATGGAGGTGGTCTCCATGCTACTGATTGCTCTCAAACCTTGAAAAAGGTGGTCCCCTAATTGTTGGCGGACTGCGGGATCCTTAAGTCTACTGGTGTTGTACTTAGGCATTCGGGTGTTTTCTTGGGATCTCCGAACTGCAGCTGCTCGTAGTTTGCTTGCAAAGTTTTGCTTTAGTATTAATTGTGCTTCGCTGGTGATAATCTGCACGTCAGTTCAAAATGCATACGATTTAATAATGATTAAAATAAAAATACGTTTTGCTTTAAAAAGTTATTTTTCGTGTTTTTTGTCTATTTTTTAGTTTTTTGTGGTCAATAAAGGAAGAATTCTTTAAAAAATTTGTTAGTTTTTTGTTGAAAACTAATGGTACCTGACATACAATTCTTTAAGCAATTTAATATTATCGTTTTTTTTATAAGAAGGTTTTATAGTACAAATTCTATATACTACTGAAATAAATCAGCCAAGTAGAAGACTTAGCATTAAGGATTGGACTTGTTGAATTATTGCCAATCCTTAATGCTAAGTCTTCTACTTGGCTGACTTATTTCAGTAATACCTATATAGAATTTGTATTATAAAACCATCTTATAAAGAAACTATGCCTGGCCCCGGGCAAAAAAACTTCCAGCTTAATGATTAGGAATTCTAATCTTATTGGATATAGTTTACAGTGGATCTTCGTTGAAAAATTCATGTAAGTTGAACTGAACTTAATACAATTTGCGCCTGACAAAGCCCTCACTATGTCACTCATGACTTCAAGTGAGTAAGCCGAACGAAACGCCAATTTGTAGGACTAAAGGCCATAAAAAGCTATTTTGAATCAATAATCGTTTTTTTTTTCTCAAAAACGACTCCAAAACTTTTCTTTAAAAAAAAAATTAATTACTTTTAGTAAAGGCTAGCTACCTTTGAATTTTTCAAAAATGGTTCTTTGGGAGTAACCATTTTTTTTTTCATTTTTTTCAAAACGGTTTACTGATTTAAATATTTTCTTCATACAGAAGCTTCCAAAATAAAATATATAAAAGGTGCCCAGCGGGAATTTTTCAATTTAAAATTGCGATTATTGAAATTCTAGCGGGTTGAGGTTAGCAAGAGGGGTATCATTCAAAGCACAGCGCTTTTCCTAGACCATCAACGTCAGCAACAACGTCAGAACATGTGTCTCAAGTTCGAAATGAAATTATTCGAAATCCACGTAAATCGATATAGTACAGGTAAAATAGGATAAATAAAACAAAAAAATTGGTACCACCTTGAAACTTGGTGAAAACGTTTCATGTACAATGAGAATGAAGAATCAAAAGAGTCTATGAAAATATTTCATATGGAAGGGTGCTTTTCTGAGGGGGGAGGGGCGTAAGTTGTGGTGTATCAAACGGAAAAATAAACTTTGGTAC
The DNA here is from genome assembly GCA_963921185.1 of Dasysyrphus tricinctus. Taxonomy (NCBI): domain Eukaryota; kingdom Metazoa; phylum Arthropoda; class Insecta; order Diptera; family Syrphidae; genus Dasysyrphus; species Dasysyrphus tricinctus. Next base: position 64,672,156 of record OY992531.1, on the reverse strand, counting down.
AACCTAAGCATATGGCACATGTTTCCAAGGTAGTTTTAAATGTTGAATCAAATGAAACCAAAATTAAGTTGATACGACCTCCGTGAAAAAAGTTACTGTCATTTTTGTCTTAGGATGACTATATTTTCAGTATAAAAGTCAAATATTACCGAAAACTAGTTAAAAATGGTGGTTCGTCGATAAAACTTGGTATAAATGGTTCATTTGTCATGAAAAGCAATAATAAAAAGAGTCTATAAAAATATCTGTGGTTAAAGGGTGTTTTTTTGAGGGTTGTGGTCAGGATTGGTGTTATGGTGGTATTATTACCATAAAACCTTTGAAAAAGATGGTACCCTCATGAAACTTTATAAAAATGTGCTTTGAACTACCAGAATTAAGAATCAAAAGAGTCTATAAAAATATCTATATGGTAAGAGGATGTTTTTAATAGGTGAAGGAAACTATAATACTTTTTCCAAAAATAAATATTGTTTCCAAAAACAAATAACTGCATCAACCAAATCCACAAAAACACCCTTTCTTCCTTGATATTTTTGCAAGTTCCATTGATTCTTCATTCTGGTAGTAAATGAAACACTCTTACCAAGTTTCTTGAGGGTACCATCCTTTTACATTTTTATGAAATGAAACTACACACTTCCCCCTATCTTCAAAAAACACACTCTTCCCAGTGAAATATTTCTATAGGCTCTTTTGATTCTTCATTCTGTTAGTCTATAGCACATTTTAACAAAGTCTTAGGGGGGTACCATTTTTGACACAGGTTTTATGGTAATCATCCCACAACTACCCCAACTCCTCAAAAAAACACCCTTTAACTACAGATATTTTTATAGACTCTTTTTATTAGTGCTTTTCATGACAAATGAACCATTTATACTAAGTTTTATCGACGGACCACCATTTTCAACTAGTTTTCGGTAATATTTGAGTTTTATACTGAAAATATAGTCATCCTAAGACAAAAATGACAATAACTTTTTTCACGGAGGTCGTATCAACTTAATTTTGGTTTCATTTGATTCAGCATTTAAAACTACTTTGAAAACATGTGTCATACGCTTAGGTTGCACCAAAGTTTATTTTTCCGTTTGATACACCACAACTTACGCCCCTCCCCCCTAAAAAAAAACCCTTCCATATAAAATATTTGTATAGACTCTTTTGATTCTTCATTCTCATTGTACATGAAATGTTTTCACCAAGTTTCAAGATGGTACCAATTTTTTTTTATTCGAAGGCCTTTCTGTACTATTTTACCTGTACTAATAAGGAAGATTGCGGCCTCCACAGGAATAAAAACTCATACAGTGCATGTTATTTTGAAAAAGAAATTAAAGCACCACCCGTACAAAATGTAAATTGTTTAGTATCTCAACGAAAGTTACTATCTATATTGAATAATTTTGAATGAACAACAACAACTTGTGTGTGTTACCACCAAGTTTATAGGCTGGAGTTATAGCTATTTCACGAGAGCCACCTCGATCATCAGACTCCTTTAGTGGTGCTTAGTTTGGTTATGCTCGTATTAATTGAAAAACTCTTTGCCGTCATATGGGAGCGAACCAGGAACCTTGCGATTCAGAGGCCGATGCACTACACACCGCGCCACTGAAGCCTCATGGTTAGCTCTATCCCAATGCAAGTTTCGTTGTTTATCAATTGCAACAGCGACAAGCATTTTTATTAACACACACAAAACATTTATTACATGAAGTAATGTACTGAGTAAATATGACGTGTACTGAGTCTATGTCGAGATTTATTCAATGCAGATGATATTTACTCAGTTCATATGAATCACCAGCCATCAAAGTATAGAAAACATTTATTACATAAAGTTATGTACTGAGTATATGCAACCTACACAGAGTCTGTGGTGACATTTGTTCAATACAGACGGTATATACTCAGCACATATCAAGCGCAACCCATGCAACTGAAACTGTTATACGTTACATTAAGTTATGTGTTGAGTAAATACGACGTGTGCCATTTCGACATTTATTCAATACAGACGGTATATACTCAATACCTACACATGTATCTATTGACTAGCTACAGTGCTGAGTCCACACAACTTGTACTGACTCTATGTGTATATTGAGCACTTCAGCCATCCAAGCAATGAGTTTCAACTTATTCAGTTTTGGCACCAGTTTTGTGTGCCCCCAAGTAAGTGGTCTAGTGGATGCGTGCTATCTTCGTGTATGAAAGGTTCCCAGTTCAAATCCGAGTAAGTATCACAAAGTATTTTTAAAATAAAATAAATATCTAGAAAATAAACTTTCAGAATAAGGTGAAACGTTACAGAGGATTCTCTTAAATGTATGGACTCATAACATAAATGTGTAGTGACATATGGACTCATTACACAAATATGTGGAGTACATAGACATATGGACTCATTACATAAATATGAATTGAGTACATAGACTCGATACAAACATATGTAGTGAGGACATACACACATGGAGTACATCAACATATGGACTCATTACATAAATATGTACTCATTACATACAAATTGATCTGTCCTCACTACAAAGAATCTGTACTTATCACAGATAACCGGTTTGTTTATAGTAAATGCATACATAAAATATTTATATTTATTTATTGAGTGCATAGACACTGTACTTATCGCAGAAAACTAACAGTTTTTTCAAAAAATGCCTAAATAGATTTATTTACATTTATTTAATAAGTGCATATGAGCTATACTCAGTACATCATCATGCGACAACCTACACATAATTATTTACTGAGTCCATGGAAAGTTTATATTTATGCAATGATACAAAAAAATAGTGCATAGAATCTATTCTCACTACATAATCGTAAGCTGGCGTGGTACATATTCGTGTAATGAGTCTACAAAACTATTTAGTAGCTGCTTCACTGCTAATAGGTTTATGTTGTCAGTATAGATTTCATTAGGTAATGAGTACAGAAAAGTATGTGTGCAGAAAAATATGGGATGAGTAAATACAATGATGTGCTGAGTGCTTAGAGAACGCCATCAAAAACGTTTACATTGTTTAAAAACGACAGTTTGGTGTGCCATTTCAACGAGCGAGCGGGGTTGCAAATGTTAGGGTGTCCAACAGCAAGAGTGCATTGAAAAAAACGGCCATTATTTGGATGATATTGTTAAAAAAAAAATCAGCATTTGATTGAAATAAAAATAAATAAAAACGATGTAGTTTTTTATATTGAATTTTAAAGTTGAAATTATTCCGCTGGACACCCTTTAGCATTGTATACCAAAATTTTTGAAAAAATATTCTTTGAATTTTTAAAAAATGTTTCAAATTTTTTTATTGAAAATCAAATAATTTGAAAACATAACGATTTTTTCGAAACCCGATATTTAACAGTTTTTTAGAACTCTCTAAAATATTTAAAGAAAAAATTGAACTTTTATGCAAAAATAATGGTACCTTCCATACAAAAGTTTAAAAACCATTAAGGACAATATTTTTTTTATTTTTTTTCCTCAAAAACGGTTCCAACGATTTTGGTTAAACTTTTTCAATATGCTAAAACTAGTACGATCTACTACCAAAAATTATAAAATTTTACACTTAACAACTATTAGTAGTACCTCTCATAGAATGTTTTGTTTTTATTTTGAATTTTCTCATTATCAGCTGAACGGATTTCGAATAATTTGTTTACCTAAAAATTTCAAATAAGTTCAAATAATATTGCATATTAAAATTTTGAAAAATTTATGAAATTTTCAAAAAAGGTTTCAAAATTCAAACTACTATTTTATTTGGAAATTCGATATCTCAAAAACGGGTTGAAAATTTGTTTTTAAATGTTATTTATACACTGGACGGCCAGTAAAATGAATGTCCCCGAGAGACTGACAAATTATTTTTCAAAGCGAAAATAATAGTTTTTCTTATATTTAAGAAAGTTTTGGCTCAGTTTGTTTTGGAAATTAAATATCAAGTAGCTATAACATCCTGGTTTTAAAATAAAAGTTTGTAATGAATCCTTTTCAAAAGAATACCAGTGTTTTAATTTATAAATTAAGTAATAAACTAATGGCGGGCTAAAGTAAGGATCATGCATTGTTATAATCAAATCAAAAATGCCTTTGGTGGGAAAAATGGTGGGAAAATATTCATAGTGGGATTTATGGTGGGAAAAGATTTCAATGGTCTCTTTTTTGGTGGGAAAAACCACAATTCACTGTTACCAGCCTATCTTCGAGTCTTATGACATATAATGATTTGGCACTAAAAAACAGAAACTTTCAAAAATAATTTTTTTGTGAATACCACACAAATGAGGTACCAAAAATCAATGAAACTTACTAGCTGACCTTTTATAACCGTCAAGTGACCTTTCAACTGAGATGCCGACACTTTTTTTGTAACCTTGGAACGAAGTTTAACTGAGCAATTATTGAAAATAGTTGATCTTGTCATGATCTAGTGATCTTTCGGATCGGTATACATTTTTTGTGAATATTCCATAAATGAGGTGGCAAAAATCGTGCATGACCTTAAGAAACTTTAACTTTTGATTACAAGTTTTCTAAGGCTGATTAATTTCTAGGACAAGTTGACTTTCTTCACCAATTACTGACCAATTAGATGACATACTTTTTTTGCGAATATGATGTACCAAGAGTGCAGCGCCAAAATTCTTCGTTTTTATATCTAGGAAATATTTGTAGCAGAAAAGGTTATGGTGGTTTTTTTTCCTCCCAGTACAGAAATGGTGGGATTTTTTTTGGAATTTGGTGGGATTCTAGAAATCTCATCTGGCATCACTGATACTTACAGATTATGAACATATTTCGAACAGAAAACATTTCATTTATATTTACTTCGATATCAGAATCCGATAAGTGAGCTGTGGAGGGAGTCAGACTCAAATCTGACATTTCGCTCATATTAAAAAATGTCATAAATTGAGCCTGATTTTTTTCACAGCTCATTCATCGGATTTCTTATTGTTGTTTCTTTCTGTATAAATCTTTTTGCGTTTGCATGTTTTTATTTTTGCTACTGATGGTGACTTTTGAGACTTTTCCGCTGTGTTTTCTTAAACGTTTCGATGTCACGGAAAAATTTTTTGTCGCGTCAACAGTGAACTAGTCTAGTAAACTAGTTCTTCCTTAAGGCCTAGTTCACTGCTGATGCAAAACGAAATTTTTCTGTGACATCGAAACGCTTACGAAAACACAGTGACCATTAAAATAAAAGTCGATGTTTCTTGTAGAGGTGAAGTTTTTATTTCTTCTAACAACAAATGCTTGCGTAATGTAGAGTGATTTTTTAACGAAAATAAAATGTTTGCAGCTAACATTTTTTAATCTAACTTTTATTTTGTCAAAAGAAAAACAAAAATGGCATTCATGGAAATGCGTAAAATCGTCGTAAACGTTGTAAAGCTATTAACTGCGTAAATCTGTCTAATTTTCCATAAAAATTGTGACAGATTTACGAAGTTTAAAACCTTACTACAATTAAGATGAATTTAGTCTGTTGTATGAATATCCTTGAAATGTTTTCAGAATTGTATTTCGCTTGAAAACTGTTCAGTGAGGACCAAAAAAATACATTGATTACACTGGTCAACAAGGTTTTTCTTACAGAAACAAAAATATACTTTTCCGTAGGTTTTTGGTGTGCTGAACTCGAATCTGAAGTCAGAAAAATTCTATCGGGCCACGTTTTTGAGATATTCCCGTTACAAAATCGAAAAAACCGTTTTTTTGCTGTTTTCAAAGTTGTATTGTAACGTGAAGTAAATTGTTTCAACAAAATTTTTAATGGTTTCTGAAAGATCTAATTTTCTTCTTTTAAAATCAGTTTAAATCTTTCCGATACCTCTTTTCTTCTCGGAGAAATCTTCAGTTAATTGTAGGCCTTCCATTTATGACATAAATACAATGTAAAGGAGAATGGGCAAAAATTTATGGGAAATGGTCCATTTCCCAATACGAATGTGTCATATATCGTTGAAAAGGTTATTTTGAGTACATCATTTCATTATATAACCGTTAAGCTCTAAACCATGGCGCTCGCGAGATATTCAGCTTCAAAGCACCGAAAGAACAATTATGTGTTCCCAATCCACATTAGCTGAATATCTCGTGAATCCCACGGTTTAGAGCTTAATGGCCATATAATGAAATGATGTACTCAAAATAACCTTTTCAACGATATATGACACATTCGTATTGGGAAATGGACCATTTCCCATAAATTTTTGCCCATTCTCCTTTACATTTTATTTATGTCATAAATGGAAGGCCTACAATTAACTGAAGATTTCTCCGAGAAGAAAAGAGGTATCGGAAAGATTTAAACTGATTTTAAAAGAAGAAAATTAGATCTTTCAGAAACCATTAAAAATTTTGTTGAAACAATTTACTTCACGTTACAACACAACTTTGAAAACAGCATAAATACGGTTTTTTCGATTTTGTAACGGGAATATCTCAAAAACGTGGCCCGATAGAATTTTTCTGACTTCAGATTCAAGTTTAACACACCAAAAACCTACGGAAAAGTATATTTGGGTTTCTGTAACAAAAAAATAATTAAATTTTGTTGACCAGTGTTATCTACACCAACGATTTTTTCAAACAAACATTCCACTTACATTTCTGTTCTTACCATCAATTTTTTGCTATTTAAAAAACTGTGGGTTAAGCTTAAGAATTTATATGCACAAGGGATATTACTATTATTATGTAATTCATAAAACTTTACATAGATGTCAACCAGACTTTCTCATTTTCAAAAACAAAACTAATTCTGCTGAAGGCTCTCGCCCATATAGCTACGCTACTGCAGCATTTAGCAGCTTTTTCCACCATTCACCATTTAATTTTATAAAATAAAAGTAAAACTAGTATTGTCTTTTTTTCTCGTATTGTAACAAAATTTTATAAAAAAAACTTTTTTTTTTTATATTTTGCGCGCACTAAAGGGGCTATGACTACCCTTAAGATGATTATAGTACACAGTACGAGCGTTTGGAAAATGAGGAAGGATTTAACAGGAGATACCGATGCACATTGGTTTTGAAGTTTTGAATATTAACCCTCCAGTGGGCGCGTGGTAATTTCAAACACGAGTAGGCGCGTGGTCTACGATCGTAGACCATTTTTCTTCGTTCGTTTAACTAGAGTTTTAAGCAATTGGGTACTTGAAATAATTTTTTTATATAAAACGGCTTATTACTTTTTGTATTTAATAATTTATAATTTTTGTTTTTTAATGTTAGAAAAGAAAAAAAAATTATAAACTGATATGACTCGACATTTTAGGTTTTTTTTACTTTTAAGGATTTTTAATAAGAAAAGAACAGTTGTATGTAACATTTAGCAAAATATATGATTGTTTACAGTAAACAACAAACGGAATTTAGCATTAAACTTTAAAATTTGAAAATTCATTAAAAAACAAAAAAGTTATTAACCTTTAAAAACATAGGATTTTTCTTATTTTTTTTTTTATTCATTCCAACCAATAGTTTTTGGTAAAAAGTTCAATTTAAACAAAAAAAATTCTCCAAGTTGGTCAAGAATATTCAAAACAAAAAACAATTGAATATAAATCATTACAAATACTTTAAAAAAAATATTTGCGGGTCACAAAACCAAATTATTTTTAAATATTATATGAATCATAGTCAGTTCAAATGCTTTTCATGTGGTTCTTTCTACGAAAGCTTTAAAGTTTTAAAAATCTCATATGTAATTTTTTTTTCTTAGATTAGAGAAATAAAACAATGTCTAGAATAGTTTTAACGTGTATCAGGACCTCCAAGTCCCAAAATACCCAAAACTGTCTTTGCAACTGCGTGATGAAAAAAGGAACGTAAGTGGTCGCGTGGTCTACGATCGTAGACCAGTTGACTTTGAGATCTTATAACACCAATATTTGCCTTCACCAACTGCAGTTTGCACACTTATCAGTAATAATAGTTAATTTTAGGAAGCTATTGAAAAGTAGGGACTAAAAAAACATTATTCCTAGGTAATAGGATCATTTTAAAAAGGGTGGTCTACGAGCGTAGACCACGCGCCTACTGGAGGGTTAAAATGGGGGGGGGGGGGAATGGAGCCTTGTAAAGCATTCCACATTCTTGTTGTGCGGCTGAAGAAAGAATCTCTGAACTTTTCAGTACGTCCGAAGTTGGGCTCAAGGGTAAACTGATGAGCATTCCCAAAAGCGCGAGTATTACGTTTGAATTGTTTTAGGGGAGGAATGCAACTGGCTATTTCACTAGAACATTGTTTATAAAAATAGCGATAGAATAATGAGAGACATGAAACACTGCGACGGTGTTTCAGAGATGTTATTGATTGCGTTATTGATGAATCACCTATCAATTTTAAGGCTCTATTTTGGATTCTATCCAAGAGATTCAAGTGAGTTATAGGAGCACCTGCCCAGATGTGGGAGTTGTACTCAAGCTTAGGTCGGATGGAGGCTTTATAGATTGTAGCCAGATCAGAAGGAGAGAAAAATTTCTTGCATCGTCGAAGGAAACCCAAACACTTAGCCGCGTTTTTAGAAACGTCGAATATGTGGTCACTCCACAGAAGGTGATCTGTGATGCACATACCGAGGACTGAAAGCTGTTCGGTTTCTTCGATGCAAGTGCCACTCATGGATAGCGGCATAAAGGGTTGGTTCCGCTTTAACGACAAGAGACAGCATTGAGTTTTTGAAGCATTAAATTCTACGCGATTTTTGATTCCCCATTGAACAATGCTGTCGAGATCAGAATTTAATGAGCTTATCATACGCTGCCGTTGAAGTTCCACATCCGAAGGACAAGGATGTGAATCTGAAAACGAATATGAAAAGCTGAGGGTACTGTATGTCGTCAGCAAAACAGTTTAATGGATTATAAGTTTCAGACAAGAGATCGTTGATGAAGATAAGAAAGAGAGTCGGAGACAAAACGGAGCCCTGGGGCACACCAGCATTTATTTTATGAATATCAGACTTGAAACCATCCAATACAACTTGTATTGAGCGGTCCGAAAGGTAGTTTCTAATCCAGCGAAGAAGAGATTCATCGATACCAAATGCATGCATTTTCGATAAGAGAGCTTGATGCCAAACCCTATCAAATGCTTTTGAAATATCAAGTGCAACAATCTTACTTTCTCCAAAACGATGTAAAGATTTGTTCCACTGCTCGGTGAGATATACCATCAGATCACCAGTGGACCTATTGCTACGAAAGCCGTACTGCCGGTCATTAAGAAGCTTCCGTTCTTCGTGATATATCTTAAGCTGATAGTTTATCAGCGTTTCCATGACCTTGGAAAGAAGGGATGTAAGTGCAATTGGGCGATAATTAGTGGGTGAAAAAGATTCGCCTTTTTTAGGGACAGGCTGGACAAATGCTGTTTTCCATCCACTCGGGAAGAGACCTATAGAGTAGGACAGATGGAAAAGCTTACGTAGTGGCTTTGCCAGCGTAGAAGAACACCTCTTCAGAACAATAGGAGGGATATTATCCGGGCCAGCAGATTTGTGTATATCAAGATCTTTAAGGACTCTTGCAACTGCACGAGTGCGAAAGAAGATTCGTCCCATGAAATCGTTAGCGCTCTCAAGTACAGGCGGAGTCATAACACTCACTGGCAGCGTCGAATTAACAGCAAACTGTGCTGCAAGCAAATTGGCTTTATCTAGTGAGCTGACGTAGGGAGTGTTATTGAAGACGAGCGTTGGAACCGAAGATGAAGTAGTATTGCGAATGTTTTTAACAAATGACCAAAAATGTTTACTACCTTTGGGACATTGTAGTATTTTTTGCCGAAGTTTTTGGTCATGCAAAAATTTGGTTCTTTGAATATGAACGTTACAGGTCTTCCTAGCTTGTTTGAACTTATTCCGGTTTTCCTCAGTAGGGTTGGCATTATAACAACGGAAACTTACATCTCTAACCCTGATAACCTCTTTACAGCTCGAATCAAACCATGAATTTTCTTTCGGTCTGATAGACTTTATCCTATTCGGAATAAAGTTTCTCATCCCGTGAAGAATTAAATTTGTAATCATATCTTAAAGGAAGAATGTATTTTCATAAAAATAATTTTTGTTAACTCACATTTGTGCAAAATCAAACAAACAAATATTGACCTTCACACCAGTTATAATTTAATTTTGTATTGTACAGTAAAATATATTTGAAACATTATGCCAGGTTGCCATTTTGGTTTTTCGACAGGCCCACTACATCATACTGATGCTAGGCTCATCAAAAGTTTATAAGTCAAAGAGATAGTTTGGCTTTCTAAGAAAATTTAGCTTTCTATCTATATTATTTTATACTTCTTTTATTATAAACTTACAAAATTAAAAGCAATTTAAATTAATATCCAAGCGGAGATCAAGAAATAAGTCACTATAATTACTTTCATCACAATCAAAGTCCATCAGGAAAATAAAAAAAAAACCATTGCTCGTGTCCACAACGGTCATCCAGGAATAGAAAATAATTTGTAAAAGTGTAAAAACTTTCCTCCATCATAAAGCCCTATTGTGGAATAGCAACCTAATAGGAAAAAGGACAGAGAGCAGAAATTGAAGAAAAATGAAAGAAAAATCTTAAGAAAGAACAATCTCTGTGCGGTCCTTATATATAGTTTGAAACCTCATTACAGCTGAATGACATTTCATAATCTGGCAATTAGGCCACTCCTGCTGTGTGAATTAATTATCCACTTGAAGAAAATGATCCTGAATAGACCAATAAGGCAAATAAACAACTTTTAAAGATCTCAGAGGACAAGCGAGAGGAGTTGATTGTATATGTTTTTGAAGGACATTCGATGTGACAAAAACAAAATAAATCTCAAAACACAAAATCAAAGACACATACAAAACTTGACTTAATTAATAGGAGCGGCAGTATTGGGCAAATGGAACTTTGTATGAAGGATAATAAGAAGCTGCATGTCCCTGTCAAAATCATAGACCAAGATTAAATCTATCATATCGAAGTCGTTTATGTAGAGCTATAAACGTGGTGAGTCTCAAATTACTGACTGGCCAGCAAATTGTCGTTCGGTCGGGTACACCCTTTGTTATGTGTGTTTCGTGTATGTGTGTGTGTGTGTAACAAAGTTACTTCTATTCCATGCACATGAAAACTAAAACATTTTAGGTATAGATACACTTCTAATATCCCCTTCCGTGTGATTTATTCGATGGTTTTTCGTTTCATCATATCGAACATCCATATCCTTTTGAGAAAAAAACAAAAAAACTCGTATTATATGCGACACTGTATTTGCGTCTGGCCTGCAGCCAACAAGGGTTGTCGCAAATTGAAATGTAATTTCAAATTTGTTTTTATCAAAACACTCCCCACAATGTGAATAACCTACACCCCTTTAGCCGCAGGCTAAATGAAGTGTATAAATTTGGCAAAAAATCACTTTCGAATAAAGGTTGTTATAGTGCGAGGGTAGGTGAGTCGTGAGTGTATAACGTTGAAGAGCGTCAAAAGTACCGAGATGTAAATTTCCGACTTTTGTTTTATAGAGGATTTTTTTCTATTCTTTGTGGGATGAAAGTTATTTACCCACCTTTGGGTTTCTGGGGAAAAGTGAAGTGGTATAGGTATATCTAGAATAGTTTGGTCTTCTGCTGGTATCTATCACTTTGAACTTTTATTTATTGGAAAATAATTCAGTTGAGAGCTATTGGAATAACGAATACATGTAGCTCAGTTCCGTCAGAGGTTTTGGCAGACAATGTTTCCTTTTTCTTTTTTAATTTCACCCAGTTCATCATGAAGGTGATAGTTACCCACACTTTCCTTATTTAATTTAATTGAAATTTGTTTTATGTTCTTGTGTAACACTAACCCCGTGATGTTTGATTGTTTCAAAGTGTCTGAGTAAAATTCTGGTACCTTATTTGACATAACCCTATAAAGTTAGCAGATAATTTGAAACAAAAATTAAGCAATCCTGAAACTTAATTAACTTACTCTTATCCGGCTCCCAATCGCAATCCATGAAGGGTTGCAGCCTAAGGCATGGTGCGGCAGCCTTCTATCCTCTATACGTTCCCGAGCACACTGCCTCCAGTCATCTAGGCCAAGCCTTCTCGATGGCTTGGTCTTTAAACCGGAGGAGGTTTGGTCTTCTTCATTCTCTCGAACCTGACTCTCTTGGCTAGAGCATTATTGTGCTCGATGTGGCTGAGCTAATGTAGTTGACGTGTTTTAATTTTCTGGACTACATCCACATCTTGGTAGAGCTTATGGAATTCACCCTCCTCGGGCACCAGGACCAAATTTCCTTCGAAGAATTTTTCTTTCGAAAGAACCCAGTATCAGCTCTCGGAGCCATAAAGCAGTGAAAGGGTTTTGTAGAGCAAGCATTTCGTCTTACGTGTGAGGAGCTTTGAACCTATTTGTTGCGAAAAACCATGGACGAACCGGATTGCTAGGGTATTTCTTACCGTTATCATGTTGTTGCCTCCAACAGTGACTATTTTTGTAGAACGAGATTGAAGAAATCACACGATAGCGCATCTCCTTGCCAAAACCCTGTACATGCTTGGAATAAAAAAGGTTTTTGTGGCCTTTACTCCAGAATGCGTTTCGCCCAGTTATGGTGGTGGGCTCATCAGTTCCTTAGATAGCATACTTCACAGTGAGTTTTCTCACAAAATTGTGATATGCAGACGTCGCGACGCGTCGGTAACCATCGACTAAACAATGCGTCTTAGATTGGGTATGGTGGCATCTAACTGATGAGCCCACCACCATACCTGGGCGAAACGCATTCTGGAGTAAAGGCCACAAAAACCTTTTTTATTTGAATTTTATTCATAAACTCCACAAAAATTAAGAAATAAATGGATTTATTGTTTATAGTCTTTGACTATAAATAATTTTTCTATTTATTTTCTTTAAACTCTTCTTCATGCTTGGAATAGTTCGGAAGAGCTTTCCCCTAGTGCCGATTTGCATCGAGTATTTTTCAATGTCACGTGAGATAGCTGGATAAATTTTTCTCGGGATCACAAGAATTGATTGTGAATCCCGATTCAAAATTCGTTGGTCTTTTCCAGGATTTACCTGAGAGTTAATATTTGGCCCAAGGTTGATATGCCTGGCCGGAAGCCAGGGGGATGGGATATAAGGAGCTGACAGACCAGTCATCGGGTATGTTGCCTTCTACTCAAACTTGCTTGATGAGTAGATGCATGCACCCTTTCACCACATCCAATTCGTACTTGAAGAACTACGCTCATAAACCATCAGATCCGACGCCGGCGGCCTTGTTGTTCTTAAGCTTCTTTATAGCAAGGTAGGTAGGTAGAAATGGTGGCACGGGCGTCATACACGACCGGTGCCCAATTAGCACTGAATTGCACCGTTTTGATACCATAACTCGTTTGACCTGTGGATGAAAGCATATTAAAGTGAGGATTTGTAAACATCCTCTAAGGATCATCTTCAATGCTTAGAAGTTGACAACAGGGGGACTCGGGAAGGTGGTTTGTTCAAATGATTCCTCAGGGGTCTTCCAGGCACATGATTGGATGCGGAGTTTCTTCCTGGGTCTCCGTGTCCTCACTCCGCATGACGGAGGCTTTCAGTAAAGATTGGTGTCCTTCATGAGACCAGAAATGTTCCCTGGTTAGAACGGGTTTGGTGTATGGCTGTATAATGTGGGCACAAAAGACAGGAGGCTGAACATAAGAAACTCACTCGATTGGACCGCAACTCGCCCGAGGCCAGCAAAGATATGCTAAGCTTGGCAGGTAGCAGAATGGCACCAAAGCACGAACGGTCCAGCCGTATGATCATCGTTGTCATTGAGCATCATGAAACCCAGCAGAGGCCCATGTTCCGATTGCTCACGGTCTATGTGATCTGGGGGGGTACATGGTGCATAATCAACCAATTTTTGTCTTAGATACATTTCGTGGCGTTGAGAAAATTTTTGATTTTCGTTTTGGAAAGTTTGTTGAGGTCGTCAAAAATTGCAACTCCAAACGATTGTGCCCTAATTCTGGCTAGAGCAGGACATTTACAATTTAAATCAAGGAGTTTCTTTTTCCTGCTGGTCTCCACAGCTATGGCAGTGACAGTGAGTATTATAGGGAACAACCAGCCTCACCACATGTTCCCCTACTAGCCAGTGTCCAGAACAGGTTGCAACGACCCTGGCTATGTCTTGCCTGGGTCTACATATCAGATCAATTGTTTGGGATTTATTATGAGCGGGCCAGATCTTTCTGGATATTTTGCAATTGGTTATAGGCTGCTCCATCAACGATGGGTTCACGAAGAAATATTGGCAACATATTGCCTTTCACAGCTCCAAGGGGATTGTTGACTCTTTCCGCGAGTAAGATGTGAAGGGCTGATCTTTGCCTGGCTAGCTCATCTCCCATTTCATTTCCCTCAATGCCACTGTGGCCAGGAACCCAGATAAGGTCGACCCTGAGGTTAATATTTAGGCTTGCGAGCTCATCTCGACACTGCTGGACTAATTTAGAGGATGATGTAGAAGAATCAGGTGTCTGACTGTCTGTAATGATAGCTGCATTACGAATTTGGTTTGGGTCTAGTATAAGTATCTTGCATGCCTCCCTGATTGCCAGTAATTCAGCTTGAAATACACTAGCAAAAGCAGGTAGCCGAAAGGACCTAGAGATGTTATGGCAAAGTCTACCTCTTCTATACCTACCTCTTCTATACTGGGTATTCATTGACTGGGAGGTTTGTGTTTTCTTCTTGTCCTTTTTCTCGCTCTACCTGATGCCAATTCAACAGCAGCTGCTAGAAATGCTGCTTGAATACATCTTCTTTTCCCTGTGCTTTGGTGACTAGGTTACCTTCGCTGTTTTGAAGAGCCTGTGTTCTGGTTTTAAAGCCAACAGCCAGTTGCATGGCATTTTTATAAAAACTTTTACTGTGTATTGTTTCGATTGTGAGACTCTACAATCTTTTTGAGGTGAGAGGCTGCATACGTCTTCTACGCAGAGTCTTCTTCTCCTCTCTTGTCCTTGCTCCCTCGCTGCTCTTGTTTTCCGCTGGAGCATATTCACATGTGCATCTTCTGTCACTTTTTTCAGCTGTACGCTTTCATCATCATACAACGCCTTCTTTTTCGGAGGTTGATGGTAGTCTATTGTGGTTTCGACTACCTCTTTAGTGATATCTGGTTATTGGCGTCTGTAGCAGGTGAATGCACAGATAGAGCATCTCGCTCAGATTCTCACTACAGGCTCTGCCAACTCCAGGTTTTCGTCTGACAGTAGAGTTCTAGACCTTCCCGCAACAAAAAAATGGTCGCAGTCGACGTTTGTCCCCTGAAAAGTACACGTAAAAGATCTTAGAGGAATGCTTTTCGTCAATTAGCACATGGTCGGTTTGGTTGGCATATCGAAAATTTGGGGAGCACCAGGTTGATTTGTGGAAGCCAAGTGCTTTACTTATGACCGTACTACGAACTTCTCAAAGGTCAATTAGTGAGAGGCCGTTATCATTTGTTTCTTCGTGGAGGCTGTACCTACAAACTATAATCTGTCGAGACAGTCTTCCCTTCCAATTTGAGCATTTCAGTCCCCGAACAAAGTTTTTACATCGTACTCTGGGCAGGCTCCGTATGTTCTTTTCATGAGCTCATAAGACTCATTCTTTGAGGAGCTTTCAATTCAATTGGGCGTGTGCACATAATAGGCTTATGTTTTAGAAAGTGGCTCTGATGCGTATCACAGCCAGGTGATCACCTATCGGTTTAAAGTCTATAACTTTGCTTCTTAGTCGGTTTTTCACTATGTCTTTTATCACAGCTGTAATAGATGTTGCAGTCTTCTTCTATCAAACCTAATCTTATCTATCCCAACTCCTGGATTACGGTGATGTATGCCTTATACAACGTCAGGACAGACTCAAGTTTTTGAGTTAGGTTAGGTTAGGTAGAAGGGCTGGCAGTTGATCTCGTTACCGTCACACTTAGATCTATGTAGATCCGTTGTGATACCCTAGGAAATTGTATTCCACTTTATGTAAAAACCTATGTGTTCTGATAGCAGTCAAGCCATTTAGAGGCGTTGATGAAATTCAGAAGGCTATTAGCCGAAGTTCCAGAAAGTTCCTCTAGATCGTCATAGAAATGATTTCCTAGGTGTTTCTTTCTTAAATGACAGAGCAGTGGCAAAGGAAGTGTAAGGTATCCTCATGTGCTTCTTCGTCACTGCATCCTCTGCAAAGGTCATCAGTACTGAGCCTCATTTTGTTTTTATGGTATCTCAGTAGGTTGTGTCCGGTGATTATGCTGACAAGGGAATGGAGATGTTTCTTGTCCATTTGCATAATTTTGTCTGTTCTCTGCTTATTGAAATTTGGCCATAACTTTCTAGTTGTGGCGCATGTTTCAAGCAGATTCCATTTTTCATTGGATTTTTCTAATATTTTGTTACCAATATCCTGTTTGATGCAACAGGTTGGTACTTTGATATTTTGTTCGGCTTGACTTGAATCAAGCGACGAACCCGTTCTCGCCAGCTCATCAGCTCTCTCGTTTCCCTGTACATCACTGTGACCGGGAACCCAGCAGAGTCTAATGTTATGCTGCATGCCAAGAACCCTAAGCTCTTCGCGACAGCAAGTCACAAGCTTCGAATGTATCTCGGTGGCAGAAATTGCTTTTATTGCTGCTTGGCTATCAATAAAGAGGGTGATATCAGCTCGTGGTATCGCCATCATTGATATTTGCGTAGCTGCTTTTGTGACTGCCAAGACCTCGGCTTGGAAGACACTGCAAAAGTCCGGAAGTCTGAAGGAGCTAGCTAGTCCCAGAGTTTCCGAGAAAATTCCTGCGCCAACTCCAGTTTCCATCTTCGAACCATCAGTGAAGACAGTTATCGTAGATGCATTACTGAAAGGTTGGTTGTTTTCCCACTCCTCTCTATTAGGAAAAGAGGTAGTGAAGGGTCTGTTGAAGTTTAAATGGGGTGTTGTGTAGTCTGTGCAAACATTATTTCCCACATATCTCTGCAGAATCTGAGTATGGCCTGATGTGCTTTGCTTCCAGCATTTAGTCTGGCTTAGGCGCAGGGCACTGTATGCTGCAGATTCTTGCACGAATAGATCTAGGGGTCTCAAGTTGAGTATCACTTCCAGTCCCGCTGTGGGAGTGGTTTTCAACGCCCCCGTAATACCTACGCATGCTAATCTTTGAACTTTTGTCAAGGTTTTCAGGTTTGTTGCTTTCTCAGTCGCGTTCCACCAAACTAAATTACCGTAGGTAAGTATCGGTCTAACTATTGCCGTGTACATCCACCTGATAATTTTTGGATTGGGTCCCCAGGATTTACCAAAAATCCTGTTGCAGGAATAGAACGCAACCATAGCTTTCTTTGCTCTCTCTTTAGTGTTGAGACTCCAGTTCAGTTTCTTATCAAGGATCACACCCAAGTATTTGGCCTGATCCGAGATTTTGAGTGGAGTCCCTGCAATTGATGGTAATCTAAACATTGGTATTTTTCTTCTGTTAGTGAAGAAAACCAATTCAGTTTTCAATGGATTGACCATTAGACCACAATTCTTTGCCCTTGTGTTGACCTTTGACAGGGCATATTCTATTTGTTCACTAATAGTGGATGGGAATTTACCTGTCGCAAGTAGTACTAGGTCATCTGCATAAGCTACTACTTTGACTCCACTATATTTTAACTTTACAAGAATTTCGTTCATAACTAGTATCCAAAGAAGCGGAGAAAGCACCCCTCCCTGGGGTGTTCCTCTGGATGTGGATACTATTAAACGTGATTCTCAAAGTTATTAATATGCCTGTTTTTTAACATGCACATAGTCCAATTTATAATTGACTTTTCTATATTCAGCTCTACAAGGGCTCTCTTAACTGCATCATTTTCCACATTATTGAATAGAGGCATTGCTAAGTTAACATGTATACCAAAATTGTTCGAAAAAAATTATTCTAGAAGCCATTGAAAAAAGATACAAAAACGTTATTTCGCCACATCAACATGGATTTATGAAGGGTAAAACTACCGCAACCAACTTAATGGAGTTTTTCTGGATGTCATTGTAAAAAACCAAAATGGATTTCAAATAGATGTCGCAAACTTGGATTTTTCAAAAGCTTTTGACCGCGTTTATCATGGTTTACTTTTAAAAAAGCTAATGCCCATTGGGCTCCCTAAATGGTTTATAGTTTGGTTTAGTCTATTTTGAAAACAAAACATCAAAAAAGATAATTGTGTATTCCAACCACTTGAAAGGGTCGATAGTTTTTGTGATCTTGGCGTTATAATGGACCCAAAATTAGACTTTAACAAACATATTGATCACATTATTAATAAAGCCAAATGCATGTTGGGATTTGTTTGTCGGTTTTCAAAAGAATTTCGAGACCCATACATTTTAAAAACTTTATACTTCTATCTTGTGCGAATAAAAATCGAATACTGTAGCAGCGTTTGGAGTCTGAGTTATCAAACTAATATAAATTGACAGGAATCTGTGCAAAAACAATTTCTCATTTATGCGCTTCGCCATCTTCCGTGGAACGTAAACACCACCATACAACCAGCGCCTAGCCTAAATTAATTTGCCGTCACTAACTCATCGAAGAACAGTCTCTAAAATATTATTTATGTATGATGACTCGGAATATCTTTTAGCACAACTCAACCTAAATATTTACTCACGATCCTTAAGATCTGTACCTAGATTTCTTAAATCAAAGATTTAATAGAACGAATTATGGAAATCATGAACCTTTGCATGCTGCATGCTCAGCTTTTAATAAATATATTAATGTAATTGATTTTAATGTTTCAAATTATTGTTTAAAAGAAGAACTTTATAGATCTCTTCAATCTCAAAGCTAATAATTTGTAAATTTGTAGCTAAATAAATAAATAAATAAATTAAGTGCAGTCGTGAAAATTTTAATTTTGGCTATTTTCGTCATCGTCGCTGGGCTTTTTAGCACTTAGCTATTGCTCCATCATATCGTCTCGATTCCCTGAATGAATAATTTAATTTTTCATTACACAAATTTGAATCAGAACTCGAAGACTAAATTAGTAACAGGAACAAATATATCATGGACCCACGCGTATGCTGAAACTGACCTATGGGAGCAGCGAGCGGAACGCGTCCGTCACACTGCACTCACTTCGGCTTATTATATGAAGGTACTATGAAGTAGGAGGGAGCGGAGGTAACCGCGGTGTTTTTTACAAGCGTTTAAAGAGAAAAAAAAAACTTTTTAGATAAAAAAATAATATTTTTATATATCTAACGGGTGCCTGTTTTTTATATGCCATTATATTTTTTGCAACAATGCCTAATTTAGAATCTCAATTTTTAAAGGTAGGTACATTTTACTTCTGCCCCCCCCCCCCCTAGCAAAAATCCTGCGGGCGCCCATGCGTGCCACTATGTGGTTTTCAATAAAATCATTTTAAAGACCTCTTTGCTGAAAAAAAATCAACTCTGAAAATTTCATACAAATCGTTAGAGCGCTTTCCAGGCTTTTGTTTATAGCCTATTGAATAGACCTTTTAAAAAAGAACAATTACGTGCAAGGGTTCTTATTATTAAATATGTTTGTTTGGCCCATAAGCATGCTTAGAACCAAAAATGCTACTAAATTCACCCATGCGTTTCTGAGAGAATGGTCACACTGGCCACTTTTCAGTATTTTTGGTATAACTCGAAAACTAAGCTGAATTCGAAAATTTTACATATAATACTTTTTGTTCAAAATTAAATTTTCTATTGAAATGGATAGTTAAAAAAATTTTACAAAAAAATTTAAGCAGGAAAAGTTAACAAAAACCAACATAAAAAAAATCGCAAAATCTAAGATTATTAAATTTTTTTCTAAATTGAGCATAACTTTTTTGGAGCAAAGATACGCTCAAGACGTTCATAAACAAAGTAAACTGGAGTCTTACGGCTTTAATATGACATGTTAAAAAAGCCATATTATTTAAAAATTGACAGAGATATAACCATTCAAGCTTTACCATTTCTTATCATTTTCCGCACTTTTTGCCCGAAAGCCTATTTTTTGGTACTTTATGACAAATTTAACGTTCCTAGCACCTAATACCAAAACTTATGTTAATCGAACGAGCCGTTCGGTCTGTAGGTCTGAACGCATTAAAAACAGCCGAAAAACGAAATTGCGAACTTACATCCTTTTTATAAATTCTCTATAGTTCTAATGTCATATAATATCAAAATTTTGATTTCGAACATTTTAACGAAAGTGACATTTGCCATATTGTACCGAAAAAGGGACTTTTGGGCCAAAACTGAGAAAAATTATAAGAACTGATAAGGTTTGAATGGGAATATCTCTGTCAATTTTGAACAAATATTAATTTTTTAACATGCCATATTAAGGCCTTTAGTCTCTACTTTGTTTTGTCTATGCATGTCTTGACCCTATCTTTGCTTCAAAAAAAGTTATGCACAATTTATTAAAAAATTTAGATATCCTTGATTTTTTGATTTTTTTTAAAGTTGGTTTTTGTTAACTTTTCCTGCTTAAATTTTTTCGTAAAATTTTTTGAATTATCCATTTCAATAGAAAATTTGATTTGGAACAAAAAGTATTATATGTAAAATTTTTAAGTTCGGCTTAGTTTTCGAGATATACCAAAAATACTGAAAAGTGGCCAGGGTGACCATTCTCTCAGAAACGCATGGGTGAATTTAGTAGCATTTTTGGTTTTAAGCATGCTTATGGGCCAAACAAACATATTCAATAATAAAAACCCTTGCACGTAATTGTTCCTTTATACCTCTCATTTTCCGGTCTATTCAATAGGCTATTACTTGTAATAGTAAAAGTCCATTTTTTTCTCCCGATACCAAACAATACTACCGAGATTTTCGGCACATTTCGGTCCCAAAAGTACGGCATCGGTTCGGTATCATCTCGGTATCGCTTCGGGTGGTATCGTTTGGGCTTCCGAAACCGATACCAAACGATACCGATACTTATTTCTGGTATCGTCTCGGTATCGTTTGGGTTTTCAGATAACGATACCGAGACTTATATTATCGTTTGGATTTCCGATACCGATACCAAACGATACCGAGACTTTTCTGGTATCGTGGCCAGCCCTAATTATATAGTTTTAGTTTAGAATATAGAAGTGCTATTTAACTTAAAAAGTCGATGTTAGATTGACTTAGTGGATAGAATATGCGCTCTAATTTGAAATTGAGAAGAAACATCGATTATGAGGTAGTACGAAACGAAAGAAAAAACATGCATCTTAATAACAATAATTAACTTCTTTAATAACTTTAAAATTTGTATTTTACTGCCTTGTAGCAATTATGAGCGATATGCAAGAGTAGGTACTGTATCTATTCAATCATGAGATATTTTTTCCAGTTTTGTTTATAAACCACTTAGGTTTCTTTAGAATTTAGCACTGTTTTGTAACGAAAACAAAACTGAAGTACATAAGAAATATACAATACATACCTATCAGCTGTCTGTTATTTAAATTTCAAAACTAATTATATCGTTAAGAATAATTTTGCACCCTACCACCACATTATAATTTTCAACACTTATCCTTATTCCTCTGTAAACTCAAAAACGCAATCAACCACAAAATCCTTCTAACAATATTGTTCCATTTATTTGTTCATCTGATCATCAGCATCATTATTTCTGTACATAATACACTCTGGAGTGTCTGTATATCTCTTTCACCTAAACAAAACAAAACACAAAAAATCTAAATAAAAAACAACACTATTTGCAACAAGCAAACAAAAAATACCAACAAAGTAAAGAATTTAAGTACAAATCGCAACACCCCATAACTTATATTCCTTTGCCTTTACCAATTCACCGCATCCTGCAGCACCATTTTTATCTATTAAAGGAGAATTTTCAAACACATCACTACTGCTGTAGCCTACTCGTGTCACATTGTGTGTTATTTCTTTGCACTCTAGGTCGTCCTGAAGTGTAAACATTATTATGCGCATCGGTCGAGTGTTTTATTGTATCTATACAGAACAGAGGTGTCAATGGGTATCCTTTTTCTGAAAGAATATAATGACTTAAATGTGCGATAGATTGCACACCTATTCAAAAAGAAAAACCGGGAACTTCATGCATAACAAGTCCTCTAAGTACTTAAATCCAAATTACAAACGAAAATCCACACACACAAATAAAGGACATCAAAAAAAACGACCAATAAGGCATTTAAGGACTCACACTCTAATTCACTTGGAGAGGTTATTTTTTCTTTCTTTTTTTTTGTCAAGCCTTGATTTGTCGGTGCGTGAAATGTGATCAGGATTTCATCTGGAGAAACAAGAATGATCCTTAAAGGATCTTGTTTGTTGTAAAAATATATTTGTTTCTTTAAAGGTAGGTACATTCGTACATGGTTTATATTATGCTTATCCAAGAGGTGATATAGCGATAGAGGAAACATTATCAAGGTGTTTGTTAAGAAAAACAAATTAAACATTGCAAAATAATAATTTCCCCCTGAAGGATATTATTTTTGTATAATCAACAAAATGCAATAGCAACAGGATATTGTTTTCTATTTCCAAACTGATGATGATGAAGGCCACCAAATTGTTTTCTGTGAATTTCAAATATCCTTTTCTTGATAATTGCGTAGTTGAACAGAACAACAACAAATTTTAAAATGGAAATGCAAATCATAAAATTTATTGTATTTGAGAAAAATAAAAATAGAACTCTAGTTAAAAATAAATTAACGAGGAAATACAACTACGCAAAAAAGAGTTTAGTAAGATTTCAGTTAACTTTTTTAATTGAAATCCTGTGGAGATTTTGGAAACGGAAGAGGAGTATTTTTTTAGATTTGGATAATAAATATTCATATTGAGTGGGATATTCATCTCATTCGTGGGATATTTGAAAAATCGTTTACCTAAAATCTGAAGGGAAACTGAATTGTATATAATGAAAGGTGAACTAGTACTATCAGTAATGGTTGGGCGTTGTAGGAAGTGGGTAGGCACTGAGTGGCGTCAGCATGGAGACGTCCATGTGATGTAACGAATACTATTCATGTGTTGTTCTTATATAATCTCTAAGTGTTAACCGTCGGACCCTGGTCTCGTCCATCCGGAATTGAATTGCAAAACCAATAAGCACGAGTTTTGAAAAACAGACAAAAATAGTAGCAATATAATCTTCTGTCAGAAATTACTTCCTGCATAATTCGACTAAAGTCTTGGACGAGCCTTTAAGAAGGGAAAGATGGTGGTGCTGGTGAAAAAGTCAGCAAAAAGGTTCAATGGTTCCACCAATGTGCTTGAAGACTCCTAATCTAGGATACTTAGATTGAGATCAGTAAGAATTTTTCAGTATACTTGCCAGGGTGCTGAGAAAAAAAATGGTTCTGTTATAATAGAGAAACCGGGAGCCTCGGATATAATGATAACCCTCAAATGAACGTAGTATGTACTTAGAACGTGAGAACCCTTTACACCCCGCCCAGGTGTAACTCAATAATAATGTTGCACAGACTACACAACACCCCATTTAAACTTCAACAGACCCTTCACTACCTCTTTTCCTAATAGAGAGGAGTGGGAAAACAATCAACCTTTCAGTAATGCATCTACGATAACTGTCTTCACTGATGGTTCGAAGATGGAAACTGGGGTTGGCGCAGGAATTTTCTCGGAAACTCTGGGACTAGCTAGCTCCTTCAGACTTCCGGACTTTTGCAGTGTCTTCCAAGCCGAGGTCTTGGCAGTCACAAAAGCAGCTACGCAAATATCAATGATGGCGATACCACGAGCTGATATCACCCTCTTTATTGATAGCCAAGCAGCAATAAAAGCAATTTCTGCCACCGAGATACATTCGAAGCTTGTGACTTGCTGTCGCGAAGAGCTTAGGGTTCTTGGCATGCAGCATAACATTAGACTCTGCTGGGTTCCCGGTCACAGTGATGTACAGGGAAACGAGAGAGCTGATGAGCTGGCGAGAACGGGTTCGTCGCTTGATTCAAGTCAAGCCGAACAAAATATCAAAGTACCAACCTGTTGCATCAAACAGGATATTGGTAACAAAATATTAGAAAAAACCAATGAAAGATGGAATCTGCTTGAAACATGCGCCACAACCACAACTAGAAAGTTATGGCCAAATTTCAATAAGCAGAGAACAGACAAAATTATGCAAATGGACAAGAAACATCTCCGTTCCCTTGTCGGCATAATCACCGGACACAACCTACTGAGATACCATAAAAACAAAATGAGGCTCAGTACTGATGACCTTTGCAGAGGATGCAGTGACGAAGAAGCACATGAGGATACCTTACACTTCCTTTGCCACTGCCCAGCACTCTGTCATTTAAGAAAGAAACACCTAGGAAATCATTTCTATGACGACCTAGAGGAACTTTCTGGAACTTCGGCTAATAGCCTTCTGAAAATATTTTTTTTTTCAGATTTGTTCTATGAATTAAAAAAAATATAAAGAAAATTGCGAACATTTTGTTTTGTCAAAATACTTTTTCCGACTATTGTATTCCTCAGAGAAAAAACTAATTTTGCAAGAAAGTGCTAAGGGTGTGTGCTCAGAATGGATTTGGAAATCCGAATCCAAAAGCAAAGTTGGATTTTGTGTTGCTTTTGTAATACTCATGTATTTTCGTATGCAAATCCAATTCAGATCAGATCTAGGGTTAAATAAAATACAGCTATTATTGACGAACTAATTTTGAAATACTAAGAAAAATCGATGGAAATGTACCTACTCATATGTGCTTCCATGTAGATATTAAAGCTAAAAAAAAATAGTACTTATAAAACTTAAAGTAACTACAAATATAGCACTGAGGTGTTCGATGTTAGATCAAAACCCAAGCAGCCAACTGTTTTTGACATTTGAATGACATTCCCCAGTGCACCCTTGGCAGCGGACATTGAACGAAGCCCATACGTGAAGTGTCGAGTCATTTTGACATTTCATCCGAAATCAGGCTTGAAAAATTCCTAAAATAGAACTGCGACCCACAACAACAGCACATTTTCAGTTTAAAATTTAATATTTCACTTTTTACTTCAACTTTTGATTTATGTATTTGATATAATTTTTGTGGCAGAAAACAAAGTTTTCTGGATCAGCTTTTATTGTTATAAAACAAAGGAAAGATGACTTTTTTAATTATTATATTTCCAAATTAAGATATTTTCGCGAACAGTACCTAAACATTATGTGAAAAAAGAACTATTTTCATAAGAAAAAATAAATTTTAAAATTACTTTGGTGTAAATTTTAAGTCGAATACAAAAAATCAGATGCTTCAATAATATTCAGCTTAATAGCATAATAAACAGCTTTTTTCTGTGATTTCTTGAGAATAAATTAGGTACCTACCTACCTAAACCCTTCCCATATTTCCCTTAATTCTTGCAATGTATATGTTTGTACCTACGTACACTGTACAGTACATACATGTACATATTTAAAATCCCAGATTTTCAAGCTTCAAACCCAATGACGTAACGTTTCCTACTTTTCAATTTCACAGAGAGAATTGGGCTTTCCAACTCTTTGGACAAGCGATTTCCCACAATTGAATCAGAATTAATCTGCAAATTAATGTGCAATTGCTTTTTATTATCGTGGCCGAGGGTGTAATTGTGTGTTTGTGTATGTTTCATATGGAAATTCTGATGTGCACCGCAGAGAGAGAGTGCACACTAATTACGGACAGTTATTGAAGAATGATGTGCAAAAAAGGTGACCTCTGTCCTCTTGTACATTCCAACTGCTCTTTATAGACCTAGTAGTAGTTATCCTGAAAATGTCCTGATGCAGATACTCAATATATATTCACAAACCAAATATATTAGTATATGTCGATGTGTATAGATAGATATGCATACGTACAAGCAAATATACTTATACTCATACTAATTTGCTGCATTCATCATTTGAGCGTTGGACATCGGTCAAAATGTGGCTTTCTCTATATAGATTCTCCAATCAGCACAGTTTGCCATTGTTATAGTTCGATTGGAACTTTAATTGGAAACTGTAATTGTCTATTCTGGATTTGAAAATTGAGATCAACGAATAAATTCTATGTCATTGGACATCATCATGGGTCCTGTTTCTGTGTTCTGTTTTTGTTCCCTGGCAGTATCAATATGGGGCTTTTTGCATAGGCTCTATTTTATAAATTGCTGATGATGCTGATGCTGAAGCAAAAGTATACTCAATAATGTTTTGGGTTTGGACGCAAATTGTTTTGGGATTTTATTTACTTAAAGCAAAATATGGTTTTAGTGGTGTATAAAGTATATACACATACATAAGTACGTAGTAGAACATGTATAGAGCTTAAATGTCTATTTTATTCCAAGGATTTAATCAAAGAATTACTCAATGGAATTTATATACCTACCTATAATAGTATAAAGGATGGTTTGCTATGCCTGCTGAAAAGGTTAGTACTAAAGAAAATTGTTTCAATAACTAGGAGCTTTGTTTGGTATTGGTAGACATTTATTAAAATGTAGAAATGTCTTAAATAGATGAAAATCTTCTCTAAATGATCAGAAGAAAGGATATCTGCAGCAATAAATGGAATCACCAACGATTTAAGAAAACGGACGCTTCCTGACAAGATAGTATGAATATCATAAGCTCCTTCAGCTTTCTTAAGCTAAATCAAAATCATTCAAGAAGTACCAGAGTCCACTGTTTTTGAGATATTGATTGCTCCAACCTAAAGGATATGCAATATGGAGGCACATTATATCCTCCTGCAAAACAAAACATAAAAAAACTCTACCACATATCTAATGGTCTCATGCTGTGATAAGCGATCTAATTTCACAAGGATCACCTCAAGATGGTAACGCCTGTGACAATAAAACATACCTATTTCACGTTTTCACAACTACTCTACCATAGTTATGATGAGGCTTGTTGTTCATTTAACAATCATTAATCCATCTAATCCTGGTTGCTGGTCCTATAATGGGTAAGCAGATTGTTTCTGCCAAACATCCGACTTTAAGGCGTTTATGTGAGAAAAATTTCCACATATGCGTAGAAGAAAACCTAAACCAGAACAAAGAAAGTACACAAGTAAGTATCCTTGTTGCTACTGTTTGAAGCAAAAAGCCAGTAATCCTCTTGCATTGTTACTTATATGTTTTTTGATCATACACACATGCTTTCAAAAAAAATGAATGTGAAGGCGTTTGTTGAAAACCCATCATATCAAGAGCTTGGTATAACGACTCATGATCAGATAACATTCTTTAGAAAATTTTGTTGAGTGAAAAAAATAAAGGATTTTTGTTATTAGAAGAATATAAATTTGTATAGGAACTTGAATTTCCCAAACGCAAAATGTAACCACCACCTAGTTGTTAAATATCACCCTTATTAGTTATCAGCGTGTATATAACTGCACCCAGGATATCCTGAGTGGAAAATAAAAAGTATTTTTCAATTTTAAAGATTTTTCTTTTCAATTGAGTTACTAAATCGACCCTCGATTATTTTCACAGCGTGTCGTCCTTACAATGACAAAATGTAACGAAATATATGTATCTGGGTATAGGTACACATTATCGACTGCACGACAGAAGAAAAGGAAATCACAAATTATAGGTTAAATTCCATAAATTGGTTTGTTATACTTTTGGTAGGGTACATATGTATACAAATTTATTAAAGAGGGATGCTTGTTTGTAACCGAAAGCATTCAAATTTACACGACTTAGTTCTTGGCCTTTATGTCAACAGCAAAGAAAAAAAAAAAAACACAATTATGTGCTTAGATACTTTAAAATAATATAAAGGTTGCAAAATAATTATTAGTTATACGAGTGTGTTTCCATGTGCTTATTAAAAATGAGATTTTTTCAAATTGTTTTATTTAAAAAAAAAGGGAAATGACATTATATATTAGACATGACATATAACCTTTCATATTATTGGAGTATAGCTATACAATATTTAAGTATTCCGCGAACTTCTTAAGTGATTACAGTTACATATCTACCCATTAGGTAAGTTAGGGGTGCCGAACTATTAAAGCTGGGCCTTACAATCTTATGTCTGGTATTACATATTCATTTATTTCCTTACCAACATTTTGAGCATTGAAAATTACGTTCTTTACTTTGGCAAATACTTTTCGGTCGAATCAACCAAGCAATTTGTAGCTTTTTTTGCACAAGTTTCAAATTTTAAGTTTTTAGTTTTGCAATATTCATGTTAGTAGCTATAGCTAGAGCTACCTATATTCCTTAAATATTTACATTTTAATTTCTATTTTGAAGAGGAAACGCAAGTTTTTTAATTTGAATTTAAAATCAAAAATGATCCATACAATATTTAAAACAAAGATTTTGCTTAAGTTACTGCACTTTATACAAGCTTAAATTTTGTACATAAAATAAATACTTACCTATACACACATATTTCCATATTTTTGTCCTCTGTATTCAATCTTATTTTAGCGAAAACATCAAACTGTCAACTATCAGAATTCGTAGCCTGCCGTCAGATTAAAATAATATGCACCCAGAAAAAATATCAACATTAATAAAGGTATTATTCTTCCTACCTTAAACCAGTTTTGTTAATTTTGAGTTGTTTTTATTGGCAGCTTCCAACTGTCAGACATGTCAATTTTTTTTAGATTCGATCAAAATCTTACTAATATTATAAATGTTAAAGTTTGTTTGTTTTTAGAAATTTCCCATAATTTCCCTTCCTAAAGCTTTTATTTTGGCATTTAAAATCAAATTTCTAAAGCTCACGAAAGCTTTCCCTAGGCTGGTTTGTATCGGAAGATGGCGCTTCTTCATTCGAGACTCGAGAGTCGTTATACCAGCCATCGAACATCAGCAATGCTCAAGCCGACGAAATGATCCTAAATTAATGAAAAAATAATGTTAGCCTTAAGGCACTTTCGTAGTACAAATGTAGACAAGAAAAAATAATCAACCAGGGCCCCTTTTGTGCTCACAGATTAAAAAATATTAGACTTAAGAAATTAATTAGTTATTGTAAATACATTGTAAATAATGATAACCAATGTAGATATTTTGTGCTTTAGTTAAAAAAATATTTAAATAAATAATAATGTCGTTATAGTTCATTCAAGAGTTGTTATAATTAGTTAAGGGTATATGTGTGCACTGCGACCTTCTATTGTGCCCGTTTGTTTGCTATTGTGAAAGTCATAACAATAAATTTGAATAAGCTATTGAATACTTTTCTTAATGATGTGAACATTTGGTACTAAAACTATTTCATTTTACACAAGAAAAAAATAAATCAAATATTTTTTTAAAACAAGTCTATCAATTTCCTTTGTAGTCCAGTCAATGTGTGCTCAAAAGGGCAAATTGTGAGATTTTTCGAATTAGGCAGTAAGACGAAAACCAACGATTTCTCGAAGACGAATGGAAATATTTGAACGATTCAAAAAGAATTTTGAAGTAAAATGTTCATACTTCAGAATGACCTTCAACATTTTTTTGAAAAAAAATTACCTCGAGAAAAAAATATAACTTAAATTTGCATAAAAAATGCATCTTTTTCAAATTTTTAGATTCGAATATCTCAAAAACGTAACGTGCTAGAGCAATTCCAAGGCCAGATTCGATCTCACCGCATCAAAGACCATCAGAAAAGTATATCTTGGTTCATGTGTTGTGAAATTATTAAACGCGAAATTTGATTTTACGATGGCGGAACTGCAATCCGCAAACTCAATGGATTTGTATAAATCCAAATAAACGAAATATTTAAGTTAACTAAAATTAAAAAAAAAAGAAAACGATTGCACAAAGTATGCGTGCGCCGCGACAAAACAAGGAGAGAAACTACGATCTGTCAAAGGATGGGTGTGTTTAATAACTTCCACAACTGACAACACATAAAGTGCTGCCACCCAGTAGCTCAGCAATGGGGTGGGTTCAGTGATGAAAAATTATTTTATTAATCGAATTCGATTAATAAAATGGATAAAAAAAAGAAATCAAATGGTAAGTATAAGTACAGGGTGTACTTGTACTTAAAGTGGGCGCCAGGAATTTTTTTTCTACAAGAAAATTAGGAAATTCCAAAACTAATTTTTATTGAATTGTGAGCAAAGAAAGGAAACAACAAAAAAAGAACAATAAAAGAACCAAAAGTAAAACACAAGTTTTTATATACCCAGATGGGGATTTTAATAGATTTTATTTGGGAAACCTTTGAGCCGAAACCCAGGGATTAAAACCCAAAATTTTTTCGATATGTAGGTAGATAATTACAACAATCTTAAAGGGCTTACGGTGAAAACGTAAAGCCGAAAACAAAGAAAGAAAATGAAAATTGGGCCGTTAACAAGAAAATACCGTGTCCCAAAAAATCGGGATAAAATCCGAATCGAACGAACAAAATCAAAAGCTATCGAAATTGACACAAAATGAAATTGTACCACCAAACACTCTACTTATCTTTTTTTTTGGGATGTCTGCGGATCTCCTATCCGCCCTTTTTCCTCTATCACCTCGATATTTTAGCCTCCTGCTAATTCCTTCTCCGCCTCGAAACACTAAATTTCCTTTTTTTTTCAAAAATTCTCGACAATTTTTTCTCAAACCACAAATACTTTTTCTCAGTTTTAATTTCTTCCAAACTTCTTCGAATTTATTTCTAAACACAACTTTTTGCTTGAATAGTTCTCCAAAGAGTGAACTTTCCATGCTAATCCTATTGTCCACCTCGGCCATTCCAGTCTCTCACACATTCATACAACCAGCCAATCGTTTTCGAGATCTTCAGTCACGGGATCACGGCTTCCTGGAAAGCTACGTGCTCTCCTCGAAAACCTCCGTTCCTCCGTTGTCGAATCTCATCGAAACTTTACTCTCACACACACATTCAACGATTCAGAAAGTTGTTGGATGTCTTTCCAAAACTTGCCGAATCCAAATGGCCGAGTTCAGACCCCTTTCAACTAAACTATTCGAGAAAATTTAAAAGAATCAAAATCGAGAAAAAGTTTCTTCTAGGCATTCTCCTAGTTACTCTAAAATTATCGCGAGTGATTCGAAGCGCGAAACAATCTCTCCAAAACTAATATCCCGAGGTGAGAGAGGAACACATTTCTTTTAATCCTAAGATCTACTCATTTCTTTTCTTTCGCGTGTCAATTCCGATAGATATATCTCATTTCAATTTAAAAAAGTTAAGTTAAGAGATTTATGAATCAAGTTAACAACCCATTTTCTGACAAATTAAATTAGCTACGTTAAGTTACGTTACGTTAATTGAAATTAATTTGAGGATGTTTCGATGCAAATTTAGTTTAGATATATGTAAGTAAGAGTCCGCCTGACTCGCTTACTTCTTCAGCTCATCCGCTGGCTCCTTCGACAAGAGACCGCCCGTCTTCTTGGTAGTTATAATTCATGGGTTTCGGAACCAACTGTTCCACTCAATTGAGAAATCGTTCGAAACCTGTTTTTGTTACTTTTCCAAAATACTTTAAGAGTAGGTCTCTGGCTGATGGATGCCAGGTATCTACTAACTCTACAAGCATTTTGGAGCTGCAACGGAAAAAGGAAAGGCTAAAAGTGGTTAAGGAGAAAGAGTTGGCAGGTGAAACTTGTTGTGGTAAATTTTACCGCAACACATGTTAGAGACAAAAGTTCAAATTTTGTCACACAAAGTAATTTCTTAAAGCTTTCGAGCGGATATTCGAAAAGAGTAAAAATACTAAAAATACATAAATTTTCGACTAGCGCTTGAGTCCAAATGGGTTGTCATAGAAAAAAACCTTAAAGGAATTTAGTAAAAATTGTGTATACTTTCAATTGTAGTTTATGATGTTATTTTCGAATAGTGGGTAGTTTTCGAGCCATTAGTGAAAAACTCCCCAAAAATGCATTTATGCATCATTTTTTGCGTTTTTTTCCATGTTGCGTCACGAAATTTTGTTGGCAAACCTCAGATTCGGATTCAGCACCCCCGAAAACATAAAGGAGCGAACAAATCAAAACTACCCCACAATTTGCATAGTAAAAATACAATGGGGCATATTCATAGATGTTGTCTAAGCTGTTGCTAGCAAAAACTGGAGACTTTCTGATGAAATTCCCATAGGATAAACTCCAGTTTTTCTTACCATAAGCTTAGCCAACCTCTATGAATATGCCCCAATATGACTGGAAAATTGAACAAAAAACTCTATTCCATTCGAATATCGATTATCTGGAAATTAACCGGGGAACCGATAAACCGGAATAGTTTTTGTTCAGCAATTTTACTGAGCATTTGACTTTCCAAATCTCGACTTCGTTATCTTTATTTGAAAGTTTCCGTGTTTGAGAGTTTATACGAAAATAGCAACTGATAGTCCTTAAAGATAAAAATCAACCATATCTATATATACTTATGTAAGACACTAGATAGTGCAAATGCCTTAATGCAAAGCCTAAAAATAATAGTTAATAAAGTTGAATTATTGTTTTCATTGTGTTATTTTTGCTGGGCTAGTTTTTTTTTCAGATTTTAAATGGAATGAAAACCACATGGCTTTTTTAGTCACTTCAAAAAGAAACAAAAACTGCAGGGCTTTAGATGTTATGCGGGGCTTGTACCGCTGCACCTGGATTTTGATACGCGAAATAATTATTGTTGGGAGATTTCGATTAAACAAGATTTTTCCATTGCTAAATTTTATTTAGAAAATTAATCAATTTGTGATAAAGGATTTTTTTCATAATAGAAAATGTTTGCGGTGGCCCGGCGAACCAGGCGGGTAACTGCTAATCCTTTATAAAATACACAATAAATAACTGAACAAGAGGTTTTAAAAATTTAAATTTTAAATTTTTTCGCTTAGAACATTCTATCGGGAAGTGATCGATATACTTACATTCAAGCTCTCATACATATTAAACGACATTTCAAATATCAACTTGATTAAGTTCCTGACTTGGAGAGTGCTTTATTTTTGATTTTTAAATTTTCGACCATGATCTGACCTAAATTGTGAAGCCTCCGTTCGAATCTAATAACTCCCCTTAATTATACGGCATCATTGTATTGACACCTGGTAAGTTGCTTTCCACACCACCTGCATTTCAGCACATGAACCCTATCTGGGGGATAAAATTTTTTCCAATTTGACGTTCAATGTATTTCCCATAAGAGAAACGCAAAAGAGAGTCATATTCATGTTACTTTTTCTAATAACTTTTATATAAACGGATACAACTTTTTACGTGAACCGCCATTTATTTACTTACCTCCTTTATGTTTCTATCGCCATCTGTGTCTTCTTTGCATAACAAATATTTATATGGAATTGTTTTCGAAATAGTCGATGCACAAACCTTGCCAGTTCTAATACATATCCGGTTTATGTACACAATTAAGCTTGATTCTTTGTTTAATACGTAGATGGCTCTGAGCGCATGTCAGTTTTTCGAACACAAAATATAAAAGGATTTCCGGTGTTAAATTGCTTTTGAAAACTCTCTCGTTGTTTGAAAATTATGAAACAGAAAATTTTTACTGTTGCACCTCAAGAATATATACGTACTTATATTATTTGGATGTTCATTTCTAGTTACAACTACATAGATATATTCATAATCTGGAGACAACTATTTATTTTCCCACCTTTAGTCTAGTTTATGATTTCATTAATTTACTATAATTTTTGTAGATTTTTTGATTCATTTCAGTAGCCATGGTCGAAGAATCTAGTCAATCAAAGATTTTGTGTCGTTCCCTATGTAGTATATTGTACATAGATACACTAAATAGGTTCAATGAAAACTAATAACTAAGCCATAGAGTATACGAAGGGGAACTTGGCCTAAGGTGACAGATCAGGGTAGAGTGACAAAATCGCTGAAAATGAAATGTAAATACACTAGTCAAATAAATTAAGGGAAGTAATTTTTTTTCCAATCCTGTGTTTTTTGAAGAGCGGTATCTTGTTGATGTTATTTTGTTTCTGGATTTGTTTGCAAAAAAATTTCCTTGAAATACCGTTGTGGCGTTATTGCAAGAAATGTTTTTAAAAATGGGGAAAGCATTTTACAAGATTATTTCTAAGTTATGTAGACATTTTTTTACCCTTCACCGTTAGTTTAAAAAAAAATAGGTACTTAAAACGACTTTTTGTGGTCTTTTCGTAAATCTTTTTTTTCTTTGCAAATATTGATTGCATGGCTTACGTTGGTATGCGGCTTTGTAGACTTTTAAGGCCAATTGCGTATACAAGGGGGGATCACGGGGTCATGACCCCCCCCCCCCCCCCCGAGAACTCAAAGAGCTACGCAAGGAATTATAAGAGAAGTAAGACAAACTTGCAATTTTAATATATAATTTCAAAAATTTTCTGTTTATAGCTTGGGAATAGGCTACTCATTATTTTTATAGAGTATCTACTTACTCCAACCAACATTTGCAGGCCATAGATCGAATAATATTGTTTATTTGATACCAACTCATTACGGTATTTTAACGATTGACAAACTGCCGTAACCTATTTCAAGACAGTATCTAGGTAATTCAGCTAAAGTGTCATGATAGCATACAAATTTTGAATCATTAGTATCGGGGTGGGTGAAATTAATACATTTATTTTAGATTAAGATCTATCAAAAAGACGGTTTTGCACTCCATTGGAAAACAGAATTGATTTATTTTTTGATTTAAAATCAATTTGGTAGATCTACATTTTTGGCAGATATACCCTCTCTAGTGCCAAAAAAAGTGTCAATATTTGTTTTGATAGGTTTAACTTATTTCGGTCGTGATAATTTTGTTCAAAATATGAAGTAAATCGTCTAAAAAAAAAAAACAAAGTTTGAAATGAATCGGTATATTCCACGTGCCCATATTTGTCAACTTGAAACGGATCAAAAAAAAAAATGACGAGGCCAACTATACGAACACAGTCACAAAACAAAATTCAAGTTTAAATCGTATTCCATTCAAAAAAAAACATTTTTCACTGAATCTATATTAACCAAAGGTCTTGAAATACATTTTTAAGGGTCCCTAAATTGTATTTATTGTATTATCTTTTTTTTTGTAGATTTTTAAAATTATCAAGCAAAGCATAAATTTTATAAAAAAATATAAATTCATTGGTACCGGTTTTCCCAATTTATTTGTATGTTAAAATTATCATGAGAAAAACTTTTTTTCATAACTAATCAGAAAAAATTATTGTATGAGTTTTTTCTAAAATAGATCCAAGAAAACAAATATTTTAAGAAATAAAAACAACAACAATATTGGTTTTTTTAATTATTAATTCTCAATGAGTTTCAATTATTCATTTATTTTTTGACCAACTTTGAAAATTTTACGGAAGAAAGTTGCCCCTTTTTAAAAATATTTATTTTATACACACTTAAAATCCATGAAGAAGGTAATCTTAAATTAACACACACTAAACACATTTTTGAACGATCGAAAACCTTCTTTGGTCTGCATTAATTTTCGTTGACATATGGTCAATACTGTTAACGTTTCGGGCTTCAATAAATAAAAAAACATAAAAAAAAAAAACAAATTGTGGAAGTTATGAATTGTCTAAAATTAGAGCAAAGCTAATTCCAACTATACCACAATTTTTGATCGATTAAGAAAAAAATAATCTTCTCTTATTTTTTATTGATTATTTTGAAACATCAGATAAGAAAAGAAGTAATGCAAATTGTCGCTAAAAGCTGTCTTCGAACGTCGAAAAATGTGAGAGATTTGTACAATTTTCAGATTACAAATATTATCCAAAACCTATACATATTTTTTTAAGCATGCACAAAAAATCCATGCGAAATATTTTTGGCGCATGCGAGGCACGACCTCAATTTCGTATTTAAAATCGTGGTTAAAATTTTGGGCCCTTATTCCGGTTCTATGATAAAATGAAATGATAAGTTTTTTATCACGTGAGTTTTCATACGACTTTTTCATTTTATCATATCATTTTTCCCAAAGTGTTGATTCTCGTTATACCAGTGCAAAAATCAGCTGATTTTGTGCAGAATGTGTGCTGAATGAAAACAAAAATTATTTATAGAAGTTTTTTCGATATTTACGAATGATTCGGTGGTTTTTTAAGATTATTTTCAGTAAAATTGAATAAATTAAGTCAATTTACTAAATAATTATTTTGAAATCGGTACATTTAAGAAGCTTTGAAATGTCGTACCTATGTTTTGTCCGTGTTTCTTACTACTTAGTACTATGAAAAAAGAAGATCAGATACTAGTTTGTGAGTAGCTCGCTTTCAACGAATGAGTCAATCAATAAAAACTTTTATGTGTGTTCATCCACAATAATTTATTCAAAAATACTCACATGTTGTGATCTAAAACCAAATAATTTACAACAAATAAAATCAATAAAGAAGTGCATTGTTTAAATTTTATTCATGTTTCTGGTTTTGTTTATCTTTTCAATTTATCATTAGGCTTTACCAGGCAAAATTTCTCGATGATATAAATCTTTTCATATGTAAAATTTTGACAGACGTTTTCACGGTGGGATGACATAACGTCCGCGGCCATAATGTCCATGGACCTTAAATCCGTACAAACGGACATAAAGTCCATGGACATTATGTCTTCTCCATAAAGTCCATGGACTTTATATCTTTCTAAAAAGAAAAAAAAATTACACAAAACTCCTCGGACTTTATGTCCATGAACTTAATGACTGCTTCTTACAGACATAATGTCCATGGACATTATATCTGTTTCAACAAGACATTATGTCCATGGACGATATGAACATTGTGTGCAGACAAAATGTCCATGGACATTATGTCTTATTTTGCTAAATAATCCTAAATGGACACTATGTCCGTTAAAACAGACATAATGTCCCACCAGTTTAAAGTCTATGTGTGCTCAAATATAGGAAAACTGTTATCCTTTTTTTATCAAAATTCATTTAAGTTTCTTTTAATTCATCATAAATACGTATCTTACAAAAGGATAAGCAAAAATTTAAAGAAAAACTTTGGTGGAGTTTGTTTGCGGATGAAGATGTTTTAAAAAGTTTTGGGACCTCAAAATATGGAAGTGGGGAAAAGTTTTATGCGGGAGCAATAATTGAAAAAAAGTTTTCATATACAGTATTCGTTTCACCCACCATATCAAAACTCATAACGACTTCTCCTCAAATGTCAGAAAGGAACTATGTGCTCGATGGTACCTTCTCCGTTGTGCCTGCTTGTGGATATAAGCAGCTTTTGATTATATAAATACATCTAATATAATGATCATGTAAGTATCTTATCATAAAAGTTCAGTTTCATAGCTGCATTTGTTTCTCGCGATTTGAAGTAGATATATAGAAATAAAGTATAAATTTGATAGACAATTTAGTGATGCGTGATAGCCGCGGGGGGGGGGGGCGTGGCGGCGGCGGCCGGTGCGGTGGCGAGCATGACAGCGAACGCGGCGCGGCGCGGTGGAGTTTGGCGCAGCGCGGTGGCCTCGCATCGCGCCGCGACCCGCCGCGAACCCGTCGCGCCACCCTACGTTTGCGCCGTAGCGCGGCGGACGGGTTCGCGGCGGGTGGTGGCGCGGTGCGACGCGAGGCCACCGCGCTGCGCCAAACTCCACCGCGCCGCGCCACCGCGTTCGCTGTCATGCTCGCCACCGCGCCGGCCGCCGCCGCCTCGCCCCCCCCCCCCCCGCGGCTATCACGCATCACTAAATTGTCTATCAAATTTATACTTTATTTCTATATATCTACTTCAAATCGCGAGTAACAAATGCAGCTATGAAACTGAACTTTTATGATAAGATACTTACATGATCATTATATTAGATGTATATAATCAAAAGCTGCTTATATCCACAAGCAGGCACAACGGAGAAGGTACCATCGAGCACATAGTTCCTTTCTGACATTTGAGGAGAAGTCGTTATGAGTTTTGATATGGTGGGTGAAACGAATACTGTATATGAAAACTTTTTTTCAATTATTGCTCCCGCATAAAACTTTTCCCCACTTCCATATTTTGAGGTCCCTAAACTTTTTAAAACATCTTCATCCGCAAACATTTTTTGAATTTCTATTGGAGATGAAGGGTTCTTTGGAATTATGGCCTGATTTAATTTTTCATGTCATGCTGCGAAGATAAGCCGCATATCATACATTTGACATTAAGTCAGTTTAAAAAAAATTTACCGGATATAATGTCCATTTGAAGATACTCACTTTTGAAGCTTATGGACATTATGTCAGTTTGAAAAAAAAACCTAACGGACATAAAGTCCATTCTTTGCAGTTTGGACAATATGTCTCTTTGTTTTTTCCAAAACAGACATAATGTCCATCTGGACTTTATGTCTGTTTCAAATGGACTATAAGTCTATTTTAAACGGAAATATTGTCCAAATGGACATAAGGTCATTTTTAAAAAGAAAATATGTCCAAATGAACATTATGTCTTTTTTGGACGGACATATTGTCCAAGTGGACGGTATGTCTTCTTCAAACGGACATAAAGTCTATCTGCACTTTGATCCGGTCATAATGTCCATGGACCTAATGACCGTTTGATATTGGACATTATTTTTCGACATAATGTCCATGGACTTTATGTCCGTTTGTACAGACTTAAGGTCCATGGACATTATGGCCGCGGACGTTATGTCATCCCACCGTTTTCACGTTTACACTGAACCAGAATCGGAAATTGAGATTTATCAATGAAAAAACTTTTCATCGCGTTTATCATAGAACCGGAATAGCCCCCCTGGTTTCAAAATTCAGCTCTTCAATTTTTTTTAAGGAATTTATGTCTTTTAGAAATCTACTTTTTTCAGTTCTTTCTGTTAAAATTCTGCTTTCAAAATTCTTTTTTTTATTTTGTAATTCAAAATTATAAACAACAAAATCCTGTTTATTCAGTATTTTCTCAAATAATTTATAGCTATTTATAAACGCAAATGAATTTTCCAACTCGGTTAACAAATAAAATTATTTCATACTTTAATTTTAAGACTAGGCACAGGAAATTGAAAAAGGAAGAAACAAGAACGCCATTTTAATATTTTCCAAACCTTTTTTTTTTATTATTGTCAGAATTATGTAAACAGAATTTGGAAAATCAAAATTTTTTGAAGCGGAGTTTCAAAAGTAATATTTTGCAAAACGAATTTTGACGTTGCCAAAATTTCTTCCCCAACATTTTAAAATCTAAAAAAATTAGTAACATTTGTGGGACCAGCAGAACTTAATTGCAACAAAAGTTCAAAATCGGATAAGAAAAATCTTGTAATTAATACTATTATTTGGGTAATTTTTGTTGGTATGACCCCCCCCCCCCCCCCCAGGAGTGAAGCTGTACGCCACCGCTGCTTAAGGCATCAATATTCCTGTAAGTTTTAAAATTGATTCATTGAATCGTTTTTACTCACCAAATTTTCAAAGCCTTACAAACCAGTTAAAGGAAAAAACTGTGTTGTTCCTTAACAATGCGTAGTCGTCATCAAAATGACAAGAAAACCACAAGTCCCGTAAGCTTTTTTCACAGTTTACATATACATATTAAAGTTACCACAGTTTTTGTATTACTTTGCTATGCTCTATCCAACAAAAATTGTCAGTAAAGGGAAGATAGGACGTTTGCCTCTCAGTCTGGTTGCATTGGCTTGCATACATCTGTCTCAAGTTAAAGCTCTCACAGGGTTTCCGTACTTTGATTATAAATTGCCACAAATCGAAGAACAATGTGCATATGGTTACCATTGATACTGTTAAACAACATAAACAACAATAATGCTGACTGTATTACATTCTGAAATGGATACAACGAACGAACGCGGTGGCGTTCGATCGTTGCATATCGACCCATATTTAATTATATTTATTCATTGTAAGCATTTATTTTATTTATCCATTGTAAGCATTTTATGCAATTAATAATAAGTATAAAAGAGGCATTGGCCCACAAATAAATATCATTTTAAAACAATTCGTTGAGTAGTAATTTGATCCACTTTTCACATACAGTTCAGGTTTCAAGTGCCTGCAATTGTACCATCCAATATCAAATTAATTGTGCACCATTTTACACAGAATAAACAAATCAAGTTCAAGTGCTTGTATTTGTTATCAAATTGTGTTCTGCACATTAATAATTCAATCATTTTGGTGACCCCTACATTCAAAGAACATCAGCTTTACTATGGATAGTTTAGCCAGGAGCCAACGCATATCTGGAGAGGAGATACAATCAATCATCCGCAACTTCTCGAAAGATTCCTCCACCCGCAAAACAACTAGAGAATACTTCACGTCAAGACTCAATCGTCTAAACACCGTATGGGAAGAATTCGAAGCTACAGATGGCAGAATTCGCGACACACCAGACATATCGTTAGACCACGAGTACTTTACCTCTAAGTATTTTGACCAAATCAAGACATTATACGAAAAGTATAAGCAAATCTTGAGTGATTCACTGGCGCAGATAGAGGCCAGTAACAACACCAAACTTGATGTCGTGCCAAAGGGTACAGAAGATAACCAATCTAAACCTAATGATGCATTGACATCAACAAAAAATCTTGCTCTTAAAGAACAAGATAACAACCCAAACATTGATACCCTGATGAGAAGACAAAAGGCACTTATGAATTCACTAGCCCGACTCATCAACGGAAAAATAAAAGAAGAAGCACCCATCCAATGTCTGGAGTCTATGAACAGACTTTGGACCCAGGTTGAGGAGATTCATCACTCAATTTGGGAAGCTGTCAATGATCCGGAATCTGAGGGTTACAACATGGAGTTGTACACCGAATTAGAGACATCAGTTCTCAAAAATCAAGCTTCTTTGAGCAAAACATCATCAAGCGTTCAAAGAAGCGAGCCATCAAAACAGCTAACTGATCGCCCGGCAATTCAGTTGCCTAAAATGTCGATACCCAAATTCGACGGCGATTATTTAAAATGGCAAACATTTTCAGACATCTTCACTAAGATGATACATGAACAACCATTACCACCCGTCCAAAAAATGTGGTATTTGAAGACAAATGTGTCCGGTGATGCAGAGAGACTGATGCGCCACCTTGAACTGACTGAAGACAACTACAGTATCGCTTGGAATATCCTCCAGGATCGTTTCAGCAATAAAAGGGCGCAAACCTCAGCACTTATCCAGAGAATTCTCAGTCTGCCGAACATTAATCCAGAAATGAAGGCCATCAGAGAATTTCATGACGCAATCCATGAATGTCTTGCAGCACTCAAAACTCTTGGCATTGAGACAGCATCTTGGGCCCCATTACTCACTCATCTCTTAATAAAGAAGTTGGATCGACAAAGCCACCTATTATATGAACAATCACTTCAAAACCCTCGAGAGCTTCAGACGATGGACGAATTTCTCAAATTTTTAAAAAACCGATTTGAGTCTTTAGAAGCTGTTGGCGGAAAAGAAAAGGCCAAGGCGGTGACAACAATAGCCACGTCCAACACGGAAAATTGCAAGGTATGTGGGATAAAAGGCCACCCTATTTACTATTGTGAGAAGTTCTTAAAAATGTCAGCTGCTGAAAGGCTTAAGTGGACCCAAAGACGACATCTATGTGTAAATTGTTTCAAGGTTGATCATAATGCGAAATCATGCTCATCACGATGCTGCACTAAGTGCTCAGGTAAACACAATACCTTACTGCATTTAGAAAAGGCATGTTCATCAAGTCCAAATCAAAGGAAATCCAATCCATCTACAACCATCGTAGCAGGTGCTACACCTACCAAATTGATGTCATCAGAAGTGGGAGGCTCATCACCGCTCACGGTTGCCACTATACAACAATTGAATAACAAGCAAGGTTACGTTCTTTTGGCCACCGCAAGGGTTCTAATCACAGCAAATGATGGACAAACATGTGAAGTTAGAGCCATCTTAGACTCCGGTTCTCAAATAAACCTTATAACTGAGAGACTTATTAAACGCTTATCCTTATCACCAACACCATCATCTCTATGCATTGAGGGCATCGGCAGAAGAACACGAAACACAACACAGCGAATAAACATTCAACTTCACTCAACAATGGGCAATTTCGCATGCAGACTGGAAGCCTTCATACTTCCGAACATCGTATCTCCTCAACCCACTCAAAACCTAGATACTTCT
Source organism: Dasysyrphus tricinctus (assembly GCA_963921185.1). Taxonomy (NCBI): domain Eukaryota; kingdom Metazoa; phylum Arthropoda; class Insecta; order Diptera; family Syrphidae; genus Dasysyrphus; species Dasysyrphus tricinctus. The sequence continues at coordinate 64,629,929 of OY992531.1, read as the reverse complement.
ACCTGGTCTATACCAGAAAACATCAACTTGGCAGATCCCAACTTCCACCGATCCAGTAAGATTGAAGTCCTTTTGGGAGCAGAATTTTATCATCAGTTAATCCGCCCCGAACAAATACAAATCGGCGACAAAATGCCAATTTTACAAAACACAGTATTTGGTTGGGTAGTAACCGGGAAAATTGAAGATACGACATACAACACTGCTACTTGTGGCATCTTTTGCGAAGAAGACTCAACCAACGAGCTTATTGAACGGTTTTGGAGGCTTGATGACTTTGAAAACACACCAAAACAGATGACATCATTAGAAAAATACTGTGAATCACACTTCATTCAAAATGTGTCTAGATCGGAATCTGGGCGTTTCATCGTTAGGTTACCATTTCGAGAAAATGGCGTAGCACTAGGTGACTCTATGCAAACAGCGTTTAATCGTTTTATGTCACTAGAAAGACGACTAAACAAAAACCCTAAACTAAGAGAAGATTACGTCAAATTTATGGACGAATATGAATCTCTTGGCCACATGGAAGAGATCAGACAAGACAGCATTCAAGGACCCCACTTCTTCATACCTCACCATTGCGTATTGAAGCCTGACAGCAGTACAACAAAACTACGGGTGGTCTTCGACGCCTCAGCAAAAACTTCGTCTGGTCTATCGCTTAATGACATCCTCCACACTGGGCCTACAGTTCAAAGTGAACTATTATCTATACTACTTCGTTTTCGCCTGCACAAGTACGTTTTTACAGCAGATGTTGAGAAGATGTACAGGCAGATTCTGGTACATGAAGAAGATCAACCCTATCAACTCATCATGTGGAGACGGAGATCATCAGAAGAGATAAGGTACTATAGATTGAAAACAGTAACTTACGGAACATCATCCGCACCTTACTTGGCAACTAAATCCTTGCAATACTTAGCAACCCAAAACAAAATAACTCAACCGATTGGGGCTCAAATACTTCAAGATGACTTCTACGTCGACGACTGCATTAGTGGATCGGACAGCATCGCTCATGCGAAAGAGGCACAATACCAGGTTTCTTCATTACTCAATGGTGCTGGACTCAAACTCCGCAAATGGTGTGCAAACCATCCATCATTATTAAAGGATATCCCAGCTGAGGACCAAGAAGTCAGCCTTGATTTCAGCGATTCAATCAATTGCACAATCAAAACTTTAGGTCTAATCTGGCAACCAAAATCAGACCAATTATGTGGAAGAGCACAAATATCTGATACTATCTCAATCACTAAGCGATCAGTCAGCTCAGACATAGCACGCATCTTTGATCCACTAGGACTCTTTGGTCCAGTAGTAGTTAAAGCCAAAATCTTCATGCAACAGCTTTGGCACCTAAAACTGTCTTGGGATGACGAACTACCACAACATCTTAAGGAGGAATGGATAATCTTCAGGAACAACATGTCAACACTCAATCAGGCAAAGGTTCCCAGACACATCTTTAATCAACAGAATCCAACATCCGTACAAATGCACACCTTTGTTGACGCATCAGAACAAGCATATGGTGCAGCTGTGTATCTTCGTTCAACTTATAGAGATCGCACAATCATCGTCAGACTACTCTGTGCGAAGTCAAGAATTGCTCCGGTAAAACAACAGACCCTTCCTCGGCTTGAATTATGCGCTGCAGTCTTAGGAGCCGAACTAACAAGCAGAGTCAGAGAAGATTTACGACTGCGAGACACGCCAATACATCTTTGGACTGATTCACGAATCGTACTATCATGGATCAATTCCACATCGTCATCATTTCACACATTCGTGGCAAATCGAGTTGCAAAAATTCAAGAATGTTCCCTGGCAACTCAGTGGCGTCATGTCCCATCCAAAGAGAATCCAGCAGACTTACTATCTCGGGGAATATCTGCAGCAAGCTTTATGTCATGTAACATGTGGCTTTATGGGCCGTTTTTCTTGCATGGAAACGAATCAACATGGCACCAGCCGTTCGTAAAGGAGCTAGAAATACCCTCCGATCTAGAACGGAAAAGAAAACACACAGTGGCAGTAGCACTACAACAAAACCCTACAATTGACATTTTACACAGAATAAACAAATCAAGTTCAAGTGCTTGTATTTGTTATCAAATTGTGTTCTGCACATTAATAATTCAATCATTTTGGTGACCCCGACGTGAGAACATAGCCCATTGTACGTTGCAGAAAATTGACCTAATTTACCAGATAAAACATCGAAATTCTTTCAATTTTCTGCAACGTACAATGGGCTATGTTCTCCGGTTCACCAATAGAGCCAGGAAAATGGACATAAATCCAGCAGAACAAACAGCATTATCACCTAAGGAACTCAATGAATCACTTTTGGTCATCGTAAAGCAAATACAATCTTCTGAATTTACAAATGAAATACAAGATCTTAAAGGTCACAGAGGAGTATGCAAATCCAGCGCATTGATTACCCTGGCTCCATTTTTAGACGAAAGGGGGATTCTACGAGTTGGAGGCAGACTAGAGGCCGCATCAATCTCATTTAATGCCAAACATCCCATATTGATGCCGTACAACGAATCCATCACAAAATTGCTATTCAAAATGAAACATGACGAACACAACCACTGTGGACCACAAACATTGTTATCAATTCTGAGGCAGCAATTTTGGCCTATTAAGGGTAAGATCATGGCTCGACACACAGTTCATAAATGTATCAGATGCACCAAAACCCGACCACAGTTGATGACTCAAGTAATGGGTAATCTGCCAGTAGATCGCGTCACAGCAAATAGACCTTTCTTAAACTCCGGAGTAGACTTTTGTGGCCCCCTATGGGTACACTACAAAATCAGGGGAAAAAGGCCACACAAGGTTTACTTAGCAGTTTTTTGTTGCTTCACCACCAAGGCAGTACATTTAGAAATTGTGACTGACTTAACGACGGAGGCATTCATTGGAGCACTCAGAAGATTCATCAACCGCCGTGGACGAATTCAAACTCTTTACTGTGACAACGCCACCAACTTCGTGGGAGCAAGGAATCAGCTTCATGAACTCAACAGTGTACTGCACACCCCCGAAGCGAAGGAAGCCATAATCAAGGCTAGCAGCAACAAGGGAATAACATTTAAATTCATCCCTCCAAGAGCTCCACATTTCGGCGGTTTATGGGAGGCAGCAGTCAAATCAGCCAAACATCTGTTAGTCAAAACAGTCTCCATATCGTCACTCACGCATGAAGAATTGGAGACCGTAATCACCGAAGTTGAAGCCATCCTAAATTCAAGACCACTCACTCCACTTTCATCGAATCCAAACGATCTGGCTGCATTGACACCAGGACACTTCCTGATTGGTGAACCATTGATTGCTCAAGTTGATCCCGACATCGCTCCAGAAAAAATAAATCTGAGAAATCGATGGAATTCAATCTGCTACTTGAAACATGAATTTTGGAAACGATGGTCAAGTGAATACTTAAATCAATTACAACAAAGAAACAAATGGAATCAGCATAAGGAAAACATCAAAGTTGGCGACATGGTTATCATCAAAGAAGACAACACGCCAACGCTTCAATGGCCACTGGGAAGAATTGTCCAAATCTTCAAGGGCGACGACAATGTTGTTCGAGTAGTCAATGTCAAAACCAAATCTGGAATATTCAAACGACCAATTCATCGCTTAGCCCCACTGTTCGAAGACATTGATAGTACTGATGACAAGGATAACACTGACGAGGCACAGGTAGCAACTTCACAATCCGAATCTCGAATGAATGAAACGACAGAAACGCCTACAAAACGAAGAAGGACGTCATGTGTGTCATTAATCACCACCGTTATACTGTCATTGTTTCTTCTACCCGTAGTTTGTGCATCGCCGATTAACATATCAAGATTTGACAATAATCCAGGAATATATTTCGAAAATCTTGGATCCACAAATCTAGTTGCCAACGAATGGAAAATTATTGTCTACTACGATCTAGCACCCATTCGATCAGAATTAGAGTCATTTAACAATGGAACAATTGCTCTTGAACATTTATGCAACCAACTACAGTTAAGGACAACGTGCAGTGCACTAGTAACACATTTTACAAACATGAGGAGTACCCTACAAGCAGACACCAACCTCATCTCAAAACATCGAACTCCACGCGCGGCAATCAACATAGTCGGCAATTTAGCACATTCGTTATTTGGACTGCTTGATTCTGACTACGCTGAAGAACTCTCAAAAACCATCAATCAAGTTAACACAAATGAAGCGCATCTTTTAAAAATGCTAAAAAATCAGACTTCCATCATAGACTCCACCATCAACATAATGAAACAAGATTATCTCGAAGGAGAAAAACGCATGATAACGCTTCAAAATCAAGTGACACACATCATTGCGAGAATTGGAGACACAACTGATCAGTTGAGAATCTTTCAAATTTTTACGTCTTTAACAATGCAATTAATGCTTATGGCTACAAACCTGCAGCAAATTGAGAACGCTATTCGCAACACATTTACGGACGTACATTATGGAACCATAAGTCCCCTCCTGCTATCACCAGCTCAATTGAGGGCGGAAATTATCAACATCAAAAACAATTTACCCCAATCCCAAAAACTACCATTCGAGCAAGAAGACTTGCTCCACTTCTATAAGATATCAACAACAAAGGGTCAGGCTACTGGAAATCACCTGTTATTTGTCATTAAAATTCCACTAGTTGAACAAGAATCTTTCAATCTATTTCAACTCACACCCTTTCCGTCAATCGTTAATAACACGCTCCTCATCATCAGTCCGGCAATGGAAATTTTGGCTATAAATCGTCATAGAGACCAATACTTTGCAATGACAGCATCCGAGCTTAAGGATTGTTACAAGGGAAAAGACATGCAGTTTTTTTGCGCCAACAGAAAGGCAAAATACCATGCTGGTTCACAAGCATACAATTGTGAATTTAATCTCTTCAACAACAATACCGCACCATCATGTAGCATACTTAAACCAAGTAATGACTTAATTTGGACCCAACTGAATAGCAGAAATCAATGGGTATTCGGAACTCTTTATAATATTCAATTAACTGCTGTATGCAAAACAAAAACCTTACAAATTGAACTCACTGGATCCGGCATTCTATCAATGGAAAATGATTGTATACTGAGAAACAATCTCATTACCATTGAAGGAAATCAGATGATGATCAGCACTCTACAATCATCCTACATAAGCTTTGGGAACATATCTTTAATTGCCAAACCCAAAGATGTGCACGCAGCTCTGGAATCACTTCCAACATTCAACAACAGTCATCTAGAAGCATTAAACCATCTCCAGACTCAACTCTCTACCCTACAACATCAAGGTCTTCCTAAGCTGAACGACAAGGTATTCTTCAATAGCATTCATCACCACTTTGTCAGTTATTTTGCTCTTCTTCTTTCAATGAGCTTTGCAATTGTAATTATTTGCAAACTCCGGAAGAGATTGACGTCAGCCACTAATTCTACACCTGTTCCACAACCAAGAATACAGTACGATGTCAACGTCATATGAGAATACAGTTGAATTGAGCCATTCAACGCGGGGAAGTATGTTAAACAACATAAACAACAATAATGCTGACTGTATTACATTCTGAAATGGATACAACGAACGAACGCGGTGGCGTTCGATCGTTGCATATCGACCCATATTTAATTATATTTATTCATTGTAAGCATTTATTTTATTTATCCATTGTAAGCATTTTATGCAATTAATAATAAGTATAAAAGAGGCATTGGCCCACAAATAAATATCATTTTAAAACAATTCGTTGAGTAGTAATTTGATCCACTTTTCACATACAGTTCAGGTTTCAAGTGCCTGCAATTGTACCATCCAATATCAAATTAATTGTGCACCATTTTACACAGAATAAACAAATCAAGTTCAAGTGCTTGTATTTGTTATCAAATTGTGTTCTGCACATTAATAATTCAATCAGATACCATTTCAAACATATTAAAAAAAAGATCCATTTATCTTTTTTCACCACAGCACACCTTTTTAAATGAATTTGATCACGTAACGCTTTGTGAATGTTTCAAAATTTAGCGCAAATAACTTTTTTCTTCTTAAAGACTAAAATCATACAAATTTTAAGTGGACTTTATAGCTTTATTCAAATATACAAACAAATAATAAGGGGACAATCAAAACGACAACACTTTTGGCTCTCATCTTTATAAATATTGTTCTCAAAAGCTTCAAAGCTGAAAGTTCTTACATAAAAACCACTGAAAAAGCTCTTTCGTACTGTTGCAACATGCCAAAGGCAACTCTGTTGGAATTTGAATTTTTTGTTTTATTTCACACAGCGAAGGTAGAAGCGAAAGCGAGTATACGATCAGAATGCTTTTGGCATTGAAAGACGACGGTCATGTTGGAGCGTACGAAATGTTTCAAGGAGTTGCAACAACAATTCCTGTATGTTTATCAGTGGTTTAGTATCTTTTTCAGTGGCAGGTTTGTTATTTGATGTTATTTGAGTATTGTGATGGTATACACTGGCGCCACTGTTTTGAAAAAAGCTCACCCATAAGCCCTGTACTGACAATTTTTGCTGGATAGACTATAGAATAGTATGGTGGTCCATATTTGATAAGTATTTCTTTTATATATGACAGGAGCTTTTTTTAAACTGCTAACCTTAAAAGCAATTAAAGATTAATTGATTTCTATGCTAAAAACATTATATTTGAGATTTGATCGAGATATCGGGCATTTTCCTCCACTTAGTACCATCTTAGGTTAGGCTCCCCTCACTATATTAAGATAATTCTCGTCAAGTAGGTAAACCCAGTACCAATTCGAAAGATTATTTGCTAACATTTCGGAGAAAATCATCTATCTTTTCCTTGTAACTGGGGTAATATAAGCTCCAAATAATTTAGGAAGGACTTGCGGCACATTTTCATATGCTTTCAGCTACTTATACATATGTGCATATCTTAATTTAGATATACATATCTTTAATCACAAATCTTTAATACTTTCCCATTCTCAGAACAAGTTTACGCGATTCATTCGTGTTTTTTATATATAAAATAACACAAATGTCAATTCATCCTTCCTTTCAAATTCTTGCAACCTTACCTTTATGTAGGTACCTATATACATATGAATGTATGTAGGTACCTATAATCGTTATAATGTTTTTTTTTTTCTGAATATCGACGAGTCTTTCCAATTAACACAAAAACTCGATTGAAAAATTCGAAAAGAAAAAAAAAGGGAAAATAAACGTGTAACACAGAAGTGAGATGTTTTGGAAATTTTGACAATTTTATATTTGTTTTTTTTTTTTTTGGTAGAATCAATATTAATTTTTATAATTTGAATTTGTTTGATGCATTAATTAGCGTTAAAAATTTCAAATTCAAGATTTTTTTCAATGTCGTGCGTATACCTTGGCTGTGTTTGTTTGATTTCAAAATGATTTTTCTTTGAATTGATTCCTTGAAGTTGAACCTAGAGACGCTTGTTGAATCCAATCTCCACGTACAGTAATAGAACTAAATTTTTACATAGGTATGTATCTAGATACTTACCTATATAACTCCCTCGGTAAACTGAAAACAAAAAAAACTATTTTTAGTTTATGAAAATTTAACCCCTATGAATGTATTAATTAATTATACATTTTTTGTAAACAATGTTTTTTGTATTGTAATAAAAGGCATAGCATGGTCGCAATTGGTGATATTTTTATTTTTATCGTAAAGCCTAGTACGCTGCTGATGCGAAACGAAAAATCCCATACAAAAATGACACAACGAAATCTTTAACTAAAAATTTAGTTTTACTTTTCATTCTGCAGTACGCTGTTCGATGAGCGAAATTGACAATTGTAGCACATTATTTGGAGAAGTCTACACTCTTTTTTCGCACACAATTAATGACCCAGACCATTTATTTGTGTGCGAAAATATGACATTTATGTTTTTTCGTATTTATTTTTGTTGTTTTTTTCATTACACACGTCAAACCATACCGCTCTACCAATTTTCATCACTCTACAACAATCGGTAGTGCTCCATATAGTGTATAACAATTTTTGAGAAAGTGGGTGGATACCACGCCCCCTGAAGAGAAAATTGCAGATTTTCGATTTTTTTCTTTGTATGCACTACAAGGCCTACCGCCGCCGTGCGAAATTTCATGTTTCTACGGTGTCGGAAAGTGCTCCATAATTTTCATGATCTGTCAGTTAGTTAGTCAGTGAATCAATTAGTCAGTCACTTACGGCTTTTATGATTTTTGAAGTCCTATATCTTAGGAACTACTAATACTAAGGAGTTGAAATTTGGTGAGCCACCTGTGTTTGATAAGTTCAGCAAATGCTGCAAATTTGAAGTTTCTGATTATATTGGTACTGAAATTAGAGGTGGGTTGGAAATCGCCTGAGTTTGTTCCTGTAGAAAGGGTGTAGTGCCACGAACTTGGCTGGGCACTACCGTGCGCTGTGATACCTAAATAAAAAAGATGTTCTCAAAAGCTTAGGCCAAATTATACTGAAAATAATCAAATCTATACTTAAAATTGCATCAAAATCAGTCAAGTATAGCCCAGATTATATGGAACTGATACTGTTTTTCCATTCAAACAATTAAACAAAAAAAACCTTCAAAAAGTGTAAAGTTTTTTTCAGGCTTATGCAACATCCCAAAAAACCTTTCTTTTTTTTTTGATTTTCTTGAAAACTTTTCAACTGCTTTTGCTCATATTTTCTATATAAAAGCTTCTATCTAAAATGTTAAGATTGTACCTACCAAAATTTTAAAAAAATATTAATTTCTTTGTTTGAACAAGGAACTCTTACACCTAAGGATAGTTGCTTTTGGCCGTTTTTGAAAACGTGAAGTAATTGCTTGACGCGAATATTGATATAATTGTCAAATGTATGCAATTGTTTTCTTTTTTTTCAACGTCATCCAATTCTCTTGCAAACGCATTTGACGTTTACGAACACCTTCTCTGGCTTCTAACGATTTTTGTCGTCAACTCGATTTTCTTACTGAGAGTTGCACCGCAGATGATTTTTTTGAACTGGTGACTCAGGCAAACTGCATTATCGAACACAATGCAGTAAAACTTGTATGTATTTGCTTTTCGAACAGATGACTTTTGCAGTTTGCTTTTGAGAACATTCTGAAAATGCATTTTTTTTAGCACATGACGTTTTCGAAACGGCCTTTAACTGGTAGGGCCTTTATTGGCCAAATTATCTTGTCTGAAAGTTTCACTCGAATTCGAACGTCTAGTGTGGGAATATGCACCTGGAATGTAAGGACACTCTATACACCAGGTGCTACTCAAAAACTTGAATCTGTCCTCTCGCGGTACAAGGCAGATATTACCGCGATCCAGGAGATGCGATGGATAGGATCAGGTATAACGAAAAGAAAAGATTGCGACATTTATTACAGCTGCCATCAAAGACTGCACATGTTAGGATGCGGATTCGTCGTGGGAAATCGACTCAGATCGAAAGTCATCGATTTTAAGCCGATTAGCGATCGCCTGGCTGTGATCCGCATCAAAGCTACCTTCCAAAACATCAGCCTAATATGTGCACACGCCCCTACCGATGAAGCTGAGGAGTCTAACAAGGAGGAGTTTTACGACCTCCTGGACGGAGCCTACGGAGCCTGTCCGGAGTACGATGTCAAAGTCGTGCTCGGAGACTTCAATGCTAAAGTCGGAAAGGAAAACATCTTTGGCGGATTAGTTGGAAAGCACAGCCTCCACGAAACGACAACAGATAACGGCTTTCGACTAATCGACTTTGCTGCAGCTCGTAATACGGTGATAAGTAGCACTAGGTTCACCAGGCGAAGGATACACACAGCAACCTGGCGATCTCCAGATGGTCGAACCGCCAACCAAATCGACCACGTGCTAATTGGCGCAAGGTATGCATCGAACATCTTGGAAGTGCGAACTTTCCGAGGTGCAAACGTGGACTCTGACCACTTTCTTGTTGTGACAAAGTTCAGAGCCCGACTGTCCAACGAAAAGAAAACGAAGACCGCCCAAAGGAAGAAATTCAACATTGCATGCCTTAGCACATCTGAGAAAGCCAAAGACTACAGTGAGCAATTGACCGGGAAACTCTCTGCCGTAAGCCCAACCACAAGCGTCAACAACCAGTGGAACCAATATCGCGACATCATTAAGGAGACAGCCGAGACCACCATAGGCTATCAACCACCCAGAAAAAAGAACCCGTGGTATGAAGATGAATGCGCGGTATTGAAGCAGGAGACGGAAAATGCACGAATGCAAATGCTGCAACGGAAAACAAGAGCAGCAAGAGAGGAGTACCGTGAAAAGAGAAGAAAAGAGAAAAACCCTGCGTAGAAAGAAAAGAGCATCCGCAGCCTCTCAGCTCAAGTATCTCGAAGAGTCTAGCACCGCCACCAACACCCGCCGGTTCTACAAAACAGCCAAGCAACTGGCATCTGGTTATAGGACTGGCACGCAAGCTCTTCGAAACAGCGAAGGAAACCTAGTCACCGAAGCACAGGGAATTGTAGACGTGTTTAAGCAGCATTTCCAGCAGCTGCTTAATGGGCATTATGTAGAGGAGGCAATAGAGGAACAAAGAAGCATAAGACCAGTCAATGAAGATCCAGTCCCAGCGCCCAGTACTGAAGAGGTTAAGAAAGCCATCCACAAGCTTAAGAACAACAAATCCGCCGGCTCGGATGGCCTACCTGCGGAACTCTTTAAGTATGGAGGAGATGTCCTGGTAGGGTGCATGCACCAGCTCATCAACCAAGTTTGGGAGGAGGAAAGTATTCCCGACGACTGGTCAAATAGCTCCATATGCCCAATCTACAAAAAAGGCGATCCTATGTCCTGCAAGAACTACAGAGGCATATCCCTGCTTAATGTTGCATACAAGATCCTATCCAACGTACTATGTGAGCGTCTAAAACCTTTCTGCAACACTATGATCGGCACGTACCAGTGTGGCTTCAGGCCAGGCAGATCAACGATAGACCAAATCTTCACATTGAGGCAAATCCTGGAAAAGACAAACGAATTTCAAGTCGAGACCCACCACCTATTCATCGACTTTAAGGCCGCATATGATAGCATAAGTTGCCAAGAGCTTCTATTGGCGATGTCGGAACTCGGGATCCCGAAAAAACTGATCCAGCTATGCCGCATGACGTTACAAAATACGCGGTGCAACGTGCAAATGGGTAACAGCTCATCCGAGTTATTCCAGACGTGTACAGGGTTCAGACAAGGAGATGCGCTATCATGTGATTTCTTCAACTTATTCCTGGAGCAGATAATGCGCAAGAGTGGTGTTAACATGGAAAGCACTATCTTCAACACGTCTTCTCAACTTCTTGGCTATGCGGACGACATCGACATCATCGGTAGCTCCAAGAGAGCTGTACTTGAAGCATTCACAGCTATTGATGAACAGGCGAAACGCGTTGGTCTTGAAGTGAATGAGGACAAAACAAGGTATATGCTATCAACAAACAAAGCCTCATCTGTCCATCGCCTAGGACAAAACGTCACTGTTGGTAGCAGTAATTTCGAGGTAGTCAAGGAGTTCACCTACCTCGGAACAAACATCAATCCCACGAACGACACCTTAGTGGAAATCCGACGAAGAATTACCCTAGCGAACCGCTGCTACTTCGGTTTGGCCAAACAAATGGGTTCAAAACTCCTTTCTCGAAAGACAAAGTGCACGCTATACAAAACGCTAATTTTACCAGTTCTACTCTACGGCGCCGAGTGCTGGACGATAAGTAAAAAAGGGGAATTGATACTGGGCACTTTCGAGAGAAAAATTCTTCGGCGGATATTTGGTCCTATATGCGAAGAGGGCGATTGGAGGAGAAGATTCAATCGTGAACTGTACGAGCTGTACCAAGATGTGGATGTAGTCCAAAGAGCCAAAACACATCGACTACACTGGCTCGGCCACATTGAGCGAATGGACAACAACGCTCCAGCCAAGAAAATCTTCGAATCCCAGCCCCCAGGTTCGAGACGACCAGGAAGACCGAACCTCCGCTATAGGGACCAGGCGGTCACAGACGCAAGAGCGCTTGGTCTCGACGACTGGAGGGAGCGTGCGAGGGACCGCAACCGATGGAAGACCGCAATATCTCAGGCAGAGACCTTTCATGGATCGGGAGCCGGATAAGTAAGTAAGTAAGTGTGGGAATAGGGACTTACCAATGTGCCATTATGCTTTCCAAAATTTGAGGTGGTGTTACGCTGATCCAGAGGGCATTCAAAAACGCTGTAAGGACATCATGCTTCAGCCACAAACTGCAAAACTCCATTTCACGAAGTTCCTTAGTACAATTTTATAGTTGGGTACATACAAGTTATATATATATATATATATACAGGACCAAACTTGGTTGTTGCTTTTGAAAACGTAGAATTTTATGTCAAATTCTTTTTTTTTATGAATTGGGTTTTCTTTGCAAATCTTGGTGTTTTTAATATGCTCATTTGAGGTCTGGTATGGATATTTTTATGTCATAATAAAACATACAACAAAATAAAAAAGAACCAAGTAGCTAGTTGTTGGAGTAAATGTGGAAAAGCTAAATCACGCATATTTGTATCGAATTAGCCCACATTTTCATAAGGAAAATAACTAAGAAACTAAGCTGAATAAATGAACACCAGAACTATTGCAATATTTTGAATTCGTTGCATTGGAATTAGGAATATTCATAATGTTTCAACTAAAAACAGAAAAGTATTTAAAGTTAGAAATTCAAGTAAACCGCCCTTCCTTGTCTTTTTTGGTCATAACTTTATAAAAGTGCCACATAAATCACTTTTCACAAATTTGTAAGGATTTAGTCTCGGGAATTATCATCTCAATTTTGTGCAGATAAAAAATCTACCATAGAAGGTATAGGTAATTTCAACAATATAAAGGATCTATACATTTATAGAATATGATGTTTCAGCCAAAACCAGTGTATACTGGACAGGTTCTTTGGAATTCTGCCAAGGCGGGACCCACCATTACCCACCTAACACGACTTCTCATTTAAAGCCCACCGAAGTACACCACCAGCATACATGAAACATTTTGCCCCTGTTGCGGATGAAGTGGTTGCAATATTGTAAGTTACCCAACAAACGCGCTAAAGTTCATCCGGCCTAGGAATATCTATATACTGTTTTACTTTCAACATCAGCCACCCGTCCAAAAACCCACCGAAATTCAAAGGAGAATATTGAGAACGTGCACTGGTTTTGGTTTCTTGATAATGTGGTTTGGTAAATCCTTTCGCCTCAAAAGCGAAATGCGCGAAATCTCTTCCATAAATCAACTTGGCCCGATATATTCCTTAGGAGTCTACACTCGTATATGACTGTGCGAATTGGGATATGACAAAGATTTTGAAATCCTGCTGCGATGGGATTATCGGATGAAGTTAACCAAACCAATAAAACAACTTAAGTGAACGTGCAGTGGCAACACAAATTGTTTTGAACACTTTCATCGATTTTTGTTGCTGTATATTGTATACAAGATACAAGAGTGTATATAGATTTGAATGAAGATTCGAATCAAAGTATTAAGACTAATCATCTTTTGGTTAACAAGAAGTATTAAATTTAACTGTAAGGGTTGAAATTAAAAATTCAAAGGAACAGCAAAATTTTGTAGTAAGAAATTCCGTGCGATATTATGTGAAAGCGAACATAAAGTTAATTTTAATTTTTGTGATGCGATAACTTAAGATGATTAAAAATTTTTTTTTTTACTTTTTGAAAATAGTGAGCTAAGTGTTAAGTTGTCCACAAATTCTTCCAACAAAAGATTTAATTTTAAGTTTTGCGCCATTTTAGTGAATTTAATCGATTCTGATAGATTATTGATGCGCAGACGCCAACTTGCTTGTCCCCCAAGGTTAGGTAAAAGTATCACGGCTGTAGCAGAGAGTGTGTCCTTTTCCAGATGATCTTTGTAAACAACACCACTTTGCAATCCAAACTTTTGCTTAAAATTAGTTCATCAGCAATTAGACATCAGCAATGTTAAGTTTCAGCAAGACGCGGTCCGATTGTTGAATTTTGGTGAAAAATCCTTGGGAACATTTCGAATCATTTTGGACTATCTTCTTTAAATTTTTACAAATTAGTATTGGAATCATTTTTGTATCGGGTTTTTCAATAAGAGCGCTACAAAAGTTTTTTTTAAATAAAACAAAAACGGATATCAATAAAATTTTTTATTCCTGTGAAAGTACGTTTGATGCCATTATGTATGAAACTCGATTTCTTTTGCATGGCCACCACGGGCACGCTTGCAGAAGTCCAGACGCTGAACCCAATTTTCGACGGTTTTCAAGCATAAATCGGACGATACTGCTGCAATTTCACGTTCGATATTCGTACGAAGTTCATCAATCGTCGTTGGCTTGTTGGCATAGACCATAGACTTGACGTAGCCCCACAGGAAACAGTCTAACTACGCCAAATCACACGACCGAGGCGGCCAAGCGACTGGACCATTTCGTGTGATAACACGTTCTCCAAACTTGGTTTCCAATAAATTGATTGTGACATTCGCTGTGTGGCTTGTGGCGCCGTCCTGTTGGAACCACATGTCCTCCAAGTCCATATCATCCAATTGGGGCCAAAAATATTCGGTTATCATTGAACGGTAGCGATCCCCATTCACAGTAACATGCCGGTCGTGATCATCACGGAAGAAGTACTGCCCAATGACGCCGCGCGCCGGCTCATAGACCACACCAAACCGTAATTTTTTCGGGATGCAATGATGACTCATGGAGTACGTGTGGATTGCTGCCTGACCAATACCGCATACATATTTTGTTTATTGACGAAGCGATCTGCTAGGACGATTATGACGACCATAAATTGGAGGTAGCGCTCTTAACGTTGAGGCCACTGACTCCGAATTTCGGTAATAAATTTTAATAATTTAGACTCGTTGTTGGCTCGTATATCTTTCCATCATGAAATGGCAAATCCTACTGAAGAGAAATGTTAAAAAAGCGGCAAGAAATATATCTTCGTTTGCTGTCCCTGTCGCTCTACTTTTGTAGCGTCCCTGTTGAAAAACCCGGTATGAAAGCATACACTCATGTTTCAGGCACATATTTTACATTTCAAACATAAACATGACTCGTTCCTGACTTCGACGATACTATTTTTAAAATTTTTTTTGCGACCATTTTCTGACATAAATTATGAAACCCCTGTTTGAAGTAGATAAAATAGTCAGTTCCACTGAATTCAGCATTTTATTAATTTGTACCCAAGAATTGGCTTGGGAAATGAGTTTTGTCACCGAAATTCAACAAATCAACAAATTAAGATGTCTCAAAAGATATGTTGAATAGACGCACCATCGGCAAAAATCTCAATGTCGCCACTTTTCGGGAAAATACTTTTTGTTTTGGTTGGAGTCGAAATCACAGCCGTAGCCAGGATCAAACGTATGGGTGAGCTGACGGTTGTTTTAGGTGAGCTCACATATTTTTATAAAATAAGAAAAAAATCATAATGATGTCTACAAAAAATAACTTTTTTTTACTAAAAGAGTAGGTATGCAGGTATAAGGTATCTATAACAAGTATGTGTAGATGATGTACCTATGTAAAAGGTAGAAATTTTCATACAGCGATTGCCTGGTGCTTGTACTGAAAAGATCGTTAAAGCATTTGTGAAAATATTCAATAGAATTATTTGATCAAAATTATTTTGATAAATAGCAAAACATTGCTCTTTTTTATTCACAAACGTCAAAATTCTCAGTTTTTGGAATCAGCGAAATTTTTTGAAAATAAAATTAAAAATTTAATATCAGAATTTAACTTAAAATTCATTTAACGGCCATTCCGATTGATGCCGCGATGTTAGTTCTTGCCCTGAAAAGAAGAAAAAATGCTTTTGGATCTGATTTCAGAATCGAAAATAAAATCGTATACGTATCGAATCGGTCATCCAGAAACCTGCTTTTATTTTTGCTATGCAGTTCTGACAGTTGTTACAAAACATTAACAGATTCTTAAAGTCCTTTTTAGTTTAAGCTATGAAATAGGTACACAAGGGGGAATGAGCTCAAAATCTAAAAGGCTATTGTTGAATTTATATGCGTTTTGTTTATTCCATAATCGCAGCACACTTTTGAATGAAATATAACAGATCAAGTGACTGACAACATGTGCACACAAGAACACAAATAGAGCAATGAACAATGAAGAAATCAAAGTGTGCGGTAACACAAATGAACAACGAACAATGAAGAAATCAAAGTGTGTGGTATAAAATGGGAAGGTTAGTATTTTTGATACATTATAAATTTTATTTCAAAGCAAACAAATATTTTGGCTCAAAATGAAAACTTGAAAAATCTTAAAATATCTCTGAATTGTTTTGGGTGAGCTTAACATATTTTTGGGTGAGCTGAGCTCACCCTAGCGTAGGCCTGGCTACGGCCGTGGTCGAAATTCTGGCGGGGTCAAAATTCTCTTTGCAAAATTCTCTTTGCAAAATTCTGCTTTCAGAATTCTGCATTTCAAAATTCTGCTTTCAAAATTCTACTTTTCAAAATTCTGCTTTTCAAAATTATGATTTTCAAAATTCTGTTTTACAAAATTCTGCCAATAATAAAAAGAAGGTTCGGAAATTGTTAAAAAGCGCGCGCTTTAACATGAAGAGCATGTTGGAAAAATAACGGTTACTTTCTTAAAAGATAGTTGTTGAGTGGACGCATCTTCGAGTTAAATGTCAGTGTTGCCACTTTTAAGAAAAAAGTTTTGTTTCTTATGTTAAATGGTGGAATTTACATTTTTTGGCAGTTATCAATATTTTGAACATGAAAAAAAAGTTGTGAAAATTCCTCAAGATACCAACCAATACATATTTAAAGAAATTGAATAAAAGCGTTTCAATATATTCATTCATTTTAAACGGGCGCCTTAGGCGTGTTACAAAGAATAAATTTAAGTTTTTTCAATATGGAAACAGAGATATTTGAACTTTTGTAACCTTTCAAAAAATGCTTACCTATGCTAGCCTTGTGATGCAATTAACAAAAGGGTGTATACAGCTATACTTCTTGGAAGGGGTTCATATCGACACCATTTAACAAAAATCTTTACTAATACTACATACCTAGTAATTAAATGGTTTGTCCGGCTTCTTTGTGATTTTGGGCTTTTCTTGGAATTAAGTTCCACTGTTTCCAAAAATAACTGCTAACAATATTTTAAAATAACATGTGCATTAAAAACCTTATTTTGCCAAATTGGAAAATGTAAATTTTGGAGAAAATAATCTGAAATTAGAACATATTTTCACAGTTTTCAACGGTAAAAGAACGTTTCTGGCAACTTTTTTCTTTTCATTTTTTTTTATATTTTTAAAGCTAAGAGAATTTTGCATTTTTTGATGGATTTAGATTTTTAATCAGTAGAACGATTAAAAATCTAAATTCATCAAAAAATGCAAAATTCTCTTAGCTTTAAAGTTAGAAAAAAATTCATAACTTCCACAATTTTGTATCGATTTAGATAGAATATCTTATTTGTGTAAACTGTTTTTACCACAAATAACAAAAAAATGGATCAAACTGCTTCCAAAATCGGTCTTCGAACGTTAAAATATGTGTGAATCCTATATAATAGGTTACATTTCACAAAATCTGTATGTATTTCATAATAGACTAAGAGCCCACAGCAGATTTTGGATGTGAGTGATATAGCAAAAAAAGAAGTATACCTAGGCGTCGAAAGCTTCATTAAAGGCTATTCAAAAAATCAAGGTCTTGCAGTCCACAACTGGGGCCTTTGCGATTAACAGTGCATTGAAAAAAAAATATGAATGCAACTTCGAAGGTAATCGTGTTAGCCGAAATTAGTTTTACTCCCTCCCAAGATAAGCTCCGCGGATCCCATATCACGGAATCTGAGATCATTTGAGTGTTTAATTCGCCTTGCCATACTGTTTTAAAAACCTTTTTTCACTTTGAATTTTGAATTTTTTAAACGGTCCCGTAGAGCGAACTATACACTCAAATGGTTTCAACCCACCCAAAATCTGCTGTGGGCTCTCGGTTTATAAGAGTTGACAGAATAACAATTTTCGGAAACGGCTAATACTCATCTTTTGAAAATCGTTAACATTTTTTTAATGCTCTTAATATCTTCAAATATTTTTTCAGATCTGTTTTAGGTATAGGAAACTTAGAGTAGAAGAACAATAATTTTCTTCGTTGTGAAATGATGAAACATAAGTTTTTCTCATGATAATTTTGACATAAAATATGTTTTCGAAAAACCGGTAGGTAATTCAATGACAAAATTTTAAACTTTGAAAATAGCTTTTTTTGCATGAAAAAAATACGGTAATTTAGGTAAGATAACAGTGAAAGTTAATTTCCAGAGAAGTCCAAAATCGAACAAATAAAAGAAATCTTGGACCAGCATATATAGTAGTTAACAATAAATCATAGGTGTTTTCCAATGGAAAATTCCGATTATAATTGAAATAAAATGCACGACTGAGTCGCACGTACTTATTCTTTTGTTCCAGACCATGCAGACTTAAGAAAATTGTATACAAAAACATGGAAGCTATGAGAGAAAAATGTAGAGAAACATGAAATACGATATTTAAAGGAGGTTTTATGATACAAGTTCTATAAACTACTGAAAGGCAAGTAGAAGATTTAGCATTAAGGATTGGACTTGTTGAATTATCGATTCAAAATAGCTTTTTATGGTCTTTAGTCCTACAAATTGGCATTTCGTTCGGCTTACTCACTCAGTGACATAGTGAGGGCTTTGTGATACGCAATTTGTATTGCGTCCAGTTCAACTTACATGAATTTTTCAACGAAAATCCACTGTTAACTACATCCAACAAAACTAGAATTCCTAATCATTTAGCTGGAAGTTTTTTTGCCCGGGGCCAGGCGCATAGTTTCTATATAAGAAGGTTGTGTATGACAGAGCCCTCACTATGTCAATGATGAGTTCAAGTGAGTAAGCCGAACGAAACGCCAATTTGTAGGACTAAAGGCCATGAAAAGCTATTTTGAATCGATATTTAAATTAGCTAAAATAACTTTTTTTGAAAAAAAAGACTGCCATCTTAATTCTTGATTGAATATGATTGTATGGAAAAAAAGTTTAAAATCGTTGGAGCGGTTTCTTAAAAAACATTTTTAAGGACAAATTTAGGAATGCCAATCTAAAGTAAATATTTATGTGAAGATAAAAAAAAACTTTAAAAAAATTTCAACCTGTTTTTGAGATGTCGAATTTTCAAAAAAAAAAGTTTCAATTTTTTTTTAATTCAAAAACTTTTTTTTGGAAAATTTTGATATGCAATATTATTTAATTTTATATGAAATTTGCACCTATATAAAAAAAATTGATCTAAGCCCGTTTAGCGAATAATGCGAAAATTCAAAATAAAAAACGTTCTATGACAGGTACTATTAATAGTTGCTTAGTGCAAAATTTTATAATTTCTGGTTTTAGATCGTACTAATTTTAGTATATGGAAAAAGTTTCGTATGGAAGGTACCGTTATTTTTTCATAAATGTAAAATTTTTTCTAAAGTACTAAAAACTCTTAAATATCGAGTTTCAAAAAATCGATCTTATCGTTTTCAATATTTGGTTTTCAAAAAAAAAAAAATTTTGGAAGCTGTTGCCTCAAAATACTTTAAAATTAGTCAAACTGTTTTGAAGAAAATAAAAAATAAAAAAAATGGTTCCTTGGGAGGTTCCATTAATAACCATTTTTTGAAAAATGTTTTTCCACCCAAGAATGCCTACTAAAATTAATTTATTGAATCTTTTTTAAGAAAAGTTGTGGAGCCGTTTTTAAGAAAAAAACGATTACCTATGTAAAATTGCTACACAAAATTGTATGGCAGGCACCGTTATTTTTGGTTCTAAAAATAAAATGAAAAAAAAACGTGTGGGCATAATCACCAAAAACCCCTATGTACCATGTTTGAAGTAAATCGATCCAGCCGTTTAGGCTGTAGACTAACAGGCAGACAGGCTAAGGCGGCCAACCGTCCCCCATTGAGGGGGACAGTCCCACAATGGCAGTCGTAATCCCCCATTGCAAAAATTGATAATATAGTCCCGCAAAACCACTTGAGCGTCCCCCATGTCCCCCATTCCTATATTTACTAATTCATTCGGTTTCCCACGTCTTACCAATGTACTACTAGTCTGGTCAAAATAGACATTTGACATAGCCAAAATTCCGATAAGGCTGAAAATTGGTATAGACCTTCTTTTAGATATAAAAAATTGTCAATCCCACTCGAGCATAAAAAGTTACTGAAGGTCAAGTGTAGAAAAAAATGGTTCTTCACCTATATAACTTTCAAACGGTAAATGCTATTGAAAAGTAGTATGACTAAATTTTGTAGATCAGGCAATTTTCTACAAAAAATATTAACACACATTTTTTCGTAAGACAGATGGTTGTTGTTAAAAATTAATGTTTGCTCAATTTGTAGACGTTAAAATATGCTACTTAAAAAGTTATTACACTTTTTCCTTACGAGTGGTCGGTCCCCCATTGGGTTTTTAAAAAGTTGGCCGCCTTTAGACAGGCAGACAGACAGAATTGTGCCAATTGATTTTCTTCAAAACAGTATTTCTGATTTCAATAATTTTTTTATACAGAAGCTTCTAAAAAAAATTACACTTTAGCAATTATTAATACATAGTAGGTACCTACCTCTCATAGAAAGTTTTTTTATCTTGAGTTTTCTCACTATCGTAGTAGTACCTCGTGGCTTGATGGTTAGTGCGTAGGACTGTCATGCCGAAGGTGTGGGTTCGATTCCCAGCCGTGCCACCTAAAAACAGAAATGTTTTATTTGAGGTACTGCCTCTTGCGAGGAACTGACAAATCCTCCAAGAGTATACTTGTCATGAAAAAGTGCTTCTCATTTAGCCATTCGGACTCGGCAAAAAACTGTAGGTCCCCTCCATTCCTGCCCAACAAACACGCACACAGGAATGGTTGAGAGTTGTAAGTCACTAGGCCCTGGTTCTCCTCGAGCTGTTGCGCCACCCAATTTATTTAATTTATTTATTTTCTCACTATCGGCTAAACGCATTTAGACTTATTTTTTTATAATTGAAATATATTCAAGTAAGATAAATAAATACAAAATAATTAAATTTTCATAAAAAAGTTTTTGAATTTTTAAAAAAAGTTTAATTTTTTTTAATATTTTAGATTTCAAAAATGGTAATTGACAGTTCTTTTTGAAATTGTGTTTTCTATAAGCACATATAGATAAATACTTAAGATTTGCATACCAAAATTTGTCCTTATAAAATATTTTAGGATTCAATATAAATAAGAAATTATTTTTTTTTAAAACCGCTCGAACGATTTTAAAACTTGTTTTTTCTATGCAACCATATTCAATCAGGAAGTAAGATGGTGTTCTTTCTTCACCTCAAACTATCAAAGGTCTCGTTTTAGCTATAATTTAAATGTCGTTGTTTATGCTTCTAAATATTTTTCACTCATAACTTTCATGTTTTTGTATATATGTAGGTATACAATTTTCTTAAATCCTCAGCGTCTTGAACATAAGAGCAAGTACGTGCATTTTATTTTCTTGCGATTGTATGTAAAATTATTTCATAAAGTATTGGCCAATAACTTTTAAACATCCTGTGTACTTCGTATAATTGAAGAAACAGTGTTTGTCACATGAAAATAAACACTGTATAGACAAGAAATAAAAAAATAACATTTTGAATACTACCACGTTCCTTACACCCAAACTTACTCTCATTGCGTCACTAGAATGACCATATGAATCAATACTTCATACTTTTTCCGCTATTTCTGTGTAAATTGGTCAAAAAACATTGATTATGTAAGACAATTACATTTTTTCCAAATGTTTGAAATTTCTATTCCCCGTATCTTCCTTAACCTTGGTCCTATCGAAAATATGAATATACAACTTTTTTATTTAAATTTAATTTTATTTTATTTAATTTTTTTCATCATGTCATGTACACTTTTCCGTTAGTACACTTAGTTTTAAAAATACTCACAAAAATTAGAAGAGCATTAATTAATTTTTTTGGTCAAGCCTTTTCCTCAAACAATTCCGAAATAAATCTTGACTTCTTTAGATATTTTAACGGTTGCAACCAAAAATCATTAGAATCGATTAACATGTGCCAAACGTCAGTGATTACAAAAATTAACCTGCTCAAGGATGATTACTCATCGGGTCCTGACGGGATCCCACCTATTGTTCTTAAAAAGTGTGTAACAAAACTTGCTCCACCACTCGCTGTTCTCTTTCAACTATCTATTTCTCGCGGTGTGTTTCCCAAACAGTGGAAAGAATCTTTCATTATACCTATATCCATAAAAAAGGATCTAAAAGTGAAATCTCAAACTACAGACCAATAGCTAAGCTGTCTTGTATTCCCAAATTATTTGAAAGTATAGTTAATGATAGCTTACTTCTCCACTGTAAACCACTCTTCTCTAAAAAACAACACGGCTTTCTCAAAGGAAGATCGACAACTTCTAATCTTACTGAATTTATATCAAATAGTATTTGTGCCATGGAATCAGGTTATGAACTCGATGCAATTGCAACCGATTTTAGCAAAGCATTTGATTAAATTTTCCACAATATAATAATCTTCAAATTAAAATCGTATGGATTCCCACCTCTGTTTATATCTTGGGTCCAGTCTTATTTGGATGATAGGATATATACAGTTTTGTTTAGGGCTAACACCTCCTCTCATACATATATGTATACTCACAATCAGGCGTCCCGCAAGGGAGTCACCTCGGCCCTCTGCTTTTCTTGTTAAGTATTAACGACGTTGAGCTTACTTTAGTAGGATCCAATCTGGAGATTTACGCGGATGACATGCGCATCTCCAAACTGATTAAGAGCACGGAAATTCTCAGTTACTACAAGAAGACTAAAATAACTTGTATACCTGGTGTCGCCACAATTTCCTTGAGCTAAATATTAGTAAATGTCAATCTATTACTTACTACCGTTAACGTCCTCGTCTTCCTCAACGTTGTTACTACATGAATAATGAACATATTTCTGTCGTTACTTCCATTCGCGACTTGGGGGTTCTTAGTGATAATCAGCCGAATTTCCGAGCTCGTTATGATTCTATGTATTATTAACAGAGCTAACTCAACCTTAGGATTCATTAAACGCTGGTCCAAGGAATTCTCAGATCCCTACGTCACAAAATCCCTATTTATAACCTTTGTTAGGTCTCTGCTAGAGTACGCGTCTCAGGTCTGGTCACCCTATCATCATGTCCACATTCAGAGAATTGAATCCGTTCAACGCAGATTTGTTAGATTTGATCTGGGGGGCCTTGGATGGGACGATCCATTCATTCTGCCCCCCTACGAGAATCGTCTTAAACTGATCAATTTACAAACCCTCAGCAAACGTCGTTATAATGCTGACCTACATTTTCTACATCAGTTAATAACTGGAGGTATTGAGTATTGACTGTGTTGGCTTACTTAACAAAGTTAAATTCAATGTAAATCATCAGCAAACGTCGTGAACGTTTGTTCCATATACCCTTTCACCGAACCGAGTATGGCCAAAATGAACCGCTCACAAGAATGCTAAGAAAAGCCAAAAATTCAATTATATTTGACTTTAACAGCTCTAAAATCACCCTTAAGAATGCTCTCCAGTAACTATCTCTTTTCCTCTCCCACATTCCATCCTTAATTTCTTTTTAATTGTCATTAAGTTATTTTAGTTCATAGTTTTAAGATTTATTATAACTTATTTTTAAGTCATATGCTTGAATTAAGCTAAAATTAAAATAAAACTTAATTAAAGTGACAGTTCGCACAACAGCAATTCAAACACTTCTTCTTTGACATTGCTTAACGTCTCAATGTTATATTATTGGAGTTTTCGATTGGCAATCCGGAACACCGATTCGATACGTGTGAACGTTTCTCATTTCGATTCTGAAATCAAATCCAGAACAATTTTTTCTTCTTTTCAGAACAAGAACTGTCATTCTGTCCCCAATCGAAAAGGCCATATGAACTTAGTACGATTTCTACTCAAGAGCTAAAATAGGTATTTTATGATTTTAACTTTAGTAAATTTCAACTCACAATGATACTTTTAT
This sequence comes from Dasysyrphus tricinctus, assembly GCA_963921185.1. NCBI lineage: Eukaryota > Metazoa > Arthropoda > Insecta > Diptera > Syrphidae > Dasysyrphus > Dasysyrphus tricinctus. The sequence continues at coordinate 64,605,675 of OY992531.1, read as the reverse complement.
TGGACTTAAATTTTGCGCTGGTACTTCTTTATTTCTAATTTATTTCTGACTTTACATAAATAAGTCATAACACTTATTACTTAAGTGATAACTGCGGAAGAGTAAGTTTTCAGAAATGCAGATCACCAGTCAAATTTGATGATATTTTACAAATCTTATACCCTTTTCGACAACTTACATTCTTTTCTCAATACAAAATGTTAATTTATATACTCGTATATGTATGTATAGCAGTATTTTTTTCTATAAAAACACACCGATTCTCATTACCGGAATTGTGTTTTACAAATCAAAAATCGCAGCTCTTCCTATTTCAGAATTTTTTTTCTTGTCTTTTCTTAGGTAGTCTATAGCTATATAATTATTATGTGAGTTTCTTTGACAAGAATTCTTCTAGAAAGATTAAGAATATTCATTTGTATTCCATAGTGATTAAGTCAACTATCTTTTGTGGACACTTTTCTTTCTCTAAAAGAATACAACATTCCTTTTTTTGTCCAAAGAATCATATCAAAAAATGAACAAAAAAGAAAATACCAGAAAAAAATGTTTAAAACGACAAAATCCTTCACCAAAAACCTAAAACTTTGTAACCAAGAGTAATGTCTACATGAAAGTGCACTATGAGTGTGAGCACTAGCTATGTAATGTACATATACCGGCAATAGGCAACCTAGTTTTTGTTCTGAGCAAGAAGAAAAATTACCTCAGAGATTGTCCTTTTCTAATACAAACATGCCACAAACATTTGCCAAAAGAAAACATTCAAGTGATGGTTGAAAAAATATAAGAAAAACAAGAATCTACCAGTTCCATTTGTTGATGACAAATTCGACTTTTTGTTTAATCTTTAGAGCTTCAAATATAGACATCAGCATCAGCATCTCTTAGATATCCTATGTTTCCTTAATGACCAGGATATATCAAATGCTTTTCGAGGAAGAAAATGAATGTGGAGGAGGATTGGAGGATATATTTTATGTTGTTGCATAACGAGAAGATTTCCATTACATGACTCTTGCCATCGGGAATCGGGGCCACAACCACTCGAGACCTAAACAATGTCCTGTTAATTATCTCTTGGAGCTTATGCGACCACCACCATCCATGGTCGATGCTGCCTTCGCTGGCGAATACATATAACCGCATGTAGCCGTATCGTCGACATTTTGTGAAAACCGTCAAAATTCTCATTCGCTGCGCTGCGCCTCAATTAGACATTAAGTTGACTCTCTGGTTTGTTGTCATAAATTTTGACTGATTACGATTCAAGATTCGGGGCAATCTATCATTTAATTAAAAATGGAATTTCAAATAACTCGCTCTGCACCAGGACTGAGAGTTATGATGTTGTGCGACATTTATGGTATCAGACGGATGTCGGATGCTTGTGATATAAATTGGTGTGGCAGTGTGTGTGTTTGGTGGTTAAAAAAAATTATTCGTTGCCTTGGGAGTTTATGTGAATATCGTGGGTATATTTCGACCTCTAAGAAAGTTATGGTTTGGAAAAATTTGAATATACGCAGTTTTTAGGCATACATATGCACAGATTGACTAAAATGAAGAAATCCACTTTTCTTTATTAAATAACTAGCCTATCCCATTAAACCCGTTCAGTACCGAAAATTTTGCTACGCTAAAATTTAATTTAATTTAATAATAATAATAATAAATATATAATATATATAGAATATATATTATTATTATTTATTTATAATATATAATAATAAAATAATATATTATATATATAATAAATATATAATATATATAATATATAAAAGTATATCAATATATAATATATAATATATAAATATATAATATATAATATATAAATATATAATATATAATATAATAATATATAATTAATAATAAATAAATAAAGTAGTCATCTTTTCACTATAAATCTTGTTGCACCTCTAATAATAATTTAGTCTTCTTATGTATCATTATTATAATTGTTATTAATGTAATCCTTGTTTTAATATCTTTCATTTGATACCTCATTTGTGAAGATCCTTAAAAAATTACCAAAGTTATAGCCAATTTACGGAAAGCTTATAAATGATTTATGAAATTCCCAATTTTAACGACCAATAGGCTGTAAATTTGCAGAATTTCACGTTGATGAATGTTTTAAAATCAATATAAAATCATGTGGTTGGAGTAGAAATATGATTGATATACCAAATTAACCGGTTGTTTGTCAAAAAAATTATAAAATTTAAAAATTTAAAATCGTGTGAAAAATGAGAACAAAATTGCATAAAGAGTAAAAAACTTACTTTTTATCCTATCGAAGCCTTGCAGCTACTCAAATTTTATGTTGATAAAATTATAAAACGCTATAAAATTTTGTGACAAATGTATCTTTCTATAGACACCTTATTTTTGAAAATCAAAGCAGTATTTCTCGAGTTATAGACAATTTAATGCAGCTGAATCGAGAATTTTTGATTTTATTTGGCTTCTACCTTGGAAAATTATAGAATGTGAATTTTCTAATAATTAATTAATGCATTGAAAATTAATTGTGAAGCTTGTGAACATCGTACAATAATGTTTTATATATGAAATTGTTCATTAGGTATTGTAGAATAGGATTTTGAAAATTTCAACACATTTATTGGGCGTGGTGAAAAGATATGAACAATATAAATTTCCAGTAGAACAATTAATTTGGTAGTTTTCGAATGTAAAGATCATAAACAAATTAATTGTGTGTGTTTTTCGTTTAAAAATGTTATTGATATGATATTTAAAGTTTAAATAAGAATGCATAGCTATGTAGAAGATACATTTGATTTCTTAATATCCAAGTTATCTATAAATTTTATAGGCAAATGTGATGGAAAGGTAGTAATTTTATCACTATACATCTTGTTGCACCTCTAATAATAACTTTATTCTTGTCTGAATCCTTATAATTTTAGTTGAAATGTAATCTTTGTTTTTATATCTTTTATTTGATACCTAATTTGTGAAGATCCATAAAGAATTACCAAAGTTATAAGCAATTTGCGGAAAGCTTATAAATGATTTATGAAATTCCGAATTTTAACGACCAATAGGCTGTAAATTTGCAGAATTTCACGTTGATGAATGTTTAAAAATCAATATAAAATCATGTGGTTGGAGTAGAAATATGATTGATATACCAAATTAACCGGTTATTTGTAAAAAAAATTATAAAATTAAAAAATTAAAAATCGTGTCAAAAATGAGAACATAATTGCATAAAGAGTAAAAAACTTACTTTTTATCCTTTCGAAGCCTTGCAGCTACTCAAATTTTATGTTGATAAAATTATAAAACGCTATAAAATTTTGTGACAAATGTATCTTTCTAAAGACACCTTATTTTTGAAAATCAAAGCAGTATTTCTCGAGTTATAGACAATTTAATGCAGCTGAATTGAGATTTTTAGATTTTATTTGGCTTCTACCTTGGAAAATTATAGCATTTGAATTTTATAACAATTAATTAATACATTGAAAATTAATTGTGAAGCTTGTGAACATCGTATAAAAATGTTTTATATATGAAATTGTTCGTTACGATCTGTAGAATTGAATTTTGAAAATTTCAATACATTTAGTGGGCGTGGTGAAAAGATATGAGTTGTATAATTTAGCAAATAAAGTAGTTTTTTAGTGTAAGACTATTTTAAAAACACTTTTCTTATAATTTATTTTCAATTGAGCTTAATAATTTATTTCAGATATCTTGATAAATATACTAAACCATAATTAAAATATATTTTAGTTCTTAAATATTCAAGTTTTTTATCAATTTTTCAAGTAAATGTGCTTGAAAAGTATATATTTTGATCTTTTCTTAATGCCTCTTTGCCCCTCTAAGAGTTGTTTCGATTTATAATAATATTTTGTTTAGCTAAAACAAATTTATATTATTATAATCTTTTATTTGACACCTCATTTAAAAATAATAAAATAAATTTAGAAATTTTATTAGCTATTTACTGAACTTTTTCAGTTATTGTTGTATGCAAAAATTAAAAGTAATTTTTTTTTTGAACAACTTTTTCTTACCTTTTTCGTGGCCTACAACAATGTATGATACATGAAAATAAAGGTATTTTTAATTGTGAATTCAAAAATAGTTGATTTATTAAAATCCGTTGGAAATTAGAAAAGTTATAAATGATTTAGTAATTCAAGAACATAGTAAAAAAAACATGTTTTAAATTTATGCAATTAACATATTAATTAATTCTGGCTTTCGTATTGGATATACAACTTTATGATTACCTGCATTATTTAGACTATATACCTAATAAAAATACTTGATTAAAAGTTTTTCCATATCTTTAATATTTATATTGTTTTTTTAATTATTAAAGCCAGTGAGTAGGTGCAAAAAAACAGCAACTCAAATTGTTTTAACATTTTTTTCAGTGTTCTCATGTAAAAGTTGGTAATTTTTTTACATGTATCTATAGGTTGTCTTAATGACAGTATTTTAAGATCTTAATTTTAATGATCCATGCAGTATTTCTTGAGTTATGAATTTATTAATGAAGCCATCTCGATCAAATTTTTGATTAAAATTCAATTTATTAGCAACAAATTCATTAAAAAATTCGTAGCACCTCTATTATAGGTTTTATGATAAAACATTGTATGACATAATTTTAGAAGAGAAATAAAGCAATAAATGTGCATTTTTAGTTTTTCAAAATAATAAAATTTTTCATCAACATTTGAATTTAGAATAAAAGAATTGGAACTAAAGAGGGCTTTATTCACCCCTTTAGTATGTGTTCCAGGACTAGGTGAGACCCAGGAAAATATTTGTTTTTTGGTAGTTGTTCCTTTTTTAGTACAAAGATGATGTATTTGAATTTCTTCTCCTTTGATTTTAGTAAAATGTATGGATAATAGGTACTTAGTTGAAGTACATCAGTTAAAAATGCAATACATTAATTCAATAAGAACGCAATGAATTAATAACGTTATAATATTCAATATATTGTTTTTAAAGGAAGAAAATGATTCTTATCAGTACAATAGTTTTCTATATATATAATAATTTTTCTATATAATAACATTATGAACTCAGGTTGCCTGATACAAATTTTGTTGTTAAGTTTTTATGTAAGTATAATTTTATGTTGAGAGTCAACATGCTCCCCTCTCCAACAGGTGGTGATGATTCCTTTTTAATCACTTATATACTTGAAATTGCATCTTCTGGCATCATATGAAAATAGTTCCGAAGTTTTTTGAATTTGATTTGTGTTGGATCTCAGATAATGTTTGACACATCCATATTATTTTGTATACATGATGTTACATGAAAAAATAAATAAATCAAAGCGTCAGGGTTTCTTTTAAGATAACAAAAATAGTATTAAGAATGGAAACATCAGAAAAAAAGTAATATGTTATAAGTCAGTTATTTATAGTCATTGGGTATAATTTATATGGGTTTGTTGATTTGCAAATCAATTTGATATTGGCAGGGGAGATATCTTGACGATTGGGCGTTTAAGTATTGAGTTTTTTATTTTAAGGGTAACAACACGTATTAAACCGTCTGATCCTGGGTGAAGATCTATTACTCGCCCGAGTAACCATTCAGATGGGGGAAGATTGTCTTCTTTGATAATCACAATATCTCCTGTTTTAATGTTAGTTTGTTGTTTCAACCATTTTGGCCGCTGTTGAAGTAAATGAAGATAATTTGTGCTCCATTGTCTCCAGAAATCCTGTGTGAGTCGTTGTAGGTATCTCCATCTGTCTAATGTATTTATATTCTTTTCTTTCAAGTTCCTTTCTGGTAGTAAGTGTAACGCTGCTCCAATCAAGAAATGTCCCGGTGTTAAAACAGCCAAATCGTCGGGGTCTGACGTCATTGGACATAATGGCCGCGAATTAAGGCATCCTTCAATTTGTATGAGCAGTGTTGCATATTCCTCAAATGTTAATTTCGATACTCCAATCACTCTTTTTAAATGGTATTTTATTGATTTGACACCTGCCTCCCATAAACCTCCAAAATGAGGGGAGGATGGAGGGTTGAAGTGCCACGTTGTTTGGTACGATGCAAGGCTTGTTGCAACTTCATTTGACCACTCAGACGTTATAAATTTACTGTCTTTTCTGAGTTCATTATTTGCCCCCTTAAAGTTGGTACCACAATCGCTAAAAATATTGACGCAAATTCCTCTTCTGCCTACAAATCTTTTAAATGCTGCGATAAATGCTGCTGCGCTTAAATCACTGACGAGCTCAATGTGGATTGCCTTTGTAGCAAGACACACAAAAACAGCAATATATCCTCTGCTCATCTTATTGCATCTTCCCTTCCACGCTTTTATTTCCACTGGTCCAGCATAATCAACGCCAGTGTTTGAAAATGGTCTCGATATACTCACTCGCTGCAAAGGAAGATTTCCCATTAGTTGTTCCTGCATTTTTGCGTTATATCGATGACACCGGACACATCTGTGTATGATAGCCTTAACCAGATTTTTTAAATTTGTTATCCAATATTTGCTTCTTATTTCGGCCATTGTCATCTGCTGTCCGCCGTGAAGAGTTCGTTCATGAATATCTAATGCCAGTAATTTTGTGAATTGGTGTGATTCGTTGAGTATTACTGGATGTCGTTGATTGAATGGAAGTGGTGAATTATTCAATCTACCACCGACTCGAAGAATTTCGTCCTCATCAAGAAAAGGGTTTAGATCTCGAATTTTACTTTCCTTTAATATAGGTTTGCTTTGCTTAAGTATGTGAATTTCACTTGGATATAGTTCCCTTTGTACAATTCTGATTAGCTGATAGTGAGATGATATGAGTTCTTCTACTGTTAGAGGAATAGTATCCAGTGGTTTCCTTGGATTTTGTTTACAAAATTTGTTACTAATAAATCGTCGCCAGATAGCAGTAGTACGTACTAGACGTTTAAGTGTAGAAAAGCTTTTAAAAAAATCATCATTTACTGTATTGAAAAAACATTGCCGTGTATCTCTTTTTGATTCCTCATTTGTTTCCAAAGAATTTTTAGTATAAAGTTCACTGGATGAAAAGCCTTTGAGAAATTTTGGGCCACACCACCATAATTGACAATTTTTAAGCTCTTTAGGAGATAGTCCTCGGGAACCAATATCCGCAGGATTGTCTTTGCTACATACATATCGCCAGATATCTTTGCTTGTAAGTCCTTGAATTTCTGTTATTCTATTGGCTACAAATGTGGTACGAATGGATGGAGGTCCCTGTATCCATGCCAAAGTTATCATGGAATCACACCATGCAAACATCTCTAGCTGTTTAAATTGCATTGCCCTTGCTATTTTATATAGAAGTTTTGAGAGTAATACAGCCGCGCACAGCTCCAATCGTGGTAAAGATATGTTTTTAATTGGGGCTACTCTGGTTTTCGATGCCAACAGCTGAATCTTTTCTTGACCATTTGAAATTGTTCGGGAGTATATGACCGCCGCATACGCTTTCTCCGAAGAATCACTAAAGCCATGCAATTGGACATGCGATGAATGTTTGGTTGATAACCAACGTGGGATTTCTATTGTTTCCATATCATGCAGTCCAGTTCGAAGTTCAATCCACGATTTCTCTATTTCTGGTGGTATAATGCTATCCCAAGGTATTTCTTCTGCCCAAAGCTGTTGCATAATTAGTTTCGCCTTGATTACACATGGTGAAATCCATCCTAAGGGGTCATACAAACGTGCAATATCGGCAAGTACTGATCTCTTCGTGTGTTTATTTATCTCTGAAATGTTTATTTTAAACGAAAATGTATCATTTGCGGGATGCCATTGGATTCCTAACATTTTAATTGAATCCTTTATTTCAAATTTAAATGGAAGGAGCACTTCCCGTTCGTTCTCAGGTACTCCTTCTAAAATTTTTGTTGAGTTACTGGCCGACTTGCGCAATGGTAATCCAGCTGATTTTAACGTCAAAATAACATCGGTTTGCAGTTTGATGGCATCTTCTTCATTGTCAGCTCCATAAATGAAATCATCTACGTAAAATCCTTCAATGATGGCTTTGGTCACATGAGGTAGAGAATTTTCAATGTCCATAGCTAACTGTTGTAAAGTCCGTACCGCTAAATATGGGGCTGATGCTGTTCCAAATGTAACTGTTTTGAGTGCGTACGTCTTTATGGGCTCGTCATGTTTTTCCCTCCATAGAATAAGTTGGTACGGGGTATCTTTTTCTGCTATCCATATCTGTCGGTACATCTTGCAAATATCTGCTGCAAATGCTACCTTAAACTTTCGCCACTGTGCTATCAAATCAATTATATCCATTTGAAGACGTGGACCAATTAACAGATGATCATTTAATGAAGTTCCTTTAGACGTTTTACAGGAAGCATCAAAGACGACTCGAAGTTTGGTTGTTGAGCTTGATTCTTTAAAAACTGCATGGTGAGGAAGGAAATAATGGTTCATATTCTCAAATCCGGTATTTGTTTCAAATTCTTTCATGTGGCCTAACGCAGAATAGTCATTAATACAAGATGTGTATGCTTCCTTTAGTATAGCATTTGATTTAAGTCGTTTTTCGATTTGAAAAAACCTTGCCATTGCTGCTCCTTTGGAATTGCCAAGATTGGGTCTTATGTTCTCTCTGAATGGTAATTGTACCTCATATCTGCCATCTTCTCTTCGTCTTGTTGTGCTTTTATAGAAGATTTCACATTTTTCTTCTTCTTGTGTAAGTTTGCGTGTTTCTAAGTCTTCTTCGATTTCCCAAAATTTTCTCAGCTGTGCATCCAGTGTGGTATGATGAGTTTGAATTGTTGTCGAATTCATTGGAAAGTTAGTGCTCGTTGTTCCCGTTAAAATCCATCCAAGTTCTGTTTTTTGTGCGACTGGTGACCCATTTTTTCTTGGAATTAACCCTTCAAGAATGATTGCGGCATAAACATCGGCACCTAGAAGCATGTCAATCTTCCCAGGATTGAAATAGCATGGGTCTGCCAATGCCAAATTTGACAAATGTTCCCACGAAGTTGTAAACAATTGATGTGCTGGCAACATAGATGTTAGTTTTGGAAAAACAAACGCTCTTACATCACAACTGAAAGAAGGATTGGTAAATGAAAATAGAGTTATATTGACCATAGAAGTTGAGCTGCCCGTTGAGGTTTGTCCTAATCCTTTAACACTCGCAAATGTCTTCTGCTTCTTAAGATTGAGGAGTTGAGCAATATTTTCTGTTAAAAATGATGCTTCTGACCCTGGATCTATCAATGCTCTTACAGTATGGTGAGTTCCATCAGCAGCTAAAACTTTAACCAACGCTGTTGCAAGCAAAACCTTGTGGTGTGTTTGATTATGGAATGTATTGATGTTGTGAGTAGATGATTTCGGGGCATTATATAGTACGTTATCGCATCCATTTTGGGAACTATTTGAAGACAATAAGGAATAATTTTGTGCGTCTGAATTTGATAGAATGAACGGATTATGGTTTTGAATTTGAGGTACATAGTTTGATGTTGTTTCACTATTTGGTAAATTTCTCCAGATATTGTTCGAAAGGAAATGATTTGGGTTTTGAATTTGATCGAAAGCCGGCGTATAATTTTGTCCATTTGTCCACCCATTTGCAGGAGTGAACTGATTTTCACCGCGATAATTATTGTTTTGAACTTCAAAATGTAAAAGCGTGTGATGTTTTTGACCACATTTTTGGCAGCAATTAGCACTCTTGCAACTTGACCCATGGTGATCGTACCCTAAGCAGTTCGAGCAGACAGAATTAGTTTTAACGGCTTCGATTCTAGTATTCACATCCATTTTTAAGAATTTTTGACACTGTCGTATTCCGTGAGATGCCTTACATAAGCGACAGAGAAATTTCTTTGTTTCATATGGCGGTTTTGTATTGTAATTATTTGATTGTGTTATCGATCTATACGAGTTTGTTTTGAATTGTGTTGTTGCACTCTGATTTGATTCCAGAATATTTTCTAGAGAACTAAACCTTCCTTCAATAAATTTTGCAAATGTTTTCCAGTCTGGAAGACATTTAGAGCTGCCAAGTTTTTCTTCCCAGTCCTTTTGAGTTTGGAATGGAAGTTTTTGATAAATGATGTAAATGAGAATTACATCCCAACTTTCAACAGCAATTCCCATATTGGAAAGTGCAAGAATACAGTTAGCACTTGTATCATGCAAGGATTTTAAAGCATCTGCTGATTCATAAGTAAGTTTTTCCTGCTCCATAAGGACGCGTAACTGTTTGTTGACTAATTTACGTGTATTTTGATAGCGGTCATTTAATATTTCCCATGCTGCAGCATAGTTCTTTCCATCAGCTTCTACTGATAAATGCTGAATTAACAACGCAGCATCATCGGATACATTTGTTTTTAAAAATTGAAGCTTTTGCGTGTCTGACAAATCAACGTTCTGATGGACCATGCTCTCAAACAAATTATGAAACTCTGACCATTCGTTTAATGATCCCGAGAACTTCTTGATTTGAATAGGTGGTAACCGAATGTCACAAACTGAAGATCTAGCAGTGTTTATCCGCGAAATATCTATACGTTCATTGTTTTCTCTAGCAAATTTGTCGAGTATATCTTTCAAAAGTCCCGTGAACGAAAAATATATGCGTTTAATTTTGCTAAATGTTTCTGCTTCAAAGTATGCATCTTTAGAAGGATCAGGTGATGAACTGTTGACGATGGACTCATGATCCTTCTTGGCGCGTTTGAAGCATTCTTCATTCTCTTCGAGACACGCGTTGACGTAACCTTTTGACTTTTGCGCTTCCGTTCCTTTTTTAAATTCTTCGAAATCAGATTCGATTTCCTTTAAAATAAGGTCTTGGCGTTCAATGAGCTTACATAGTTTCTGATTTGCCATAGTTTATTCACCAGTTAAGATAATTAGGGTTGCAGAAATGTATAAGTGTAGGTATTTGGTTGTGTGTGCAATAAAAAGGCGAATAAAGAATAATTCTTACCTTAATTTGCTTTTGCAACTGCAACTTTAGTATATATGTGTAAGTATTACTTTCAGTTACAGTTGCAGAAGGCTTTATATTTCACAATTCCTTGTTGTGATTGTTGACTTGGATCTGCAATCGTTTGATATGGAGATCTTCGTAATGGATTGAAAGTTGATGATCGGGGAAACTTCTAGTAATTTTCCTTTAAATGTTTTTCAAATTTCTTTCTGCTTGATTCAAAGAAAGACTCGAAGGACCATGTTCCAGGACTAGGTGAGACCCAGGAAAATATTTGTTTTTTGGTAGTTGTTCCTTTTTTAGTACAAAGATGATGTATTTGAATTTCTTCTCCTTTGATTTTAGTAAAATGTATGGATAATAGGTACTTAGTTGAAGTACATCAGTTAAAAATGCAATACATTAATTCAATAAGAACGCAATGAATTAATAACGTTATAATATTCAATATATTGTTTTTAAAGGAAGAAAATGATTCTTATCAGTACAATAGTTTTCTATATATATAATAATTTTTCTATATAATAACATTATGAACTCAGGTTGCCTGATACAAATTTTGTTGTTAAGTTTTTATGTAAGTATAATTTTATGTTGAGAGTCAACAGTATGAAAAATGTTGCCCCTCCTCAATGATTTTTTTACACAATGTAGCCTGTTGTTTCAGCTTTCTATAAAGACCTTAACCTTGAAGATCCGATCAGTAGAACGGGAGCTATGAATTTTTAAAAAAATTTATATCAAATATTAATTAAAATATTCGATGTAGATAACGGGATCATTCACGCTGGTGGATGGTCGTGGCCAATGACCCAAGCAGGTAATTTTAATGAAATTTTGCGAATTTTTAATTGATTTCAATAATTAATTGTGAGGCTTGTATAAGTCGTAGGATAATGATTGAGATATCAAAATAATGGAAATTTAATTGACTATTGGATTGAAGAAAAATCAAAGTTCTACATGCATGTGTTGAGAAGTTATAAGCATATCTTCATAGCAACCTTTAAATCACCGTTATATCCGTTCAGTTGCACCTGGAGATGTAATTTTTTTTTAATTAACATTTATATTAAATAAACCTATCATTTAAGATATTAACCAATCTCCTAGCTCAACCCATAAAAAAGTTATTAACAAAAAACTCTCAAAAACACTGTTCAAAAATGTTTTTGATTTTGCCCATATTCGAATATCTTCTTCAAATGGCGTTCAAATAATTTGGAATTCACTCCTAATATTTAAATCAAATAACCCTATCCGATCCTAGAATTTCAAATTTTTTCAACCACTCTTTAAAAAGATAAAAATTAAAAACCATCAAAAAAACACAAAAAAAAATTACTCATTTTCAAAAATTCCCAGCACTCAAAATACGATGGTATATAAAAATTCCTTAAACACGGATAACTTTTTTTTTTATTAACTTTTCAAAAATGTAAATTTCAATTCTCTCCTGCACTCTCCTGATTTAAAATGAATTATTTTTGAAACATCTATTTTCTCATTTTTCACTTTCAAACATTGATAAGTTGAAAACGGTAATTTTGAAAATTTTTTAATTCACATTGCCATTCTTAAAATTCAATATACTAAAAATTTTATAAGCTAGAATTTTTTTAAACCTCTCCGTTTAGAAAATAGAAATCCGATTTTCCCCTACATTTACCCATATTTACCCTATTAAAAATATGATTTAAGAAAAATCCGTTCTTAGTGGAACCCTACATATATATAGGTATTCAAAAAAATTTTTTTTATATATCTATATATAATAGTATAAGCTGTACGTTGATTCCAAAAAAAGATGAATGAGTCAGTCAGTGAGTGAGTGAGTCAATCAACTTTTCCTTTTATATAAGTTAAAATAATAATAATTATAGTACAGTACCTATATCTACATAAATGTATACAGCAGATGCACGATATAGTGAAGTAATAAAAACCAGGCCTGGTTCACTCTTTCGAGATTGTTCACTTTTTCGAGCGGGACTTTAATAGGCTTCCTGGTGGTGAATTTGATCCAAAATGCACATTTTGTTCGATGTGAATGTTCTTACACTTATTTAAGCGTTTAACAAAGCTTACTTTCAGGTTAAAAAAAAACAGAGCTAATTCCTCAGTCTTATGAAACAAACTTAAATGCCTGCGAGACATTTTCATACAAAATACATTTTTTTATAATTTTTTGTGTTCATTATTGTGGATAGTTCACTATTTTGAGATTCACTAAATTGAGCGTCTACTGTATAAAGATACAAAAATATCTTACCTTTCGCTCCTATAGTAATCCTTTCCAACTTTCCATGTTTAGATGTTTATCATTCAATCACACTCGAACGGCTGAACAGATTCATATGAAATTGGAAGATTGTTAAAAAATATTTTGTATAAAACAAAGACCAAAATATTTTAAATGCGTCACTCACTAATTGCCATTTAAAAATATTTTGCTAAATTGATTTTATTTTTTGAGTTTCAAGCAAGAATTAAATGTTAGTATTCTGAAATTACTTCTGTTTTAAAAGTTGGAAACAGGTCAAAAATCTGGTTTCAAAATTTTTCTGTTAAGAACTCTGTTTTTATTTTTTTTTTTCTATTTAGATTTTCAAAATTCTGCTTTTCTTTTTATTCTGTTTGACAAAAGATACACAGAAAACAATAATTATTAAAATCGTAAAATAGGGTTTTGAGATAAATATTTTTTTCTCAATTTTTAATGGAAGAGGTATCCTAATTTCTGGAGCTTAAGAAAAACAGTGTCCCTTCTAGCCAATCACCTTAAATTGTGAGTACCCACAGCCACAGGTTTGAAGAAAATTGATTCAGTGGCCTTATAGCTGCAGAAAGACAGATATATAAAATTGCCGAACTAACTCAAAAAATGAGTTTTTGAAAAACACAGTCCTTATTTCACATATCTAAAGCTTGTATCATACAGCTCAAAGCTAACATAACTTAATAAAAATATAATGTAATAGCCGAAATTAATAAAAACTCGGATTATGTGCAGTATCTATAAATCCTATAGATGTTGTCCTATTAAGCAGTTCGGGCATAGAGAGTTGTTTCATTGCCTACCCATAGTCTTTGTGGGTTTTATTGCTTCAGGGAAAGGATTTTGCTTACTTTGCATTTTTTGTGTGTTATCGGAAGAAGGTATCGATCTATTCTGTACAAGTTGATTTCATGTCCTCCTGATTCCAAAAAAAAATATTTTATTTTGCCTTTTTTACCCGTTAGTACCTTCTTAGCCTTTTTTCCTACTTTGCTAATTTTCCTTTTTCTTGTCTTTATTTCTTCAAAATTCATTGTTTTTCAAGATAAAAACTCTGATTGTTCAAAAACAAGGTACTTTGGAATGTCTGTGTAGGTACTTTTTGTATTAACTATAACATTAGCTTTGTTCCAAACATTGACCAAAACGGTCAATGTTACTTATTTGTACGATTTCTGTCCCACACTTCAAAAATTGGTTTGCTTTGGACATCAGAAGAGAGTGATCACCATAGAGTAAAATATTTCCCCTTCCTGACAAATTCTATCCAAAAAATTTCTTTGGGCAGAAATTCCTGGCAAATGCCATCAGGTCAGATCAGATGTCAGTGATGTAAACAAAAATCAAAAAATCATCAAATTTGCCAGATTGAGATTTTTTGTTCAAAAATCTCTGGAACAAGGTTACTATTTTCATCAAGGAATATCAATTCCAAAATGGGCAAGTACTCTCAATTTTATGAATATCTTGAACTTAAACTGTTGAGCAAAAAATACTGTGATGATTGGCGACGTCAATTGCAATCATCCCATAAAACGATGAATTGAATGCATATGGAGTTTTAAATGGGTTCCACTCGTTTCTATAGGTCCTTCAAAATGCTTTAGACAATCGCAGAAAGATGTAAACTGAAAATTTTTAAAAGCTGTTGGTACTTTAATTAATACTTCTCTATTGAACGGTAAGTTATGTTTATACTCTCATTATTCAAAGAATGCCTTTTTTGCATTTTTAAGGATTTTATTTTGCCTTTTCTAAGTTTTTTAGGTCAACAAAATCTCTGGTCATAATATCATTGTAAAGGAAATTTTGACGCTTATCAGCGATTTGGGATAAAACAAATCTACAACTTATAGGTTAGGTTAGGTTAGGTTGATGGGCTGACGGTGGATCTTGTTCCCGTCTCCGTCACACTTAGATCAATGTTGATCCATTGTGGTGGATTGAACCATCCCTTTAAAAATATAACCTATGAAATCCTATGGAGCATCGAGCCATTAGAGGCGTTGATGAAGTTGATTATATTAGAGATGTCATCACCAATTGACTTTGAGATTTTTGCTAGATCGTTGAAGAAGTACCTACCCAAACATTTTTTCCCTATATTGTAGAGTGCCGGACAGAGTGATCTAGGTAGTGAAGGCTTCTTTTTATGATACCCTAAAAGATTATGTCCTGTGATAATTCCTACTAAAAGATTCAGGGATCTCTTTTTCAGGTTCATAATAAGTTCAGTTATTTTCTTATTGTACCTAGGCCACAGATTCTTTATAGTGGTACAAGTTACGAATGAGTTCCATCTGTCATTGGTAAGATCCACTATCTTCTTACCAATTGCCTAATTAATGGTACAGGGTAAAATTTTAACACTGGAGTGTGTTAGACTTATAGATCTAACGATGAACCAGTCTTTGCTGGTTCATCTGCTTTTTCATTTCCTAGAATTCCACAGTGTCCAGGGACACAGCAGAGTTTGATGTTGTGCTCAAGAACCCTTAGCTCTTTGCGACAGCATGAAACCAGCATGTATTTTATTTCAGTTGCAGAGATAGCTTTGATCACTGCCTGGCTGTCAATGTAAAAAGTGATATCAGCCCGTGGTATCGCCATCATTGAGATCTGTTCGGCAGCCTTAATCACTGCCAGAACTTCCGCCTGGAAGACACACTGCTGTAATCAGAGAGTCTGTAAGAATTGGCTTAATTGAGGGATTCTGAGAAAAAACCTGCACCTACTCCCGTATTCAACTTCGATCCATCGGTGTAAATTTCTACCATGCATCGGTTTATCTGACTGTTGTAAGCCAGCATCCCATTCTTCTCTTGTGGGGATGGAGACAGAAAACGGTTTTTCAAATCTTGTACGGGGTGTTGTGTAGTCTGTGCATACATACTTCCGTAAATTTGTTAATGATTTGTGCATGTCCTACGGAGTTCCTTTTCCAGCTTTCGGTCTGGCTAAGTCTTAGAGCACCGCAGGCTGCAGTTTCTTGTACGAATAGATCTAGGGGTCTTAGATTGAGTATGGTTTCCATTCCCGCAGTGGGTGTGGACCTCATTGCCCCTGTGATTCCTATGCACGCTAGTCTTTGAACTTTATTAAGTGTTTTCTAATTAGATTGGCCGTGTACATCCACATAATGATTTTAGGGTTTTGATCCCAGGTTTTACCAAAGATTCTGTTGCAGGAGTAAAAAGCGATCATGGGCTTCTTGGTTCTTTCTTAAATATTCATACACCAGTTTAGGTTTTTGTCAAGAATTACGCCTTAATACGGTAGTACAAATTCTGGTAATTTCCTATTGTTGGTAAAAAGAACTAGTTCGGTTTTTTGAGGGTTGACCTTAAGTCCACATTTCCTCGTCCCAGGTACATACTTTTTACATATAGCGTAGTTAATCTGTTCGCTGGTTGTGGAAATAAATTTTCCTACAACTAATTTGACACCGCTATTGATCAGTTCAATTAGGATTTCGTTCATAACTAGTATCCACAATAGTGGTGAGAGAACTCCTCCCTGTGGAGTCCCCCTATGTGGATGCTTTGATCTGTGTGTCCCCTAGTTCTGAGTTAATCTGTCTGTGTTTTAACATGAAGATAATCCAGTTAATGAGGGAATTATACACATCAAGGTAAGTGCTCTTTTTATCTCATCATTTTTGCAAATGTCCAAAAAAAAAGCTGCTAGAATGTACTCTTTGTTCTTGAGTGTTTTTTCTACATACGCTAACTAAGTTGTGAAGGGCTGTTTTACACTTTTCCTTTATAGTGTAAGCATGTTGGGCAGGTGACAACACTTTCAGTTTTAGATTACTTCGTATGTGTATATCTATTAACCATTCGAGGTTTTTAAAACAAACGCTGTGAGACTAATGGCTCTATAGTCTTTAGCTTCCGTGTGGCTTGGTTTCCCAGCTTTCGGTATGAAGACTACTTTAACTTCACACCATGCTAAAGGTGTATCCCCACTTAAAAGGGTATCCCCACTTAAAACTGCTTGCAAAGAAGCGCTTGAGATGTTGGATGACGTGTTTAGTGTTCTTCCGTAGCATCATGGGGAAGATGCCGTCTGTTCCTGGAGATTTGAGGGTTGAAAACGAGTTTATCGCTCAGTTTATTTTATCCTCCGTTATAATATCTGGTGGCAATGTGTGCTCTATTTGTTCTGCATCTTCTAAATTGTTAAATATCAAAGTTAACCAGGAAAATGCGTTTTGATAAGGAGCTCCAGTGATTCCCCACATGATGGTTCGTTTGGCTGTATTGAAAAGTTTTCTTGTTGCTATAGGTTAAATGCCACTTTTCTCTGTCCGAGAAAATCATAGACAATCAGATTGACACAAACGAAAATTACCACTACTTAACTTTTAAGTCGACATTTCAACTCTTATTTTAAGTTCTTGTACAAATTTCGGCAAGTTGTGAGCTTTTTAACATTTTCCAATGACCTTTCGATCTTATGAATTTAATTATTTTCATAATTTTGTAAAAAAGAATTATGAAAAACAGAATTTTTGAACACGCATCACAAATGAAATGCATGACCGACCAGCACGTGCTTGCTCTTATTCAACGTTTTTTGGAGCTTAATAACTTTTAGAAAATACGAGTTTCTTATAGAAAAATGAAACTTGTTCCTTAAATTTAGTCCAGTCAGTCAACCCCGTAGCTTTTTGGAAGGCACCTTTTTTATGGTTGGAATTCATTCCTTATACACTAACAGCCAAATTGAAAAAAAAAGTAGAATAGCGAAGGGCGAAGGGTAAGCCTTATTCCATGGATTAAGTGCAAATATTAGTAATAACACAACATTTCTGCTATGTGACGTTTACTATGCTAAACCACCGCCACCGAAGAAGATGGTTTAGCGACGGGACAAGCAGCAGGGTCTTTTTTTTTTATTGGTGTTGGTATCAAAATATTTACATTCCCAATAACATTTTTTACTTGTGATATAGGTAGGTACTATAGGTAAGGGAAGTTTTGGATTCGTGAAAAAAAAAAAAATTTGAGATAACAATCAAACATGATATTACGATGATGAGAACACCAATAAAGTGGGTGGCACAATTCTGTCTGTCTGTCTGTTCGTCTACAGCCTAAACGGCTTGATCGATTTTATTCAAACTTGGTACATAGTGATTTTTGGTGATTCTGCCGACACGATTTTTTCATTTTTTTTAAGAACCAAAAATAACGGTACCTGCTATGCAGTTTTTTTTTTTATCTATTTAACAAAATCGCTTTTTTCTCAAAAACTTTTCTTAAAAAATCAATAAATTTATTATAGTAAAGGCTTCCTTTGGGTGGAGAACCATTTTTCAAAAATGGTTATTAATGGTACCTCCCAAAGAACCACTTTTTTAATTTTGGATTTTCTTCAAAAAGGTAAGACCGATTTCAATTATTTTTTTGTACAGAAGCTTCCAAAAAATATGAATGGTTTTTTGAACCAAAATTTTTGAAAAATATTTTTTGGATTTTAAAAAATGTTTCAAATTTTTTTTGTAAAATCAAATATTTTGAAAACGACATTATCGATTTTTTTTTGAAACTCGATACTTAAGAGGTTTTTAGTACTCTCTAAAATATTTTTTTAAAAAATTTAACATATAAAAAAATAACGGTACCTTTCATACAAAAGTTAAAAAACCGCAAAGGAAAATATTTTTTTTTTCTCGAAAACGTCTCTTACGATTTTGATTAAACTTTTTTCACATACTTAAATTAGTACGATCTACTACCAAAAATTATAAAATTTTACACTTACCAACTATTAATAGTAACTTTCATAGAACGTATTTTTTTATTTTGAATTTTCTCGTTATCGGCTAAACGGATTTAGATAATTTTTTTATATACAAATTTCGGATAAAATTAAATAATGTTGCATATCAAAATTTTCAAAAAAAAAGTTTTTGGATTTTTAAAAAAAGTTTCAATTTTTTTTTTTGAAAATTCGGTATCTCAAAAACGGGTTGACAATTTTTTTTCAAATTTTGTTTTCATATGCACATAAATATATACTTTAGATTTGCGTACCAAAATTTGTTCTTAAAAAAGTTTTAAGAGAGCGCTGTAATTATATAATTTGTTTTTTATTTTTTGTACAGTGTGTTACTACCTATGTATTTAGGGCAAGAACTATGAAAAAAATCAGTCCCCTGGCCTACCGCTTGCACTTTAATGACTGATATTCTATCTGGAGGCCTCATAAATGTTCAGTAGGTACAAACATTCTGCATTTCTTTTAAAATAATTATAAAAAAAAGCATGACTCGGTTGCATGAACTTGCTCTAATTTTCCAGTTGCTTGGAAATATACTGATAAGCTTAACAGGGTGCTTTGCATAAAAGGCATAAGAACCCTGTAGCGTTCTTGTACACGTACATGTAGGATCGAATCAAGAAAAAAATTGTGTAGGAGCGGGGTATAGTCTCTCCGTTTATACGACGGGTACGATTTTTGAAAAAGAATTACCTAAAATAGGAAAAGATTTATAAAAAAATTCAGTTCACTGGAACACCTGTTTTCAAAAAATGCCCATAAATTCATTATTTTTATTTTTTGATTGTCCGCTTTCAACTGTGTAAAAGGACGTTCTAAAGTTAACCTGTATTGTCCAGTCATTTAAGCTTTTTGCTTCGGAACAAATGGCGGAAAGCCTAATTTTGGTATTAGCCTCCTCATGGCATTCTAAGGAAACTGTAAAAAGTCACTTTCGATATGAGTGCCGCTAACAATTTTACGGGGGGTTAAAGGCCCCGCTCAGACGGTTTTTAAGGAATATCTCCCGAACGGTAACTTTTACAGAAAAAATGTCAACAACTAAGTTGTAGCTTAGAAAATTTCCTACAATAAATATTAAATACTTTTCGCGTTATAAGAGTACTTTTCGCGTTAAAAGAGTACCTAGCCGTTTTCTAGATAATTCAATCGGTAGAGTTACGGATTTTATGTTTCTGTATAAAATATTCTGTTCTCTTTTACAACACCTTTGAGGTTAAGTGCCAGGTGAGTTTTTCTTGCGTGGTATCCCCCAGTAAAATTATCAAACAGATCAAAAAAATATATACAGAGATTTAATTAAAGATTTTGCGAAAGTTTCCCTTCGATTAGGGGTCCACTACATTTATCATGTGGGGTCGAAGGTTACAAAACAAGGTACAGTGGACTCTCGCTAACTTGAACATACGATAACTTGAACGATCCAATAACTTGAACATGCTATTTTTCCCTTGTAGGTATTCTATAACTTGAACAGGCAATTTTCAAGGCTCGGTAACTTGAATATTTTCATTACAGACTCTATAAGTTGAACAGTTAAGACAATTGCAATCTCTGTAACTTGAACAGAAATTTCAAACAAAAAATGTATTCCAATTATTTAAATTTCCTTTTTGTAGCTCACTACGTTCATAAACGGTAAAATAAATTAGAATTTTGAAACTCAAGCTAAGGGCAGAAATAAATATTGAGCACATTAAGAAAGGGAAAGTTTTTTTAATTCTTTTTATATTGAACTTATTTATTTATTTAATATTACCTTTTATGAAGCAAAACAAAAGCTAATATTAAAGGAAAAAGTGTCAAGTTTGGGCAAAAAATGCAAGAAACAATCATTTGTTGGCAGTAGCGGATCCAGGATTTGGCTGTGGGGGGGGGCTTGGAGTTCCCTTAGACACATCTTTTGAAAAATTCTTCATCATATACGAATGCCCTACCAACCCAAATTTTCTTTTCTCAGAAAGCAGGCTAGTCGGCAGCTGAATGAAAAAAGATTTTGTAAACATTTAAAAATAAATGTAGGCATTTAAGGAAAGTTCTGCAAAATTTAATGATTGGAAAAGGAGCATCTGGTAATGAGTAAGCTTCAGCTGCTATTTTGAAAAGACGCTTTAACCAGTTTCTACACAAATACACATCGTATAAAAAGTTGTTAGGATACATATGTTTAAAGGAACTTTAAATAAGTTGGTAGGTACCTTTCTTTAATGTGAATATTTTTTGTTTATAAAACCTCATCCTATGTACTTGGTTAAACTTTAGACAGTCGTCCACCTCCGAAAAGTTAATTATAAACTTTGTAGGTTACTGTTGTCTTTAAATTTTTTAACTTGGATTGGCTGTCCAAGATTTGCTTAACTAAACATTTTATTTACATATTTAAATAAAGCATATTTCCAACTAATGAGAAATTTTGAAAAACTTTCTAACAAGTAACTGTCTAAGAAAATCTAATAACTAAGACTAAAAGAGTCACAGTACAATTTTTTTTTCTGTTTTTGATACTAAAGCCTAGCTTTCAGTTCCCGTGTGCAAAAAAAAAACCTACGCAAATATTCTCGCATGTCAAAAAATTATTGAGGTGAAAGGCAAAATTAATTTTTGCATGATTAGTTTACAGTTTCATGCAAAAAAAAAACATTGCTGTCATGGAATGTCATGCAAAACAATGGACCGGCAATTGTTTTGCATGCGAGAAAAGTGTGGTGAATAAAATATTTCTTTTAGATGGTCGGTTTATGCTTTGTTTCCACCAAAGGTTTATCTCAGATTAGATTAAATAAATCTTTTTGGTGTTTCCACCGCACAAAAAGATTTAAAAACGATTAAATTTGACAGCACCTTCAAAAATGCAAATGGCGCTCCAGTTTTTCTTATGAAGTGCGAATGAGACAGAATGTTTGTTCGTGTGAAACAATGAAGAACTGAATGCGAGTCTCGAATGAATCGTTCAGCACCATGTAAAAATAGGTTAGTTCGATTTGTAAAACTATTTGTCCTAGGAAGATTTAACAAGATTAATTTCTAATCTTCAAGATTTACGAAATAAATTTGTATGGTAAATCTACGAGATTTAAAGGAGATTAAAGGTTAATCTCATTAAATCTCAGATTAGCGTTAGGTGGAAATGTAGCATTAGGGTAACTTCAGGCATTATGGCGCAGTGGGCATTATGGCGCACCACGCAAATACCACACTTTCAAAACTCTAATAAAAAGAAGAACTATGCAAAAACTTCAGTCTTCACCGAATACATGCCGAGCTACGATCGTTAGCCGATACGACTAGTTTTGTACAACAAAAAAAAAGGAAACACAAAAAATTGATCGATTCTGAGATCTACTATAATTTTGCTTTGAGTTTGACTTTGTGTATCTCTGTAAATAGACAGCGCACATGTTTGATATGAACAGTGGAATGCAGAGTACAGTTTTCATTTTCTTGTGTAACGGGAAATATTTAAAAAGAAATGATAACTTTTTTTTGTTTAATGTACTGAGAATGTTTGTACATTATGTAATATGGCGCATATGCGGTAGGGGCATTATGGCGCGAATGCGCCTCGTTTTATGGTACGACTGCGCCATAATGCCCTTATCAAGCTTACAGGTAAAATTAGTTTCATACTTAATATGTTCCAATACCCATTAAAAAAAAAAGATTTTGGAGGAAACATTTGTGCCGGTTGTTTTGAAGACTCAAAACAAAAACAGACGAACGGATGCAGTGCATCGTTTGTGGTCAGTGGTCTCACGACTCTTGTACTGCATTTAAAAACATTTGTGACGGATGTGGGCGTGCTAATAACAAATTAAAACCTGTCCATCATATTGCCCTCACAGGTTCGCCATATTGCCCACAGGTGGGGCATTATGGTTTTTTCTAAGCTATATTTTTAAATTAATTTATTTTTTGTCAAAGAGCTTGAATTGTTACCCTTATTTTAATTTTATAGGTTTTGTTTTTCACAAATTTAATAAAAAATTTTATTTGAATTAAAAAATTTGGTCCGTAGTAGAGTAATATAAGATTGAAGTTAAGTGCGCCATAATGCCCGAACTTACCCTACACTTCAAAAAAAAAAAAAAAATTTCACCTCAAATATAATAATTATTTTCCATTTTTAGGCCTATAGTGTATTAATGAAGGGTAAATTAATGACTCAATGGGTGGCTTAGGTCAAGGCAAACGTTTTTTGCCTTGAATATTATTCAATTTGGTGCACAGAATAGATGGAAAATCGTTTTGAAAATGTTGATATTTTTTGCATGGGAACTGTAAACTATGCTTAACGTACGAAAGTTAAATGGAAACAATTTAAACAAAAGAGCGTAGGCAAGGGGACAGCTAGATATGCTTGCCCCCCCCCCTTCTAATCGGGATATAATTTATATATTATTAAATTTTTCTTCTTTTGATGAAAACATTTTAAAGCAAGATTTCTGTAATAAAACTATTTTTTTAATGAGGTTGCTCCCACCTAATCGAATTCCGGCGCACGCCCTTGTATCTCAACTATCTCATTTTTAAAATTTAATTCCTATAGAAGAGAGTGGATTGATATTTCGAACATAATAATTCGTGTTCAACATTCCGATCATTAACTATTTTAATGCGAACTCCATTCATATTTTTTGTCAATTAAAATCTTATAGTTTGACGAAGATTTGAAAAAAAATTTGTCTGCCCTTCAATTTCTAATTATTTATAGTTATACGAGTATTGGGTCTATATTAAAACAAAAATGTATGTAACACTTTTTAAAGAAAATAAAAAATTAACCGTTTCAGCTGATTTTTACATTTCGAAAACGAGTTCGAAGTGAATTGAAATTCTTTCTCATTTCATTTAATGAATATTGCTCGCGGAAAGAGCTCTCTAATATTTCCTTAGAGCACAAAGAAAATCAAAAGAGAAACTAATTGTTGAATCAAAAATCGCTTCATCTTAAAGCAGTCTTTGAAATCGTCAAAATATCCTTCGGCACACGAAAACAATCTGAAATAAAAAAATATGTTTCAATTTCTAAAACAATATTTTGATTTTATCATGCAAACTATTCATATCAAAGTTATTCAGCCCGCTTACCTAGAGCATCCGTCGAATGAACTGCGGAGCGAATCAGACTGAATTTTGACATTTTTTCTATGACCCAAATAAAAAAATTGGGCCTGACTCATTCGTCGGATTCTGTAATCAGGGTGATTTTTTACACCGGAAACTGAGTTTTTAAACTTAAGCGCCAATAATTATTTGGTCTTAGCCAAGTCCGAAAAATATCAAGAAGAGTTTAAAAAAAAGCTAACATTCATTCATTTTGTCAAACTTAATTAGATCTTAAAGAATAATCGTACCCAAGCAAAATCTAGGTTAAAATAATAGCATGAAAGTCAACCTCACTATAGTTTCAATAAGAAGGCTTGGAAAAAACACAGTGTTTAGGTTATGCATACATACTAGCCCCAAACTTGTTATTTGTTTAGTCTGATTCCTTAGGGGCTTAGAAAAAACAAAGCTTACATACAAATTGTTAAGCCCCAACCTTCATTTTTTTCCTGGACTTCGGAAAACAACAGCTTCCATGCAAATTTTTTAACTCTCGCCTCTTACTTTCGTCGGAATTCCTTCATGCCTGGAAAAACACAGCTATTATGCAAATATGTTAGCCCTAACAGTGTTATAGTTTTCATCTGATTCCCTTGCACGCTTAAGAAAACGCTTTGTAAAGCCCCACGCCCCAACTTTTTGTCTTATACCTTTAAGGCTTGAAA
The DNA here is from genome assembly GCA_963921185.1 of Dasysyrphus tricinctus. Taxonomy (NCBI): domain Eukaryota; kingdom Metazoa; phylum Arthropoda; class Insecta; order Diptera; family Syrphidae; genus Dasysyrphus; species Dasysyrphus tricinctus. The sequence goes on along the minus strand of OY992531.1, from coordinate 64,580,851 downwards.
TTAATAGAGCCTACGTAGGTTTATTTCATTTCTTATATAATCGTCTTTTTTCATCCAATTCTCTTGAGGCTTCAAAAAAAACACAGCTTGCATATAATATGGTTCAGCCCTACAACTCATTCAATTTTCCTAGGGCTTGGAAAAACACAGCTCACATAAATTTTGTAGCCACAATCTTAGTTTTGTTTGTCTAACTCTCATCTGAATCAGCCGTGGGGGGGGCTTCAGCCCCTATAGCCCCCCCTCTGGATCCGCCACTGTTTGTTGGATTAATCCAGTAACTTGAACAATCCATTAACTTGAACAGACGTGGTTTCGTATGTGTTCAAGTTAGCGAGAGTCCACTGTATTTCGTTTATACAGGGTGATTCGTATAAAATGTGATAAGAAGCTAGAGCATGTAGGGTGGGTTGAAAAAATATCGTATGAGAGGGGGGGCTATATTCTCTCTTGTTTGGCCAGGTGGGGCAATTTTCTAAGAAATTGACTTAAAACAGAAAAAAATTATTAAAAAACAACGGTAACACAAATGCCATGCTATACTCTTTGTAAAGCCAAAAATCTCTTCTTTTATTTTACAGTTGGAAATCATTTTTCAAAAAATGGTTATTAGGTGCCAGTTATAGCTATCATTGAAACTCATCATTGAAAATTTTAATGATTGATTTTGAGACGTATAGTAACCGAAATCATTTATTTTTTACATGGAAAAACAATTCTTAAGACTTAATTAACATTTTTAGTCAAAAAGAAATTTCAAATAGGCCCAACTTTCCACAAAAAATGACTTTTAATTTTTCAATGATCATTGGTAAGGTAGTTCAATCATTGAAATAAGAAAAGTCTTTTTATGTGAAAAGTTTGAGCTATTTGAATTTTTTTTTTGGTCTTGAGCTTTATTTGTCCATCAAAATAATAAATGATTTTACTTCCTAAACGTCTGAAAATCAATCATTAAAATTTTCAATGATGAGTTTCAATGATAGCTATAACTGGCGCCTTAGTATTACCTCCCAAAGAACCATTTTTTTTAGTTTCGAATTTCTTCAGAACGGTATGCTTTATTTCAATCATTTTTTTGGGATCATGACGTTATTTCGAATGATAAACATCTCGAATGCAAAAAATCTCGAAATAAAAAATTTAAATCTCGAATGCAAAAATCTCGAACGCATACAAATCTAGAATGTACAAAAATCCCGAAAGACATAATCTCGAAAAAATCTCGAAAAATAAAAACAAATTCGAGATTTTTTTTTAGCTTATCTTAAAAGTTAAGTCTTTGATAACACGCATTTTATGTTCAGTCTATCAAATTATTGACTTTTTTGGGCAAAAAACAAAAGCAAAACAAAATTTAACAAATGAAATGTTACAAATATATTTCATAACAACACAACATGAAACATATATTGAATAAATAAATGAAAATACAAGTTATATAAAATTAAAAACTAATAGCAGTGATTCGAGACTGCCAACAGTCTGACATTGTCACAGAGTGTCGAATTTTTTCGGCTTTTTGGAAGTGGCACATTTTTAGATAAACTCTGTTTTGAGTGTGATAGTGCAAAAGTATGCGACTGTCCAAGAAAATTGTTCCCCTAGGAGCCTGCCTGACGATTGAACATAACCTAAACGGAGCAATGGAGCTTTCTAAGCGGTACAGAGGACCCCAGAAGAGAATTAAAAACCTTTGAACCAGAGAGCCAGGCCGGTGCAGGGAACTAAGTCCCCGGGAACCAAGTCCACCGAGGGACTTAGTTCTCATTTAATGGGAACTAAATCCACTTTAACGAAGTGGACTTAGTTCCCAGGTAAGGTGAGAAAGTAGTCCACTTCTTTATGGGAACTAAGTACACATTTTGAAATATGAAGAGGGAACTAACTTTCAACGATAAAAATTACAAGCATTCAAAATTGCGTGAAAGCCTTTGCATTCACCCAGCCTCGCACTTACCCCAAATCCTATAATGAGCCCAAGCAGGGGGGTTGCAGGGGGGCAGCATGCCCCCCCCATACATACTTCACTGTTTATTCGCCGTGATGCTGGGTGCTAGCACTGTATTGTGGTAAGACAAAGCCTTACGGCGAATAAACAGTGAGGTATGTATGGGGGGGCATGCTGCCCCCCTGCAACCCCCCTGCTTGGGCTCAATATAGGATTTGGGGTATGTGTGAGGCTGGGTGTATGCAAAGTTTCTTTTGCATTTAGAGAATCTGGATTTAAAGAAACTTTGAATTTATCCTATCCAACAATATTGTGAAAAGTATTTCTGTTTTATTAATAGGATTGATTTTTTTACTTGGAAGTGGGAACTTAATTCACATTTAAAGGGAAGTAAAACCACTCAGTTTTTGAGGAACTTAGTTCCCACCTTCTATGAGAACTAAGTTCACTTTGCTGAAGTGGACTTAGTTCCCATTAAATGAGAACTAAGTCCCTCGGTGGACTTGGTTCCCGGGGACTTAGTTCCCTGCACCGCCAGGCCACTCAAGGACTCAAGGTACTTTTGCTCCACTTCAGTCAGTCGTACCCTTATTCCGCCACCGAGTCACAACCTCAACAAAATTAAAGCCTTAAGAAATACAACAAAACAGAATCAATAAACTATTTAAAAACAAAAACTTAAGTTGGTATAAATATGAGTGGCATTCTAAAATTTCCAGTTGTTTGCAAGGTTCAAAATTGTAACTTCTGTTTGATAGATAGACATTCTAAATCAAGAATTAATATTAATTTTTGAGACAGTTAAAAAATTAATATTTATTCTAGATTTTTTGCATTCGAGATTTTTGTTTTTAGATTTTTGTAATTCGAGATTATGCTTTCTAGATTTTTGTTTTCAAGAATTAATTAGTTCTAGATTTTATTTCTCGAGATTTTAACTTTAGAGATTTTTGCTTTCTGGATTATTGTTTTCTAGATATCATGGTAGAACAGTGGTGGATTCAGGGGGGAGGTCATGCAGGTCATGACCCCCCCAGAGCTCCAGCGAAAACAACAAACACGAGCAATCTTTACTGATTATTCAAAAAATTAGAGGACAGATAAAAACTTTTTGGGTTATTCCATATTTGTTAGTAATCTATACTATTTATACGAAAAACATGACCTTTAAATGGTTAGCTTCTATTTTCTTAACAAAGCCAAGCTTCTTAATGAAATTAACAGCAAAGAAATATTGATCAAAAATCACTACTAGCCCTCGAGGATACACTAAATTGTCTTAGATATCCATCCGACTTAAAATTCTGCGGACTTTCTTAAATAATAAAGGTTCTCCACAGTCACCATCATCGCAAAAAATAAGACTCTGCCGTAGTTTGACAAGATTAAGCTATTTAAAGCAAACGGGACCCTTAATCATAAAATCTGAACCCGAAAGCAACGCGAAAATGAGAAAAATACCTCTTAAGTAGTTTTTCAGTAACCCATGGCTTTCATCTGCGGTGGTAACTGTGTGTTACCCTGTATAGTATAGTTAAGATAACAAGTTATCATAGCATTTTAAACATTATATTTACTTAACTCTGTTTTATTTTCAATTGAAAAGAAAATAGTTTTGGGTGTCACAGACATTTTGTTGCGGATGCACCGATCAAAAAAGGTAGCATTCTTTTTTTGAAAATTTTATAGCAGAAGATCTATGTAAGTTGCTTATTTTAAATTTTCTAAAAATATTATTTGGATGTCTTTGTTTCTTAATGTAATTGTGTGTGAAGTTAGCACCGCCATTTTTGATTTTCGAGAGTAAAATTGTGCTGTATTGCGCTGATTTTGTGCAGCCTTGTGCCGTAAATATTTAAAAAAAAAAATCGCAAATTTGTAAATTTTGCGAATTCATTTTCTTTTTTATTTCAATATTTCTTAAAAAAGAAATATGTGTTATTTTGTGCTACGATTATGCTGCTAGGCGCCAAAGAGATAAGAATAAAATTCCTAAAATTGCAACTTTAATGGACAAGAATAAAATGCGAAGGGCTGTAGCGTGAAAATGCACCGCCATTTTCGCTATGCTGTATTGTGAATGTGATCAACTTGGGCCGTAAATTAAAAAAATTGCAAACATGCAAATTTTATGAATGATTTTTTTCGAAATCTCGCAATTTCTTTAAAGTGAAATATACCTATGCTGTTTTGTGCTCAGTTTGAACTGTCGTGCGCCGAAAAGATAAACAAAAATTGCAAAATTTCAACTTTTATGCCAAAAACTAAAACATACATATATGCCTTTTTATATACCTACCTACTTAAGTTTCACATTTTTATAAAAAAAAAACTTATTTGTGCTATTTCGTGCTCAGTTTGTGTTGCCATATGGAGATACAAAAATTCGCATATTTGCAACTTTTACGGCCAAAAAACAACAAACATTTACAAAAATTCGAATCCGTAAAATTGGAAAATTCTCTATTTTTTTTTTTTAATTATTACGGCACAAGGCAGCACAAGTTGAGAAGAATACAGCACAACTTTTTTTTAATCGAAAATGGCGGTGCTAACTTCACCCACAGCTTATCTTAACTAACCTAATTCTTTGAAATCAAGTAACAAGTACAGTATTGAATTAATATGATCATATAGTTTTCTTGTGTAAATATTGTTAAATTGAAATAATTTTTTTTTTGGGTTACAAGCAAACTTTTTTTAATAATATTACATAAGGAAAATACCCTCCTTTTTGCTCTGAGAGCAGTTTTTTTCTTTACGCCATGGAATCCACCATATTTTGTGCAATTTTGTCTATCTGTTTCATCTCAAATTGACGCTTGATACTTGAATTACCCCTTTTGATTTTTTTTTGGTTTTACATTATGTACCTTCATATATGTAATGTGTTAACCATTACTGTCAATTATTCTTTGTAAATTGCTCAAAAGTTTGCAAAACAATGGTTTTCTCGTCAATTTCGCTTCCAATCTTAAATGTGTATCTTATCCTCATCATTGTCCTAAAAGTATGAAATTAAGCTAAATCTTGTTGATGAATACAGTTTCTAGATCAAGCCATGATTAAGCTGGACTTTTGCTAAGCAGTTCTTATTGATGTTAAAATTTCATGACCCCCCCCTCCCCCCAAACTGGATTCCTGGATCCGTGCCTGTGGTATACATCATTTTTTTATACAGAACATTCCAAAATATATACCTAAATAGTATTGTGTCCAAAATAAATTATCTTGGCCCAGCTAAAAAAGAAGCTGAAAGTTTCACTCGAACGTCATGTGTGGAAAAAGCAACACATTGATGTGCCATTATGTTTTTGAAACTCGAAGTAATGTTACGCTGATCCAGAGAGGGAATTCAAAAACTCTGTAAAGACAGCATGCTACAGCCACAAACTGCATAGCATCATTTCCCAAAGTTCCAAAGAACCCAGACTGTTATGAAAGAAGTAACTATACTTTCTTCAAATGTCAAACTCATCCACTCACATTGCTTTGTATGACCAGGTGTGTAGAGAGGGGTATGAAGAGTAAATACTCAAATTTTCTGTAGACCTCATCAAGATTGTGGAATGTCACAAAAATTGCCCCCTTCCCCCTGAACGAAATAATCCGCGCCTGAATTTGGCGCTCTTTTAAACAAACAAATTTCAATCATTACCCATTAATTACCTACAATTAATTATAAATCGGATGTTCATTCGCAATTGTTCCTTAATTATTTTAAGAATCTTACTTCTTATCGACAATCTAACATTCATCCGTTATACAAAAGATTGACAGTCGCACATACTTTTTGGGATTTCTTAAAGTTAAACTATAAACATCCCTTTATCCTGATAAGGATAAATCAAATATTATTTTTACCTACCATACTTCAATCAAAATAACAAAAGAATTTTTGTATTTTGTTTTTTTTTTTTTGCATCTGTCCTCTGTCCTCTCTCTGTAATATTTTCTTCATTTTTCTCATAATAGTTAAAAATAGCAAATATTTTTAATATAAACTACTTAAATTGAAGAAACGTGCGATCCTTGTTGGTAGATCCTTTTAACTATAGCAACACAATATAGCTTTAAAGGTAAAACCCAGAGCAAAGCAACATAATTAAATATGAAAACGAGGAATTTCTTTTATTTCAATATTAACTTTCTGAAGTGCACCCTCTATATACACCGCTTATATCCTCTATCGTCTCTTCTCTTGTTTTGTGCGCCAGAGTCACAGGTTCCATCATCCTAGCAACCATAACACCCATCTTCACATACAGATAGAGTATAGGTCTCTCTAAAAGCCTGCAATTCCGCCCACTCTTTTTGGCTGACGACTGACGTCGAACGGAGCCGGAGCCACTACGAGTCGTTTGCTCTGTCACACTTGAATACTTATGGATGCTGAGTTGTGTATGGCCCAGGACTCCCAGTCCCAGGTATACACGAGGGCATCCAGGAATGTACCTATACCTACGTCTACAACTAGATACCATTTGAAGCGCACGATACGACGACGAAGAGGGTGAAGCCGGCACGTGCCTCCCAGTAGCTATCGCAAGCACTGCTTCAACATCAATATACCTATCTCTTCGGGTGCTGAAGCTGATGTCATCCTGCGTCACAACAACAACACTAAATGGAGTTGATGGGTGCATATCACCTGAAAAACAATATTAAAATATTCTTTTAGAATCAATTGTAGGTATCTATGTATCTATCTATCTATGTTTCTGGGTATTTACTGTTGGTTTGTTTAATTTCGTAACCCGTATATAAATCTCCTTGAAATGAGCAGAATCATGGACGCAGGAACAATTCCAATTCCATCTATATGTGGTCACATGCACATCCTTCAAAGAGGATGACTGTTGGGGAGGAGGCAGTCGAGCAAACGTTTGCCGTCACTGTCGTCGTCGTCGCCACCCGTGTCAGTCGGTTCGTTTGGATTTATATATTCCTGCGAATGCTTCAGGTGTTGCCACGGTGACAGCGATTGAATTTTTGAATACCAAGCGCCAGATTGTTGGTGTTTCTCTTTGATCGAAAACAATCTGTTTTCTATTTTCCAAATGTGTGTTGCCTTTGTGTTGGGGTGAATATGTGGAATTTAATCAGAACGAGAACCAATATTTTGTCGAAACTGAGAATGACTGCTTCCAGGAATAGGCACACATTCATATATGGATACAAAATTCAAATGGAATTCCACTCACTGTGGCACTGGCAACATTCTTCCCTAATTAATTTCAATACGATATATGCACATAAACGAAGCTTTTTGAAAGCGCATTCTTCCCTAATTAGGCACCTTATTTCAATATTTGATCAAAACAAATCGGTCACATATTTTGATTGATATCAACTTTTTTTCATTATTTCTTCAGAATTGAGAATTTTTGAAGAATTCATTAATAGCATAATATCTATTCCTTAAGGTTTACCTGTTTCAAATATTAAGAGAAAACAGAAAGAGGCTAAAGACAAAACTGCAATGCTAAAATCATCACAATCATAACAACGTTATATATTTAGCATTGCACTGAAACTTTTCTGACAGCAGAAACAGCTGAAAACACTTCTTTCCTGTTTTTGAGATATTGATTTTTCAAAACAAAACAAAAATTATTGTTTTTTTACAAAATTAAAAAAAAAATACAAAAATGTAATTCTATTTTAATATTTGGTAGTAGATCGCACTAACTTAAATACATGTATAGCAATTTTTTTTTTTTTTAATCGTAAAACCATTTTTGAGAAAAATATGATTTCCCTTATAGTCCAGTGCATTTATAATCTGACCCAGCAGTTTGTAACACCCCAAATTTTATTTTATTATTCGAAGGGTAGTTGATTGAAGATAATAACCCTGATTTCTCGCACTCGCGAAATTTACCGTTTGGCCGCCATCTTGGATTTTGTTTCATTTTAGTTTTTATTAAATATCTCGGTTCCTAGAAGGTATACAAAAAAAATTTTTAATACAAAAAATGTAGAAAATAAAATTTTCTATCTTTTATGTTAACAACATTTTTTCGATATTTTTAGTATGTAAGAAGTTACAAGCATACAAAAGAAACTTTTTTTATTTTCTAAGTGTTTTCGAAAATTTAGCACATTCGCCTCCGGAAATTAAAAAAAATTTCTATGAAAAGTTTGTTGGCCACTAAATTTACAACAATTTTGCTATATAACTTTTTTCTGTATTCCATTAAATGACAAAGATATAAATATTTTTGTATTGATAGTTTTATATTGTTTTCCAAAAAGAATGAAAATCACGATCACGACTATTAAAGCGGTTCTCTATGCTAAATACCAATTTTAAGCTTATGTTATACTGGCGTTATTGCACTTTTACCATAAAATGAAGCAATGTTCTTATAAGGAAATACTGCCCAAATGTGTGAAATTTTTTCTATCAAATAGACCCCGCTTTGGAGAAGTTGGGTGCATCATGCAAGGAGCTTTCAGCGCTAACGCGTACAACCATGCATTGCATTTGGATCGGGAACGCGGTTTGGTGTGACGACCAGCGCAGTGGCGTGATGACCCGCTGGCGCTGTATGGCGACAACCCAAGAACCCCACCGCGCTACATAGCACCACCACCAATCCGAACACGGCCCACATACGTACCTACTTATACGTGTCACCGCCAACAGCTTGCGATATTCGCACCCCTTCCCTCTCCGGAAGCCTTTTTTCTACCTTAAGATTTAAAAAAACTTACCTACATATACATGAAACAAAATATCACCTTTCTCCAACATTTTCGAAAACTTTGCATATTTTTTTAAATCAAGTTTGGAATATCACCCGAAATTAAGGAATTATCGCTGAAGTTTAAAAAAAAACAATTTACATGCTTAGATAATATTTCCATTTCATTATTCAAAATAGTTTTGGGCAATATTACCAATTTCTTCTATGCTGTTGGTGCTTACAAAATCCAAAATCCAAAATTATACAACTACCCAAATAGTCCATTTTATGTAATGATTACTTTTTTTAAGTACAACAGGTAAAATATAACTGAAAACCCTATGAAAATAATTGTAATTTAATGAAACTTGGAATAAATTTTTCATTTGTAAATAGAACCGAAAATTAAGAGAGTTCCCTTGAAATAACTTTGGTGAAAGGGTATTTTTTTTAAAGTTAGGGGCAAGTGTAGAACTATTACCATAGCACCCACGAGAATACTCTTACTCTCGTAAATCTTGCCAAAAGTATTAAATTTGTCATGGCAACCAAGATCCAAAAATCAAAATGGTCCATTGTTAAAAAAATGCGGTTGTACATACAAACACAAGCTAAAACGAAAAAGGAAAAGCTTAAAATTGGTATTAAGCATAGAGAACCGCTTAAATGCCCATTTGCTGATACTTAAGTATTTAAGTAGAACTTAAGCTTTTTAAGTAGAGCATAATGCTTAAGTTTCGTATCAACAAACTGGTCTAAAAGTCGTGATTTTCATTTTGTTTGGAAAACAATATGAAACTGTTAATACAAAAATATTCATATCTTTGTCATTTATTGTAATACAGAAAAAAGTTATATAGCAAAATTGTTGTTAATTTAGTGGCCAACAAACTTTTCATAGAAATTTTTTTTAATTTCCGATGGCGAATGTACTAAATTTTCGAAAACACTTGGAAAATAAAAAAAAATTCTTTTGTTGGCTTATAACTTTTTAAATATTAAAAATATCGAAAAAATGTTGTTAACATAAAAGATAGAAAATTTTATTTTCATTTTTTGTTTGAAACACTTTCTTGTAGAACTTCTAGGAACCGAGATATTTAATAAAAACTAAAACGAAACAAAATCCAAGATGGCGGCCAAACGGTAAATTTCGCGAGTGCGAAAAATCAGGGTTATTATCTTCAATCAACTACCCTTCGAATAATAAAATAAAATTTGGGGGTGTTACAAACTGCTGGGTCGCCCATATAAAATTTTATAATTGCACTGGACTATTAACTGTCTTAAACATTTTTTTATTACCGTTATTTTTTCTTAAAAGTAAAATATTTTCTAAAAAAAATCTCAAAAATAATTTAAGATTTCCTAAGGTAGATACCGACTTTCCAAAAAATCCTACATTTCTTTTTTGAAATACATATTTAGTTTTCAAAACAAAAATTTGGAATATTAAAATTCCGAAAAATATTTTTTTTTTTGAAAATTTTGGTAAGAATAAGTTTTATTTTTTTAGAAGCTTCTGCATCAATTAATCGTTACTTAACTGTTGTTTTTAAGAAAATCGAAAATAAAGTTCTTTGGGAGGTACCTACTATTAACAACCATTTTCTGGAAAATCGTTTTCTGCTTAAAGCTAGCCTTTACTCAAAGTGATTCATTGATTTTTGTTTAACTTGTGGAGCCATTTTTGATTAAAATATGATTTTACAATTTCTTACAAATTTTAATTCAATTCAATTCTCTTCAAGGAACCTTCATCTGAAATCTATGAAAATTATTTCAAGAATTAGATAATATAACCCCAAAAAAGCATAAGAAACGATTTTTTCCAAAACTTTAATTCAGATCCATATCTTAAAAACGTGACTTGCTATTCTGAGGCCAGATTTGAATTGAGTGAATCAAAGACTCTATCCGAAAAAGTATATTTTGGTTCATGTTTGAGACAAAAATCATAATCTTGTCACATAGTGTAATTACCTAATTAGTATTTTCGAGTGGATTTTCAGAAACAGTCAAAACAGTCAATTTTGCGCTGGAGTCCAAATGAACTTTTTAAGAAAAATCCTCAACGGATATTTTTTGTTAAATTGTGTAGGTAAGTATATGTACTTTCAACTGTAGGTAATGTTATGTTATTTGCGAGTAAGTGATAGTTTTCGAGCCATAAGTTTAAAAAACCCCAAAATACGCATTTTTGCATATTTTTTTTATATTTTTGTTGTACACGTTGCATCACAAAAAATTTCTTGTGATATTAACGAACTTAAAAGTGCAAAAGTTCTTTTCTACTGCTTGATTATTAAACGAAATTTTACCACAGACTAAACGTATTGCTTTGTACTTTATTATGGAAAAGGGCCCTGGTTTATAAATAATTGTGAGCTATGTACTTTACTGATTGTAATCAAATCATACGTTTTATCAAACACTTTCGAGCATATTCAGATTGTATACCTATAAAACAAATATTCAAATTTCCTACGAAAAAATGTCTTAGCAATAAGAAAGGTGTTTTTCAAAATGGCATAGCTGACAAACAACACTTTCAGTCGCATCTTTTTTGATATAATCACAAATGACCTACCTACGAGTTCCAATAAAAAATTTGATCACTAGGTACTTTGCATTTTAAGCAGAGTTAACAGTTCCCATGCGAAAAAAAAATAAAAATTTTCCAAACGATTTTTCACCTATTCTGTGGACCAATTGAATAATATTCAAGGCGAAAAACGTTTGCCTTGGCCTATGCCAATGCCACCCATTGAGTCATTAATTTCCCCTTATTACTAAACTATTAAGGCCTAAAAATGGAAAATAATTATTTTTGGATGCAAAAACTATTTGCATATGCAGATAATGCTTTGAGGTGAATATGTACATTTTTTGAATGTATAAAGCCTAGTTTACAGTTCCCGTACGCACAAAAAAAAATCCATGCAAATCTCGCATGTCAAAAATAGTTGAGGTGAAATGCAAAATTAATTGTTTGCATGATTGTTTAACAGTTTCATACAAAAAGAAAGCCATTGCAGTCATGGAATGTCATGCAAAACAATGGACCGGCAACTGTTTTGCATGCGAATAAAGTGTGGTGAATAATTTTTTTTTATGATCAGCTTACACTTAAAAAAATAAAATGTTTTGACCTCAAGGCATTATTTGCATGCAAATGGTTTTTGCATCCAAAAATAGCTATTTTCCATTTTTAGACCTATTGTTAATTAATTAATGGTAAATTAATGACTCAATAGGCGGCTTAGGCCAATGAAAATGTTTTTCGCCTTAAATATTATAAGTAAATATTATAAGCATATCGTAAATAAAATTGAATTGAATTGAATATTATTCAATTTGGGGCACAGAATAGGTAGAAAATCGTTTTGAAAATTTTATTTTTTTTTCTAATGGGAACTGTAACAGTGGCGATTTCTGGTCTTGAGTTCTGGGTTGGCTACGAATAATTCTTTGATCAAAGCTTAATGTAATAAAAGCAAACATTTTTATTTGTTTTCCTCTATAATGAGTTTTAATTCAACTCATTTCAATCCAGTCGTCACTCTATTTTCAAAAAAATTTCGAGAACCGGTTCCTAAAAATTTTCACTTTTTCTTATCTTCGACAGCATTTCTTTCTCTATTGACACATTAGTCCAAATTATTACATATATTTAAACACTTTGAAAAAATAAGGATGAAATTATTGTAAATATAGTAAAAAACATGCTTTTAAGCCTTTCGAAGCCTCTCAGCTACTCAAATTTTATGAAAACGTAATCTGTAAACTGTAATGCTCTAAAAAATTGAGGCTTAATCTCTCTATATGGCGTTTTTCTTTTTTAACTCAGAGCAGATCAGATCAGATTTAGAAATTGAAAATTTTATTATCTGAGCCCTCTGATTCAATTATTTTCGTGTGTTTGCATCTGATCTGATCTGCTCTGAGATAAAATAGAAAAATGCCAATAGACACCTTATTTTTAAAAATCAAAGCAGTATTTCTCGACTAATAGCAAATTTAATGCAGTTGGATCGACAATTTTTGATTTTATTTCGTTTCTACGGCTACCTTGGAAATTATCAAAAAATGTGAATTTTCTTATAATTAATTAATAAATTGAAAATCAATATTCAAGCTTTTGAGCAACGTACAGCAATGTTTCATATATCAAATTTTTATTAGGATTGGTGAAATAGAATTTTGAAAAATTTAATCCATTTTGCGGACTTGGTTGATAAATATAAGCCATATAGTTTGCCAAAAGGGGGATTAATTTAGTAGATAGTTTTTAATGTGAGGCTTTTTTAAAAACACATTTTTGATATTTTACTTCCAATTGAGCTTTATAATTTAGGTATTTCTGATTTCTTAAGACAAATACTAAATCATAAATAAGGTGTATTTTAGTTCCTTAATATTCAAGTTATGATTTTTCAGGTTAATGTGCTCGAAAAGCATATATTTATATAGATGCCCTAAGTTTGTTTCCCCCTAAAATTTCTTGTGAAGTTTTTTTATAATTTTGTTTGGCTGAAAATAATTTAAACTATTATAATCCATTATTTGACACCTCATTTTGGAATATTAAATAAAATTACCAATGTTGATAAGTTACATTTATACTGAATTCTTTCAATTATTTTCATATGCAAAAATTAAAGGTATTTTTTTTTTGTGTACATTTTTGGTTAGCTTTTCCGTGGTTTACAATGATGTATGATACATTAAAATAAAAGTATTTTTAGCTTTTAATCGAAAAAAATCTGATTCATTAAAATCCGTTAGTAATAAAAAAAGTTATTAACGTTTTAGTAAGGCCGGAACAATGTACAAAAATGCATGTTTTAAATGTATTAAATTCAAATAATATTTAATTCCTGCTCTGGTGTTGGATATACAACTTTGTGATTACCTACATATATTTAGTCTTTATACTAAATTTAAATACTTGATTAAATTTTGTTTTCTATTTTCAATATTTATATGAAATTTTTAGATATTAATGCCATTAAGTAGGTTTAAAAAAACATTACTTCAAATTGTTTTTACATTTTTTCATAGTTACCATGTAAAAAATAATATTTTTTTTTTTATAAATCTAACGATAATCTTACTGACAGTATTTTAGAAATTTATTTATAAAGATTCATGCAGATTTGTTTGAGTAATCATTATATTAATGAAGGTATGTCGATCAGTTTTTTAATTAAAATGCATTTTATTTGTAAAAAATCATTTAAAAAAATTTTAGCACCGCTCATGTAGGTTTGATGGTAAAACATTGTATAGCATAATCTTAGAAGAAAAAATAAGCAAAAAATAAACATTTTTTGTTTTTTTTCAAGTTGTGAATTTTTTCACCAACTTTTGAATTTAGAATGCTGCAAATCGAATTGAAGGCAGACTTAATCACCCCTTTAGTATGAAATTTTTTACCCCATTTCAATGATTTTTTCACACAATGTAGCGTGTTATTTTGGCTTTATTTAAAGACCTTAACCTTGAAGATCGAATGAGTAGAATGGGAGTTATGATTTTTTCAAGTTACCCATATAAAATTCGAACTAAAACATTTGCTTCAGATAACAAGGTTCTCCACTGGTGGGTACTGGTCGGCAATCAACTCACATTTTTCTACCCAGGCGTTGCCGTTGGCTCTTTCAATAGAGCCAACCTGTGTGGGTATTTTTGTGGGTCTGTTCTTAAAGATAGAGTGACACAGCACATCGGGAATAATATGTAGTTTTTATGAGATTTGTTGGCGCAAAATGTATAGCCAACACGGCCAATATTGAAAGAAAAATAATATTAAAAGAGATTCCTACTTTGTATGGGATTAATAAAGCACGTAGGGGTTGCAGTGAATGGCTCGATTTAAATAGGTTTTGCTGGTTTTATAATGATTTAAACGGATTGGGGTGTTGCTTTTTTATCAACATAAAAGGATATTTTATTCTCATACAAACAAATTGTTTGTAGTACGTGTATTTAAGACGAAATTTAAGGGTTGGCGTAGCCAACCTAGCCAACTGAGAGGAATCGCCACTGAACTGTAAACTATGACCATAAAAAAAAAAGATTTATTCGCCACACTTTTCTCGCATGCAAAACAATTTCCGTTACATTCTTTTTCATGACATTCCATGACAGCAATAGTTTTTTTTTGCATGAAACTGTTAACCAATCGTGCAAGCAATTAATTTTGCATTTCACCTCAACCATTTTTGACATGCGATAATATTTGCATGGATTTTTTGCGCGTGCACAAATAAACTAGGCTTTATGGAAAATCTTTTTTGCCTCTGCATAAACATGCGTCTGTGAAGTTACCAGGGCAACTTTCAACCACGCAAATGGGACCTTGACAGGAATTTGCAGTTTTTTTGCTTTTTTTTTGCATTTCTATTCCCGATTTTGCAGTTCACCAAATAACGCTGTAATCGAGTGACCTTCTAACTTCACTGTGAAGTGAAGGAGATGGAGCAAAAAAAAAACAACTTACATCCCTATAGGTTAAGGTAAGTAACTCAGGAAAAATAATAAATAAATTGGGTGGCGTAACACCTCTTGGAGAACCAGGGCCTAGTGACTTACAACTCTCAACCATTCCTGTGTGCGTTTTATTGGGAGCAATGGAGGGGACCTACAGTTTTTTGCCGAGTCCGAACGGCTAAATGATAAGCACTTTTTCTTGACAAGTATACTCTTGGAGGATTTGTCGCTTCCTCGCAAGAGGACTGTTTTAGGACTCAGGAATTACTTACTTGGAACCAGTAGCGTAGCTACTGCAGTATCAGCCGTATTAATGATACGGGGCCTCAAGACACAGGGGCCCCCAAAATACACAGGGATGTGTGTAAGAAATTTTTCAATGAGATGGATGTGACTGTTTGTCTATTACATATTTAAAATGTATATTTTCGATAGTTTTCCCTTCTTTCTCTATCTATCAACTAACCAACTAACTCAACCACAACTGCAACGTGCAATCAATTGTTTTTGGTTTTTCGGAACAAGGACAAGGTTTTTTTTATCGTACACTATCGATTTTTTTTTTTTTTTTGAAAAAAATGTGAAATAAAAAATTTTAGTTTTTTTTTAATCTACTAAGAAATAAACTTACTTTTTATCATAGATTCAATACAAATAGAGAAATCCATGCAAAAACGTTATACCAATTCAGTCGAAAAAATTTATTAAAATCAGTAACATCTCATTATTATTAAATCAAGTTCTCGGGGTGGGAGAGATCAGGAGGAACCCTCTAAACTGAAAAAGGGTGTGAATTTATTTTTAATTAATATCTAGGTAAGGTGGTAAATGGACAAAAGAATATTTTTTTGAAAATATCCAGAACAGCCCAACTGTTGTACCTGGGTGAAACGCATTTGGACTAAAGGTCGCAAAAAATTTTAATTTGAATTATATCCAGAACACCATTAATTTTTCAAAAAACTGACCGGTTAGAATTATTATAGCTCATAAGATTGTACACAAAAAGGATTATAACACTTTTTCCTTAGAGCAACAGATTTTTATAGAAACGTGCACAAACGTTACAAAATGATTTTTGATATCTTTTCCACGACACCACTGACTGTAGCAAACTTTTTAGTATAAATACTAATAAGCACTTACTATCAAAATCTTTTTTGCAAACAGTTTTATGAGCGAAAATTAAATATTTTTGAAAAATTTAACGTTTTCGAGATACAGTAGGTACCTACACCATCGGTTAAAGCAACCTTCGATTGATCAATAATTCTATATTTTATGTTTATTTTTGTTTTAAGTTTGTAGTTATTTTACAGCAACTTCTCAGAATTTTGTACATTCGTAGATCGTAGGTGCATAATATTTGCGTTTTAATTTAACATTTTTCACAGGTAATTTTCTAATCCAAGGCTGAACTTTTTTGTGACTCGGTTTTTGCAGCAACCTCAAATAACCCAACAGCTCAAATTTGTATCAGTTGCTTTAACGAGCGCGTACTGTATTTATAACAGACTCTATTTTGCCGTTTTTATCATACAACATCAAAAGGCAAACATTGAACCGCCATAACTTTAAGACTTACTAACATATGAAATTCTTATATTATTATGCTTTTAGATTTAACTTATTTTATATGCTGATTGTGATGCAAGTATATTTTGTAGGATGAAAAAAGCGTATACCTAACGCTCTGCTCCTGTCAGGAAAAAGGGGGCCCCACGACGCCACTGCTTGGAACGCTCTTAATTTAACTTTAGCTGTGTTTTTTTGCATGTCCAAATAAAATTGTGTGAAAAAAACGACAACAAAGCAAAACAATTAACATGTTCAATACAACAACAACTATTTCCATATAGAGTTAGCTAAGTCCAGATAATTAACTGGAATTAACTTTTGTCCCGATAAAACGGTATTGCCAGACTACCATTGTCGTTGTGTTATCGATAATTTGTATAGAAATGCCAAATGTTTGTTGGTAAGATAGTTCAGAACAAAATGGCAGACCAAGGCAAATGTTGAAATGTCCCGATGTCGTTTTTTTCGCCAAACTCCATATGGACATACAAAAAACGCAGCTTTTAATAATTAAATATAGACTACTTTTTTTTGGGCACACAAAAAAGAGGCATTAGGTATCAAAAGAACTCCACTACCTTAGATAGATTAGTTTTTTTAGCTTTCTTAATAAAATTTCAGATACTATTTATATATGCAACTTTTATTCTTAAATTTGCGGGGTGACCTCTACTGGATCAACTATTCCCAAAACCGGGGAAAATTGGCTAACTCTTTGGTTAGCTATTTTGCAGAGTTTCGCATATAAAACTGGTTTTTATCAAACTAATTTTGATTCACATACAAACTTTTTTATCGAACTAGATATGATAGACCCCAATTTATGATATTAATATGATTTTACACATAACGGTAAATGTAAAAAGCAACACAGATCATATAGATAGATTCAGAAACACAGCTTTACATAACATACTTACTATGAATTCCAACAAATTCTTAGAACCCTGCTCAAAACACGAACCTAAAGAGTAAAGCAATTGAAAATAAAAAATAACTTACGGGAGCAAAAATTGTTTTTTCTTAATATGTTTGGAACAAAGTGTGGGCCCAGGTATAGAAATAAGTACCAAAGACTAAGCAGGTTTATCCAAATACAGAAAGAAGAATCAATTTAAGGTAGGTACTACCAAAGAATATAAAGTTACCAAGAAGTCGCATCTCATACAAATTTGGCGGATTCCAACATTGGAGCCCGTCCTCCTTTTTACTATCCTTATAATACGAATAGTGAATATTATGGTATGCGTGGTGTTTGTATGAGAAAGAGCTTTTCTCTTAATTATTTTTTGTTTCGTTCTTTTTATGATTATTTCGAAAAGAGCTTTCGAAATCGGGTTTTATATTAAGATCCAGATAATACTTCTTGGTAACTTTATATCCTTTGGTACTACCTATCAGCTCCGGTTCTATGGGGGGCAAACCGGAGCCTGTGCCCCGGGCGGCAGCTTCCAGGGGCGCCAAATCCATGTGCCTAAAAAACAATATAAAGAATTATTGTCGACACTCAATGAAACGATATGAGGAAATGGAATTTCAAATTGTCATCATTTGAACTAAAAATTATTTCAAACTCTCTGCACTCAGAATAATTTCTGTTTGCTCATTTTTGTGCAACATCTTTAATTTGGGTCTATTTTCGACTGCATTGCATTGCCAACCTGAGAAAAATCGACAGTTAGGCTTTTCTGGTTCCACCGAAGAAGCAAGATTGAATAACTTTGGAAGATTCAGACACTTAAATTTGTATTTTGTCTACAGTTACAGTTATTTGCTCCCCCATCATTTTGTTTGTTTTTACAAATCACAGCATTATCCGTGAAGCTTCTTACATTATTAATGGTCAACTCGGTTTATTAAACCGAGTCAAGAAAAAACCTAGGTGCTAGGTGGACTGTTTAGATTTTTCTCAAACCAAGTTGAACATGGCAGGGCTTAAAAGGGGATTCACCAAACGTAAAATATAAATTACCAAATAATTGTAAAATATAAAAAATTTCCACTCCATAAATAACCGAATTCAAAAATCTTAGAAATCTTTAGTAAAATATGGGAGAGAAATCGATTTTCAGCTTTGGGGTGCGTTTAGATTCAGTATTTCGATGGGGCCATTCAGCAAAAATCAATTAAAAAAAGAGGCTGGGTGCGACCCACACTAGTTACTTCCCATTGGTACCCTCAGAAGCTAGAGGCCCAACATTAGTTTTTTTTATTAAAAAATCGCCGATTCTCGATCTTCGAAAACTTTTTCAGGTGTTCAATATGCAAGTAAGCGAAGACTAAAGACTGGTTTGCCTTCGCGATATCAGAGAAAAATATTGTTGAATAATGCTTGTAGCTTTTTCTATAAACTGTTTATTAAGTACTTCTTTTACAAATTTGAACTATTATGCAGTGCACAACTTTCCCAATGCCCATATCAATGTTTTTCTTAAGATATTTGAGACCAAGAAAATGTTCAATAATTTTTGGTAGGTAAAGTTTCTTGTATTTTTTTCGCTTTTAGAAAACTGTTCGTTGAATTTTTTTGCAAAAGCCATCAACTATTAATTTATAATCTAGTATTTAGAATTAAATTAACCGGAAGCCAATATCATTGTCTCAAGATATTTGAGGCAAAAAACAAATTTTCAACAATTATTGGTAAAATTTGCTTGCAGTTTTTTTTGCTTTAAAAAAAAAACAATTTATTCAATATTTTTAAAAATGTTATCGATTTTTATATATAAGCTAGTGTATAAATTAAAATTACCCCGATGCCAATATCATTGTTTGTTCTCAAGATATTTGAGCCAAACAACTTTTTTCGAAAATTTCTAGCAACTTTTTTTTTATATTTAAAAAAAAACTATAAGTTGATATGTTTCTATATTTTTACCAACTCCTTATTTCGTCAATACGCGTAAAATTAAATTCATCCGAAGTCGATATCCTTATTCGTTCTTGAGATATGGTGAACGAAAAAAAGCGAGCGAACGTACGAACGTATACGTACAAACACATACATCTCTCTAAAAATGATGGATTCCGATTCAAAGGAGCTCGAAACGTGATGATATGTAAAAATTTTCGATTCGACAAATCGGACCAGTTATAATAACTTCCAATGGGAAGTTAAAAATGTAAAATTTCAATGAAAACTAAAAAAAAATAAAAAACTCGCCTTTTTTGGGGAACTGACTTTCGTGTCGCCAAATGAAATTTCAAACCGTCGGTTTAGCGATTAGTTACCACATGTGAAAAGTCTGGAACATGGACCGAAAGGCACTTCAGTTCGGTTTGTTTAAAAGGAATGCTTGCGGTTCTGTTTTAGTATGTATCAACTCGATTTGGCATTGGCTAGGGCTAAAGGTACCTACTGTTTTGTTCTCTAACAGTCGAACCAAACTGAATAATTGGAATCTAATAAAAATTTTAAACGAGCTGTCTTCACCTAACGCCTGCATTTGATGGTTACCTATAATATAATATTTAATTGCTTCGGAAAAAGGTGATTTTAGGTAAATTGGTTGACTTTCGCATTGAAATACCTACACTTTCTCCGTCAAAATATATGTAGTTCGTCCCCATTTGCCGAGCCCATAAACATAAAGTTATTAAAGAAGAAGAGAACGCGATTTTTTTAAATGAAAATCTTTGTATGGTTTTAAACACTGATTGGCTGCCCACCTCAGACAAAATTCCTTCCAACGCCAATGACGAAACATAATGATTGAAAGTGTGCCGGTAACTAGTCTTTGTCAAAAGTGTCAAGCATTGTCTATTGAATAATCTAACATAACTACACGGTTAAAAATTCTGGGGTATTTTTTAATACAGCCTTTGTATTACAGCCGTATTCAATACAGAAAATATTACTTTTTAATATTCCGTAAATATTAAAGAAATTTTCTAATAACTTTGTATTACATTCTAATAGATTAGTATTAAAATTGTTATTTTTAATACCAAAAAGATTAAAAACTAATCGAATGAAATAAAATATAATCTTTTAGCATTCAAATTTAATAACTTAAGTATATGCGTACATTTTTAATACAAAAAGTATTCAAATTTAATACAAATTGTATTAAAAGAATCGGGACGCATGTATTTTTAATACAAAAAGTATTAAAATTTAATAAAAATTGTATTAAAATATTCGAGATTAGGAATTCGTGTATTTTTAATACAAAAAGTATTAAAATTTAATACAAATTGTATTAAAAATATCGAGACTCGTGAATTTTTAATACAAAATGTATTAAAATTTAATACAAATTGTATTTAAATATTCGGGATTCGGGATTTGTGTATTTTTAATACAAAAAGTATTAAAATTTAATACAAATTGTATTAAAATAGCAAGATGCGTATACTTTCAATACAACAGTTTTAAAATCTAATACAATTTTTATTACAACAGGAAGCCATTACAAGCAAGCATCAGCCATATTTAAATATGAATATGAACCATATGTTTTTAATATCAAAGTATTAAAATTCAATATAAATTGTATTAAAACAGCAATAAAACAATAAATAAACAATTTAAATATGCATTATTTTGAAGGCGCGTTGAAATACTTCGAGGTAAAATATACAAATTAGTAGATAAAATTTCAATCGCATCAAGATTTTAGTTCTCATATATGTAAAAAAATAAATAAAATAATGCCACCATTAATTGACTTAGAAGATAAATACTCTTAGAAAAAAAGTCTTACACTACTATTATTTTTGCAATATATTTTGTACTAATTTTCATGAAAAGGATCTAAAAATTTAATTTCAAGAAATAAAGTATTATATTATAATACCTTTGTATTATTAAAATATAATACAGATTTCGTATTCCTTTGTAATATCTGATATTATTAAGTTTTAATATATTTTGTATTAACTTCCAAATTTTAATATTTGTCAAGTATTAAATTTCAATAAATTTTTGGTGTTGTCATATATGTAACCCAAAAAATATTTAAAAGTACCCCAAAATTTTTAACCGTGTAAAGTTAGAAAGTTGCTGAGTATAGGTAATATCGAGAACAAAATTTATTAAAAAGTCTTATTCTCCCGGTTCGAAAAAATTTGAATGAATTTTTTTTTCATTTAAGTCAATAACTGGAGGGGCGCCAAAATGAAGTTTTTGCCACGGTTAGGAAAAATTGAAGATCCGGGGCTGCTACATATGTATGTAAATTTGAAATTATTGACAGTAGATAAGTCTACTTACCCCTGAGATCAACCTACACCGGTTATCTACCCCTTCTCACTTATAAAATCTATTTTAAAGAGAGAGAAAAGCTAAGCCTCAGTAGCAAGTGGGCTCAGCGTTCGACGGTTTGATTTCAGATGTTTAATAATTAATTTTTATACAATAACTAGACGACCCGGTGAACTTCGTTTCACCATACATTAGTTTAAATGTAAGTGTAACTCTTCATAAGCTAGTCTCAACAAACATTATTTCCCCTTAAGAACTGCAGCTATTGTTGGCTAACTGCGATTCTAATACTAAAAAAAACTTCACTCTCGGCGGCCAAAGATTTTGTCTTTTTTTCTTCATGTATGAGGTATTATAGAAAACCATGGTCACCTAAATTCTAAAAAGAACACTTATTTTGTTTAAATAAGCCTTTATACAATTTCTGAGTCCTATTATCTAGGAATACCTAGTATTTATCTCTTAATTAAACTTTTTGGACCGATACACTAAATTAATTTTTTATTTATAAGAATTTTATTTTGTATAAATATCGGAAACCTAACTCACTACAGGATATAG
Source organism: Dasysyrphus tricinctus (assembly GCA_963921185.1). Taxonomy (NCBI): domain Eukaryota; kingdom Metazoa; phylum Arthropoda; class Insecta; order Diptera; family Syrphidae; genus Dasysyrphus; species Dasysyrphus tricinctus. Next base: position 64,558,368 of record OY992531.1, on the reverse strand, counting down.
GGGATTGATGAAAATGATAAATAGTTTTTTTTTTGCTCAAAAATACATTAGTTGCAGTTTCAAGGACGTCTGTCGGGGGCTTTGGGGCCACTTAGACGTCTGTCACGCATATATTCGTACTCAGGGATTCAAAACCTTTCATTTGAGATATATTTCAAGCGGTTTCCTAAAATTATAAAAAAGTGAAAAAAGTTGCATTTTCGGGGACGTCTGTCGGGGGTTTTGGGGCCACTTAGACGTCTGTCGTAACCATATTTGTAATCAGTGAGTTGAGGACTTTAGGAAATATTACATTTGAAGTGGTTTCCCTAACTAATTCAATTTTGCAAAGAGTTGTACTTTTGATGCACTTTTTCTCGTAAACGGGACCACTACGTGCTGGCAGACGAACATATTCGTTATCACCTTCGCCAGGACTACCTGTAACATTAATATCGTCTGGTTTCCTCTCACGTCAAAAATATGTTGTGAGCTCTTAGACTAAAATGAGAAGCGTTCGCACGTATCGAATCGATCTTTTGGATTTCCAATCGAAAAGTCCAATTTTTTCACTGTCTACGACTTTCTAGTTCAATTATTTGACTTTTCATTAATTTTGCAAGATGCGATGAAATTTCATCACAAACTCAGTTTTTTTTCCCCACAACCATCTTTGGATTATAAAATAAAGTCTTGTTTTAACAATTTATTGATTCACATTATAACAAACCAATCCTAATCCTTAGTCATTTTATATAGGTACATAGGTATAAGATAGACCACACTTAAGAACCTCGTTTTGACATCCGGGCCCGGGATTAATCGAATGGCGGAAAATAACGATTCGAGTGACCTCCAAACTCATAGCATCGTTTCGTATCTAATGAGCATCTCACTTACCTTTTTGTTTTTAGGTCCCGCTATTTTTCTATTATTTATTCTTATTTTTCGATTTGGACCCCGTAAGTCGTAGAGCAAATAAAAAATTGGATAGTGAACAAATAAGAAAATATGGCCTCTGGTCAACATGTCAAGTGCTTCAAGTAGTAAGTTTTTTGATCTCTTTGTTTAGATCTCCCTACAGAGCCTCTGATAAAAAAAACTATACGTATGAACATACTCCTATATCCCTTCATTCCGAACTTTTAGACAACTGCCAACCCCACAATCACTGCCATTGGTCCAACCGTCGACAGTGAAAAATCTTTATCCAAGAACAGTTTGCATGTTTCGGTTAAATCTAAGAAAATATGTACCCAGTTTAAATTTTCCCATCAACAATAATATTAATACATACATATGAACATACCTCTGAACAATGCGTGTAGGCATCTTTTCCTGCAAACATACTCGAAGAAGAAATTGTCAAAGGAATGAAGGACCAAGATGTAACTGAGGCTTGAAAACCTCAAAGAATAATATTGAAGACATCTCAAGTCCAACTGGTGTCGTTCTTTTTAATTTCAATCTTTCTCGCCTACCAGGCACCGTCAATATTGGTGTAGTTGCAAGGTCGCTGAATACTATTTTTTTCTATTTTATTATGTCAGAGAGAAAAATTTATAGTTGATTAATTTGTTTTCAAACTCAATTGATTCAATTATTTTTTTTTATATAAAACAGGCACTCAGATTGTGTTTTTGCACATTGCGGGCAAGCATGTACTTTTTTTGGAAGTTTGTAAACTCGAAGAAAAATTCGGATGGTTACCCCGCAAATTTTATATATGAAAATTGTGTGTTAAAAGAGACTATTGATATTTGCAACGCCTTTGCGAACAATTTCCGTAACTCTTTTGTGGACACACCTCTTGATGTTGATGAAGATTATTTTAGAAATTTACATTCCTATGCGCAAACGAGTTGCGACAATATTGCTGTGCAACAGAGTACTGTTTTAGACTTACTCTCATCGTTAAACGATGATTTTTCATCTGGACCAGATGGAATTCCACCAATATTATTGAAAAAGTGTAAACATATACTGGCTGAGCCTCTTCAATTTTTATTTGAGTTTTCTATTAAATCAGGGAAATTTCCCTGTTTATGGAAAACTTCATTTCTAACTCCAGTTTTTAAAAAAGGTGATAAAACTGATATTTCGAATTATAGACCTATATCCAAACTATCATGTATTCCAAAGCTCTTTGAACAAGTTGTGTGCGAGACTTTAGCATTCCATACCAAGAATATAATATGTGAACAACAGCATGGGTTTGTGAGAAGAAAATCAACAGTAACAAACCTACTTACATTCTTGCATAAATGTTCTAACGCGTTGGAAAATGGAAGTGAAATGGATTGTATATACACTGATTTCTCTAAAGCGTTCGACCAACTTAGTCACAACATTATTATTTTCAAACTAAAATCTTTAGGGTTTCCAACATTCTTTATCACCTGGATAAAATCATACCTTGAAAATAGATCCTACCAGGTCAAATTTAGAAACTGTCTTTCACACTCATTCAAGGCTCACTCCGGTGTGCCCCAGGGAAGTCACCTAGGCCCATTTCTATTTATTCTTGCTATAAATGATGTAGTCTCATGTATACGTTCAAGTGATATTCTTATATTTGCTGATGATATGAAGATTTTTAAGACAATAAAAGCTAACCACGACCACTTTCTTTTGCAAGCCGATATTGACAGTTTCGCTCTTTGGTGTGATAAAAACGGTCTTTCTCTTAACCCTGCTAAATGCCAAACAATTACTTTCTCAAGAAAGCGACTTGCAAATGCTTTTAATTATTCTATTTCACAACACAAGCTCTGTCGAGTCTTTAGTTTCAAGGACTTAGGTGTTAACTTTAGCTCAAATTTAGAATTCACTGAACACATTAACTACATTGTTAATAAAGCAAGCTCAATGCTTGGGTTTATAAAACGTTGGGCAAAGGAATTTGACGATCCGTACGTTACTCTTTCCTTATACAATTGTTATGTACGACCTCACCTAGAGTACGCCTCTCAAGTATGGTCTCCCTTTTATGAAATTCATAAAAATCGTATTGAAGCAGTACAACATAAATTCATTCGTTTTGCTCTGAAAGGTCTACCTTGGGCTGATCCATTCAACCTTCCACCTTATGAACATAGGATCCAGCTACTGCAGGTTCAAACATTATATCAAAGGCGGGTTAATAATGATCTAATATTTCTTCACCAACTTATAAATGGTCAAATTGATGCTCCTGACTTGTTAGCCTGTATTGGCATAAATTACCGTGGAGGATCTCACCATCTGCGAAGATTTGAACTTTTACATGTAAATTTCCATAGAACTAACTACGGTATACATGAGCCTCTTAACCGTATGTGCAAGATCTTTAATTTAAATGGCTCCTCTGTTGATTTTAACATTAGTAAGATGGGATTAAAAAAATTGTTTCGAACCAGTGCTCCACTTTCGTGATTGTTTTTTTAGTTTTTGATTATATTTAATTTAAATGTTTTAATTGTTTATGTATTGTATAATTTTGTTTATTTGTTTTGTTTTCTAAATGTATAAATTTATTGTAATGCATGTGTTAGCTCGCATTATTTTACTAACCACTAACACATGCACTTATGATGAGCCTCTGATTGTAGGTTTGCAGCTTGCTCTAAGCTCACTACAACAAAGAATCTGAAGTGTAAAAAAAGCCGAAAGACCAATTTAGACCAAACTTCATTTAAACACCCACCGGTTCATACCAAACATTTCCTGAAAAGAATCATCCATATCGGTTCAGCCGTTTTTGAGCTTTTGCAGGACTAACGCACAACGATTGATTTTTATATATAAGATAATTGTTAGTTCAAGAAATTAGTAAAAACAATGTATTAAATTGAAATTTCTCCCTAGAAAAATGTGTCTGCATCTTGCCTTCCGCTATTCTATATAGGGGCATATTTATAGTATAAGCTCCCATGATTGAAGGTAGGAAATACGAAATACTTTTCACTGTCCGTTCGTAGCTTATGTGTATGCTTTAGTAATAGGTTAGGTACTTACTTACTTATTATTATTATTACATTATCGACATAGGTATGTTCATATTTTTAAACACGTTATTCTTAAATACCATCGTTTGTTGCTAATTATGTAGCTACGCATACATACTTACATATGTAAATGTACCTACATGCTACATAAAGGATGCCAATCGATTTGCCTAAATGTGAACGTTTTCTTAGCTACTCACATAAATGATTAATTTAATTATGGTTTGGTGTAGGTAAGTATTTTTAATTTGGCCCTTAAAATCCAACATCAAAAAGCACGTGCCTCTTATAGGTACTAATCGCTACAATTTTTTTAGCTCAAAAAAAAAATTAATTTTCCTCCTATTTAGGCAGTTTGTATAATATAAACACCTAACTATGTTATAGGTACTTTTCGTCTACCTTTAGTCTCAAAGTATTTCACCTACCTACCACAATTTCAGATCAAATTGATTTTTGTTCATTCCATAGAGAGACACTTTGCCCAAGCAACAAACAGCCCAACAAGAGCGAATATCTAGTAGAAAATTCTCTAACATCAAAATACTATGAGATAAATTCAAGAAAGAAAAATCGTCATTCTCTACCAATGCAGAAATAAAAAAAGAACAGTGAGCAATTTCAAAAGATTAATTCCGAAGCTGTATCAAAACAGCTGGAAACAAACGCGCCGCTCCGCCATCAACCAGCGCACACATTCCAAAACAATTTCAAACAAAAAACATTGCGCAATTGCAATGGCTGTTCACAAACCAACAAAACAAAACAACAATACCACCCCCAACGTCATAATAACTGTATACCAAAGAGAAATGAAATCCATATTGATTTTAAACCACGCCCTCTCCATGCATCAGGTTCTAAGCAGCATCTACCGTGAATGGGTCACAAAATTCAAATCCAATTGGAAGCCCACCCACTACTCAGAGAGCAACACTGGTTTTCTCTCATGCGGTGTACGACAACAGTACACACACAGCCGACGACGGCAATAGTAAAAATGGCCAACGCCATCATAGCATAGCAAATGGCAGTCGACAACCGTTGGATCACCATCTTTGTCACGCATCCACCTGCAACTCGTGCGCTAAAGAGAGTCAGATGCTACAAACGCCATAGTCCGCCTGTTGAAACAACAACGAGTTGAGTGACAATGAAAATATCTCAGATCCACTTGTATCTATATCCGATAGATACAATCATCGCCTTTATCTGTTGTTGTAACTTCGTCGGAAGAGGCTGAGTTTACGGAATTTCAATCCGTGTAGTGCGTTCAAACGGTGTTTACGGTGCTTACGTACAGATCGAATACTTCGCTTCAAAATTAAATTATTTTCTTATTGTGTTGTGGTTGTTGTTGTCGGTTCTTTTGTGTCCCAAATTTTGCAATAAACTTTCTTCTAAAAAAAACTAAGATTGTGCGACTTTTTTGTCGATAAGACAGACAATCGATTGACCTCGAGAAGTTGTCTTCTTGTATCTATCTAATGACTACGTAGGTCAGTCAGTCAGTTCTATTGTGCATAACCGTGAGAGAACAATCCCGTAAAACTTTATCTATTTCGTGCATCGTCCTTTCCACATTATTTGCCACCCTCAAAAAAGGATGTTGTTTTCAATTAATTTGAATTAATTGTGTTAATTAACTCACACAACCTGTGAACTTACCTACGAGTATATCTACAAAAAAAAAGGAGTTTTGTGAAAGTGAGACACCTACCTTTAACTATATAAACAGCAAGAGACACCCCCCTTATTCTTGTGTTCACCTGTCTGCACGAATATCCTGACGTAACTGTTTTTAATTGTGCTTTTAGATAAAAATCGATTTTTATTTTTGTCGGGTTTTGTTTTTTTTTTTCAATTTAATTACATCAACAGTACCTACTCGAGGATATCACATTTGAAAATCAAAGGAGTGCGTGAGGAGATGACAAAATAATACAATCGATGGATTTTAATGGATATTTTTGTAAGAAAGGATTTTTATTTTTTTTATTTAAAAAGGACATCACTATGAGTGTCTGTCCATCAGCTATGTTAATTATTAATTTGTGTTGATGGTGTTTTTGTGTCGTTTAAAGTTGGAATATGCTACTACCCGAATGAAGTTAAGTGTTACTCACAAATAATAATCGATATACGACTTATATAAATGCATACATACTTATGTAGGAGTTTACTTTAGTTTATTTTATTTCAGGCTTAAAGTTTTTGAAATCGATATCATCTCTGGGTAAAGGTTAAATGCCCTTTCACTTGCGCAAATCTTAAATATACAAAATACAATCATTCTAATATCTGGAATTTGTCACCTCTTGTCGCTTATGCCTCTTAGCATGGATTTCCATACGACTACTTATAGAGCATTCAAAAATGAAGTTGATGTAAGTACCTACTACATAGGAAATATTTGCCTCACTCAAAAGCCGCCGCAATGTTCCCATATGTATGTAGGTACCTACCTTTTGTTATTTTAAAAAAACCGTGTTCAAGTGAAGATGCCTTCTCACTTAATATAACTTCATTAATGCACTTAATTCTAAGAATGTATATTATAGTTAACTCTTCTAAGTTTGACCCTAAGCTCAGATAAACTTTCATTTAAACCTACAGATTTGTATTCTTTTGGCGCACCACACTATGAGAAATTCAAGCAGCATTTGTTTTAAAAATTACGATTTTGAAAAATATACGTGCAAGTACTTGCAGATATAGCAGTCACCCCAGGCAAGTGCTTGCTCCAAGCGAGTTTCTTAGAAGCAAAATTACTGCAAGTACTTTTAAGGTCATCACACCGTTCATGTGCAAGCGCTTGCTTCAAGTATTTACTGCAAGTATTTGCTGCATTGCTGAAAGTAGGTATTTGCTGGAAGCTGGAAGTACTCACTGCAAGTACTTGCTGAAAGAAGAATTTTGTTGAAAATTAATGGTCCTTGAACGAGAAGAAGATTTGTTGAAATAGAGACAATTCATTCTTGTGGATAGGGCTGGCCACGATACCAAACCAATCGATGATTTTGTAAGTATCCTCTATCTGAGTATCAATGGCTGACCAAACTGAAAATAATCACGACCTAGAAATCTATCGGATGGTATACATTTTTTGAAAATTTCCCATAAATGAGGTGCCAAAAATCACGAGAGATTTTGAGAAAGTTTAAGTCTTGATTAAAAGTTATCTAGGACTGACCAATTTCTGGGACCAGTTGACCTTTTCTGACCTATTACTGACCAATTAGATGGCATTTTTGCTTATCGAACTTTCCTCATAGGAGATGCCAAGGATCCAGAGCCCAGAAGAGAGCGCTCTCCAGGGAGTTAAACAGTGGCGTAGCGGGAACTTCAGGGGCCCCGTATCAAAATTTTTTTAGGGGCCCCCTTTTAATTGATAATATGGCACTACATTTTTTGCTTCCTGCAAAATAAACATACATCAACTTATTTTAAAAGTATAAAAATCTAGGAACTTTACATATATTAACCTACGATTAGACGGTCAACGCAAATGGTCAAGGCGTTGATTCTCTGACATCAAACTGACGTCAAACTCTGTCCCAGAGCTGTCTTGTCGTTTGATCATCAACGCAGAATACTTTCGAAGCGGTGACGGCTGCGTTGACAATCACGTTAACACAAATTTAAGGGTCAATGCGACAAATACTTTCGTTGGCCGTGTAATTAGGTACTCTTTCAACGAAGTTAGAGCACGTTCACTAATGCATTGATTGTGTTTTTGCGTTAACACAGCAGAATTTTCGGTCTTCATATCTTTCTAGACATCAAAAGTATATTTCAATCTAAATAACACCCGATTGCCCTAAAAACACTTTTTTCTGTCAATTTCTGATTTTTAGAGGTTTTTCATCCATCCATATTGGGCCATAGGTATGCATAAACGGTAGTAAGTGCTTTTACTGGTAAATTTTGATAGTATTTACTAGTTGTCATATGCATAAAACCGAAGTAAATACTGAACAACAAGTATTTACTGGAGGTAAAAGTATTTACTAATTTCCGATGAATTTAGCCAGTAAATACCTATAATAGTATGCATACAAACTAGTAAGTACTTTTTATTTCCAGTATTTACTGCAAATTGTTCAAGTTTGTAAAAAACCAACTTGAACATTTTATAGTAAATACTTTTGTATGCTGAATGCATAAATTCATAGTCGTGAGTCAAGTCAAAGCAATCGGATCACTTTATTTCTCAGAAAAAGTGGCTCAGAAAAGAAAAAAAAGGAGACCTACCAAACAAATGGCTTTCAGGTGTTTGTTCTATTAAAAGTAATAATTCTGCAAGTGAATAATTCTGCAAGCTACTCTTGAGATCGAAAATCACATGTGAACACAGTTATGAGAATGGCTAGCAAAGTGGTAGACAGCTCCGCGAGAAAACCTCTCAAGAGTTTTCTAATGAAATTATTCCAAAACAGAAACACACATTAAGCCCATAAGAATAAATTAAAGTGTTTACAAAAGAAGAATTGATAGAACGGTAAATTTTTAAAATACGAGCTTCCAATTCCACGTAAACACATTTAGTCAGTATATACTACCAATTTTGGGTGAATCAGTAGTATTTACTTGGATGAATTCAGTATTTACTACTAGTAAGTGGTTACCAGTATAAACTTTATTTTATGCATACCAAACACAGTAAATACTATAAGTTTCAGCTTCTACTAGTAGTTCTAGTATATACTTTAGCCTTTCACTTGTAGTAAGTACTTCATTTTTATGCATATGCCCCATTGTATTGTTCGATAACACTGTTTATGTGATCGTCAACATTTCATACGTTGACGTGGTCTACGTTGACAGAATATTGACGATGTTTCTGGTGACGTCAAGGAGTCAATGCGTTGACCATTGACGATAGTCTTTAAGAAATGACGTTTCAATGATTGCATTTTATTTGTACGGTAAAAGGGACAAAATAAAGGTTTTTTATAAATATCTTAAAAACTGTTTATTTTTTTAAAAGATTTAAATTTTAGCTCATAAAGCTCTACACAAAAAAGATTATAAACTTTTTTCGGCAGAGCAACAGATTTTGAGAAAAAACATGGTAAAACGCTCAGTGTGCTCAGTATTTAGATTTACCCCAGTGTGTGGCACCTTTTTCTTTCAAAATCTGATGCTCTAACGAAATTTTAATAAATTTTTTCGACTTATGTGGTCGTGAAGATCTTGCAGGTTTTTCTTTAAATTATTTATTGTATGATAAAATGTAAGCAACTTTTTTTTAGTGCATAATAACATTTGCTTACCCCTAAAAATATAAGCCCCAGCCCAGATTAAGAGTAGGAAAATTTTATTGAATGTTTAAGACGTTAAAACGAAGCTCCACATTTAAATTTTGTAAGAATTTTGTCCTAGTTTTTTCAATATTTTCGCCTAATTTTTCTGGGCCATAGAAAAATACATGCAACAAAAATAAGTAAGTTTTAAAAATGAAATCGATATTGCTGTCGTATTCATCTCAATAAAGCATTTCTTGCACGCATCGAGTCCTCTGTACCTTGGGGGCCCCTTAATGTAAGGGGCCCCGTATCATTGATACGGCTGATACCGCGGTAGCTACGCTACTGGAGTTAAACATTTTGGCACAACAAAAATTAAAAAATGCTGCAATGAATGGATGTATGGAGTTTAAAATGGATTCCACTCATTTTCAGCTCAAAACGAAAATAAAGACACAATCGTAAAAACTGAATATGTACTAAGATTTTTAGAAAGTTATGTTGGTAGTTTAATGCTTCTATATGAACGTAAGTTATGTTAATATTATCTTACCTTAGTAAATGCCTTTTTGTTTTTGCTTTTTTAAGGATTTTATTTTGCCTTTTTTAATTTTTAGGTCGAAAAAATCCTTTCCTTGGATTTTACTAAAATCATTTCGTTAGCCAAGCGTGAGAAAAGTGACCTTGGCACAGGGCATTATTTTGTCAACTGTTTTCTAAAACTTTGCCCTACTAAATCGAACAAAAATTTGAAAATTTCATCCAAATCATTAGAGGCGTTTCCGAGAGACCAAAAACAAGAATTTTTTGCTTAATAATCAATAATTATCAAAAATCTATTTTTTCTGCCAATATACAAAACGCAATACCATCGAGAGTATCAGTATATTTCAGAAAATTAAAACATGAAATCGGTATCGCTGCAGTTGGAAGGTTTTGGAGCTGGTATCGTCTAGGTGTTATTTCGATTTCCGATACCGATACAAAACGAAACCATAGGGCGCCAACAAACCGTCTCCATCTTTCATGATCTGCAGCAAGGTGTTTAAACTTTGACCAAGTCTTTCTCTGGGATTCTGTTTCTACTAGGATAGTTGATTTTCATTTTGTTCTTGGTTTTCTAACCACCGCACAGTGGTCTCAAAAGCGAATTTAGCTGGTCAAAAGTCCCAAAATGTTATATCAGGGCAGGTAGTACCTACATAGGTAGATTTTAAACATGTCAGAGACAATGAATAGAGTCAAATCAACTGACAGAAGACTTTAGTTCTTAAGCAAAAATACCGTTAATTGCAGACACATCATTCAGTCATTGTTCGTTTAATATTTATGATGGTAAGATTTTGTTTAACTCTTATTTGTTTGAAAAGTTATGAAGTTTTTTGTTATTATTCTTAAATGGGCTTTTTTTTAAGAAGGTTAGTAATTTTATTTATTTATGAGTTACGGTGTTTAAGCTAAACGAACCGTGGCATTTTTCTATAAATAAGACAAAATTGATAAAACAATTACTCTGTAGTCTGCACATTTTTCTGTACAAATCTGTACAATAAGATGGAACTTAAATTGAGTTTCAGGATTAATATTGATAACATAATTTAATTTTTCATCTGCCCGTTTTTTCCCGTTTGGAAAAAGTTAAACATAACATCTTAAGGATATCTGACGACGGTTGTCCAAATTGTTCAGCTCAAAAGTGAAAAATTATCAGTGGCAAACATCTCAGAGGTCAACATAATATTAGCGGATATAGTTTAACCTATGTTCAAACCATAATTTAGTCCAAAAATTGGCATTGAGACATCATTTCATCATTATTTCTGTGTCTTGGTTGTCTTTGAAAAATAATAATTAATTGTCCACATAATCATGAAATGACTATTCTTATTATTTGACACTTGCTATTCTATTAAGGTGTTTAAATAAGATTAGGACACACACATCACTCGTTTACAAAGATTTGCATTTTTGACCAAGTAGATCTGCTTTTGAGCCCACTGTGCACCGTGCACCATGAGGATTCCATTCAAAGGATTGCTTCGCAAGATCATCGTTTAGATTCCTAGGACCGATCTATCGCCATTTTCACTTTCTTATATCAATGTACAGCCGTTATTTACAAATTCTGCGCAATAATGCCTAATTATATATAATTTGTGGCCCGCTAATCTTTAGGCTGTGGCGTAGCTAACGATTTACAAAAGCCTCTGATTTCCTTGAAAGTTAGCCGTGACTTTACAGGTTTTGCAAGCATATCTCATAAATTATTTGACTTCTTCAACTACTGACTGGTGTCTCCTTTGATAAATACGCTGATGTTTGCAGCAGCTTGTGAGCATTTTTTTTGTGTTTTTGCTGTTTATCCTTAAAACACTGGCCTCTCCCTTCACTTAAATTTTTGTATTATGTACTTGCATATTCGATTTTTGTATTGCTTGCGCAGATTCTGCAAGCGGCGAAAGATTTTAAGTGATTTACTTGCGTAAATTTGAAAAAAATCACTACTCGTTCTAGCAACAACTTGCTTCGTGTTGCGAGACAAAAGAAATTAATGTTCTACAAATAAGTCATAACTCAAAAATCTAAAAATTTATGATACATTTTTTTTTGTAAATGTGCAACCGACAGCAGATCGCATAGACTTTATTTTTGAGATACGACTTATTTCCTTAATTGGATTTTTAAATATTTCTAAGTAAGATATACGGTATTCTTACTCAAGCATAATTTATGAGAGCTCAGCAACTTAAGAAAATAACAAAAAATCACAAAAAAGAAAAATGAATAACATTACAACCTTTTTGTTAAGGAAGGTAAAGGTTAAAGACGGGTGATATAGTACCCATTTTTAATTTTCTTTGTAACACAGAAAGTAAAAAAGATTTTTTTATTTTGAACTTTACCCTAAAGAGCAAAGATTCTTAGGCCAAACAAAATTTCTTCTAAGCAATGTTTAACATGTTGCTAAATGTTTCGCTAAATTTTTTCAACTATTCTGTTACTTACTGATGCTTTTCAATATAAGGATCAAGATGAAAGCCATCATCGCGTGACAAAAAAGCATCAGAAAGTAACAGAATAGCTGAACAAAAATCATGTGATTTTTTCGGAACAAAGGTATTCTCAAGACATGTATTTATTTCAAACAAAATAAATTAGAGGCCTAAGGCTTATGAATAGAACATGTTTAAAAAGCTGTTTTTATTTAAAAGAAACGAAGTGATCGAACTTAACAACTTTTTTCGCTGTTTTTGCTTTTTTGGCAAATATCATAAATTTCTTTCTCCAAGTACCAAGTCTTATATAAATTGACCCAGCAGCTTAGTCTGTAGGGTAAGATACATTAAAAAGGCAGATGGAAAAATAAATTTGCGGGGTTTTACTATTATTAAAGTAGATATTCTCCTAGGTTAGTCGTGCACATGCAACTTTCAGTTTTGCAATTGTTTGGTTGCAAAAATGTATCCAATGCACTCATATGATACAGCAGACAGCACGCACATGCCGAAACTATGCAGCTTTGAATTTATGAGATAGAATAAACTAAATACTCGTAAATATGGTCAGTGAGTTATTTGAGTTCGATGCGATTGCTTAAGGAGTTGCTCATGTGCGTACTCATCGGCCAACTTGTGACTAAACTATATTTTGTTTAGGAAGCAGTTGAATGGGCACGATTAGCCTTTTCTCTTTAATCGTGAGATCATATTTTGATTTTAGGATGTTTTGAGCCTTTCTTTGATGCAAAAAAAATTATGCCCAATTTCGTAAAAAATTTAGAAGTCCTTTTCCTATTTCTTTTATTGATTTTTGTTAACAATTTCAGCTTAGTTTCTATAAAATTTTATAATTTTATCCATTTTGATAGGAAATTTTATTTTATATACAAAAATAAAAGTATTAATTAACTGAGTACATATAATATGAAGAAAACCCTTCAGGAAGAATTTTAAATTTGCATAAAGGATTGATTTGATTAAAGTTCATTCGTTTAAATACACCTTTCAAAATAATCTAGTAATTTGAAATCAATTGAAAATTAGATGCAAAAAGTCAAATACAGTTAAAAACATTTTTGCATCAATTTAACAATTATGCCAAAAGCAAGTTATACCTAACTGTAGAAGAAAATGCTTCGAGCTTATTATGACGAGCGACGGGCGAAGTCATACGGTCGTCTGCAACTATCTCCGTAATAAGAAAAATTATTGGAAAAACTATAAATCACGAATGAATATGGAAACAACATGCATCAGAAAATTAAAAAAAAAAAACACCACTTAATGAAGCTTGTCGAAATCAGTGGGTCAGTTTTGGGAAGCAAAAAGTTAGATGGGATGTGAAATGGCATCAGGTCGTGTTTTCTGACGAAAAGAAATTCAATCTGGATGAACCCGACGGCTATAAATTCTATCTCCATGATATAAAAAGAGAGATTAACCTTTTGGATAGAAGACACAGCAATGGAGGCGGTGTAGACCAAGGCCTCAACCAACAAGCTTCTTCCAGCCGTCTCGGTTTTTAGCTAGCTGTTTCCAGTTTTGCACGCCAAGTTGGTTGAAGTCCTCTTCCACTTATGTGCGCCACCTTTTACGCTGTCCACCTCTACTTTGCGCTGTCCCACGGGGTTGTATTCAAAGACTTTCCGGGCCGGAGGACTGGTGTCCATTCACTCTAGGTGACCTATCAGCCATCTCAGTCGCTGGGTTTTCACTTTTGTGACTAGGTTGGTATCGCTGTACATCCCGTTGAGTTCGTTGTAGTATTTTCTTCTCCATTCCCCATCTTTGCAGACGGTACCAAAAATCACCCGGAGAATTTTCCTCTCAAAACAGCCTAACGCGTTCTCATCCACCGTTAACAGTATCCTTGCCTTTGCACCACACATCAGGACCGGGATTATAAGCGTCTTATACAGGGACAGTTTTGTTGCTCCAGAGAGGGCTTTGCCTCTCAATTGCCTTCATAGCCCAAAGAAACAGCGATTAGCAAGAGTAATCCTTCATTTGATCTTAACACTGATATCGTTCGCTGAGCTTATAAGAGATCCTAGGTTGACAAAGTCTCTGACCACCTTAAAAATAAAGCTGTCTATGGTGACGTCCTTTTCGAGACGTCGATCTTGGGTGTCCCTTCTTATTGACAGCATAAATTTCGTTTTTCTTTTATTCACCGTTAACCCTATCTTCTTGGCTTCCTTCTCAATACTCACGAAAGCACCATAGTAAGGGCGTTAGTGCACGATGTGAGGGCATACCTTTCATTTTGACCTGATGGGTCAAATAGTTCATGTCCTAACATTTCTTTTAAGAAGTGTTGCCAAGACGGTTTGGTTAAATCCCGAAATGTTGCTTATTAACCGAAAATCGGGGGTCAAAGGATGACCTGAGAACTGCCGTTGGATTCAGCGCCCTTGGAACCATAGGACCCGACTATTGATTTTCTCCCACCCCTCCCCTTGCACGAAGGAGATGATGAAAAAGGCCGTTTTGGGAAAGGAAATTTAAAAATCTTAGAAAAGTTAGAAAATCTTAGTAATAATTTAAAGATTGGTTTCGACACAGAATTTCACAATCTACTTATCTACTACACTTCATCTAAAGTTGATTGAAAATCTATTTTGGTTTTTAAAAATTACTTTCAAAGTTCGGGAGAGGGGGGATAATGAAAGATTAACAATTGGGTGATTCCATAGAAATCGACCCTTTACGAAAATCACAAAATATGGCTTAGAATTGAAAAAACGACCGTAAGACGGTTTTAAAAGATTGCATGTTTCATTTTTAAAGTGAAATTATCAATAATTTTTTTTATCGCCGCTTATTTCGAAGCTCGAACCACTTTGCAGAATAGGTCTCCAAAAGTCACTTTTTGTTATCAGAAGCTCAAAACCCTATTTTCAATAATTAATTGTTTCACAATTTGAGAGCCGGTGGTTATTTGCCCTTATCAAAACTCTAAGCACGTTTTCGTGTCATTTAATTATTTAATAGTAAATACAATTTTTGTTTTTAGGCAGTTGATTCATAAAGTAGCTAGTGTCACGCCCGTAACAAAAAAAAAATATGTTTCATTACTAGAAGAAAAAAAATTGGTTCAATGTGATAATTTGGGGAAAAAAGGAGAATACTATGATCTACTGTCAGACAAAATTTCAAGACGTTGAAATTAATACCAACCCCGTATTTAGAGTTTTAAGTCTATGTCACACCCGTAACAGGTTGGCATTTAAAATCATAATCTTTCTGTTTTTCAACTCAATTTTAGTTTTGTTGCTTTTAGATATGAAATTCATGACGTAGGGATATAATTCTAAGAAAATCTACTTTATATATAATTTAAATCGGCTTTAAGTGAAAGTTTTCCCTATTTTAAAAGAAAATGGAAAAAATCTCATTGAAGTGAGAAATCTATTCACTTTTCAGTGAGAAAAACTTAATTTTTCTAGAAAAAGTGTTTCTGACATTATGTGAGAAATGATTATACATCGATGACAACAATTTCCCGTTCAAATATAGTATATTATATTGTTTTTAGGCACAAATCATACTCGGTCACACCCGTAACGATGACCTGTCACACCCGTAACGTTTTCAAATAGAAATTTTGTATAGTTTTTCGTAGTTTTGGTTCTCATTTCTTAACTGAAACTAAAGATCAACTATCTGGGTTAATATTTGCAAAAGAATGATACAAACATTTCATGCAATATTTTACGCCACATGAAAATTAGATATCTTAACCGCAAATCACCAGTTTTCTAAGGTCACACCCGTAACGCAACCAAATTGCATCCTATAACTGAACCACTAATTTTTTATACTTTAATATACTATTTTTTTAAAAGGGCTTCAGGTGTCCTACAGAATAGTAAAGTTAAAGGGTGTTTTTTTTTCAGTGAAAGGGAAAAATCTTGAACAACTACCATGATGAATAACCTCCCAAAACTGGAACGTTGATGAAAATTGGTGAAAACATTTGACTTTTCATTAAGACCAAAAATCAAAAAAGACCAAGGAAATATCCAAGCCTGATGGTCGTTTTTTAGAAAATTGTCATACCTATATTGTAGTCAGAAAATACAATCATTGACAGACATTTAACTCGTTAAAAGAAACATAACTTTTTATGAGAGCTATTATCTTCTTTATTTTAATATTATCGGCTTCAGCATTAAAAAATACCTTCAAATCGTGTGCCATATTACATTTATGTCTCGGTTTCAAAAACATAAAGTGTTGGGTCAAAAACTTTTATTTTCATTCCCCTTAGACTGTGGGTATTTCTTTGTTTTCTTTTGATTCTTGGTCTTGGGAGGGGATTCATCGTAGTAGTTCAAAATGTTTCCCATTCGCTGCAAAAAACACCTTTTCACTATAAATATTTTATTGACAGAAAGGCGACGATATGTACTTTTTTGATCGATTAAAACTATATCTTATCAAAAAATTTGGTATTGCTCTTTTATTTGCATTGATTTTTTCCTGTTTTATAGTTTTGAGAAATAGTACGCATACGCCACAGTGCACCATATTAGTGAAATCCACTATTCTGTTTTAATATAAATGGTACACTGTGGCGTATGCGTACTTTTTATTACGCGAAGAAGGATGGTAATACAATTGTCAGTTGTAATTGACAGTTATCGATGGTTATCATCAAGGAAAGGATTTTGTTGACCTAAGACATTAAAAAAAAACAAAATAAAATCAATAAAAAGGTAGAAAAAAGGCATTTATCAAAAACCTACGTTAAACATAACTAAACGTCCAATTATAGAAGTAAATTAAACTGCCTAAAGCTTTTTAAAGTTCTCATTTAACAGCTTTTTAAAAGCATTTTGAAGAAGTTACATGAGTTTTCTACTAGAGCTGAAACGAGTGGAACCCATTTAGAACTCAATAAATCATTAGCTTCAAGGTTTGGAATCCATGTCATTAGTTTAAAGCCCCGTATTTGCATTTAAAACCTAAATCATTTACCAAATTTTCGTTGAAATTGAAAACACTTGCCCATTTGATATTCTTTGTTCAAAAGAATAGCTTTGTTCCAGATATTTTTGAACAAAAATTGTCAGTTTATCAAATTTCAATGAAATTCTATCAGAGAGAAGCAAATTGCCGAAAAAGTTTGGAACGGTTTGGTGGAAACTTTTGTCAAGAATTTTTTTCTTGTGTAGGTATATTACATCTGACCTACATACACAAGTCAACCTGGCATTTGACAGACCGAAGAATTTTTGCCCAAGGAAATCTCTGAGGCGGAATTTGTCAGGAAGGAGAAATGTTTTATTCTCTGGTGATCATTCTCTTCTGCCCAAAACAACTGTGGAACAGAAATTGGGCAAATATTGGTACCCAATAACAGTTATATCGGCCTTTTTGGTCAATTTTTGGAAAAAAGCTATTAAAAGTTAGTTATACGTAGAAAGTCCTACCAACAGAGTTCAATCAAAATCATTGGAGCAACTTTCCATAAAATTTGAAAAAGAAACAAAATAATTGTATGTCAGCTACCTATTCTAGTTAATCTACAAATAAAATTCGAATTTCTCTTCTAGTGAATCATATAAAATTAATTGTTGCAAATTATAAAGTCAGCAACACATACAATGGAGGGTTACAATATTCCTATTTAAAATATGTCACGTTTTATAGAGTGCTTCTCTCTATGAGAGAGAAGAAACTACATTTATACTGAAGCCACAAAATTCTATAAAACTTACGCTTTCATTAATCTGAATAAAGGAATTTAGAAAAAATATTCATAATTTTGACCCAAAAATTAGTTTGGAATTGTTTGCATCAAGTCCACGTGTTTTAAAATAGTTTTTCTATTTAAAGTTTTCATGTTTGCAAATTCCACATTGCTATTCCACCTACACTCATATACATAATATATACCTACATAGGTATGTGATCAACATGTCATCGTCCTTTAATTTACATCAATTTACATGCAAACAAACCTTACGAATCGTATACAAATTAGCATACATTCCAACTTTAACCGACATAATTGAATCGTATAATTGATTTGGGTCTACATTTTTGTTTTTACTTTTAAAATATTTTTGTCATTATAGAATGTTTGTTAATTTGAGTGCAAATAAAATGTAAAACAAACGCTTAGTAATCATACACATAAACATTAAGAACATCTCTGAACTTACACAACACAATCTACTGCAATTAAATAACAAAATGGAATCGATTAAATGGAAATATTTATTAAGTTTTTTTTTGAAAACTTTAATTTTGTAACAATTTTTTGAGACAACAGTAAAAGAGAATTTTCAAACTGTCTGCGATATCAGTAAGAAATTTTTCGGCAAATATGCTGAACAATCTTGGTGCATCCGGACTACCTGGTAAGTACGAATGTATGTATCAACTTTTTTTACCTTTTTATCAACAAAATATATTTTGGTTTTAATGATAAAAATTCGTTCAAAAACACCGTTTCCTGGTATTAATCTTAAGGTTATCTATTTGCAAGTGGAGAAAGTAAGCAAAAAAAAAATAGAACACTTTTGTCAGGCGTTAGGAAATAGCGCCCAAGGAAATAGCGCCCAAATAAATTTGGAAACATCGCCAAAAAAAATTTATCACCCAAAGTGAATTCTTATCTACATTTCACAAACCTAATAAATCCTCTACCTACTTTATTTGGTTTGTTAAATTTAAAAATTTACGAATAAACAGTGAGGTGTATGGGGGGCATGCTGCCCCCTGCAACCCCCCTGTTTGGCCATTTATTTTATTTAGCTACAAATTTACAAATTATTAGCTTCGAGATTGAAGAGATCTATAAAGTTCTTTTTTTGAACAATATTTTGAAACATTAAAATCGATTATATTAATATATTTATTAAAAGCTGAACATGCAGCAAACAAAGGTTCATGAATTCCATAATTCGTTCTATTAAATTTTTGACTTAAAAATCTACAGATCTTAAGGACCGTGGTTTAAAATTTAGGTTGAGTTGTGCTAAAAGATAAAAAAAAAAGATAGAATCGATTGCTCCAATCAAAACATCATACACAAATAATATTTTAGACACTGTTCTTCGATGAGTCAGTGACGGCAAATTAATTAAGGCTAGGCGCTGGTTGAATGGTGGTAGATGAGTGTTTACGTTCCACGGAAGATGGCGAAGCGCATAAATGAGAAATCGTTTTTGCACAGACTCCAATCTATTTATATTAGTTTGATAGCTCGGACTCCAAACGCTGCTACAGTATTCGATTTTCAAGAGAGCAGTATAAAGTTTTTAAAATGTATGGGTCTCGAAATTCTTTTGAAAACCGACAAACAAATCCTAACATGCATTTGGCTTTATTGATAATGCGATCAATATGTTTGTTAAAGTCTAATTTTGGGTCCATTATAACGCCAAGATCACAAAAACTAGCAACTCTTTCAAGTGGTTGACTACGCAGAAAATAGACATTGAAGAAGGGCACAAGTTGGCGTGAAAAAGACATACACTTGCACTTTGATACATTTAGTTCCACATCATTGACACTACACCAATGGGAAACACTATTCAAATCCATTTGCAGCAGTTTATAGTCATCATTGTTTTTGTAAGATAAGTGAAGCTTAGCGTCATCGGCGAATAAAAGAAGATTAGAATATTTGATTGCACTATGTAAGTCATTTATAAACAATATAAATAGAAAGGGACCTAAATGGCTTCCTTGAGGAACACCGGAATACACAATTATCTTTTTTGATGTTTTGTTTTTAAAGTAGACAAACTGTGATCTGCAACATAAGTATGACTCCAACCAAACTAGAAACCATTTAGGGAGCCCAAAGGTCGTTAGCTTTTTTAAAAGTAAAGCATGATTTACGCGATCAAACGCTTTTGACAAATCCAAGAATGCGACGTCTGTTTGAAATCCATTTTGGTTTTTCACAATGACATCCGAGCAAAACTCCATCAAGTTGGTTGCGGAAGATTTGCCCTTCAAAAATCCATGTTGATGTGGCGAAATAACGTTTTTGTATCTTTTTTCAATGGCTTCAAGAATAATTTTTTCGAACAATTTCGGTATACATAATAGCTTAGTAATGCCATTGTATATAAATTCTATAGTATTCTCATGAAGAAAAAAAGCTCGTGGCCATCTATGCGTCCAAATGTCATACTAATTTTTGTTAAGGGATCTCGGTAAGGCGATCACAGCGAACCTATCGACCAAATGTCTACCTACAAAATCGTGTTTCATGAGAATACTATAGATTGGATATACAATGTTAATGCCTCTATAGTCGGATATATTGCACTTGTTTCCGTTTTTAAATAGTGGTGAAATAAATGAGGACTTCCATACGTTTGGAAAAACACCCGTTTGAATTGATAAATTAAAAAGATAACACAAAGGACTTGCTAGGACAAAAATAAAACGTTCGACAATGAAGGATAGTATTTCATCAGGTCCATAGGATGTAAAATCATTTAGCCTGGACACATGGGCCTTGATTTCATTTTCGTCAATTATTGGTTTAGCAACATCAAGTTGGAAAAAGTTAGATATAGTTTTTAAATAACTATTATCACAGTTTTTATCATAGATGTTATCGCATAGATGTTATCACAGGTGTTATCACAGTTATTATCACAGATATTAGGTTTCTTATATACGCTTTGGAAGAAGTTTGAAAACATATCACAGATGGAAGCAGTATCATTAGAAGAACAATCCTTATAGGTCATCACAGCTGGAAAAGTATTTGTCTTTCTTTTTACATTAACAAAGTCCCAAAATTTTTTAGGATTAACAAGAATTTCACTCTTCACATTATTTAAGTACAGTTGATAACTGGCATTTGTTTTAGCATGAAGAGTATTTAGTGTAGTCGACAACTGATTTGGATGCTAAATAGCACCTATAAAGTTTAGTTTTAGTATTTCTTAATTTTTTAATTTCTTTTGTAAATCATTTTGGGCTGCAAGTCTCAGCAAAAGTTTTTTTTTCAAAGGAACACACAAAGACAGCAAGTTTTTTAGTTCATAGTAAAATAAATTACAACTGCGTTCCACATCATTCTCCTCGCAAATATTTTTCCAGTTATAGCCCTGAAGAAGGTTTTTAAATCGGATGTCATCAATTTTGCTGAAATCTGGTATTCTTTCACTATAAAAGGAAGATTTTGAAAACCGATCGATATAAAATTTATTGTCAATAGCAAAGTGATAAACAGAACTTTCAAATAAAAAGTAATCAGCTGCAGATATTGATGTGAATTCCGGCGCATCTGTAAATACCAAATCCAAAAATTTTGCATTTGAATTGAGAGCATAACTAGTTTGATACAGTCCAATATTAGCACATTCATCAGTGAAGTAAGATTCTGTATCCAAGGAAATTTCTCTTAAGTCCACAGGAAAAAGTGGTGACAAGAAGGATCCTCCATCAGGATCAGACATCCAATTAACTCTGGATAAGTTATAGTCTCCAAGAATGAAACAGTTTGCAAAAGGAAACTGTTTAGTTGCAAGAGATATCGCATCGGCATGTTGATTATAAATATTTTTTGTAGAAAGTGGAGGAATGTACGAACATGTAAACAAAAACTGACGTTCCATTATGATTGCTTCAACACATAGAAATTCAATCGACGCAACATTTAAAAGAGCTACACTTTTAGAATGGAAAGATGAACGAATGGCAATTAGGACACCACCTCCAACGGAAGAGTTACTGTTTATCACATCTATCACAGCGGTATATGTATATTAAAATCATTACACAAAATTTCATTGTCAAAAACAGAATCATTGAGCCACGTTTCAGATAAAACAATTACATCATAATCGATGCACAAAGATTTATTTTATTATATAAATTATTAAGTTTAGATTTCATGCCACTAGTATTATGATAGAATATGTTTAAAGTATTTTTAGATTTTAATCGTTTTTTGCATGAATGGACTCGACTGGTTGGGTTGGTTGGTTGGTTGGGTGCATACAAAGTTTCTTTTGAATTTAAAGAATCTGGAATCGCCCCGATTGCATTTGAGCGATATTTCCTTATATTGCAGTTGTTTTTGGCAATTATTTCCCATTTTGCTATTTTAATTTATCAATTTGGGCGCTGTTTCATTTTATGGAAGAAAGTAAAATAAGGAAATATCACCCAAAATGAGAAAAAAATGTACAACAACAATTTGTTCAGTGTTTTTTTTGGCGTTATTTCCAAATCGATTTGGGCGCTTTTTCCTTGGGCACTATTTCCTAACACCCTTTTGTCAGCCTCGAAATGTTCGTAAAATATGGGATATGGAAAAAAAAAACAAAATGTTCACAGCTGTTTAAAGATTGAAAATGGTGAAGGGGGCTATAAGGAATGTAAAAAAGCGTTTGATAGAAATGTTGTAGATCACGCAAAAATCTACAACTTTAATCATATAAACATATCTTTTTCAAACATAACCTCAAATTTTCCGAGAAAGTGGTGAAAAACCGTATTATTTTTTTGTTTTTTATTTTTCATTTCCCCAAAAATTGTTCAATTTAAATGAAACTTTGTGAAAATATATCTTGTTATGTTTTTAATAACCACAATTGTTTTCAAATAAATCCATTGAGCAGTTTTTGAGGAATTCAAGTTTTTTTGGAAAAAAAAATACTTTTTTTCAAATGAAAAAATGTACCTACTTCAGAAAATCATCGTTCAGAGTTCATTCAAGAATCACTAGTTTAGTTTTTACATTAACTTTTATGCAAAATAACAATAAAGCAGTTTCTGCCTGAAATTTTGTTTTGTTTTTGTTTTGCTTTCCGGCAAAAACAGTGGAAAATAGTTAGAAATTGTTTGAATGGGTACTTCTAAGCCTTTTTGAATTTGTCATGTTAAATGTTTGAGGAGCTCCTACTTTTTTTCGTTTTAGAATGTTTTCAGGTTTCTTTTGCTCCAAAAAAGTTATCGAATTCAATAAAAAATGTATGTATAAACCTTTGATTTTTCGATTTTCGTTTGTTAGTTGTTGTTAACTTTTAGTGCCTAAATTTTGAATCATCCATTTCGATAATAAAGAAAATATTATTTCTAACAAAAAGTTGTATGCGTTCATTTACTGTCAAATCTGACTGAGCTGCATGCCGAGTTAATCCAAACATATTGCAAAGTGGCCAGTTTGATCGCATTTGCTCAGAAGCTCAAATGTGAATTTCAGATTTAAGCATATCTAATTATTTCCCAAACAAACATTGTATCAGAAATAAAAACCCTTGAACGTAATTGTTCTTTACTAAAAGGTGTACATCTGTACATTCAGTATCCTATCATGAAACTTGAATCGTTGGCCAACTCTATAGACTCGAAAATTACTTGATCGATTTGTATGAAATTTTCATGTATAATATACATAGATGGTTTAAGACACATTTTAAGTTTTTGAGTATCTTAACTTTTCAACAATTTCTATCATCACCATTTTGACATCTGTTAACAATGTACCAACGATTTAAAGCCAAATCATATCATTAAAATATTTGCAGCGATTTGCCTGTTTTAAGGAGTTGAGTAATAGTACGCATTCGCCACAGTGCACAACTTTAATAAAAATAGAATAGCTTGTTTTAGACTAGGACCGTACTTGCGATTTTCAGTCGTTGCGGCTAATAAATTGGAATCTCAACAAATTATTGTCCTGCAGTAACTTGCGACTTTCTATCGCACAATTCTTTAATACAACAAATACAACATACAACTTAAAAAAAATTTGTTTGTAAAAGCCGTGTCCGATTCGTTGTGGTGAGAATTGAATTTGCAGGATTTTGGTTTGCGAGGTTTTAAATTGGAAGATTTGTAAGCGCGAGATTGTTAAAAGCCATATTTTATTATTGCGAGATTATGAAAAACATGATTTTTAATTTGTGACATTTCATCATTCGAAATTTTTAAAATAATGCGAGATTTTGTTATTCGAGATTTTGGTTTACGCCTACGGTATATTGTACCACTCACTCTTAAAACTGATGAATTTTATTTTTCCAAAAATTGTTTTCTTCCGCATTTAACATTAAAAAAATTATATTTTTGTCGGTCCAAAATTTAATCAAATTTTCTTTTACTTAGTTTTGGCACAAATAATGTACCTTCATTGAATACGGCTTAAAAAAAGATAGAAGTCATTCATCAAGTCATGGTATTCAAAAACGTAAACTATCATCATCATCATCGTGTCCTGTATCCCCGGCTGGGGCATAGGGCGTCAACAAAACGTCTCCATCCTTCACGGTCTGCTGCAAGGTACTTAAGCTGTGGCCACGTCTTTCTCTGGGATTCTGCTTCCGCTAAGACAGTTGATTTCCATGTTGTTCTTGGTCTTCTAACCCGCCGTGCACCCTGAGGATTCCATTCAAAGGACTGCTTTGCAATTTCATCGTTTGGTTTCCTCAGTGTGTGACCAATCCAACGCCATTTACGCTTTCTTATGTCGACGTCCAGCCGCTCTTGACTTGTCCTGCGCCACAATTCCTCATTTGATATTATTTGTGGCCAGCGAATCTTTAGGATGTGGCGAAGACAGCGATTCACAAAAGCCTGCAATTTCTTCGAAATGGTAGACGTGACTTTCCAGGTTTCACAAGCATATAACAGCACGGATTTGACATTGGATTCGAAGAATCTCAACTTAGTGCGAAAGGAGATTTGACTGGATTTCCAAATTGGGGACAGAGTACCGAAGGCAGCACGAGCTTTATTTATTCTACTTTTAACGTCCAGATCCGTACCACCGTTTGCAGAAACAATACTGCCAAGGTAGTTAAATTGTTCCACTACTTCAACTGGCGTCTCCTGTAAAATAATACGCTGCTGTGTGGAGCGGCCTGTGAGCATTATTTTTGTCTTTTTGCTGTTAATTCTTAGACCACTCGACTCTCCCTTCACTTGCAGTGCTTGGCACATCCCGTTCAGCCCACTGATGTTATTTGCCAGTAGACATATGTCATCGGCATAGTCTAAATGACTGAGCCTTTCGAACGGTCTCCATTGAATGCCCTGTCGCTCAGCTGTACCAACACTGGCCGTCAATACGTCGTCCATCGCCAGCAGGAAGAGAATTGGCGATAGAACATCCCCTTGTCTCACACCCTGTTGCACTACGAAGGAGTCGGATAGCTGCCCATTGTGCAAAACAAAACACCTCGCGTTGTTGTGGGACTCTTTAATAATGGCAACAATTTTTGGTGGAATTCCTCTACCAAGCAACGATCTCCATATACATTCTCGGTTAACTCGATCAAAGGCCTTTTCAAAATCCACGAACATGAGGTAAAGCGGTGATTGATATTCCATCGACTGCTCGAGGACGATACGCAGGGTGTTGATATGGTCGACACACGATCGACCACTGCGGAAGCCAGCTTGATGCCTCTTGAGTGTAGACTCGATTCTATCCTTTATTCGCTCGAGTATGATTGTTGCCATTAGTTTTGGGAAAACGGACAAAAGGGTGATACCACGCCAATTGTTGCAATTCTTTAAGTCACCTTTCTTTGGCAACTTAACAATCACACCATCCTTCAGTCCCTGGGATAGCTTTCGTTTTCCCAAATGTTTTTTATCAGCGGATGTAAAATACTAGCCGCTGCTACGGGATCGGCTTTCAGGAATTCAGCTGGTATTCCGTCCAGTCCAGCTGCCTTGTTGTTTTTGAGGAGATTTATTGATGTACGAATTTCCGATTCTGACGGGGGTTCGATGTCAATACCCCTATAGGACCTGCGCATCTCGTTTAGTTGGGGCACTTCAGCACTCTGCTCAACTGAATCCTCATTTAGCAGGGCACAAAAATAGTCCTTCCATCTACGAAGCTGATCCTCAATTGATATCAAAAGTGTGCCATCCACATCCATTACAGGATGATTGGTGTTGCTTTTTTTCCCGATAACATCTTTGGCTATTTGGTACAATTCCCGGATATCTCCTCTTCTGGCAGCGCTTTCCGCATTATCTGCGAGTCCATCCAACTTCACCCTCTTGTCACGTCTCACACAGCGGTAGACCATCTTATGTGCAATGCGGTACTCTCTTCGCAAGTCAGCCTTTCGTTGAACATCAGCTTCGGCATTTATTTGGATTTTCAACGATTTGCGAAGTTCGATCTTATCCCAATTGTCTTGGGATATCCAAGAGTCTCTACGTCTCGTTCGCTTGGGTACAGTTTCGGATCCAGCCTCCATAAAAACACTTTTAATTTCACCCCACATCTCATCAATTGTTGAATTCTGGATTCCATTTAATGACGAGGCTCTGTCGTTAAGGGTGGTGACATAGTTTCGACATATGTTGGGGTCATTTAAAGCATTAGTAATGAATTTTGTGCTCCTTGCTGCATCCTGCGCTGGTTTTTGTACGGCAGCGGTTCGTAGTTTGAGAATCATCAGAACCAAATGCTGGTCGCTTCCCACATCGGCATTTCTTATACTCCGGACATCACACATAGACTTCCTCCATCGCTGCTGAATCATGATATGATCAATTTGGTTTTCGGTTTGACCATCCGGATGCACCCAGGTAATTTTGTTGCACGTCTTATGCTTAAATACAGTCCCACCTATCACAAGACGATTCGCGTTACAAAAGTCGACAAGCAAGTCACCATTTTCGTTCCGTGACCCCACGCCATTTCTTCCCATCACGCGTTCCAGTCCGTAATTGTCTGAACCGACTTGGGCATTAAGGTCTCCCATAACGACTATGATGTCGGCTCTCGGAACACTACTGTAAACCGAGTTAAGATGAGTGTAGAACGCGGTTTTGTCTTCCTCGGTCGCTTCATTTGTGGGGGCGTAGCACTGAATAATTGTGACGTTACGAATTTTTGAACGAAACCTTGCTGTCATTAATCTCGCAGAAATGGGCGCCCATGAGATCAAACTACGCCTCGCTTCTTCGTTCAACATAATTCCGACACCATGCAGTCTTTGGCCACCCTCTCTTTCATCTTCGCCGGAATACAGCATTCTCGTCTGTCCAGTGTCTGATCTGTATTCAGCTCTTCCTCTCCACTTAGTTTCGCTTATGCCCAGGATACTGATCTTTAGGCGAAGCATTTCACGCTCAACCTGCTCGTATCTACCATCGCTGTACAAGGATCGAACGTTCCATGCTCCGATTTTCGTACGTATGCGGTAGCCAAAAGTAACATTTGCGCTTCTTGAAAGACTTCTTCTATTTGTCAACAATTCATTTATTATTATGGCGTCTTGATTGACGCTCGTACATGAAGGATGCCGCACCGAAGCTGCAGAAGGATTTTCTATAAAAAGATTACCTCTTGGGGACTCATTTCCATTTGTTGTCATAATTCATGTATTTGCATATATCCTTCCACCATGGTGTTTTCCGAGATATGATTAATAACATACATAAGCTCAGATTTGACAGGCACACCCGCCTTTTGTATGGTCAAACACATAACGGCTTGAGGCCGCCCACTATGGGAAAACAGACGCCTTTTGTAGCCGCCCAATATGGGTTACAGACGCTACCTGCTGCTGCCGTAGGCCTTTTACCAAAAAAAGCTCCTCCGCCACCAGACTATCATGCCGTTGACCGCCACCTGCAGTTCATCCGCCTTGAGAGGGCTTTTAACCATCCCGAGGACAAGTTTGTGCCCTGACCAGCATAGCTGGGTTGTCTGCTTATCCCGGCATCCATTCGGTCCCCCTGCACGTTAGCGTTACCCGCCCTCTACCATCACGCGGAGGTGTGCATAGGGATTTTCCTATCATTGAGCCTAGGGCCATATGGCGTCCTAGCACTCTCAAGTACTTTTAGAGGGACGTAAACTAAGGCAATTAAAAATATACTGAACAAAAAACTGCATATAAGGTATGTATGTATTTTGTTCTGTTTGAGTTCTTATCAGTCTTTCAAACGGTAACATAAAAATGCACAATGACAAGTTATACATTCGCAAAAAAGTCAAACTAGAGATTTTGATCAGACCTGACATTGCAATGATAGAGAAGATGAAAAAGTGTTTCTCGAAATTCTCTCTTTTCGTCTATTCAGCTACTGCCTAAATAGTTTGATCCATTTTTCTAAAATTTGTATAATGTTTTCTGGCTTAAATTGGGCAAAAGACTATTTTTGATATCATGAACAAATTAGTTCCTTCTTCCACAGACTTGTAAAAGATTACAATCTATGCAAATGCAGTCTTGAACAATCTCTTATTTACATTCCTTACAAAGAAAGTGACTTCAAAACTGCATTCGCCATTCTTTTTTCCTTAAAAAGATTGCATTCTTTTTTCCAATCTTTTGTTACCATTAACTGATTGCAATCTTTCAGGACTTCATGCATTTTTCGCATTCTTTTAAAAAGTTTCGAGTTTTTTTGCATCCTTTGAATTTGTTCCTTCATTTGAAATCTTTTGAAGTCTTTTGCATTCTTTGAATTCCTTTGAATACCTTGAATTGTTGGAACTCTTTTCCAATTTTTCATTCTTTGAATGTTTTTAATTCTTTTGAACATTGTTGTTTTCTCTGAATTCATTGCATTCTTTTGCAATTTTTCCTGCATAATGCTTACGTGTACTCTTAGAAAAAAGATATGTTAAATTGCCCATAATGCCTTAGATAAAATATTTTAAGTGGATTTTATTATTAATAAGCATTTCGGACTTCCCAAGCCAATGCCAAATACTCGGTGCCGATGAAAAAACAAAAACATTAACGTGTTGTTTTCAATCATGAAGGGCCAAAAGAAAAAGAATGCAATAAATTCAAAGAATTGAAAAAAACTTCAATAGAATTAAAAATTCAATGAATTCACAAGACCACAAAAGAATTAAAAAATTCAAAGAATTAAAAAGAATGCAAAAGACTTCAATACAATTCAAAGAATGCAAAAGACTTCAATGTAATGCAAAAAGTTCAAGGGATGCCAGCGAATTCAAACGGCTTCAAAATAATGCAAAGAATGAATGAAGTCCCAAGAGATTGCAATAAGTACAAAAACTTTCCCACTGATTAACCATTTTTCTAAGTTTAAAGACGTTTGTATGGTGGTTTTCAGAAAGTCGAGCACTCCTAAGTTATAATTAGCCCCGGTCATAATTTATTTTTGGCACATATTTTAAGAGTGATATCATTCAAAGAAAGTGTGAAACAAATTTATCTGTCAGTATTGTGGTACTGTATTTGAAGCGTGTTATAACACTTTTTTAGTTGATTATTATAAATTTGTATTCCTTTTTACGGGACAAATTAAAATTTCCTTGGAAATTATTCTTATCCGTCAAATTGAAGCATCGAGATTAAAAACTAAATAACTTCACTTTTTGACGAATTATGTTTTTTGATGTTAAAATAACAAACCGCAAGGCTTTGTGTACTTGAAACACAGATTTTTTACTCTAAATTAGAAGGTACCGAATCTTTGGAAATTTGAATCCAAACGGTGCTCCAGCTTACAAGATAT
Source organism: Dasysyrphus tricinctus (assembly GCA_963921185.1). Taxonomy (NCBI): domain Eukaryota; kingdom Metazoa; phylum Arthropoda; class Insecta; order Diptera; family Syrphidae; genus Dasysyrphus; species Dasysyrphus tricinctus. The sequence goes on along the minus strand of OY992531.1, from coordinate 64,528,698 downwards.
TATATTAAATAGAAAACCAAAAGTTGGTGCTATGGTTTGTAGGTGAATGATGAAGAAAACGAAGGCTAGATTTATTTTCACCAAAAATTAAGGAATAAAAACCAGGCAACTACAAAAACAAAATTATTTATTTATTTTTTAGTGAAAAATTCATTTTTAACTCATTGAATGTGGTTTCTATTGTCTTTTGAAGAAAAATTGAACTTTTGAGAACATTTTGCTGTTTGATTTTTAAAACAATTTTTTTGTATTTATCTCGAAATTTAAAAATATGGAGTTATCTGGTTTTTGCACCGGATGCTTCAATTGAAAAGTGAGGTTACATTAAAAGTCTAAACGTCAGTATCATGCAAATATGTAAAGTGTAAATATTGAATTTGAACTTAAATATAATATTTATTTTGCTATGATATTTAATTTCTGGTCAAAGGGCACGGTAGTGCCCAGCCAAGTTTGCGGCACTACACCCTTTTTACAGGAACAAACTCAGGCGATTTTCAACTCCCCTCTATAACTTCAGTACCAATAAAGTCAGAAACTTCAAATTCGGAGTATTTGCTAAACTGATCAAACACAGGTGGCTCACCCCAAATTTCAACTCCTTAGCATTAGTAGTTCCCAAGATATAGGACTTCAAAAATCGCAAAAACCGTAACCGACTGACTCACTGACTCACTGACTGACTGACTCACTGACAGATCATCAAAATTATGGAGCACTTCCCGACATCGGGAAGTAGGCCTTGTGGAGCATACAAAGGAAAAAATTGAAAATCTGCTATTTTGTATTCAGGGGACGTGGCATCCACCCACTTTCTTAACAATTCTTATAAATTATATGGAGCACTTCCGATTGTTGTAGAACGATGAAAATTGCCATCTACCCACTTTATCAGCAGTGCTCTTATTTATATGGAGCACTTTCGGTCGTCGTAGAGCTATGAAACTTTGTAGAGCGGTAGGGCTTGATTTTCACCTGGCAAAATACATCTTCGCAAGAACATAAATGTTAAAAAAGAGCCAAGTTCTTTAATGTAGGTACAAGTTTTAGATTCATGAAGTTTAATATCAAATATCTTTAGAAGAGTAATATCGAAACAACTCCAAATTATGACCGAAATTTGGTATTTAATGATTACTGATTAAAATTTTGTGGATTTAACTAGAAAGTTTTCTCTAAATTTCTTACTTAATCACAAATCTAAAATGTATGAAAACTTGACCAGTAAACACCTAAAATCAAAATTGTATGCCCTAGAGTAAAGTTTTTGAGCAAACAAATGTTATCTAAGGTGATAAATCGATGCCTCTTAGGCCATTTTCTTTTCCGTACAAAGGAGAATTGCACCCACAAAACTCCAAGACCAATAATGACGTCATGTATATCGTTGGAAAGGTATATTTTTTGTGAGAGTTCATTTCAAATATCTATGTGAAAAAAGTTATTCGCTGGTCAAAATTGTGTTTCAGCGCATTTTGGTGTGAAAAAAACGACCCTTGACTAGCGAATAACTCTTTTCGCATAGAGATTTGAAATAAACTTTAAAGTAACTATTGTAGTTTATAAAAATACCTTTCCAACGATATATATCACGTCATTATTGGTCTTGGAGTTTTGTGGGTCCAATTCTCCTTTGTATGGAAAAGAGAATGGCCTAAGAGGCACCCATTTATCACCTAAGACAACATTTTTTTAGTCAAAAACTTAATTTTAGGGCAAAGAATTTTGATTTTAGGGGTTTCTGAATTTATAAAAGATTTTGGGAAATAACAGACACCCTAATATACATTTATATGACTTTTATTGAAAAAATTGAAATTGCCTTCGTTCACTAATTATTTAATAACTTCTACATTTATAGTCCGATTGTTTTTCATTTAAATCCTAACAATTGTTTTAAATATTTTTTTTCTATCCATATGGAGCAACCAAAAACTAAAAAATTTTCAAAAATACTCGTTTTTCAAACTTTGAATGCCTGTAACTTATAAAATTTCAGTCCGACTTATACAAGCAGTATATCGTCGGGCGGAGACAGGTGAGATCATTCAGAAAATACACATTTTATGTAAATAAGCTAAGCCGATAGCGATATTTATGGCAATATCTGAAAAAATAGCTGAGGAAATAATCTCGAAAACGCCTTCTTTGGAAAAAAAAAATAATTTTGATTTTCGTGTTCAAATGAACTAAAATTAGTCTAGAAAATATATCTTTTCTAAGGACCCATACCATGACCCAAAATTTTGAAAACTAGTGTTATCTACCTCAAATTAATTAAAGATAAATGAAAATCTTATTAAAATAAGTTTTGTATATTTTTTCGTGTTCGATTTAATATTAATTAAGAAATAAAAGATAATTTAGTACTTTACTTAGGTAAACAAATTGTTTTCAGTTTTTTCAATTCTTTGAAAACCATTTACAAAAACAAATTAATTTAAAAATATTTTTAAAGTATGTAATAGAACTTTGTTGTTTATTTGAAATATTTTTCTTCATTTTAAGAATCTATTTTACAACATTGGACGGGGGAGATAAATGCCCAATTTTTGTAGTCAGAAACAAAGGTGATTAACAAGCTATACGTCTTATAATGTTAACCATTTTTGCATAGAAGTTCTCTAATTCAAAATATTTGTTTCGTCATTTTAAATTTCTTCATAGTAATAATTTTATACAATTTTAAGAAATATTGGAGAGTGATAGAAATATCACTAACCACTATATACCTACATCATTCACAATACCCACCAATCGATTACAGTCACAACAATACCAAACCACCATTTTTTTGAATCAAAATTAAAAAAGGTAGATACGCAAATACAAAATTCCCATCAGATAACAAAATCCTCTCTCTTACTAGAACTTATAACATTTTGTATATCAATATTTAACAAAATCCATTGGCTTATAAAGTTTTCTCATAAATTTTCCAATTTTTAAGAATAAGCATATTCTGCAATTATTATTGGACTGGGAACGCAGTTCTAAGCCTAAACGATAAATTTATTACTAGAATACGTAAAACCCTTTTAGGCTTTAGCCACAATATAAGCAAACAGAACAGAAAAACAAGGACCAATCCATTCATACTTTGCACACAGATTTCATAGACGTTCTTTTTTGTTCAAATACATTTACTAATCCTTTTCGCTAAGCTTTTATGTACGCTTCCGGCCGTCGGCGTCGTCATCGCGGTGGCTATCGGGCGCACCTACATAGACACCAATGGAACAATTAAAGTTCTTTTAGTGTTCGTCCTCAGGCCTATAGTGTCCCTCTATATTGTTACCTTGTATCTATATCTCCGTTTTACAGAGACGCAGATATAACCAGGACTTGCAAACAGAATAACTGTAATATGAATAGAAAACATTATGTTAATCCCTTCACAGAGTTCCCCATTTTGCTCTTCGAGCACAAAGTTCACCTCTAACTCGGATTAATTTATTTAATTTAACAGACGAATTTATAATTGTCACACAGCACAGTAGTCAGTGTAATGAATGTTTTGTGTGGAAAAAGAGTTTGCGAGTATTTTGCGGGTTACGTTAAGTAGGACTTGGAGAACTCGAAATATGGTGGCGGCGGCGGAGAAATGGAGAAAATTTGCATTCGAGTCAAGTGGATTCGTACCGCCTAGCCACGAATTAATTTCATATTTTTAACCAAACTCCCTACTCACGGTCATTAATTAATAAATTACCATTTGTGGTTGGAATATTTGGAAAATGAGTATTTCGTTGAGAATTACCAATACAATTTTGGATGCCACATGAACATTTATACGCTCATTAACTATACTTGAGTTTATTTAATAAGTTTCAGAAGCACAGGTGGTGTACTAGTCTGGAACGAATATAAGCACATTAAAGTTTACCATAAGGATAACACTAAGTGGCCAATGTGCATCAGCTATAGGACATAGTATTGGTGCGGGGCTATTGAACAATAATTTCGCTTCGCTTGTTGCATAAACCCTGTATCAGCGAATCATTGATTTATGGGCCAATTGCGGATAGCGGTACTGTAACTATTCGCCCTCCCAGGACATAATTTCCTGCAATTGACTATGCTGGAAGAGCCAGTTTATTGTAGCTCTAGCTATGCAGAGTGCATTTATAGCGGAGTAGAGTTAATTTATGAGTGTAAAGTGTCGGTGAGAGGCATGGAGCACTATCAAACAATAATTGCACAAATTAAAAATTATTAAATTTATTTTTATGAATTTTCAATTTTTGTTGAAGTGGTAGGTAATTTATTTATTTTTTTTAACATCTAGGTTTAGTTGAATAAATATTGATTTAAAGTGCTGATGATTGGGTATAAATTATTGTCTTTTATTTATTTATACATCGAATGATTAGATTTATTATTTTTATTTTATAAGACAAAACTAACAGATTATAATTTGTGCATTTATTTGCCATTCAGGTGGGTTATAAGAAGACTAATGTGAATTTTTGTCCTTTGCACTTATAACCTTGGGTCAGTATTTTTGTGCCGGATAGCAGCTCAGAACTTTGCTTGGATATTGTGCAGAAAGCCCTTTGGTTCCAGATGATGATTTGTATAATCCAAGAAAGTAAATTTCATGTACCTAATCTCTGAAGCTTTATTTTCACAAAAATTATAGGTAAGCCTTGGTATGCAGCTACCTATACCGACATAACACTTTGTCATCGTGATTTTCTGGGCTAATAGAACAAATAAAAACATCGAAATATCGTAGAGTAGCGCGAAATCACTTCGCAATTGGAAATCATCTTCTTATTTTTTTTTATATAAACATCACCCTCAGCGCTTATAGAAGAACATCATCAGGCTAAAGTAAAGTATTTGTTTTTTAAGAAATGTTTTAACGTTAAACGTTCGACATCCATTCTAAGATTATCAACCAAAAATGAGAATATACAACAAAATATAAATAAATAAAAAAAGTATATTTCCATCATCAGCAAGAAAGCTATATCTATAACTATAGGTACAGCAGCGGCACAATGTGAAATCAGTTACGGTAGAACTCGAATCTGAAATCTCACACCTAACACCACACCTTTAATTCGTAAATCACGACATTGAAAAGAAAACGCGCGGTGGTGCCAGTAAATACCTGGTTTATTACATTCATCACACAAATACATACATAAATAAATTCGTGAATAAACACACAAATGCATCTACATCAACGCATGACTTCATAAAAAATCTTACTGACTTCGGAGTTTGGATAACATATTGAAGTTAGTTCTTTAAGTTCAAACACTAGAGCACTTTGTACGTCATCTTTTTGTTGGTGACACTGATGATGCATCAAGTCATTAGAGACAACATTTCCAAGACGTTCTGACGTTTGTGAACCTGGAACAGTAGCTAGCAACGAATGAACGTGTCAAAATTAGCACATTTTCATTGAGCTTATTTTTTTAAAATTAACAACGACGACGCAGCGGAGCAATAGCCAGTCCCAGTGTAGCATCGAGGCGCAGTAATAAAATGTATGAGGTTTTGAATATTGAAGGGGATTTATTAGTATTTCCTTTCTGTCTTAATAAAGTTATAAATAACTAAAAAAAAATCAATATGATTCATTTCTTACATTACACAAATTAAAAGGTTTAATTTTTGTTTCAAATTTTGTGAAATCATCACAAATTCCCAGAAATAATTTTATTATTGACATCTGCAACAGCTAAAATAAGGATATAAATATTAATTTAAAAGTCTGAATTAGAAGTTATGATTTTTAGGCTATTGAATTTACCTGATAACGAGGGGTATAACGCGGAAACTGAGCTGGATTTGAACGTTTTTGCATTTAAAACTTTTTGTTCAAAATTTAAAATCCTAACGAAATGGATGGTCATAAAAATTTTGTAAAAGAAATTTTCAGAAAAAAGTTTGCAAAACCCAACCAAAAAAGCCATTGAAAAGTCGAAGATTTCTAATTTTCTTAGTAATTTTTTTAGTATACAGAAACAGTTTAACAAAATCGTAGGAGCAATTCTTAACGGAAAAAATACTTTCTTCAACGGTTTTTTTAAAATTTGCTTGGAAGCTACAATTATCTTTTTTATAAATGTAAAATGTTCTTTGAAGTGTTAAAAAACTCTTAAATACTGTACTTCAAAATAGTCTACCATGTTGTTTTCGAAATATTTGATTTAGGTACTTTCACTTCGAAAAAATTCCGACAAAACTGAATTTTGGTGGAGATCTTTGTTTTGACGTCTTAAGCGTTTCCTACAAAGTTCCGTAAATTTGGACCAGGCCGAGATTTTTTACGGGGGGGGGGGGGGGGGGGTTAAAGGGGGTAAAATTAATTTTTTTTTCTTAATTTCTCGATAACATCATTTTTTGAAAAAATGTGAAAATATCAATTGTAGCTTACCCTGGAGGCCACACACGCCAGTACTGGCTAGCCAGTTGGCTACACAGACTACCTGTCAAATTCCTATTCGTATATGTGCTGTGATGTAGCCGGCATGCCACACTGGCCAGCGCCAGCGTTCGGATCTTACCCCAAATGGAGTAAATCTACTCCGATTTTAAGGAAAGTAATTTAACTACTACGATTTACCACCTTTTCAATATTGAAGATGTTACCACTTCATTCTCACCCTGATTATAGAATCCGACGAATGAGCTGCGGAGGGAGTCAGGTTCAATTTTGAAATTTGGCTCAGTGTAAAAATATCAAAACTCAGTCTGATTCGCTCCGCACCCAAATCGCCGGATTCTGTAATCGGGATTTCTGTCTTCTATGTGGTGTGGAGTGGCATTTTAAATACTCTGTGCTCACTTAACAAGCCTGACATGTTGCAAACTGTCATTAGCCGTAGTACTTAGTGCATTTTTATCTTCGCTTCAAAAAGTAGCTTGTAAGATGCAACAACAATACGGAACTATACCCGATTTTTGTTGTATTTAATATGCTACTTCTCTTTATGTTGAGTTAAAAATGCACTAAAAACACACGCACTAACGCCATGCAACATCGCTAGCATAAAACAACAAAAGCCAAAGTTTCGATGTCATTACTAATGTTTCGCGTTCGTTTTGGAGAGCCTTAACTTATTTTTATCACAAAATGCTATTTATCGTAAAAACTCTCGTTTTATTTTTCATGTGCAGCGATACAAAATACAACGACAGATACACAATGGTAACCAACAACAAAAAACTGTCGTCGGCGAACGTTTCGCGTCGGTTTTGGGAAAGCCCTGAATTTCCTTAACAAATAGCAATATATCACTCTCTCGTTCATTTACAAACGTCAAAATCAGCACTATGGCGAATTTATCATATCGAAATTAGCTGTGGAATTGTTTTTTTCTTTGCTTTGCACTTTGGAATTTGACACTTCCGCCTCAAAGGAAGCTGTCAGTCTTGAAATTGACAGATTCGTAAAATTCCCTATCAATTCATTCGCCATTTTTTTGGCTTTCTTGGTGAACGGAACGGCTTATCAAATTTATAAAACTTTGAGTTCTTAGGGAATGGGCATGGACTCCCGATATTTAATAATATTTTAATATTTTGTGAAAGAAAATGTGAGTAAACCTAAGTTTTAGTCCTATTTTTCCAAATATGCTACGAAATAGTACTGCCGAGCCCTGTTATTGGTTGCTCTACTGGCTTTCCAACTGGCTACTAAAAAGGCAAGCCAGTTGACGAGCCAGTTGCTCAGGTTTGTATGTGTTAGTAAAAAAATGTGAGTGTACTGCGACTGGCTAGCCAGTACTGGCTCGTGTGGCCTCAAGGTTACGTAATTCTACTCAAAAAAGATTAGTATACTTTTTTTGATACAATCAATAGATTCTGAGAAAATCGTGCAAGAATGTCATGGTGGAGAAAATTTTGTCAAAAAATTTATTAAATTTTCATTAATCGATTGGCAATTTTTTTGTATGATTTGTGATAGGCTACATCTCCTCATTATAAAACCAAGTTTTTTGTGGTGCCCGGGGTAAGGGGAAGGCATCCTAATATAATCTAAAGAATAGGATACGAAAAGCCACATCCTCTCACTTAGAATCTTAGATCCATTGCGCTTCCCAGGATAATGGTACTAGGTACGTGTGAGGAGGGAAAGAGTTTGGGATTGAGTAGAATTTAAGGAATGGGATTTTTTCTAGAACTTTTGAGTGAATATCAGGATGTTCTTTAGTGGCAGGTTAGAGATTTTGCCCATTTCGTCGAAAAAGTATACCCCGAAGGCTTTTTTTCTACAGTTCTGGTTCGATTGGGAAATTCACAAAGAAAATAGGATGAACCATCCTCTGCGTTTTCATCTTGACTTCCTCTACTACATAAGTTCGATGGGCTGATACCCATTCTGCTCATGTAGGTTCCCATTGAGCATTAAGTTGTTGCCCGGTAGGACTCCAACTAGGATCAATACTTGAGATCAGTTTATTTTCTTTGAAACATTTGGATGTAAATAACTATCTTGAAGCCCAACAAGAAGTGTCCAGTGGTGACCATCTGACGTCTGCGTCAGAATTCGTCTACTTCTTTCCTGCTTCAATAAGTAATAAGGATTTGATTTGACTAGAATCAAGAAATTATATCCTATTATTATTATCTTTTGAGTTTTTCCTAAGACCAGACAGCTCTTAACACCATTTTTCGTCAACAAAAATTTCCCTTTGGAAATGGGACAAGAACTATCAAAAGTGTTATTTATGGCTAACGTTAGTTTATTAACATGATTTTCAATCTCCGAGCAGATTGTTATTTGCGTGTTTTTTGTTTCCGTTGATCCCCATTGTAGATGATGAGTATTTGCGTCACAACCAACCTGGATATCCCCCCCATTCTCACATGTTGTTGTCACAAGGTCGGCTCTTGCATATACATATAGACGGATGCAGCTATCATGGAAAGATAAAAAAAACAGATTTATAATTGTTTTCACCACCAGTTAGATAAATAGTTACCTTCTGTAGGCCCTTTACTAGAATATAGGATATCATCATCATCATCAAGTCCTGTAACCCCGGTTGGGGCATAGGGCGCCAACAAATCGTTTCCATCCTTCACGGTCTGCAGATAGATATTTTAACTGTGGCCACGTCTTTCTCTGGGAGTCTGCTTCTGCTAGAACTGTTGATTTCCATGTTGTTCTTGGTCTTCCAACCCGCCGTGCACCCTGAGGATTCCATTCAAATAACTGCTTTGCAATTTCATCGTTTAGTTTCCTCAGCGTGTGACCAATCCATGGCCATTTACGCTTTCTTATGTCAACGTCCAGCCGCTCTTGACTTGTCCTGCGCCACAAGTCCTCGTTTGATATAATTTGTGGCCAGCGAATTTTTAGAATATGGCGTAGACAACGATTCACAAAAGCCTGCAATTTCTTTGAGATGGTAGTCGTGACTTTCCAGGTTTCGCAAGCATATAACAGCACGGATTTGACATTGGATTCGAAGAATCTCAACTTTTTGCGCAAGGAGATTTGACATGATTTCCAAATTTGGGAGAGAGAACCGAAGGCTGCGCGAGCTTTATTTATTCTACTTTGAACGTCCAGATCAGTACCACCATTTGCTGAAACAATACTTCCAAGGTAGTTAAATTGTTCAACCTCTTCAACTGGCGTCTCCTGTATTAAAATACGCTGATGTGTGGAGCGGCCTGTGAGCATTATTTTTGTCTTTTTGCTATTTATTTTAAGACCACTCGCCTCTCCTTTTACCTTCAGAGCTTGACACATCCCGTTCAGCCCGCTGATGTTATTTGCCAAGAGACATATATCATCGGCATAGTCTAAGTGGCTAAGCCTTTCAAACGATCTCCATTGAATGCCCTGCCTCTCTGCTGTTCCAACGCTGGCCGTCAAAACATCGTCAATCGCCAGTAGAAAGAGAATTGGCGATAGAACATCTCCCTGCCTCACACCCTGCCGCACTTCGAAAGAGTCGGATAGCTGCCCATTGTGTAAAACAAAGCATCTTGCGTTGTTATAGGACTCTCTTATAATGGCAACAATTTTTGGGGGAATTCCTCTACCAAGAAGTGATCTCCATATACATTCGCGGTTGACTCGGTCAAAGGCCTTCTCAAAATCCACGAACATGAGGTAAAGCGGTGATTGAAACTCCGCAGACTGCTCAAGAACGATACGCAGAGTGTTGATATGGTCGACACAAGACCGCCCACTGCGGAAACCAGCTTGATGCCTCTTGAGTGTAGACTCGATTCTAACCTTTATCCGCTCCAGAATGATGGTTGCCATTAATTTTGGAAAAACGGACAAAACTGTAATACCTCGCCAATTGTTGCAATTCTTAAGATCACCTTTCTTTGGCAACTTTACAATTACACCATCCTTCCAGTCGCTGGGATAGATTTCATTTTCCCACACAGCTTGTATCAACGGGTGTAGAATATTAGCGGTTCTGACAGGGTCAGCTTTCAGGAACTCGGCTGGTATACCGTCAAGTCCAGCTGCTTTGTTATTTTTGAGAAGTTTTATCGAAGATTGAATTTCCAGTACTGTAGGGGGTTCAATGTCAATACCCCTATATGATCTACGCATCTCGTTAAGCTGGGGCACTTCAGCACTCTGCTCAACAGAATCCTCATTAAGCAAGGCACAAAATTGATCCTTCCACCTGCGCAGCTGATCCTCGATTGATACTAAAAGTGTACCATCCACATCCATTACAGGATGATTGGTGTTGGTTTTCTTCCCGACAACTTCCTTGGATATTTGGTACAATTCCCTCATATCTCCTCTTCTTGCAGCGTTTTCCGCATTTCCGCAAAATATAGGATATAATCCTTAGATATTACCTTAAGTCCGCAGATGTTGCCACTGTTGATCCAGTGGTCCTAAATAAGGGCAATATCTATAGTATATTTTGACAATAATGAGGTTAAGGTATAACCGAGGCCAACTTAATGTGCTGATGGACGTTTTACTGTAGCACCTTCATCATTATTTTTGTATTTATGATTGTGTTATGTAGTTTGGTAGTACCTCGTGGCATAATAGTTAGTGCATTGCACTGTCATTCCAAAGGTCTGGGCTCGGTTCCACCTAAAAACAAAAATGTTCTTTCTGTGGTACTGCCTCTTGCAAGGAACTACCAATTCTCCAAGAATATTTTTTTTTCATGAAAAGTGCTTCTCATCTAACCGTTCAGACTCGGCAAAAAAATGTAGGTCCTCTCCATTCCTGTCAACAACACGCACACAGGAATAGTTGGGAGTTTTAACTTGTAAGTCACTAAGACCTGGTTCTCCTCGAATTATTGCGCCACCAAATTTATTTTATTTATCTAGGTAGGCTGCCGTCAACGGGTGCACCTTGACCTAATTAATGGCCTGAAAAAAAGCAATTCCATTGTCTCATGGTTCAACATGACAATGACTTCTTGGCCTGTTTTTGAGGGCTATTCAATTTCCTGTACCTTCTAGTCGCCATATGGGAAGTTCGAGTTTTGACCCCGCAGAAGGTTCTCTAGGAGTTCTTTAGCGATGAGTGGGCCCTAAACCTACCTTAGGTACTTTAACTCCACCTGAGCTTGAGGGTCGAACGTAAGCTCTTCCACCACATCAAAGTGAAAACCATGGGAGGGAAGGCACCAGTTACAGCTATCATTGGAACTCAGCATTAAGAAATGTTTTTCTTCAATTTTGAGGCTTTTAGAAAGAAAGAAATCATTTATTAATTCGATGAACAGATAAAGTTTCTTAAGACTCTTGTAAAAAGAAAAAAGAACCCCTACCTTCCACATACATAAAATGATTTTTAATATTACAATGATCATTGGTACCTAAGGTGGTTCAATCAATATAATTTGAAATGCCTTTATGTGAAAGGCTTAGCCATTTTGATTTTTTTATTAAAATATTAGTCTTGAGATTTATTTTTCCATTGAAATAATAAATGATTTTGCTTTCTTAATGCCTCAAAATTGAAGAGCAACATTTTCAATGTTGATTTTCAATAAAATCTATGACTGGCACTAAAGGACTCTTAATATTATTTCGTGTCCAACAGTTGACCTCTTCCGAGTCGGGTTTCCTCTGTATTAATTCTATTAACTCATCGCTTAATATCCCATTGACTTACTCGTACAAAATAAAAATAAAAACGATTGCTGGTTTGCGGCAACATGGCAGCTTCTTCTTCTCATGTGGTACCTATCACTTGTTCGATAAAAGAGGAGTAATAAACCTTAAGATTCATTTTTACGATCTGTTTATTTGTGAAAAAACGATTTTCAATTGCACTCGCTACAGGTACACGTTAAAAGGATCTCGCATCTCGGCAAGGTGCGCATCAGAAAACATCTTACAGATATTCGCTTAGATGTGAAGAACATGTGAGCTACTGTTCAAACAGTGAACTTGCACCGTAGTCATAAAAACTTCATGACCCCCCAGATGCAGGGCGCGATTTTGATGTAACTTGTTTTTTCTTAACGTTTGTTCTAGAAAAAAATCTTTCCAAGTTCTACCTGTCTTTTCTCACTAGTTTGTGATTGAAAAAAAAATATTATGAAAATCCTTTCGAATTCTCAGCAACTTTTCTGACTGAATATAACATGGAATTCGTTGTTTGACGCGCGTGGGATCAAACAGTATTCTAGATGTGTTCGTAGAAAATTGTTCATCTACTGTCTATAGTGAGTGCAAGAGCGCTCTAAAAAGATGTGACTTAACTCTTTTTCGCTGTCAATATTTATTTTTTTTTTTTCTTTTCGGTAAGAGCAAATGTTTGACTAAGACAAACCCGTCAGTCAGGCAGAAGTTAGTCAACGGAGGTCATATACAGATACATTTCCGTTGGATTGTATCATTTTTGTTGTTGAATATTTTCTGTAGGTATATTTGAGTTAAAGAGTCAAAATCAAGTATCGCAAGTACGTGTTAAAATTCATATTTTCTTATTATTTTGTTGTTGTCTGTCCAAGTTTTTCGTCTCCCATCTCCATCCTATATTGTATCCAAGTGGAATATTATTATAAAGAAGATACTTTTATGGCGGGAGAATATGAAATCAGATACAGTTTAAAATTATTCTTTAACGGTTCGGTTGTTATTGAATGAATTTTTACATTTAAATTGTTAACTATTTATAATATTTACCTTGTTATGAAAAATCAATTTTATTATAGGTCCAAAAGATTGTGATCTGCCGAAGGCTGCTTTAACTGCGCTTCATGGTGTAAATAATTTTGGCCAAGTGCAAAATTCACAAAATTCTGACTCGAATGGTGGATCAGGTGGAAGATTACATGTGTCTGGAGCGTTGTGCGAGCCGCATAGCATGCATCAAGATCAGGTTAGTCGTGAATCCCTATAATAATGATTGTTTTTATTGGACCAGAAACCTCGAGAAAAATCTCTTGAAAAAAATATGAGGCTTTTTGGTATTAGAGACAGTAAAATACGTAGTTGAATTTGACCCATTTGTAAACTTGTGAATTCTTCAGTCATGTGCTCAAATCCCCTTGGATGGAAACATAAGCTAAACATTTTTATATTTTTTTTATCCTCCTCTCGAGAAATATTTTGGGTATTTCGTGATTTTTTTTACACAAAAAATTATCTTTGTCATCAATTTTGAAAAGAATGTCGGATTTCGACGATACCAATCCGCACGAGATACTCCTGTTCCCAGCAGTAATGTATCCCGAGAAATTCTTTGCATGCTATTAGTTAAGTTTAGCATTGTATACGCGATATAGATTCTTTGGCGCCTCAACTTGTGTGATGATAGTTAATTTTTAAGAGTAAGATCGTTCTAAGACTATTAGGGTAAGTGTGGAAGGAAATTTTTGGAGAGGGCTAGTCAATATTTCCACTCAAAACCTGTTAGATGAAGACAATGCCAGCCGCTCGATATCTCTGTGCAAGGGATTGCATATCAATGGGAATTAGATGTTCTATATTGGACTTGTTGAATTATTGATTCAAAATAGCTTTTTATGGCCTTTACTCCTACAAATTTGGCGTTTCGTCCGGCTTAATCACTTGGGCTCATCAGTGACATACTGAGGGCTTTGTCATACGCAATTTGTATTGATGAGTTCACTTCAATTTAGAGTGGTTTTTTGCTAAAAAAAAATACATGTATGTAAGTTGAACTGAACTCAATACAAATTGCGTATGACAAAGCCCTCACTATGTCACTGATGAGTCCAAGTGAGTAAGCCGGACAAAACGCCAATTTGTAGACCTTAAAAAGCTATTTTAAAAATGTAATTTTATTGCGGAAAAAAATCCAAGTGTAGGTTTACATATTTAATGCAATTATCTTTATTTAACCTCGTGGCATGATGCCGAAGCTGTGGATTCGATTCCCAGCCGTGCCACCTAAAATCGGAAATTTTTTATCCGATGTACTGTCTCTTGTGAGGAACTGACAAATCCTCCAAGATTATATACTTATATCGTGATCTTAACTTTGGAGCTGTCACTAATATCAAAGAAGACATGCTGTCAGTTGATCGTCAAAGTCAATGGACTAGATCAAATGGACAAGTTTCACCAGGGATGGTACCTGAAACTGAAACCTCAAATTGTAGTAGATTTATAAGAAATTGAGATCTAGAAGCCGTCAGTCCAACGAATATTATTTATTACAAAATTTTAGCTTACAATATTTCAGGATTAAATAACAAAATATTATTTGTAGATTTTTTCAATTATGTAAAAAATTTTGATATATTTTTCTTGTTCGAAACCCATATTACAAAAGAAAATTCAACTAAATTTAAAAACTATTTTCCAAACTTCAAACTTATTTGGGGTGAAGCAATTAAATCATCTGTTAAGGGACGTGCAAGTGGAGGAAGTTTGTTTGGAATTCAAAAATCACTACTAAATACTTATGATTTCGATGAATGTGAGAGATCTACAATAGTAAAATGTTTAAAACATAATAATATGTACATTGTCCCATATTACGTTAATTGTAACAAGTGGTCCAATGATTTTGAAAAGTTACATAGCATAATGCAATGTTTAGCAAACAAAAGCGTTTTATTGATTGGTGACTGGAATGCAAGATTCAGCAACTCACAAATCACACTAGTTCAAAATATTTCAAACCCGGCGATCCCTATCAACAACAGGACATCAAAAGACATATTTGGCAACAAAAATGGCTCTGATATGCTTGAGTTATTACAAATGTACGATTGCTGGATTCTTAATGGTTGTACCGAAGGAGATATTGAAGGACATTACACCTTTGTTGGAGGGCAAGGAAAATCCGTTATAGATATTTGTGCTGTAAATAATGAATAGATGAAGGTACAGCTTCCTATCAACAAATTTTGAACACCTTGCTTTCAACAAATGAGATGAGAACCGAGTCTGCAGAAGCACTATCCAATCAACTTACAGAGTATATAAGAAGCTCAACATCAAACAAAAATATAAGCTGCTTTTCATCATTCAAACAAAAATGGTTCGATCATGACTGTATGAAAGCACGAAACAAATCTTTTGCACTTTTGCGAGTCATGCGAGCTTCATCTAATTATGATTTCAAAAATTGGTACCATGAAGCAAATTTACAATACAAAACCCTTTGCTTTGCAAACAAATCAGAGTATGATAATAAACAAGCGTTAACTCTAGGTCAAACTAAAAGCTCTAAGGAATTCTGGAAGATAGCTAGAGAAATTAACGAAGTAAACTATAAAATAGGTACAGGAATAACTTCCGAAAACCTCGCTGCTCATTTTAAACTTCTACTTCTCAATAATACCGACCTCATGTTCTCCTACGCAGAACCTTCAATCATGGATGAATCTTTGGACTCAGATATATCAGTAGCGGAAATAGAAGCTGTTATAACAAAAGCCAAAAATGGAAAGGCACCAGGTGAAGATGGGATTCCATATGAATTCTTTAAAAATGCATCCTCCACACTTATAAACCAACTCAAAACACTTTATAACACAATTTTTTCAAATGCCGATATACCTTCTTCATTCAAAAAATCTGTTATCTTCCCTATACACAAAAAAGGTGCTATGGACATTGCTGAAAATTACCGAGGTATTTCATTTATGAATGTCTGAGCTAAAATATTTTGTGGCATACTTGTTGGGAGACTGGAAAAATGGGTGGAAGCAAACAATATCTTAACGGAACTCCAATCTGGTTTTAGAAAAAACTATTCAACAGTTGACCAAATATTTACACTTTCATCAACCATTAAAGCGTTTCAAGCTAGGAATAAGAAAGTCTTTTCGTTTTTTGTGGACTTCAAATCAGCGTTTGACTTAGTAAATAGAAATGCTCTCTTTTATAAGCTCTCACAGATGGGTCTATCTACAAAGTTTATAAAAGTTGTAAAAGAAATGTACTGTGATACTAAAGCTGCTGTTTGGGATGGCACCACATTTTCGGAATGGTTTGGAACGAGTACTGGAGTTAAACAAGGCTATCTTCTCAGTGCATTGTTGTTTTCATTATTTATCAACGATATAGTGGACGATTTACCAGGAGGAATAAGAATTGCAATTTCTGTTATCAATGTTTTACTGTATGCCGATGATCTCGTTTTACTCTCTGAATCACCAGAAAACTTGCAATCGATGGTTAATCGGTTAGCAATCTACTGCAAGAGGTGGGGACTAATAATTAACACTGACAAATCTAAAATTATGGTTTTCTCGAGATCTTCACTTGGACAAGGTCGAAACAGATGGTACTATAATGAGAATCTTTTGGAAATTGCGAAAGAGATAAAATATTTAGGAGTAAAATTGAACTCAACTCTAGATTTTACAAAACATCTAATCGAGAAAGCCAACACTTCTCAAAGCTTAATAAATATGTCTTGGAAAAACGTTTTTTCAAACAAACAAATAATACTTTCCACAAAATATAAAATATTTGATGCAGTAGTGAAATCAACTCTCTGTTACGCTTCACAAGTTTGGGGAGCATATGAATACGAAGCAATTGAAAAATTCCATAGGAACTTTTTAAAAAAAACTATTTAATTTGCCTCAGAATACACCAAGTTATGCAATCTACATTGAAACAGGGCTACCAAAACTCCTAACAAGTACTCTCAAATCACAAGCTGATTTTATAATAAAAACATAAGCTCACCAGCACTCCAGGTTGACGAAGAAACTGTTGTTGTATGAACTAAGGAACAAAGATTGGTGGTTTGCAAGATGGCAAAGTATTGGAAATGTCTGCGGAGAGGAGCTACTAATTGATTTTAGTAATTTAAGCAATTTGAAGGAACAACTTTACCAAATAATCCGGAAAAATGAGGACTTTATACGAAATACATTTATTCAAAAAGCTCGTGAATCTGAGAGTAGACTTTTATACTGTCAGCTTAATTTCGATCTTGGTGGTAGAAACTACTTCCATGATTCGTTAAGCTACACTCAAATCTCGTTGATATTCAAGGCAAGATGCGATCTACTCGGCTTAAATGGCACCCCTTACAATGGCAGCTTTAATCAATTTTGTTCGTTGTGTAACTCAAGATCAAAAGAAGACTGTTTTCACATCTTTAGTATATGCCAAATATTAAAACAACAAAGACTTGCTTTTTTTGGAAAAGAAACATTAACAGTGCAAAATACAATATTTATTTTAAACGAATGCGACTGGAAAAAGTTAAGTGAATATTTGAAAGCCATCCTAAAGTATAGAAGGTTATTAGTTACAGAATATGTTTGATTCTTAAGTTTGTTTATTAAAATTTTTGCAAATGTAATCAAAAGATTAATTTATTTGAAAACTATATTAAAAATAGTTAAATATATTATTGCTAACCAGGCTGACGGCTAGGCCATAGCTTTTAAATTCTTTTTAATCAGTACTTGTAAAATTATAAACATAAAATAAATGAATTGATTACTTACTTACTTACTTACTTACTTATATCGTGAATAAGTGCTTCCCATCTAGCTGTTTGGACTTGGCAAAAAACTGTAGGTCCCCTCCATTCCTGCCAATAACACGCACACAGGAATGGTTGAGAGTTGTAAGTCACTAGGCCCTGGTTCTCATCGAGCTGTTGCACCACCCAATTTATTTATTTATTTATCTTTATTTTATAAAAAGGAACATTGACCCGAAAAGAAAACCTTAATTTTTTTTCTTAGAGCAATAATTTCAAACAGTGATTATTTTAAAAATTTCTTCAAAAGCGAAAAAAATCCTTTTTTTTGCGTTTCACTCTTAAATTATGAATTAAAAAAAAAAATTGCATACAAAAAATATTATGAGGCCTGAAAATACAGTTTTTCCGTAAACATCACCGAAACTGTATTTTTCGTTCAAAACTTTTGAATGAAATTTGTAGGCCATATAACCCTCTAACAGAAAGCATCAAGTAATATTTTTCAAAAATTGGCCAAAAAAAATCCGGTTTCTGCTTGCTCCTAAACGGAGGAGTTTTTTAACACAATTTATGCTTAATTCATAGATATTAATGTTTTCTAGAAGAAGTTTGATTATTATTTCTATCCATTATTTAAAATAAAAATTAAAATTCTACATTTTTGGAAAAATGTCCCGAAAATCGTTTATTTTTTAAAACTAAACTATTTTTAAAGTCGTAATCGCGTACTAAAGGGGTTGTGATAGTGACTATCCTTCAAGTGATCAATCACAGCGCGAGCGTTTGGAAAAAAGGGAAGAATTCAATAATAGAAACCGAAAAAATTTTGATACTTGACAGTAGGTTAGTCTAAAATTAGGCTCAGGGGTATCCTGATGTGCATTCCTAGAAGTACGGGCATTAAGGCGGAATTGTTTAAGGGGAGGAATGCAAATGGCTATTTCACAAGAACAATTTTTGTAAAAATTGCGATAAAATAATGAGAGCCAGACACATTGTGGCGGTGTTCAATAGAAGTAAATGTTTCCGTTATATTTCTATCAATGTATTTATTTTGAATTCTATCCACGAGTCTTAAATGGGTTTAAAAAGCACCTCCCCAAATATGGGCATTGCGACCTAGCTTTGGATGAATGATGCCTTTGAAGATAATAGCTAGTCAGATTAAAAGGGGAGACAAATTTCTTGTGTCTTTGAAGAAAACCTAAACATATCACAGAATTATGTCGACGTCGAATATATGATAATTCCACAGGAGACAGAAGGTGATCTGTGATTACCAGAAATGAAAGCTGTTCGGTTTCCTCTATGCAAGTTTCACTCGTGGATAGCGGCAAAGGGGATGGATTTCACTTAAACAACTAAAGACATCTCTGAGTTATGAGCTTATGATACGCTAACAATCAAGTCCCACAGCCGAGGAACAAGAAAGTGAATCTTGAAATTGAAACGAATATGAAAAGCTGGGGGTACTATCGTTTGCAAAATATTTAATGGCTTAGAAGTTTCAGAAAAAAGATCATTTATGAAAATAATGAAGTGACTTGGAGACAAAATGGAGCCCTGTGGCACACCAGCATTTATTTTATGAATATCAAACTTATTACCAGTAAGTGCTATTTGAAGATAGTAAGAGGGAGAAGAAGATTCGCCTTTTTTAAGGACAGACTTGATAAACGCTTTTTCCATCCACTCGGAAAGAGACCAGTTGAGTAGGACCAAAGGAAAAGCTTATACAGTGGCTTTGCCAGCGTTAAAGAACACCTCTTCAGAACAATGGAGGGATACTATCCGGACCAGATTTGTGTACATCAAGACCTTTTAGAGTTCTTACTACTGCACGATGCGAAAGAAGATTCATCCCATCAAATCGTTAGTGAGTGCTCTCGAGTACAGGAGGAGTCATGACAATCTCTGGCTGTATCTTAATAATAGCAAACTGGTGCTGCAATCAAATTTGCTTTATCTTTTGAGCTTTCATAGGGAGTGTCATTGAAGACAGGTATTGAAACTAGGGTTGCCAGATTGTTCTCGAAGCTTGACGGGATATTTGGCACATTTAAGAAAAATCCCGGGATTGGCAAATTTTACCCGGGCCAATAACAGAAATTTAACCGAGACAAGAAGAAAATCATATGAGAGGGGGATCTATTCTCCCTATTATCTTAAAACTGAAAATCCGCTCCCATATTTTATGTCTTGAAAAAGTAGTTTTTTGTAAATATTTTTTTTTTAATAATTTCCAAACTAAAACTTTTGACAAAAAATATTTTTTTTCTAAACCAATCTGTTTCAAAATCTCACGCTGACGTTATTAAGTGCAATTTTATTTTAAGTATTCATTATTCAATGCTCTTATCAATTTGTAATCAAACATTTAAAGCCGTATGCTTATAGCTGATAAAAAATAGAACTAACATTCTTTCGGAATCCAGAAACAAAGATGTTTAAATGAAATACTGTGACAGCAGCTGTCAGGCTTCCAAACTGTCATTTGGACTAAAGGTCAAAAGAACTTTAAATTGCATCAAATTCAACAGTCCACGAAAACAAAAACAAAAATAACAAATTTTCTATTATTTTCGTTTTTATTCTTCATTCCCATGCTACGTCAAGTTTGGTAAGATTGATTAAAATTTTAATGCAGCAATTGTTTGCCAACAACTACCTAATAAAAGATACCTTTGGGTATTTTTTGTGAATTTAGGTCAAAACCCGGGAAAAAAGTTGTCCCGGCGGGACAGTTGAATTTATGCTTGAAATCCGGGACGTCCCGCGTAAACCGGAACCGAAGACGAAGTGGTATTTCTAGTGTTTTTTTTTAATTTTTTAAATTTTTTTTTAATTTTTTTAAATGAACAAACATTTTCACTGCTTTTGGAACACTGTAGTATTTCTAGCCTTAATTTTTGATCATGCCAGAACTAGGTTATATGGCCGTTGTCTTCAGGTGTTTCTAGCTTGTTTAAACTTGATCCGGTTTTCCTCAGAAGGGTTGGCTTTATAACATTGGAAGCAATATCTTGCAAATGAGGGCTCGTATGGAAAAAAGTTGCATAAATTATGTTTTAAAAACTCCGCCGTTTAGGGGCAAAGAGGGAAAATCGGTATTTTGAGATTAAGCCAATTTTTGTCGTTATAATATATTTTAATGATCATTATTAGAAAATGTTTTCTGTAATAAGGTTACATGAACTACAAATTTCTTCCAATTCCAGACAATACTAAAATTTTGGGAAAAATCAAGAAATGCACTTGAACTTTTTTTCCACAAAAGCTACTTAATCAATATCATCATGCAGATAAATTCTTATCTTTCCTAGTCAATAAAATAAGAACTTAAAACTTAAACAATTCTGAAATTAAAATTTTATTATTTTCTTTTATAGAATTCTGACAAATCAAATAAACAAAAACGCCACCGGACACGTTTCACTCCAGCCCAACTGAACGAGTTAGAACGATGCTTTTCCAAAACCCACTATCCGGATATTTTCATGCGGGAAGAAATAGCAATGCGAATTGGATTAACCGAATCACGAGTTCAGGTAAGTGAATTAATAGTTTAAAAAATTACTGAAAAAAAAATTATTCAAACTCCATTAAAACCAAACAGATGCAATTAAAACAATTTTTGTTAACAACTTATCAATATAGTGAATGTACCTGAAAGCTATTGAAAACAAAAACATCCATCATTATGGTTAAACTGTTGAATAAACTTACCTCTATTTAAACCAACAAAAAAACAAACACTATTTCATTCAAATCTGTATACTTCTATGTATTGAAATACCCATTCAGCCATCATCGTGTCCTGAATCCTGACCACATTCCATCTGTTAACTCACTTGTATATCGGAGATTTAACACGCATCATTTAGATAGATAGGATTTCCAATATTCAATTCTGATGTTCCTGAATGCTATTGCAGATAGTATGGATTTCAATTGCGGTAATTTGAAAATTGAAAATTTTGTGGTTTTCAGCAATTGGCATATTTCTAATCGATAAGTCATGTTTTTGAGAGGAAAACTTTGCCAGAAACACATTTAACCATTAAATATTTAGTTGGTCAAAAATAGAGAGTCATATGTATGCTGCATGTATAGTGTACCTTCCCACTCTATTTTGAAATAATACTGGAATTGTGTGTGAGTTTGTGTGAAAATGTTTTGTCGCCAATATAGAAAGGAAGAATCCTTAAAGGGTTAAAATTTATTATTCTGGTGTTGTTGTCTCGAGAGCCAGCCACATCACTTTCGAGGTTTCTATCTTCATCATAAAAACAGGAGCTCACTCTCCAATAATTTCGTACTATTTGTGGAAATCCTCAAAGATTGATTTTTCACTACGTGTGCGCATCAAAGATTTATTGCATGAAGTCAACTATTACAAGATTTTACTTTTTGTTTGTGCAATGGCATCAAGGCCTTCTAGGAATATGTTTGCATACATCAGTCATTTTGTATGTCGTGTGGATATGGGTTTACGACTTTACGTTGTATTTTTTTAGAAGAGATTTTTTTGTCCTGTGTCCTGACTTAGAAGTATTTGAGATTCTTAGAAATGAAAATGAAGGTGTTGTCTGTTGTCGGCAAACAGGTGAAGAGGGTTATATTCGAGGAATAAGAGGTACAGTTTATGATAAGTATATTTTCGGTACAGAAGCCGGATTATCGGTATTAATGCTTGATAAAACAATCAATTTTCATTTAATTAATTTTACGTTATCAAGTAAAATTTTTGTTTCTAGCATTTCATAATACCTTCATTTATTCTTAATAAAATTCTTAAAACCATAGGTATGCTTAAATGTCTTGTAGTTTCTGAGAAAATTGAAAATAACATAAACTAGGTTTGCTGTCATTTGACAACTTGGAATTCAAATTTCTGTTTCCTCCCAAAACCCAATTTCCAGTTGTAGAAAACGATATTTTTTTATTTTCAATTTTCTTAATAAAATTAAAATAACATTTTCTAAGAAAATTACCCTCCCGCCTTAACGGGGGAAAAGACAACCCCGATCCGAAATGATTTTTTTCTTGTCTGAGTCCAACTTATACGCACTAGTTTTTTGTTATACTTTGCAAAACACCCTGTATTATAGATCTTTTTTAAAGAACATCAATATTCTTTAAGATTCTATCTTGATCATTTTATGATAACCGTTTCTAAAGTTATAAAATAAGGAAGGAGTAAAAAAAGTTCACATACGATTCGTGGATATGGAAAACAGAAAGAAGCGATATTAATCTAACGGGCTGAAATTTTAACGTCTGTGAAGATAGCAGGGCAACTTGCACCCACGCAAATGGGACCTTGAAGTTTTTTGCAGTTTTCTTGCATTTTTTTTGCATTTCTATTCCCGATTTTGCAGTTCGCCAAATAAGGGTGTAATTGAGTGACCTGCTAACTTCATCACTGTGAAGTGCGCAGGTCACATGGTGTATCTTAGGAACCAAGCATGTTAGGAACATGCAATAAGGCTCCAAACTTGTAGTTTTGCATTTCAACGATAGGCTATGTTCAAAATTTGAAGTCCTTAATTAAAAAATTTTCAAAATTTGACTTCAGTATGAAGTTACTTCACAGTGAAGTTAGCAGGTCACATCGTGTATCAAACAAACCAAACATGTTAGGAACTTACAATAAAGATCCAAATTTGAAGTTATTTTAAATTTCGAGAATAGGCTAGGTCAAAATTTTGAAGTCCTTTTTTTGAAAAAAATTTCTTACTGACTTGCAAACTTCACAGTGAAGTTACCACGACACTGAATTATACCCTTATTTGGCGAACTGCAAAATCGGGAATAAAAATGCAAAAAAAACTGCTAGTTCAGAAAAAGAAAAAACTATCATGATAGAGTGAAAACTATCATGATAATTTATATCTATCATAATAGTTTTTTCTATCACGATAGTTTTTTCTATCACGATATTTTTTCTATTACGATAGTTTTTTTCTATCACGATAGTTTTTTTCTATCACGATAGTTTTTTCTATCACGATAGTTTTTTCTATCATGATAGTTTCTTCTATCACGATAGTTTTTTCTATCACGATAGTTTTTTCTATCACGATAGTTTTTTCTTTCACGATAGTTTTTTCTATCATGATAGTTTTTTCTATCACGATAGTTTTTTCTATCACGATAGTTTTTTCTATCATGATAGTTTTTTCTATCACGATAGTTTTTTCTATCACGATAGTTTTTTCTATCACGATACTTTTTTCTTTCACGATAGTTTTTTCTATCATGATAGTTTTTTCTATCACGATAGTTTTTTCTATCACGATAGTTTTTTCTATCACGATAGTTTTTTCTATCACGATAGTTTTTTCTTTCACGATAGTTTTTTCTATCATGATAGTTTTTTCTATCACGATAGTTTTTTCTATCACGATAGTTTTTTCTATCATGATAGTTTTTTTCTATCACGATAGTTTTTTCTATCATGATAGTTTTTTCTATCATGATAGTTTTTCTATCATGATAGTTTTTTCTATCATGATAGTTTTTTCTATCACGATAGTTTTTTCTATCACGATAGTTTTTTCTATCATGATAGTTCTTCTATCACGATAGTTTTTCTATCATGATAGTTTTTTCAATCACGATAGTTTTTTCCATCATGATAGTTTTTTCTATCATGATAGTTTTTTCTATCACGATAGTTTTTTCTATCATGATAGTTCTTCTATCATGATAGTTTCTTCTATCATGATAGTTTTTTCTATCAAGATAGTTTTTTCTATCACGATAGTTTTTTCTATCATGATAGTTTTTTCTATCACGATAGTTTTTTCTATCACGATAGTTTTTTCTATCATGATAGTTTTTTCTATCACGATAGTTTTTTCTATCATGATAGTTTTTTCTATCACGATAGTTTTCTCTATCACGATAGTTTTTTCTTTCACGATAGTTTTTTCTATCATGATAGTTTTTTCTATCACGATAGTTTTTTCTATCACGATAATTTTTTCTATCATGATAGTTTTTTCTATCACGATAGTTTTTTCTATCATGATAGTTTTTTCTATCACAATAGTTCTTTCTATCACGATAGTTTTTTCTATCACGATAGTTTTTTTCTATCACGATAGTTTTTTCTATCACGATAGTTTTTTCTATCATGATAGTTTTTTCTATCACGATAATTTTTTCTATCATGATAGTTTTTTCTATCATGATAGTTTTTTCTATCACGATAGTTTTTTCTATCATGATAGTTTTTTCTATCACGATAGTTTTTTCTATCATGATAGTTTTTCTATCACGATAGTTTTTTCTATCATGATAGTTTTTTCTATCAATGTAGTTTTTTCTTTCACGATAGTTTTTTCTATCACGATAGTTTTTTCTATCACGATAGTTTTTTCTATCACGATAGTTTTTTCTATCACGATAGTTTTTTCTATCACGATAGTTTTTTCTTTCACGATAGTTTTTTCTATCATGATAGTTTTTTCTATCACGATAGTTTTTTCTATCACGATAGTTTTTTCTATCATGATAGTTTTTTCTATCACAATAGTTTTTTCTATCATGATAGTTTTTTCTATCACGATAGTTTTTTCTATCACGATAGTTTTTTCTATCACGATAGTTTGTTCTTTCACGATAGTTTTTTCTATCATGATAGTTTTTTCTATTATGATAGTTTTTCTATCATGATAGTTTTTTCTATCATGATAGTTTTTTCTATCACTATAGTTTTTTCTATCATGATAGTTTTTTCTATAATGATAGTTTGTTCTATCACGATAGTTTTTCTATCACGATAGTTTTTTTCTATCATGATAGTTTTTTCTATCACGATAGTTTTTTCTATCATGATAGTTTTTTCTATCACAATAGTTTTTTCTATCATGATAGTTTTTTCTATCACGATAGTTTTTTCTATCATGATAGTTTTTTCTATCAATGTAGTTTTTTCTTTCACGATAGTTTTTTCTATCATGATAGTTTTTTCTATCACGATAGTTTTTTCTATCACGATAGTTTTTTCTATCATGATAATTCTTCTATCATGATAGTTTTTTCTATCATGATAGTTTTTTCAATCACGATAGTTTTTTCTATCATGATAGATTTTCTATCATGATAGTTTTTTCTATCATGATAGTTTTTTCTATCACGATAGTTTTTTCTATCATGATAGTTTTTTCTATCACAATAGTTCTTTCTATCACGATAGTTTTTTCTATCACGATAGTTTTTTTCTATCACGATAGTTTTTTCTATCACGATAGTTTTTTCTATCATGATAGTTTTTTCTATCACGATAATTTTTTCTATCATGATAGTTTTTTCTATCATGATAGTTTTTTCTATCACGATAGTTTTTTCTATCATGATAGTTTTTTCTATCACGATAGTTTTTTCTATCATGATAGTTTTTTCTATCACGATAGTTTTTTGTATCATGATAGTTTTTTCTATCACGATAGTTTTTTCTATCACGATAGTTTTTTCTATCATGATAGTTTTTTCTATCACAATAGTTTTTTCTATCATGATAGTTTTTTCTATCACGATAGTTTTTTCTATCACGATAGTTTTTTCTATCACGATAGTTTTTTCTATCACGATAGTTTTTTCTATCACGATAGTTTTTTCTATCACGATAGTTTGTTCTTTCACGATAGTTTTTTCTATCATGATAGTTTTTTCTATTATGATAGTTTTTCTATCATGATAGTTTTTTCTATCATGATAGTTTTTTCTATCACGATAGTTTTTTCTATCATGATAGTTTTTTCTATCACGATAGTTTTTTCTATCATGATAGTTTTTTCTATCACGATAGTTTTTTCTATCACGATAGTTTTTTCTATCATGATAGTTTTTTCTATCACGATAGTTTTTTCTATCATGATAGTTTTTTCTATCACAATAGTTTTTTCTATCATGATAGTTTTTTCTATCACGATAGTTTTTTCTATCACGATAGTTTTTTCTATCACGATAGTTTTTTCTATCACGATAGTTTTTTCTATCACGATAGTTTTTTCTATCACGATAGTTTGTTCTTTCACGATAGTTTTTTCTATCATGATAGTTTTTTCTATTATGATAGTTTTTCTATCATGATAGTTTTTTCTATCATGATAGTTTTTTCTATCACGATAGTTTTTTCTATCATGATAGTTTTTTCTATAATGATAGTTTGTTCTATCACGATAGTTTTTCTATCACGATAGTTTTTTCTATCATGATAGTTTTTTCTATCACGATAGTTTTTTCTATCATGATAGTTTTTTCTATCACAAAAGTTTTTTCTATCATGATAGTTTTTTCTATCACGATAGTTTTTTCTATCATGATAGTTTTTTCTATCACGATAGTTTTTTCTATCATGATAGTTTTTTCTATCAATGGAGTTTTTTCTTTCACGATAGTTTTTTCTATCATGATAGTTTTTTCTATCACGATAGTTTTTTCTATCACGATAGTTTTTTCTATCATGATAGTTCTTCTAGTTTTTTGATAGTTTTTTCAATCACGATAGTTTTTTCTATCATGATAGTTTTTCTATCATGATAGTTTTTTCTATCATGATAGTTTTTTCTATCACGTTAGTTTTTTCTATCATGATAGTTTTTTCTATCACAATAGTTCTTTCTATCACGATAGTTTTGTCTATCACGATAGTTTTTTTCTATCACGATAGTTTTTTCTATCACGATAGTTTTTTCTATCATGATAGTTTTTTCTATCACGATAATTTTTTCTATCATGATAGTTTTTTCTATCATGATAGTTTTTTCTATCACGATAGTTTTTTCTATCATGATAGTTTTTTCTATCACGATAGTTTTTTCTATCATGATAGTTTTTTCTATCACGATAGTTTTTTCTATCACGATAGTTTTTTCTATCATGATAGTTTTTTCTATCACGATAGTTTTTTCTATCATGATAGTTTTTTCTATCACAATAGTTTTTTCTATCATGATAGTTTTTTCTATCACGATAGTTTTTTCTATCATGATAGTTTTTTCTATCACGATAGTTTTTTCTATCATGATAGTTTTTTCTATCAATGTAGTTTTTTCTTTCACGATAGTTTTTTCTATCATGATAGTTTTTTCTATCACGATAGTTTTTTCTATCACGATAGTTTTTTCTATCATGATAGTTCTTCTATCATGATAGTTTTTAATAGTTCTTTCTATCACGATAGTTTTTTCTATCACGATAGTTTTTTTCTATCACGATAGTTTTTTCTATCACGATAGTTTTTTCTATCATGATAGTTTTTTCTATCACGATAATTTTTTCTATCATGATAGTTTTTTCTATCATGATAGTTTTTTCTATCACGATAGTTTTTTCTATCATGATAGTTTTTTCTATCACGATAGTTTTTTCTATCATGATAGTTTTTTCTATCACAATAGTTCTTTCTATCACAATAGTTTTTTCTATCATGATAGTTTTTTCTATCACGATAGTTTTTTCTATCACGATAGTTTTTCTATCACGATAGTTTGTTCTTTCACGATAGTTTTTTCTATCATGATAGTTTTTTCTATTATGATAGTTTTTCTATCATGATAGTTTTTTCTATCATGATAGTTTTTTCTATCACGATAGTTTTTTCTATCATGATAGTTTTTTCTATAATGATAGTTTGTTCTATCACGATATTTTTTCTATCACGATAGTTTTTTCTATCATGATAGTTCTTCTATCATGATAGTTTTTCTATCATGATAGTTTTTTCAATCACGATAGTTTTTTCCATCATGATAGTTTTTTCTATCATGATAGTTTTTTCTATCACGATAGTTTTTTTCTATCATGATAGTTCTTCTATCATGATAGTTTTTTCTATTATGATAGTTTTTTCTATCAAGATAGTTTTTTCTATCACGATAGTTTTTTCTATCATGATAGTTTTTTCTATCACGATAGTTTTTTCTATCACAATAGTTTTTTCTATCATGATAGTTTTTTCTATAACGATAGTTTTTTCTATCATGAGAGTTTTTTCTATCACGATAGTTTTTTCTATCACGATAGTTTTTTCTATCACGATAGTTTTTTCTATCACAATAGTTTTTTCTATCATGATAGTTTTTTCTATCACGATAGTTTTTTCTATCACGATAATTTTTTCTATCATGATAGTTTTTTCTATCAAGATAGATTTTTCTATCATGATAGTTTTTTCTATCATGATAGTTTTTCTATCATGATAGTTTTTTCCATCATGATAGTTTTTTCTATCATGATAGTTCTTCTATCATGATAGTTTTTTCTATCATGATAGTTTTTTCAATCACGATAGTTTTTTCTATCATGATAGTTTTTTCTATCACATTAGTTCTTTCTATCACGATAGTTTTTTCTATCATGATAGTTTTTTCTATCACGATAGTTTTTTCTATCACGATAGTTTTTTCTATCATGATAGTTTTTTCTATCATGATAGTTTTTTCTATCACGATAGTTTTTTCTATCACAATAGTTTTTTCTATCATGATAGTTTTTTCTATCACGATAGTTTTTTCTATCATGATAGTTTTTTCTATCACAATAGTTCTTTCTATCACGATAGTTTTTTCTATCACGATAATTTTTTCTATCATGATAGTTTTTTCTATCACGATAGATTTTTCTATCACGATAGTTTTTTCTATCATGATAGTTCTTCTATCATGATAGTTTTTTCTATCATGATAGTTTTTTCAATCACGATAGTTTTTTCTATCATGATAGTTTTTTCTATCACAATAGTTCTTTCTATCACGATAGTTTTTTCTATCACGATAATTTTTTCTATCATGATAGTTTTTTCTATCACGATAGATTTTTCTCTCACGATAGTTTTTTCTATCATGATAGTTCTTCTATCATGATAGTTTTTTCTATCATGATAGTTTTTTCAATCACGATAGTTTTTTCTATCATGATAGTTTTTTCTATCACAATAGTTCTTTCTATCACGATAGTTTTTTCTATCATGATAGTTTTTTCTATCACGATAGTTTTTTCTATCACGATAGTTTTTTCTATCATGATAGTTTTTTCTATCATGATAGTTTTTTCTATCACGATAGTTTTTTCTATCACAATAGTTTTTTCTATCACGATAGTTTTTTCTATCACGATAGTTTTTTCTATCATGATAGTTTTTTCTATCACGATAGTTTTTTCTATCACGATAGTTTTTTCTATCATGATAGTTTTTTCTATCACGATAGTTTTTTCTATCATGATAGTTTTTTCTATCACGATAGTTTTTTCTATCATGATAGTTTTTTCTATAATGATAGTTTGTTCTATCACGATAGTTTTTCTATCACGATAGTTTTTTTCTATCATGATAGTTTTTTCTATCACGATAGTTTTTTCTATCATGATAGTTTTTTCTATCACAATAGTTTTTTCTATCATGATAGTTTTTTCTATCACGATAGTTTTTTCTATCATGATAGTTTTTTCTATCAATGTAGTTTTTTCTTTCACGATAGTTTTTTCTATCATGATAGTTTTTTCTATCACGATAGTTTTTTCTATCACGATAGTTTTTTCTATCATGATAGTTCTTCTATCATGATAGTTTTTTCTATCATGATAGTTTTTTCTATCACGATAGTTTTTTCTATCATGATAGTTTTTCTATCATGATAGTTTTTTCTATCATGATAGTTTTTTCTATCACGATAGTTTTTTCTATCATGATAGTTTTTCTATCACGATAGTTTTTTCTATCACAATAGTTTTTTCTATCATGATAGTTTTTTCTATCACGATAGTTTTTTCTATCACAATAGTTTTTTCTATCACGATAGTTTTTTCTATCACGATAGTTTTTTCTATCATGATAGTTTTTTCTATCACGATAGTTTTTTCTATCACGATAGTTTTTTCTATCATGATAGTTTTTTCTATCACGATAGTTTTTTCTATCATGATAGTTTTTTCTATCACGATAGTTTTTTCTATCACGATAGTTTTTTCTATCATGATAGTTTTTTCTATCACAATAGTTTTTTCTATCATGATAGTTTTTTTTATCACGATAGTTTTTTCTATCACGATAGTTTTTTCTATCACGATAGTTTTTTCTGTCATGATAGTTTTTTCTATCACGATAGTTTTTTCTATCACGATAGTTTTTTCTATCACGAAAGTTTTTTCTATCACGATAGTTTTTTCTTTCACGATAGTTTTTTCTATCACGATAGTTTTTTCTATCACAATAGTTTTTTCTATCATGATAGTTTTTTCTATCACGATAGTTTTTTCTATCATGATAGTTTTTTCTATCATGATAGTTTTTCTATCATGATAGTTTTTTCTATCATGATAGTTTTTTCTATCACGATAGTTTTTTCTATCACAATAGTTTTTTCTATCATGATAGTTTTTTCTATCATGATAGTTTTTTCTATCATGATAGTTTTTCTATCATGATAGTTTTTTCTATCATGATAGTTTTTTCTATCACGATAGTTTTTTCTATCATGATAGTTTTTTCTATCACAATAGTTCTTTCTATCACGATAGTTTTTTCTATCATGATAGTTTTTTCTATCACGATAGTTTTTTCTATCACGATAGTTTTTTCTATCATGATAGTTTTTTCTATCACGATAGTTTTTTCTATCACGATAGTTTG
Source organism: Dasysyrphus tricinctus (assembly GCA_963921185.1). Classification (NCBI taxonomy): domain Eukaryota; kingdom Metazoa; phylum Arthropoda; class Insecta; order Diptera; family Syrphidae; genus Dasysyrphus; species Dasysyrphus tricinctus. Next base: position 64,497,202 of record OY992531.1, on the reverse strand, counting down.
TTCTATCATGATAGTTTTTTCTATCACGATAGTTTTTTCTATCACGATAGTTTTTTCTATCATGATAGTGTTTTCTATCACGATAGTTTTTTCTATCACGATAGTTTTTTCTATCACGATATTTTTTTCTATCACGATAGTTTTTTCTATCATGATAGTTTTTTCTATCACGATAGTTTTTTCTATCACGATAGTTTTTTCTATCACGATAGTTTTTTCTATCACGATAGTTTTTTCTATCACGACAGTTTTTTCTATCACGATAGTTTTTTCTATCATGATAGTTTTTTCTATCACGATAGCTTTTTCTATCACGATAGTTTTTTCTATCACAATAGTTTTTTCTATCACGATAATTTTTTCTTTCACGATAGTTTTTTCTATCACGATAGTTTTTTCTATCACGATAGTTTTTTCTATCACGATATTTTTTTCTATCACGATAGTTTTTTCTATCACGATAGTTTTTTTCTATCACGATAGTTTTTTCTATCACGATAGTTTTTTCTATCACGACAGTTTTTTCTATCACGATAGTTTTTTCTATCATGATAGTTTTTTCTATCACGATAGTTTTTTCTATCACGATAGTTTTTTCTATCATGATAGTTTTTTCTATCACGATAGTTTTTTCTATCATGATAGTTTTTTCTATCACGATAGTTTTTTCTATCACGATAGTTTTTTTCTATCATGATAGTTTTTTCTATCACGATAGTTTTTTCTATCATGATAGTTTTTTCTATCACGATAGCTTTTTCTATCACGATAGTTTTTTCTATCATGATAGTTTTTTCTATCACGAGAGTTTTTTCTATCACGATAGTTTTTTCTATCATGATAGTTTTTTCTATCACGATAGTTTTTTCTATCACGATAGTTTTTTCTTTCACGATAGTTTTTTCTATCACGATAGTTTTTTCTTTCACGATAGTTTTTTCTATCACGATAGTTTTTTCTATCACGATAGTTTTTTCTATCACGATATTTTTTTCTATCACGATAGTTTTTTCTATCACGATAGTTTTTTCTATCACGATAGTTTTTTTTATCACGATAGTTTTTTCTATCACGACAGTTTTTTCTATCACGATAGTTTTTTCTATCACGATAGTTTTTTCTATCACGATAGTTTTTTCTATCACGATAGTTTTTTCTATCATGATAGTTTTTTCTATCACGATAGTTTTTTCTATCACGATATTTTTTTCTATCACGATAGTTTTTTCTATCATGATAGTTTTTTCTATCACGATAGTTTTTTCTATCACGATAGTTTTTTCTATCATGATAGTTTTTTCTATCACGAGAGTTTTTTCTATCACGATAGTTTTTTCTATCATGATAGTTTTTTCTATCACGATAGTTTTTTCTATCACGATAGTTTTTTCTATCATGATAGTTTTTTCTATCACAATAGTTTTTTCTATCATGATAGTTTTTTTATCACGATAGTTTTTTCTATCACGATAGTTTTTTCTATCACGATAGTTTTTTCTATCACGATAGTTTTTTCTATCACGATAGTTTTTTCTATCACGACAGTTTTTTCTATCACGATAGTTTTTTCTATCATGATAGTTTTTTCTATCACCATAGTTTTTTTCTATCATGATAGTTTTTTCTATCACGATAGTTTTTTCTATCACGATAGTTTTTTCTATCACGATAGTTTTTTCTATCACGATAGTTTTTTCTATCACGATAGTTTTTTCTATCATGATAGTTTTTTCTATCACGATAGTTTTTTCTATCACGATATTTTTTTCTATCACGATAGTTTTTTCTATCATGATAGTTTTTTCTATCACGATAGTTTTTTTCTATCACGATAGTTTTTTCTATCACGATAGTTTTTTCTATCATGATAGTTTTTTCTATCACGATAGTTTTTTCTATCATGATAGTTTTTTCTATCACGATAGTTTTTTCTATCACGATAGTTTTTTCTATCATGATAGTTTTTTCTATCACGATAGTTTTTTCTATCACGATAGTTTTTTCTATCACGATAGTTTTTTCTATCACGATAGTTTTTTCTATCATGATAGTTTTTTCTATCACGATAGTTTTTTCTATCACGATATTTTTTTCTATCACGATAGTTTTTTCTATCATGATAGTTTTTTCTATCACGATAGTTTTTTCTATCACGATAGTTTTTTCTATCACGATAGTTTTTTCTATCATGATAGTTTTTTCTATCACGATAGTTTTTTCTATCACGATAGTTTTTTCAATCATGATAGTTTTTTCTATCATGATAGTTTTTTCTATCACGATAGTTTTTTTCTATCACGATAGTTTTTTCTATCACGATAGTTTTTTCTATCATGATAGTTTTTTCTAACATGATAGTTTTTTCTATCATGATAGTGTTTTCTATCACGATAGTTTTTTCTATCACGATAGTTTTTTCTATCATGATAGTTTTTTCTATCACGATAGTTTTTTCTATCACGATATTTTTTTCTATCACGATAGTTTTTTCTATCACGATAGTTTTTTTCTATCACGATAGTTTTTTCTATCACGATAGTTTTTTCTATCATGATAGTGTTTTCTATCACGATAGTTTTTTCTATCACGATAGTTTTTTCTATCATGATAGTTTTTTCTATCACGATAGTTTTTTCTATCACGATAGTTTTTTCTATCATGATAGTTTTTTTTCTATCATGATAGTTTTTTCTATCATGATAGTGTTTTCTATCACGATAGTTTTTTCTATCACGATAGTTTTTTCTATCATGATAGTTTTTTCTATCACGATAGTTTTTTCTATCACGATAGTTTTTCTATCATGATAGCTTTTCTATCATGATAGTTTTTTCTATCACAATAGTTTTTTCTATCACGATATTTTTTTCTATCACGATAGTTTTTTCTATCATGATAGTTTTTTCTATCATGATAGTTTTTTCTATCATGATAGTGTTTTCTATCACGATAGTTTTTTCTATCACGATAGTTTTTTTTATCATGATAGTTTTTTCTATCACGATAGTTTTTTTCTATCACGATAGTTTTTTCTATCACGATAGTTTTTTCTATCATGATAGTTTTTTCTATCATGTAGTTTTTCTATCATGATAGTTTTTTCTATCACGATAGTTTTTTTCTATCACGATTGTTTTTTCTATCACGATAGTTTTTTCTATCACGATAGTTTTTTCTATCATGATAGTTTTTTCTATCACGATAGTTTTTTCTATCACGATAGTTTTTTTCTATCATGATAGTTTTTTCTATCACGATAGTTTTTTCTATCATGATAGTTTTTTCTATCACGATAGTTTTTTCTATCACGATATTTTTTTCTATCACGATAGTTTTTTCTATCACGATAGTTTTTTCTATCACGATAGTTTTTTCTATCACGATAGTTTTTTCTATCACGATAGTTTTTTCTATCACGATAGTTTTTTCTATCATGATAGTTTTTTCAATGATGATTAGAAAAAGACTGTTTATCCCTGATTGATTGCTCAGAACTTTATCTGGGTGGGCCCTACAAGCCAGTGGCAACAATCAGTCATGATGAAGTGCTTATTTTACCTTATCGTGGTGGTCTCCGGGCAACTATCTGATGTATATCTAGGATAGGTTACGGAGGTTAGCATTCTTCTTAACTGAAATCAAAACCGCTAACGATACCGACTTTACTACGCCTCGGTAAGAAATGACACATGTCGACGTCTTTTGGCTAAATTGTACCCCGATAAAGATTGGTTTCTGGAGTGTGCACCGCTTCTTGACAACGAAGAAGAAGATCCTTAAAATACCAAATTCCCGCAACAAATGAAAGAATTCATGCGGTATTATATAGACATCTTAAGGATTGGTGAAGTTAGATGGGTTGAGCTCGGGAAAATTATAGACTTTTACTCGCTGCATCGACTACTTTACTCTGGAAAAGCACCTGGAAGTTATAGTGATTCTGGCGTAGGATTGCTGCTTTCAAAAGCTGCTCTCAAGAGCTTAATTTCCTGGAGCCATTAGATGACATAGGATCCTAAAACTAGAGTACGTCGCGTCACAATCATACAGTGTTACGCCCAACCGAGCTCTCCAGGAGAAGGTGGCCTTTTATAACCGACTGAGTGCTGCATATGAGACGTAGAGACATCATAATGGTAATGGGAGACTTGAATGACAAGGCTGGGCTCAGGCATCTTATGGGACAGCATGATGCTGGTGACCTCAACGACAATGGAAAACGTTTTGGGGAATTTTGTAACGACAACCACCTTGTTATAGGAAGGACCATATTTGAGAACAAGTTGTGCCACAAAGTCAGTTGGGTGCTGACGGACAGACAAGCAACTTCCAACCAAATTGATGACTTCACGATCAGTCGGCGATTTAAATGCAGCCTTCAGGACGTTCGTAACAGAAAGGGTGTAGACACGCAAAATGGCCTGTGACTACCATCTGATGGTTGTTACCGTAAGATTACGCACAGCTGCAGTTCGGAAATCTCAATAATACAACCGAATACCCAAGTTCAATAACAATAGACTTGAGGATCCCGCAGTCCACCAACAACTAGGGGACCACCTTTCACAAGGGTTGAGAGCAATTGAACCAACTTCCATCGAAAACCATTTGTGTGCTGTGAAATTTTGTTCATATTTGGTGCTGAAACTGAAAGTATAGTCGGTCGGTACCTAGCACTAGCAGAAGCAAGAAACAGTGCCTGGGCTTTTGAAGAAACTAAAGGGATAATCGAACAGCTTAAGGCTTAAGCTACTTTAGCAGCAAGAGAACGAGGTAGAGTCTGCGTATAGCATGAATAAAAGAGAAGTTCACAGTAGCATGTGTCGTGATGAGCGTAACTATATAAACGCATTGACTATACAGAAGCAGAAAAGCTGCTAGTAGGTGTGACAGTAGGACTATCTAACGAATTACCAAGGTGCTATCAAACAGGTATCCAAAACTCTAAACAAAATGTGGTTAAAGACACAGATGGATCTTTGCTAGTTTTGGACGAGAACCAGCTAAAAAGGTGTCAGGGACACTTTTCTGCTGTTCAAAACCACGTTTTTGCCAGTGACGTGAGCTCTACACTCAATGACCTGTCCCAAATACGCACTGAATCCCCCATCAGAGTACTTGAGAACAACAGAGCGGTTGGACTTACCTAATGGTAATCCCACAGAGTTTTTACGAGTAGCGGTGACAACATCGAGTGAACTCTTGCACCTGCAATGCTTGAGAGAAATTGCGAAACAGAGAGAGAGTTTTCCTGAAGGATGGAAAAAGGGAATGATTGTTAAGCTATTGTTAAGAAAAGAAGCCTTACGCAGTGCGAAAACTGGATAGGGATTTGCGAATGCATGCTGCCTGTTGTAGCCAAGGTAATAGCAAAAATCGCCAAAAGACGAATAAAATGCCAACTCGAAGATAGGTTCGACATACCGAACAAGTGTGTGGACCACGTTGAATATCGATCACCACCTCACCATCTGTTCATCTACTTCGAAAAAGCGTTCGACAGTGTCAAAACAGAATTTATCTGGCTTTCTTTGCGCAGAAAGGGCATCCCGGATAAATTGATTGCTATTATTAAGGCTTCATAGTGGTGGATCGCGTTATGAATAAAGGAAGGCTGTCAGAGAAGTTTGAAGTCGAAAGTGGGGTTCAACAAGGTTGTATACTGTCACCAATACTGTTCCTGTTAGTGCTGATAAGTGATGTGCTGCATGCTGTTGCTGGGTCTTCATTAACATCTCAAACATCTGGACTACGCAGACGATCTATGCTTACTCTCTTAAATAATCATGGGTCTCCATCAAATGACAACAAAAGTGGAGGGAGCAGCTGAAATCGTTGAGCTAAAGATAAATACGCCAAAAATAAAAAGGATCTGCCTTGGAAGAGGAAGTTCCAAGGCAGATCCTAGTGGATATTTCGGGCCAACGAGTAGAGATGGTAGAGAGTTTGTTTTCTTAGGTTTATTGTCGAATTTAATATTTTCAGCAGAATTGGGAGAGCAAAAACTGCCCTAGAAATGCTTCCCAAAATATGGAGAAACAAGTCTATAAGCCTAAAATCCAAGACTGTTTTGCTCCGCAGTTGAATCCGTGCTTCTTTATGGGTGCAACACTTGGAAAGTAACAAGCGAGGATAGGTCGGGACACTATCGACTCTTTATTACGAAAACGAAAGTGGCAGTGGATTGGACATACGCTTCTTTCTATAGCAGCACAACACGAATGTGGAATGCTTTACCAAGCTCTATTTTCCCCTCCCATTTTGATATTCCGAACTTCAAAGCCAATTTGCTTCGGTATCTCCCTTGTAATCCTTCCCTATTTTCTTAATCGCTCGTACTGTGTTCATCATATTAAGGGCAGTCAAAACCCCTTTAGTGCGCGCTCATTACAAAAAAAAAAACAAGGTCACGGGTGCATTGCGAGTCAAAAGATGTAATGGAGCCCAATCAAAATCTAACTGACCTAGAAGATCTTGGTGAAGAACGGTTGAAGGGGAATCAGCACAACTGGGGAAGAGTTGGACAAAACTGATGAACATCTCAGGAAACCGTACAGCGTAGGGCTAGTTTTTGGTCATATGCCCTGTATAAGGGGAACCTTGCGGAATCATTCTAATGTATATGTCGGTACTTGTACGTATATTTCCTTATTGTATTTATGGAATTTCAAAAGATCCATATGTTTGCATCCTAAAAATTTCAGAAATTTAGTATAACCCATAATAATGACTTTTAGCACTTCTTTAATCTCCGTTGTCTCTTTTATACACACAAAATTATAAATTATTCACCCTTAACCTATTCCAGCTAATATAATAGCCTTTGTAAAAATTGCATTATCATTCTAAATCGATTAAATCAAACCCAATCATTTTTACCAACCCTTAAGCCTGCCGATTGGTAGGTATAGAAGTCGTATAAAATCTTCCCCTTTCAAAATATCCAATTAACATGGATAATAAACTGAAACCGCACAATCAAACTAAAACTAATAAAACCACACCAAACGACCTCAACAATAGGCCAGATAAAATCTTGCACGATAATTGTTTTCCAAGGATTTGAAATAACTCAACTTTGTATACCTGGAACGCAATTAGGAACTTAGTTTCTACCAAAAATACGAGTAGTTTTTCAAAGCCCAACATGATGCCCCACAGACAGGAGGGAGCTATTTCTGAAAGTTTTTTTTTAGTGTCCTTTGAGCTTATTTGTGATTCTTTTTCAATAAAACCAAAACTTTGAATATCCTGCTTAGCCTAGCATGGGAGTGGGGTATTGAAGAGTAGTAGACCATTTATTTAATGAAGCAGTAAATTTGAGATCTTTGGCCTATTAAGTCACATTGAAATGTTATAAAATATAAAAGCACTTCTTTCCTATCGTCCTCATTCATCAGAGGGGATGAATGTGTTATTTTGACTCTATGAAAAGTTGCGGGGGTGAATACAAAACAAAAATCTTGGAAGACTTCATTGCGGAATGTCGATCCCCCCTAAAAGCAGTCATATGCTTATACAAATAAGTCCTGTGAATGGACTTAATGGAAGCAAATAAACTTTCTCACCCACCCGCCAGGGGGTGCGCGCTATTTGTTGTTCTGTTCGACGAAGCATATTGTCAGTCTTTGTTCTGTACTGTGTGGGGGTTGTTTTGGTTTTGGGTGTAATATTGGCCTTTGGCTTACAAGCGAATTGACTCGTAAACATAATCCTTGTAATCCTGTGAATCCTAAATGATTTACATTTGATATGTGCGTGCGTGATGATGTGCAGCAGCAGAATAGGGTGTTGCTGTTGTTGTGTATTGTTTAAGCCGTGGCATATCGCGTTCGGCGTGAATCTTTCCATTTCATCGATTTGTTACTTGGCATGTGTGTATGCGTGCATGGAAGGTAAAGGTATTGAATACATACGTTGGACGTCACTATCAAAATTCTCTATAAACTATGGGTGTGTGTATGTTGAGTGTTTTTAATCGAAAGGACGATGAAACATATTGGCTGACACCAAAACCGATATTAAAACTGAAATTTGTATGCGGATTTTTGTTCGCTGGATTGTCGTCGGGGGCGCTTATTGTGGCCTTGGCAGGGTTAAAGCAATTTACGACTGCACCCTTATTAGGCATTCACAGCACCCAATGATTTTATACATCGGATAAGACGACCGACCGACGATGAAAATGAAAATGGTCTTCGGAAGCACGTGTCGGCATTTAACAGGAAGTTCTTATTAATTTACTTATAACATTTAACAGCAAGCAACATTTTATACGGAAAGTTTTTGATTTAGCTAAATCAACGATACCCACATTCATATACACCTATGTAGGTATGTTGATGTTGTGGTGAGTTGTTTACAAATGTTTGTGAATTAAATGTGTTTTTATTTTGAGAATGGTGCGGGGAGAAAGTTATGTGCGTGCTGTTTAAGGTGTGTTGCTATATCTATTAATTGAGTTTATGATTACAGGTTTATTGCATTTTTATTTATATTTTGTTTCTTTTTTTTTTGCAAGAGGGATTATTGCGAGTTATTGAAAATATTAAAGCACCAGTAATTATTTATATGACTTGTTAATGCATACACATAAATGAAAACCAGTCAGCAGACATATAAATTTGAAGCAAAACTTTTAGAAAATTTATTGTTATATATAATCCTTATTAAGGTATTTATTAAAGTTGAGGAATTTTCACTATTTTTGACTTTTTTCTGTTTCTACTTTAAATTTAATTAAATTGTCATTGAGTTTTTCTGTCAATATTAGTTGTTTCCCATACTAAGAGGTTGGCTTTAGGTTGGAATATCTTTAAAAAGTGAAGAGCTATTTATAAGGTTAACTGAGGGAAAGGGCAGAATTCAATAAAGCTATAATATACTTTTGTTTTTTCTTAATTCCTCAAAAAACTAAGGAAGATTGTTACATTTGGTTTTCGGAAATTGAATGAAAAAAAATGAGGACATTGAATATTGATCACAAAAACAGCACTTAACGACGTAAAATTTTGAAAAATATCGACTTAAAAAATTACAATTTTTTAAAACAAATTTTGAGTTTGAAACTTAATTTCTCAAAAACTATTCTCTTAAACAACTTGATTTAAAAACCAATTGCAAGAATGGAGTATAAGCTTTCAAAAAATATTATAGCACATCATTGGATGTGCTTTCGTTGATTTTAAATGTTTTTTGTTTGCATTTAAAGTCAATGTTTCAGAAACTGCTCCACCCTGTCTCAGCGAGGGGGATACAACTTCCCCCATACAATTTTTTTCTTAGAATATACCCAATAGGGTATGTCACTTTGGTATGGCGAAAAAAATACTGTTCAGATTTAAAATTTAACACCTGTCAAAAGTTGCATTAGAATCGTAGGAATAAGAATATATGAACATTTTTCGAAATTAGATGGGGTTTTGGCTCGCTAAACAACAAGGTTTATTTTCGAAAACTACTTTTTCAGTCTATTGCTTGGATATGGTCATAGTTAATCTGAGCTGAATAAACTAATTTAAATAATTTTGCATAAAGTATACAAACAATTAAAAAGAAAAAAATTTGAGGCAATACAAACTTTTGACATCACTCAAAATTGTGTTTTTATACAATTTTCAAGTGTGGCAGATACTAATAATTTTTTCTTAAATCAATTTTTACTTATCCAAAAAAAATGTTATAGCCTTTAATTTTATGTCACTGAAAAATAAAATGACACTCCAATTTTTTTTGTAAAGAAACCTTTTCGAAATAACCATATCTAAAAAAGTATTAAAATACGTTTTTTCGCCATATTTGACCAAAAGCTGCGATTTTGCACTTTTGTTTGCAATGATTTTTTTAAAATTTAGCTAACTAAAATTTTTTTAATTTTTTTTCAAAAATCCATTTCGATGGTTAATTTTATTCTCTACAAAAAAGATGTTCAGAATTATCTCGAAATTTTGCTCCGTTTTCGAGTTATATGCAAAAAACCAAAAAGGGTGCTTTTGCTCCCCTTTCTCCAAAATGCACACTCTCATTTAATAGCACTCCACGGTTTTCTTATCCTCAATGACCCCTTTGAAGATTTTTACAATAAAATCCCATGAACGTCTTAGTTCCTTATTGTCCTGTTTTTTGGAACATAATCAATAGCCTAAAACAAACGTTTTTGGTGTTCTTTTCAATTTTTTTTAGCGAGCCAAAGCCAATAACTTAAACGAAAATTTCAAATGAAGAATTTAATTCTAATATCTAAAGCAACTTTTTGGATGTATTAGATGTGGATATTCCAAAGTTGAAATAAATGAAACACCCTAATACCCAATAACCACACCCTAAAATACTTACACTCAGGTCGCAGGACACCCTGTCCTGTAGATAACAAGGTTCGTAAAACGAAAAAATTTGATTTATTTTCTTGTGAAAAATTATAAATGGAATTTTATTTTTGATTCAATCGCAAATCTTATTTTTTGGTGCTTTTAAAATAAAATTAATTTTCACGATCGAATCAAATCTGCTAGATCTGTAAAATACGGTTGGTTCCCAAATTTATCATGTTAGAACTACTGAAGATCCATTCACGAACCGTTCAAATTAGGAAGAAAAAATTAAATTTTACGAAAGGTGAAAGTTTCAAGAAGCCAAAGTTACACAAGATAAAGTATCGAAGAACAAAGTTTCGAAACCCTCAGAAGTTCATTGTTACTTCTATATTTAATTTCATTTTCAATGATCATTGATACTGGTGAAGGCTGATACAGAATTTAAAAAAAAAATATATTTTTGAAACAAAGTTTTTAAAAAAATGTCAACTTCTTTGTTCCTTGAGCGATTTCAATGAAATTGGCACAGGTGATAGCTGATAGACACCTCTACAGAATTTAAATAGAAATCATATATTTTTGCAACAGGTGTTTCAAAACAATGTCAACTTCGTTATTCCTTGAGTGATTTCAATTTCAATATCAATGATATTGACAGAGGTAATGGTGATGACTTTGATATATTTTTGTAACACCATGTTTCGAAACTATTTGTTTCTGTTATAAATCTGTGTCTTAGCTATGACCTGTGTAAATTTAATTGTAATTACTCAAGGAACAACAATTTTGATATATTTTTTAAACACCCTGTTTTGGAAATATTTGTATCTTCTTATTCTGTCTCAGTTATCACCTGTTTCAATTTCATTGAAATCGTTCTATAAACAACAAAGTTACAAAATGTTGACATTTCTTTGAAACACCCTGTTTTCAAAATATTTTTTTTTCTTTTTCCATTCTGTATCAGCCAGCTCCTATGGCAATTTCATTGAAATCTCTCGAGGAACAATGAAGTTGCAAAATGTTTTCATATTTTGGAAACACTGTTTTGAAATTATCCAAATGTCACCGAATTGCCTTATAATCACATTTTTCCGGAATGGTAGGAAGACTGAAAATTTCTGATTTCTTAGAGGTTTTTTCCGAGCCATTTTTCAAAAGAACTTGACAATAATTACCTTTAGCTTGACAGATGGAAGACGAACTATATTTTTACCATTCACCAGCTTCTACATCATAAGAAAAATATTTGACTTACTTAAATATCTTTATTTTCCCCATTTCAACAAAAAAAATTTCAAAAAAATAAAAAGCTTCACAACCTTAGTGAATAGTCACTTGATGAAGTATGATTTATTTTAAGGATCGTTTTAGATCCTTGTGAAAGTATTATATTCTATCCCTATTTTATTTTTTCGACTCTCACGAATCTGAGATACAAGAAAAAAAAGATAGTTTGTTCGTTAGAGAACTATAAAGAATTTTATCGTTCGCGAACTATATTTTGGATGGATCGTGAAAAGATCGATAAAGAATGATAAATATCCGTAATAAACCGAATTTTACGAGTCCTGTACCCTGAATAGAATATTTATATTTTTAATTTCAATTTTTTCTTAAGATAGCTTGAGTGTTAAATACGTTTCAAATTAATGATAAAGTCAAAAATTGTAAAAAACTGGATTACATGTAGACACTGAACAGAAAAGCAATTTAGGTGTCTTTTATTACTTTTACGACAACCAAAAATGGGTTTGGGCTTGGAATCTCGCAAGTGGAAATCCCGCGTGTCAAAATCCAGTTTGCTGAAATCCCGTAAAACAAAATCCCGACAATCAAAAACCCGCTGATCAAAATCCTGGCCGTTTCTACTACAGTGCCACAGCACATTATTTATTCTCATTAGTGAATTCCATGTGGTTAGTGGAATTTTTAATTTTTTGTTTTGGTAGTGGGTCCGATGGAGAAGTGCCTAAGCTGAGAGATGGGTCTGGAACTGGGACAAAGGAACAAGGTTTATATAAATAACTTTTTCCTAGATTTTTTAATGGTGATGGGTCCGATGAAGAAGGGTCTGACGGAGGAGGAAGTGGACAAAATAACAACTTTCTTATAACTTTCACAGATTTTTTTCGGTGGTGGGTCCGACGGAGTAGAAAAGAATTTTTATTGAAAAATTTATTAAAAAAAAACTTTTTCGTTGGTTTTATCTTACCTTTTAGGAAAAAAAAAAACAACTTCTTCAATAAACTTTTTCTTACAAAGTAAAAAATATCTTTTTAGCAGGCGCCAAAATAGTTTTCTTAAGCAGCAATTCTTTGGGTGGATCGCTTCGCGGGTTCTCAGGATTTTAACTTCCTTTTTTGGGTCTTCTGTCCAGCTCACGCAACTCTGTTGCTCTGCTTCTAAAATCGTCTGACAGGCACCAATGCCAAATATTTTCTTGGACCATATAAACGAAAATGAAACAAAAGAAAAGAAGTTGAGAAAAATATAATGTTCTTACTGAAATTTAAGACAAAAAAATAACGTTCATATTTCGGGGAAATTTTATCAAAAATAATGTGCTTATTGAAATTTTCAAAAAAAAAAGGTTTGTTTTCATTCTTTTTTTTCAAAAAAAAAAAAAAAACAGTTTTTCTTCAAAAAACAAAATATAGGAAAATATATACTTTCTTACAATTTTTCAAAAAAACAAATCCACCTGGACTGCACTGTCCAGAATCCAGACCCACATCTGTCTACATCAGCCCACCTCCCTCAGGATCCAGACCCATCTCATTCCAGATGCAGACCCACCTCTATCCTGATCCAAGCCCACCTCCATCCAGTTCCAGACCCACCTCTGTCCAGATCGAGACCACTTCCCTCAAGATTCAGACCCACCTCTGTCTAGAATCCAGACCCTACCTCTGTCCAGATCCAGACCCACTTCTGTCCAGATCCAGATCCACCTCTGTTCTGATCCAGACCCACCTATGTACAGATCCTGACCTACCTCGGCCCAGATCCAGACCCATCTCTGTCCAGATCCAAGCCCACCTCTGTCCAGATCCACCCCAAACCCTAAAAATTGAAAACCAATTACAGTCTCTTCATTACCTCGAGAACTGAATATTTTTCTGGGAGCACTACTGCTTAAATACTTTTCTCCATAGAATAAAAGTACAAAAACAACTTCAATTCTACTACAAATATATTTTTAATTTCAAAAAAAAAAATATTTTTATTCCAATAGTAGTAAAATGTATTGAAAATCCCGCCAAGTAGTAGCACGCTACTGGCAGTATTCTTGCGGCGGATTTCAACTCGGGGGAATTTTTTTTCGGTGGGATTTTGACCTTTTCCCTCAAAAATCATTACAGAATTCGAATAATCTAATTTTGTGGTTTAAATTGTATCTGAATTTGATTTAGCTTCTTAATGTAGTTAGAATAGTTTAGCTAGCTAGAATAGTTTAATTTTTTGTATTAACTTTTCTGCAAAATAAAACTGTAGTATGGAGGAAAATACAAAAATCAAATTGGGATTTAGGCATAAAATTACCATGGTTATAAGAAATGTGATCTCTTGTGAATGCATTCATTTAAAATCATTTTTTTTGTTCAATCAAAATATTGCGGTCATTGACTTCTCTTTGAGACTGTGACTTCAAATTTTGCCATAACCATGCATTTGACATTGAAGTGATTGCAATAATATTTGTCCCCCTTTAATTTTATAGCAATCAATTGAATGCAATCTTTTGGGAATCCATGCATTTTTTGCATTCATTTGCATTTGCAAAATTTTGTGTGATTTAAAAACTTGGAAAGAGAAATCAAAAGAATCAAAAAATGCCAAAGAAGTTAGATAAATGAATGTAATAAATGCAAATAATAAAAAAGATGCAAAAAATTGGAAATGTGAATGAATCAAGGAAATAGAAATTAATGCAAAAATAATGCAAAGAATGCATGCATTCCCAAAAGATTGGATTCAAATAATTGCTTTAAAATGAATGGTTGAAAAAATGATTGCAATCATTTCAATATCAAATAATTGGTGATTGTAGAATTTGAAATCTCATTCTCAAAGTGAAATCAATAAAAAATAAATAAATCTTTTAAGTTAACTCATAAAGATTGCATTCTTTTACAACTTTTAATGAGTTTTACAACTTCAGATAAAAAACTTTGGAAATCTCATTATGTATTTAGATTTAAGCCTTTTTTAGCTTTCTCTTTTGAGAAAACAAAAATCCCTCAAAAGAAACTCTTGTCATAAAAGAATGGTTTTCATCTTTAGACGCTCCAATTCAGCAGAAAATTGTAGATCCTTTCCAGAAGCTGTCGTACCGGCGGCCGGCGCGCGGCTCCCCAATTAAATACACCCCAAATCAAAAATGCATTTTCAAATATGTCTCCAAGTTCGAAGATGAAATAAATCTCCAAAAACCCACGACAGAACTCCACAAAAAAATGAAATGACTCCTCCAAGCAAGTTTACGTTTTTGTTTAATTTAAAAATTAAATAAATACCCAAAAACTCATGAAATAAATCCCTAAATTTGGAGAGTTTTTTTAATATGAAAAAACTTCTCATCTCTATTTCCATTTTGGGGAGTTGTTCCTTTTTTGCTTTGGGACTTTGTTTCATTAGGGTGTTATTTCACGGAGCAAGCGGAAAGAGAGCAAAGTTAGTATAAAGTCGTTTCAAGTCCTTCTTTACTATTTGGTCATTTTGCATTCCTTGAAGAAATCCTTGCTTGTTGCCTTCACTCACAGAATATGCCACTAGCAAATTATTCCACCCATCATTGATTAAAATCGGAATGTTTCAATTTACTAGAAGATGTCAACTGAAACACGTGCCTCTGACAATAAGAAAACAAACAATTAATTTCTCAGATATACAACGCGTGCCACATTATTTTTTTTTGTTATAGAAGTTACAAACACACCTATATGTTCTCTAGGTTCTTGAGTATATATATTTGTATTCAACTATATCTTTAGGAGTACACAGTAGGCTACTATAGACAAGTTGCACATATCTCATTTCTGTCCTTAAACATTTTACCTTCCTATATGTATCTACCTTTGTTTTAAATTCGATGAAAATACTTTGCAAGTAGGTACCTATGTATGTATGCTCTGCATAAAATTTAATAAAAAAAAGGACTCAACTCTGCTTACCCTGTACTATATGGTAACCTTCATCAGGCTTGAATTATATTTACTACCCCAACCTGCATTTATCATGACCGTGGCGTTAGCAAAAAAAAAAAAATAAAAAAAAATATATATCTCAAAAACGACTGAAGGATACACCACGCGCGCCGCCATCGCACAGTGAGGGTACAAAAAAAAATGTTTTGGGGAAAGCGTATCCAAGCTCTCTAGACAATGTGGGTGGAAAAACTTTATACAATGTGTATAGGTAGGTACTTATGCATAAAAAAAAGAAGGTAATATCAGAGATCGTATTTTAATTTAATTTTAAATGAAATGCCACGAAATGGAACATAAAAGATAATGCCATAAGCTCTATGGCAACTCTTCGCGTATACTATAGCCATTGGGCCCTTTCGTTTTAAGTTTATTCGTTTTATCTTTTCCTTTTGTTGTTCATTCGCAGATTTGTTTTGTTGCTGCATTTCAAATTATAAAAAAAATATTTATGACTTTATTATTTTATATTATAAACACAAAGTTGGTTATGCCTAGAATTCTGACTTCGGTTGTTATAGGAAGTTAAATTTTTAATTTCAAATAAACAGATAAGTTTGGCTGTGTTCTGTGGATAGGTACAACATGCATATTTTTCATTTTATATACCTACATCCGGTTCTCGTTTTACAGGGATTTTAGGGATACAAACTCCATAATATTCGAAAATCCCGGTTAAGCAAATAAAAGTAATTCCCCGCTTAAAAATCGTAATTTATTGGAAATTAGTACCTAACATTAATGTGGTTTGGTTAGGTACACATTTACTTTGAGTATAGGGTATTGAATATTTCTTTAATGGATTCTTGTTCAGAAAGTCCAAACATACCTACTTACCATTTGCTTACGGGGCGTATGCGGTGGTCTATACACTCAGCTTCCGAATAAGGAGGGGTAATTTTTACAATAAAGTTCTGAAAGAAGTTTGTCTTTAATTTTTAATTTTAATCAACTTATGTATTTCTATCAATTGCTTTTGAGAAAAAACTATACAAATTAAAAATAAAATAAATTAAAAAAAAGGTATCTATATCTATAACTATATCTGTATCAACACTATATTATAAAGATGAAACATTTATTTGCTTTTTTGTTTGTTTGTACCTATGTAGGGGGTAATCTCTGGAAATATTCAACCGATCCTTAAAATTCCTTAATAAATGGAAAGATATAATGTCCCTGAGTAACAAAGCCTAAATTTTATTTGGATACAAATTAATTGCAACGTGAAAATCTAAATGTTTGTACTTTTTAAGGGTATTTGTGAGTTTTTGATTTTTATATTTAGAAATTTCAAAATTTATTTTTGAGTTTGAAAGGTTATTCTAAGAGGAAGGCTTTACGGTTAAAAAATTCAATTTGTAGGGATAAATGGGGTAAAAACAAAAATGGTATGAGATAACAAAAATTCTTTTTCTGTTTGATAGTGTTTACTAAGAGGATGTTGTCTTCATACAATGGGGTAAAACTTAAAAATGAATATATGATTTAAAAACATGTTTGAGTCGTGAAGGTTATTCTTAAAGGCTTAAGAACTGAAGACGTTTCAAAATTTAAGTACTTATAGTGTGAAAGTGTGTTTGTAAGATATGTAATCTGATTTCAAATGTCATTTTTGTATTTGAAAGGTTATAAAGGGTCTGCCAAATAACTTTTTTTTTTTTGAAAATGCTACTACTACATGGAGTGTAGCTTCGGCCGTGTGGCACGTAGCGCTGTCCTGTTGAAACCAAATGTTGCCAATATCCTCCTCTTCAATATTTGTGAACAAAAATTCGTTCAACATGGCCCGATAACGATCGCCACTGACTGTAACGGCCACTCGAAGAAAAATGGTCCAATTATGCCTCTGGACCAAAATCCGCACCAAACAGTGAATCGTTTTGGGTGTATCGGCTTTTCAATGGCGTGCGGGTTTTCTGTGTCCCAAATGCGACAATTTTGCTTTTTTACATACCCCCCAAGATCAAAATGAGCTTCATCTGAAAAGATGATTTTTTTTGGCAAAATCGGCATCTTCTCTAAGTCGATCGCAGGCCCACTTAGCGAAGCAGCCATTTGAATGAAACTTTTTTCCATTATTAACCGAAAGGATTGTACTTTCAAATAAAAAAGAAATTTGAGAAAATATTCAGTAGTTTCTTTATAGCATTTTCAAAAAAAAAAAGTTATTTGGCAGACCCTTTATGTAGAGGATATCATTCGAAAATTTTGCCTAACTAAGAAAAGCCGGGCGGGCCAGCTAGTAAGTTATAAAATTAAATACATCTTTCATAAGTTGCTCTAGGGGCTTTTCACGTGAAGCGGACAACGAAAAAAAAGTCGTGTCTTGAAATTTGTTCTATATTGGGTCACTTGTACTTCTTTTGAAACAAAAAAATGCAGAAGGATTTTGAATTTTGAGACCTGGTGCTGGAGTTATGGGCTTGTAAAGTTTCGGCAAGCCATGCGGTAAGGTTTGAAAGAAAAAAGGGATAGGAAACTTATTTTAAGACTGGAGTAAATGGTAAATTAGATGTTCTTTTCATTAATGAAATCTAAACCGGAAATCAATTTATTTTTTAGATAGGAAACCGGAAGTTGACATTTCAAATCAGATTTTAAGAAACTTCGACCGTTTTAATTTTTTTATTTAGGTATCAAAATTTAGCTAATACAATATAAAAACTACATGCCATGTTTCAGAGTGGGATCTCAATTCGTTTAGAACATACATAATTTTTAGTGCGTGGCTCTCACTCAAAAAACTGATGATTTTTTGTATAGAAAAGCGGAAGTGTAGGCCAGAAGCCGAGTATTTGTTGTCTTCAATCTCTACTGAACTGATGTTCAGGGGTGTTCTCCACATGTAAATCCAAGTTGGTGGAACATAGTGGCGCAAGCATCAGCCGCCATCTTGCAAAACACGTTTTATCAAATATGTCGTGAACCGTGCATTGTACTAATGTAATAGTACATTTTTTTGAAAGCTAATACTCTATTCTGTTATTTGCTTTTCAAACCAAGTTGTTTTAGTGAAAACTTTTTAAGAAATTAAATTTTAAAGTCAATATTTTTGAGTTTTGTTTGTAAGTTGGTTTTTTTTTCAAAATGTTGCCTTATTTAGCATCACTTTTCAATTAAATATGCAATACTCTCATTAATTCTAAATCAAATACTGAAAACCACAATCATGTAAAGATATTTCTTAGTTTTTGAGAAATAAAAAAAAAAAACAAATGGTACTTTTTCTTATTTCTTGTTTGTCTATGAGTCAAAAAAAGTACCATTGATAAATTGAACTTTTGTCTTTTTTTTATTTAACTGCAAAAGAGATCATGTCTCCCTTTTTCCCCTACACATAATTAAATTAAACTTATATTAAATTTCAATCTGTTTCTGTGATAAAAATACCCAAATACTAACAGAACAGACAGTCTAAAATACCGTGTTAGGTTGAAGAAAAATCGAATAATTGTACTGAATTGCTGTAAGGACCAAGTCATAACGTGCGTACATACAGTGAAACTCCTTTAAATGGACAGCGAAGGTCTGCCATAGAGAAAAATAAAAAAAAAATATTTTAATAATACAATTTGTATAGAGAAAATATTTTTTGCGCCAAAAAATAACAATAATTAAATTATATTAACTGTCCTTAAGACATTCAACAAAATAAAAAATACTCTATTGCACAAAAAAAAATATTCATTTCAATAGAGAATTTAATAAATTTACGGCTGATATTCTTGTCCGCGTCCAATCAAGTGAGTGTCCGTTTAAAGGATTATAAAATGTTTGGAATTTAAATCTTAGATCCACGGTTGTGGGAATTTGTCCGCTTAAGAGAACCGTCCGTTTAAGGAAGCTGTTTGTTTCACTGTATATCATATATAGGTAAAATTATTAAGCAAAACTAAAGGCTCTGCATCTTTAGCACCACCTAAATGGGAAATTAGAAAAAAGGAAATGTCATCTAATTTATCAGTATTTATGATCAGAAAAGGTCACTTGTCCTAGAAATTGGTTAGCCCTAGAGAGCTTGTAATCAAGGATTAAAGTTTCTCTCTTAAAGTTTGGCACAATTTCCCGTAATTGGTCTGCCATACATTATTTTCTATGAATTTTTAAAGTTTATTTGAAGGTCACAAAAAACTTTTAGCACCTCATTTGCGTCAATTAAAAAAAGGATGCCATTTGAAAGGCCAATTCTCGATCATAGCCATAGATTTTTTATGAATTTTTAATTAAATAAAAGAAAAAGTTCAAGGTCATAGCTATTTTTGGCACATCATTTATGCGTAATTTGAAAAAAAAAAGTTGATACCACTTGAAAGGCCCTCAGATTTATGTATAAGGTCAGCTAGTTTCAGTTTAAAAACGAATTGTAAATCTGCTATACTTGGTAACCCAAGTAACAATTTTCCTCTCATATAACTCTGCCAGATTCTTAGTAGATTATTTTATTGGAGTAAAATATTCTCTGGTAGTCTACTACAAGATTCTTATACGATAGTTATGAGCGTTAAACGGCCTAGTTACTAGAGGCAATTTTCTATCTCATAACAAGGGTAAAAGATTTTATATGAGATTTGATATCTCTTTAACAGATTTTTATTTTTATTACTTCAAAAAACTATTTATTTTTGCAAGAGTATTTATCGTATGAGTGAATAAATAATATTATGTCTGAGCTGTAATATGGACATTATTATTATAGTTGTTTTTCTCACAATTGGACCAAAATTTGATTGCCGTTGAAAATTTACTATCTAATATTTACATTTTACCTCCAAAAAAACAAAGCGCTTTCAAAATAATACATATTTCAATTATTTTTGTTGTATTTTTTTTCTTATTATTTTTTTTTCTCATGTTCACTTTTCTAGCAATAGAGTATTTTTACGCAGCACTTTGAACTCTCCCCATGTAAAATATTTAATATTTCATTTGTTTCATTGATGATTGTAATTTTTTTTGAAAATTGTTTGTTTTTGTTCTACAACGCAGATATTTTTTTATTGTGTGCATTTTGTTTTTATACTATTTTACTTTTCAGATCCTATAAAAGCTTTTTAGTAGATTTTTAGTAGAGTATAGCATAGCCGCCGCGTATAGCCGCTTTTAAGTGTTTTACTATGGGATTATAAGCACTACAATATGGTTAGCAGAGATCAAATTTCATAATAAGATTATTATAAGACTTAAAGTTTATACACTTTTACTATGGGAGAAAAAACTGATTTCACAATAGACCTAAGCGTTGGGAATTTGAATTTGAATTTTAAAAGAGACGCAGTCTTATTATAAAATTACTATGAGAGTAATTAAAGTTTCATAACAAGATGTTAATTATTAAGTATAGCTATGGGATCTAAAAGAACCTTATGAAAGAGGATTTGTAGATTTCGGGAGCTTAACTCTGGATATTTTCCTGTTTATTCATTAATTTTTGTGCCCATTATTTTTTGATGTTAGCAGTTTTGTGTGATTCCGAAACTAAAAGGTTTGTTAGAGATTAAATGTTTGCCTAACGTGTAAATTATCAATTGATTTTATTAGATAAAATATCAAAAAACAAGATTCCATACGAATTAAAAAAAAAATACAATTTTTGCAAACGGTAAGTGGAATTCAAAGATGGTGTACTAAATTGAGTACACTGGCCAAAACCGTGATAAATATTCGTTGTTATTGAATTTTTAGAAAAATGGCTTTTTCAACAATAAACTGCACCAGCTTTTATGGTAGACGCTATCCAAACCTCTACTTGGCTGTTGATGATATCGAAGATAACGGGAATGAAGTTGACATAGTTGTTATTCCACCGGATGTGGATATCCAAACGGACGAGGAGGATATATGTGAGGAAGATTTATTTGATTCTCATATTCCGATTGACATCCCAGGAGCGGTAGAAATTGAAATAAACGATGGATTTGAAAGCGAAGATGACATTCCACTTGGTAATTTAAGGGCAGGAATTATAAATAGAGGTGAGTCACAATTTACAACTCCAAAATGGTCAAATCATGTGGTGTATTCAACTGAAATGAATGCAACATTTCATTATTTGGAAAATTTGGCAAAATTGAAAGAACAATTGGAATTGGAAGATGAAGTTCAAATCTTTGAACATTTTTTTGATGAAGAAGTGACGAATTTGATTATAGAGCAAAGCCAAATATATGCACTGGGACAAAACTGTCACACATTCGCCCTTACGAAAGATGATCTAAAAAAGTTTGTTGGCATAATGCTTTTTTCTGACTACCACACGTTGCCCCAGGAATCACTCTATTGGTGTCTAGACGAAGATACCAGAATTCCATTGATAGCTAACGCCATGTGCCGCAATCGCTTCAAAGAAATTAAACGTTTCATTCATTTGGCCAACAATTCTTCTCTTGACAAAACCGATAAAATGGCAAAAGTTCGACCATTGATGAAAATGGTTTGTCATAATTATCAACAATGGAACTTTTTCCACGAGAAACTGTCTATTGACGAGGCGATGGTAAAATACTTTGGCCATCACTCCGCAAAGCAATTTATCCGTGGAAAACCTGTTCGATTTGGATATAAGGAGTGGATGCTTTGCAGTAGCGATGGATATTGCTATAATTTCGATGTGTATTGTGGAGCTAAAAATGTCAATCCATCGAGTAAATGTCTCCCTCTTGGATCTCGTGTGGTGCTTGACTTGCTGGAGGTTGTAAGAACGCCTAGTGACCACACCGTGTTTTTTGATAATTATTTTACCAGCCATGACCTTATGAGTACCTTACGTGGAAAAGGATTTCGGGCAACTGGAACAGTTCGGGATAATCGAACAAGAAAATGTCCACTCAAATCTCTGAAGACCGTAATGAAGGCAAAACGTGGCTACTTCCACCACAAATTTGATAAAAACAATAACATATTGTTTGCGAGATGGAAAGACAATGCTGTTGTAACCGTTGCAACTAATTATGACAATTTGGAACCACTGGGTAAAGTAAAGAGATGGTCAACGACCGAAAAAGAAAAAGTTGCCATTCCCCAGCCTAAACCATTGGTAGCCTACAATAAGGGCATGGGTGGGGTCGACCTTCATGACCAGTTCGTGAACAATTACCGAATAAAAATCAAGGGCAAGAAATGGTGGTGGCCATTGTTCACACATATGATCAACTCAATGGTGGTGAACGCATGGCGACTCCATTGTTTGAAAACAAACGAAAATCGCAATCTACTTAACTTTATAAGAACAATTGTAAGAACATATTTACGGTCGGGGCCTGCAATAAAAGCACCAAATAAACCAACAGTTCCAAAATCTTTGGTAAGCAGTGAGAGTGGGCACTTCCCCAAGAAAATAAAAAGTCAACTACGTTGCAGAATTTGCCACAACAGAGCACGATGGACTTGTGAGAAATGCCAAACAACTCTTTGCATCGAAAAGGATTGTTTTAAAATTTTTCATACATAAATAAGATAATTGTGTGCATACATCTGACCAGTGTACTCATTTGGGTACACCCCTATAAAGCCCAAAGTTGAAAAAAAAAATGTTTAACTTTGAATTTTTTGGTTTATATACTTCTCAATAAGCAGTATTTAAAAGGATTTTCCATTGTTTTAATTTTTAAGGGGGTCGGTCTCTAATGGGTTAACTGAGTTTGCCTCACATGCACATCCCTGGATACAAACAAAGTGGTTGTTTCCCTCGCACATGCGAAGTATATGAGAAAAAGTGAAAAAGCATTATGGATGATGGATAATTATTCTGACAGCAGAATATCAGCTGTTATAGACTGGAATGGCTTAACAAAAAAAGACTTTTAAAATTTAATGAGACAAAAACGATTTTTTAGTTTAAAAGGGCATTTAAAATCTTCTTAAATATAAAAGCATTTGGTGAAACGAAAAAACGCCATTTAAAGGCTAAATGGCTTTTTAAATAATTAAAAGCCTTTCGTGAAATTGGCCATAAGTATTCCGAAAATTTGATAATTGGGTGATAGGTTGCCGTCTAGGATCTATAGCTTAATTTGCAGTGCAGTGAAAATATCCCTCAACGTCAACAATTTTTTTTTCAAGTGACAAAATACATGTCTATGATTGATTTAAAATGCAAAGAAATTTAAATCAAAGCCTACTTTTCAAAAAAAAAATTAAACAAATTTTGAAAATTACTGTACTCAATTGAGTACAGTGGCAGGTAATGGGAAATTAAAATATCCCTTAAATATCATTGGTGAAACTGAAAAATTTTAAATGTCTGATAAAATTTAGAATTTTAGTGTTTGTTTATGAAATTGGCCATAAGTCAATGAATCCATAATTTTAATTTGTTAATTATCGAAGTCACTAATCAGCCAATATTGGTTCATTAGCTCCATTTAACCAGAGCCTGTAAAAAACTTATTACCTATGTGAAAAACTGGCCCTTAATCTTCAAGTTCAAGTAAGGCAGTTTATATTTTATTTATTTGTTTGGGTAATTTTATTGGAATCACTCATGCCATACATTCTTTCTTCATCGAATCACACACCCACCACCTATCAGTTTTATTTCCACTAAAACCTTTAAACAGCAGCACTGCAACTGATTTTGAAAACCAATTCCATCAGTACTCAGCTGGAGTTTTTCCAAATTCAACCAGATAGACCTTGGATTTGTGTATATAGGTAGAAATGCAAATAGTAGAACAAAAAATCTCAATTTCTCTCCTGCATCTATAACTATACAAGTGTTAGAGGAAATTGTTCAATTTAAAATTTTAGGCACCTGAAAAGGATGTTTAAAACACACCAACCCAACCCATCCCAGCCGCACCAGCCAACCAATATGATGCCTGCAAATGCAATACAATAAATCAGAGTAAGAGAATAAAACTTTAATAAAAAAAAAAATCAAAATCTCAATCAAATTGGAAATCGAAATCCTCGAATAAATTCAAACATTTTTGCCGACGGCAAATTGCAGCAGGCAAACGAATGCGAATGGATGGAAACAGCAAGCCACAAAATGTGCCAAAAACAAAACAAATTACAGTTAACACATTAAGACCTCAGTACAAGAGGGGAGGCTATGTGGCTGGGTTGTATAGCGCTATAGCAGTGTGATGTTAATGTGGAAAGGGACACACCGGGAGTGAGAGAATGCCTGCTGTTTATTCCTATGTCATCAATATGTAGTGAACGATGGCTCAGCAAGGACACTTACCAAGGTCGTAACCAATGGAGGGGGTGCGTCAATGGGGTAGCAATTAAAAGTGATTTTTTGTTTAATTGATAATCAATTTTAAATAAAAATAAAAAGTCAATAAACAACCAAAGAGAATATGTGTTTTTTTCAAGCGTAGTGATTCATACAAGGAGGTTGCCAATTCTCTGAGAGTAGGTATATCTTATCATGATAAAGTAGCTATCATTTAAGCAATTCAGATTCAAATAAAAATTGTAGGTCATCACCATTCCTTACACCTTACATTATGTACGCAGGCATGCCTTTGAGCTACCTAAGGTCATGTAATTTTTATTTTTAATTGTACTTTGGATTATCCGGGAATTTATTCATCAAGTTTTAATAACTTTTTGGCAATGGTCAATATTTGCAAATCAAAGCTGTAGGCTGCCCATTTGCAAAGATCAGCCAATCACTTCACCAAGTTTCATCAAAATCAGTTAAATTGTTATAAAATTTAGGCTGGAAAAACAGGCAAAAATGTCTTTTCCATTAACTGAATTAAATTGTTTCATTTTCGTGACTACGCCGCGTGTGCCGTATGCTTTATTTGAAATATTGTAGGTGAAACTATTTGAAAATATATATTTTTTTTTAAATAAACCCCCAACAAACTATATCTAAGCTGCGGCCTTGACGCACTATACGATAACCATGAAATGGGTAAAGTTGATTTTGTACTGATTTTGTTTTTGTTTTGATTTTCTATATAGCTACGGGGGTTAGGTATATTAAGGCTAAGGATATATTCCAGAGAAAGGCAATAAATCTTTTCAATGAATATAATTTCGAGATTAATAGGGCATTACTATTGAAACTATATTCATCAGGGGAATATTCAGCTAAATCCATTGACATATAGTTGATGATATATAAAACGTGATGATTCGAACTTTTTATCATGCGGGATAAGATTCTTTTAGTTCGTGAAAAGTGAATCTTTTTTAGCCGGGGAAGAAATCAACTTTTGCTTCTTAGTTTCAGTTTTGTCTAATTGAAAATAAAGCATCATAAAAGTTAATAATGATAAGGATAAATATTGTGAATGGAATATTGTCTAAGCATTATATTATTTGTGTTTTGCCAACAGTTTGTTACAGATGGTTTGGATGGTCGCAAGCGCTGCAGTAGTTAAAGACCTAACAGCCGGTTTCGGGTTTCTTATAGCAAAACAAAACTTTCTTTAGAATATATACATATGTCTATAAGCCATTAAGCATGTTTCGTGACTTGGGCTCAAAATTATTAATAATAATCAGCTGAGAAAATTAAAATGTTAGTTAATTAACTTTTGATATCCGAGGAACAACATAGTCTGTCTGTTTGGCTACAGCCTAAATTGATGGGTCTATTTTTTTTAAACCTGGTAACTAGCGGTTTTTATCACTACCCTCATAGCTAGGGCTGGTCACAATACCAGAAAAGTCTTGGTATCAATTGATATCGGTATCGGAAGCCCAAACGATATAAAGACAATAACAGCTTGAAAGCATCTGGAACTGATAACGTGCTTTTTGGACCGAAATGTATCTATATATTCTCCGTAGTATCGTTTAGTATGGGCAGAAAAATTGATTTTTTTGATAAAATTATTAATTTATTAATAATGAAAAATTCTTGTTATTGGTTTGTCAGAGCGGCTCTAACGATTTTGATGAAATAAGCATAAATTTTGTCTCTTAGGGAA
This sequence comes from Dasysyrphus tricinctus, assembly GCA_963921185.1. Classification (NCBI taxonomy): domain Eukaryota; kingdom Metazoa; phylum Arthropoda; class Insecta; order Diptera; family Syrphidae; genus Dasysyrphus; species Dasysyrphus tricinctus. The sequence continues at coordinate 64,470,781 of OY992531.1, read as the reverse complement.
AAGGCTTAGGCAATGATTTTATTAATTATAAACACCCACTACCACGCCCATTTTTCTTATGCTTGCTTAAATAACACATACATTTTGAGACAAAGTCATAGTCCACAAATCAAAAAATTACTGAGCTATACGATATCGACGGTACTGAAATTTTTCGATTTTAACGATATGTACTTACAAAAGTATTGCTTGGTTTGGTATCGTCGCCAGCCCTACCTGTAGCAAATTAAATGAAAATACATATTCTTAGAGCCAAAACTAATGGTGTTTTGTATACAAATTGTTCAAAAACCGTTTATGACATTTCTTTTTCTCAAAAATGACTCCAAAGATTTTGACATTTTCACTTGCGATAAACATAGGTACAATAAGGCAAGCTTTAGATTCGTGCTAAATAAAAACTCGTGATAGCAATCAAACATGACATTCGATGATAGAGAAAACCAAAAAAGTGGGTGCGGCACAATTCTGTCTGTCTGTTTGTCTACAGCCTAAACGGGTCGATCGATTTTCTTCAAACTTGGTAGATAGTGGTTTTTGGTGATTTTTCCCACCCTTTTTTTTCATATTTTTTTTCAAACCAAAAATAACGATACCGGCCATACAGTTTTTTTATCAATTTTACATAATCGATAAATTTCTTTTAGTAAAGGCTACCTTTGGGTAGGAAACCATTTAAAAAAAATGGTTATTAATGGTACCTCCCAAAGAACCAATCTTTAATTTTCGATTTTCTTCAAAACGGTAGAACTGATTGCAATATTCTTCTTCACACAGAAGTTTTCAAAAAATATAAGCAGTACATATTGTGTAGCAATATTTAAAAAAATAATATTTTTTGGATAAAAAAATCCTCTATATTTAAATCTGAAATATTTTCAGAAAAAATTTTACATATATAAAAAAATAACGGTACCTTCCATACAAAAGTTAAAAACCGCAAAGGAAAATATTTTTTTTTTTCAAAAACGAGTCCTACGATTTTGATTAAGCTTTTTTCATATACTAAAAATAGTATGATCTCCTACCAACAATTATAAAATTTTACACTTAGCAACGTCCTTTGACAGGTACTATTAAACGTTTTTCTTTATTTTGAATTTTCTCGTTATCGTATAAACGGATTATGATTAATTTTTTATAATTTAGACATTTTTTTTTAATTTTTCATTTTTTTTTTTGAAAATTCGATATCTCAAAAACAGGTTGCAAAATTTGTTTTTGAAATTTTGTTTTTATATACACATAAATATATGCTTAAGATTTGCATACCAACATTTTTCCTTAAAATTGTTCTAAAAATTTTATATATAAAAAACTAATTTTTAAAAAAACCGCTCCAACGATTTTAAAATTTTTCCATACTTTCATATTCAATCAAGAATTAAGATGGCATTCTTTTTTTCCACCTCAAACTATCAAAGGAGTTGTTTTAGCTAATTCGAATATCATACTTCTTCCTTTTCACATTTTTCTCTCATAATTTCCATGTTTTCATATACAATTTTCTTAAACACGCAGTGTCTTGAAGAGTGCAAGTAGGTAAGTGCGACCCAGTCGAGCATTTTATTTTTATCACCAAAAGGAACGATATGGCAGGTACCTGCCATACATTATTTAAATATTGTTACATAATGATATTTTTTCTCAAAAACGGCTAGCTTGGAGTGAGAAACCCTTTTTCAAAAAATGGTTTTAAATGGTACCTCCCAAAGAGCAATTGTTTTTATTTTCGATTTCTTCAAAACGGTATGACTGATTTCAATATTTTTTTATATGAAGAAGCTCCTAAAAATTATAAAAAGTATTGTGTGCCAAAAATTTCAAACAATATTTTTTGTGTTTTTAAAAATAGTTCAATCTTTTTTTGGAAAGTCAAATATATATTTCGACACAAAAATATGATTGATTCTTTTTTTTTTTAAATTCGTTACTTAAGTGCTTTGAAGATTCTCTGGTCTAGATAAATAAAAAATATTATTTGAAAATCTCCGCTATCAAATGAACTCTCTAGATGTAGAATATTTAACTTACAAATTTTACTTTTACGAAAAAATTACAGTACCTTCCATATATACATGTACATAAATATTAAAAAATGTAAAGGAACACATTTTTTTTTCTAAAAAATTCCAAGTACAATTTTGGTAAAGCTTGTATGCTAAAATCTACTAGAAACATATAAAAGTTCACACTTAGCAACTATTAAAAATATGAATTTTCTCATTATCGGCTGACGGAAATTATTTTTTTTGTACAAGTTTAAATATACAAATTTTAAATAATCATATCAGGATATTCGAAATTGAATTTTTTTGAATCTTTAGAAAAGCTTCAATTTTTTTTTTTTGAAGATTTGATATATTCAGTATTTATTAATATAGAACAGTAAGCATATTAAGACATGGTGTCTTTTTGATATCTCAAAAACGGGCAGACATTTTTTTTTAATATGCACATAACTAAATGCTTTAGGTTTTCATATCAAATTTATTCCTTAAAAATGTTTTGAAAGTTTGATTGAAGTTATTTATTTTTTTTAACGTTCCAATGATTTAAATTTTTTTCATGGAATCATATTTAATCAAGAAAACGGCATTCTCTTTTTTCACTTCAAACTATTAAAGGAGTTGTATTATCTAATTTGAATATCGTATTTCATATGCTTTTAAACATTTTGTCTCTCATAATTTCCATATCGATACCTTCCCGTAAGAATGTATTAAGCGACATTTCAAAAATTTTAGAGGCATCGAAAAAAAACTCCTGTTCAGTTATTTATTTGTGTACTTAAAGGAATAAAAAGTTGTGAAACGGAATTTTCAACTCAAAATCCCCTGAAAAATAAGTTTAATACTACAAAATACACAAATAAATAATAATTGATCAGGAATTTTTTAAAAATTTTGATTAAAAATTTTGAGAATGTCGCTTAATACATTCTTACGGGAAGTTATCGATATCTTTCTATAGGAGAGAAAGGGTCAGTTAAGAACAGGGGCAGTTTAGGACAAAAATGGAAAAAGAGTACCTAAACAAATACATATTCCTCAAATAAAATTAATTCTTCGTTAAGCTTCTGAATCTATTATATTCACCCAATAAAAATATTTGCTTAACAAAAAAGAATTTTTCAGATTTTCAATTTTCTCACAAACTAAAAACCCTAGAACCGTCTGGTTTTCAGCATTCGACAAAAGTTAATAACAACATTTAATTATGAAAGACAATTAACTACTTAACATATAACGTAAAATAAAAAATGAAAAATCAGTTTACAACATTTTTCAAATATTGTTTCAAAACGAGTTTTTCAATAATTGTTAACTTGATTTGGTAAGTTATATAATAAAATAATTAAAGAATCCATTTTAAGCTTTAAAAAAAATCTATAGCACAGTATTGTACGTATTTCCGCTAATGTTTTATTGAGAATTAATTCCTCCCGTATAAAAAGACAGGGGATACACCAATACACCCCCCTCTTATATGATTTTTAACTGCATATTAGGAACTATAGGGCAAGTTTTGGACTCGTGCACAAAATAAAATGCACGACTGGATCGCACGTACTTGCTCTTATGTTCAAGTTGTGTGGGACTTAAGAACTTTATAAAATATTAAAATAATTATAGGAAAAGTATAAAAAAGCATTTAAATCGTTCTTTTAATTGTATAAACAGCCTCATAAATAGTTTAGAGCTCAAAAAAAAGTATGCCATTTTAGTTCAGCCAATTTGTGCTTGAAAAGGCTCTTTGCGAGCAAATTGTGGGGTAGTTTTGATTTGTTCCCTCCTTTATGTTTTCGGGGGTGCTGATTAAGAATCTGAGGTTTGCCAACAAAGTTTCGTGACGCCACATGGAAAAAACGCAAAAAATTATGCAAAAATGCATTTCTTGAGAGTTTTTCACTAATGGCTCGGAAACTACCAACTATTCGAAAACAACATCAAAGTACAATTGAAAGTATACACAATTTTTAGTAAATCTCTATTCAAGGTTTTTTTTCTGCGACACCCCATTAGGACTCAAGCGCTAGTCGAAAATTGATGTATTTTTACTGTTTTCGAAAATCCACTCGAAAGCGCTAAGAAATTACTTTGTGTGACAAAATTTGAACTTTGGTCTGTAACATGAACCAATATATACTTTTATGAAGGTCTTTGATGCGCTGAGTTTGAATCTGGCCTTGAAATTGCTCTAGCACATCACGTTTTTGAGATATTTGAATCTAAAGATATAAAAAAAATGCATTTTGTATGCAAAATTGAAGTTATATTTTTTCTCGAGCTAATCTTTTTCTGAAAAATGTTTATGGTCCTTCTGAAGTATGAACATTTTACTTCAAAATTCTTTTTGAATCTTTCAAATACCTCCATTCGCCTTCGAGAAATCTTTTTTTTTCCTAATTCGAAAAATCCAGTCAATTTGTGCTCAAAGGGTAAATTGTGGATTTTTCGATTTATGTAGTAAGACAAAAACCAACGATTTCTGGAAAACGAATGGAGGTATTTGAAAGATTAAAAAAAAAATTTGAATTAAAATGTTCATACTTCAGAAGGACCATAAACATTTTTCCGAAAAAAAATTACCTCGAGAAAAAATATAACTCCAAATTTGTATAAAAAATGCATTTTTGTTTAATTTTTAGATTCGAATATCTTGAAAGCGTGACGTAATAGAGCAATTTCAAGGCCAGATTCAAACTCAGCGCATCAAAGACCATGAGAAAAATATAGTTTGGTTCATGTTACAGACAAAAATTTGACTTTTGTCACACAAAGTAATTTCTTAGAGCTTTCGAGTGGATTTTCGAAAACAGTAGAAATACGTCAATTTTCGACTAGCGCTTGAGTCCAAATGGTGAGACGCAGAAAAAAAACTTCAATAGGAATTCATTGGAAATTGTGTTTACTTTCAATGGTACTTTGATGTAATTTTCGAATAGTTGGTAGTTTTTGAGCCATTAGTGAAAAACTCTCAAAAATGCATTTTTGCATCATTTTTTGCATTTTTTTCCATGTTGCGTCACGGAATTTTGTTGGCAAAACTCAGATTCGGATTCAGCACCCCCGAAAACATAAAGGAACGAAAAAATCAAAACTAACCCACAATTTGCTTGGTAAAAATACAATATGACTGAACTATTTGATTACTTGAAAAAATATGAATATATAAACAAAAAAATTAGAATCATAGGAGCTGTTTTCTTAAAAATTAGTTTTTTATATGTACATATGTATATAAAATTTTTGTAACATTTTTCAAAAAAAATTTGGTATGCCAATTTTGAGTGTATATTAATATACATTTAAAACTGAAATTTCAAAATATTTTTTCACCAACCCGTTTTTGAAATATTGAATTTTCAAAAAAAAATTGGAATCCTTTTTTTAAAAATCCACAATTTTGGTATGCAGTATTATTTATATTTTAAGAAAGCTTTTGTGCAAACAATTTGATTGAAATCGGATGAGTGGTTGATGAGAAAACCGAAAATAAAAAAAAACGTTATATGGCAGGTACCGTTAATAAATGTTTTCGGTAATGTTTTTTCTTACCAGAAAGTTCACCATATCTACAATAATACACTGATTTTTCTGTATCAAAATCGTTGGAGCCATTTTTGAAATAAATTAGCTTTTCCTTAACGGTTGTATGGCAAGTACCATTATCTTTGGAGCTAAAAAAAAAATTGCAATTTACCCTCTGGAGAGTTACAAAAAAACCTTATGTTCAAAATTTGAAGAAAATCGCATCATTGGTTTAGGCAGTAGATCCAGATACAAACAGACAGACAGACAGACAGAATTGTGCCACCTACTTTTTTCGTGTTCTCTATCATCGTAATGTTATGTTTGATTGTTATCTCAAATTTTTTTCTTACACGAATCCAAAACTTGCCCTATAGTACCTATATCGCAAGTAAAAAATTTGGATATAACAATCAAACATGACATTAAGATGATAGAGAACACGAAAAAAGTGGGTGGCACATTTCTGTCTGTCTATACCTCAACCTACAGCCAGTAGCGGATCCAGGATTTGGCTGTGGGGGGGGCTTGAGGCTCCTATCTTAGACATATCATTTAAAAAAAAGGCACAATCTCTCTCCATACTAATTTTCTTTTCTCACAATGTAGGCCAGTTGGCGTAGTATAGTTGCAGGATAGTTACACTGTACACTGTACTTTTTTTTATACTGAATGATTTTTGTAAAATTTATACATTAAGGCAGTACGTAGATCGTGCTGAGTTTTATTTACCACATTTCTCTCCAAACTCTATTTTAACATATCATTTTTGTGAAAAATATCACATAAAACAGCTGTTCTCTGAATACAAAATTTACTCAACGATTTCAAAGAATTTTTTTTCGATATTTCAAGTAAAAGTGATCAAATAAAATGGGTTTTTTTCGAATACTATTCGTTTTCGATTTTCATTTTAAAGTCTGGTTTATACATCCATGTGAAGTGTAGTTTTCATAGAAAAAAATACTTTTCTTCCTAGGCGTGAAAAACTGTCAAAAATTAAATGCAGTTATTTTGGCGATAAGGAGGGACAAATTTGTCTCGAAACAAATGCAACTCGATGGGCTTTTTGTAACCAAATATTGTGACGAAAACTATTTTTTTGAAAACCTTTTGGCTCATTAATTATTGATGTTTCATTTCAAATTTGATTTCACTTAGCTTTGAAGTATAAACTAGACTTAACAAAGTAAAGTCCACCTAAATCTCATGAACTAAATAAACTGTAACAATTTAGCTCGAGAATAAAGTGGCGAACAATTATTTCATGCACTAAATTTTGACAGGTATCTTGGTGATATACAGTTAGAAACTATTTTTAATTTGAAATGCGTACCGCTCAGCTAAAATACTAGGCAGAATTTAGGGGAAAATTTTGTATGGGAGCAAAATTTTATCGCGTTTCAAAGATATTGGTTAAAACATATTATTGATATTGGTTAAACGCTAAAGCAAGCATTTACAGACACGCAATTTTGTTTGATGATTGATTGAATGAATTGATTTATTTCATTTTATTTATTTATTATTTTAAGGAAATCCAAAGAGAAACTTAGATTAAAAGTAGCATCGTTTTAAGGAAACGTATGAAATCATCAAAACATCTTCGAACTGCAATTTTTAGTTTTCAATTTCGAGGATACTGATTATAATAAACAGTCATTGTTTGATTCGGTTGCTCGAAAAAATTTCATGCTGAGTTTTTTTTGCATCGGAAAAACAGTTTTTAGAGTTATAAGCTCTAAAATTTTTGGGGGGTCATCTTAGTCCGAAAGATATAAACAGAAGAGCTTAGGAAAAAGGTGATATTTGCTCTTGTGGTCAAATTGTATTCTATCGATATCATTAGCTTTCTTTAATTAAACTTAAAGAAATAGCGTGCTCTACTCAAAATTTTACCTGAAAAGGAATTTTAAAAGCAAAAGGTAACATTTTTCACTCAATACAAACACCTACATATCTAAATTTCGGTTTTAAATTTCCGAAAAACTTTATTTAATGTAAATATCAGGTGTTGTCCTTAAGCTCCTCAATTGCATTGAACATGTAAATTTGCTGAACCAACCTCGTTTGTTTCGCCGTTCGCCCAATGCTTTTCGGGCTTGAACATAAACTCTGATTTTTTTTTGTGTCTACCTTGTTTTTGCGGCCAATTCCCTAGGGGCTTAAAAAAACACAGTTTACATGTAAATTATTAAGCCCCAATATTATATTTTTGTTCAGTTTCCTTGAGCTTGGGAAAACAACAGCTAATATGTAAAATTTGTAAAGCCCCAGTCCTTATCGAATTTCTTTAAGGCTTTTGAAAAAGACAGCCGACATCCAAATTTGATAGCCCCATTCTTGTTTTTTTTTTTCAATTCTCTAAGGGCTTGGAAGAACACATTTTAGGGGTAAATTTACTAGCCCCAACCCTGATTTTTCGTCCCTCTTGTAGGGCTTGGAATAAATAGAACCTACGTTTTTATATTTAAATTGCTTAGTCTCATCTTCGTTTTTTCATCGAATTGCTTAGGAGGCTTAGAAAAACATACTTTCATGCCAATTTTTTAGCCTCAACCTTGTTTTAATAAATATTATATCAATGATTTTAGAGATCATTCTTTGTTTCACAGTGTTTTTGAAAATTCTATGTTTGAAACACAAAATTGAAACATCGTAATAATTTTATTTTACTACTAAATTAATTGTACGAATCGACTGTGGGGGGGGCTTCAGCCCCTATAGCCCCCCCTCTGGATCCGCCACTGCCTACAGCCTAAACCACTGAAGCGACTTTCTTCAAATTTTGGACTTAACCTCTTCAAGGATACTGGCACATATGTGTACGTTTGGTTTTTCTCTCTGTACAATTTTTCTAAATAAAAAAAACTTAAATTTCTGTTTCAGTTCTTTTCCTTAGAAACCCTCCATGGTAAAATAAAAACAAAATATTATTAGGTAATTAACTAAGCCATAAAATTTGAACTAAATTTTAAGTTCTATTTTAATAGAAAAAATAAATGTCCACATTCGTGTACGGTTATCATTGCCCAGTACTTTTTTTACTTCATAATAAATAATATTTTGTTCTTTGTATTTGTGCCAAGGCTACTATGCGTGTAAGCAAAGTTTGGAAAGGTGGCCAAATAGATTCAAAAAGACAGAACAACAAAATTTAATATAAAATTTCTTTTTATTTTTTGAATGAAGCAATCGCCAATTCGTAGATTTTGCTTCATGAAGGCAAAAAAAAGTCTTATCCGTCTAAAAGAATTTAAAACTTCACTGGCTAACACAAAAACTCAAATTAATGATCAGAATTAAAAACTAGGCAAATCTAGCTCTGCATGGGAACCACCTCCTGAAAAGTTAAAAGCTGGACTTGGGTTCTTACATAAATCAGAATTGACTCCATTGGACATTTTTCAAAGAAAATGCAATTGAAAAGCCCTGCAAGGTGTCGTGAAAAAAATTACATCAAAACAACTCGCTATATTAGCGAGACGTTACGAACCGGTGTGCCCAGAATGTATGAAATCTTTTCATTTATAATGAGAAAAGATCCATTAAAGCTAAACGGCCTCATATGTGTACATTTTATATTTCATGAAAAAAATTTAAAAAAATATTTTTTTTTTGACTAATGCATTGTTTTTGATATTATTTCAATAAATCCTACTAATATTATAAATGTGAAAGTGAGTTTGTTTGTTACGCTTTCACGCCTAAGCCACTGAATCAATTATCATGAATTTTGATATAGAGATAGATGAGACTCTGGAAGAGTCAATAAGATACTTTTTTTTGCCATATGAGACAAAAAAAGAAAAAAATATTTGGTACCAAAACAACTTAATTTTATATGAAACAAAAATAAATCAATAAATCTAGAAAAATTAATCAATCAATTTTTATACATATCGTTGATAGTTTGTTTTTATTATTTTGAGGTTTTCTAATAGGTGCTATATGCTTCACAAACGTGGTTTAAATCTTTTAAATTAAACAGGAGCTCATCGATAGCCCGGGCAGTGAAAATTGCTGGATAAAAAAAATCTATTTATGACGAATTAAGGAGGCTGTCTTAAATGCTGATGAATGAGACACTTGCTCCAAGTTTTGAATTTCTTATGGCCAGCTATAATATGCATGAAGCATATTCGCGTGTGCCCAGTGCCCAGAATTTGTACGTAAACGCCAAACGGAAGGACATACAACATATGTATGTATGTATCAATCAGCACCATGCTCATATAGATATATGTACATAGACTAAGAGCTGCCAGAAAATTCTGTGCGAAAACGCATAGCCAAAATATGAGCATTATGTGAGTTTGTAAGTTCATGCATCTTGATATTGAATGCAGAAGTCAGGGTAGGATTTCTTGGCCTCCGTGTTCGGGACAAGGGGTTTAAAATAGCGCTTTTCAAATGTTTGTGTCAAGAGTACAACCAGTTCAATTTTTCCTAAGCCCACAAATTTTAATTTTGTGACCTGAGTAAGGTGCCAGTTATAGCTATCATTGAAACTCATCATTGAAAATTTTAATGATTGATTTGAGACGTTTAGGAATTAAAATCATTTATTATTTTGATGGAAAAATAAAGCTAAAGACTTAATTAATATTTCTAGCCAAAAAAAATGTCTAAATAGGACCAACTTTCCACATAAAAAGACTTTTCTTATTTCAATGATTGAACTACCTTACCAATGATCATTAAAAAATTAAAAGTCTATTTTTGTGGAAAGTTGGACCTATTTGAAGTTTGTTTTTGGCTAGAAATATTAAAAGTCTTGAGCTTTAATCGTCCATCAAAATAATAAATGATTTTGCTTTCTAAACGTCTCAAAATCAATCATTAAAGTTTTTAATGATGAGTTTCAATGATAGCTATAACTGGCACCTAAATAGAACACAAGATATGAGCCTCTGCAAAGCTTATCGGACTTTTTTTTTTTTTGATTTTTTAAATCTCCAAATATTTCATGATATGGTGCATCTAAAATGGTTATATATCAAGTTCTATTAATCAGATTGTCAAAATTAAAGTCTTTGGGCTTAATAAAAATGAAAGAGAATCATTTCCTGTTTTTTGAAAATGAATTCGTGTTGTTGCAACCCTGCCACAAGATTTGGAAAAACAGCTATTTTCAACACTTCGTCCCCAACACGGGTGTCGAAAAAATACTGCCAGACTTTTGAATTCGATATAAAGATGCGTGCCCCTGCAAATTCTCAAACTCATATTTTGGTAATGCTTTCACCCAAAAAAATTGCTGCCAGCAATTGGACTAACAGTGGGATATTCAGTTCGCAGTGAGGCAAAAGCTATGACTCTACAATAATTAGTTTTCTTTTTGTAATATGTACATTTATGTATATCTGAATTAACTAATAACCTGAAATAAATAATAATATTCGTTAATATTTTCTGTATCGATCGTCAACCAGAACCGGTTGACAAAATAAACATTAGCGCGAGCGAAGCCGCGGGTAAAGGCTAGTTACAAATAAAAATTAATTAACTGGATTTCGTTTTCATGCTTTTAATGCTTTTATGTAATCCTCCAGAGGGGAAATTGAATTTTTTTAGCTCCAAAAATAACGGTACTTGCCATACAACCGTTAAGAAAAAGCTAATTTATTTCGAATGTTTAAGCACAAATTTCCAAAAATTGTTATTAACGGTACCTGGCATATAACGGGTTTTTTATTTTCTCTTTAACTGATCAACGTATTTCAATCAATTCAATTAAAATGTCAATAATATTGCATATCAAAATTTTGAGAAAAAAAATTTTTGGATTTTTTAAAAAATATTAATTCTTGTTTTTTGAAAATTCAATATTTTGAAAATAGGGTGATGAATTTTGTGAAAATAATTTCGTGAATGTATATTAATAAACACTCAAGACTGGCATCCACAAAAAAAAATTGTTTTTAAGAAAACCGCTCCAACGATTTTAATTTTTTTCTTGCATTCCTATTACTTGTGAAATTCCTATGGATTTTCCAAGTTACCTCTTCAACGTTATCCATTTATGTTGGCCAATATGTATACCTTCCCACAGGTACCAAAAATGTCCAGAAAAAATATGTCTCACAGGTATTTATCGTTAAAAAAGATGGCGAAAATAGTGGCCTCAAAAAAGTGACGGGCAGTGTATGTAGTTCAAAACATAGGAACTGTCGTCCAAATATTCAGCACCTCGGAAAAAGACTATTTTGTAAGATCTTTGAAAACGAATTATGGCCTGATTTATCTTCTACCAAGAAATCTTGCTTAAGACATTAGAGGACGGCAATCTCCTATGACTTAATAACTAATTTTATGTTTTAAAATAATTTATTTGTATTTAATAACGAATAAAACTTAATCAAAATTGTTTTTTAAGGCATGCCCAAAGCTGTCCTAGTGCTGTCCAAAACACCCCCCCCCCAAATATAAATTAAGCTATGGTAGGGCATTTATTTGCAAGGAAAAATACCAAGAAACAACGTCTTTAAAAATAAATACAATATTTTAATGCATGAGTGTTACAGGTTGATTTATTCAAAAAGTGCCCTAAGGTACCCCCCTCACCCCTTCAATTTGTTTTAAACCCCCATTCTCTGGAACATTAAGGCAAGTATACCTATACGTGTGCATTTTATTTTTATTGATTTTAGTTTAACTATGAACCTGTTTCAGCTCATTCAAAAATTTATTTACAAACATTTACCATAAAATATGTATTTTGATTTTTAAAATTATTTATATTTTCATTGATGATCTTTGATCATATCCGGGCTTAAAAATTCTCCTTTTTTTTTAATTAATTTTTAAATGTAATCTTTTAAATTGATGGTTTTAAACAGAGAGAAAAAAACAATTATAGAATAGCTGATATGGTGAGGCAGGTTTCCTTATAGGTAACTGAACTAAAAGTTTATACATGTAGGTCGAACCAAAGCCCTATATAGAAAAATCAACCATACTCTTCATTTCTTTTCTATCATTGTAATACCAACAACATTTTTGACTGCAACATTGAGTTTTCCATTTTTTAACGAATACAAATATTCCATATTTTGGTAGGGGTACTTGGGTATGTATGTATTTGAAAATAGGAAAATGTAAAATATGTTTACGAAAATGTTTTTGATAAAAAAAATATCAGCTGCACACGTTCACTCATGATGTTTTTCTAAATAAAACCAGCTTTTTGCAGTAAACCACTTCAAAGACAATGTTTTGTTGCTTGGAGAGAATTTTGTTGCTATGGTGCAAGAGAATTCAACTCTAAGCAAAATTCTCTAGATGCTGTGAAAATGCGTGTCCATGACAACAAATCATATCCTAACAATTGGAATTCCCTCAACATCCAAATATTTGATTGTAGGTAAGGATGTTTTGTTTTTGCTCTAGGTATATATCTATACATTGTATATTCATATCTCTCAAAGTAAAATCATTCATCCCCTGCGTGGAAAATTGCAAACAAATCAGGTTGACAAGAACGCCACCACCCACTCAGAGAATTTTCTTTATAGTGGCTCATTCACAATAGCAACATTTAGCACTTTTTCTCTCTTTGTATAATCATAGAGGATATTTTGGAGCATGCGTCGAACAAGTGCAACGAAGCAAGGAAAAACTTGACAAAATAGAAAAACAATTCAGACAAACAAAAAGAAGAGACAGAATCACCCCTATATCTATACTGGCACAAACGCCCACTTTTATGGCCCGTTTGAGACGTGAGAGTATACCAAAGTTGCCAAGATATTGGAAAGCATTCAAGCTATTTCCGTTATTCCTTCTTGTTTTTCCCTTTTTTGCTAAATTTTCCAATCTTTTTCTATATCCATCCAGTTGATTTAGATTTTATTGTTTTCTCCTGCTGCTTCCAGTTTTGTTTCCTTTTTCTTCAATATTTTTTATCTGACTTCGACGAAGATTACCCTTTTGACGTTGCCTCCACAGTCCGCATCATGACATGCTCTTTAACTTCGTCGTCCTACGTCCTTCTCACTGTCGTCGTCGTCGGGTCCCTTTTGAAAGGATATTTTCAGGAAAGAGTATCAAGGAAATTGCACCTTAAATTGCTGCAAGTGTAATAAAATGAAAGCGTGGTAGATTTTCTTTATGGCCTTTAATAACGTGCGGCAAGTTGCTAGAAAATAGTCTTCTTTCCGTCGCCATCGTCGTCGTCGTCCTTGGAATGGGACGTGTGGAAGCCAGGATATACAACAATGGATGGACAAGTGGTGATTTTGGACACATATGGAGACCCCCAGTGTCCTAAGTCCATATCACGCTCTCTCATATTTAACAGTGCAGTATCCACCATGACAGGACAAAAAAAAAAGGATGCGCATTAATAGGGGGAGTGTTTCATTATAGTAAAAGAGATACCATTACCATCGCATATATACATTTTGGGGATTATGGAGGATAAAATTTGTGAAATGTTTTGTGACACACCACACATTGAGTATAGAAAAAAAAGGGTAAAAATGTCACTTTAAATAACGATGGCAAAGCGAATAGAAACGAATAAAAGCAAGAAAACGATCAACGTAACGTTTATTGGATTTTCGATTGGAATAGATTTTCTTTTATTTTTATAACCATTTTTATGAATAGGTATAAGTACAAATTAATACTTATACAATTTCATATTGTATTCAATGTAGGGGATATGCACTAAATTTAGTTTTGAAAATGAAATTTTTAAGTTAAAATTTAAAACAAAAATAAATGTTTTAGTGTAAGGGCTTTGATATTAAAAAACAACTTCATTAATTTTAACCTTAATGTAAAAAAATAGCCAGGATTTCATCTTAATATAAATACATGTTTTTTTGATAACAGTAGTTAGATAGTTTTTTGAATAAAGAATTTTTCTTTAAAATGGCAAACACTCGTTGAGCATATTTTTACATATTTATAACTATAAATTTTTAATATGTTGGAATTTTGGCTGAAAACGCTAATTTTTGTCGAAAATAATTTTTTCACTTTACTGATAAAGCAAAAAATAGTCAATTCTTATATATTTGATTAAAAAAGAAAAAGTCTACGCAAATGAAGGCTTTAATATGGATATCGTGATGAGATCTCTAGTTTATACGACACGTAAACTAAATTTTCTACATTTGAGGGGTATAGTTTCAAAACTCTTCAATTCCAGTTTTTTTTCAAAAATGAGTTGAGTATGAAGAAATGTTCTTTAGAAGGTCCTTCATCTACGTAATTAGGTAGAATTTATTAAAACTTATTATTTCCTTAACTTTTTTGGAACTTGAAAAATTTTGTTTTTTTTTTCAAAAACACTATTCCACTCAGTCGTTCCATTCAAAACTCATCTTTTCCCTCACAAATCAAATTCTGCGGCAAAAATCTTCTTTTTCTTTAAGGTTTTTATATTTTCAAAACCCTTCTATTCCTATACTCTTCTGAATCAAAAGTCATCTATTCCCATACAAATCAAATCAACTGCAATCGTAACTTTCAAAACTATTCTTTTCCAAATTAAATTGATTTTTTATAATTAGCAGGTTCACCAAATATGTTCAAAGTCCTAAGGAATGGATAAAAGTCATCCTTAACTTATACTTTAGCGTTAAAACTAATCGCTTTAATTTTTTTTAAAGCTTTTAAAAGTTTTTTTCATTTCACTCAAACTCAAAAGTGGAAAAGAATAGTTTTGAAACTATACCCCTCATTTAAAACACATTATTTATATTATTGTATGACATTTTGAACGAGAAAATGTGAAAAAATTCAATGCTACTAAAAATGCTGTAAATATATGTTAAGTTGCAATATTAGCTGCGCTTTATTATCTCTGGGTCTGGGCCGAGGTTATCTTTTAACATGCATTACAAAAACAACATGGGATCTAGGTTTCTATCGAGGTTAATTTCAATAACCCAGATAGAGGTTTTCACTCTGACCGGCAGATGGCTATTTACCATTGTGAATGGATGTCAGCGATTTGTCAGCAGTATTAGGAATAGAGAGGAAAAGAGACAAGTGCTTACATGAAAAACAAATAAACATAAGAAAAAAAGAGACTGATATACAGCACTGCTTTTGCACTAACCCACATCGTTTTATTTTCACGAGGTGAACCATAATAAGAATAACCCATATCAGCGATAATAAATCGCGGCTATTATTGATCCTTCTAGAATTACCAAAACGCAATCAATCATTAGGTCTGTTCGCGTACTACCCAAAACTGCCAATTTCTACCCATTTTAGTCCAAAGTTCTGTCAAAGTTCATATAAAAAAAATGATATTGACAGAACTTTGGACTAAAATGGGCTGTTTTAGGTAGTACACGAGAAGAGGTAGTATAATGAAAACTTGAAAGTCAGGGGAATGACACAAAAAAAGATGTTAAGGAAATGACTCACTTGAAAGTTAGCAACTGAGCTGAACAGACGTGTTTCTCATAGTGTCTCGTTTAGCTGATATTCATCTGCTTAGAATTTGGTTTGCTAAACATGAGCTTATTGTTAGTAATAAAACAATGTTTTTTAATCTAACACGTAAATTTACACCAAACATTCCCATAGTTTTCCATTCATACGAATGTGAAAATCTTCTAGTTTGCAGTAGTAGTTGCTTTATAATCGAATGTGTAGAAGACTTTAAATATCTTGGCGTTACTTTTGATCAAAATTTAAACTGGACCAAACACATATCGCTCTTAAAAACTTATCTTTTTTCATAAAGTCGTTGCTTATATCACCTGAGAAATCACTGCTTTTTGAATCTGCTGAAGATGGTGTACTATGGTATTTTCGATTCCAAATTGCAATATGGTATATGCTGCTGGGGTGGAGCATATGTGAGTCATCTTCAGCAGCTTACAATTATTCAAAAATCAGCAATTCGAAATGTTTGTAAAACTCATCGCCTAGCCCACTCAATTGATTTATTTAGAAGTTTGCAAGTTCTACCTGTTCGTCATTTATTTTATAATAAGGTTCTGAAAGTTTTTTTTAGGAGATCAGGTTATTTGCAAGCCCCATCTCGGATTTAAGAAATCTGCGCAGCAACTCCGCCTATTTAGTCAATATTCCCTTTTTTCGCACCACAAGTTACAGAAACTCTTTCTCAGTTATTTCTTATAAGCTCTTTAATACACTCCCGTTAAATATTCGTAAGTTAAGAAATTTGAAAGGTTTTTTAAAGGAATTAAAAGTATGGCTTCTTGCTTTGGATCATCGAGATATTGAATTGTTGGTGCAATTTGCTATATAAACTTAAGTATTTAATAACATTTCACGACTTGTTACTGAAAAAATCTCTTCTTTTCTTAACTTTTTTGTTTTTTCTCTAGAATTAGTTAAATTAGTGAAAGAATACTTCAGATTTTGATAAAGTCATTTCAAACTTTAATCTAATTGTTAATATGAATTTAAAACAATTAACTGTTCACCCCACACAAAATTATTGACTCGATGTGTCATCAACACTATTTTGTTCTCTTCAAATAAATGATGGCACTAACTATTCTTATTTTAAATATTTTAAGTAACTTAGGAATACTATTAGTCCAGTATATTTAGTCATAGCTGCTATGGGAATTTTGCAAAACGTTGGGGAAGACATTTTTTTCTTGTTATCGATAGAGTACTTTATAGAAAACTTAAATCCAAGTTTTCGACCATCAACCCTTTGCAGGGTTTCCGCCATCTTGGTTTAAAGAGTGAACTCGGTTTTGGCTATTTTCTAAACGGGGAGAGGTAGGAAGATGTTTTTTTCTGTATTCGATAGATTATGCAATTACAAGAAAGTCGTAACTGTAATGAAAAATTCGGAAAATTAGAGGAATGGAGATATGAACGTTTAAAAGTCAAAAACGGGAAAGAATAAGGCTAAGAAATAATTTGCAATACCTAAGTCAGAATTACATTTGTTTTTAGAAAATTTTATATTTTTGGAAAGGTAAGAAAAAATAATTTTACCCATGTTTGAGGAATTTTTGATTAATGTGTTGGTTTTTGGATCAAAATTTGTTTGAAAATTGCAATTTTTCGAGATCAAATTATTCAAGTACCTATTTGATTTTTA
This sequence comes from Dasysyrphus tricinctus, assembly GCA_963921185.1. Taxonomy (NCBI): domain Eukaryota; kingdom Metazoa; phylum Arthropoda; class Insecta; order Diptera; family Syrphidae; genus Dasysyrphus; species Dasysyrphus tricinctus. The sequence continues at coordinate 64,453,189 of OY992531.1, read as the reverse complement.
TATTTTTAAGGGATGGGTCTAAAAGTTGGAAATCATTAGAAATGATGTAGTCTATCAATCTTTATTTTTGTTCAATCGATTCATCACAAAATTAATTGAGCGCAGAGAAGTCACATTAAATTTTTTTATATAGCTGCTTATAAGAGTAAAGTGCGAGCATGTATTAATTTGAGTTTTCAAGTTTATAAATATTATTTTGCATATCAGATACGTGATTATACTTGGTCTGCAAGCTTCCACCATCTAGGGTGAAAGAGTAAATTTTGTTTTCGGAACTAACAACCGAGCCTGGATATTTATTCAAAACAAGAAAATAAGGAAGGTACCATTTTGCTTGAAATGCTTTAAGTACGATTCTGCCTTTCAGGTGCTACAGTAAGTTAACAACTGTTTTGGCTTAAGAAATATAAAAATAAAAACTATAAGTTAACGATTTTTAAAGAACTTTTAGGAGAAAACTTAAACGTATCACTGAACAAAAACTGAATAAAACATATGTGAGCTCCATTTTTTGCTTATAATTGGCTATAGCTCTTTAAATACAAAAAACATGAAAAAATGCCACTTAACAAATCTGTAGAATTTATTCTTCTTGTCAGGAATGCATTTGTATTTTTCGATAAAATTTAAGATACGGATTTTAATTGTGAAAAACGAGGTAACTCCTTAATTGAGGATAGCGGCAACCCTGTTATGAGTTGATGGTCGAAAACTTGGATTTAAGCTTTCTTTGTAGTTCTTCAACGAACTCAAAACTAAAAAATGTCTTCCCCGTTTCTATATTGAGAAAAACCCACTCACAGTCTTAAAACACTTAATTATGATGATGTGCGGATACCTTTTTGGCCATACAATCGGTAAACAATTGCTTAGAAACAGAAAATGTTAAGGACAAAACTATAGGATAGAGTGATTACTAGAACTTTTGAAAGAAATTTTCGCGTGAAAGAAAAAAAAATTGACTAAAAATGTGTGAACTCCATTTTTTGCCTATAATTGGTTATAACTCGTTAAATACACAAAATCTGAAAAAATACAATATATTCAAATTAGTAGAACTTACTCTATTTGTTAGGAATGCATTTTTATTTTTTCGATGAACTTAAAATTACGGATATTAATCATTAAAAACAAATTCACTCTTTAAATCAATAAAGCGGCAACCCTGCAAGGGGTTGATGGTCGAAAATTTGGACTTAAGCTTTCTGTATGGTACTTTAATGAAACCAAGAAAAAAATTGCTTCCCCAATGTTTTGCAAAAAAAAAGTCTAAATTAACTGGACTATATGTAAATTTTGTATAAATAAGAATAAAGAAAATTGAAATTGAATTGAAATTGAAGGCTGTTTTATGAAAATTAAATCGAAGGTATAAGAAAATTAGGTGTTTTGTATTATTTATCATGTAGGTCCTTGTAAAAGACATAGACGAGCAAACTTGTTTTATTTTTATACCACATGATGGCTTAGTAAAAAACACGTATTTAGAGGAATGACAAATTCGCTGCTCGAAAAACAATATCGTTGTCTTAACTTAAAATATTAAAGACTATCAAGTTTTTTTCATACTCTTACTTATAAATATTTTCATAAAGAGCTGTCCTGTCCGGTTAAACAACAAACAAATCAGTTTTCTATTTTGAGCTTTTATATTTTTTTAATTGCCATTTGTGAGATCAAAATTATCATTTTATGGGGGACACTTACTTAATAGCTCCTATTTAATAAAGTAAAGCAACTAAAAACTGACTAACCATGCTTTAGTGAGGGTGCGTATAATGTTAAAAAGACGGCATCATTGGATATTTTGTATCAATTTTAGTTTCGTTGCTAAAATTCATTGAAATGTGGTAAGTTTGTCTGGGGACACGTCAGGGGAATGACATTTTGGGTTCTTAAATGGGGATAGCGGGTATGATAATTTTGTTCGCTTTTCATTTAGAGCGAATGTTAGAACCCGTTTGTTTTAAGCCATCCAAGTAACAAACTTCTGTATTTCGGTTCAAAAATGACTGAGAAAAATTAGTTTTTCTATTTTTATACCATTTGTATTTGTATGCACGGAAGTAAAATATTTTTAAAAATATTCTGAAAAGTGTTAAGAAACCCATGAATACCAAGATTTAAAAAAAAATTACTGGGTCGTTTTCGGAATTATTGATTTTTCAAAAAAAAAACACATTGAAATGTTTCTATTTGAACTTTTTGGAAGCTTCTGCATAAAATAAATTATTAAAATCAGTAACGCCACCGTTTTCAAGGAACTAAAAACTAAAAAAAAAATTGGGCTTTTAGAAGTACCTGCCATTAATTAAAACGGCCTCACAACTTTTCTTAAAAAAAAAAATACCAAAACTATTGTGTACCAAAATTTAAAAATAAAATAACTTTTTGGATTTGTAAAAAATGTTTAAAATTTTTTTTTTTTGATAATCAAATATTTCGAAAACGACATGATCGATTTTTTTTTAAACTCGATACTTAAGAGTTTTTTAGTACTCTCTGAAACATTTTTAAAAAAATGTACATATATGAAAAAATAACAATACCTTCCATACAAAAGTTAAAAAGCCGCAAGGGAAAATATTTTTTTTCTCAAAAACTTCCTCCATATACAAAAATTAGTACGATTTACTACCAAATATTATAAAATTTTGCACTTAGCAAGTCATAGAACGTTTTTTTTATTTTGACTTTTCTCATTATCGGCTGAACGGAAAGGATTATGGTGGATTTTTTATAGATTTTTAAATCATGTCTTACTGTCTAAAACAGGGTAACGGAGAAGACAAAATTGCAATTTCTTATCCAAATTTCAACGACTCAAAGCCACTTTTTTTAAGTCTGAATTTCTTTGATCCCCATGCTTAAAATGGATCAAGGTAGCTAAAAAAAAATATGGGTTAAATTTCATTGAAATCGGTTGACGTTTACACGTGCTAGCGAGCACTTGAAGTTTTTCATATAAAATACATGGTGTTTTCACAGTCTTTTACTCAAAGTGCCCGTTAAAGTATTAACGTTCATTTACAAACTTTAAACTTGGCACATATATAAAATACCATAAGGCTTATGCAAATATATTTTTTTATTTTTGTAAATAACAGTTACTCCATTTAAAATAGCAACAAATGCACAAAAACAACGATTTTTATTTAAATTTTTTGATGGGGCTTAAATTATACAAAACTATTGAAAATATTATTTTTTGATACTCCTTACGGTAGTTAATTATGTGCCAACTTTAAATATTTTCCATCACTTTTTCAATTTGGCTGATATTTTGAGTAAAAACTGTGAAAACCCCATGTATTTTGAATGAAAAATTTCAAGTGCTCGCTAGCACGTGTTAACGTGAACCGATTTCAATGAAATTTTTTACACATTTTTTCAATTGCCTGATTCACTTTTATCATTGATGAGAATATTTTAAAAATACGCATTACAATATAACTGAACAAAAAAGAAATCTTTAATCGTACGTGTCTTCTCCATTACCATTTGCTGTCTTCTCCGTTACCATTTTTCATATTTTTTTCTGATAGTAAAATAAAACTTGGAATTAAACCAAGGATGGTTTTTGATAAATGATGGTTTTATGAAAGTGTGAAAAAAAATCAATTTCATATCTTAATGGACGGCGCAGAATTTTAAACTTCAAGGCAATGGTCGGAAATCTCTAAATCGTACGTGTCTTCTCCGTTACCATCTATTTTTTTGTAGAAACTTACTAAATTTCATAATTTTTTGGTGAAACTTCTGATGAATTCTTTAAAACCACTGAGTTTCATAAAAAAAATATTAATTTCTTAACAAAAAAACCTTACTACAAGCGTCCAATTGTCTTCTCCGTTACTTTGGTGGAATGGCAGTTATATATAAATTTCAGATAAGATTAAATAATATTGCACATCAATATTTTCAAAAAAAAACAGTTTTTGAATTTTTAAAAAAAGTTTCAATTTTTTGTTTTGAAAATTTGATATCTGGTTGACATGATAGGTCCATTTTAAAATGTACACCTTTACGTCCACCTTATTCGAACTAGAAGCGAAATGACTACCAATTTTCTTCAAATTTTTCTTCGAATTTGCTCTTTGTGAAATTGTGTTTAAAATTTTATGAAATTCGGTGCATCCTTTTAGGCTCTAGCTCGATGTAAAGTGGACTTAAAGACGCAAATTTTAAAATGGAGCTATCATGTTTCTCCCAAACACCACAGATATATACTTTAGATTTGCACTCCAAAATTTGTCCTTAAAAATGTTTTAAGAATTTTATATATAAAATATTAATTTTTTTAAAAAACCACTCCAACGATTTTAATTTTTTTTTTTATGCAATCAATAATCAAGAATTAAGATTTCATTTTTTACCTCAAACTGTCAAAGGAGTTGTTTTAGCTAATTTAAATATCGTTCATTTCATGCTTCTTTACATTTTTCTCTCATAATTTCCATGTTTGTATACCTTTACAATTTTCTTAAACCTGTATATAAGAGCAAGTACGTGCGACCCAGTCGTGTATTTATTTAAAATGTTTTCAACGTATTATCGTGGTTTTGAGACACTCTAACGTATTTACCACGATTGTTTTATTTTAAATTTAATCAAACGATTGAGGAAAAATAAAACGAATCAGTCAACCCGTGACTGTAAAATTAAACACTCTAGGTATGTAAGTTCGTTAATTTTCTTGTTTTTTTTTTACATAACCTACCTTAATTGCGTTTTTGTTGACCGTTTTGACAAAGAATGTTCCAAATGCTATTTGGAGAACGGTCTTTCTTACCCGAAATGTCACTTTTCAAATGTAATTAAATACACAAATTGAACTTAAGCCTCCAAAAAATAATAATTGTATCTTCTATTAATCAAAAGGTCATGACTATAGACAATAAGGATAATAAACTACACACATATACATACGTACGTATGTAATGTACGTTAACAAAGATTTTGAGTGCTCTGCGGCTTTGGGTCATGATATGTGACCATCAGCCTTTGTTTATGAATACATGCACCGATACATTTGAAGAAAGCACAGAAACCCAAAATGACATTCATTAGTAGGTACCTAGGCTCACAAAACAACAATAACATGAATCGAAAGGGACGCGTTACCCGTAAACTAATGTAAAATAATTTCCCTCTAACACAAAAAATTATTAAGGTCCCGTATTCTTCAAAAAAAAAACCTATCTTCAACGTATTATTTATATTTTTACCTTTCTCCAATCTCTTAATTAAATTCGTGAATTTTCTTTGATGTCCATTTTCATTCGATCTGTGTTTTTTTAATTGATTTTCTTTTTATATTAAATTATACCTATACATTCTTATTCAATCTGAATGCCAATGATAGTCAATATTTCAATAAATTGACGAAAGCCAATCCATGAATATTGATATTATGACATTTGGGCTTTGACAGAATTCTATCAAACACTCAAAATCCATTGAAATTTTCATTTCGAATTCATCCATATCTAAAGCTACATAAAGTATGTAGGTATATGTAGGTTGAAAGTCCTTTTATTTCTGTGGGTTAACCCAACCGATGCGAATCAATTTTCGATAACATTTTATAGTGTTTCGTATTACAATTGCCCCATCACCATCATCATCAACATCATCATGATTCGTCATGATTCACTCAACAGATTCCTGCAATCAAAGCCAGAGAGCTCCGCAGATATCGAATAAAATGCTTCGGAAAACAATTTCGTTGCCATCAACATCCTATCTTGCTCTTCTGTCTTCTCTCATTTCCTATAGCATCAGATATTGCAATAAACTTTATGGCTTTTTCTGGCCCTCGACAGTTATACACACTGTCAAGGACTCTATTGGGGGATGTCGTTGAGGGAATGAAATTCTTAAGGCAGTAATTTCTCACTTTCATCCACCCTCTGCCCCTCCAATGAAATGGAAGCTATAGCAACCGAATAAGATGGGCGTTCAACTTTAAAGGACATAGACACATTCAATGAGCTTCTGCAAATGGAGTCGATCTATTTTATGGGATCCTCTAAATCCTGTTTTATTATTGTGGATACCAAAAAGAAAGCAGCAACAGAGATATCCAAATACAAAACAAAACTGAGAGAAAAATGTATAAATAATGACGACAACGGTTTCTTTTTCACACAGTCTTCCCAGCTCTGTGAAACAAACCAAAGAAAAGAAAGCAAAAAAAAAAAGGTTAAAGAAGTGTGAACCAAAAATACACATCCTTGATGCCATTGCCATCGCATTTATGCTGAGAGTAAGCTCTCGTTTACTGTCATTCAACTAAAATACGATTCGGCTAAAGTAATTTTGCTTGTAGTCGAGATGGTCCCGCGGGAGTTGCCTCTTCCTTGGCTTCCTCCCTCTCACGAATACCAAATTCACTTTCGTCCTTTTTCCCGTCTCTTGCCATTACAGACAGTCACAAATCTATTTTAGATTTTTTATTTGTTTTTTTGATTTTGTGAACTGTTGCAGGATACATCGTTGCAAATTTTAGGATTTTAACATCTTTTTTTTGAGTATCTTACTATGTATGTGTATACGAGTGAGTATAGCTAATGGAAAATTCAGACTTTGGAATGTGTCAAAAGTTCGCGATTTGAAATGGACTTTTTTTTTAATTTATACCGACAAACATCTCTGAGCGAATGCATTGATGTTTAGACTTTTGTTTTGAGTTTTGGTACTCGGGAATTAATGGATTTGAAAATAAAAATTTCAAAAAAGATTAATACAGTCAAATGTGTCAAGAGGCTGTGAGATTAATAATAAAGTTGGACACATTTAAAATAAGCTGGTTTATTATTTAGAGATTTTTTGTTTTAATTATTCAAAATTAATAAGAGTCGAAAATAAGTAGATACATCATTATGACAAGAGATGATTGTTGTAGAAAAAGTTTGAAGATATTTCTTAACTGCTTTTCAAACTTAAATATAATTTATGCAAATACTAAAAAATGCATGAGCACTCCATTGTTATGCCGTGTGCGTCATTCATACGAGAAATCGATGACAAAGTGTTGACTGCTTTAAAACTTCTTTAAAAACTTAACATTCATATTTGTTCTTTATTACAAACATCAAAATTTTATTCAAGCTTTATTTTTTTAAATATTTGGAAGCATCATTGCACATCTCGATTTTGCCGAGTGCTACGTTTGAGTATCAATAACCATTTTTTGAATATATCGATACCTTCCCGTAAGATTGTTCTTATAAAATACTAAAATTAATAACTAAACACATCATACATGGGTGTACGCAGGATGTATGTACATATATTAGAGGGGGAGGAGAGGCAGACTCATTCAAAAATAAGTATCAGTATAGAAATCTAGCGGTGAGATGCATTCCAAAGACGGCAAATTGTATATGAAATATGTGATATATACTTTGATTATTGGGGGGGGGGGGGCTGAAGCGACCCACCTTGTCGTCCCGTGCGATCACCCTTGATACAAGAGGCTTATAAAAATGTGAATTTAAAATTTTGAAAATTTCGCTTAGTAAATTCTTGCGGGGAAGTAACGATGTGATGTTACTGCAGAATTTCAGCAAAACCAAAGTCTTTATATAGGTTGAAGGACATATGGATTATATGCTTTAAGACTTTTGGAGCTATGAAGTTTTGTTTTCAGGCTTTGATTTATTTCCTGATTTTTTATTAATACAAGAGCTGACAGCAAATTTTTGGAACGGATGTATAACCAAAATTTGGGTGTGAGGGTTTACTTACAGGTTCATGGATCGTGATATAAAATACCAAAGTCTGGCAGGTTTCTTTTTCAACCTTTGGGAAGGGTGAGAGGTTAAAACCCATTTGGTTTCCTATCTATGTGAATGGGATCATTAACACTTCAGTTCATTTTTAAAAAATAGGAAATGATACTCTGTCATTTTACCGAAGTATAAAAACTTCTATCTTGATGATCCGATAATAGGAGCCACGATTTGATTTTTTAAGAAAACTTTATCGGTTTTTTTTGGAGACTTTATTTTATTGATTTTTTTTTAATCTCCACAACGGTGATGATAAGGTTAGCATAAAATGGTTATATTTGAAGTCTATTAACTGGTCCGTCAAGATTTTGGTGTTTATGCTTGAAAAAATGACAGAACTTCATACAAATTTTTTTTTAAATAATTTAAAGTGGTTATAACCCTGACAATAAAAAGGGAGACCTTTAGCTCTTTTTTATCAGGCTGAGAAAAAAATTTGCCAGGCTTTGGTATTCGATATCATGATACATATACCTTTAAACCCTCACTCATATATTTTGGTTATACATTCACTCAAAAAAAATGTATTGTTATGAGGCTTGAAAAAATATATTATGCTTCAAATTATAAATCATTAAATCCACATTGGAAAAATAAATACAATTTATGATTATACGGAGTGTCCTGTTAGCCCAGTAACAATAGATTTTTTTCATCGAAAAAAGATTTAATGGGTTAATTTTGGTTAGACACGTAGGTACTAGGCTACTTATAATTTTAAAAAAATCCTTAACTATCCTTAACTATGACCACTTATAAGGAGTCAAAGGCAACGGAAATGGGATTCGCTAAATATTTCGAAAACGGTAATTTTAACAAAAATTGTTCCACAAATAGGTTGTAATTTTCCATAAGAACGTCCTGGGAGTTTTGTTCGTAACATTAACCACCTTGCACTCGACCTCTTGGTAGATTTTTTTTAAACTTACCGTTCTCGAGATATTTGGCAAAACACCATTTTTTTCTGCGAGGTCTTAAGGTCTGATTTACCTGGTTGCAAGGTTTATATTCGTTATTAAAATCTGTTGTGAAAATGTATACGGAGACAAATGGGACTTATGAAGAAACTAAGGGTTATTTTTCAAAAAAATCAACGTGTTTTACTGGGGTATAGCTTCACATTTTCAAAAAACAACTGAATCTCGGAGGCCACACTTTGATTTTCAAGATTGATTAACCTTTTTCGTGAAATTACTCCAGGTTTTTTAAGATTTGATCCGAATGATTACATATTCTTAATATTAGATTCTAAGCCCCGTTTTAACATAGACCTGTTACCAAATTAAAATTTTGCAATTTTGTTGTTGTTCTTGTCTCAGTTTGTAGAAGCTTGTAAGAAATAACATCAAAATACATAATATATATCTATCATGCTGAAGGTCTTAGTCTGAATCCAGCATGTTAGAAGTGTGGGAAAGGTTACTCCATCACTTTTGAAGAAAAAGAAATTTTTGAACACGTTAAATTCATATTCAAGGTTTGAGTCCCGACCTTTTTTGTGTTGATATGTCTTACGCCTTAACTTTTTTCTCTACTTTTAAAAAATTTATTGGCACTGAAATAAATATTTATATATTTGTATCTATTTTTGTTAAGATTTCCTGCTTAGTTTTTTTTATAAATATTTTAAACCATGCGTTTCGAAAGAAATTAAAACTTTCCTAAAAAGATTGTAGGTAATCAGCTTTGCTTTTGACTTTTACCAAAAGTGTGACTCTTGTGATCAGTGCGACTCACAATGGAAGGAAAAGCTGGAAAAGTGGACATCGTGCTGTAACTTTTGAATAAATGGATAGATTTTGATGATTTTTTTGCCATTATGTTTGTTAAGTACTACAGATCAATAAAACATTGAAAAATATTTCAGAAAGCATATTATTCCATATCTAGCAAAGGGCATTTAAAAAAAGTATCCAACCATATATTAATTAAACATAAATTTAAAAATCCTCAAAAACTGAATCTTTAAAGGTAAATTTTAAAATATTTTGTCTTTATTCGTTTTAACTATGTATAAGGTAAGTAGATACTTATGATTGAATCGAATATTATGATTGTATTGAAACTAAGAAATTTTTAATCAAAACGATGCAGAATTTTGGAAATGAGTTTTTTTTCAACTATTGTATAAGAGAAAATGATATTTTTTTCTCTTAAGAACATTACAAATACCCCTCAAAGGAATATTTATAAAAGTGGCATGTGTTACGTAATTCTATGTTCATATGTACAATAAACATTATATCGCTATTAAAAATGAATCAATTTCAAATATTGTTTCCAGATACAAAATGCTGAAAACTTACATAAATAATTTTAAATCCAAATAAAGAGAAAGAAATTATATAATAGCATTAATTTTATTTCACAAAAATTCTTTACAAAAGTTGTGGAAAATTAAGACATGTAATAGATAAATGAAAAAAGGTTGAAGTAAATTTTAAAAAAATAGTCACCCATATTCTGAAAGTCGTTTTTTGTCTCGTACTCGTAATCGAACTCGAACTCGTCTCGTATCAAAATCGTTAAGGGCCCAGCCCATAGAATCCGTTGCGTCCGTTGCGGCGACGGAGCCATTGATGTTGCCGGATGCGACGGATTGAGGTAGCCCATTGAATGCGTTGAAGTTCACATAATAACCAGTTGAAACAGGGGTCCCAGGTTGAGGGGAAAATCACCATTTTTGCCGATTTTTTTAGACGAAAGGGGAAAAAAAGGGGACGGGGATAAAAAAGGGAAAAAAACTTAAAGGGGGGAAATATAATCTTATCAAAAACAGTAGACACAATTTTTAAGAAAGAACATTAAATTAGTATTTATCTTTTAGTTTTTCGCCCAACATGTGATTTATAAACAACTTTTATAGTTTAAGAAATGTTTTTAAGTTTATTCTTTGTTAATTTTTGTTTACCAACATTATAAAAAGTTATTTTGTATGAATTCAAATAAAAATGTTTAAAAAAAAAAGTTTGAAATTATTGCATTTTTTCTTCGGGAGAAAAAAGGGAATTTTTTTTTGAAAAAAGGGGAAACAAAAACGTTTTGGTGCCAAAAAAAGGGGATTTTGTTTTTGAAAACCTGGGAGCCCTGAGTTGAAATTCAAACACACACACATAACCACTTGAAATTCAAACACACGCAAATAACAACCACTTGAAATTCAAACACACACACATAACAACCACTAAAAATTCAAACACACACAAAAAAAGTTCCTGTTAACGCATCTGCCGGAGAGAAAAAGTTAAAAGTTCGGCTACTCTGACCGTTGCGTCCGACGCTTGCGTTGCTATTGGGCCAGTTCCCATAAGAAAACATGTATTTTATCGAGCTGTCAGTTGAATGCGTCGCCACAACGGACGCAACGGATTCTATGGGTCGGGGCCTTTATTCTTCAAGTCGTATACGTTGGATACGAGAAGCTTTAAAAAACAAAGTCTATCGTTGCTTGTAGATAATTGTCAAATAATTAAAATGTCAGTAAATAAAATCATTTTTGCTGTGTTTCCTCTTTTTTCGCAAATCCCTGATACAACAGATAGACAAGAATTTGCCACATGCAGCTTTTTGTACATGGTTTGGACACCACTTTTGAGACCTTAGAGGTTTCCCAAAATGATACAATTGAAGGACATCACAGAGGAGTTTATGAAGGAAACGCTTTTGAGAATGATGCCTGCCATAGCAGCTTGTCATTCTTTGAATTGGACGTCACTGCTCCACTTCTCGGAGGTAAAGTGCATGGATCTTTGCTCGCACCGGTAAGATCAAGAAAAGATTCCCAAACTAGAGAAGCAAGCAAAGAAGAAGAAGTCTGGTCGCCCAAAGAGGAGGATCCAGTACAACAGATGTTTCTTCAACTACGGGCACGGATTCGGTCACCGTTGCGTCATGGTCTAACTATTCTTAAATTTTTTCTCAAATTCAGTAATCTTTTTGTGAATAAGAAACAAAATATTTGATAAGATATGAGTTCCAATCGATTTATTTTTTTCTGAATATAGATAACATCAAAAGCGTTGTTAGTTTATGCACCATCCAGAAGAGAATTCTAAATCAAATCCATAGGACTTGCCCGATATTGGTATAAGTCAGACTGCTGGGCTCATACCCCTCCAAAGTGTTTAGCCGTACCATTCATATTAGTGCAGTAATTCCGCGGTACCGTTTTACCATTATAATGCATTTTCAAAATTAGAGAAGTTAAAATACTTTATACCGATAAAAAATTGTTAATACAAATTTGTATATCTGCAAACTACATGCCATATTAACCTGTAGTCGCTAAGACCACCAAAATGCATTTTCAAAATGCAACAAGAAATTTATCGAAGTGAAATAGTGTTTTACACCGCTCTTTAATCGTTCACTAACGCTTTGTAACCGTCAACCAGGTAGGGATACTGCGGCCCTAAGAGCTAAGGCCACCAAAAGTTAAAAGAAAGCTTTTCTTAAGACTTCTTGAATGCATTGAAATCTTTAAAGTTTCTTTGAAAAGAATGCACTCTTGAAGTTCTTTGGTTGCGTTAGGCAGTCTTTTAAGTGCAATTATTTGTGATGCGAAATACGCTGGATCATGCCATGACAATTATATTTGGAAATAAGGTGAATAAGTTATATTGAACAAATAAAACATTTGTTTTTTTTTCCACTTTTATCCAAAAATATGTATCTCGTTAACAAAATTTTATACGACGAATAAACGACACAAATATGACTTCAGTTCAAATAAATACGAGACTTGGAATATGAAAAAATACGAAAAGTCGTACGTTCCTAAATACTCATACGAGGGAAGTCGAATGTACGACACCTGGAATAAAAACATACGACTGTAGTCGAATACGAGTCATAAATACGATTTGCAGAATATGGGTGAGTATTTTAGTAATAGAATAAGTGACAAATAAGCATTGAATAATATTATCACTCTCGATATCGTCATTGGGATCTGATGGATTTCTCGGAGAAGAAAAGAGATATCGGAAAGATTTTAAAAGAATTTAAAAAGAAAAATATTTTTATTTTAGAAATCATTAAACATTTTGCTCAAACAAGTATAGCCTCACGCTTTAACATAACCTCGAAAACAGCGAAAAATGGGTGTTTTCAATTTTCAAACGATTATATCCCAAAAACGTGACTTGATCGAATTTTTCTGACTTCGGATTCGAGTTCAAAACACCAAAAATACTGTAAAAGTATATTTTGGTGTCTGTTACAAGAAAAAAGAAAATAGTTGACCAATGACCAGTATAATAGGTAGAGGTTTCTTAAAGCTCACATGATAGTGGGGTCGGATTCGGTCGGATCCAATTTTTGTTAAATATTACTCACCAAAAGAATAAAGTTCTAAGTATTATTTTTTAAGAACAAGTGTAAGAACAGGGGTTTTCGAATGCTCAAATCTTTTATTTGACTTTTTTTTTAATGTTAATTCCTTAAAGGAAAATTTCCTTAGTCGAACAAAATTTGTTTTATTGAGTTATCTTGAATATTGAATGAAAGACCCGAAAAACAAATAATGTCTAATGTCTACTTTCTCTTATGTTCAAGAAGATTAGAATTTTAAAAATTGTGTATAAGATATGAAATTATAAGAGACAAATATTTCAAAGCTTGAATTTCGGGTTTTAAATTCGTTAAAACAACTTTTTTAATAATTTGTGGTAAGAAAAAGGATGTAATCAAAATTCTTGTGTAAATATGAATGCATGGAAAAAAAAATAAGTGGATTTCTATAAAATATATATAAAAAATTCTTGAAGTATTTAAAAATAGGGTTTAAGAAAATTGTATATAAACCCAAGGAAATTCTGAGAGAAAAATGTTAAAAGCATGAAATACGATATTTAAATTAAATAAAACAGCTCCATTGATAGTTTGAGAAAAAAATTTAAAATCGTTGGAGCCGCTTTTTAAAAAAGTAATTTCTTATACATATATCAAATTCGTAAAACATTCTTAAGGAAATTTTTTCTTATGCAAACAGTTAGTACCTATTTATTTAAGCGCATATAAAATTTAAATTTAAAAATAAATTATCAACCCGTTTTCGAGACATCGAATTTTTAAAAAAGATTATTTGAAACTTTTTTAAAAATTCAAAAATGTCTTTTTTGAAGGTTTTGAAATGCAACATTATTTGAACTTATTTGAAATTTGTATATAAGAACTTTTATATAAATTCGTTAATCTGATAATCAGAAAATTAAAAAAAAAACATTCTATGAGAGGTACTAATAAATAGTGGGTAAGTGTAAAAATTTTAATTTTTTAGTAGAAAACCGCACTAATTTTGGCCTGCGAAAAAAGTTTAATCAAAATCGTAGGAGCCGTTTTTGAGAATAAAAATATTTTCCTTAATGGTTCTTTAACTTTTGTAGTGATTGTACCCTTACCTTAACATAAAAATAATTTTTTCTTAAAATCCAGAAAATGTTTTTTAGATCATTTTGGTATCAAAAACTGTTTATATTTCCTAGAGGAAAATGCCGACCATTCCATAATGGTCGACAGTCTGTCAAAAGTTCAAATAATATTTCAATGTACCTTCATAATATGTGTTTTAAATCAAAAGAAAATCACTGAATTCAAACATCGGCCGCGTAACTGTGCGATGGTACATTTTGACTCTATCAATAAGTTTTAAAATCCTTAAGGATTTAAGAATTTTATTTTATCCTAAGAAATTTTTCATTTTATACCTACGAGATCTTGGCAGTAAGGCGATGATATAACCTATACTTCTGTTCAACTAAATAAGTATATGTAATATTTTCCAGAGCAATTACCCATTATAACTTGCAACCCAAAATACTTGTATCGTGGGTCTGGCATCATCCTTCCACCGGAAAGTGGTTGATTCAATGTGACTTCTTCATTGATATAAATAATAACCTTTCATTTAGAAAGCCCTAGTCAATCTCAATCAATCAAAATGTCTCTATTCCAAAACATTCACACGGTCATTTCTCTTACTACCTATGTTATTATTGTCTTAATCTTCACATGTTATTATCACAGAATCTATCGTTATCTGACCCACAAACCCGATCCATATCTCTGATGTCTATTTGCTACTGCACCACCCTTCCACCTTAAACCAGCTACATTATATCCCATTGAAATATAAAAAAATGAATCTCAAATTCAGATAACAGGTGTTTAATACCACATTTTCATAATGCACAATTAATGTACCATCACCGCACTGACACCGAGTCGAAAGTCAAAACCATATAGAAAACCTCGAGAAAAACAAACAAAAAATTGCCACTTGGGAGTCATAATCCGACGCCCATTTGATGCCATCCTCATTCGTATCATCAAAACAAATCATTGTTTCAACCAGCTAGGAAGATATAAAGGAAATCCAACCAATATTACTAAGCCCACAAACAAGGGAGCGCATCCAACCCCTGGGCTAATATAAATTTCATTTGATTTTCACCCTCTCAATTATGCGCCCACCACCACACAAACCAACTAAACTATACACCCCATTGTGAGAATCGGCATTAAACATGCGCGCACAACAACGAAAAAACATTATCAACTCCTTATTGCATTAAAATCACATCATACAGCATCATAAACGAGAAGCATACGGTTCATTGGCGAAGAATACTGGCACTGTAGTGAGGAAGAGCAGTTCTAGCGAAAACAGAGTCAAACTTTTGACAGGACCTCTGGTAGAAGCGACTGTGTCGTCTGCTTCCAGCGAGCTGGCACGCATTCAATCAAACTGTCAGGACACTGAAATGTGTGAAATAGAACTTTTTCTATGACATGACAAAAAAAAACCTAGCATAGACTATACCCACAAATAATGCACACCATCATCACTGTCTGAGTTTTAAGGGCTGAAATTGAGAATGAATACAGGAATACCTGTCGCAAAGTAGTCAGAAGAATTTCTTCGGATCACAATGTAAAAAGAACATCACAGAATTTGTTTTAAAAACTAGATGATTCGTAATTCATGAGTTCATAGGGCATAACGTTTACGTGTTTTCTTAAGTCCGAAGGAAGTTGGAAGAAGTTAACCAGGAGATATAACAGGTATCATCAATTAAGGATCTAAGGAACAAGAGGTGACATTTACATCTTATCATATCAACTACTGTTCAGAAATAATTGAAAAATCGATATTAAACGGTGTAAGAATATGTTGAAATTCCTCGATTATGAAATAAAAAGAATCAATTTGGTAACAAAGTACATTTTATTAGTTTAATTAAGTAATCAATTATATTGGTTATTAATTTGTATTTATTTTACGAAATAGTGATGTTGGTAGTCTGGCGGTCACAGCATAAATAAAGATATTTGCAACCGAAAATATGTTAGTAAGAGAGCGTTGCCCGTGAATATGGATTATTACGCTAGAGGTCGTTAGTTATGTTGAATTGCTATTTAAATGTGTTGCCAAAACACATCTCAACACAAAATTATTGAGCAAAATTATATATCAGTTGCCATTCAGTTTTATGAAGAAAACGCTTGCAGACTAAAGACCATTTACTCGATGAAGCCATAACTCATAGCTACGCGTTACGAAAAATGGAAACAATTATGACAAAATATCACTCGTGTCATTCCGGCATTAGCTAATGACATTGTGAGTGGGTCAAATAAAGCAATAGCTTACACTCAAGAAAAATGTTTGTGTGTTTTTGTATAAAACTAACATGTGCCAACCATAAAAAACGCAAAAACGTACATAGTCCAGTCAATTTAGACTTTTTTTTTTAATTTTGGGTACCTACCATACTGAAAGCTTGAGTCTAAATTTTCGAACATACATCCAATGTAAGGTTTTGCTTGCTTTTTAACAAATAATATCCGTAATTTAAAATTTTTGGATTTTTTTCAAATTTTGTGTATTTAACAAGTTACAATCAATTGTAAAAACAAAGTAGTTCAAACTATTTTAGTCAAATATTTTTTTTTCAGTTATACGTGACAATTTCTTTCAAGTAATCAATATATCCTACAATTTTGTACTTAAAATTTTGCGTTTATAAAAATTGTTTACCAACTGTACTGCCTGAAAGGTATCCACACATCATCATAACTAAGAGTTTTAAAAGCGTGAGTGGACTTCTCTCAATAATGTGGAAACAGGGAAGACATTTTTTATTTTTGAGTTTGTTGAAGTACTATAAAGAAAGCTTAAATCCAAATTTTTGACCATAAATCCATAAAGGAGTGAAAGTCGTTTTTCACAAATAAATCCATATTTTTAATTTTATCAAAAAACACATTAGTCCAGTTAATTTAGACTTTTTTTTTGCAAAACATTGGGGAAGCAATTTTTTTCTTGGTTTCATTAAAGTACCATACAGAAAGCTTAGGTCCAAATTTTCGACCATCAACCCCTTGCAGGGTTGCCGCTATATTGATTTAAAGAGTGAATTTGTTTTTAATGATTAATATCCGTAATTTTAAGTTCATCGAAAAAATAAAAATGCATTCCTAACAAATAGAGTAAGTTCTACTAATTTGAATATATTGTATTTTTTCAGATTTTGTGTATTTAACGAGTTATAACCAATTATAGGCAAAAAATGGAGTTCACACATTTTTAGTCAATTTTTTTTTCTTTCACGCGAAAATTTCTTTCAAAAGTTCTAGTAATCACTCTATCCTATAGTTTTGTCCTTAACATTTTCTGTTTCTAAGCAATTGTTTACCGATTGTATGGCCAAAAAGGTATCCGCACATCATCATAATTAAGTGTTTTAAAACTGTGAGTGGGTTTTTCACAATATAGAAACGGAGAAGACATTTTTTAATTTTGAGTTCGTTGAAGAACTACAAAGAAAGCTTAAATCCAAGTTTTCGACCATCAACTCATAACAGGGTTGCCACTATCCTCAATTAAGGAGTTACCTCGTTTTTCACAAATAAAATCCGTATCTTTAATTTTATCGAAAAAGTACATATGTATTCCTGACAAGAAGAATAAAATCTACAGATATGTTAAGTGACATTTTTTCATGTTTTTTGTATTTAAAGAGCTATAGCCAATTATAAGCAAAAAATGGAGCTCACATACATATGTTTTATTCAGTTTTTGTTCAGTGATACGTTTAAGTTTTCTCCTAAAAGTTCTTTAAAAATCGTTAACTTACAGTTTTTATTTTTATATTTCTTAAGCCAAGTCAGTTGTTAACTTACTGTAGCACCTGAAAGGCAGAATCACACTTAAAGCATTTCAAGCAAAATGGTACCTTCCTTATTTTCTTGTTTTGAATAAATATCAAGGGTCGGTTGTTAGTTCCGAAAACAAAATTTACTCTTTCACCAAAGATGGTGGAAGCTTGCAGACCAAGTATAATCACGTATCTGATATGCAAAGTAATATTTATAAACTTGAAAACTCAAATTAATACATGCTCGCACTTTACTCTTATAAGCAGCTATATAAAAAAAATTTTATGTGACTTCTCTGTGCTCAATTAATTTTGTGATGAATCGATTGAACAAAAATAAAGATTGATAGACTACATCATTTCTAATGATTTCCAACTTTTAGACCCATCCCTTAAAAATATAAAAATCAAATAGGTACTTGAATAATTTGATCTCGAAAAATTGCAATTTTCAAACAAATTTTGATCCAAAAACCAACACATTAATCAAAAATTCCTCAAACATGGGTAAAATAATTTTTTCTTACCTTTCCAAAAATATAAAATTTTCTAAAAACAAATGTCATTCTGACTTATTGCAAATTATTTCTTAGCCTTCTTCTTTCCCGTTTTTGACTTTTAAACGTTCATATCTCCATTTCTCTAATTTTCCGAATTTTTCATTACAGCTACGACTTTCTTGTAATTGCATAATCTATCGAATACAGAAAAAAACATCTTCCTACCTCTCCCCGTTTAGAAAATAGCCAAAACCGAGTTCACTCTTTAAACCAAGATAGCGGAAACCCTGCAAAGGGTTGATGGTCGAAAACTTGGATTTAAGTTTTCTATAAAGTACTCTATCGATAACAAGAAAAAAATGTCTTCCCCAACGTTTTGCAAAATTCCCATAGCAGCTATGACTAAATATACTGGACTACATACATTCCTGACAAGAAGAATAAGTTCTACAAATTTTTTATATGGTATTTTTTCATGTTTTGTTTATTTAAAAAGCTATAACCAATTATAAGCAAAAAACTGAGCTCAAATATTTTGTTTTTCAATTTTTGTTCAGTGCTACGTAAAAATTTTCTCCTCAGAGTTCTTTAAAAATCGTTCACAACAATAGCAAGGCTCGGTTGTTAGTTGCGAAAACAGAATTTACTCTTTCACTCAAGATGGTGGAAGCTTGCATAACGAGTATAGTCACGTATCTGATATGCAAAATAACATTTATATAATTTGAAAACTCAAATTAATACATGCTCGCACCTAAATCTTATAAGCTACTATTAGTCCAGTAAATAAAGAGGTTTTACCCTACAAAAGGTCGGGTAGTTCTAAATTTTTGATATGTTATATGGTATGGTTGGTAGATGAAAATTTCAAAATTCCACAACCACGCCCCCTTCAAAATCCTGGAAAAACTACAAAAAATCGGCACTTTTTTCAGTTTTTTGCTTATAACTTTTTTCTGGTATATATTTTTGGAAAAACATATGACAGACATTTGTAAACAATAAAATTTCCTACAAATATGACTCAGAAAGTATTTTTGTACAACCACTATCAACGGCGCTATGGAGCTCCCAAAAAAGCCTAAAATTTCGTATTTTGTAAGATTTTTAGTTTCTTCCCTCTTTACAGCACAATAACTCCTTAACCGTCAAGTTAAGGACAAAATTAGTTATAATCAATCTTGTAGACAATTTAATTGGCTACCAATTTCATGTAACTACAGTCGACACACTCTAAGTCGAATTCCCTCCAAGTCGAATTTCCCTCTAGCAAGAATTTTTTCACCATGTTTATTGTAAACTCCTCTCAAATTTCCAAACTTATTTATTTTTCTTTAAATCGAATTTTTGCAAAACTCTCTAATTCTAAATAATTTTGATATCCCTTGAGAGTTTGACTTAGAGGGAGTCGACTGCATTTTCGTTGAATATACACACAGGAGTCATCCGTGGAGTAAATACGAGCATTGACTCCAAGCAACCCAAGTAACAATTTTCCTCTCATAAGAATTTCCAAGCGGCTTATGAGACTATATTTCGGGAGCTAGTGTTACTCTAGGAGACTACTACAACATTCTTATGAAAGTGTTACAAGCGTTAAATGGCCCACTTACAGGAGTTTATTTTTCTCTTATAGAAACATTTTAATTGTTCCTATGGGATGACAAACGCCCTATTAATCTTGCTAGGAGAATGCGTCTCTTCTTGTGGGAGTTGATAGAAGAGACCGAGTATGTGCAAAATTTAAAAAAACATATAAGTTAATTTATTTTAAGTCTGTTTTAATTAAAAAAAATAAATTCTTTTTTTTAGGAGCAGAAGCTCTTTATTACTTGAAATCCAACTTAAGACTAAATTAATGTTATTCATAAAATAATAAACTTAACACTATCTATCCCCTGTGTGCATTGTTGCTTTTTCTATGTTCCCACAGGTGTTCTCCTCTTACAGCGTCTCTACGTGATAGAATGCGCTTTTCTGGACTTGTTTGTATGCCCAGACGCATCGTCAGCGAGAATACTCCAGCGCGTGGGAATGATCATAAATCATTCGGTATGCTGCCAATTTCTATGGTGTTAACTCCTCCGCCCTTTAAAATCGAACGCCCTCGTTCGATGTCAACGATCTTAAATGTTGAGGAAGGTCATTTATCCCTATTGTTCTAGGTATTGGGATGGGGTTATCTTCCTTGCCATCTGAAGTTCTTGTTTCGGAGTTTACTTCCTCCAAGGATACTTCTTCTGTGGTCGATTTATTATTTTGGCGGTTACATTGGACCAATTTCTTCCTTAAGAGCGTGAATATGAAAACTGCACATATCAGGATTAGGAGTACTAGCATTGCTATAGATTTTCTTTCACTGGTTATTTTTAACTTCTCGATGTAGAGGGTGTTGTTGGTTTCTATTTCTTTGAGCATGTTCAGAGAAAGCAGTTCTTCAATCTGTGGTTTCGCTGCTGATGGTTGCAGTATAGCTGGTAGCGGCTTATGACCAATTGCCTCTGTTTCTGTAAGAGTGTATCGTCCTGCTTTTATTGTTGCGTTGTGGAACTGGATAACGTAAGTGCCATTTAGATGAACTTCGTTTCCGTCAATCTCTATTTTGTCGTTGAATTGATTCAGCAAGACGATTCCAGGTGCCAGCTCTTCTATGGTGGGTATGTGTTGGTTGTTTACATCGATGCACATATGGGGCTTGCTAGACAATAAATTGCTAATACATTCATCATTACTTATGTCTAATACTTTATCTTGTTTACAAATAGATAAGGAATTGAAAGTTTTACATTTATCAATTATGCCATACATGTTTTCTTTACATTTAAGTATTTCTTGAAATTCTGTTTTAACAATATTTTTCCCTTTTTTTACGGGTTTAATTAGCATTTTGTTACAAGTTTCTTCTTTAGTAGTAGGTAGACTTAAAATATATAAAAGTGATTTATTGCTTAGAGCTATTTTTACATCTGAAAACTCTATTGCCTCTATTATATTACTATATGGCATGTTTTCCTGTTTTAAAATTTGTTTTACTGATTTTATTTCTGTATTTGATAAAATGTAAGTGTTTATTATTCCGGCCTTTGCCCATTGCAAAGCATATTCTACATTTGTTACTTCTTCTTTTAGTATTTCCAGTTTAAATTTTAAATCTAACATAAATTCAATTTTAATTTTTTCATCCGATTTTAAGGTTTTTAATATTTGATTTGTTACATTATTAAGTTCATTTATTTTTGTTGACATTAAATTATTTATTATTCTTTGTTGGTTATTGTTTACTAAAACGTTATTTATTTTATCCTTTATCAATTTAAAGTCATGTTTGTCAGGAGTACCTGCGATCCACTTCCAGGCAGAGCCGAGGAAATCCAAAGATCTTTTAGTTTTTGATTTGGGAACAAGCCGGTCGAGGTGACGTTGTATCTCCTTTACGTCGTTGGCTAAAAGGGGAAGGATGGGATTTGTGGTATTTTTTATCCGTAATATCGTTCGGTCAAAATCAATTAATGCCTGTTGGTATTCTTGGATTTCGATGACGTGTACAAGCTTAAATGTGCCGATTTGCACTTTTGCGCTTCCCGTATCAATTGCGATCAGTTGCGAATTTGTATAGTCAAGCATTTTGACGTCACAAATAATGGGCGTGACCCAGAATCTAGAATAAAATTCAGTTTCTTATTAAAGATTTGTGGACTACTTTACCGGATTTAGTTAAAATGGTTGTTTTTCTATTTTCGGAAACTGTTTCTTTTTTATATCGTCGATTTAATTTTGAACCTATTCTTTTATTCTGTCTAACATAAACAATTTGTCCGGGAGTGAATTCTTTGATCTTATGTCTAGATTTGTTATGGTAATCAAGGTCGGCAACTTGTTTGCGCTCGATTTTTTTGATGTTATCATCTCGTGCTTTTTCTAAGAGTTTTGGATCAGAGGTTACCCTACGACCAAAAAATACTTCTATGGGTTTGCTTGAAGTGGTAGAGTGGATGGAATAGTTGTATTCATATACTGCTCGTTCTAAGAGTTCCGTGAAGGAACGGTGAGTGGCTTCCGTTTTCAAACATCTCATTATTTCAATGAGCGTTGAATGGAAACGCTCTACTTGTCCGTTAACACTGCTGGAATACGGAGGTGTTGTGAATACTTTAATCTGAAGTTCTTCTTCTAGCATGAATTTAATAACAATTGAATTAAAAGCTTTCTCGTTATCTATTACTATTGTTTCGGGCACACCGTAAAAGAAAAGTATATCTCTCAGGGGTTGCCTTACATCCTCCACTGCTTTGGATTTGAGAACTTTAGCTTGCGCATATTTCGAAAACTTATCTATGGATGTTAGGACAAGATTATTTTCGGTAGAGAAGATATCAATATGGACAATTTGTCCGGGATATTGCGGAATTGGTGTGGCTTGCAGTTCAGGTTTACTGGGATGCCTATCATATTTATTTTCTCTGCATACTGTGCATTTTTTTACTATTTTTTTAATTTTTGTAGTCATTCCAGGGAAGTAAAATCTTTCTAAGATCTGTGCTTTGTTTTCGCGCTCGTTTCGATGAGCTCGTTTATGAGTCTGAATTATTATTTCTTCCTGTTCTGTTGCATTGAGCACATCTTGTACTTGTAGTTGTGTGAATCTTATTTTGTAGTTATTAAAGTGAAAGGGGAAGATGTCCTGAATCATTCCCATAACGTGTTCTTCGGTTTTAATGCAGTTTATTACAGAGGGATTTAAAATTTTTTTAAGAATATATTTCAGATTAACTTGATTATATACTGGTTCAGTGATTACGTGCCTATGATATGTAGGAAAAATTATGTTGAAGGTTTGACTAGGAGTTTCACCTATTTGAAGAAAAATTTGGTTTTTGAATACATTGATTGGCACTTCGATACTTGATATAAGTTTATGTGAGGAGCTTTCGTCACTATGCTGTGTTGAAGATAAAGCATTAATGTCAGATACCTTTGGAGCTCTGGATAAGGCATCTGCGACGACATTAGTCCTTCCAGGTTTATACTTCAATTCATGGTTATACTCCTCGAGTATAGATTTCCACCTTTTCATTTTGCTGTTATTATTCTTGTTGCTCAAAGCAAAAGTTAGGGGTTGGTGGTCAGTAAAAATTCGGACTTTAGCGTGACCGTAAAGGTAATTTCGAAGTGAGCCTAGAGCCCAAACGATAGCTAACATCTCTTTTTCGTTAGCTGCATAATTTTCCTCTGTCTTGGTTAGCGTTCGGCTAATAAATGTTAAAGGCCTGTTTTCTTGTTCAAGAACAGCACCGATTGCGACATTAGAGGCGTCGGTTGTAAGATCAAAAGGTTTTTTATAATCTGGATAAGCCAATATCACATCCTTTGAAATTAAGGAGTTTTTAATTTTATTAAAAGAATCTAGCGCTTCGTTATTCAAAATAATTTGGATTTTAGAGGATTGGGTTTTGGACACCCGTCCTTCCTCCCCTCTTAAGAGGATTGTCAGTGGCTTCGCAAGTTGGGCGTAGCCATTAATAAAACGGCGATAGTACCCTGACAAGCCGAGGAAAGATCTCAATTCTTTTAAAGTTTTTGGTACGGGAAAATCTATGATAGATTTTACTTTATTTATATTTGTTTTAATGCCCTCAGATGATATTAAGAAACCAAGAAATTCTACTTCCGAACTGAAAAATTTGCACTTGTCCAACTGGACCTTCATATTTGCTCTGCTGAGTGTACCAAAAATTTGTTCGATATCCTTAGCGTGTTGTTCTTCATTTTCGCTAAATATTATAATATCGTCAATGTACACAAAACAAGATTTTCCGATGTAATCTCGCAATATATCATCGAGAGCTCGCTGGAAAATCGAGGGAGCATTTTTAAGACCAAACGGAAGTCTTGTGAACTCGTACTTCCCGTTGTTAATTGAAAAAGCTGTCTTCTCAATATCAGATTCCTTTAAAGGAATTTGATGGAAGCCACTTTTCAAGTCAAGTACAGTGAAAAATTTGTTTTTTCCGAGTTGTGCTGTTACCTCATTAATATCGGGAATAGGGTATTTGTCGGCAATCGTAATGGTGTTGAGCTTACGATAGTCAATAACCATTCTATACTGCTTGGCTCCGGAAGAGTCCGCTTTCTTTGGAACTATCCATACCGGAGAGTTATAAGGTGACCGTGAAGGTCTGATTATTCCGTCATTAAGGAGTTGTTCCACTTGCTTTTCGACTTCGGATTTCAGAGAATTTGGGAAAGGGTAGTAGCGAGTATATACGGGATCATCCACGGAAGTTCTTATTTCTGCTACTACTGCTGTTGTATAAGTTAACCTTTCCTCAGGTTCAGAAAATAGGTTTCTGTGATTATTTATTAAAGCACTTAATATTTTCTTCTGTGACATTGTTAGGTTTCCAAAATCTACAGTAATGGAATTGACATCTTGCGATTTGAATTGCTTAATTTTTACATTTATTTGGTTTAAAATTGTCATGAAACTTCCTTGGGTGTGGATAACAGCGCCTAATGATTGAAGGCTATCGTTACCTAAGATACCATCGAATGTTTTAAGAGTAGGTAGGATAAAAAATTTAATTTTTAAGTCGTTTAATCCGAAAAGATTGAGGAATGTGTGGTGGCTGACTTTTACGTCACCAGCTATGGACTTAGCATAGAAAATATCTTGATTGGGAATCATTTTCTTGACTATATCGGGTTTTATGTAGTTCTTACTGGAACCAGTATCTATTAAAAATTTATAAATTTCCCCAGTCCTCAATCTACATTCAAAATACGGTAGTGAGGACTGTGTTAGTCTAAAAAATGAATGTCGCTGAATTCTAACGACTGGTCGGGTAGGTTTTGATGTTCCGTAAAATCGGAAAAGCCTTGGGCCAAAGGATCGTTGTTCTGATCTAAGTTTAAGCCATGAGTAAATTGTTCACAAACTTGGGCATATGCTTCATCTTCAGAATATGAATTTCCTTCATGATTACTAATTGCCTGATTCTCGGCAGACTCTAGAGTTGAGTCTATATGATAATTATGTTGCTTTGATGGCTTATAAGCGGTCGACTGTTGTTGAAAGGATGATTTCTGTTGCTGTTGGGCTGAGTTGAAATATGTCTTATGGTTTTGATTGTTAACGCCTCTTAACTGGTTACTACGTCCCAGCGTTAAAGGTTCATTCTTAATGGGGTTCTGATTTGGGAATGTCCTAGAGGCCTGGAATCGGTTTTGTGAAAAGTTATTGGTATGCTGTTGAGGCATAAAATTACTGCGCGGTTGGAAACCAAACGCGGGGCCTGTGCCTTGTTGGATCGGGGCATTGTAGGTAAGATAATTAGGGTATGACGGGTAGCTAAGATTCGTATTTCGGTTATAAGTGAACTGAGCATTTCTTTGTGGTAAAGGATTTTGAGTGAATGAGTTTTGTTGACGGGGATTTTGCTGAACAAGGTTCTTCTTGAACCCTCCGTAATTGTTCTGCATAAAATTGGCCCTATAGTGTTGATTTTCATACTTGAGACAAAGGTATAGTGCCTGTGGTAAATCCACGGGTTCCTTCATACATAGAAGGTCAGACAAGTTACCTTTAAGACCTCTGATAAAAGTTTCTAAGGCTTTATCTCTGTACGTCTTAGTTAAGAGTTGCATTGACTCAGAACCGATTTTCATACAGGAAACTTTATTAACTATTAGTGTTAATTGCGAGTTTACAGCCTGATAGAACTGTTGGACACTCTGGTTTCCTTGTGTGAGACTTACCATTTGGTATTCGAGTGTGGCAATGTCTCTCTTGTCGGCATAATGCATTGTCAAGCAATGCGAAATACTTTCCCAATTTAAGGGAGTGTTGTAGGCTTCTAGAGCCGCATCCGCTTGTCCTACAATTTTATTTCTAATCACATTGATAATACCATAATACTTAGGCGTTCCCTTAAAATTTTCATAAATTTGTAACACCCTTTCTACGCTTTTCTTCCAGGAAGAGAATTCACTAGCCTCTCCCGAGAAGTTTCGTAAGCATCTTACCACATCTGGGATTTTTTCTAATCCATCTAAATTGGTTTGATATTGTGGTAGTATTGTCTGATCTATATTTGAAAAACGTGGTGTATTCGGATTCATGACGCCTTCGAAGATTCTCTTACCCTGTTGTTCTAATACACGACTTACAATTGAAGTAACTAGCGTGTCTAATTCGGGGGTAGAACGGATTTCTTGTATTCCATCGTTATGCGATGTGCTTGAATGGAATGAATTGTTTGAGTCTTGGGGTTGGAGAGGTGGTGAGTGAGTAAGGTTAATAACAGGAATTGGGTTCGTTGAACCGTGTGGTAACGAATTAGTGTCGGGCGGATTTTGAACTTGGCCCTGACCTTGGCCCTGATCTGGGTTTGCGGTATCAGCAGGTACGTCTACTCCCGCGCCTGTTCTGGTATTGGTCATCATATGTATTACGTTATGGTTGGGTAAAACAAAAAAGGGTCTACGACTCAGTTAACAATTTAAAATTTTCTGGAATTTTTTTTTTGAATTCTATATTTTTGAAATTATGTTCTTTTGATTTTGTGTTACGTTAAATATTTTTTCTTTATATTTCTTAAAACAAAAATATATATATTTTTTTTTTTTTTTTTTTTTTTTTTTTTAGCTTCCCGTTGTATATTAAAATCAAGCTATGAAACTACTTTTTTCTTTAAACCTATTTCACTTTATATTGTATTTATATATTTCCTCTATTTTATTTAAAATTCTTTTTGTTTATAAAAGTAAAATTGATCCTCTTTAAAACTGGATTCTATATATATGTATATATTACTGTTTTCTTTTAATTTTTCACTTTATAATCTTAAATATCTAACTTACAACAATAGAAGAAGATTCTTCATTCCTCGGGTGGTGCGGCTAGCTTATTTAAATCAGCTTCCGGTTCGTCTTCCTGAATTTGATGTTCAAGGCTACTGCGGGGCCCTTGTAGACACTTTCGGTCCTTTCACCACAACACGAGTTATTTGGACCACGGAGAGTTTGTTTTAAGCGCGCACTCGCGGTACCGTCAGTCCTTATCAGGATTTTATTAAAACGGATCACTAATTAAACTTAGCGCGATACCGTCAGTCCGTG
Organism: Dasysyrphus tricinctus; assembly: GCA_963921185.1. Taxonomy (NCBI): domain Eukaryota; kingdom Metazoa; phylum Arthropoda; class Insecta; order Diptera; family Syrphidae; genus Dasysyrphus; species Dasysyrphus tricinctus. The sequence continues at coordinate 64,425,616 of OY992531.1, read as the reverse complement.
ACAGGATTTTTTTAAAACTGGTTTTCACAACAACGCACACTTATCTCCGCGGTCCCTGCTCGGGCGCCAGTTAATTTATTTTAAGTCTGTTTTAATTAAAAAAAATAAATTCTTTTTTTTAGGAGCAGAAGCTCTTTATTACTTGAAATCCAACTTAAGACTAAATTAATGTTATTCATAAAATAATAAACTTAACACTATCTATCCCCTGTGTGCATTGTTGCTTTTTCTATGTTCCCACAGGTGTTCTCCTCTTACAGCGTCTCTACGTGATAGAATGCGCTTTTCTGGACTTGTTTGTATGCCCAGACGCATCGTCAGCGAGAATACTCCAGCGCGTGGGAATGATCATAAATCATTCGGTATGCTGCCAATTTCTATGGTGTTAACTTATACACATACAAAATTATCTTTCACCTTGTCTGTACTTTTTTTGGAAGTAGGTACGAAGATATTACTTTTATCTGTATGTGTCATCGTCATTGTCTCATGGCGAAAAACTAATGTGTATTTTAGTGAGAGCATTTATATTTTGATATCATGGTGACGTTAATATATTTATAGTTTGTCACATTATGTGAAGCTAAATCTTAGTGCGAATGAAACTTTTTCTACTAACTTTAACATTTTACTTCGAAAAATAACAAAGCGCTTTCAAAATTATTGATATTTAAATTATTTTATTTTTATTTTAAAATAGAAAAAGGGTTACCTTGATGTTTGTTTTGAATCAGAATAATACTTTTTATTCTGATATTATTTATGGTTTTTATTCATGTTATATGACGAAAAAGGTATAATAGCAGAAAATTTGTCGATTTGTTGGTCTTATTCTTGTATACCTGTTGTTTATAATCAAATAATTTACAAGAGGTTAAGAGACGTTTTAATGAAAAAAAAGAAGTTGACAAAATAAACATCAGTAGCCCTGATCTTAAGTGCATTTTTATCTTTGTTTAAAAAAAAGTAGTATGAAAAATACAACAAGAATTTGGTATAAATCCGTATTGTTGTTGTTTTAAACATGCTACTTTTTTAAGCGAAGATAAAAATGCACTTAAAAACCGGGTATATAAACACACTAATACTGGTAAATATATCTTAAATAGATTCATCATAATGGAAACGCAAATAAATTATTTTAAGATTTATTTTCAAATCACGGTAACCCTCAAACTATACAAACGACACTTCGTTCAAATTGAAATATGGCTGCTGTCCACTCGATACTTTTAACTCTTAAATAAACATTTTTATGAGAGTGTTGTAACATTTATGTTTGTATGAAAACAAACACTTGTTATGAGAAGTGAGATGCTTCTATGTGACTTTTTTTTGACAGCTATCAAACAAACCAAGAAAAAACAAACAAATATCGGTGATGCGTTCCTTTTTCTAACGAATGTTTACTTTTGTTTATGTTCCAATAAAAGTTGAAATGTCAAAGTAAGAAATATGTTTAGTTTTGTGCATAACCGTTTCAGAATGATAAAATTACATTATGGCGTCATAAATGTTGGAATAACTGAACAAAGAATATCAAAAATTAGCATTCCACTCGGCTACAAAATTATAATTAGTTGGTCAAATTTACAAGTGTAATAATGTAAAAAAAACCTAAAATTACACCGAAACAAAAGAAAATAAATCACCGAAAGTTTACATTCGTCAAAAATAAAATAAATTTTTAATTGTAATATACAACATCCAATGTTTCCATTCAGGTAGCAAATCCAATACAAAACTGAACGTCAGAAAACATTGCACACAAAACTTTAAGAAAAAGAACGACTTGTGTATGAATCAAATATAAGCAGCTGTGGATGCAACATTTCATCTCATATGAATCCTTTAGTGAGTATTTTGTTTTTGTTACTTTATTACCTCTTGATAAGAGATTTTAAAGATTAAAAACTGACGTTTAGAGCTTAAATTTGATAACAAGATTATTACAAGACATTAAATTTACATACACGAGGAATAATTGTTCTAGGTATAAAATTAAAACGATTCGATGTTTGAAAAATGCTAAGCTCGTATAATGAAAGAGAATTATGGGAGTTTTTTTGAGAAAATAAGACCTAAGCTCTGGAGAGTTTGTTAGTTGGGAAAGTAAATGAAATTCTAAACAACTTCGAAGCTGGTGCTAATAAAGTGATGTTTTGGCCTTGATTGTAAACATAATGTTTTTTTCTTGACAGCAGTTAGTTGCACTTTTACCCGTTTACTTCAAAACCAATCTATTTCACCTGTTCTTCAATCACCATGAAGAACTCTATAAAGACACAATAGAACATAAGACAGGGCATTCTGTGATAACAGCTGCTCTAAGCAGTATCTGTTCCAGAAGGAGATTAATAAAAACAAAAATGTTATCGCATTTCCTCGCCGAGTGCACTGTACATGTTTTGAACAGTTCGAAGAAGCTAGTCTCTAGTTGCACAATGCAATTGGCATATTGCACCTTGTTTTTATAATGTCACGAGATACAACTGGATCTTTTTCCTCGGGATCCCGAGTTTGCATATAGAATTATCTACGATGAATATGCTTCCATAAGCGGCCTTGAAGCCAATGCCTTGTGTCTCAACTTGAAGTTCACTGGTCATTTCCAGAATTTTCCTCAGGGCTTAGATTTTTGATCTTTTACTGGCATTCAGATTTTTGATCTATTACTGGCGTTTTAAAGTCCTTTATCATAACTACCTAAAATTTGTATTCCAATGAGTAAGATGGATGACAAGACTTGCTCCGTATACAAACAACGTGGACAAAATTTGCATAAATTTACCGATTGTATTGGTCACAAAATGAAAATACAGTCGACTCCCTCTAAGTCGAACTCTCAAGGGATATCAAAATTATTTTGAGTTAGAGAGAGTTTTGCAAAAATTCGATTTAGAGAGGAATAAATAAGTTTGGAAATTTGAGATTTACAATAAACATGGTGAAAAATTCTTGTTAGAGGGAAATTCGACTTAGGGGGGGTTTGACTTAAAGTGCGTTGACTTCAGTTACATGAAATTGGTAGCCAATTAAATTATCTACAAGATTGATTATGAAAATGTTGCCCTAAACTTGACGGTTAAGGAGTTATTGTGCTGTAAAGAGGGAAGAAACTGAAAATCTTACAAAATACGAAATTTTAGGCTTTTTTGGGAGCTCCATAGCGCCGTTTGTAGTGATTGTACAAAAATACTTTCTGAGTCATATTTGTAGGAAATTTTATTGTCTACAAATGTCTATCATATTTTTTTCCAAAAATATATATCGGAAAGAAGTTATAAGCAAAAAACTGAAAAAAGTGCCGATTTTTTGTAGTTTTTCCAGGATTTTGAAGGGGGTGGAGGGGGCGTGGTTGTGGAATTTTAATCTCCCAACCATACCATATAACATATCAAAAATTTAGAACTACCCGACCTTTTTTAGGGTAACCCCCCTTTTTTTACCTCTATTTACTAGACTACATATCTAAAAAAAAGTTACATGTGCCTTCTCTGCACTCAATATTATGTGATGAATCGATTAATCTGAAATAGAGATTTTTAGTCCACATCATTTCTAATGACTTCCGATTAAATAGGTACTTGAAAAAATTTATCTCGAAAATTATGATTTTCAAACAAATTTTGCCCCAAACGTTAACAAATCAATCAAAAAATTCTTCAAACATGGGTAAAATATTTTGTGTTTTTTTTTATTTTTATTTTTTTCTTTTTCTTTTCAAAAAATAAAAAATTTTCTAACAACAAGTATAACATCCTGATTTATTGCAAATTATTTTTTAGCCATCCACCTCCCCGTTTTTGACTTTTAAACGAAGTATTTCTTTATTTTTCCGAATTTCGCACTACACCTTAGACTTTCTTGTAATTGCATAATCTATCGAAAACAAACAAAACATCTTTCTACCTTGCCCCGTTTAGAAAATAGTAAACACCGAATTCACTCCTTAAACGAAGATGGCGGAAACCCTGCAAAGAGTTGATGGTCGAAAACTTGGATATGGCTTCCCATAAGGTACTCTATCCATGACAAGAAAAAATGTCTCCCCCAACGTTTAATTAAATTCCCAGCTATGATTACTGGACTATTTCATTGTTTTTAATAGACTCAACTTTCATTGAAGTACTATTTTTCTATTAATGATTTAATAATCATTGACAACATTAAATTTTAAAACTTAATAACTTCTAAATAGTGGTTGTATTTCTTATTGTTTAAATTGTTATCACACACTTATTACAATTGTAAACAAATATTTTTCTGTCTTAATAAAGTTCCCCTGAAGAAGGGAACAACTTCTACCGATACAACTTGGGGCAGCACATTAAATTTAGTTGTTTCATTGATCAAAAAAGCCGAAGGAAAGATTTTATTTATCACTTACACTGATCAAATATATTCCAAATTGGTCAATAAATCTTATTTTTTAATATTATTTAAGGCTTACCATCTAAGCTAGAGCAGATGATTGAAAAACCTCAAAAATTGAGAATAATTGCTTGGCAACCCTATGCCTTGACCACATTTCGATAGGCAGCCCATGCGCAAATTAGTTTTTTATACACTACCTATAAAACTATATACCGCTCATCTGGTACCTTTATGAGGGTAGAGGTCATCCTATGGCCGGATCCTAGACTATATTAGATATTGTTATATTTGGAGTAATCTGCATACAATTTTCTATGTTCCCTATACTGGATAGTCCACTATTCCGATATTCACTAAATCGAGCGTCTACTGTATATATTTGATTTAAAAAAAATCCGAAATATGTTTTTTTATAAATGTTGGTGAAAAGAAACAATTTTTATTTTTAGAAGATTCTGTATTAAAAAATATACATATATTGAAATAAGAAAAACCGTCTTGAAGAAAATCGAAAATAAAAACTCGTTCTTTGGAGAGTGCCATTAAAACCAACCATTTTTTGAAAAATGGTTTCCTATACAAAGGTTGCCTTTACTGAAAGAAATTTATAAATATTTTCTTTAGAAATGTTGTGGAGCCGTTTTTGAGAAAAATAAGATTTTGTAAAATTGCTAAAATAATATTAGGTACCGTTATTTTTGGTTCTAAACAAAATGAGAAAAACGTAGGGGAACAAAAATCGATAAGGCTGTTTAGGCTGTACAAAAGACAGATATACATACATCATCGTACTATGACCGTAATGACACATCGAATCAAAGTCTCGAGTTCAATTATTTTACAAATGCATAACTTGCCATAATAATACCTAGATCGCTAGTAAAAATTGGCTTCCGGGCAAAAACTGCGAACAATTATAAGAAATAGTTAAGTTTGAATGGCTATGCTTCTGTCAGTTTTGAAATGAAATGGCTTTTTGAACATGTCACATTAATGCTTTGAGCTTAAAACATCAATTTTGATAGTAAATTAAATTTTGAACAGGACCGTTCTTTTGATGCTGTATATCTCGATTTATGGACTAGTTTCCCAACTGTACCAAACATATTAAAAAGTGGCAAGTGTGACCATTATCATGTTTGGTCTTAAGCATGCTTTTGTCCCAAAAAAACATATTAAATAATGAAAACACTTGATCGTAGCTGTAGCTTTATTCCCTCATTTTCCGGTTAATTCAAAGCCTTAAAATTTCAGTCTTTATCTTTTTGACAGCAAAAGTGAGGAATTTTGCTGAGTTATTCTGTTCACATTGATCTGAGATTGCTCAAATCTGATAGATTTCAGAAATGTGAACAACTGGCAAGTTTTCTAGTGAACAACTCAAATATTAAAACAAAATTCCAGGCACACTTGAGGCCAGGGTTGCCAGGTCAAGAAGCGCTTTTATAGCCCAATTTCAGAATTCTTGTAGCCCAAAATCTAATTTAAGATAAAAAGCCCAATCTGCGACAACCCTGCTTGAGGCGTGTATTTTTGCAAGCCCATCAGGAGCTTAGCGACGCCATCACAGAAAAAATGGAGTTTCCATACAAACTATCGACAACAAGTATGAAACTCGTGCAGGCAACCCTGAGAATTCCCTGAGTTTAGAGAAGCCCGAAGGAGCTTGAAAAAAGTTATGCATTTTGTAAGTTTAAGCCCAGGACATTGTCTTACTATATTTTTGGTGAAATTCCCCTGGTTATGTCATTTTGAGTTGAATATTATAGAGAGTAGCATCATCATAGATTTTTTTTTTGTACCACCTCCACCTAATTTTATTTTTGTTTTGATTCTGTTTCTTTTACACTTTGTGTGCTCAATTTCGCTCGCCTCTTTAATAATAAAAATGTAGCACGAGACGACTATTAATCGCATACTATAATGGAATGGCACTAATAATTTATTCATAAGGGATAAGGGTGAGTTTTCAACCGCACCCTTAGATAACTAGATTTCTATACAAAAACAGATACCAACATACCTACTCATCGTTATAGAAAAAGATACCCTGAATTCATATTTTTGTACTGAAACTTGAAAGTGAAACGACAAAGAATGAAAAGTGTATTTTTAACCGACTTTTTAACGCCTATTTACGTGGCAGACGGGGCGTGAATGAACTGAGAATGAGAGGTTGATTACGTGTAACATGCTTTGCATAAGGGCATCTGAAGGATAATAATATTGAAATCATATAATAGTCCTAACCTAAAACCAGTTTGAACACAGATTTAACATTAAAGAATCTAAAGAATATGATGGATGAGTTTTTTTTTTTTTTTTTGAAAGGCAGGTGGACGTCATAAATGTCTAGGGTTTGATTATAAAAATAAAAATTATGCACTACAATGGATCTAGTGCAAGACTATAATGTGGCTAGGCATTGAAGATATAAGGTAAGGTGTTACTTTTTTAGGGATGTTTTTTCAAACAAAATACTATCCCATTTAATTGGAAATTTCCAACGGAAAAAAATGTTACTCTAATTAAGTGAACTCGAAGTTTATGTTTATACTCATAAAATGTTCAAGTTCATGTCAAATTTTACATGCTGTTTGAGTAAGCAGTTCCTATACATACCTTTACCTACACGTTAAACTACCTATAAGTATTAAAATCACAACGAATAGAGTCTGAGAGACTTGTCGTGAGGAGTAATGGCTGTTCTTGTACTTCGACCAAACATCGCATAAATCTCCATAAGTTATCATACAAGGAGCAATATGGTTTAGTATTTGCATGCAACTATATTCTATGTGATGTTCTTGTGTTGATGCTATATGCCATGCATATGCATATGTCTCTAAAACCTACCGACAGTGTTAACACATTTATTCACGTGTATAAAAGACGTATAATTGATCTTTATTAAAATGATGTTATGTTTTCGTGTTTACCATTTGGAAATTGGAATGCTAATATTATACGTAAGTTACAAACTAGTGATTCTCTTGTTAGAAACCATGGGTTATATAGTTTGAATATGCGTTTGCATAATTACTATGCGTGGGAAGATGTCTAATTAAATTGAGCAATATTATCTAGGAATTCCTTTGAATACAATAATGTTTGTGTATTCGAATGAATTCTTTGTGAATAAAATGCATTGCATAAATTAGAAGTACCTACTTACATATCTGCATTATGAGTGAATTTAAAAGGTTGTTTTAATTTAATTCTTATTAAATTTAGGAATTTAATGTGAAGGAAAAATTTAATGTGAAGGAAACCAACCCGAACCCCATAAAATTTGAGTAGTAAACTTTTTTGAGCAGGATTTCATTAAGATTTCGTTGAAATCTAGCATTTTCATTGATAGGTATGTCCATGAAATCTATAATCACTTTTAAGCTCATGTATTCATTTTTGGGGTATTCGTGCGACAGAAAACTGAAAGTGTGTTCCTAGAATAAATTAACCAAATCGCAAATAGGTTTAACCTAAACGCAAATAAGTTTCACCCAAGCGCAAATAGATTTAACTCAAACGCAAACAGAATTAACCCAATCGCAATTCGATTCAAACAAAACGCAAATATAGTTAAACTATACGCAAAGATTTTAAACTATTAACAAATCATTTTAACCAATCACAAATTGAATTAACCCGGGCTCAACTTGTTGTTCCAGGTGTGGTGAAGAAATGGAAGGCTTGTAACAGTAGAAAAAGTTCACCATAAGATTTTGACAAAACCCCAATTGTAAATTCAATTAGTTTTGCGTATTTTTCCAAGAACTTACCGAAAAAATGAAAGGCCAATCTCTTAATAATGGCTTTTTAACAATTATGGATAATACCAAAATCTATTAGACCCTAAAAGTACAGCTGGAACAATAAATCAAGCTAAGGTTAATTCAACTTGCGTTTTGGTTAAAATGATTTGTTAATAATTTAAATTATTTGCGTATGAAAGTTTAACTATATTTGCGTTTTATTGTAATCGAATTGCGATTGGGTTAGTTCCATTTGCGTTTGGGTTAAATCTATTTGCGCTTGGGTGAAACTTATATGCGTTTAGGTTAACTTAAACCTATTTGCGATTTGGTTAATTTAATTTGCGAATGCTATATCCTATATATCGAGCATCTACTGTAAATCGAAAGTTAAATAATATTAAATTTGAAACTGAAAGAGTACTGTTGTTGTGGGTCGCAGTTTTAATCTAGGAATTTCTCGAACCTGATTTCGGATGCAACTGTATGGAGTTGGTAACCTCAAGTACGAGGACAGTTTGTTGAGGATAGATTCCTGAGGTGTTTGATGTGAAATCAAAACCCGAGCAGCCACCAGCGGGGTTATTCCATAATTTTCAAAATGAAAATTGTCAAAACGATTATGGCTAACATGATCGTCAATGATTTGCTTCACGTAACTCCACTAGAATCGTTTCATCTATCGTTTTTTTTTCAAAATGCAATTCTAAAGCGTTTGGTAATCTCAAACTGTGGATGAAATGAGATGTTGGCTGTCATTAATGACAATCTGCGTTGGTTTTTGTCTTTGGTGCAACAATAAAGAGACAAAATACATGATGTCGAGTTTTTTTTTTTTTTTTTTTTTTTTTATAATTAACGCGCACTTAAGGGGTTATGACTACCCTTAATATGTTAAACACAGTGCGAGTTTTAGGAAAGTAGGATAGGATTTAAAAGGAGATACCGATGCACATTGGTTTTGAATTTCTGAATATCACAATGGGAAGGAAAAATAGAGTAGGGTAAAGCATTCCACATTCGTGTTGCGCGGCTGAAGAAAGAATCTCTGTACTTGACGGTACGCCCGAAATTGGGCTCAAGGGTAAACTGATGTGCATTCCTAGAAGTACGAGTATTACGGCGGAATTGTTTAAGGGGAGGAATGCAACTGGCTATTTCACTAGAACATTGTTTGTAAAAATAGCGATAAAATAATGACAGACACGAAACATTGCGGCGGTGTTCGAGAGAAGCAAATGTTTCCGTTATAGCTCTATCACCTATCAATTTTAAAGCTCTATTTTGAATTCTATCCAAGAGATTTAAATGGGTTTTAGGAGTACCCGCCCAAATATGGGAGTTGTACTCAAGCTTTGGACGAATGAAGGCTTTATAGATAACAGCCAGATCAGAAGGAGAGAAGAATTTCTTGCATCTTCGAAGAAAACCAAGACATTTTGCAGCATTTTTAGCAACTTCGAAAATGTGATCATTCCACAGAAGGTGGTCTGTGATGCACATACCCAGAACTGAAAGCTGTTCGGTTTCCTCGATGCAAGTGCCACTCATGGATAGTGGCATAGGAGGTGGATTTCGCTTTAACGACAAAAGACAGCATTGAGTTTTCGAAGCATTAAATTCTACACGGTTTTTTATTCCCCATTGCACAATGCTGTCAAGATCAGAATTTAATGAGCTAATCATACGCTGCCGTTCAAGTTCCACATCCGAAGAACAAGGAAGTGAATCTTGAAACGAATATGAGAAGCTGAGGGTACTGTCGTCAGCAAAACAGTTTAATGGATTGGAAGTTTCAGACAAAAGATCATTTATGAAAATAATGAAGAGAGTCGGAGAAAGAACGGAGCCCTGGGGCACACCAGTATTTATTTTATGAATATCAGACTTGTAACCATCCAATACAACTTGTATTGAACGGTCCGAAAGGTAATTTCCAATCCAACGAAGAAGAGATTCATCGATACCAAATGCACGCATTTTCGATAAGAGAGCTTGATGCCAAACTCTATCAAACGCTTTTGAAATATCAAGTGCAATAATCTTACTTTCTCCAAAACGATGTAAAGATTTGTTCCACTGTTCGGTGAGATATACCATCAGATCACCAGTGGACCTATTACAGTTACAGTGGCTTCTCAGTCATTCAATCACAGAATAGGACAAAGGAGCGAAACTCTTTTGCTTTGTATTTATGAGACAGAAACCATGTATACATATTGTGGGTATGTTGGTTTAGTTCGTTGCGATTACTTGTAGAGTTGTTGATGTGTGCGCTCATCAGTCAAGTAGCTACCAACAAAATCCTGTGCGAGTTTCGTTGTAAGTTTTCTTGTGACTATTAGGGGGAGAATACCAAAATGTTACCGAATCACAACAATCCTCACAAGGAGTAGTCACAAGAGCTTGTGACTTGTGATTCTTCACAAGGGGGAGAATCAGGCGCGATATCTGTTTTGCTTTTGTCTCAACGCTATCGTTTTGACGATTATCGACTAACGTGAATCCAATATCTGATTTTAAAAACGTTAACGCCCAAACGATAGTCATTTTTCGTTATACGGAATCCGAGACTATCGTCAAAACGTTATCGTGGGGTCGGGTGATAACCGTTTTTCGGAATAAGTGCCCAGTTTTTGACAGAGGAAATGGAACAAACCTATTTATGTGAAGTATTACGTCACTTTGACTTTTCATTCTGTCTTTTTATGTATCACCTAGTGATATGCCATATAAATTATCAAATAAATAGAACGTAAACACTGTCAAAACTCAAAATATTTGCTCAGTATCCACGGGGAATCTATCCTCAACGCCAAATAAGTTGTATTCACTGAAGCAACACTTCACGTCGTTAGTTTTTTTCGATTTTCTCTGCCCCAGGGCGCTCAAGGAAATGTCATTCAAATGCTAGAAAATTATGGCTGCCGAGAGAAATCCTATGTTTGCGTGAAAGTGAATTCAGTGGGCCCGAACACACATCAAACACAGTGCAAATAAACTGGGATGAAAAAAGTGTCACATAAAACACTATTTATGTGAATATTGAAAACAAGCATAGAAAAATGTTAATTTTTTTTTTTCATTTTTTCAAAATTTTGAGTTTGAAAATTAATTTTTCTAAAACTGTTAACTTCAAAAAAATATAAAAGACGAGATTTCTGGCTTTCAAAAAAGTACAACATGGAATTGTTAGTGTTTCTGTTGTTTTTTAATATTTTTGTTTCTGTTTTAAATCAATTCTTTTTTTAAATGACCCCTCCCGGCTAATCGAGGAAGAAGACCAATTCTTCCATACGATTATGCAATTAATAAAACTCTAAGATAATTGAACAAATGTGTGTCGTGCATTTTATTTTGCTGCTATCTGAGCGTGCATTTTGGTAGTCTTAGGGCCGCAGCATCGCATCGGTTGACGGCATCATGTACCTAGTTGGCAAATACAGTAGACGCTCGATTTAGTGGATCTCGAAATAGTGAACTATCCACTATAGTGAACACACAAAATTTTATAAAAAAACGGATTTTGTATAAAAATTTCGCGCAAGCATTTTACATAATTTGAGAGCTCTGAGGAATTGTTTCTGTTTTTTGTTTAAACCTGAGAGAAGGCCTTGTTTAATGCTAAGTTAAAATTGAAAACATTCACATCGAACGAAATGTGCATTTTGAATCAAATTCCCCTTTATAAAGCCTTAGAAAACTCCCGCTCGAAAAAGTGAACAATCTCGAAACAGTAAGCATGCCTGGTTTTTATTACTTCACTATATCGAGCGTCTACTGTTTACAAATTTGTTTGTAAAAATTTGGAACGGTATAAAACACTTTCACTCCTTTTTTGCATTTTTAAAGCACATACCAGTGGTCATAGATCCCTGGTATTTTTACCAGGTTGGTATTGCATTTTTCACCTGTTTGTAAGATATTCCCAAAAAATGGGTAACATGTGAAAAGCCAGGAACCAAAATCTTGAGTAACGAAGTCTCAATTTTTTTCCATAATCTCAAAATTAAAAAATCCCATTTTTAACAATTTCGCACTTACATTTCGCAACTAAACCGAAATCTCGAAAATTAAGGTATCCAGTACTAAAATCTCGCAACTCTAGTAATAGTCTAAGTAAGGATGACAACCGATAACTTTAGTCCAAAAATTTACAAAACTAATGGACGGGCAAGCTTTATCTGGTCGCAAATGTTAGTAGAAAATGCAATTTTCAAGCTTCGTTTGCCGCAAAAGGTACGAAAAATATAAGCAACTTCTATAAATGGGGTATCAAATGAAAAGTAAGGTCCTCTACACGATGTCAATGGTTGGACAGATTGTTTTTGGCTGTTGCCACGAGTCCGACCAGTTTTGTAAAATTCATGAAACTTGAAAAATTCATTTTCTGCTAACCTTTGCGACGAGATAAGGCTCATTCGGGCAGTATTTTTGTAAATGTTCAGACTAAAGCTATTGGTTGCGTGGCCGCGATGAGATAGGTAATGTTACGGCTTCTATTTTTTGTTATAAAAAGACTGAATTTAATTAAATACATATTTTTATTTAATTTACTATTTCGTGGGGTAAACGTGGGATTTTTTATATTATGGCGAGGGATAAAAGGGATGTTTTGGCCATAACCGAGGGATAACCTGCTTCTTTCATCACTGATTCACGCTCGACTATACGAGTATGAGACAACCATTTTATCAGTTAAGATGGAAGTTTAAAGGTCGTTTCAAGGTGGTAACAAATGAAAGATTATTCTCCTTAAAAAAATTCAAAAATTAAGCCTTCTTCCAAGGTCAGTTCAAAATCTCTGTACAACGGCAGGTTAACTTTTGCATCTGTATTTTAATGGCGTTTATACTCGTATAAACACTCACTTTAAGCAATAATCCTTTAAAAGCACAAAATTAAATCAATAAAAATAACAACATTTTATTTTTGTTTGCATTTAACTAGGTTTGGTTTCAAAACCGTCGAGCCAAATGGAAGAAACGCAAGAAGACAACAAATGTCTTCCGTACCCCCGGTGCTCTCTTGCCGTCCCATGGACTTCCTCCCTTCGGTGCAAACATAACGAATATTGCAATGAGCGAAGGGTTGTGTGGCTCATCAATGTTTGGCGGTGATCGATGGAGTGTCGGTGTCAATCCCATGACAGCTGGTAAGTAAAAAAAAAACTAATTAAGTTAAACTAAAATTATGTGAAACATTAATTTTGTCTGTTATTAACAAAAAAAAACTTTATACTAACAAATAATTTCTTTCTCTCTCTTTCTCTTTTCTCATTGTTTTTTTTTTTAATGCTAACACTTAACGTTGGTTGACACATACGCATAATAATTAAATAATAAATAAAAAATAAAATATGTAAAAAAGGTTTTGGTCAACTAAATCAATCGTCTTCACTTACATCTTCATTAAATAGTGGTCTTAATTCGAGTATTAATATAGGTTCAGCAATGGGTGCTGGAAGTTATCAACATTATGGATTAAATGCATTAGGTAGGTGAAATTTTTTGTTTAAATAAACATTTTATATAATTATTCACAATTTTATGTTCTTTTGCTTTAAAACAAATTTCACTGTATCGTTATTAGAAATTTCTCTTAAATAAATACGAAAGATATAAGACCACCATCAGAATGACCAAGAAAAAAGGTCAAGTTAGGTTTCTGAGTTATATACTGGTTATTTTATATGTGTGAATTTATTTGTTTTATGAAAACAAAAAAATATATATATCGACTTTATGTCCCCTGCAATCTACTTGTATATTTAAAACTAAAATATAAAAAATCCACAATCACGAACTTTTTGACTTCTGTTTAATTAGCCAATTAACGACTGCACGTTGTCGTTGGCCCCAAGGTGCTAAGTGGTTTTTTGAAAACCGACTCACATCTCACAAACAACAATAAAACTTCAGCTGAAATATATTTCAATGCATTTATAAAAAAAAATAAAGTTAATCAAACAACATAATTTTGTTTTAACACTTAACTGATATTTTTTGGTGGAAATTTTTTGTGTTTTTTTTTTATAGAGAAGTTGATATATTTCCGATTTTATCAGTTTAAAAATTTCTGATTCATCACTATCGCAATTTCATTATACATCATAATGTATATCCCTGAAAAAGAAATGCATTTCAAGTTAATCCTTATAATTATATGAAAATGTTCTTCGAACATGGAAGTAGGTATGTATATTCATTTAATTTAAGACACCACTAGAATGTTTAAGCCGCAGAAAAATGATGTCGTTTTCCATTGAACATCCAAAAACATTCCGAAGCGTCCAGATATATAGTGACAAAACTTCAGAAATGAGAAGAAGTAAAAGTCTAAGAGCTACCAGCCACTTTGACTAACTTGCTAGACACAAGGCTACAACTTTTTTATGCTTGATTTGGAACTAGTTAAGTACGAAAACCACGGTCGCGCAAGGTTTGCCGTGGTCAAAAGTTGCCATCTGATTTTTCAAAATGCAAAAAAGGGTCAAAATTAACCTACTTATAATTTAGTTTATACATTCTAGGGTATAAAAAAATCATGCCAGACGGGTTTGGCGGTCAAAAGTGCTTGCTAGACGACGTCTGTGAAGTTAGCAGGGCAACTTTCACCCACGCAATTGGGACCTTGACAGGAATTTGCAGTTTTTTTGCATTTTTTTTGCATTTCTATTCCCGATTTTGCAGTTCGCCAAATAACGGTGTAATTTAGTGACCTGCTAACTTCACAGTGAAGTTAGCAGGTCACATGGCGTATCTCAGGAACCAAACGTGCTAGGAACTTGTAGTAAGGCTCCAAATTTGCAGTTTTTTTGCATTCCAACGATAGGCTATGTTCAAAATTTGAAGTCCTCAATTTAAAAATTTCCCAAGTTTGACTTCAATATGAAGCAAGTAGGTCACATCGTGTATCTCACGAACCAAGCATGCTAGGAACTTGCAGTAAGGCTCCAAATTTGCAGTTTTTTTGCATTTCAAGAATAGGCTAGGTCAGAATTTTGAAGTCCTTTTTTTGAAAAAAATTTCATACTGACCTGCTAACTTCACAGTGAAGTTAGCAGGTCACATCGTGTATCTCAGGAACCAAGCATGCTAGGAACTTGCAATAAGGCCCCAAATTTGCAGTTTTTTTTGCATTTCAACGATAGGCTTTCTTCAAAATTTGAAGTCCTCAATTTAAAAATTTCCCAAGTTTGACTTCAATATGAAGCAAGTAGGTCACATCGTGTATCTCAGGAACCAAACGTGCTAGGAACTTGCAATAAGGCTCCAAATTTGCAGTTTTTTTGCATTTCAACGATAGGCTATGTTCAAAATTTGAAGTCCTCAATTTAAAAATTTCCCAAGTTTGACTTCAATATGAAGCAAGTAGGTCACATCGTGTATCTCACGAACAAAGCATGCTAGGAACTTGCAGTAAGGCTCCAAATTTGCAGTTTTTTTGCATTTCAAGAATAGGCTAGATCAGAATTTTGAAGTCCTTTTTTTGAAAAAAATTTCATACTGGCGTTGTTTTTTTCCTTTGTGATAATTTCAAGAACTTAATTTCAGTACAAAATCTGTCAACTTATACTAAACAGGATGTATGTCACCCATTGTGGTTTAGCCAATACCATAGTATCCATACCAGTGTATCTCAGGTATAATACAAGCAATATAGAAAGGAAGTAACACAAACTTACATAAATACTGTATAACAATTTAACAGGATGACTATTGAAGCGATAGCTCCTTGGTCATTATATAAAAGCAGTCTAGAGAGATTAAAGAAACGTTGGTGCTAGATACACAATGTGACTTACTTGCTTCATATTGAAGTCAAATTTGGGAAATTTTTAAATTGAGGACTTCAAATTTTGAACATAGCCTATCGTTGAAATGCAAAAAAAACTGCAAATTTGGAGCCTTATTGCAAGTTCCTAGCATGCTTGGTTCCTGAGATACACCATGTGACCTGCTAACTTCACTGTGAAGTTAGCAGGTCAGTATGAAATTTTTTTTCAAAAAAAGGACTTCAAAATTCTGACCTAGCCTATTCTTGAAATGCAAAAAAACTGCAAATTTGGAGCCTTACTACAAGTTCCTAGCACGTTTGGTTCCTGAGATACGCCATGTGACCTGCTAACTTCACTGTGAAGTTAGCAGGTCACTAAATTACACCGTTATTTAGCGAACTGCAAAATCGGGAATAGAAATGCAAAAAAAATGCAAAAAAACTGCAAATTCCTGTCAAGGTCCCAATTGCGTGGGTGAAAGTTGCCCTGCTAACTTCACAGACGTTGCTAGACGAGTCTAAAGATCTTAAAGATTAATAAAAGATATACAAAAATCGGTTGCGTTCTGCAACATGTTCTCCCCCCCCCCTCCCCAAGATCCAAAGTCCGCGAGTAATCGAAACCCGAGTTTCTGAGGGGCTTCATGATTCTCAATGGCAATGATGATCACATGGTCGGATCGATTGCGCTTCGTTGCTATTCTACAACCTGCCGAGCTCGGCATAATGTGGCAAGCTCGTGCGAGATGCGATCCAATAGAGTGAGTGTCCTATGACCCAACTCCTGTCTTTTGTACTGACTCACAAGGTCAAACGAGTTATGGTATCAAAACGGCGCAATCCAGTGCTAATTGGGCAAGAAGCGAGTGTTACGCTCTTGCAACCATTTCTACCTAATACAAAATATTGGCTAACTTGAAAAATTTGGTTAGATACAAGGCTCAAACTTAGTGTATGCTTTATTCGTGAACAGATTAGTCAAAAAATAAAGATCAAGGAATATTTCCGCAATTCTAGGACTGCCACCTATTGGTGTTTTTTTTAGACGTGTGTTTTTCACTCTGGCAAAACATTTTTCGGAGTTGGTCTTTTTGACAGCTGTCACTTGTTTTATGCTTATTCTGGTTTGCCCTTTCATAAGAATAGACTTACTCCTGAACAACGTTTGCAAATCGTGCAAATTTATAACCAAAATAATGGTTCGATTCGCGCGCTGCGATATGAACAATGAAGCTGGCCATAATGTTACAGTCAATGGGGAACACTATAGAGCCATGATTAATGACTTTTTCGTACTTGAATTGAAGGATGTTGATGTTGACGACCTTTGGCTCCAACAAAATTTCACTACATGCCATACAGCCAACGAAACAATCATCAACGCCTTATTGCTGCCATACGACCCAAATTGTTTCAAAAAGTGGTCGAAAATTTGGCCTCTCGGCTGGAATGTATTCGAGCCAGCCGCGGCGGCCACTTGCCTAAAATCATTTTTAAAACATAATTGCAAACCATTATCTTTAAAATAAAGCTAAATTCTTGGCCATCACATTAAATTATATGTGTTTTATTTCTTCTTGAAAACCGCACGTCTAAATACGTATAATATAATAATACTTATGTCTTTTTGTACATGAACAAAAATGCCAGACGAGTTTGGTGGAAGAAAATAGCTTGCCAGGCGAGTAGTTTTAAATGTTGGTATTAATTTTTAACTTTTACTGCAGCATTTTTGACATCTACTGCAGTATTTTTGACACCTATTCCAGCTGCGTCTTGCATTCTGTTCAGGCAGTAAGACAGTTGATTTCCATGTTGTTCTTGGTCTTCCAACCCGCCGTGCTCCTGAGGATTTCTTTCAAAAGACAGCTTTGCAATTTCATCGTTTGGATTCTTCAGTGTGTGACCAATCCAACGCCATTTACGCTTTCTTATATCGACGTCCAGTCGCTCTTGACTTGTCCTGCGTCACAATTCCTCATTTGATATTATTTGTGGCCAGTGGATCTTAAGGATTTGACTGGATTTCTGAATTGGGGACAGAGTACCGCAGGCAGCACGAGCTTTATTTATTCTACTTTTCACGTCCAGATCCGTACCACCGTTTGCAGAAACAATACTGCCAAGGCAGTTAAACTGTTCCACTTCTTCAACTGGCGTCTCCTGATATGGTCGACACACGATCGACCACTGGGGAAGCCAGCTTGATGCCTCTTGAGTGTAGACTCTATTTTATCCTTTATTCGCTCGAGAATGATGATTGCCATTAGTTTTGGGAAAACGGACAAAACGGTGATACCACGCCCATTGTTGCAATTCTTAAGGTCACCTTTCTTTGGCAACTTAACAATCACACCATCCTTGGCAATTCAGCCATTCGTTGAACATCTGCTTCGGCATTTATTTGGATTTTCAACGATTTGCGAAGTTCGATCTTATCCCAGGTGTCTTGGGATATCCAAGAGTCTCTACGTCTAGTTCGCTTGGGTACAGTTTTGGATCCAGCCTCCATAAAAACACTTTTAATTTCATCCCACATCTCATCAATTGTTGAATGTTGTATTCCGTTTAATGACGAGACTCTGTCGTTAAGGTTGGTGACATAGTTACGACATATGTTGGGGTCATTAGTAATGAATTTTGAGCTCCTTGCTGCATCCTGCGCTGGTTTTTGTACGATAGCGGTTCGAAGTTTGAGACTCATCAGAACCAAATAGTGGTAGCTTCCCACAGGGAGCGCTACGATATCCCGCAAACCAAAATCTCGAATAACGAAATCTCGCATTTTTTTAAAAATCTCGAATAACGAAATCTCGCAAATTAAAAATCTTGTTTTTCATAATCTCGCAATTACAAAATCTCGCTTTTTACAATCTCGCATTTAAATCTTGAACCTAAAAATCTCGCAAATTTCAACCAAAATCTCGCAAATCAAAATCTCGCAACTTCAAATTTCAAAGCAACGAATCGCACAGCCAAGAGCACTTTTGGATAATTTTTCTTTCCAACTAATAAATAAAAATTTTAGTAAAAATAAAAAATTTGTACATCCTTTATTTATTACTGTTAATAACCTCTATAATCATTTTGGTTGTCTTTTACGCGTTTATAATGGAACGAAAAGTATTTTCTGGTTCAAGGCCAAATACGAGTAATGCGATTTGCACATGACACTTTACAACTGGATATACCATCTCTATGTTCTCTCTCCTTCTTGTTCTTTTGAAAACAATAATATTGAAAAATCAATAGCTCAAATTAATAAATAACAGTGTGGTCTAAAAGTAGCCAGACACTGGATTATATATTTTGCAGTAGGTAGGATATCTCGCAAAATTGAATTGCATTGCAACAAATACATTTTTTTAATCAAAATCTCGCAAATTAAAATCTCACGCGAGATTTTAATTTGAGAGATTTTGATTAAAAAAATGTATTTGTTGCAATGCAATTCAATTTTGCGAGATTTTAGTTTGCGGGATTTCGTTATTGCGAGATTATGAAAAGCGGGATTTTGTAATTGCGGGATTATGAAAAGCGAGATTTCGTTATGCGAGATTTCGAATGCGACATTTTGATTTGCGAGATTTCGTAGCCAACCCCTTCCCACATCGGCATTTCTTATACTCTGGACATAACACATTGACTTCCTCTATCGCTGCTGAATCATGATATGATCAATTTGGTTTTTGGTTTGACCATCCGGATGCACCTAGGTAATTTTGTTACACTTCTTATGCTTAAATACAGTCCCACCTATATCACAAGACGATTCGCGTTACAAAAGTCAACAAGCAAGTCACCATTTTCATTCCGTGACCCCTAATAATATATTAATACATATTAAATCTAGTCAGCAAATTATGAGATGGTTCTTTTACTGTAGACATATTTTTTCAAAATTTTATAAAATGACAAAGCTAAAACACCTAACTATACAAATCTAGTTTTCGCATATATATGTAAGCTTATGCCATCTTGTATATAAGAAAAACATATTCGATGAGTTGGATGGTCAAAAGGTCCTGCCTAAGTTTTCAAAATTGGTATTATAAGAAATATCCCTTATTGATTTTTTCTTAAATTTCAAAAAACTGTCCAAATTGCGAACCCACCTTCACAGAGCTGATTTTTACCTACATAATGTTAGCTGATTTCTTTAAAAAAGGATGTTTCCTACAATACCAACTTTAAAAACCTTAGGCCCGTCTGGCAGGAATTTTCAACCGTTCGTCTGGTCTAGTATTTTTTTTTTCATGCAAAAAAGATATCAGCTAACATATGTATATGTAAAAATCAGCTTTGTGAAGGTAGGTTTACAAATTTTATTTACCAGTTTTGTTGAACAGAGCTTTTGCATTAGCTTAATTTTTAATTTGTATAAAATCATCTAAATAAATTAGCTAGGTACTTAAAATATATGTTTAACCTTAATTAAAAACAATACTAACTTGAGAACATATATTTGTTTTCTCAGTAAAAAAATTATAAAAATAAAATAAAATAAGATAAAATAAAAACTTAATTAATTATTTTTAATTAATTAATATATAAAATAAAGTAAAAAACTTAATTAATTTATTATTTACAGGTGACTCTATGATGTATCAACATTCCGTTGGCGGTGTAGGCTGTACAGGCAATTCACCTACTACGAGCACACCGCCAAATATAAATTCTTGCTCATCGGTCACACCACCCCTCTCCAACCAACAAAATGCTAGTCAAAATGAAGTGAATGGCGATCAAATGGTAAGAAAATAAAAAACCAACAGTTAAGAAAGCCTTATACATTCGTAATCCTTAAGGTCATGTGTGAATTGGATTAAATATTAATCTTATCACTAAATTAATTTTTAGCATTATTCCATGTGACAAACGGCCGAAAACCTCATTTATTTTTAATAAAAACAAAATATAATTTGAAATGATATAAAAATAATATACCATGCCTGCTTTTAAAATGTCCCTTATACTCCCATAACATAAGGTTCTGACACATAATAATTTCCCTTATCAAATTTCAGAACCAGCAGCAACAGCAAGCTGCTCAACAACACCAACAGCAACAATCTCACCAGCAACAACAGCAGCAGCAACAACAACAACAACAGCAGCAGCAGCAACAGCATCAACCACCATCGCAACAATCCCACAATCAGGACACTAGCAACCACCACCATATTGTTACGAATTGTCAGAGTCTCCAATCACCGACAGAGGGTGACGAAGATGTCTGGCGAGGACATAGTATAGCAGCGCTTCGACGGCGTGCTTCCGAATTAAATGCATCTTCAATACCTTCATACTTGCATCACGCAACACACAACCAATATGAGCACCATAATTCGGTCTACTGAAATTTGTTGAAAAGCTTTGAAAGCTTTTCGGATTATGGCATCAACAATAGTTGTGGAAATCATGATTTCCTACAAAATTGATTGGTTTGTGCAAAGCCTATATAATGCAACAACATTACATTGTATTATTCTAGTTGCCACATGGGGTGCAAGCAAGAGTTAAAAATAGCTAAATGAAAATTTTACATGTTATACAAAATTTACTATAATTTTGTTCTATTAAGTTAAAAATTATTTAAATCAAAAAAGGATTAAATTAAACCAGTATTAATTTTCTTTAATTGTCCATGTATTTAATTATACTTTTTTTTTGTAATGAATGCAAATAAAAAAAGATAAAAATGATAATAATAATAATAACAGAAACATTTTACTTATAATTTATAAAATTAATGAAACGGAAAAAGACTTACAAAAAATAATGTATACGATGTTTGAAAAACAAAATTTACAAATTTGTTTTGCTTCACACGAGAGAATTCTCATTGCCGATTTATGGGAATTCAGTAGTCCCCGCTAATTGAAAATAATAATTAAAAAAACAATATTTATATATTTAAATAGATAAATAGGCTATATTATATACATAAATGAATATTTTAGAATTTTCATATAAAATAGAATATTTCCTAAAATGTATACAAAAAATAATAAAAAATAAAATCATGTAGAATGCATTTAAAATAATAAACAAAATATTAAGATAATAATAATATTATCTTTCACTAAATATTTTATTTTATTGTTTAAGTATTAAATTGAGTTCGATTTTTAATTTAATTTCCTTTTTTTTGTTAAATAATTCAATCAATATGTATACGTAAAGTGTATATATGCAATATTATTTGTGCAAATGTACAGAAGTGAAATTTTTAAGATAAATTTTAATGAAATTGAAAACAATAAATTTTATAATAAGATATGAAATGAAACAAAAAAAAAATGTTTATGAAATAAAATGTTCGGTATACGAAATCTATATGAAATATAAATAAAAAAAAAAAAACAGAATAAGTATCGTAGATATAAATAAATAAATAAATATGTAATATTTATCTGATAAGTATATATAGATGTATTAATAATAATAATAAAATGATATATTAAATATAAAGATCAATGTAGTTGACTTTTTGTAAAATTAGCTTCAACTTAAAAAGCAGCGAATATTAAAATTTAATATTTGATTTTCGCAACAATTACACTAGTTCTAGCTTACAGCCAAAATGAAATGTAGATATGTACATTAGGGTGGTCGTTTAAAAAAACGTCATCCCGAATGGGCCCAAATCGGCTCAAAATGAAGACAAAAAAATTCCCTAATTTTTTCAGATTTTTATTTTCATCCCCTATAGATATAGCCGCTGTAGGGGTAAATTAAATGTCCCCTTATTTTTTGCATATCTACTAGAAAATTCGCCTGAGATCTGCCAAAAAAAATTCAGAGCATGTAGGTGGGAACTAGACAAGAAAAAAATCTTATTGGAGGGGGGTAATATCTCCCCCCGCTTGAACGGGAGGGGAAATTTAATAAAATATTTACATAAAATAGAAAAAAAAATTAATTAAAAAACAACGGCAATACTTACAGTAATGTTTTTTTAGCTATTTGGAAAGCCAGAAGTCCATTCTTACGGTTTGTTTTTAAATTAAGTTGTTTTGATGAACAGTTTTGGCAAAAAATTGTTTCAAACTCAACATTTTGAAGACAAATTATTTTTTTTTTTTTAATTATAGGTTTGAAAACAAATTTTGCTGAAATTGTTTATTCAAAGAACTTTATTTAATAATTAACTATTAAAATGGACTTCTGGATTTCCAAAAAGCTACAAAACATTCCTGTAAGTGTTGCTGTTGTTTTTTAATTAATTTGTTTCTATTTTATGCTATTATTTTATAAATTGCCCCTCCCATCCAAGTGGTGGGAGGTATTACCCCCCTCTGGTAGGATTTTTTTCTTGTCTACTTCTCACCTACATGCTCTGACTTTTCGGCAGATTCTACGTGAATTTCCAAAAAAAAAGGGGGAATTTAATTTGCAGCGACTATAAGGGATGAAAATAAAAATCTGAAAAAATTAGGGAATTTGTTTTTCTTCATTTAGAGCTGATTTAGGCCCATCCAAATATTATAATAAAAAAAAAAACATTATAGCGACCACCCTAATGTACATACATACATTTGATGCCATCTGTCTCGTTTAACTCAGTCTAGTCTCGGTTTCGTATAAAAAAGTCTGATCTTGGTATCGGTATAGGTATCGATATCAGAATAGGTATATGATGGGTATCGGTAACGGTACGTATCGGTCTCCGTCGCAAAAAAAAATACATCACTTGGTTCCATGTCCTGGATCTTGAAGTTGTAGTTGATCTTCGGTTGGTTTGTTTAAGATTTAAAAATCCAAAAATCACTATGTAAGGACAGTTCTTTCAATTAAAGTTTTTTTTTGTTTTGTAAAAGTCAATACATTTTTTTGACATGAGGACTTAAAATGTAGGCATATGTTATTTATCAGTAATCAGAACTTTACTCAGACCATTGTATATAGATTCTATAGTATGTCCAAATGTTATCCTAATTTTTGTTAAGGGACTTCGGTAAGGCGATCACAGCGAACCTATCGACCAAATGTCAACCTACAAAATCGTGTTTCATGATAATACCATTGTATATCCAATCTATAGTATTGCCTAATCTATATAAGTTAAGCAAGTGATGAACAAATCGAAAAAAAGATTCTATAAATGTAACTGCTTACTGAAAGAGTTTGGTAAGATTGTTACAAAAATCGTTGGAGCCGAAAAACGAAGCATATTGTAATAATTTCTCAGGTTCGTTAATAAAACTTATTTACTTTATTTAAAACGTCCACTTATTTATTTCACAAATAAAACACTATACTTTTTACTATACATAAAACAATTTATTGTTCACCACTGAAATTAATACACCGTCTTTTACTTTTCACTTTAAAAGGTTCTGATATCTGCTTCTAGAGCTTTCCGTTGGGGAAATTTCCCATAATTCCCTTTTCTAAAGCTTATATTTGACAGTTAGTTTTCTGCTATAATCCGGAAGATGGCGCTTCTTTGTTTGAGAGTCACTATAATTATACTTAAAGGTATGTTTGCACTGCAACCGTAAGCTTTACTGTGCCCGTTTGTTTGCTTTTCGGAGTCGTTATAGTTCAAATATCGAAAGTCATTACAATATTTAAAAATTTGTTAGAATGCTTCGTCTGAAAGCAATCAGCAAGTTAATTAGGCATCGGTAATGCGTTTTGTATCTAAGAGTACTGCCTAGGGTGATTCAAAAAAACACTTTTCTCGAAAATCAACCCGGACCGGGCGGAATTGTTAAGGTTAGTTTCAGGCCAAAAGATCGGCATCAAACATTTTTAGTTTGAAGGTGATTAAGAGGTCGCTACCAGCGAATATCTGTTTTTTAAGCCTCCAAACCGCGAAATAGGCATTGCGGATTATTGTGAATAACTTCTTCATTTTTTGCTCGAAATTTATGAAAATTTGATACAAACAATGTGTAATAATACTCTTTAAGAAAATGTATTACAATACACTGAAAAAATTTTGCTATCGAAAAAAATAATTATTTATTTATAAGAAAAATTATTTTATAACATGAACGGCAGTTTGAATTCAACCGTGGTGATACCGTTATAAAACTTTTTAAATAACACAAAAACAATGTAGCATACGCAGAACCTGCCCCAAGAAATATTTTACTCAATATATCAATTTTAACGATTAATATCCGAGGGTTATTTGAAAAAGTCCGGTCTTAACAACAAATAATCGTTAATGAGATTGATTTTGTTCATTTTCTGGTAGACATACATTAAATCAATGCCCTGTATAAATTTCAAGTCATTCCTATCAGTACTTTGCTCACGACATTCTTCTAAAGCTTTTGTTACGTACGCGCTTCATCAATTGAAAGTTCTCAGTCTCGTCAGCAAAAAAGTCATTACAGAATTTAATTTTCCACACCGTCTGATAGTTGGTCATTATTTATATATCCTGGGAAAATTTCATGTCATTTCAATCAGTCCTTTTCCACGGCATTCTTCTAAAGTTGACTATCCACACAAGAAAAAAAGAGGAACAATCGGAACTTTACCTAATTTGGGACAATCGGAAGCTTCACCATTTTTAAACTATTTGATTCATTATTTCATTTGATTCATTTAATTCAATTCACATTTTTCCCACTCTATCAAGGAAAATGAAAAGAAAAAAAATTTGTGATTGGAGTGCAGTAATAATTCTAAATGTATCGCTATGAGCTTCATCGAATAAATCTTGCATCTCGATCTTAAAATATTCTTGATTTTTTTTTCAGATTTTTTCTTTTCATTTTCCTTGTTCTTGTGCAAATTTCACCATTGGTTGAATAATAGTTTTAGTGTTGGGATACCTAGGCACTTCCAATTTACCATTAATTGTTTTGAAGTTGCAATGGCAATATTACGAATAGTTTTTTGCAATATAAAATGATGGTACGCGAACACAGACAGAACTTCTTGTTTTGAAGGTAATGCATCATCAGCCACATTTGCAAGCCTTTAAATTTAACTAAAAGTAATAAAATTTGATAGGGTGGGAAAAATGTGAATTGAATTAAATAAATCAAATGAAATAATATCTCATTAACGGTTATTTGTTGTTAAGACCGGACTTTTTTCAAATAACCCTCGGATATTAATCGTTAAAATTGATATATTGAGTAAAATATTTCTTGGGGCAGGTTCTGCGTATGCTACATTGTTGTTGAATTCAAACTGCCGTTCATGTTATAAAATATTTTTTTTTATAAATAAATAATTATTTTTTTCGATAGCAAAATTTGTTTCAGTGTATTGTAATACATTTTCTTAAAGAGTATTATTACACATTGTTTGTATCAAATTTTCATAAATTTCGAGCAAAAAATGAAGAAGTTATTTACAATAATCCGCAATGCCTATTTTGCAGTTTGGAGGCTTAAAAAACAGATATTCGCTGGTAGCGACCTCTAAATCACCTTCAAATTAAAAATGTTTGATGCCGATTTTTTGGTCTGAAACTTACCTTAATAATTTTGCCCGGTCCGGGTTGATTTTCGAGAAAAGTGTTTTTTTGAATCACCCTAGACTTACATAATTATTATGTACCAATTTCCTACGAATAAGACATCTTCAAAATCGATTTACTATTCAAATGTCAACAAAATTGATACATATTTATTTTACGTTGAATAGCAAACGGAATTATTAAACATTTAATTACTAAGTACTTAATTTAAAATTATACCTTGTTAAAATCTTTAAATAATTCAATTGTAATTCCTAAACCCATAAAAATGATTTTGTCCTAAGGCTTTTTTGTTATGAATAAAGGATTTATTATGAAAAGTACAATTGAGTTCAGTTGTTCCCATTATAAAAATAATAAATAATAACTTTTTTAAGGTGGTTATACCGTCTCGCCTTCACATTCATTAGATTCACCATCAAGATTTTTTAAAAATCCTGTACCTAGAAACAAAGTTCGTACCAAAATGAATTTATCATAAAAAGGAAGGTTCGAAGTGATTATTATAGAATTCTTTTTATTAATTGACCTTGTCTGGAAGGTAGCTTCCATTGAGATTTTCAATTGGGAATACGCCGTTTGTAGATAACCAAGAGGCCACTCTCAGTAACCATTCCTATCTAAATCGTTGTCAAATGATGATCGCAGGAGCAGGTTCAATTTGTATGTCCCCTAGATAGAACTTGGTGGTATATTTCCCACCACTCAAAACGTCTGTCTAGGATTTTAATAAATGCGTTCAAACATCTTTTGGAATCATCTTATAAAAGAAATTATTTGTGTCGTTAATTGTGATTGTGAAATATCTCCATTTTGCCTTGAAATGTTTGTTTAGAACTTAAATTTCTATTTAAAGAAAAAGCAAAAGAAAATTCAGGGCAGTCAAAACTTGTTTTTTTTTAATAAAATAATTTTCTGAATTGTCCTTATTTTTCAATAATTACACAAATTATTTTATCTTGATCAAATTTTTGGTGAAGATAATTCACTTATTTACATAATGAATGGCACATAATATTATAAATGGACATTTTTGAATTGAATTTTTGGAGCCTAGTCCATGATTGCCGCACTTAGATAAAGAATTAAATTTACGTGCTTTTTTGAGTGTCAGATTTTTACTGCTCACAATCACAACTATAAACATGTATTGAAACTTGTTTAGAAATTTATTTTTAATGAAGTTATGATAAGTAACGAGTTACAGGTAACTTTCCGGTGAAATTTCCTGCTTATTCCACGATTTTAAATCGGTTTTCCATTCACCACACCAAGTCGGAAGTTTTGTTCTTTACAAGCGGCGGCGGCGGCGTACTAAGCAAGCTTAGTCGTCATTCGTCAAGAATGTCAATAATCATTTAGTAAGCGTGTTCTTATAGCCAATTTCTCTGTTTTTGCACGAAACACTTTATTTGGTCCCACTTCAATTCATTTAATATAAATGAATCCTAAGTCTACTGATTTTCATTTTAACGATCCAATTTAAAAAAACTTTAGGATATGAGCTTTTGAAGATTTTTTTTCAAATCTTCAAATAACGGGTGTTTTTTTAAGAGGTATAGAACTATAAGTTGGCAACACAATTTTAACTGGTGGCCATTTTGTCAGCTGTCAAGTGATTTATTTTCAGTTTGGTTTGGCATTTCAGCTTGTGAAAAGACTGACTTACGAATAGCAAGGCGTAGATTCGGTGAATGGGCCCAAAACAAGATTGCCGTTGATCCCAAATTTCATAAGCAAATTTTGTTTAGCAATGAAGCTCACTTTTGGTTGAATGAATACGTCAATAAACAAACCAGACGTATTTGGAGTGATGATAATCTTCAAGTGTATGTTGAGACACCATTACATCCACAAAAACTGACTGTTTGGTGTGTTTTATGGTGGAATAATTAGGGCTGACCACGATACCAGAAAAGTCTCGTTATCATTTGGTGTCGTTATCGGAAACCGAAAGTATACCAAGACCAAACCAGCTTCAAAACACCCAAAACTATACCGAGACCAAACCGAGACTAACGATTTGTATGATATTCTCAAAGTTACTTTTTTTAGCTATAGTGGAAGGCTAAGGAAACGATTTTAGTAAAATGCATTCACTGCCACGCCTATTTTTAATTATATCTTGGTTTCTCGGGAGCTGCTTATACGATTGGGATGAAATGTTCATATAATTTTCGTAAACGTCTTGTAAGGGATTTTGAAGAAATATTAGGAGTTATTTCTTATTAAATTATTGTATTTTGTGACTTTTCTTATATTTATTAATTTGTTATTTTAAATAAAGGCCTGACGAAGGGGATAAACATCCCTGAAACGTTGCAGATTTAAAAATTATAAATAAATGACTTTTAGCCTACAAAAACTGAATCAAGTTAGTTCTTATTGACACTGAATGCGACCGAGACCGATACCGATACCGATACCGATACCGATACCGATAACGATACCGATACCGATACCGATACCAAACTTATTCATACAATACCGAGACGAGACTTAGTAATACGAGACCGAGAGCGATACCCAGACGATACCGACATTTTTCAATTTAAACGATACCGAGACGATACCATATCGTGGCCAGCCCTAGGAATAAATTGGTCCGTACTTCTTTAAAAACCATGCTGCCCAGAACCTTACAGTCAATGGTGACCGCTATAGAGCCATGATTACTGACTTTTTCATTCATTAATGGAGTAACCATGATGTTCAGGAGCTGTGGTTTCAACAAAATGGCGCAACATGTCATACAGCTCATGCTTGAGCGTTGATTAATTGAAGGAAACGTTTGGTAGCCGCATAGTTTCACGTTACGGACCCGTGAACTGGCCTTCAAGATCATGCGATTTAACGCTGCTTAACTATTTTCCATATGAAGTCGCTAGTCTACGCCGATAAGCCCGAAACGATTGACCACTACTTGGAGGACAACATTCGCCACGTTATTGCCAATATATATATGGCCACAAATGTTGGAAAAAGTCCCCACAACGGTAGCCAAAAGAATTCTTCCAGACTTTTGTGTTTGATATCAAGATTTGACACCCTATTCCTCAACCGGAGTTACAGGATGCGATGATGATGATCAAGACGCGTGCACCTACAAATCCTCATACTCATAGTTTGGTTATGCGTTTACCCACAAAATTCAAAATCTAGAATGTGGATACCACAGTTTATCAAATATTAAGATAAAACATTGTAAATGTTGATATTGACATAAATATGATGAAAATGATCAATCGTGTTGATATTTGACTTAACACAAAATCTAAAACATTTTTCAACTCGACCGACGCTTCTCAAATTCGTGCATCGTTCTTCCTCGATTGAGTTCCATAATTTTAAACTAATACCTTTTTGTATAGCTCTTAAATATTACATTGTAAGATGCTAGTATAAGCTTTTTCAACTCTCAGAAATTTCACCTCATTTCCTACAGTAACAAAAACAAGGAGTATAATGTCGCAAAGAAAACCAATATGTACTTATGCAGAAACTACAACAACAAGAAAACAAATAAAAGCTATCTTTATTTTAAATATATATGCAAGTACCTATATATATATACTTTATTTCTATTTTTATTATGCTACAATCTCTAAGATTAAATATTCCATATATCCACCTATACACAGATGGTATAACTTTGTTAGATTTAATATTATTTCTCAACGACCCACACAAAATTTGTGCACACATCATGTAGCTGCTGCAAAATCCTTCAAAAAACTCCTACACCTATAATCCTTCATACATGCTTAACAATTTATTGAACTACTTGAATACCATCAGTGTATACCTAAGTCCCATATATATCCAGCAGCAAGTTTCGTCGAAGAATCTTGTCAGCATGCCACCACAGCAGCACAACAGAAGCTGATGCACTTAAATCCTTATATGAAATGTCGATAGAAAATCTGGTGCCCTCAGGATAACATGCTCGAACTCTAGAAAGGACAACTGACCATCACCATCGACATCCGCCTCTTCGATAACTTTATCCGCAATCTGTTGCTGTTCTTCGGGGCTAAGGTCATTTTTTGTCATTGTTGTCAGAACAGATTTTAGGTCGGCACGTCCAATGAAACCATCCTGGTCGAAGTCTGTACATTGTTGTCCTCGATAAAAAGGACAAAATCCGTTCCGTATTGAACAAAGTAAGACCGAATAAGAGAAGATAAAAACAGAAGAAAAAAAACAACAACAAAAAAAAAAACAAGGAACTATATTATTTTTCCATTTTAAAGGACAAATTGTAAATATTTACGCAATTATTTATCTATAGAGTGTCGATAGGTACTCGAGAGTCGAGATTCCAGATACAATCAGTTTTCAATTATTACGTTTGTGTGTGCAGGCACAGAGTGCACTTTGTGTTTGAAAGCTTACCATAAATTCTAAAAGCGTAGAAAACCTTGATGTCCCTTGGCGCCTGTTCGCTGAATACCGAGAGAAAGTCAAGGAAATCCTCAAACGACAAATTACCCATGCCATCACGGGAAAATGCTTCGCATATCCTCGTACGGAACGGATTTTCTTTTAGTTCGGGCAATTTCTCGATGCACTCACGTGGAATCCTGACACTAGATGCTTGTCCTTCGGTCATTTGGCGTGGTACCAAATCTGGGCGAATCTCTCGAAATCGTTTGTGTACCCTGCAGGAAAACAAAACAAAACAGAATTTAAAAAAAAAACAAGAAACGAGGAACAGAAAGAAAACGTTTTTAATATTTGATTAAAATTGCATTGTTTACACAAAACAAAGGACACAAAGAAAAACTACATTTTTGAATACAGTAAAGCTGCAACAAGGGTTGACTATAGTCGGTCATTTAGATGAGGATAAAGTCCCTTTAGCTTCAGTTCTCAGAAGACTTTTTGAATGGTTAGGTAAACCAATTTTCTGTAAATATGCTGTTTGGATTACAATCAATTTAAGTAGTTTGGGACTGTCATCTTAAAACTTAAAACAAAAAATTGGGTTAAACATATTTCTATATTTTTTTTTAGTTTTGATTTTTTTCTGGGTTAGCAAAAAATCTAAACACCCTGAAAAAGCATAAAAGATATAAACATAATATGTTCAATTTTAATTTTGCATTTCAAGTGTTTCATCTTCATGATGAGAGAAAACTCTTCTTTCCTTTTCCATGACAATTTATCTAATCTCCTAGCCTTGTTTATTTACCAGTTTCAGCCATCACCCATCGTTCCTAAACTCAAAGACTTCTCTCCGTGTGACTTTGCCTATAGCTTCCTAAATTTAAGGCATCACTACCCAAGAGGCCACTGGATCAACTTAATTAATGCCAAAAGATGTTTTCTGGTACTGCATACAAAGTAAAGCAAGAACTCTACTCAAACAAGAAGTTTAACAAAAAAATCGACACCATTCACTTCTTTGTCATAAACAGACAGTCATAAACGGTTATTATAGTGACTATACTTAGATAAGTAAGTTCCATTGAATTTGCTTAAGGCCATTTCAGCAGATTAACAACTCCAAGGACTATTAAGTATTAAAATAATATAAGAAGGTTTTATAATACAAATTCTATATACTACTGAAATAAATCAGCCAAGTAGAAGACTTAGCATTAAGGATTGGACTTGTTGAATTGTTGATTCAAAATAGCTTTTTATGGCCTTTAGTCCTACAAATTGGCGTTTCGTTCGGCTTACTCACTTGAACTCATCAGTGACATAGTGAGGGCTTTGTCAGACGCAATTTGTTTTAAGTTCAGTTCAACTTACATGAATTTTTCAACGAAAATCCACTGTAAACTATATCCAACAAGATTAGAATTCCTAATCATTAAGCTGGAAGTTTTTTTGCCCGGGGCCAGGCATAGTTTCTATATAAAAAAAAGCCCTCACTATGTCACTGATGAGTTCAAGTGAGTAAGCCGAACGAAACGCCAATTTGTAGGACTAAAGGCCATAAAAAGCTATTTTGAATATTAAAATAATGTTTTACCAATAAATTCGTACACTCGGGCGTATACGCATTTTTTTAATTGAACTATTAACGCTTTTTTTAAATTTGTTTTTGCGTTTATTTATGTACTTAAATG
This sequence comes from Dasysyrphus tricinctus, assembly GCA_963921185.1. Lineage (NCBI taxonomy): Eukaryota > Metazoa > Arthropoda > Insecta > Diptera > Syrphidae > Dasysyrphus > Dasysyrphus tricinctus. The sequence continues at coordinate 64,393,172 of OY992531.1, read as the reverse complement.
AGTATCTATAACAATATTTTTGTTTAATATAACGTGGTAACTGCTTAAGACAGGTGCAACTTTGTTGCTCTGCCTCAAACTGTTTCTCCCAGACAAAAATGCACATTTGAGTCCGAGTTCTTCTGATCAGATAATTTATAAGGAGAATATAACATGTTTTTCACTTCTTTTTCTTACACTTCAGATTCTATGTTGTAGAGAGCTTAGATCAAGCTGCAACCTACAAACAGAGGCTCATCATAAGGGCATGTGTTAGTGGATTAGTAAAATAGTAAAATAATGCAAACCAACACATGCTTACAAACAAAAAGTATACCAAACTAAACAAAATTACAAAAATAAAAACAGTACAAAATTTAACAAAAATAAAAAAAACATTTAAAGTATCTTAAACAGTAGATAAGACAGTCAAGAACGTGGAGCACTGGCTCGAAACAATGTTTTCAATCCCATCTTACCTAAGTTAAAATCAACTGAGGAACCATTTAAATTAAAAAGCTTACACATACGGTTTAGAGGTTCATGCATTCCGTAGTTAGTTCGATGAAAATCGACATGTAAAAGTTCAAATCTTCGCAGGTGGTGAGATCCTCCTCGATAATTTATGCCAATACAGGCTTACAAGTCAGGGGCATCAGCTTGACCACTTATAAGTTGGTGAAGAAATTTAAGTCATTATTAACACGCCTTTGATATAAAGTTTGGACTTGCAGTAGCTGGATCCGATGTTCATATGGTGGGAGGTTGTAAGGATCAGCTCAGGGGAGACCCTTCAGAGCGAAGCGAATGAATTAATATTGTATTGATTCAATACGACTTTTATGAATTTCATAGAAGGGAGACCAAATTTGAGAGGCATACTCAAGATGAGGTCGTACATAACAGTTACATATATCGAGAAAGAGTAACATACGGATCATTAAATTCTTTTGCCCATCGTTTTATAAATCCAAGCATAGAGCTCGCTTTTCTAACAATATAATTTATGTGTTCTATGAATTCTAAATTAGATCTAAACTGAACACCCAAATCTTTGAAGCTAAAGACACGGCACAGTTTGTGCTTCGAAATAGAATAATTAAAAGCACTTGCAACTCTTTTTCTAGAGAAAGTAATTGTTTGACGTTTAACAGGGTTTAGGGAAAGACCTTTCTTATCACACCATAGAGCAAAAGCTGTCAATATCAGCCTGCAAGAGACTGTGGTCAGCTCTTATTGTCTTGAAAATCTTCATATCATCGGCAAATATAAGAATTTCACTAGAACGCATGCATGACACTACATCATTCATAGCGAGAATGAATAGAAAAGGACCCAGATGACTTCCCTGAGGTACACCCGATTGAGCGTTATATGGGTTTGAAAGAGAGTGTCGAAATTTTACCTGGTAGGATCTATTTTCAAGGTACGATTTTATCCAATCTATAAAAAAGGCGGAAAGCCGAAAGCTTTAAGTTTGAATAAAATAATATTGTGACTAAGTTGATCAAATGCTTTTGAAAAGTGTAAGAAAGTAAGAGTAAAATGATTTGTTACCATTGATTTTCTTTGCATAAATCCATGCTGTTTTTAGCATATTAAATTTTTACTATGAAATGCCAAGCTTTCACAAATAACTTTTTCGAAAAGCTTCGGTATACAAGACAGCTTTGATATTTGCCTATAGTTCTTTATGTCGTTCCTATCACCCTTCTTGAAAACTAGAGTTAAAAATGATTTTTTCCATAGGCAAGAAAACTTCCCTGATTTTATAGAAAGCTCAAATAAAGATTGAAGGGACTGAACTACTATACATATTGTCTGCACCTTTTTAATACTATTGGCGGAATTCCATCTGAACCAGACGAGTAATCATCATTTAAATATGAGAGATATTCTAAAACATTGTTTGCATTCTCAAGTTTACTGTTAGATACTAGTTATGTACTTCAACCCTGATTAAATATTCTTTGCAAGATAAATTTGGTATCAAAACTTTATGATGCATACAAAAATAAAATGCACGACTGGGTCGCACGTACTTGCTCTTATGTTCCAGACACTGCAGATTTAAGAAAATTGTGAATAACTTTGGAAATTATAAGAGAAAAATGTAGAGAAGCATGAAATACGACATTTAAATTAGCTAAAACAACTGCTTTGAAAGTTTGAAGAGAAAAGAAAGCCATCTAAATTCTTGATTGAATATGGTTTTATGGAAGAAAAAAATAATTTTAATTTTTTTTTTTGGTATGCAAATCTTAAGTATCTATTTTTTCACTATTTTGCACTTTTCAACTTACCCCAAAATACACCAACTACGCAATCTACATAGAAACAGGAATACCGAAACTCCTAACCAGTACACTTAAGGCACAACCTGACTTTATAGTGAAAACATGTGTCTACCAAGATTCTAGACTATCGAAAAAAATGCTTTTATATAAACTGAGAAATTAGGATTGGTGGGTCGCTAAATGGCAAAATATTGGTAACGCTTGTGGAGAAACACCACGTATAGATTTGAACGACTTAATCAGTCTGAAGGAGCAGCTCTACCGTATTATACAGAAGAATGAGGACGTGAATCTGAAAGCAGAATTATATATTCTCAGCTCAACTACAACCTTAACCATAGAAATTACTTTCAGGTTGCACTTAGCTACGAGAAAATCTCTCTCATTTTCAAGGCAAGAAGTGAGCTTATCAACTAATATGGTATAGACCTTACAACGGAAGCTTTGATCAGTTTTGCACGTTAGGCAATTTAAAATCAAAAGAAGATACATTCCACTTTATAAGTACAGGCCAATATTCGAGTGCAACTGGAAGATGTTAAGCAACTTTTTAAAGTATAAAAATAAATAAATTGGGTGGTGCAACAGCTCGTGGAGAACCAGGGCCTAGTGACTTACAACTCTCAACCGTTCCTGTGTGCTTGTTGTTGGCAGGAATGGAGGGACCTACAGTTTTTTGCTGAGTCCGAACGGCTAAATGAGAAGCACATTTTCATGACAAGTATACTCTTGGAGGATTTGTCAGTTCCTCGCAAGAGGCAGTACCTCGGATAAAACATTTCTGTTTTTAGGTTGCACGGCTGGGAATCGAACCCAGACCTTCGGGATGACAGTCCTACGCACTAACCATCATGCCGCGAGGTACTACATATTAAAGTATAGAATCTTGTTAACATCGGAATATGTATGATTTGTAAGTTTATTGAAATTGATGTTCATTATCATATTTTATTACTAACCAGGCTGACGGCTGAGCCATAGCTTTTTATTCATAAAATTTTAAGCCTGTAAAAATGAACAATTATAATAAAATGAATATGTAACTCATTACTTATTTATTTGTGTGCATATAAAACTAAAATTTCAAAAAAAAATTTAAATTTTTCTTAAAAATTCAAAAAAAAATTTTTGAAAATTTTTATATGCAATATCATTTAATATAAACCTGAAATTTATAATTGAAAAATGTATCTAGCCGATAACACGAGTATACAAAATTTTGGGTGATGGTAGGCTCCTTAGAAAACATATATTTCCTATACTAATTTTGGGTCACTGAAATCGAAAATCTAAATTATTTCTTATTTCCAAAGAAGCGTTTTCGAGATAATGCTCAAAAATCATCTTCTCAGCTATTTTTCCAGATATTGCCATAAACCTCGCTAGCACCTTAGCTAATTTACATAAAATGTGTAATTTATGAATGATCTGATCAGTCTCCTTCTGACGATGTATGCTTGTATAAGTCGGACTGAAATTATATAAGTTACAGGCATTCAAAGTTTGAAAAACGAGTATTTTAGAAAAATTTTCTAGTTTTTGGTTGCTCCTTATGGACAGAAAAAAAAAATTTAAATAATTTTTAGGACTCAAGTGAAAAACAATCTTTTGAATAAAGATTTTAGTCAAAGTTTTTCAAAATCGGACAATAAATGTAGAAGTAATTAAATAATTAGTAAAAGAAGGAATTTTCAATTTTTTCAATAAAAGTCATATACATGTATATTAGGGTGTCTGTTATTTCCTAAAATCATTTTTTTAAATCAGAAACCCCTAAAATCAAAATTCCTTATCCTAAAATAAATTTGTTGACCAAACAAATTTTGTCGAAGGTGCCTCTTAGGCCTTTCTCTTTTCCATACAAAGAAGAATTCGACACACCATACTCCAAAACGAATAATGACGTTATGATGTTATTCGCTAGTTAAGGATAGTTTTTTCACACCCAAATGCGCTGAAACACAATTCTGAACCACCAATAACTTTTTCACATAGATAATTGAAATGAACTCTTATAGCCTTGAATAAGACAAGCAGTGCATCGTTGGAAAGAGACAGATCAGATCATTCAGAAAATGCACATGTTATGTAAATTACCTAAGTCGTTAGCGATGTTTATGGTAATATCTGAAAAAATAGCTGAGAAGATGATTTTTGAGCATATCTCGAAAATGCTTCTTTGGCAATAAGAAATAATTTTTATTTTCGTTTTCAGTGACCCAAAATTAGTCTAGGAAATATATTTTTCTATAGACCCTACCATCACCCAAAATTTTGTAAACTAGTGTAATGCGAAAATTCAAAATAAAAAGAAACAAGCTATGAGAGGTACTCTTAATAGTTGCTTAGTGTAAAAATTTATAATTTTTGGTAGTAGACCGCGCTATTTTAAGCATACAGAGAAAGCTTAATAAAAATCGTGGGAGCCGTTTTTAGAAAAAAAATATTGTCCTTTTTTTTAACATTTGCATGGAACGTACCTACCATTATTTTTGCAGAAAAGTTAAATTTTTCTTGAAATATTTTAGAAAATGTTAAAAACCTCTTAATTATCGAGCTTCAAGACAATCGACCATATCGTTTTCGAAATATTTGATTTTCAATCAAAAATTTAAAACAATTTTTAAAAATTCAAAAATATTTTTTCAAAAACTTTGGTACACAATACATACCATGTATATTTTTTGGAAGCTTCTGTATAAACAAAATATTTAAATTAGTTGATATGAAAATGGTTCTTTGGGAGGTACCATTCATACATTTTTTGAAAAATGGTTTCCCATCCCACCCGAAAGTTGCCTTACCGGCTTTAGGAAATATAGCCCAAATATTTTGTATGTAAATAGTTTTGGTAGAATTTAGGCGATATTTCATCAATTTTGGGTGATATTTCCGAATTTATTTCAACGAAAATGCAATATTTTTAGAAATGTTTTAGATAATATATCTTTAGGATGAATTCAAAGTTTCTTTAAATCTAGATTCTTTTAATGCAAAAGAAACTTTGCATATACCCAACCTCGCACCCACTCCAAATCCTATACTGAGCCCAAGCGGGAGGGTTGCAGGGGGGGCAGAACGCAAATTGTTTAATTGAAAAAAACTAATAAATCCTCTCCCATATTTGGTCTGTGAAATTTAAAAATTCGCGAATAAACAGTGACGTATTTAAGGGGGCATGCTGCCCCCCTGCTTGGGCTAGCTATAGGATTTTGGGTGGGTGCAAGGTTGGATGTATGCAAAGTTTCGTTTGTATTTATAGAATCTGGATTTATCTGGAGTTTTTTTTTATTTTTCTGCAATCGCTCCGATTTCATTTGATTTTCATTTTCCTTATATTGCAGTTTTTTTTGGCATTTTTTTCTATTTTGGGCTTTATTTCCTAGTTGGCTTTTCTAATTTATCAATTTGGGCATTGTTTCATTTTATGAAAAAATTGAAATAAGGAAATATCTTCACCCAAAGCGGGAAAAAAAATTAAAATAACAATTTGTTCAGTGTTTTTCTGGGCGTTGTTTCCAAATTGATTTAGGCGCCTTTTTTTGGAAAAAAAACTTAGAAATCATTGGGGGGATTTTAAAAAAATCATTTTTATAAAGTATTTTTAAGCTAAATTTTTGTGAAAACAAATCTTAGGTAAAATTAAAAATTATCAATCCGTTTTTGAAATATCAAATTTCCCAAAAACAATTTGAAACTTTTTTCAAAAATCCAAAAAATGTTTTTCATTTTGAAAATTTTGACATGCAATGTTTTTCAACTTCAAGTTGAGTTCTTAAAACCCGGCTCATATTGAACATAGAATACCAACAAAATTTTATCAAAATAGTAGGAGTTGTTTTTGAGAAAAAAAAATATTAAGCTTAACGGTTTTTTAACATTTGTATGGAAGGTACCGTTATTTTTTCATAGAGTAGATTTTTTTCATTTTCTTCACATAGTGAAAAACGCGTTAGTTGCCAACCAAGTTTCAAGAAATTACCTTACATAAAGTTTTAATATATAATTCAAGTTAAAAGTTCAAGTCAGCTCAACTCCATAATTATACGTTTCTTCCAGGTACGTAGTTGGGCTCATCAGTTAGATGACTATCGTACCCTTCTAAGAAGTATAATTTTGTATCGATGTTTACCGACTAATATAAAAATCACATCATTAGGATAGTGTGAATTTTATTATTCTAAGGGAATTTGGTTAAATTCAAAATTGCGTCTTAGAAGGGTACGATAGTCATCTAACTAATGAGCCCAACTATCGTACCTGGGCGATACGCAATTATGGAGTTGAGCTCACTTGAACTTTTAACTTGAATTATAAATATTCAGTCACTCCACTTAAACAGAAGAATTTCTTTTAAAATTTTCTTCATATTCTATTATAAAAGTTCTTATATCTTATTGAACCATTTTTATAAAAAATAAAATGCACGACTGGATCGCACGTATGTACTTGCTCTTATGTTCAAGTTGTGTGGAACTTAAGAACTTAAAAATATTCAAGTTATTATAGAAAAAATATATCTTTTCTTTTCTTTTTCTTAATACTTTTAATTTTATAAACAGTCTGATAAATAACTTAGAGCTCAAAAAAAAGTATGCCATCTGATTACTTGAAAAAATATGAATATATGCAAAAAAAAAATTTAAAATCGTTGGAGCCGTTTTCTTAAAAATTAATTTTTTATATATAAAATTTTTGCAACATTTTTCAAAAAAAAATTTTGGTATGCCAATTTTGAATTTATATTAGTATACATTTTAAACTGAAATTTCAAAACAATTCATCAACTCGTTTTTGAAATATTGAATTTTCAAAAAAAAATTTGAATCTTTTTTTAAAAATCCAAAATTTATTTGTTCCAAAATGTTGGTATACCGTGTTATTTATATTCTAACAAAGCTTTTGTACAAACAAAATTATTGAAACCAGATGAGCTGTTAATGAGAAAACCGAAAGTCAAAAAAACCGTTATATGGCAGGTACCGTTAATAAATGTTTTTGGTGATTTTTTTTCTTACCAAAAAGTACACCATATTTACAATAATACACTGATTTTTTGTTATCAAAATCGTTGGAGCCGTTCTTGAGATAAATAAGGTTTTCCTTAACGGTTGTATGGCAAGTACCGTTATTTTTTGAGCTAAAACAAAAATTTCAATTTCCCCTCTGGAGAGTTACAAAAAAACCTTAAGTTCAAAATTTGAAGAAAATCGCTTCAGTGGTTTAGGCTGTAGGTTGAGGTACGGACAGACAGACAGACAGACGGACAGAATTTTGCCACCCACTTTTTTCGTGTTCTTTATCATCGTAATTACATTAATGTCATGTTTGATTGTTATCTCGAATTTTCTTTTTTGCACGAATCCAAAACTTGCCCTATAGTACCTATACAGGGTGTCCCGCACCTGAGTGGAAGTATCTTAGGGTGTGAATCCTGAGTATATTCTAAGAAAAAAATTGTATGGAGGAAAAGTTGTATCTCCCCTCCCTGAGGCAGGGGGGGCAGTTTCTGAAAAATTGACTTAAAATGCCAAAAAAAACATTAAAAACCAACGAAAACACATCTAATAATGCGCTATAATTTTTTTGGAAGTTAATACTTCATTCTTGCATTTGGTTTTTAAATCAAGTTGTTTAAGCGAATAGTTTTTGAGAAATTAAATTTCAAAGTCAAATTTGTTTAAAAAGATTGTGATTTTTTTTCTTAAGTCGATATTTTTCAAAATTTCACGTAATCACAATTTCTTAAACAAATTTGACTTTGAAATTTAATTTCTCAAAAACTGTTCGCTTAAACAACTTGATTTAAAAACCAAATGCAAGAATGGAGTATTAGCTTTCAAAAAAAATATAGTACATTATTAGATGTGTTTTCGTTGATTTTTAATGTTTTTTTTTGGCATCTTAAGTCAATTTTTCAGAAACTGCCCCCTCCTGCCTCAGGGAGGGGAGATACAACTTTCTCCCCATATAAGTTTTTTCTTAGAATATACCCAGGAACCCAACCCTAAAATACTTCCACTCAGGTGCGGGACACCCTGTATATCGCAAGTAAAAATAATAAAATAGGCATAACCTTCTCAAGGAAATCGAAAAAAAAGAAATGGTCCTTTGAGAAATACCACATAAATAAACATTTTTTGAAAAGTGGTTTTCAACCCAAAGGATAGCTTTTACTGTAAATAATATAATGGAGAATTTGTATGAAACATGGGCGTGAGCCGCCAAAAATGATTTTGTTATTTTTGGATGTGGTTAAATCCTACAATCACCGTGCAGAAATTTTTTCATTGTGGCGTACTTCAAAACCGAAAAAAATTGCATTTTTGTTTTAACACTTTAATAAAGTTTTACTAAGTTTCTGGCTTCTGACCAATGCAAAAATAGAAAAGAAAAGTGGTATAAGAAATCTAGACAGTCTCAAGAATATTTTGTTTATAAAAATGGCCATATAACATAATTAATAAGAACATTTACCATAAAACCATAATATTACAATTTTACTTTAAATAATAGAAGTTTTTTGAGTTTTGTGGCCCTTTTTGAGAAAAATACGATTATGTTAAATTTCGTAAAAAAAAGTTGTATCGCAGGTACCGTTATTTTGTATCTAAAAAAATTTAAAAAAAAATGTATGCTGAATATAATCAAAAATCGCTATGTACCATCAAGTTTAATGAAAATCGTCCTAACAGTTTAAGCTGTAGCCGAACAGACAGACACGCAGAATTATGAGACCCAATTTTTTCGTCTTCCATACCAATGTAATGTCAGGTTTGATCAAAATCTCAAGTTAATTTTTTTTGTGTAAGAAACGAATATAAAATAAAACGTCACGGTTGATATTAGCAGCAAATTTAATGGAGTTGAAGTGTCATCTACTTTAGAATTAACATTATTTCCACGAATAAAACCTAAAAAACCTATGCTAATTTAGTTTGGCGGGACAAATAGGCTTAAATCATATCTCACTTAGAAGACAAATTGTATGTTCTACAAAATACTCGTGCTGCTATTCCTGCTTTATGGCGTTGATTTATTGGACGATAAACACAAAGAGAGTGCTGATACTGGACTCTTTCAAAAGAAAAATATTTTTTTAGATTAGATTAGATTTAGATTAGATGGATTGTTTTATTTCTTTAAAAGTAATGATAATTACAAAGTTAACAGTAGTTAATTAACAAACAATCTTATGAAGGTATGGCCTTGGCCGTCACCTCAGATGGCAATTAAATAAAAAATTCAAAATATTATGCTTTTTTTTTAAAGAAACAAAATTTAAAAGAAAAGTTACTATTGAATACATGGGTAAGGATTTTTTTTATAAAGTAGAAAATAAGTTACGATTCTTCAATATTAATAAAGTAGGCAGTGAGTTAAAATTCTTCAGCTATTATTTTGGCCCTGTAGCTTGCGGCTTCCTTGCAAAATGCGGTAAGAGCTTCCCAGCCTTCACATCCGTTCAGAATATCCAATGTTCTCTCCAGTGTGAGCTTTGTGCAGTCAAAGAAAACTCTTCTGATCTCTCTAAGTATAGGGCATATTGCTATAAAATGAAATACGTCCTCCCGAGCCCCTAGGTTGCATAGAGAGCAATATAATGGAAGATCCTCCCTGTGTGGCTTAAAATTCAAATTAAGTAGTTCCCCTCTGGCTTTAAAGATGGTTGAGATAACAAAGCAGCTGTTTTCATCCCGGAAATAGTTGCGTTCGGCTAAGTCGTAGTTAAGTGTGCAGTAATATTGTCTGTAGTAGTAGTACCTCGTGGCTTGATGGTTAGTGCGTAGGACTGTCATGCCGAAGGTGTGGGTTCAATTCCCAGCCGTGCCACCTAAAAACAGAAATGTTTTATTCGAGGTACTGCCTCTTGCGAGGAACTGACAAATCCTCCAAGAGTATACTTGTCATGAAAAAGTGCTTCTCATTTAGCCGTTCGGACTCGGCAAAAAACTGTAGGTCCCCTCCATTCCTGCCAACAAACACGCACACAGGAATGGTTGTGAGTTGTAAGTCACTAGGCCCTGGTTCTCCATGAGCTGTTGCGCCACCCAATTTATATTTATTTATTAATATTGTCTGTAAAGTGACGACTGCGCCTGCTCTTTAAACTCCTCTCTAAGTTTCTCGTCCAATCTCCTTATAAATGAATTCAACTGCTCTCTCCAATCATTGAAATTATCAACGGAAACATTAAGATGCAAAGCTGCCACTCCTTGAAAAATAAAGATTTCGTAGCGATAGCATGCATTACAATAAGCCTTGTCAAGTGGTTCGCAGGATGAAACATTGCTTTAACAACGAAATCGAAATGAAGCTTCAGCGTTGCGATAAAAAGAGGTGACATTCCTGTTTCCAGCAAAAGCATATAGTTTGGAGAGTTAGACGGCAGTTTAAATAATCTTTTCAGAAAAAATCTTAGCAGTTTTTCAACTTCTTCACTTTGTTCGTATCCCCAGACTTGCGCTGCATAAAACAAAACTGATTTCGAAGTTGCCTCAAATAGTTTATACTTGGCACTAAAACTGAGTGTACTTGAACTGATGCAGGATCTCCATGTGCTATTAAGCGCTGTTTTTGCTAATTGAAGCTTATTGCCAAGATGACTCTTCATACTAAGGTTAGACGATATTTTCATTCCGAGATACTCATACTCCTTAACGATTTCAATTTCTTCACCAGCGAATTTCCATCTTTCATTTCGGGCGTAGCGTCCTCCGGCCTTTCTGAATATCATTATTTTTGACTTACTTAAATTGACAGTGAGATTCCATTTCGCACAGTAATCTTCTTGGTCCAAAATCATGCGACTAAGTCCTTGAGGTGAGTCCGATAACAGGACTATATCATCCGCATACATAAGTACTCTAATCCTCCTTCCAGCAAACCAAATTCCACCGCAAAGCACTTCGTGCAGGTCTTCGAGAAATATAATAAACAAAAGAGTACTCAAAACACATCCTTGTTTTACACCCATTGTTGTTGAAAACCATTCCGACATATTTTTTCCATTCCAAACCGCTGATTCTGTTTCCAAATACAAGAGTTTGAGAATATTAAGCATCTTCGTTGACATTCCAATCATTGACAATTTGTAAAATAGCGACCTTCTATCGATAGAATCAAACGCTGCTTTAAAATCTACGTAAAAGGTATAAAGTTTCTTTTTTTGATCCTGAAATGATTGTGCAATATTCATAAGGATGAAAATTTGGTCAGTTGTTGAATGATTTTGCCTAAATCCAGCTTGAAAGTCACTAATTAAGTTTGCATCTTCAACCCATGATATTAGTCTAGCGTATAGAACAGAAGAGAAAACCTTTAATGAGCAGTTCAAGAACGAAATACCTCTATAATTCTGGGCTGCATTAATGTCACCCTTTTTATGAAGCGGAAAAAGAATTGCTTTGCGGAAGCCTTGCGGTAAAATATTTAAGTTAAATATTTGGTTGAACGTAGAAGTCAACATTATTAAAGCCTCTTCAGTTAGACTTTTATAGAACTCGAAAGGTATTCTGTTTTCCCCTGGCGCTTTATTTAACTTTGATTTTGCTATAGCTTCTTTGACTTCGTCCAAATTTATGTCGCGGTCTAGATAGACATTTTCTATAAAAGGGCTGGCGTATTGCAAAACTGGGCCGTTGTTAACTGGGTTAAGAAGTTTGCAGAAATGCTCCTTAAAGATATTAGGGTGCAAGCCAACTCCGATTGTAAATGATCTTCCAGTTATTTCTCGTATGGCTTTCCAAAAACTTTTAGCATTGTTTGCGTTTGAAGCTTCCTGGACTAACTGGGCAAAATAATTTTTCTTTGAAACCAAGCAAGTTCGTTTAAAATCTTTATTGGCTTTCAAGTACATTTTCTTGAATACATCCGTGTTGAATTTACGAAATAATTTAAGCAACCTGAACGCTTTCTCTCTAGCCTTTTCACATTCATGACCAAACCATTTGTTTTTGGGAACGCAGTGTCTTCTTTGGTTGTTTTTCGGAGCAGCCTTAGCAATTATTTCATCAAGCACATCCAATTTAATGGGTTCTTCAAGATCAAGACGAACTTGGGCTAATTCCAAAGATAAGTTCTGCTGAAAAACCTCAACTTGGTGCTCTCTTAAAGTAATTTTCGGTAAAAGTTGCATCTCAATTTCACTTGGCAAAGACATCAATACCCCATTAAATTGAAGTACCACCTCGATTGGCATGTGGTCCGAAAAGTTTTGAGCACCAACCTTTAAATCATGAATAATTCTCAAGAAATCAGGTGCTGCACAGCAGTAGTCAATCGTTGACGACCCTTGTTCAGCTAAAAAAGTTTTTTCCCCACGTAGATCGCTCTTAGATCTGCCATTTACAACTGTAAGATCAAAGGATTTACAGAAATCCAATAACTTCTTTCCATTGCCATCAAAAACGTTGTCGAGGGATATTAGGTTCTATGAGCCAGAAGGCTGAATGCGTTTGTAATGCATTTTTTGCCAAAATCAAAACTGCAGTATTTATTTATTTTATGTTTAGAACAGTAACAGCCATTTTTGAATTTTCTTCTAGTAAATCACATAAAATACTCTGTACCAAATTTGTCGCAAGTTTGTCCCTACGTTTAGGCTCTAGCACGGTATATGGTGTACATATATAGAACAACCGTTCATTCTTACGGACAGTAGGTATATGACAAAATTCACTTTATTACACTTCTTCATCATTGCAATTTTCAATTGATTTAAATCGTCAAACTTGTTTTCGATACGAAACCGAAATAAAAAAGTATGTTCAATATTCCTAATATATCCAACAATGAATGTATATCCAGCTGATCGAAAAAATTTAAAATTTTAATTCATTTAAAACACGAATACATGAGCTCATTTATATGAGTATGTTGCTGCTGAATCCAAACATACAATCTTGTTAGAACAAAATCAATGTTGCAATGCTCACATTCACTCAAGGACCTTCACAGAAAAAAAGGTAGGTAGGTACTTTATCTACAGCAGCAGGGATTTACGTAATCCAAGCTGAAGAACTACCTCATAGTTAGGTATACGATACCTAATAACGAAAATGCACTCTTGAACAAGTCAACACAACACAAGATGAAAGTAAAAAAAAAAGGATTATTTTTGAGAAAAATAAAAAAAAACCTCAAGACCACTGCATCACTCTAAAGACTAAGCACTCACAAATATACATCACTGTATTAAGCTAATTTACCGTAAAATCTCCTTTCGTGTAAAAAACGTACAATCCTTGTTGTAGCAAGTCCGCAAGATAAAATAACGATGGTGTTATTGTTGTGTTTTTGTGTTCCCAAATGCGCCGTTGAAAGTTGAAAGTTTTTGTTACCCCAAATTGGTTGGTACATGGTCACCAGGACACAAGTCGTTTGGTTTATCCCAAAAGCACCGCACCATCACATGAAGGCAAGAAAAAAAAATATAAAAAATTGCAAGGATAAATGTTGAAGACAACCATGACTTTCAGCAAAAATTTCAAGTGTGTAGAGATTGTTCTCCACAAGAAGTGTATGTGTTTCTGCTGCCAGGACACTGAAGAGGGCCCGTAGCAGCAGCAACACCACCAGGACACACTGCATTCTTATTCTCTCAAGTGGAAATCACCTGGTAATCGTCCAATTGCTGTTCGGTGAATGTAACAATTTTGTTGCCCATCCTTGTGAAAGGAATTCGAATGCAATATATTTATTCGTCCACTCTTAGTTGTTCTACAGAGTTCTATCTCGAGGGGGATATCCTTATGGATGTGTCACGTTCGTTGAGAGACTGAAAAATACTAAAAGCTAAAACCGTGCAAGACAGCAGTTGCGGTATACTTGTCGTTAGATTGTAGCGGCGAAGCGTTCCCTTCCAATTTCTATTTATATGGAAATTAATTAAGGAGTGGTCCTGCTTATATTCTCTCTACTAGCTTAAACACGAACTTTTTATGGGTCGTCTAGTGTCGTGAAGAAGTAAAAACGGGCTAGTGGTGTGGCACTGTGAGGTGTGGCATCCTGTCGAGTTGGGAAAATATCAAAATGAGAATTTTCCAATACCATGGTATGTTTCCGTGTTTTTTCTTTTTTCTTGAAAATTATTAGACGCCTTAGGGACATGACCATGAATTAACGGGTGGTAATATTTATTGATTTTTATGCGTAGGACAAAACGCTCTTGGCGGTCTCCAAAATAGATGGTATATGTGGGCTAACACTGGATTCTGCTGGGTAATATATTGCTTTGCTCCGAGAGAAAATGTTTATCTTTTAAGTGTTTTTGCTTGATATAGAAACATAATTATATCGTTTTCACAAACAGTTACTTAGTTTCAAGTGAAAAGTACTGATAAAGACTTTAATAGTGGCTTAAGAGCAAATTTCCATGCCATAGTGTTACCTACTGATATTTAATCACCTAAAGGTCATACCTACAGTTTAGTCTTTTTGAAGAAAAAGTTGTATAAGGTGAGTTAATGGTTAAAGTCCAATGCCAACATTTTAAAAATTGCCTTTCTTACACACGAATATACAGGGTGTACCGGACCTGAGTGGAAGTATTACAGGGTGTGATTCTTGGGGTTAATCTAAGAAAAAAATTGTATAGGGGGAAAGTTGTATCTCCCTTCCCTGAGGCAGGGGGGCAGTTTCTGAAACATTGACTTTAAATGCAATAAAATACATTAAAAATCAACGAAAACACATTTAATAATGTGCTATAGTTTTTTTGAAAGCTAATGCTTCACTCTTGCACTTGTTGTCTAAGCGAATAGTTGTTGAGAAATTAAATTTCGGAGTCAAAATTAATAAAAAAAAAAATTATGTTTTTTTTTTCTTAAGTTGATATTTTTTAAAATTTTACGTGATTAAGTGCTTTTTTTGTGTTCAATATTCAATGCTCTGATTATTATTTAGTCCATTACCGAAAACCAAATGTAAAAATCTTTCTTAGTTTTTGAAAAATTAAGAAAAAACTAAAGGTACTTTTACCACAAAAGCCCGAAAAAAGGGTTACATTATGGATAATTCATGAATAAATTCATTTTTACGGGCTTATTTGGGATAAGTTCCCTTTGGTTTTTTTTTAATTTCTCAAAAACTAAGAAAGATTTTTACATTTAGTTTTCGGAATTTTAACTAAAAAATAATGAGAACATAGAATATTGAGCCCTAAAAAGGCACTTTATTAAATGTGTTTTCGTTCATTTTTAATGTTTTTTTTTGCATTTAAAGTCAACGTTTCAAAAACTGCCCCCCCTGCCTCAGGGAAGGGAGATACAACTTTTCCCCCATACAATTTTTTTCTTACAATAATCCCAAGAATCACACCCTTAAATACTTCCACTCAGGTCCGGGACACCCTGTCAACGAAATTAAAGGAACAAACTTTTTTTCAATTTTTGTTAGTGATTTTTGAAGAGCTGTATCTTTGTGACGAGTGGTCGTATTGAAACAAAAAGCATTTTACAGCCTTATGTTTTTTGTTTCGAGATTTGTTAGCAAAAAATTTTTTTGAAGTACCGTTATTGCGTTTTTGCAAAAAATGAGACGAGGCAAAAAAATATTTTTTTTTAATTTTTTTCTTAAGGTCCTCATCTCTATGGATATCTTTTTTTGGGTTAACTAAATGTAATGGACAGATACTTCATTCAGCTTCAATAATTTTTTTTCGTCGTACAATTTATTTTTGCATGGTTTATCTGACCTTGAATGAAAAGAGATAAGTACTTTTGCGATTTGATTACCAATATTTCAGCAAATAATGACGTTATAAAAAATTTAAATACAGTTTTGGAAATTTGAGAAATTGTTTTACAAGATTTTTTTTAACGTTTTTATAGAAATTATTTTTTTTACCGTTCACCGTTAATTTTAAAAACCGACTTTTTGTGGTCTTTTCGTAAATCTTTTTTTTTTTTGCATATTTTGGTTGCATTGCATGGCTTGCATTTGTATGCAGATTTGTAGACTTTTAAGACATTAATATTTTTGTACATTTTCAAATTGATTCATCGAATAGTTTTTCCTCACCAAAATTTCAAAGTCTTACAAACTAGGTAAAGGAACAAATTGTGTTGTTCCTTTACAATGCTTGATACTTTTTTGACTTGAAATGAAATAAAACTACAGTTTTCAAAAAAATAAGTTTTTTGTTTGAAAATTTGTTTTAATTAAAAATTTTAATTTTTGTTAAATAATACAGCTCTTCAAACAACAAAAAAATACACAATATATTACTTTTTAACCACATTATGAGCAATAATAGTTCAGAATTGGGGTATTCTGTAGGATTGACCACTTTTCTCGGATGATTTTGCTTTGCTTCTGCGTCTTTTTCATTTTTTGCAATAGTGTTTTGTATCTGCTAGATAACTTTTCACAGCCCTATCACTTCCTTCAATTTTCCATGCTATTTCATGACCTGAAAGTCCCAGTTCCTTGAAATCATCTATTGTCGCTTTTTCTGATACCGTCAAAGTGTTTCCAGAGCTTTTTTGTAGTTTAAATTTAAGATAAAATATATGTAGTTTTCGGCCTTTCTCCAATTTTAATCAAATTGACACAAGTGATAGTTGATATGGAATTAAAAACAAAAAAAACTATTTTCAACAGGGTGTTCCAAAAAAATATCAACTTCATTGTTCAACGAAGTTGACACCGCGGTGACAGCTGATATAGAATTAAAAAAGAAAAGATATTTTAAAAACAGGGTGTTTCAATAACATGTCAAAATATTGCAATTTCGTTTATTTCAATTGCAAAAAAGATTTGAAAAGATCGTACAGTCAATTTTATTATTTTAGTGTTCACCGTCGTTTATTAAATATATTATACAGGGTTTCCCGGACCTGAGTGGAAGTATTTCAGGGGGTGGTTCTTTGGGTTATTCTAAGAAAAAAATTGTATGGGGGGAAAGTTGTATCTCCCCTCCCTGAGGCAGGGAGGGGCAGTTTCTGAAACATTGACTTCAAATGCAAAAAAAAACATTAAAAATCAAGGGAAACACATTTAATAATGTGCTATAATTTTTTTGAAAGCTAATACTCCTCTCTTGTATTTGGTTTTTAAATAAAGTTGTTTGAGCGAATAGTTTTTGAGAAATGAAATTTCAAAGTCAAAATTTTCGTTAATGGACTAAAAATAATGAGGGCATTGAATATTGAACACAAAAAATGCCCTTAATTACGTAAAATTTTGAAAAATATCGACTTAAGAAAAAAAAATTGAATTTTTTTTTCTAAATTTTGACTTTGAAATTTAATTTTTCAAAAACTATTCGCTTAAACAACTTGATTTAAAAACCAAATACAAGAATGGAGTATTAGCTTTCAAAAAAATTATAGCACATTATTAAATGTGTTTCCGTTAATTTTTAATGTTTTTTTTTGCATTTGAAGTCAATGTTTCAGAAACTGCCCCTCCCTGCCTCAGGGAGGGGAGATACAACTTTCCCCCATACAATTTTTTTCTTAGAATAACCCAAAGAACCACCCCCTGAAATACTTCCACTCAGGTCCGGTACACCCTGTATATGTTGGATATTGCCTTAATGATAGAGATCTTGCAAAACCATAACGTTATTCTCATTTTTTCTTTTCAATTTTACCGCCAGAGTAACGTGAGTTTTGGAAGGAGAGTTACTTGTACTCAGGGTTATCTTTAGACTATTGGCAGCCCTGGGCCCTTACGGATATGGGGGCCCCTTAAAAAATTTTATTGAAAACTATTTCAGAATTCAGATTGATAAATTTTACCATAAATTTTTGTAAAATTTAAGTATTAACAATTATTATTTAATTATTTTGGGGATATCAAAAGTATAAAAAATCGTTCGTATTTTTGTTTTGAACACAAACAGCTAATTTTGAACATTTTACAACTAAAATTCGATTAAATGAATGTTATCAGCATTTTTCATGTGACACTCAATAGTTCTTTTTTCGATAGCAGAAATGTGGTTTTATATTTTTTTCATTCTAAAGCGACTTTCAAAGCAGAAATATGCATTGATACTTTTGCTGTCGAACGATGTCTGAATAACCAGTAATGCAAAAATTACGTTCTCATCTTTGCAAATAAAATTGAGTACTGGCCTTGATGCGCTTTAGAAACGTATACAGACAGTGTTATCACGAAGTTTTGTGTTCAAAGCTAATTTTCGGGAGCTGGTAGAGATTCTGTCTGCGAAATTCTGCTTTTCAAAATACAGTTTTTTCACAAAAATTTTTTTTTCAGTTCTGTCTGTTAAAATTCTGCTGTCATTTAAAATATTAAACAATAAAATTCTGCCTATTCTGTTTTTTGCTCAACTAACCATATTATTACAAACAAAAATTTTGTTTATTTCTACTTAATTGTTAGTGCCCTATTACACGACGACTTTAGAGTCATGACTTTTTTCGAAATTAAATGAGTGCGAAGGTGAGATCAGATGTTTTTTCTCGTTCCTACTCATTAAATTTCGAAAAAAGTCATGACTCAAAAGTCGTCGTATAATAGGGCACTTAGACAACGATTGGAGCACTATTTTTCAAGTTGGAGATTTGTTTTTGATAGTATTTAATTTTGTTGTTTGACTGCTGCACATATTTTCCCCAACACGAGGTTCATGGGTGTGTTGACGTAAATGCTGGTTCGGTACAGCTGTGACCTGTGACTCTTCCATATAATACTATGTTCACACCAAACCGAAAACTGAGATTTCAGCTAAAACTTTTTGAGATTTCAAATTGGTGGAGCAGGATTTCATGAAGATTTCGTTGAAATCCAGAGTTTACGATGAAATTGTCATGAAATCTTGTTCCATCAATTAAAAATATCAAAAGTCAGTTTCAATTTGGTGGGAACATAGCATAATGTTATTGAATTTTAAATTCAAGCATGTCATATTTTTGGAAAACTTAGATACTTAAGAATTTAAAAAAGTGTCTTGAATTTGAATAGATTTTGGCGAATAAATGTAAAAGTAGAATGCAAGAGAATCGATTTTTCTTCAAAAAAATGAGCTACAAAACTTTTGCACTTATAGCCTCAATTATTGTTTAAGACTTAGACAAAAGAAAAAAAAAAAAATTTTCCGTGTAATTCATGATGAGGCAAGTATTATGATAAAATAGATTTATAAATTTTTGCCAATAATAAAGAGAAGGTTTAGAAAATGTTAAAAAGTGCGCGGATGACCGGATGTATAGGCAAAATGTGCCTATCCATTGACCGTCCGTCCTTTAAAACAACTGGCCTTGTGAATAGAAAAAAAATTGAGGCAAATTTTGGATGATGCTAGAGCTATCTAGTAATAGCTGGGCAGCTCCAGCTCTTGATTTGTTTTATGTGAATAAAAAATGTTGATTTACCAAAACTGTTTCCTTGCTCTTTATGCTTTTCATGTAAAAATAACTAGTCAAAGCCTTCTTATCTTGTCCAGAAATCTCTCACTCATGAAATAGCTATACCTCCAGCTTATTAACTTGGTGGTAATACTCACAAGCGGTTGTTGTTCAATCAAAAATGATACAATATGAATTGATGTATACTTTGCAGCGTGTAATTGTGTGGATTTCCATTTACACACAAAGCCCCACTTAATTTGTTTTTTAACGGTTTAACTAATTTGTTTTCCATTGCTTGTCTTTTTCTAACCTCTAATGTTTTATTCAACTACACCTTTCTACTTCTCATTTATAAATTAATTGAACTTTTCTTGAATTTAATTCAAACTTTTATATTTTTTCTTACGAATAACTTAAAATATTCTTTTTTTTGTGAAAAAATGTTTAAAGGGTTGAAAGAATAATGCTCTTTCGCTTATATTATTGGTATACTGATGTCGCCAGGGGCCCCCTAAATCACGGGGCCCTGGGCCCTGGCCCACCGGGCCCATGCCTAAAGACGCCACTGCTCGTACTCCTTTATAAGAATACTTGAAATTTTTAAAGGGACCAATTCTTTTGCTTGTACTCAATAATGTATATTTATCTGAAAAGTGCCAAAAAAATTAGTATATCTTTTTTCTGAAATTCTTCCATTCCTTTTTAAATACATATTGTTAATTGTAGGGGAGACAGGGGACAAAAGTAATATTTTACTTTTGGGGTTTCTACTCTTGGGTTCGTTGGAAAACAGAAAACGAAAATATGTCATCTTAAAACTTTGTTATTTATCTAGGATCTGATGCAGCAAATTTTTTTTTTAAATGATGAACTCTCATAGCTGTGATAGTTTTCCCTAGACTCTTTCCTTGTTACTTTCCTCTTACTTCAATGTGGCATGTGCCCATCTACGACCGATGGACAACAATTGGCTAGGAAGGAGAAGAGTTAAGTTCTTACAAAACTGCAAACAAGGAAATGGCCCAAAACCTTTTTTACTTTTGTCCCCAGTCTCCCCTACCTATTCACATATACCTAAACATTTGAAGAAAAAAAATGATAAATTCTTTGATTTGCTGACTACATTTATATAAAAATCAAAATCAGCAATATTATGTGATTATAAGCTGCATAGCTCTTAGAACTGAAACTCAATCACTATTAATTTTAAGTATAAGAAATGTTTGAAAACCAAAATTCTATGGGATATCCTACGTACTTACTTTACTTTAGATGGAATTCACAGTCCAGGGTGGACTACGGCCTCAACCAACAAGCCCAACTATAGATGATCCTATACATGAAAAATGTTTCTTTTATAATGTGAGAATTGGACCTTAATCCCTATAAATTATGGTTGAACAAGAAAAATTAAAATTGACAAAAATTTCAAAGACTAATTATTCTATTGAGCTAGGGTTTCCAGAACATCTCTTTTAAAGAGAACATGTTCTCTTTTTTGACTATGATCTTTCTTGTTCTTTCTTTTTTCGTGAAATTCTTTTTTTTTTTCACTCTTTTTTGTTTATGTACTCTTTTTATCTCTTTTTCTTTTTCCTAAATGACCAAAATATTAATTGAACACACTTTTCATTAATGTAATTTTGCATTGTCCCCTTAAATATAAAATTAAGCATTAATACACTGCAGTAAAAACCTTCCTATTCAGGATCGATGGATGAATTTAGAAAAGAAAAAAGTATGGGAAGACTTAAAAAAAAAGTACCGATTGCTGAATTTCTAAGAAAGCTTTACTGGATGACTCAAAGTTGTTTGACCATTTTACTATTTATTCAAGTTTCTTTCGAAAGAAAATGACAATTTTTAAAACAAAATATCTGTTCAAAATTAGGTCAGTTTTTTTAGTTCGTCTACAAATCTTGAGTTTTATTCAGAGCTCTTAAAAATGTGCCAGTTCTCTTTTTGTTTTCCTGCACAAAGTATGAACGTGGAACGTATTTTCTTGTCGATGGGTTCGCAATGGACAAAAGAACGAAATCGTATAAAAGTAGAGTTCTCATAGTTGCCTATAACTTAAAAGATTTTAGCTGTCAAAAGTTTTATGAAATCTTTTTAGATCTTAATCAAATTCGAAGCTCTCAAAAATATGACATTTCAGATGAGGAAGAAAATTAATGTCTATTTGACCTAAATTTTACTTAAATACTGTGATATTTTGAATTCGATTAGGTGTTTATGAATTTTAATTTTATAAGTTTGAAGCACTAATAAGTGTTTATAAAATATACTGATTTATATAACAGATATGTTTTCTTAAAAAAGATGTTAAAATAAACTACCTATTAGTATTAAAACTGCAGCTTCTTGTGTACCTATATACATTACTTGCGTAAATATATATTTTTATAAAATAAACTTAAAGTAAACTTTTGGTCATATTTATTTATTATTTTAATGATGGTGAGGTGAGCGTTAACCCCAGTAGAAGTTTGGAGTTTCGAAAATGTACTCTTTTTTTTCAAATACGTTATGGACACCCTATATTGAGCTCAACTTATAGTAGAAGATCCCGCCATAGGACGATCTCTCAAAAAGGTAACAGATGAGCGGTAAACAATTTTGAAGGCAGTGTCTTAAAAAATAATTTGCGCATGGGTTGCCTGTCGAAAAGCGGTCAAGGCATAGGGTTGCCTAGTAATTGCTCTCAATTTTTGGAGTTTTTCAATTATCTGTCCCAGCTTAGGTGGTAAGCCTCAAGGATACACAAAAAATGCCATACAAAATTTTATTTAAAAATCATAAACTACGTGATTTTTTGAAATTCGAAATTTCAGTAGGGTAAATGAGGGTAAGCAAATGATAGGAACTTTTTTTCTTTTGCAACCGGTAGATTATTATACAAGAAAATCATCATATGTAAGAAAATTTTTTAAAATTTGCGAATCGAGATATGAACATTTCAAAGTCGAGAATTGCAAAATAGAGGTTTCAGAAATAATTTACCAAAAATCGGAATGATCCTCAATCAAAAATATTTATATATTTTTAGAAAGATAGTTTTAAAAAATATTACCAGTATTTTTCAAATTTTGTGTTTAACCTTCATTTTTGGTGTAGAGAATTTTTGAAATTTGGACAGCTTACAAAACTGTATACCGCTCATCTGGTACCTCTATGAGGTAGTGTTAGTAAAACATCGATAGTTTAATCGATTAATCGATTGTTTTGAACTATCGAGACTATCGATAGTTTGGAGAAAACATCGATAGTCTGTCCAGTTGATAAGTTTCTGTAGTTGGGGACAAAATAATTGCCGAGAAATGAGTTGTCAACTTGAAATTGACCTTGAATGACAAAAATCTTAGCTGGGCTTAAGTTCAGTTGGTTTTTGAACACGGTTCTTTCCGAATCATGGTTCTATTATATTTATTTTACTATTTATTACTATTAAAATCCTTTATTTTTATCAAAGAACGCAGACAATACTTAAATTGTTTTTTTTTTGGCCTGTTGAGATGCAGCTGTGAATTTTTCGTCTTCTTTTTTTTGTGAAATGCCAAAATTAGAAATACAAAAGACAAAGATAGTTTTTGGAAAAGCCCAATAGGGAAAATTCCGCATCAATAGGTCTGTTCCTTTAGTTTTAATTTCTGGGCATTTCTGCGCATTTTAGTCCAAAATTCTGTCAAAGTTCATATAAAAAAAATTATAGAAGTTTGGACTAAAAATCATAGAAATTCAAAGTAAAGGATCAGACCTTATATTTAACTATGCCTGAGACCAAATTGTGGAACTTTACAGAATTTTCACGTTAGAAAATACACCTAGAATGTATTTATATTCACATGTTTAACATTTTTTCATATTGAAATATGTATGTTTGAAAAATTTGATTTCTTTTTAATTTGAAAATTTGTTTTAAAATTTTATTTTTTATTGCTTTTATTTATTATTATTATTAGTAAAAAAACATCGATTGTTTATCAATTAATCGATTGTTTTTTTTTTAAACAATCGATACTATCGAAAACTCCAACAATCGATGTTTTATTAACACTACTATGAGGGTAGGTCGTCCTATGGCGGGATCCTAGACTATTACAAAATATAATTTTATATCGATACCTTCCCGTAAGAATGTATTAAGTGACATTTGAAAATTTTTAAATTAAATTTTTAAAATACCTCTTATTCAGTTACTTATTTGGGTATTTTGCTGTAATAAACAGATCTTGAGAGGCATTTTGAGTTGAAAATCCCGTTCCAATTTTTTTTTATTTTTTTAAATACATAAATAAATAACTGGACCAGAGGTTTATTTCGATGCCTTTAAAATGTTTGAAATGTCGCATAATACATTCTTTCGGGAAGGTATCGATATCTGTAGTCAATACTCCCCTTTTGCTTTTAATGGACTTTATAATCATGAAAATATTCTTACGCATGGGGCTGACATGCCTTTGCATATTTTTTGTATAATAAAATAAAAGATCAAACTTGTAATAGTGTTAAAAGTATCTAATTTTATTTCAAAAATGTAGAGACATAACATAAAATACAATGTATAGAAAAGAATTGTATCTTTAGATTTATGTTCATATATGAATGTATGTACCTATGTATGTACATTATGTATATTTTTTTTTTGTTCTTAATAAATAGAATTTGTAAAACATTTAATAAAGATTGTAGACACGGAAAATCTATTGCTTATCGTTTATATTTATGTTATTGTTTAGTCTAGTATAGATTAAACCTTAAAAAGGTTATTTAAAATATTTGTTCAACTATATTATAATTTAAAATTGTTTCATAGGAACCCCCCCTGTGATTTTAAAGAAAACTCACAGTAAAAAACATTTTTAACAATCTAAATTCGCACATTCATAAGCGCGATTTGTATTTTTAACAAATTTTTCAAAATGACTATCCGGCTTAGGATCCATATCGAGAACGGACACTTTGGTCAAATAGGATTTTCCATTTAAGCACACAACATTGGGATGACTTGAGATTCTGTTAAAATATAAATCAAATTTTAAATTAATGTTAAATTAATATTTATGTAGGTTTAATGTTAATGTCTTACTGAGCAGAATTTGATGGGTGGATTTCTTTGAAGGCAACAATAATAGAACAATCTAAGAATGTAGCAGCTATTAAATATTTTTCCAGAGGTGTAAGATCATCTAGGCTGGCGGTTGAATTCCTTTGTAGGAACTTTTCTAACCATTTATATGTTTTTCTTTTAGTTGGATTTGTTGATGTAACTTTCGAGCATGATTGAGTGATGTAGTCCTGAATATGTAATTAAATTTGTTTTTAATATTAAATTTTAAAATATAATAATGTAAGAAAAAAGGAATAAATTAATACTAATTTACTTAAGTATCCAAAGGTATAGAAAGCAATGTTTTTGACTTTAAAATTTAAATGTTTAATGAGAAGTAGAAAAAAAGAAGAAGTGGAAGTAGAGTTATAACCAGAAGTATGTGAAGTCACCATACCTTGACGTTTGTTTTCAGTTTAAGGAAGAAATTGTAAGATAATTCACTACGAAATAGTAATTGTGAGAAAAAATGTGATTGTTGAATAGAAATAGATCCTTAACTTAAGAACGTATAGGGAAAGCAGTTAAAGGATGATGATTGATGATTTCCATCCTTCCTCACAACTATATGCAAATATGTGGAACGTAGGTAAATCCAGGATAATAATTTATATGCTTCACGTTTTCATTTAATCTTTACTGCTGGATTAAATGCTTAAAACAATAAACCAAAACTTTAAAAAAAGAACTTCAAATCAAGCCAAAGAAGTAGATCCTTAAATTTAATTCTCCTATTTAAATGCCAAATAAAAAAAATAAAATAAAAACTAAAAGAATAAAACCTGCCATCGTAGATTTATACACAACACATACACATAGATTAAGGGAAACATTGCACTGGCAGCCAAATTTTAAATAAAAACTACCAATTCAACGCGCTTTGCAAGGACTCTCGGTCACGAACCAACGAATGAACGAGGTACGACCGTATACACTACACAATTATTTCTATGACTTTTTCTATCCTTCGCAGAGCTATTTGAGTATTCACACAACAGTGCAATGAAACGGAAAGCATAAAATATAATAATAAAAAAACACATGAAGGAAAAAATGAAATTTAAGCTAACGGTTTAGTTTTTTTTTGTTTCCTCATTCATATCCACTAAAACTCCTTCGTCCTTTTTTTCTACTTACCTTTGCAAGAAGTTGAATGTTTAAAATTCTCTCAAGGACACCAGTTCCTCCAGGTTTTCCCGAATAGTTCCGCAGCAGGCAGTTAATAATCAAATCTTGGAACGTTGTCAGATCTCTATGTGTGGCAAATAAAAAAAATTATGAAATAAATGAAAGACCTCAAATGTCTCTTCTATAACATCAACGTTATACCCATGGAATAAGTTCTCCTTAAGCTCTTGCAGCGTAATTGTACCAGCTTGGTCACCGTAAATAAGATGTCCATTTTGAAAAATACGCAAATTGTTCTGTGGACATTCGAGAAGTGCATTCAAGGACTTTCGCATTGCCTTTGGCTTCCTGTGGGGAAAAAGTTTTGTATGCATTTATTTTTGTATTCAATGTCTCCATGCTTCTGAAACACAAACCCTGAAAACATGTCAATGGGGCAGTATGCACTCAGTTTGGATATTTTACGAGTTCGAAGCTTAAAGAAAATAAAAGACAATTGAAGCAAAAAGGACATCAGCATCGCTGGATACCTTGGACTTACCTTAGAAAATTGCATTGTACAGTAACGACACCTAGTCGAAGCTTTTAGATCGAATGGATTGAGAAATGACGCCCGAGGAAGACCAACAGCAGGACCACCAATACCAGCAATACCACAGCCACCATCGACTTTGACTTCGACATCGATATCCTGCAGCATCCATCCTTGTTTTGGTTTAATATCGACGGCAAATGTGTCCCCTGGTGTTAGCTTTTTATTGAGGAAAATAAATCATAAAATTGCAGAATTTATAATAGAAAAGCAGGCGCAAGATGGCATGGCGATGGCGGTGGTTATATAGAAAAGGTTGTAAACAAGCGCAACAACGCGAGTCCCTCGTACCACCCGCATATACGCCCAACATATAAACCAACCGTTAACCGACAGCGACAACGATGACTATATATGGACGATGGACCACGGACGACGACGATAAGGACGACGACGAACGACGAAATACAAACGACAAAGAGAAGAACCACGAGATTGGAATGCATAATTTATTGAATTTGGCCAATAGGGACGCATAAACTAAGCCAGATTCTTGCAGCTTAAGGAAGTTTTCATCCACCCCAGAGGCATATTGCCATTGTTGCAACTCACCTGATGTTGTAAGCCAGGAACTAACAACGTTTCTGGCAAGAGTGTAGCATCTGGTAGTAGGAGTCCGAATTGTCCACAAAACTCTTTGTCTAGTCGATGAGCTATAAATTTTCCAAACGGATTAAAATAGAAAATGATACTTTTTGGAGTTGCTATATGAAGGAGTTTGGGTCGAGGAAGGCGTATTTCAATTTTGTGACATTGTTTGTCCGGTTATGGTTTTGATTGGGAGTCGGTTAAGCAACCACCAATTGTTACCAGTTGTGTATCAGAAGTGGGATGCTGGTAAATCTTTATTTTATTGTTCGAAGGTAAATTAAATGTTTATATGATTGATTGGGAATTTTTGTTGTTCTTTTTTTTTGTTTTGCATCCTCTGTAACGGAATGCGATACTTTTTGTTTTGAATTTTTATGTAGGAATGTTGCACAACGTGCAGGATTGAAATGTATTGCAGTGACAGAAGAGAACAAAATGTTTTAGAAGGAGAAAATAATTTATAGGTTTAAATAAAAAAAAAAGTTAAAACTTGGGTCCAGCATAGGATAAATATTTCAAAATCAATCGAGGAATAGTTATTTTTGGACTTTTAAGCCTCCACCTGTAGGTTAGGTAGGTACCTACCTAGAGTAGGTATATGTATACCTTCTATCAAAAAACAATTTAGATTTTTTGTCGACATTTAGAAAATTGGAAAACAATTTGTTACAAACTGAAACGGGTAGCAGGAATTAGGATTTTTGTATAAACCCTCTAACTGGGTTAAACGTATCACAAAAGCTTAAAATAAATGCATCTTTCGGTAGAGCATTTCTGAAAAACTTAATTTAAATCACTGATGTCTGATAGATAGATAGAGATACGGCAGACGGCAAAGCCATGCTTAAATTGATTTAGTAAAAATTGTTAAAAAAGTTTTATTAATGTTTAAATAAAAATCAGATCTAATATTGAAAAAAAAATTTAATCTAGATGTTATGTAAGAGAGTGAAAGTACTTCAAAAAACTATTTTCAAACTCTAAATTTGAAGGAAAAAAAATTAACAAATATGAACTATTTTAGTAGTATAAATATCGGACTTGAGCAATAAAATTGTGCTCCTAGTGTAAAAAAATATGCTCATCCAGCCAAAATTGCTCCTCATAGAGCAAGTAGTACTGTGTACGAAGTAGTGTGTGTGTGTGTAGCGATGAATGGATTGCTTGTGCATGGAAAAAGGTGGATGAAATGTGTAGGATAAATGTGTACGATTTATTTTTAGAACTGAAGAAAATGTGGTAAGAAATTTGGATCTGATAAATCAATGAAAAATGTAAGGAAAATGCGTTATCAGGAAAACTATTGTCGCGACTGTAGGAATATACTTTACAGGGATGGGAAAAATTGAATGCTGTGTAATTACAACAACTATACAGTAGTATAAATATCGGACTTGAGGAACAGAGCATTTGGGTGAATGTATTTTGTTGGTGTAAATGTAAAACTTTGGGGTGAATTTAGTTTTCGTGACTGTGAATTGTGGCTAGTGATGTACAGAGATATTTGTATGGTTTTTTGCTTGAAGGTTGACGAGGTGGATGTGTAGTAGGAACATATATGCAAGTAAAAGGAATTCTTGTATGGTTTGTAGGTATGTAGATTTGGAGTGGGCATATGTTGATATGAGTTTTGAGTGGTGACGGGATCATATACTACGATGGGAGTTCATTGACTTTGAGATGCATTGGTAGGTTGAAGGGAGATAATGATTTAAGAAATTTAGGAACAGAAAGGAAACAAATAATTTTTGTCTTTTATAATAATTGTGATTTATTAATCCATGAATTGTTAGCCGATGGGAAGCCAAGCCATTTAACATATACATTGTCTCCATTACTTTTAAGTACTTTTTCAACGAGATAAATATTAGGATATTTAGTCTTTTGTAATTCTTTTTCGTAAAAACATCCGCTGATAGGTTGACCATTAAAATCTTCAAGGAGATATGTTGCTGGATTGGTTAGGTTTACTTTTCTTATCGTAAAAATTTCCGTTGTCCAATTTGGTGTGTAGCCTTTCTCAAAAACGTGTTTGAACTTGCTTATTCTAACATTGTC
This sequence comes from Dasysyrphus tricinctus, assembly GCA_963921185.1. NCBI lineage: Eukaryota > Metazoa > Arthropoda > Insecta > Diptera > Syrphidae > Dasysyrphus > Dasysyrphus tricinctus. Next base: position 64,364,096 of record OY992531.1, on the reverse strand, counting down.
CCCAACTCGAAATTTACCCCGTGGAGCGATTTTAATTCTATTATAAGCCGTAGATAAGAGTGTTTTAGAGTTTTCCTGATTCACATCAATGGGACACATTTTTATAGTTCTATGCACGGAGTGATTGTATTCATTCACCAAATCATCAACAATGGATGTCCATTTGTAATTACCATTAAAACTAAACTCCTTCCACATTTTCTCCTTAATTGTGCGATTAAAACGTTCAACAATTGATGCCTTAAGTGGGCTGAATGTAGAGTAATGGTTTATATTGTGTAATATCATTAAATCATGAAATATCTTATTAAAAAACTCTTTCCCATCATCAGTTTGTAGATTTTTAGGCTTTCGTGATGATTTGATGAAAATTAACGTCATTGCTTCTGCAACAGATGAAGCTGTCTTATTTTTTAGAGCAATTGCCCACGCATATTTAGAGAATGTGTCAATGACTGTCAATAGATATTTGTAGCCATTATTTGCCTTATGATAGGGTATCATTTCAACTAAATCAGCTTGCCAAAGGTCATCAAAGCCCTTGATAACAACCCTACGCCGATTGAAATTCTTTCTTGCCGACCTGTGAAGCTCTTCAACAACTTGTCGTTTACTCATTTTTCAAAAGAATGAAATAAAAAATCAATTTTGTATGGTTTTATACATACAGGTGTAGTAAAATTATTTATTTTAATCTATGATACAATAACATTAGTTTTCTTAATCTTATCAAACGTTGTTCAATCAAACAACATCCACAAGTATCTGGTCCCACTTTACATGTATTTGAAGACCAAGAGCAGCTTACGAAATGACATCCAAACTTTGATTTAACACGATCAATATTTTTGTAATTACTAAAAAATGAAATATTTCTTAAAAACTCTTCATGATGTTCTTCAAGCAAATCATGTTTATGAACCCTTAAAAAAGTCAAAATTTCATTTAAAATTAATGATATATTGATATAAGACATGTTTGTGGGATCGTTTTGATTTACTTATAATAACTGAATCTAAGATTGGCTTGTTATGTTTTCTTATATGAAAATTACTTTGGTTCCCCTTCTTGATTCTCTTTAATTTTTTCTATCTCAAGAAGAAAATACTTTCGAAGATCATCCAACAAGCGGACAGTATTAAAATTTTGTAGATCAATGTATTCTCTTAGTATTTTTTCTTTATTTCTCAATTCATCATCCATGTATGCTTTGTTCACTGCTTGATTGAGCATTGTAGGAGTGCCAATATTGTTTAGACATTTTCCTTCAATATCATAGTCACCATTCTCAGTTTGTTTAAATCCATTACCAGGAGGTCCTGGAGGACCAGCGATTGGTCTTTGAAATTTATTAGCGCTTCTTCCGAACTTGTCAACACTCATTTTGTTAATAAATTAAATTTTGTTCACGCAATTCTTCCACAATCGAATTTATCTCATTTTTATGGTTGTTATGCCCTGATGTTTCAGATGCAATTAAAAGTCTCATCCTATTTACAAGCTCATTTGGATTGTCCCAATACACATAGTCAATAGGATTATCTGAGTAAATCATTGTAGGTGAATTCATGTATGCATTTCCAACTTTCTTCTCTTTACTTTGTGCCATACCCTGAACCAAAGGTTTAATGATTTTCTTATACTTTTGTCCTCTATTACCTTTAACCTGTGAATTCATATCATGATTTCTCAGGTGTGCGCATGTTTTCTGTAATATTTTCTTATACTGGTTTAAATCTTCATTAGTATAAATACTCTTTCGAGGATTTTTATGTAGAACAAGTTCAAGAAGACCCTCAGTTCCATTGAAAATTTCTTCATCAATTACAATATTGTTGTCATTGTTAATCTGAAAATTTGACCTCCCCAACTTATTTGAATTCGATTCAACGTCAAAGTACGGACCATAGATTTTATCATGATCAGAATTTGAAATTAAAGTTTGACTTATCGGAGTACTTTCATTAAAGCTATTTGAAGGTGTCTTAAAAGAAGAGTCATCATCGACTAAAACTGAATTCGATTTAAATAAATTGGAATCTCTCTCTGGAGAAATATTTTCATCTTCTTCTGCTTTTTTTATAGAACTTTCAAATTTAAGACGACGTTTTACAACGGTAGATTTTATTTCTTTAAGTTCACCATTCGTGGCTTCTTTACTTTCCATATTTTTTGCGATTTTTTGTAAGGGTTCAACAATTGGCTTAAACGTATTTTCAATTTCAGTATCTTTAATGAATTTTCCAGTCTTGAGGAACATATACTTTTTCTTCAAAGCCTTTTTCGTCTTTATAAGATTTTTAAGCGTATTCATATTGGTATCCATGTCCGTAGATATATGCATGTATCCCCCCAAACAGAGCAATTCAAAACAGGGCAGTTCAATACAGGGTTGTTCAATACAGGGCAGTTCAAAACAGGGCAGTTCAATACAGGGCTGTTTAAAACAGGGGGCAGTTCAATACAGGGCTATTTTATGCAGAGCAATTCAATACAAGTAGTTCAAAACGAAAACAGGATAGTTCAATATAAGACTTTTCAGTACAGGGCAATTCAATAGAAGTTTTAATATAGGTGTTTTAATATGGGTAGCAGTTTAGCGACTGTGTCACTTTTATAAAATAACTGTTTCTTTAAATGATTTTTTGTATCGCCCATTTTTAACACAACTATCTTTATCAATAACTAAAAACCCATACAATTCCTTCCAGCATTCAGAACAGAGCTCTTTAAATTGTTTAAATGACATATCAGAATTTATATGATCATTATAAATATGTTTCAGATTAAGATCATCTTGCTTAAAGAGAATTATATAGTTAGCGTTATCTCGAATCAAATGTTTTGGAATGTGTGTATATGATTGACATAAGTAAAAGCTATCTACACCGCTATGGCGCCCCATACAGAAATAGTCTCTTATGGTATTTTGTTTTTCGCAAGCCACATCATCAAATATAAAAACTGAATTGGGTTTAGCCCTAGAAGGCAACATAATTTCACAATTATTTGAAAATTCATAATACTGCATTCCTTTTATAGATTTTATAAGTTTCTTAAGATATGTATACTTTGGTTGCTGTAATGATTTAGAGTATATGTAAATGTTCTCAAACTTCAAGCCATTGACATCTACAAGAATGCTTAACATAACGTTTGTTTTTCCACAATTAGATGGACCTACAATTATTCCTCGAATACTACTTGGAAATAATGCTCCATGCTTCTTTTTTTGTTTTACATTTCCATCAAAGTTTTGTACACGAATAGATTCTTGCTGTCTTACAAACTTCATTTTGAAGAATGAACCTTCCCCCTATAAATCACGGTGTTTTATCAACATTATTTCATAATCGATCCTTTCGTATAATACAACAGTTATATAATGATTAATTTCACGACACACTCAGTTAGTTCGATTAATTCAGTTCATGGAAACGGATTGCTTAATTCATTAATAAACAAGCTTCCATTTGAGTTGCATCTACCATCTTATAATTTTTGTGGTCCTGGAACTAAACTTAAGGAACGTCTTGCAAGAGGAGAACGGGGAATTAACCCATTAGATGAAGCTTGTCGTGAACACGATATAGCATACAGTAAAAGTAATAACTTAAATTACAGAAACGCTGCCGATAAAATTTTGTCAGAGAAATCCTGGCATAGGTTCAGAGCTAAAGATTCCACATTATCTGAAAAATTAAATAGTCTTTTAGTTACTAACATAATGAAGACTAAATCTACTCTTGGTATGGGTATATTATCAAAAACAAAGACAAAGAAGAGCCGTCAGTGTCCAAGGATTAAGAAAACTAATTTATTCAAAAATGCAATAAAAAAAAGCTAAAGTGGCAATACAAAATCTGAACACTGAAGACACAAATAAATTAGCAACGACTGCCTTACATGCAGCTAGACAAATCATAAAGAAAAAACGTAGGGATATTACATTACCGAGGGTGATACCAATTCCAAAAGTTGGAGGACTTTTACCATTGCTTCCTATCTTAGCAGGGTTATCTGCTGTAGGTTCCCTAACTGGTGGTGTTGCAGGAATGGCGAAAGCTATTAACGATTCAAAGATTGGAAGACAACAATTGGAAGAAAATAAACGACATAATAAAACTATGGAAGCAATAAAACTTAAACAAGGGAAAGGTCTTTATCTGAAGCCATATAAAAATGGCTTGGGGTTATTTTTAAGTCCACAAGAATCAAAAAACTATTAAAAAAGCTACCCAAGCGCCCTCTCACTAATATAGATATATTAAATTTTGGTAAAAACTATATTCCAAATTTCCGAGGTGTTTTTATGAGGGATACATTGCCAGCTAAACCATTTAAAACGGAAAGTGGAGTAGTTAATTTAGACAATAATAGCGGAATCGGCACGCATTGGGTAGCATATATCAAAAATAAAAACAATGTGAAATATTTTGATAGTTTCGGAAATTTAAGACCTCCTCAAGAAATAGTAAGATACTTGTATGCAAATAATATTTATTACAATCATAAATGTTTACAACGTTTTAACACATTCAATTGCGGTCACTTATGTTTGGAGTTTCTTGTTGATCAAAATAAATAAGCTATGCAATATAAAATTTGTTTCATTTCTTTAACATCGACAATGTCGATAACACTAACGCTGAGCGGAAACAAATCTACTCTCACAACAGAGTACTTTCCGCCAGTAGTATTAGACTCAAGTTATGTTTGTGGACTAGTGGACTTCCAAACATACAACTCCATACCTAACGTAGATGTAATGAATAATTTATTTCATTTAGGTAATGATGTAATTAAACTTCCTATTGGCTCATACGAAATTGAAGACATAAAGAATTTTATTCAAGGAGAACTTTTAAAAAAAAATAATACGGCAAACGTAAAGATAAGAGCAAATAACAACACTTTAAAATGTGAAATATACAGCACAGAAGAAATAGATTTCACACATCCTAATTCTATTGGTTCACTGCTAGGGTTCAGTAAGAGAAAACTGGTTGCAAAACAAATGCATGAATCAGACCTTTACGTTGATATCAATCGTGTTAATACGGTGAGAGTTGAGTGTAACTTAATTAATGGAACATTTATAAATAATCAACCTGCGCATATACTTCATCAATTTTCAATCAAAGTCAGCCCGGGGTATAAAATAATTGAGGTACCTAAAAATGTTATTTATTTACCAGTGAACGTGAGGAAGATAAGTTCAATAACAATAAATTTGTTAGACCAAGACGGAAACCTTATTAACTTTCGAGGTGAATTAATAACGATTCGATTACACCTTAATCGTCAAAAATGATAGTTTATAATACTTTCTCTGGTTCTAATAACTTCTATAAAAGACAGGATTTATTGAGTTCTATAATCAATACTTCATTATCTCCTAAAGAGAAAGTACAAGTGCTAACAAAAGAAAACCAATCGTTTTTATTATCATTAGGATTCAAATTGAAGAAAAGAATAACTATAACCTAAAACACTGAGATATGCTGAATATTTTTCAAGAACCAGCATTTGATGATAGTATTTTAAAATACGAATATCATTCCTATTCACCATTTTTAAATAATTTTGGTAAAAATGACATCATCCACATCTGCGTGCAACATCAAAATCTCAATATATTACCTTCGGAGAGTTACATTTATGTTGAGGGGACTGTTTCGAAAAATGATGGGTCGGAAGTCGAGAAAACAAAACTTGTAAACAATTGTATTGCATTCCTATTTGATGAAATCCGATATGAACTGAATGGTATTGAAATAGATAGTAATCGAAATGTTGGAATCACAACTTCTATTAAAAATTATATTTCTTTAAATCAAAATGAAAGCGTAATGTTGTATAATGGAGGCTGGTGTCCAAATTCTTCAGTTTGCTTAGATGGATCACATTTTAATTTTTGTTTGCCACTTAATAAACTTTTGGGTTTTGCAGAGGATTTCAAAAAAATAATTCCTAACGCTCGACATGACTTAATTCTAACACGTTCTCGTAGTGATGAAAATTCACTAATAGCTGATGCAGATGAGCAAGCGAAGATCACATTACACAAACTTCAATGGAAAGTGCCGCATGTTTGTCTTGCTGATTCTTTGAAATTGAAACTATTCAAATCTATAAATGATAATGGCATCATGAAAATCGCCTTTCGTAATTGGGATTTATATGAATACCCAGCCTTACCTACAAGTGACCATCATATTTGGAATGTAAAGACAACTTCACAAGTTGAGAAGCCTAGATACATTATCGTTGCCTTACAAACTAACAAGAGAAACCAACTGAAAGAGAATCCTACCTATTTTGATCATTGTAACGTTACCAACATCAAAGCATATTTAAATTCTGACGTTTATCCCTATGAAGATCAAAATATATCATTTGAAAAAAACCACTTTAGTATTCTTTACCAAATGTACAATGAGTTTAGAAAAAATTATTATAACTGCTCAGTTGCAGAGCCACTGTTGACAAGAAATCTCTTCAAGTCACAAGCACCTATTTTTGTGATTGATTGTAGACATCAGAATGAAGTTATTAAAACTGGACCAGTTGATATTCGTTTGGAAATTAAAACAGCAAAGGAACTACCACTAAATACATCAGCGTATTGCTTAATGTTACATGATCGAATTATAAACTACAATCCTCTAAGTCAATTAGTATCTCGAAATATTTAAATAATTTAGTTCAGTATAGCTCTTAATCAAGAACACACCAGCCCAAGCAATGGCATTCATTGTTGATATTCAAGGTTTCAGAGGACCTAATGATAAGTTTATAGTTAAAGAAGTAGCTATTCTGCGTGGTCGTAACCATCACCACTTCATTATCACTCCTCCGTTTGATTTCAAGCATTTACCAACATCGTTAAAAAGACAAGCAAAATGGCTGTATCAAAACCATCATGGTTTGCACTGGAATGGCGGATTCACAAAATATCATAAAGTAGAAGAATTTCTTCGAGATAATATTATAAATCACATCGTTTATGTTAAAGGTGATGAAAAATTACTATGGATAAAGCGACTCCTAAATGAAAACGCTGAAGTAATAAATGTTGAAAATATAAACTGCCCCAGCTTCAAAGAACTAAAAAGACTTTTTCCAAATGAATCAAGATGCTTATCACATAGCAAATGTTGTGCCCTCCAAAACGTATTCTTATTAAAGAATTTCTTATATAATCAGCTTTCACAACAGTTTTCCTGAAATTTTTTTAGAGAAATAAGAAGAACATTTTACCATTTTTTTTCTCTTTTCTTTATTTTTTCTTTATAATTTTTACATATGTATTTAGTTTTTATTTACAATTAAATGATTTTCATACACAATTTTACAATTTTCTTTATCAACATTATTTAATAAATAAATACAATTTATTTAAAACTAAAGGACTGTTTAATTATTTATTCTGTAATGACCCCAAGCATATGTACTTATACCATCTTCCCTTATGAATCTCTTATCATCGAGATGACTTAAAACAATCTTATTTAGCTGTTGGGTGTATATTTGATGAGCCACAGATCGAAAAACAAACATTTCCCCGTGGTAGACTCGTTTGCTATATAAGCAATCTTTATAGTTTACCAAGTTTATGTCTTTGAGTGCAATTTTTTTGACACCCTTTGCTTTCTTCACTTCGGTTTCTTCAACAGAAAAGGAATACATTTTTGATCTCAAACCTATAAACTCTTTCATTATTTTCCCCGAATTCTCATCTTTCATCATTCCTAACACTTTCTTATTCATCAAGGGGATGTTATATGGATTGTTCGGAGAGTATGCAGAAGTATCAAAATACAATTCAATATCATTTTTTATCTCATTATAAAAATCATCAGTTTTTACGCTGTAGATAAAGGAGTCCGTGTCCATATAATTGAGTTTAAGATTGTGTTCATACTTAGGTTTCATGTAACTATAGTGGAAGTCGTACATTTTCCACTTTGAAAACTCTAAGACACAAAATCCTAAGTACAAAGGCTTGTTATAATAAGTACTCACTCTTTTCATTTGAATGGCCGCCATGTTTTCAGTAAATCTAGTCAAACTATGGAAATTTGGTCTTGCAATCAGAGCTCTAGCTCCAAGGCGCTTTTTATTGTTTTCCCAAGAAGTCACAATCTTAACATCTTTGCGCTTGTCGACATTTTCCATAGTTTTTCCGAAGACACTATTATTCATTAATTTGAAAAAAATTTTCTCGAAATCACTGGTAGCAAGAGTTCGATGCTGATTATTCAAGTCTATGTACTTTTGAAGCCAACGCGACTGTTTGAATTCTAAAACCCTATGCACACGAACAATTTTCAACCCATTATTTATGCATTGCTGTAGGTTCTTATAATGAATTATATAATTGTGTTTTGGTGTTAAATCAGCAATAAGTTTAACGAATTTCGAGTTATTGACTTTTTTGTTTTCCACGCAAAATGGCAAATCATTATGTAAATCGTGTAAGGAATTCGGATATTCCAAGTCAACTTCAAAAATGTATCCTATTTCTGATTCATCAGAAATATTCATTAAATCAATATTTTCAAAATCTTCCACCCATTTAATCGAAGAATATGGAAGAGGGGATGACATAGCCCAACCATATAAATTATTCGCATCAACATACATTAAATATTGAGACTCTTTTTCTTCATCAAAGCTCTCCATATATTTGTTGTTTGCAATAGTATGTCGATGAGAACATTGAGATATGCCTCCTCTTATTCCCTTCTTTATAAAATTATATATATTAATATCTTGAATAAGCTCAAGATTGATTTTCGTCATTCTTAGCATGGCATCCCAAGATAATCCTGGGGCTGTATAATAATGACAGGGGTCTAGTTTGTAAATATTTTTACAAATACTCCTGAAATTTTCGAAGATATCTGCTAAGAGAAGAACATCCGTTTTCAAATATAATTCCATATAGTCAAAAAGGTTTTTACATTTAAAAGTGTTCCATACCTCTTTCGCATGATTATAGTCATCTAAAGAGCAAGGTTCTCCAGTTAACTTATTATCAAAGTTATGTTGAAGAGGAAGGTTTTTTTCTTCTAAACTTTGCCATGACTTCATGTAATCATACGGAAATACTCCTTTCCTAGTCAGAAGCTTAAACTCTTCTTCAATTGGGAAGTTGGATTTAATTAATTTAAAATCACTAGCCGTAAGATTCCTTCCCAATGAATCAAGACTAGAAGGCATGAATCTAAATGAATCTAAAAACCTTAATTCAAACGATTTATTTTCGGGTAAATAGATTGTCTTAGATACAGAAACATATTTTTCCTTATTTAGGGGGATTATAGATATATTTCCCTTAAGTGAAGCAAGTTCCTTAATCAATAAATGACAATCATAGCCCGAGAAGTTGTGAAAGAAAATTGGAAAAAATTTTGGTTTTCTATATGCTAAGTTGCATGTGTTATGCGCTGGTCCATTATATTTACCTGTATAATGGCAATGGTCAGCAACTCGATCTAAACCTAAGCTTTTGTTGCAAATATGACAAACCCGACAGCTATTTTGATAATTTAAATCAATTTCTGAAAGTTGATTCATAGGTTTGGCTTTCATACCGTTTAACTCTATGCAGTCCTTCACTAAAGAATTCAAAAAATCTTTAGTGCAATTACTACCACTAAATGACTTAAATTTACTTAAACTATCATTATTAAAATTTTTTATATAATATGCGCTAGCGCATGGGGTGTGCTTTTGTATAAAATTATTTGTTGTACCTGAATCAGCTGGCGCAACATCTTCCAATATACACTCGAAGTCTGCATAGACGACGAATGGGACATTTATCTCCCTTTCGTGATGATCAAAGCTAATGGAGGCTTTATCTTCTCTGGGCATCTTAGTAACCATCCTACAGCATTCGCTTTTATGAGATGTCACTGCTACCTCGGATCTGAACCCCAGCAAACATGTGTTGCAAAACCAAGTCCTTCCCCCGTAGTTTTTGACCTGGTTTGATATAAGTCTAGAAAGTAATCAGAAAAAATATATAAGCTAAATTTAGATATATTTTAAGACATAAATTCGTAAAATTTACCTTGATATATTTTTTATCCAGACAAAGTGTGACACCTGTTCTTTTTGCAAAAGAAGTAAATTGATGTGGATTTCCTTCTCCTGGCTCGTTATATAGAATGGTCCTATTACACTTTTCTTTTCCTCATCGAGTCCGAAAACGTTTATGCTAATGGAAGGATTTAGCCTTTCGAACTGTCCAATTTCCTCTAGTTTTAGTGGGAACTGTAGGCTTCCAAAATCAATCCTTAGGCCATTTTTATAAATCACTCTCCCACTGATATTGCTAATTTTATAGGTTTCCGGTTTTTCTAGGTTAGTCTTACTCTTGCTGAACAGAGCGGAGATTATTGCCCATTTAAAGCAATACACATCGTCGTTTCGAACATTTATGCATGCTCTTTTTCTCTTGATAAATTCAGGTAATTCTAAGTATCTGGATCCTTTTATGGGTGTGAATTCGTTTACGTTTATTTCAACGTGAAGTATTCTGAGCAATGACCAACCACTATCTTTTTCCTGGAACTCCTGAGTTTTGGTATCTATTTCCGTTACCATGTCTGAGTACGTGGAGGAGAGATCTGAGTTTAATAAAGCTATTTCCATCTTTGTATTGAAGGATTTAATGCTCAGCTGCATTTCGTCTTCGGAATTGAGCTTTATAAACTCACCAAACAGTTCTAGGTTGAACTTGATGCACGTCAACTTTTTCAAATGTTCTTGGAGCTTCTCCACAATAGCATCTTCTGCCTCTCGCAAAAAGTTATAGGGATTTAAGTTATCCTCGTTCTTATTTTCATATAAGAGCGTTTCAATTCTGCCCTTAAAACAACTCTTCACAACACGAAAGTTGTCTGAGAGTAACTCAGCAACAAGTTTCTTATGCTCGTATCGACGAACGTGTTTGCTCCAGTCACCTTCCACTTCAACCTCACAAATGTCACACCTTTTCTTTTTTAATTGTTCGTCTTCAATATCAACCCCCGCAAATATTCCCTCGACGAGCTTCAAATGTACGCTGTCCTTAATATGCTCGTTCCATTGACATAAAATAACACTTTTTTCACAAATTTCGCAGTATTTTCTTGCCGGGGCAGCTTGTTGATCACAATCCATCCTATTTAAAAGTTCGCGAGCCAACAAAGAATGATTTTCGGTTTTATCATGTTCACACCACTGCCCCATAGCAACACTTTTTTCACACAAGTCACAAAAATTTCTGACCGCTGGTTTTTTAACCGAAATGGCATGGATTTTCGCCAAATGCCTTCTTAAATTAAAATTGGACGAGAAGATTTTACCGCAAATTTCACACAAAAACGATTTCATGGTGATAGTTAGTTGTTTTTTATTAAAAAAAAATTACTAGTAACGCTGAGCACACGATCGTACTGGACGAGGTATTCTTTAAGAATAAAAACATTTTGAACAGGACGACTACTCAAATCTTCGTTTGTCCAAGAATCTTTTTATGATTAGCAAGGTCCCGCTGTAATAATGAGAGCATCAACATTTATTGATATGGTATGTGTCAATAAGCGTGCATGCCCCCGTTGGAATTTAAGCAACCTGTTGGCATACGTTGGGTTTTAAATAAACAAACTTTTAATTTCACCCCCAGAATCTTTGTTTATGATAAGCAGGATCCTGCTATAATAATGAGAGCATCAAAATATACTGATATGGTATGTGTCAATAAGCGTGCATCAGTATTTATTGATTTTAGGATTTTCAGATGTTCACAAAAATTAAAACAATCCCCCGTTGGCATTTAAACAACCTGTTGACATACGTTGTGATTTAAATAAACAAACTTATTTTCACCCACAGAATCTTTGTATATGATAAGCAGGATCCCGCTGTAATAATGAGAGCATCAAAATATACTGATATGGTATGTGTCAATAAGCGTGCGTCAGTATTTATTGATTTTAGGATTTTCATATGTTCACTAAAATTTAAACAACCCGTTGGCATACGTTTTTATAGATGTACCTGATAATCAATTCCGTTTAGATTTTCTGAGTACTTATAAATTTAATGTTTTATGATTTTTCAAGCACCATATTGATATCCCTAGCTCTTAAATTTTATAATTTGATTTTTTTTTTCTAACTATAACAAATCTTTGACCCTTTCATATTTAACCGTTAACAATTTGACAAGATTCATATAGCCATTACATCTTTATCGCATACTTACTATTGATGTAGAGAGCGTTAAGATTGAATGGTAATCAAATGCAAACATGTTGAAACATGTTCCAAATGCTTTTTTTTACAACAAATACTTTTTAACAAAAAGAGATAAAAGAGATAATTAAAACTAAATAAATATGTATACAGATATGCTTTATTCAATATATTAGTACAACTGTTCTTCAATTTTAATATTAGAAGTTCGTCCTAGTGGACCCAAATACATAACATTAAATGACCCTTGATTTATTTCAGCTATGGCAGCATCTGATAATTTGCTGTAGCGCATTGGAAAGAAAGTCTGTAAGGAAAAGGTCTTTAGTATTTATGTTGTATGCATAAAACCTATAAATATGTATTCAATTACCTGAAATTGCCCCAAATCAGCAACAATTCGTTCACCAAATTTGGTTACACACCGTTTCAGCTTGTCAATAGGATATTTTTCATTTTTATTTAATTCAAAAATCTTCTTACAAGGTTTGAATGCAACCTCTTCTTCCACTTTTAACAGTTCTTCTTTGAGATTCATCGTTGAGGATATGAGATGCATCTTAAACTGAAACCGCTATTTATACAGAAAATTGAATCTGCATTTAACTGTATCGATATGTATAAAGATATGAACTCAGCTCCGAATAAGCATGAGTGAACATGTTCTCCAGAAAAAAATAAATACAGTAAAATTGAATACGATGTGAATCAGGAAAACTCTAAAACACTCTTATCTACGGCTTATAATAGAATTAAAATCGCTCCACGGGGTAAATTTCGAGTTGGGGACAATGTTAGAATAAGCAAGTTCAAACACGTTTTTGAGAAAGGCTACACACCAAATTGGACAACGGAAATTTTTACGATAAGAAAAGTAAACCTAACCAATCCAGCAACATATCTCCTTGAAGATTTTAATGGTCAACCTATCAGCGGATGTTTTTACGAAAAAGAATTACAAAAGACTAAATATCCTAATATTTATCTCGTTGAAAAAGTACTTAAAAGTAATGGAGACAATGTATATGTTAAATGGCTTGGCTTCCCATCGGCTAACAATTCATGGATTAATAAATCACAATTATTATAAAAGACAAAAATTATTTGTTTCCTTTCTGTTCCTAAATTTCTTAAATCATTATCTCCCTTCAACCTACCAATGCATCTCAAAGTCAATGAACTCCCATCGTAGTATATGATCCCGTCACCACTCAAAACTCATATCAACATATGCCCACTCCAAATCTACATACCTACAAACCATACAAGAATTCCTTTTACTTGCATATATGTACCTACTACACATCCACCTCGTCAACCTTCAAGCAAAAAACCATACAAATATCTCTGTACATCACTAGCCACAATTCACAGTCACGAAAACTAAATTCACCCCAAAGTTTTACATTTACACCAACAAAATACATTCACCCAAATGCTCTGTTCCTCAAGTCCGATATTTATACTACTGTATAGTTGTTGTAATTACACAGCATTCAATTTTTCCCATCCCTGTAAAGTATATTCCTACAGTCGCGACAATAGTTTTCCTGATAACGCATTTTCCTTACATTTTTCATTGATTTATCAGATCCAAATTTCTTACCACATTTTCTTCAGTTCTAAAAATAAATCGTACACATTTATCCTACACATTTCATCCACCTTTTTCCATGCACAAGCAATCCATTCATCGCTACACACACACACACTACTTCGTACACAGTACTACTTGCTCTATGAGGAGCAATTTTGGCTGGATGAGCATATTTTTTTACACTAGGAGCACAATTTTATTGCTCAAGTCCGATATTTATACTACTTATTTTCCATCGAAATTTTACGTGATTAAGTACATATTAGCAAAATGCTTTTAATGTTCAATGCTCTTTATAATTTTAAGTCAAATTTTTAAAATCAGATTGTTTAAAGTCTTTTAGTTTTTGGTACAGTTACAAATTTACTGAGCAAACCCTTTTGGCTATTTGCTAGATATATTCACATGTTCATTTTTGATTAAACGAAAACAAATAAAATTTAAAAATTTTCTTGTTCTTAAAAGTCTACGACAAACAAAGTATCTAATTTCCGAGAAACCTAAAATTTAGCAATTATGATTTTTTTCTAAAAAGTATTGTCCAAACAAGATATTTTTAAAAACATTTTTTTAATTTAAAAAAAAAAGTTTTTTTTTGAATATTCAATAATCATCAGTCAAAGGGCAGTTAGTACCGAGGCAAGCTCGTGGCACTACACGGTTCTTACAGGAACAAACTCAGGCAATTTCCGACCCCTCTTTAAGTATACAGTGGAGTAAAAGTAATTGCATATGCAGATGACTAAGCATTACTAGCGACTGGTTATTTTCACTCCACAATTAGCAACAAATGGAAAATGCTTTATCAATAGTGAATACCTGGACTAAAAACTGCGCTCTACCAGTTAACCCACAAAAAAACCGAACAAGTTATGTTTACAAACAAAAGGAAATAACGACTTTTAAAATTCCCTTTATAGGCTATTGATTATGACATATAAGAGGGCAACTAAGACGTTCATGGGATTTTATTGTAAAAATAATCAAAGGGGCCAATGAAGATGAGAAAACCGTGGAGTGCTATTGAATTGGAGGGTGCATTTTTTAGAGGGGGGTGCAAAAGCACCCTTTTCGGTTTTTTGCATATAACTCGAAAACGGGGCGAAATTTCGAGATAATTCTAATGCTAAAACCTTTTTTGTAAAGAATAAAAATTCCCATCGACATAGATTTTTGAAAAACAATTTAAAAAATTTTTAGTTAGCTAAATTTAAAAAAAAAAATGATTGCAAGAAAATATGAAAAATCTCATTTTTTTTTTACTTATTTGCTTATAACTCTTTTACCAGCAGTGATAGGTATAGGTATTAGCATATATAAATGAAAGATAATTAAATTTCCTTTAACATGAATTATTCAAAAAACGGTTTGGATGAAAATCCACCGAGAAATAGTCGTTCCAACTGGGCTGACTTTAAGTTTTTAAAGCTTTATAAATGGCACTTTTGGCTATTTTGATGGTGTATTAGTGACTGATGACCAGTTAAGGCAAAAATTTCAAATTTTTCACAGTTTAAGGGTTGGCATCTATTTTTTTTTTTTTTTTTTCAAAATTTAGAATAATTTCCAAAATCAACACACTTGCTCCTCCTTATACCTTCTTGAACATGAACAAAAAAAAGTAGTGTCAGACCAGTTTTACGATGCCAGTCGAGCTCAACATTTTCTAAGTAGGTATTAAAGAAATAACTTTTTTTATTTTGGAATACCTAACTTGTCTGGCACTATTTTGTCTGGCAAGGGCTTTCAATTTCAACCGTTAAAATGGTCTGACACTATTTTTGTTCATGTTCGAGAAGGTATAAGCTACCATGTGTTCAAAACCTGGCTTTGTAAGAGCAAGTGTGTTGATTTTGGAAAATATTCTAAATTTTGAAAAAAAATTAGATGGGAACCCTAAAACTGTGAAAAATTTTAAATTTGACTTTTATTTTTGACTTAACTGGTCATGACTCACTACTACACCCTGTTTGAGCGTATAATCTAATAAGTCCATCAAAATAGCCAAAAATGCCATTTATAAAGCTTTTAAAACTTAAAATCAGCCTAGTTGGAACGACTATTTTTCGGTCAATTTTTTGAAAAATTAATTTTAAAGGAAATTTAATTATCTTTTTTTTATATGTCTTTACTTATCTCTGTTGGTAAAAAAGTTATAAGCAAATAAGTAAAAAAAAAAAAAAACAAAAAATGCGATTTTTCATATTTTTTTGCAATGATTTTTTTTAATTAAGCTAACTAAAAATTTTTTATTTTTTTTTTTTCAAAAATCCATTTCAATGGTAAATTTTATTCTCTACAAAAAAGACTCGGAGAACTATCTCGAAATTTTTCTCCATTTTCGAGTTAAGCATAGTTTACAGTTCCAATGCGAAAAAAAAATCAAAATTTTCAAAACAATTTTCCACCTATTCTGCGCACCAAGTTGAATAATATTCAAGGCGAAAAACGTTTGCTTTGGCCTAAACCACACATTGAGTGATTAATTTACCCTTAATTGACAAACTATAATCCTAAAAATGGAAAATTATTATTTTTGGGTGCGAAAACCATTTGCATGCAAATAATGCCTTGAGGTAATATATTTTTTTTTTTTTTTTTGAAGTATAAACCAACCATCAAAAAAAACAATATTATTCACCACACTTTTTTTCGCATGCAAATCAATTGCCGGTCTATTGTTTTGCATGACATTCCATGACAGCATAGTTTTTTTTTGCATGAAACTGTAAACCAATTAATTTTACATTTCACCTCACGGGAACTGTAAACTAGGGTTTATATGCAAAAAACCAAAAAGGGTGCTTTTGCACCCACCTCTCCAAAATACACCCTCTAATTTAATAGCACTCCGCGGTTTCTCCAACTTCAATGACCCCTTTGAAGATTGTTACAATAAGATCCCATGAAAGTCTTATTGCACTGTTTTTTAGGACATAATCAGGGTTGCCAGAAAGGGTTCTCTATCGCCAATTGGGCTACTAGAACTTTTCACTCGCTCCCTCAAATTGTGATTTGCGATAAATCAAAATTTGGGGTATTTAGTTTTAAAATTGGGCGATTTTAGGCTCCTTAAAATTTTGAACAGAAAATATTTTTTTTTTTATTTTTCAAAAGTAGATGAGAACTTGTAGAAAGTTTTGAAAAATTTATTTTGAATGAACATGTCAATATTTGCTTGCAACCACACTCTCAACTCTAAAAGTTGATTCAGTTAGCACACTGTGCCCTTACGCAACACAGTTATAATTTGGGAACAGAGATTATCAATATATAAATTGATAATCTTTGACCCTTTTGAAGCAATATTTTGAGTTCGAATTAGACTGGAAAATGCTGTAAGAACTTTGAAGTGACTTAAAATATGTATGTTGTCAACTCACAGCATGTTTAATAAAAACATTTATGCAAATAACAGAAGAATCATCTTCTGGTATGGAAGACATTTTGGAAGCAGTTTCGATTGAATCTTGGAAATTATGTACATTAGGGTGGTCCTACAAAAGGTCATTGTTTGTCTAGTTTGTCCCAAAAACTAAAGGGTCCGCCAAATAACTTTTTTTTTTTGAAAATGCTACTACTACATGGAGTGTAGCTTCGGCTGTGTGGCACGTAGCGCCGTCCTATTGAAACCAAATGTTGCCAATATTCTCCTCTTCAATTTTTGTGAACAAAAATTCGTTCAACATGGCCCGATAACGATCGCCATTGACTGTAACGGCCACTCGAAGAAAAATGGCCCAATTATGCCCCTGGACCTAAATCCGCACCAAACAGTGATTCGTTTTGGGTGTATCGGCTTTTCAATGGCGTGCGGGTTTTCTGTACTCCAAATGCAACAATTTTCCTTGTTTACATACCCGCCAAGATCAAAATGAGCTTCATCTGAAAAGATGATTTTTTTGGCAAAATCGGCGTCTTCTCGTCGATCGTAGGCCCACTTAGCGAAGCAGCCATTTGAATAAAATTATTTTCCATTATTAACCGGAAGGATTGTACTTTCAAATAAAAAAAGAAATTTGAGAAAATATTCAGTAGTTTTTTTTTATAGCATTTTCAAAAAAAAATAAGTTATTTGGCGGACCCTTTAAAATCCTTTAAAATGTTAGCTCATTATTTTACCGTTTACCCGGGTAAAAGAAAGTTCACGCCCTTAAAAGGCGTCCACCTCTTCTCAACCTGGTGATTATGTGACGACAGACATTTCTTCAATGACTAAGAAGTACCCTCCATCAACACCCTTAACGGGCTAGAATGACATGGTATTTATTATAGGTTTCACCACATGGGGGTCACAATCCCAAGGGAATCACAATCGATATACATTGATCTAAGTGTGACGGTAACAAAATTAACTAACTGTTAGCCGTATTAATCTTGCCTAACTAATGGAGCTCTTCCGATTATTGTAGAGCGATGAAAATTGGTAGAGCAGTAGGGTTTGAGGTCCATACAAAGAAAAAAATTTTCTCTTCAGGGGCAATTTTGGTGGTTGTAAAATGATAAATTTTCACCTGGAAAATAAAAATCTTTGCAAAAAAGAGTGAAATCACGAGAAAAACATATATTTAAAAAAAAAATGCTAAGTTCTTATATGTATGTTCAAAATTCCTGTGTGTAAAAAGTCATCCATAAATAGAAATGAGATCTAAAATATATGCCAAGTTCTAAGTTGAATTGTATAATATCAAATATCTTATAAGTAGGGAGTACCTATTTGGTATTTAATGATTTACTGATTAAAATTTGGTGATTTAATTGGCAAGTTTTCTCTAAATTATTAAGTTACCTACTCACTTGATTTGAAAAAAAGAGTAGGTATAAGAGAATGAAAAATTTGCTTCCAAAAATAATAGGACACATTATTGTATGTGCTTTCGTTGATTTTTAATACTTTGTTTTCCATTTAAAGTCAATTTTTTGAAATTGCCGCACTGCCTCAAGGGGAGAGAAAGAGTTTTCGCACAAAGACAAACGAGTTTTTTCTTGTAATATAGCCAAGAATGACGCCCTTATTATCAAAGAATATAAAGTTACCAAGAAGTATTATCTGAATCTTAAAATAAAATCCGATTCCGAAAGCTCTTTTCGAAAGAATAATAAAAAGAACGAAACAAAAAATAATTAAGAGAAAAGTTCTTTCTCATACAATCTTGGCAAACACCACGCATACCATAATATTCACTATTCGTATTATAAGGATAGTAAAAATGACGATACTTTTGACGGGTTCCAATGTTGGAACCCGCCAAATTTGTATGAGATGCTTCTTCTTGGTAACTGTATATTCTTTGATATTATTAACGAATCAACGTACGCTTTGTTTTCTTTTAAAAAGATTCAAGAGAATTGAATAACAAGATTTTGTTTGCATTTTTAAAAATATTTCTGTTAGTTTTTTTTTATTTTGAAAACGTTATGTTTCGAAAATGACATTGGAAAAGTTTTTGCCGATT
Source organism: Dasysyrphus tricinctus (assembly GCA_963921185.1). Classification (NCBI taxonomy): domain Eukaryota; kingdom Metazoa; phylum Arthropoda; class Insecta; order Diptera; family Syrphidae; genus Dasysyrphus; species Dasysyrphus tricinctus. The sequence continues at coordinate 64,344,789 of OY992531.1, read as the reverse complement.
CCGCCCTTTTTCTTATTTAAAAAAGATTTTCTAAAGTATCTTATTTCTAATTCAAAAAAAAAACTTTTTTTTTTGCTGAAAATTCAAAATATATTTCGAAAATAATCAAATAATTTTTTTGTAACTTAAATCAAGATTTTTTAAGAAATAATTTTAAATTTTTTTTTTTCAAAAAATTTAAACGATTCTAAAAAATATTTTTCAATATTTTTTTTTTATTGTTGATTAAAAAATTTGGTGGTGCACCAGCTCGTGAAGAACCAGAACCTAGTGACTCACAAGTCATCACAACTCTCAACCAATCCTGTGTGCGTATTGTTGGTATAGATTTTATGTAGTATTTCGAAAACAGCTTGTAGATCTTTTTGAAAATTAGTTTTTCTGCATACATTTGTTTGTCAGTTTTCAGTACCATACCTAAAATTCTATTTTGTAAATGTTAACAAAATTGTAGGTACTTATACTTTTCATTTTCAATCAGAAAATTTCAGAGTCTCCTAAAACTTAAAACTTAAAAGTTTTACAGAAAATCATATCAATATTTAAGACTGCTAAAGTCGAAGAAGAGATAGATAGGCACAGTCAATTGTTTCATCTTATTATGAACCTTTAAAAAATCATGGTACCTATCCACTTTGTAGGAAAAAAATCTAAAATTTCCATCCTCAACCCTAACCAAATCAAGTCGAATAAAATGTCACTAAAGGTTAAGTAGGTACTCACCCGGTCGAAATGGTCTGCAAAAGTCATTTATCCTTCGGCGGTCCGCCTCAGATGCTATATTGACAATTTCCGGAATATTGACATATTCCTTGCCAATAAATACCGACATGACACTAACAAATGCAACCAGCTCTTCAGGATGTACTGCATCGTCCTCTGTATTTTCATCGGGGGCAGCAGTGGCTATGGCGACATCAACATTCGAGCGCCCACCTAAAGACATACGTCAAAGTAAAAAGGGACAATAAGATAAAAAAAAAAATTATTGAAGAGCCTTCAAAAATTGTTGTTCTCTTGTATTTATGTAGGTTGTTAGTTGTGTGAGAAACAGAAACTGAATATTCCCTAGGGACAGATAGACATGTCAGGGTAATCCTTTTCGTATAATGGTCTCTCACCCGTTCTACCTTGTGTCTGATCCATATCGGGGGTGGTAACGACTCCGTTGGGATTATTCGCATTGGAAGTGGTCGTAGCTGGATGTTTCAGCTGCTCCTCCGGTTGATGATGGTCGTCGCATTTACTATTGCCGGTTCTCCTCGTAGTCGTAGTCGTATTCGTATTGCTGTTGCTGCCGATGTCGGCTTTTGGCAGCCGTAAAACTTTTTTAAGTTGTGGTAGGGCCACTACCAAATTTGCATTACCCTCGGCGCTGTATATCAACTGAATTTGGCTAAAATCCATTTCGAATTCGAAATGAAACTTTCTATGCAGACGAGTATATGGGGATATAAAGGATCAGTCGGATTCTAGGACTAGATTCACTGGATACCAGTGATTTTTTGTATGTGCGTGTGTGATGTGGTGATGGTGGCGGTGGCAGTAGGTACTGCTTATACGACTAGGAGCGGATCGAAATGGCAGTTTTACACATCTGCAATAGCATTGGCAGTTGGATATAACTCCTGTGAATAGAAAAGAGGAAACAAAAATGAACGTTACAGAGCTGAAGCTGAAGATGGACAAATTTTGCAGTGTTATGTTTATCCGGCAGATTAGGATACGAATAATGGCATTAGAGACATAAATTTGAAAAGTGCTTCCATCAGACCAAAGGGCATATACGAGGAACCTTATAGCAACTAGCAACGCAACAGACAGCGATGCCCCAGGTCGGTTGGTAATGGTAACGATGATGGATGGTGAGTAACCAACTTCGAACCACACGACAAAAAATAGAAAGAGTTAGCTTTGAAGTTGTGTGATGGCAGCAAATTAGGTTGTGAGTTTTTGGCGCTGGCGCTAATTTGTTGCTATTTAGAATGCATTATAGTTTCCTGTGTCCAGTTTTCGTTTAGTATAAGTTAACGTACTTTGTAGAAAGTTTGTGATTTTTTTTTTTTAATATGTTTAAACAAATTTTTAAGTTGATGATGGCTTAAAGGTCTATATGCGTTATAATTAAATCAGTTTTGTCAGTTGGGCAATATCATCTCGAAGCACAATAATTCTTCTCAATAGGTTTTTAAAAACTTTTTTTTATCCATATTTCAATCCAGAAACTTACGGATTAATATTCGTGTATAATTTTTTGAAATTGGATTTAATGAAAACAAAAGTATGATGATAGCCCTAATTGGGCACCGACCGAGTATGACGCCCGTGCCTCAATTTCAATGGCCAATGGCCCCTCCCAAACGGTTTTTAGGGAATAACTCTTACAGAAAAATGTCAAACACTTGGTCGTAGCTTAGAAAGTTTCTTCCAGAAAATGTTGAGTACTTTTTTTCATAAGAGTAAACATTTTCGAGGTAATTCAATCGGTAGAGTTACAGATTTTATGTATAAAATGTATTCTTTTACACCACCTTTGAGGTTGAGTACCAGGTGAGTTTTTCTTGCTTGATATCCCCCAGGAAAATTAGAAAATAGTTCAAGAAATTGATACAAGGATTTATTTGGAGGTTTTGGGAAAGTATCATATCGATTCGTGCTCCACTACACTAATAATACGGGGTCGAAGGTCACGAAACATGCTATTTTGTTAATACAGGGTGATTCGTATAAAATGTGACAAAAAGCTAGAACGTGTAGGGTGGGTTGATAAATGAAAAAAATCGTATAGGAGGGGGTTCTATTCTCCCCCCGTTTGGCCAGGAGGGGCAATTTTCTAAGAAATTGAGTCAAAACTGAAAAAAATATTAAAAACCAACGGTAACACCTACAATGCCATTTTATAATTTTGTAAGGCCAAACATCTCTTCTATTTTTATTTTAAATAAAATTGTTTGAGAAAATAATTTTTGAAAAATTAATTTTCAAACTCAAAATTTCGAAGAAAAAAGTTTTAAAGAAAATTTTAAACTTTTTTTTCGTAATTAAGTGCTATCTTTGTTTTCAAAATTCAATGCTCTTATTAATTAAAAGTCAAAAACAAAAAAACCATTGAATTCTGAAAACAAAAAGAGAACTTACTTAGGTACATAAAATTTTGAAAAAGAAAAATATTTTTATATTTTCTTTTTTTATTTTTGTTTCAAAATTTTTGAGTTTGAAAAATTGTTCCCACAAACAATTCTATTTAAAATAAAAATAAAAGAAGAGATTTTTGGCTTTACAAAAAGCTATAGCATGGCATTTTAAGTGTTACTTTTGTTTTCTAATATTTTTTTTCAGTTTTAAGTCAATTTCTTAGAAAAATGCCCCTACTGGCCAAACGGGGGAGAATATAAACCCATCCTATACGATTTTTTTTCTTTTCTGAAACCCACACGCACTAGCTTCTTGTCACATTTTATACGAATCACCCTGTATTAACGAAATAGCATGTTTCGTGACCTTCGACCCCGTATTATTAGTGTAGTGGAGCCCGAATCGATATGATACTTTCCCAAAACCTCCAAATAAATCCTTGTATCGATTTCTTGAACGAAATAGCAAGTTTCGTGACCCTCGACCCCGTATGATTAATGTTGTGGAACCCGAATCGATGGGAAACTTTCCCTTAACCTTCAAATAAATCCCTGTATAGATTTTTTGAACTGTTTTCTAATTTTCCTCGGGAATACCAAGCAAGAAAAACTCACCTGGTACTCAACCTCAAAGGTGGTGTAAAAGAATACATTTTATACAGAAACATAAAATCTGTAACTCTACCGATTGAATTACCTCGAAAACGTATACTCTTATGAAAAAAGTACTCAGTACAAGTACTCTTATGAAAAAAAGTACTCAACATTTTCTGGAAGAAACTTTCAAAGCTACAACCAAGTGTTTGACATTTTTCTGTAAGAGATTTTTTTGATGGGAGATATTCCTTAAAAACAGTTTGGGAGGGGCCTTTGACCCCCGTAAAATTGTTAGCGGCGCTCATTTCGATGGGGACTTTTTAATGCCATGAGGGAGCTTTATACCAAAAATTAGCTTTCCGCCATTTTTTCCAAAGCAAAAAGCTTAAATGACTGGACTTTAATATTAAGTTTTAGGATTCAGGTAAAATATTTATTAAGAAAATTGCTCGAAAAATTAGTTTGTTGATGAAAATTATTAAAAAGAGTAAAAAGGCTTCTCCCCAGTCGAGAAGTTTTTTCCTCTAAGAAATATTTCTGATATTAGTAATTCTCATATTATGTTCCAATTTTCAGACAAAAATTCAATTCAATTCAATTTTTCAGTCAGTACAGCTCCTGGTAGGCTTAAGGTTCGCAAGACTATAGACAAACGTAGCACTTATTAACTGTTGTTTAAATTTAATGCATTTCTCTAAATGTTCCTAAACTTTAAATACTTGATATTAAGTGTCACGTTAAGACCATTTCCTTAACAAATCAAAGTTGAATGCACTTAAATCAATGACAGTTCCTGAGAAAAAATGTGACAGATGTCATCCGAGTTAGTGACACTAAGAAATTAAAATCAGCTTTTGACTATTTTTCGTTTTACATAATGCGGTTTTGGCATCATTTACTGTATAGTGTTAGCTTCATGATAAGAAGATTTTTATTACACAAAAAAATTCTATTTAAACTCGCAAAAACAACTCTTTTAATAGTTTGAGATAAAAACAAAATGATATCTGAAATTTTGATCAAATATGAAAGCATAGAAACAAAATTTAAATATCATTGGAGTGGTTTTTTAACAAAAACTATTTTTTATTTATACAATTTTTTAAACATTTTTAAGTAAAAACAATTTTACGCTTAAGTCTTTCAAAAGTCAGAAAAAATCATAGGTTGGCTCATTTGTTCATGTGAGTACCTATGTACACTTTTTTTTGGAATTTTTCTTTTCGAAAAATTTTGAGTTTGAAAACGATTACTCTAAAAAAAAAATTATTTTGTAGCTTTTTGGAAAGCCAGGGGTCCATTCTTATAGTTTATTTTCAAATAAATTTCTTTTAATAAACAATTTCGGCAAAAATTTTGATTAACAAAAATAAAAAAAATTGGATTTTTTAATTTTCTCAAAAACTAGATGACAACAAAATATGATTTAAGCATTCAAATAAAATTTAGTAAAATTATTAAAAACTTAAAACCAAAAACACAAAAATTGTGTTGTACCTAAGCAATTTAAAAGCAAAAATGATTTAAAATATATTTTCTTAATCGCGATATGGTAGGTTCTAATAGGCAAGTTTTGGATTCGTGCAAAAACAAATTTTGAGAAAACAATCAAACATGACATTACGATGATAGAGAAGACCAAAAGACCGTTTACAGCCTAAAAGGCTCGTTCGATTTTCTTCAAACTTGGTACATAGTGTGTTTTTGTATTTCTGCCCACACATTTTTCATTTTTTTTTGTAAACCAAAAATAACGGTACCTGCTATTCAATTTTTTTTTTGCAATTTTACATAATCGATTTTTTTCTCAAAAACGGCTCCACAACTTTTCTTAAAAAAAATCAATAAATTACTTTCAGTATGGGCTACCTTTAAGTGGGAAACTATTTTTCAAAAAATGGTTATTAATGGTAGGTACCTCCCAAAGAACCATTTTTTTAATTTTCGATTTTATTTAAAACGGTTAAATTTTTTTCTTACACAGAAGCTTTCAAAAAATATATGTTGTATATTGTATTGTGTACCAAAATTTTTGAAAAAATATCTATAATTTGAATTTTGAAAAATATATAAAATTTTTTTTGGAAACGGGGTGAAAATTTTTTCGGAAATTTGGTCTTTATATGCACATAAATAAAACCTTAAGATTTGCATACCTACCAAAATTTTTCCTTAAAAATGTTTTAAGAACTTTATACATAAGAAATTATTTTTTTTAAAAACCGCTCCACCGATTTTATATTTTGTTTCCATACAATCATTATGAAGGGTCCAGCGGAAAAACGGCTCAAATCCACTTTTTGAAAAAATTAAACTAATGATGACATCTTATAGATTTGTATGAGTACTATCGGATGTAGTATATAGCTCTCTTCAGATAGGATTTTGAAAACTCGCAAAATATTGCACTTTTTGAAAAAAAACTTGTTTCCAAAAGTATTTTTTTTTGCTCCGAAAATTAAATAGAGCGATGTTAAAAAAAGAAAAACTTGTGAATAGACCTAGCGACATGTCAGGTAAATAATTAAAACAAAACAAATTAGATATTCTAATAACATCCGGTCTAGGTCCTTTCTAACAAATTGAATTGCAAAAACAGTCCAATGTCACGCTTGTGAAAATTATTTTATTTTCAAACTCTATTTTGAAAATCTAGAGGTGTCTAAATAAAAAGCAAAAAACCGTTTCCAATATTATCATGCGGGAAGAAAATTTCAAATAAAAAAATTCGAAATTTTGGTTAAAACGTCGATGATTCTTTTGAATCATGTCAGCGTGTCATACACAAAAATTCAAGATGTTAAAATCAAAATAATGTTTGCTTACTTAAGTACTTCGTGCTCAACAAAAAAAATTGTTAGTTTTTTGGAATAAGCCATTATTTTATTAATACATTTACAACTTCATTTTTCTCGGAATCAATTCAAGTGGACCTAATGCTATATTTCCATCTAATGCTAATCTGAGATTTAATAAGATTTACTTCAAATCTTCTTCAAATCTCGAAGATTTACCATACAAATATATTTCGTAAATCTTGAAGATTAGAAATTAATCTTGTTAAATCTTCCTAAGACAAAAACTTCTACAAATCGAGCTAACCTATTCTTCTTAAATAGCTGCAATTTATAGCTGCTCATTTTGTATACTGCTCTCTGCAATCGCTGCTCATTTTGTATACTGCTCTCTGCAATCGCTGCTCATTTAAAATCGCTCTTTAGCACAGTACACATATTGAAGGTAATATCATTAGCGTTTTCATTTTTGTTCAGTTCTGCGCAGCCATCAAAATCAGTGAAAAATGGCGACTCTACGTGACCCCGACTAGTTAAACATCAAAATTTGTTGTGTGTTATGTGTTCATTTGTTACTTATTTAAATACAAATACCTACAATTATTTCAAGCTTTTTAGTGTTTATTAACATTTTTTTAGTGTTATTTAAATTATCCTTTTGTGTTTGTTTTCTTCGTTGTTGTTGTAATACAGTGGAAGAGGTCACGTAAGGCTGCCATCTTGAATTTCTTTGACAGTTCTCATTTCGGACCACATGCGCAAGATAATACCTTAGATATGTGTACTGTGGCTCTTTAGCACATCCCTTTCCCTATTCTTATATGGCGCTGAAGGATTCATTCATGGCTGAATTCAGTTCTTCACAAAGGAAGCATTCTGTCTCATTCGTACTTCATAAGAAAAATTAAAACGCCATTTGCATTTTTGAAGGTGCTGTCAAATTTAATCTTTTTTAAATCTTTTTGCGCGGTGGAAACACCAAAAAGTTTTTTTTAGTCTAAAGCCTAGTTTATTCTTCAAAGCGAAGTGAAATCAAATTTGAAATGAAACATATGTACATAATTAATGAACCAAAAGGCTTTCAAAAAAATAGTTTTCGTCATAACATTTGGTGGCAAAAAGCCCATTGAATTGCATTTGTTTCGAGATAAATTTGTTCCTCCTTGTCGCCAAAATAATTGCATTTAGTTTTTGACAGTTTTTCACACCTAGGAAAAAAATTATTTTTTTCTATGAAAACTACACTTCACATGGATGTTTAAACCAGGCTTAAGCTGATATACCTAAACCTTTGGTGGAAACATATTTTTCTTCAAAACTTTGACTATGAAAATAATTTTCTACCAAAACGAAAACTGTTGATACAAAACTTAATTTGAATATAAACCATACAAATATAAACCATTTTATAAAAATTCCCCTTCTGTCCAAATGGGGGGAAATATAACTCTCCTTCCATAGGATTTTTTTCTTCCCAACTTTCAACCTGCGCGCTCTGACTTTTTTTTTTGTGTAGATTTCACGAATTTTTCTTTTAATTTTCGGCGAACATATTTGCCGTGAAAACAAAATTCATGGCTCTCAGCGCAAAACGTAAGTTCTTATTGATCTGGACGCGGCTTAAGTTGCTCAAAAAATCACACAAGAGAAAGACACATCTATTCCACCTATTCATTTAATTTAAGCCACCTCATTTCACATAATTCTTCAATTTCTTAGCAATGTAGTGCAGGCTAATTAACATATTTTTAAACGAAAAAAATAAAAATTGTTAACAGCAGTTTAACGATTGAATATGGTGAAGGGGGTTATAAGGAATGTAAAAAAAAATCTATTTCCCAGAAGCGGTGTTGGAGGGGGGATTTGGGGGGTGAAAAAGAGGGGGGAAATTGTATTTTTGCGTTTTCCGACTAAAGTTGACCCCAAAATGAAAAGTGTTCAATAGAAATGTTGTAGATCTGGCAAAAATCTACAACTTTCATATACATCACTTTTAACGTAACCTCAAAATTTCCGAGATAATGGCAAAAAACCGTATTTTTTTCTGGTTTTTGTTTTTTATTTTTCATTTTTCCAAAAATAGTTGAATTTAAATGAAACTTTGTGAAAATATATCTTGTAGTGTCCTTAATTAGGATAATTTTTTTCAAGCATAACCATTGATTAGTTTTTGAGATACTCTATTTTGTTTGGAAAAAAATACTTTTTTTCAAATGAAAAATGTACTTCAGAAAATCTTCGTACCAAGTTCATTTAAGGATCATTAGTTTTGTTTTTATATTTACTTTTATATGAAATAATGAAAACATATAGTAACCACGTACAAAAATGCGAAAAAAGCAAAAAAATCATTTTGCATCAAGTAATTTTTTAATAATGATTGATAAATTGTTCAAAATTTTTGGAAAGTGCAAAAACTAATCACACCATGGAGTTCTACGGAAAAAATACACATAAAATAGTGTTTTATTATTTGACCCGAGACAAAAGTTCTGCCGATACCGCAACGATATTGCGAGAAATATTCATTTCAGTACACACAGTTTTAAATGAAAAACAAAAATAATAGTACAAGAGCCGACACCAAATTTTTGGAGAGGATATATAACCAGAATCTGAGTATAAAGGTTTATAGGTACATGTATTATGATATCAAATACCAAAGTTAGGCAGGTTTTTTTCTCAGCCTTTGGTGGGGATGGGGGTTCAAAACCAGCTTGGTTTCCTATTAAAATTTAATGGTCAATAACTCTTCAATGCACTTTAAAAAAAATAGGGAATGATGCTCTGTCATTTTCCTTTAGTCTGAAGACTTTAACCTTGATGATCCAATCAATAGAACCCATGATATAAGCTTTTCAAGCAAACCTTATCGGCTTTTTTTTGGAGAGTTTATTTTGTTGATTTTTGTTTTGTTTGAAATATTTGAAAAAAGGGGTGATATGGTCCGCATAAAATGGTTATATCTTGAGTTGTGTATATCAGACTGTAATAATTGATTATTTTATACAAAAGTTAATCTAAAAACAAAACTAATAATCCTTAAATCAACTCGGTACGATGATTTTCTGAAGTACATTTTTCATTTGAAAAAAAGTATTTTTTTCCAAACAAAATTGAATATCTCAAAAACTGATCAATGGTAATGCTTGAAAAAATTTTCTTAATTAAGGACACAACAAGATATATTTTCACTAAGTTTCATTTAAATTCAAATATTTTTGGAAAAATGAAAAATAAAAATCAAAAACCAGAAAAAAATACGGTTTTTTGCCAATATCTCGGAAATTTTGAGGTTAAGTTAAGAAGTGATGTATATGAAAGTTGTAGATTTTTGTCAGATCTACAACCTTTCTATTAAATACTTTTCATTTTGGGGTCAATTTTAGTCGGAAAACGCAAAAATACAATTTCCCCCCTCTTTTTCACCCCCCAAATCCCCCCTCCAACTCCGCTTCTGGGAAATAGATTTTTCTTACATTCCTTATAACCCCCTTCACCATATTCAATCGTTTAACTGCTGTTAACAATTTTTTTTTTTTTAATGTGTAAAAAGCCTGCACTAATGTAGGTAGTCAAATGATTAACTTTTAAACATTTCTTTACATTTTGTATCAATTGTTTTCTTTAAATATAAAAAATAAATTTGATTACGATTTATCCATTTTTATAATAGTCGTATTTTATTGGGAAATGCAGAGCTAGCACAGTAAAATTTCCCTTGGCAAACGCAAACAACAACAAAGAGACACTTTTACTGACTTATTTATCAACACTTTCCAGGATTTGCTTTTGTTTGCTGACGGAAACAACAACAAAGAGACACTTTTACTGACTTATTTATCAACACTTTCCAGGATTTGCTTTTGTTTGCTGACGGAAATTTTGCTGTGCTAGCTATAATATTTTCCAATAAAACACGCCTAATAATAACAAAAAAATGTATCCAAATAACTAATATAGCAACATTACTGAACACATCCACAATGAGCACTTTCAATTCGCCGAAAACTGTCACAAAAATTAAACCACCCAGCCCGTTGTCAAATATATTTTTGCCAAGATGAAAAACCGGAGAAAAAATGCAAAACTTCCAACTTACACACAAAACCTTATTGAGCAATCACTTCAATTAAATTTAATAACACTTAACACAAACAAAAGAACAAATAAACTAATATTAGCTAATTTTAACTTCCATTTTATTGATTATTTTCTAAAAAAATAATTTTACAACACAATCCAACCAACAAGAAACTAACCATCACCAACAGATGATGTAAATAATGCTGAAGTTGGTTGTAGTTGAAGGTGGTATGACAGTCATGATTTTATTTCGCCGTGAATGTGCGCACAAGTGAACATGTTCAAAGTGTATTTCTCGTAATGACATCAACCAGTGATAAAGCAGTTTAATGTAGGTATACATTTAGGCGCTAAGTTGAAGTTTGAATGGAAACATGGGCATTTTTCAATAATTCATTTGCACCACACAAACTGATAAATTATTGAAGTAATTTCGTGTCACTATTTTATGCATTTCTTGTCATAATGATATTTATGATGTACATTTATGGAGATTTTTCAGTGAAATCATTTACACTAGTCAACAAAATTAAAGGAACAAATTTTTTTTCAATTTTTGTTAGCGTTTTTTGAAGAGCTGTATCTTTGTGTCGAGTAGTCGTATTGAGTTGAAATAAAAAGCATTTTACAGTTTTATGTTTTTTGTTTCGAGATTTGTTTGCAAACAAATTTTTTTGAAGTGCCGTTATTGCGTTATTGCAAAAAATGAGACGAGACAACAACATTTTTTTTTTTTAATTTTTTTTGAAGGTCCTCATTTCTTTGGATAAATTTGTTTGAGTCAATTAAATATCATGATCAGATACCTTGTTTATTCAGCTTCAATTCAGTTTTTTTGTTGTTGTCGTATGATTTTTTTTGGCATGGTTTATCTGACTTTGAATGAAATAAGACACTTTTAGCCTTGATTACCAGTACCTCAGCAAATAATGATGTTATAAAAAATTCAAAAACAGTTTTGGAAATTTGAGAAAGCGTTTTACAAGATTTTTTTAAGGTTTTGTAGAAATTATTTTTTTTTACCGTTCACCGTTAGTTTAAAAAGAGTACTAAAAACCGACGTTTTGTGTTCTTTTCGTAAATCTTTTTTTTTCTTTGCAAATATTGATTGCATGGCTTGCGTTGGTATGCAAATTTATAGACTTTTAAATCATCAATATTCTTGTAAATTTTCAAATTGATTCATCGAACCGTTTCTCCTCACCAAAACTTCAAAGTCTTACAAACCAGGTAAGGGAACAAATTGTGTTGTTCCTAAACAATGCGTAGTCGTCATCAAAATGACAAGAAAACTGTAATTCCAGTGGATTTTTTTCACAGTTTTGCATTAGTTAGATACTTTTTTGAATTGAAATGAAATAAAAAGTACATTTTTCCAAAAAAAAAAAATTAAAAAAAAATCAAGTTTTTTTGTTTGAAAAATTTTTGAAATATTTTTTTTTAAATTTAAATTTTAAATTTAATCAATTGAGCAACCATGATGTGCAGGAGCTGTGGTTTCAACAAGACGGCGCAACATGTCATACAGCTCGTGCCCCACAATTGATTTCATAGTTTCACGTTACGGAACCGTGAATTGGCCTCCAGGATCGTGCGATTTTACGCCGCTTGACTTTTTTCTGTGGAGATATAAAGGGTGATTTTTTAAGAGGTTTAGAACTTAAAAAAAAAAAAACACAAAAAATTCGAAAAAATGAATGAAATATTTATTTGAATCGATAGTTTGAACCAGCGGCGTAGCTACCCAGGGGCAAACTGGGGCGGCGCCCCAGGGCCCCGAAGGTTTGGGGGCCCCAGAGACAGCCTGACGAAACAATTTTTCAAAGCGAAAATAAAAGTTCTTCTTATCTTTAAGAATGTTTTGGCTCAGTTTGTTTTGAATATTATGGGTCAGTTACAAGACTTGTGGATAAAGTCTTGGATAGCATATCCGGACCTTTTTTGCCAGATAAATTTCTACTTTTGGCTCAAATATCTCTGACAATAATATCCAACAGAAACTGATAAAATCTTAGATAGCCTATCTGCCGGTCCAAGGAGCTGTTAAAGCTTTTATCTAGACTAGATGATGGCTAACTGCTATGAATTTCATTTTTGACTTTGCTTTTGGTACTCTGTAATACGGCCGAGATTAGTTATTCTAGCAGATTATAGTAAAAATGTCAGAATTGAGTCTGATTCCCTCCGCAGCTCATTCATCGGATTCCGTTGTAGGGGTGATAATTATTAATTATGTACATACATATGTGAAGAAAATGGCTTTGTAGTTTTATTTGGGTTTGTTTTTGTCGTTTCATTCTGTGATTTGTATATAGGAATTAAGGTATAAAAATAACACTGGTCTACAAAAATCAACGTTTTTTTTCGCCTTCAAGTAATTTTTTAAGATAGATTTGACTTTTTAAAATCTAAATCTGGTTTCAGAAAAATTCTATCACGTCCAGTTTTTTTTTAAATGATTTTTGAAAAATATGATTGATTTGTAAAAAAGAGCCCTCTAAGACTTGGTTGACCTGGTAAAAAAAAACTATTGGGCGTATTCTGCTCAAATTTGGAGGACTTACTCCACATAATATAAGCTTTCACATAAAACCAGATTTGTCATCATCCATCAACCGTTATTTAAAAAAAAACAACAGAAATTTGAAATTTCGTAGTTTTTATGATTTACGCTGTAAAAAACATATTTTTTTGGGAAATAATAGAATTTCCCTATATAAGTATATTAAATAAATTTTAATAAAAGACTTTAAGAAAAGAAACCACTAAACGTTTTAAAATCCCAAATACTTTTTTCTCATTAGTATATTTCACTGAGTGTTCTGTATAAAAAACTGGTAAAATATTTTACAATATAAAAAACACACCGATTCTACCAAATGACACCTTAGTTTTAAAAAATAAAATAAATTCAAAAATATAATAAACAATTTACTATAACTTTTTTTTCCATTATTTTGAAGCTTTTTTCTTTTCATATTTTCCATTGTCTGACGAAAAATTGAACAGCAAAAATCTGCCAGCGTTGCTTCTGACCAGGTCCTGTTATTATTTTGTCTGAATTTATTTTTTTTTTCTCAAAAACTACTATACTTCAGTTTAAAATACCATCTCCAAATAGAAACAAAAAAGGAATTTCAAATGTTTCAAAGGGGGTAGGGGCATCTCACAAAGTTTGAGCAAAATCTGAGATGTGCTTGATGCTTTTTTGATAGACGTTTTCATATGGAATGACTCAAAAATAAAATTTTTGGGGCTAAAATTTTTTGTCGATCTTTTATCAAAATATTTTTACGGCCAAACTGAACTTTTAAATCAAGATCACTCAAATACATATATTGGCTCAGTAACGATTTTTGAAACATTCCACTAACTTTTCTGTTCTTACCACCAATTTTTTGCTATTGTAACCAAACTGCATTCTAAGCTTTAAAAATTATATCCCTAAGAAATATCTTAGGCTGACAGTTTTTGTTAAAAATTCCTATAACATTACATACCTCTTCTAAAATTTCTCATTTTTTTTGTTAATCAAAAACCAAACCAATTTCTGTTAAGGGGCCCCATTTTATTTTCTGCCCCAGGGCCCTCGCCCATCTAGCTACGCTACTGGTTTGAACCTTGCAATTTAATGTTTAAAGATAATTTTATGCAAATGTTGACCGCGGCTGCGTCTCAGGTAGCCCATCCACTGAGTCCAATTTTGGCATACTCTTTCACACATATCGGCCGGTATCTCACGAATGAATGCATGGATGTTGGCATCCAGTGCGTCAATCGAAGCGGGCTTGTCCCTATAGACATTAGCCTTGACATACCCCCACAAAAAATAATCTAATGGTGTCAAATCGCACGATCTAGGCGGCCAATTGACCGGCCCGAAACGTGAAATTAACTGTTCACCAAACTCGCCTCGCAATTGCGCCATTGTTTCGCGTGCTGTGTGGCATGTGGCACCGTCTTGTTGAAACCACATATCATGCAAGTCAAGAACTTCCATTTCGGGCAAAAAAAAGTTTGTTATCATCGCTCGGTAGCGTTCACCATTGACAGTAACGCTGCGATTCGCATCATCTTTGAAGAAATATGGCCCAATAATGCCGCCGGCCCATAAACCGCACCAAACAGTGGCTTTTTCGGGATGCATTGGTAGCTGTTGCAATGCTTCTGGCTGATCTTCACTCCAAATGCGGCAATTATGCTTATTTACGTACCCATTCAACCAAAAATGAGCCTCATCGCTCATGGAAGCAGCGCGCGATGAACATTTCGAACCGAGCACGAATTTTGATAGTAAAATTCAATAATTTGCAAGCGTTGTTAATTTGTAAGACGATCCATGGTTAAATTGCAAACCAAACTGAAGCTGTTTGACAGTGACACAAGGTACTAAACACACGTCAGCTGTCAAAACCAGTGTTGCCAAAACCAAACCAGCTAAAAAATCACCCGTTATATGTGACCACTTAGAGGACAGCATTCGCCACGTTAAAAGTTATCGAAAATGGACCTCCAGATTAGACTACGTCCAAGCCAAGTGATAAAGGAAGCGACAAAATCAAACTGGAAAAAGTCTCATTACCATTTCTCATTTTTCTGCATACAATACCGCCTGGGCTGGGTTGTTAATTTTGAGCAAAAAAAAGCAGAATAGATGTTCAATTAACCTGCTTTGATTATCAATTTCTCTGATCCAACATCGTTCTGCAAAACGAAAAGCAGAATGAAAATTTTGGTTTATAATTTCGTGGTGTCATTTTTGTAGGCTTTTCCCTTAACAGCCTTACTAATTTCAGACAAATTCTGTTATACCATTAGCTCTCTCTTCAAAGTTGTAAAAACATTTTTGGTATTTGAAATTAGTTTTGAAAATCCAACATAATGAATAGGCTTTTGAATAGACCGAAAAATGAGGGGTAAGAGGGAACTATTACGTGCAAAGGTTTTTATTATGGAATATGTTTGTTTGGCCCAATTAAAACTAAATGCTACACACATATATTTATGAGAGAATGGTTACACTGGCCACTTTTCCATATGTTTGGTATAACTACGGTGACCATATTTTAGAAAGCTGGATAATGAACAAAAGAAAAAAGAAACAAAATTCAACTCAATCTTCAATCATTTATTCCATTTAATAATAAATATATCCTCTGAGGAAAAATGGCTCAACTTAAAATAGAATAAACGTATTATAAAGCTCAAATCTATTCAGTCTTTGCTTTAAGCCTAACGCTGCTGATGCGAAACGAAAAATCCCATACAAAAATGACAAAGAAATCATAAACTATAAATTTAGTTCTACTTTTCGTTCTGCAGTACACTGTTCGATGAGCGAAATTGATAGTTGTAGCAGATTATTTGGAGAAGTCTACACTCTTTTTTCGCACACAATTTATTACCCAGACCATTACTACGTTTACATGTGGTGTTGAAGCGAGCTTGAAGCTCGTTTCAACTCTTTGTATACCTGGCTCGAGTTGAAATGAGCTTGATTCGACTCAACTCCGCTCGGGAGCTGAGTCGAGTCGAAATTTGTGACGAAAAACCTGGGTTGAGGAGTTAATTTTACAGATAATACACTTTGGTCTGTTTATTTGTGTGTTTGTCTTCAAATATAGTATTGTTTAAATAGATACGTGTAGTAAAGTACTCGTGTTAATTCAGTTATATTTGTTTTGCATTGAAATAAATACATTAATGCCATTCATTTTTCTGGAATCTCAATACCATTTCAACTCAATTCTAAATGGAGCACTCAACTCAAGCAACGAAAAACCTGGGTTGAGTATTCGACCCTATTTCAACTCGAGCTCTTGATTCTGCTTGTAAACGTGCGAAAAAATTAAATTTGTGTTTTTTCGTGATTATTTTTGTTGTTTCTTCATTACAGCATGGCTGCTTGTAACTTTTTTTGCATTTGCATTTGTTTTAATTTTTTGAATTTGTGCAACTGCCAATGAATATTTTTCCGCTTCGTTTTCGTAAGCATTTCGCTGTCTTGTTGGAGAACAACTAAAAATTTCGCTTCGCATCAGCATCATATTAGGCTTTACATACAAACTTAGAAATAAAAAAAACTTAAAAACTTAGGTCAAGAATTTGTACTGGGTTTTCAGTTCTTTATTAAATACACACTTCCTCCTGGGTGGCATCAGGGTAAGCTAAAATAATTTGCAATATGGAATTGCTTTTTTAAAATAATTTCAAATTAAACTTACAAATCTCAATTCTTCAGCGCAGACGCAGACAACACACAGTTCAAAGACAGCTGGTGTGTTCATGAAATCAATAGTTTTTGACTTAAACATGACAGATGATGCCAAAAGCGATAGAGGGCGACAAGGAAAAATAAATTTGTACTAGATTTATTATTTTTTCGTTCACTAACTAAGGGCACGTTAGCATCATCAGTTTCTTTTATTAAATTTTTACGTTCCCAATGTGTGCGTTATTGTTTTTGAACATAATTAAAGAAATACAGAACAAATAATGAACAACTAATAAAATACAGAACATTTATATGTTTTCGGGTACAAAATAATTAATAATGAACAAGATCTTCAAATACAGAACAGTTCATTATTATAATGAACGGATGGTCACCGTAGGTATAACTCGGAAGCTAAGCCGAATTTGACAATTTTGCATATAAAACTTTTTTTCAAAATAAAATTTCCTATCAGAATGGGTGGTTAAGAAAAATTATGTAATTTGTTTTTAAAGGAAGAATTAACAAAAACCAACTAATAAAAAATTCGAAAAAATTTAAGATTTCTAAGTTTTTCATTAAACTACGCATAACTTTTTTTTGGAGCAACAATAGGTCCAAAACATGCTCCGACAAAACAAAATAGAGACTCAAGGCTGGCCCTAGACCTTTGGCCCCTGATATGAAAAAATGCCATATAATTGGTCAGTATTTGGTCAGAAAAGGTCAAGCGTCAGTCCTAGATAACTTGATATAAAGGCCTAAACTTTCCCAAGGTCACTCAAGGTCACGCGCGATTTTTGGCACCTCATTTAAGGGAAATTTGCGAAAATGTATACTATCCGAAAGATTTCTAGATCGTGATAAAAGGTCAACTATTTTCAGTAAATGGTCAGCCATAGATTTTTTTCTATGAATTTTTTTAAGTTCGTTTCAAGGTCACAAAAAAACTTTTGGCACCTCATTTGGATCATTAAAAAAAAAGTATGCAATTTGTAAGGCCTCTTCACGGTTGTAAAAGGTCAGCTATTTTCAGTAAATTGGTCAGCCATAGATTTTTTTTATGAATATTTTATGAATAAAAAAAAAATTTAAGGTCAAAACGATTTTTGGCACCTCATTTTAGGGAAAAACAATTGAAAACGACAAAGTAAATTTTTTAAAGTTGGTGGTTGGTGCCTTGGAAGTAGGTGCCTTGGTAGTTGTTGGTATCTTGGTAGAAGGTTTTTTGTTATATCAATTTTCTCACTATCAGCAAAAGGATTTAAATTAATTTTTTTATACAAAAACTTCCAAAGAGTCAAAATAATATTACATACAAAGTTTGCACAAAAATTTTTTGGTAAAATTTTTTTGAAAAATTGACATCTTAAAAAAGAGCTGATGATTTTTTTTAAATTAATTTTTTATCTACACTTTCACATATTATTCCTATTTATAAAATGTTGTTTTTCAAATACCTACTGCTCCGACGATTTCAAATTTTTCTTTTCCAATTTTAAACATTTCGTCTAATTATATCCATAGATGCCTACATTTTCCTGGATGAGCTTAAAAAATACAAAAATTGTTTTTTTTTTTTAATGTTTAAATTGTTTTCGTTATATCGCTCGAAGTTATTATAATTCACTAGCAAAACTATGTCAATGTCAGTAATAAGATATACCTTTTTCCTATACATGAAAAACACAACAGAAAATGAAAACAAAATTAAGAAAATAGCATCAAGCAGCCTAGAATTTTCAGTTGATGAAGCACAAAATTGAAAACCAAGCAAGGATATACATAGTGATAGTGCATCGTTCATTCAACCAAAAAAATATGTACGCTGCCGTACAAGGAAAAGAAGAACAGATTTATTATGCATGTGACACAATTGGATCAGTAGCAGATGACTTTAAACCGAACAACATCTACACTCTCACGTCATCACAGCTCCATCAAGTCGCATCCAGCACCAGCAACCAGCAACACTCTTGCAGTCAGAATATTTCGTATATCCTTGCAGCATGGACTCGTTTTCTACTTTTTCTTGAATAGAATGGGCACAATAACATATGCCCTTCCACCCGGCCAAAAATTCATACAAACTAATGAAACCTCCACTCAAGATGCTTCCAATAAGAGCTATGCATCCTTCTTTATGTTAGGTACATATATGAGAACCTTATTCAGTCAGTTGCTACCAATAAGTAATCTACAAAAAAAATTTGATGGAAATTGAAGTATGTTATGTATTCGGATACTTCTGTTGTTGAAAAAGGGCCCATCTGTACATCCTACTGGATAATAATGCAACTGCTCTGGGAAGATGAAAGTTACTTTCTCAATAATAGCGATGGAAGCGCGGCAGTGGCGGCGGCGGCGGCGCGAGGGCGATTGCGATCAACTACCCAACTATAAACTTTATACATCATACCTACTTCCGGGTGCAGTGGCTACAGAGAAGGAAATTTTCTTCTCAGCTTTGTAGCCAATAGTGCCCCTTGACCCATTATCCTTCAGCATCCAATTCCTACTATACAGTGGTACTTTCTAACAACTTTACCACACCCAATGCCAATAATTTGGGTTAAGTTTTGTGTTTGTTTGGTTAGGCAAACAAAACCAACAGAAGACCGGGAATATTGTTTTGATGAGGAAATTTTTCAAATGCCTACTCTCATATCCTTGATGCCTTTGCGCTCCGTTGTTATCCTTTGAAATTTCCAAACTTGCCTCGTTAAGAAGCTTATGGAGATGTATAGAGAGAGAGAGAGCTTGTATCAGTTCCGTTCGCAATGGCAGCAATTGAAAAATATGCAAAAGTTTTTGAAATTTTTTGTCCAAGAATTAAACTAGCTACGAGTAGATATCTATATAAATATATTCTTGTATGGATGAATTTTCTTATAGATCTACCTTGCTCTATACCTGGGTCCTTTTGTTAAAGTGGATGCAGAAATACTTTTGCAGCAATTTGTTTTTGAATTTTCTGGAAAATGAATCCATATTGCCAGCCTATATCCATGTCTGTATATTTACCATTCCAAAAGGATGCTACAAGGATTCACCTTTGTCATTGTTTATTATGCGAGAAATATTTGTGTACGTTATTTCATGGCAAAGTGAAAGTTTTTCCTTGTCGAACCTCATCACACTGTGTATCCTATTGCTTCATTCGAGATAGAATAAGGAGCATACAAGAATATAACTACATAAGAAAGTTTGTATAGTGAGGTCGTTTATGGACAAAGTTTCATTTATTATGAAGAAGATCAAGATGTTGCAATATAAATAGATAAATTTAATAGAAGCGCAACAGTGGTTTTTATACTTGAAAAACTATTTGAGGATGTCCTTGAAAGGCAAATGTTTTTGTTTTTTTTTGTTTTTATTCAAGAATTTAATATTGTTTTATTGAAATGAAAAATAACAAGAAGTTGGGAACCAAAACAATTGTTTTTTGTTGTTGGGTTATTTGTCCGGCTCATAATACATCTTGAAGAATTTTTAATTAAGGTTACTATTTTTTTTTGTCATAAAACGATTTTTTTTCAAATTTGCTTCCATAAATAAATGCGTAAAAAAATCTGCTGGAAAACCTACTTTGTTTTGAGTCAAACTCAACTTTTTGAAAGACCACCAATAGGCTATTGAATATGTACCTTTTAATAAGGAACAATAACGTTCAAGTGTTTTTATTTTTGAATTGTTTAAGTGGAGCGACTGAATATAATTAAAGTTAAAAGTTCAAATGAGCTCAACTGCATATTGCGTTTCTCCCAGGTACGATAGTTTCTGCAATTAAACAAAAACAAATTCCCTTAGAATAAAAAAATTCAAAGTATCCCAAATGCTGTGATTTTTATATAAGTTGGTAAACTTCGATACAAATTTGCGTCTTAGGGCCAGTTTTTCAGTTCAGGCTTTACTCTGAGTTAAATCAGAGTTAGCTAATCCTGAAAATAAATTAACCCTGAGTTAACTTAGGAACAGTTTTTCAGTTGGGGATTAACTTTATCTTTCAGCTGTTAAAATTCTGAGGACAACGATGTGCGACACTATGGATATCACCCTTCTACGCCTTGTACGCATAGGAATAGAGCTGGCGCCACAACGAATTGCACTGGCAATAACTTTCAATATTGAAATCGAGATGGCGCCACAACTAAAAAGACCCTCAATTTGGTGCTTGAGTTAACTCACCAAATTAGACGAGTTAACTCGGAGTTAACTTTCGATTTCAATCGACTGAAAAACACGTTTTTGGAGTTAACTCCGGTTTAACCCCGAGACTTGGATGATCTCGCACTGAACTTTTGTGAACTTGAAAAACATTGTACGTTCGCTTGCAAGCAAGTAAAAAACTAGCTTGCGCAAATCCTGCAAGTGGCAAGAACTTGCGGCAAGTGATTTCCGGTTAAACCGGAGTTTATTCCAAAAACGTGTTTTTCAGTCAATTGAAATCGAAAGTTAACTCCGAGTTAACTCGTCTAATTTGGTGAGTTAACTCAGGCAACAAATTGAGGGTCTTTTTATTTGTGGCGCCATCTCGATTTCGATATTGAAAGTTAAAGCCAGTGCAATTCGTTGTGGCGCCATCTCTATTCCTATGCGTAAAAGGCGTAGAAAGGTGATATCCATAGTGTCGCACATCGTTGGCCTTATTAAATTTTGTTTGTTACTTTTTCTCTATTGGGCATATTAAAACAAATTAAATTTTGGACAAAAAAAAGTATGATACATAGTTGAAATTTTTCTTTTTACGAATTTTTAAAATTAATACTTTTTGTTTAAGTTAAATTCAAAGTTCAACTAAGACAAAGTTAATGTTCCCTGGTCTTTCCCGGTCAGAGACATAGTTCATACTATACCTACATGAAACCGTTATGTATCGAATACAAAAAATTAGCTCCTAATACCTGCGAATTTTCAAATGCACTCAATTTATGTCTCAAGAGTCAAGACCCCCAAAAACTAAAAAAGCCCTTGAATTACGTTTTTTTTATTCTTTTATTTATACAGGGTGTCCCGTAATGAGTGGATAATACTGCAACTGGTGATAGCAGGCCTTATGACTGCTCAGAAAAAAAATATAAGAAAAAAATATTTTTCTTGTGGTCTCCATGGCATAATTTATTTTCGAAAAATGTTAAAAAATTCACGGTCTCCTAAAATACCTAATTACAACGGCCACCCATAAAGTATTCTTATTATTTTTGTGTTTTTATAATATTCTTGAATAACCGTTCTAAGTGATGGGTAGTAAATTTTAACACCAGCTGATGTATTTTTTGTGTTATAATTTTTAAAATTATTTTTTTATTCAAAAATAGTTCAATATTTTTTGTCACCAAAGTTTGAAAAATAATAAAGGGAAAAAATTGTATAAGAACATAAGTGGCAAATTTGATAAAAATTGGCCTGTTTAATGTACTTTCCAAAATGGTATAACACATGTTTGTGTCTACAACCATAACCAATAAAATTGGCATTTAATCTACTTAAGTAGTTTTTTTAACATTTTATCAGATGAACTTAAGGTACAAAGTTAAGTAAACACTACGACGAAGAATGAATAACTCATATTGTTTTTTTAATTTTTATTGCATTTAAAAATAACCGTTCTTAAATAAAGGCAGTAACATTTAACACTAGTTGCTGGATTTTTTTAAAATAATTTTTTAAATTAATTTTTTAATAAAAAAATGATTAAATATTTATTTGCATCAAAGTTTGTAAGTTAATAAAAAAACAAAAATCTGAAAAATTTCGTGGCAAATAATGTTAAAAAAATCTCCTTTTAATTTACTTTCCCAAATGGTAAATCACAAGCTTCTATCTAGAGCAATAATACATTAAATTGGCTTTTAATCTACTAGAGAAGATTTTTAACACTTTCTCAAATCAAAATTGACTTGTAATAAAGTAGGCATTAAAATGCATAAAAAAGTATTATTTGCAAATATTGTCAATTCTCTGTCATTACATAACGTATAACGTTGTTATACTGGTTTCGTCAATTAAACGAATTTTTGAATTTGAATAAATTAATACTGATTAAGAATGTCACAGTATACGCCGCTGGAGTATGCAAATATGCATTTAATATTCGGAGAATGCAGAGGAAGCGCTAACGCAGCTGCAGCACTCTATAGAGAGCGATATCAAAATACGCGACATCCGGACTATCGAGTGTTCATTATAGTGCACCAGTGTTTTTCAGAAGGACGAATGCCTGGTAATGGACATGGCAGCACTAGCGGAGGACGTTTACCGCAACAAGAAATTGATGGTATTGTGCTGAATGAAATTGAAGCAGATGCAACTACAACAACACGGGTGATTGCAAGACGAACAGGGATCGCAAAATCATCAGTTCATAAGCAGGGCCGGAAAAGCTATACGTGCAAGCAGTGCTTTTTTAATAGCTCACACCAATATTGATATATACTTATTCTGAATTTAAAGACAGTTATCTACTATTCCAAAAATAATTCGATGCCTAGCTTCTTATTCACACCAACAGTAAAAAAAAATAAATCACAAAATCTTTGCAAAGTGCACGATTTTGTTCGCCTCTTGGGGATAGCTCGCTCGACTTTTGGGGACACTTCGTTAAAATATCGCATATCAAAGTCTACAGCTTGAGTAATGAAAACATGACTTCTTCCGCACCAAAATAGCAATTAAGGGGCGCTAGTGATGAAACTTGCGCAGAGCGCTAACAAAGCTCGGGCCGGCCCTGTTCATAAGGTATTGCAAAAATATAAATTTCATCCCTTTCATTTCACGCGTGTCCAGACTCTGCTACCAATAGATTTCCCCGCAATAGTTATTTTTTGTCAAAAAATGTTGGAAAAAATTCACGAAGATCCGGAGTTCTTCAAAAAAATATTGTGGAGTGATGAGTCGTCTCTTAAAAGGGATGGATATTTCAATATCCATAATTTACATAGCTGGCAACTGGAAAATCCAAATTTAATGCGCGAGGACAGATCGCAGTACCAATTCAAAATCAATTACTGGGCAGGTATCCTGATTGGACAAACTATAGGCCCTTTTGAATTACCAGGCAACTTAATTGGTGACGCCTATCTTACGCAAACTAATTTGCCAACTCTATTGCAAGAAGTGCCCGAGGAGCTAAGGAATTCAATGTGGCTTCAAAACGATGGATGTCCTGCTCAGTATGCTGTAAATGTAAGGAGGTATTTGAATCGAACGTATCCCAACAGGTGGATAGGCCGTCTGGGCCCAATTTTGTGGCCACCACGTTCGCCAGACCTAAATCCTTTGGACTTTTTCTAATGGGGATGCCTGAAAGAAATGGTTTATACTAAACCAATTACATCCACATTACGGAACTGCGTCGTCGTGTTCAAGACGCTTTGATGAAAATAAATGTTTTTGGAGGAAGACCTTTACAACAGTACCATTTTAAATCCACTTTCTTAATAAATTTTGTTTGGGGGGGGGGAGGCGGCATAAAAAATCGAATTAATGATTGTCGTTTTTTTTTAAATAGTTTTAATAGTTGCCTGATGCTTCTTGGGCTTAAATAAATTATATAATTATGTACAAGCTGCCTGTGCCCCACACCTTTTGCAACATAATAAATAAATAAACTGGGTGGCGCAGCAGCTCGTGGAGAACCAAGGCCTAGTGACTTACAACTCTCAATCATTCCTGTGGGCGGAGGATTTTTAGGAAGCTTCACGTTGTGTTTTATGAATAATGTGGGTACAAAAAAACGATTTTTTGCCTCATTTTTTGTTTGTGAGTTAAACTTTACAAAATGATATTTAAACAGAATATTTTTGAAAGTCAAGAACTAAAATCCGATAGAAGAAGCACAAATAAACAAGGAAGATGGAAAATTTGACCCTATCGAACGCAGATTTAACATTGTGTTGCCCTGTAATCACTAAGGGGATCTTTGCATACAACAATTAAAATTAACGTTTCCAAATATAAGTGAATCAATAGTTGCAGGTATATCAGAACATTTACGGAAACATTTCTTATCGGTTAACTGGTTCAGATTTTATAGATTTAAGACCGTTCCTCCACACAACCTGAACTACTGTGCATGCCATGCACCCTGAGGAAGGATTCCAATTCCATTCATAGGACTGCTTTGCAATTTCATCGTTTTGATTCCTTAGTGTGTGACCAATTCATTGCCATTTACGCTTTCTCATGTCGGCGTCCAGCCGCTCCTGACTTTTCCTGCGCCACAATTCCTTGTTTGATATAATTTGTGGCCAGCGAATCTTTAGGATGTGGCGTAGACAGCGATTCACAAAAGCCTGCTATTTTCCCAAAGAAAATTTTTTAATATTTAGAATTATCTTCAAAATTGTTCTTGTAATTTCAATAATTTTGTTTATACAGATGTCCAAATAGTTTTTTCTACTAATATTTTCAAAAAAATATTTTTTGCATTTTTAAAAAATGTTTCCATTTTTTTTTTTGAAAATAAAATATTTCGAAAACTACATGATATATTTCTTTGAAACTCGATACATGAGAATTTCTTGACACATACTTTCTAAAATATTTCAAGAAACAAATTTACTTTAATGTGAAACTAACGGTACCCCGCCATACAAAAGTTAAAAAACCGTTAAGGAAAATGTTTTTTTGTCTTAAAAACGGCTCCTACGATTTTGATTAAACTTTTTGTGTATCAAAACTAGTGTGATCTACTACAAAAAAATATGAAATTAAACACTAAGCAACTATTAGTAGTACCTCTCATAAAATGTTTTTTTTTTTATTTTTAATTTTCTCACTATTAGCTGAACCGATCTAGATAGAATTCCTTATATACAAATTTCAAATAAGTTGAAATAATATTGCATATAAAATCTTCAAAAAAAAAATTTTTGAATTAAAAAAAAAAAGTTTCAAATTATTTTTTGAAAATTCGATATCTCAAAAACGGGTTGACAATTATTTTTGAAATTTTATTTTTATATACACACAAATAAATACGTAAGATTTGCATACCAATCAATTTTTCCTTTAAAAATGTTTTCAGAATTTGACATTATGTATAAAAAATTATTTTTTTTTAAAACTGCTCCAACGACTTTTAATTTTTTTCCATCCAATCATATTCAATAAAGAATTAAAACTATCTAATCTAAAGAGTTGTTATAGTTAGTTTAAATATCGTATTTAATGCTTTTCAACACTTTTTTCTCAGGCCCTTGAACATAAGAGCAAGTACGGACGACAGTGTCGTGCATTTTATTTTCTTAGGCTCTGTCCTAAAATTATTTTATAAAGTATTGGCCAATAACTTGGAAACATTCTGTGTATACCTACTTCTTACATTTGATGAAACAGTGTTTCTCGTATGGAAATAAACACTGTGTCAAAAAAATTAAATAACACCCTAAAGGCACTCCCAAACCAACGCGAAATTATAGCGAATCATTCCCAACGATATAAAAAATGAAAGATACAAAATTCTTAACAACAACGAAAATCTGTAATTTATTTCGCTATAATTTCGCGTTGGTTTGGGAGAGCCTTAAAGCCGGTATTACACTATCATACATATATGGCTAAATCTGCCATATAAAATATAACATACATAACGTCACTGAAATTACCATGGATCAATATAAACTTACTTTTTACGTTATTTCTGGGTAAATTGATAGAAAAACATTAATTTTATTTAAGACAATAACATTGTTTTTCAAATGCTTAAAATTTCTTCTTAACCTTGCTCCTTCCGAAAATATAAATAAAAATTTTTTGTAGGAAACTTAACATTCTTTCATTTCATAGTATAAGCTTTTCCGCTAAAACGCTTTATTTTCAAAATATTGTCGAGAACTACAAAAGGGGACATTTAACCCCCCACTCCTGCCCTAAGCTCGCAGCCCTGGGCTGGAGACTTTAAGTATGTTATAACTTCGAATCACCCCCTACCACATAAAGTAATAACCCAGAGAGCTTGATGTATTGCATTTATTTTAAAATTTTTAAGACTTCGTTGACTGCACTATTAGCCAGAGTCCCTATGACAAAAAGGTAATATGCTTTTTGCTTTTGAGATGTTAAATGAATTCTGTGAGTGCGTTCAGATGAATTGTTATCATTTTCGACAGGTGATATGAGAAGACATAGGAAATCATAAATAGGTACTAGGCATGTTGAGAAAAATTAAATTTTAGAAACCTCAGCCATCTCAGTCTCGTGAACAGGATTCCTCAGCAAAATTTTTCAGCTTTGCTGTAATATTACTGTAAAAAAGATATTGGATCCGCTTGCTCACTTTTTGACAAAGCAAAATTTTCTGAGTTCTCTGAGATCTCATTTTTCTGAAAATGCGCATTGTTGTTGAAGCATTGACGTAGATTTTATTTCTAACATAAGCCCAAAGAAAAATATCTAGTAAGAGTGTTAAATCGCACGGTAATTAGGCAGGAAATTGGAGTCTCCATTTCAAAAAATCCCTATACTTGTCCAGGAAACTTGTTAAAAAAAAACTTGTGCAAGTGTATAATATACTATATGGATTCATTATAAATTATAAGCCGCCTAGTTTTTACTCTTCGAATAACATCACAATGACAGATTAATGTTAACAAAAATGGCAGGAAATTAAAATGAACCCCTTGTTGGAAGACCCTTTAGTTATTTCGAATGCATTACATCAATATCGATTAAGCATTTTACATATAAAAAGAAAAAAAAAATGCTCTTACAGAAACTTCAAAGGGATTATTTTATAAATAAAAAAGAATTCAAAATTAGCACCTTCCAAAGATAGAATCATTTTCATATCACAACGAGGTATCCCTCTATTGGGATTAAAATTCAGAGGATGTCTACAGCCAAGCTCTTGATGTTAATCCCCCTCCCACCGCCACCACCTGGTCTCATTTTTCTAGGTAGGTACATCTGCAACAGCCAATAACGAATGTCATCGATTAGAGACTATTTGAATAGTCCAATAAAGCCCAGAGGACATTTTGTTTTCACTCAAATTACAGCGAACGACTTAATAGTGACTATATTTAAGCTTAATGACTTTCTATTTACTAATCGAGTTGATGATATTGAGATGACATATCTCTTTATTTGGAGCATCAGCAGCACACAGAGAATATTAAAAATTATTGAAAGTTGTAATTACGAGTAGGTATTAGTAAATAATCTCAGCGTATTGAAAGTTGAAAAAGGGAAAGCTTAATGCAGATCACGTTTACTATAGAGGAAAAACCGTGTTTTTGTTTTCAACTATCCTTACTCTCTGACATAAATGAAAATAAAGACGGAGGAGAAAAAGCAGTTCAAACGTGACAGAAATATGAAAACCTTTAAGGGAATTGAGCTAGCTAATGTTAGCTCATAGATGTTGTTAAATGTTTATTAAAATTCATAAATGGAAAATTGTTGAATCAATATGATGTGATATGGTGAGATACAAGTATCTAGAGGTATAGGTAACTATGTGGGATATTCATATTTTATATACGATGTGTTGTCAGTACTGTGTTAATTTCATTGAGTTAAAGATTTTTTTATTTAGATATTGAAAATATGAAGGCTTAATCATTAACTAATGAACTACAAATTGAAATCAATTGTAGGAACTAGGAAATTTTTGAAACTAATTTATGTTAAAATTATGAATTAGTAGGGAAAAGAAGATTATTACGAACTGAGGTAATTGCTAAAACACTTTGCTCTACGAAAATTGGTTGTCCGATGAGACATGCTCTGATAAATTTTGAAAATAATAATTACGCTACCATTATTCTGACTATGGTGACTATCATCATCATTAATAATCTTTCAGAATTTTGCGTTAAACTATAGACCGAAATTTAAGGCTATGGGACCTCGCAACCTAATATATGGTATATTCACAAAAAAAGTAGGTATAGGTATGTAATCTAACTGGTCAAAAAAAGCTTAGCAAGTTTTATAAACTGGTCAGTCATGAAAATTTTTCAAGCGGTTAACATTTTTCAAGGTCAAGAGCGATTTTTGGCAGCCCATTTGGGGGATATTCGCTAAAAATGTAGGTATATCATGAGACAGGCCACTAGATATTTTTTTACACTATCAGATCTTTGCCGAAGAGAGCTTAGTACAAGCAACATCTTGCGACCAAAGAATTGCCAAACACAAATTAAGTGCTTATCCGGCTCATCACTTAGTGTATAGTGTTAGTAGTTAGTAAGCAACAAACTACTTAAAGACATACACTTTACAAAATAAAATAAAATTAAAAATAATAATTATAAAATAACAAATAAAATGACATTGAAAAAATTAACAATTACAAACATTTAAGAGCGTGGTACACTGGTCTTCAATGAAGCTTTGAGTCTATTCTTACTTATATTAAAATCAAAAAAATTTGAGTTCATATTCAGAATGTTGCACATGCGGGTAAAAGGCTCATGCATTCCATAATTGGTACGGTGTTGAGATATATGCATTAGTTCTAGACTACGAGTGTTGTGACCTCCACCACGGTAATTAAGGCTAGTACAAGATAATAAATCAGGTGCATCAATAACGCCCGTCAAAAGTTGATGAATAAATACAATATCATTATTAATTCTCCTTTGTGCCAAAGTTTGAATCTGAAGAAGCTTAATCCGGTGTTCGTAAGGAGGAAGATTATAAGGATCGGACCACGGTAGTCCTTTCAAGGCGAAACGTATAAAATTACGCTGTACTGCTTCTAGTCTATTCTTATGGACATCGTAAAAAGGAGTCCCTACCTGTGATGCGTATTCAAGATGAGGGCGAACAAGGCTGTTGTAGAGAGCGAGGGTAACATAAGGATCCTGAAATTCCTTCGACCAACGTTTAACAAACCCTAACATAGAGTTTGCCTTGTTGACTATTAAATTGATATGCTTCGTAAAATCAAGATTAAAAGTAAAATGAACCCCTAGGTCTTTGAAACTATCAACACGACGCAATGTGTGCTGCGATATTTCATAATCAAATGAACTAGGAACTTTTTTTTTAGAAAAAATTATCGCCTGACATTTAATAGGGTTGAGATTTAAACCGTTTTTACTACACCAAATAACAAAACTGTTAATATCTTCTTGCAAAAGTAAACGATCACTCACAGATTTGACGCTTTTGAAAATTTTCATATCATCCGCAAAAATTAGAATTTCACTATAACGTATATAGAGGGATACGTCGTTGATAGCTAAGATAAAAAGAAGTGGGTCCAAATGACTACCCTGGGGAACTCCAGATTTGGCAAAGAAAGGGTTGGAGACAGAGCTCCTAAATCTAACTTGATAGGATCTATTATGGAGATAAGAAGAAACCCAATTGATGAGTTTAGGAGGGAAGCCAAACACCTTTAACTTAAACGTGATGATGTCGTGTGAAAGTTGATCGAAAGCCCTAGAAAAATCTGTATAGATGCAGTCGAGTTCTTGACCATGTTCCAACTTAATTGAGCACTTGTGCAAGAATGCAAGTAAATTGGTTATCGTCGATCGCTTTTGCATGAATCCATGTTGTTGATTACAAATTATATTCTTACAGTTGAATGTCAAACTATCTCACATTACTTGCTCAAAAAGCTTAGGAATGCAAGATAGCTTGGAGATTGGCCTGTAATTGCATATATCAGATCTGTTACCCTTTTTAAAAACTGGTGTAATATATGCTTTTTTCCAAATACTTGAAAATTTACCGGAGCTAAGTGATAGGTTAAACAAATGAAAAAGAGGGGGTGCTTATATTGATTTACATTTCTTCAAGATTATTGGTGGGATGCCATCAGGTCCAGACGAGTAATCATCATGAAGTAAGGACATATAATGTAAAATTTTTTCGATTATAATTGGGATATTATTGAAGGTAGTTTGTGGGCAGTCTTTTAAGTAGAGAAAAAAGTTCTCATCAACATCGACAGGGGTATCAACGAAAGACTGGCGAAAGTTGTTAGCAAACGCATCACAAATATCCGGAGGACTATTTAAAATAATATTATTATAAGTGAAATTGACTGGATAGCCATCAGATTTCTTTTTCAAGTTTACGAAATTCCAAAAACTTTTGGGGTCAAGCTTAAGGGAACTTTCCATTTTTTTAAGATATTCAGCGTGTAAATGATTGGAGAGGTTTTTAAACTCATCAAACAAGGAAATATACAATTCTCGGTCCTCAAGGGACATACTTTTTATGAAGTTCTTCCAAGCTCTGTTTCTTTTATTACGAAGAATTTTGAGTTCTTTCGTATTCCATGGATGGCAGAAGCTAGAGTATTTAGGTATTTTGTGTGGAACTATGTCATTAATACAGTTGGTCAATACTTGATAAAAGTATGAAACTGCAACGTCAATGTCGCCAGAAACTGGTATATTTTCAATACCAGATGCACTTAAATGCTCAGAAAGTAACTGAAAGTTAGCTTTCCGAAAGTCAAAAGAATATGAACAGTCTTGTGAATTACTATTATTAAGTAAATGCCCGTCCAAGTCAAGAAAAATGTTAAGAGGAGGATGGTATTTATCTATGTTTGTTATTGCAGTAGTAGACTCTACCACTACAGTACTAACAGCGTCAGATGAGAAAACTAAATCGAGTATTCGATTTAAAGAGTTTTTAATACAGCTTATTTGCTGTAAGTCCGTAGATATAATATGGTCTAACAGTTGAAGCTCCTGTTGAGATGAAGTCAACGATGCTTCAAAGTAAGACTCGCCTTCTGAAGGAATCCAGTCAATGTATGGAAGGTTAAAGTCGCCTAAGAGGGTAATAATACTATCAAATCCAGCAACGTCAATAATATAGTCGAGAGCAAGGGAAAGCTCAACATATACTGCAACTGAACTTTTGGGGGGAATATAGACATTTAGATGATTTTGAATGCATGGATATTTTGATGCAGACAAGTTCTATTGAAAGATTAAAAGGGAATATGATAGCAGTTGTGTTGAAATGATTTCTAACCGCAATTAAGACACCACCTCCTACTGATTGTGATAAAAGGTCGAAAGTTTCAGTAATTGATCGGTTATAGATTTTACTAAATTAATTTTTAAAGCTTTTCTTCAAGGTCACTGAAGGTAACCGGCAAATTTGGCACCTCAATTGGGAAATTAAAAAATAATACAAGTACCTAAGCCATTTGAAAGACCACTGATTACTCATTAAAGGGCCAACTTGTTTCAGTAATTTATGAGGCATAATATTTTTTGCATTAGCTTTTGAAGGTAACAGTATAAATCGATGGTAATGTGACCTTGAAACAAACTTTAGAAATGTATTTTATTTTATATTTATTTTATGGTATTTCAAATTTTATATCTACTGTTTTTTGCGAATATCCTAAAAAACTTGGGGGGGGGGGGCAGAAAACATTCAGAACTTTGAATTTTTTTGAATTAAGGAAAGTATTAGTTGGCGTTTTATCACGATCAAGTATGCTTCCAGATAGTATCCTGTTTAGGCGAATATCCCACAGATGAAGTGCCGAAAATCACTATGACCTTGAAAAACTTCAAAAATTCATTGAAACAAATTTATGCCTGGCCAGCTACTGAATCAAGCTGACCTTTCATAACCATATTTAAATAAATAAATTTGGTGGCGCAACAGCTTGTGGGGTACCATCGGCTGGGAATCGAACCAAGACCTTTCTCATTAGCCCAACGTACTAACCATTATACCACAAGGTACTACATTATTCATTACCATTTAGTGACCCTTCAAATTGCATACTTGTAGGTTTTTTCAATTATTCAAAGGAGGTGCCAAAAATGTTTTGTGTGATCTTGAGTGACCAAAACAAATTTTGAAAATTCAATAAAAATAAAATGCATGACTGGGTCGCACGTACTTGCTCTTGTGTTCAAGACACTGCGGATTTAAGAAAATTGTATATAAAAACATGGAAATTATGGGAGAAAAATTTAGAAAAGCATGAAATACGATATAAATAAAAGATATTGTTTTGAATAACTTAAAAACACTTATTTTATTTATTTATTTACTTAAATGCATTTCGGAAGCAATGCTTCCATCCAAGGCCGTAGCCAGGGGGGGATCACAGGGGTTTGATCCCCCCCCCCCCCCGAAATTTTTGAGAAAGGCATTTGTAAATCATACTTTCCATTTTAGTATGAATTTTGTACTCAAATTTGTGCGATGGTTATCAATTAATTTAATTTGATTTAAGGCCGTGTACCAATTGCGTTAAAGTTCTGGTTAAATTTGATCCCAGTTAAATTTTATTCGTTTTTATAGGGGTGAATAAAATTTAAGGTTTTTGCTGTGTCAATTGAATTAAAGGGGACTTTATTAAAACAAACATATCCCATTAGTTTTTTTGTTGTATTTTTTTTTTGTAATGACAGTCCGCTGAACAAATAATTCACCCAAAAAAATTTGTTGTAAAAATGTTAATAACCGCTGTAGATTCGACTGCATTAATTGTCATAATCGACCCGACATCCAATGTTTTCAATTTTACAGAGGCATGGTTGTTGATTTCAAAACCTAATGGTGATAATCACAATATCTGTTGTAGATTCTACAACTAGAAGAGTTGTGGATACAAAAGCATTGATTGTTGAATGTACAGCACAATTTGTAAAAGGCACAATACTTACGTGTGGATACTACATGTTTTTGTTGTACTATTCACAACATTTCGTTGTCAAAATGCAATTTGTATCGTTAAACCTACAGCTTCGACTTGTAGAAACTACAGGCTTTTGTTGTATTATTTACAACATTTTGCTTTCAAAATGCAACATGTATCGTCGAATTTGCAGCTCCGTTTTGTAGAAACTACAGGCTTTTGTTGTATTATTTACAACATTTTGTTGTTAAAATGCAATTTTTATCGTTGAACCTATAGCTCCGATTTGTAGAAACTACGGGCTTTTGTTGTATTATTCACAACATTTCGCTGTCAAAATGCAATTTTTATCGTCGAACCTATATAGCTCCGATTTGTAGAAACAACAGGTTTTTTTGTACTATTCACAATTTGTTATCATTTTGCTGAAAAAATAATTAGTTGATATTTCCATTCTTTTTTAAATTTCCGAGTTTACCAAACTTTCATCAACGAACCAAATTGTTTTAACACATTTCTTCTTGGTTGTAGCTGTTTTTTTTTTTTTCTTAAACCTCCAAAATAAAAGTCCAAATTTTTATTTTTTTTTTTGTATTTACTTTTTTATTATACAAAAAAATTAAATAGACATATTCCTAAAAACTTTCGTTTCATCAATTAATGAATTTAAATTAATTAGTGGACTTGTAAGCTTAATAATGTTTAAAATTATATAATTTTAAGTACTTGCAAATTAAAATACAAAATTTTATATTCATGACAAACAATAAATACTTCTTTTTCATCGATAATTATATTCAAAATCTTTCATCATTATTAATTACCTATACTTATATAGTTTTGATTCTTATATTTAGTTCCCTTGAATGTAATCAATTCTGTATATGTATCTATGTATATATAGTACTTACGATAAATGGAAAGTTTCATTAAAAATCGTCAAATAAAATCCAAAAACCTTGATCACTTTTAGGAGGGGTGGGGGGTGATGAAAAAAATTCCAACTTTTCCAAATTTAGCGCCTATGTACCTGTGTATGTAAATGAATTTCATAAATTTGTTTTCTCTTGTAAATTACATTTTAAGAAATTTGAAGTGAAAAGAATAAAGAATATACAATGTAAAGTGGACGTAAGGACGTAATGATTATGAAATTATTTTATAGAGTTATCATGTTCTAACAAACACCACAGATATATGATATAAAGTGTCGTGCAAGTAATTAGAAACGATTTCAAAGCCTTCCGTATCTTCTGTGTTTCTGCAGTTGACCTCAATATTTTAAGAACAATTTAGAAAAAGGGCAACGCAGGCCAAAAGCAAGGTCAACTTCTCAACGAGAATATTGGCTTTTTTCGGCAAAGAGAAATTGAGCAGCATTTTTTTGGCAAAAAAGAATGCGGACCATCTCCTGATTATTTTAACAAAAGATTACTCATCTTTGGACGCATAGTAAGGAAGAAGCCTTTTACTGAATGAGAAATATAGGAAAAATGCATGTATTTTTGTTCTAATTTCAAGCGTTTTTTCCTATTGTTGCTCAGTCAGTAAAGGGCTTCTTCTTTACTATGCGTCCAAAGATGCTAGCCTATGCTAATCTTTTTTTAACATAATCTGGAGATGGTCCACTCTCTCGCAAATTTAGTTTGCTTTCCCGACTGACTTTTGTGCACTTAGACAATTTATGGGTTTAATGGAAAATAACGGAACTCTACGTCAATTTATTTTGTTTGGTACAATATTAAATCAAGACAAAAAAAATTGAGAGGTTTTTTGGAGAAACACAGAAGCTACGGAAGATTATTTGTATATATTAAAAATCTATAACATCTTACCTGCTAAAAATGGCACATTAACGTCCAGCCGCTCTTGACTTGTCCTGCACCACAATTCCTCGTTTGTATAATTTGTGGCCAGCGAATCTTTAGAATATGGCGTAGACAGCGGATCACAAAAGCCTGCAATTTCTTCGAGATGGTGGTCGTGACTTTCCAGGCTTCGCAAGCCTCTGATAACTCAAAATTCATTACAATTTCGAATACGTCCAGGTCTAACAAGTAAGCACTTTCGATAATAGGTATTTCGCCGCTGATTTTGTTTAAAGCAGATTGAGATTCAGCGTCTTTAATTTTATCACTTAAATCACTTTTGTTATCATTTGAAAAATAAAAAAACACCGTACACGCTTTGACGCTTTCTATCAAATGAATGGAAACAAGGAAAACAACATGAAACCCATGAAAATATCCCAGCTATGTACATATGTGTGTGAATCCTACGGTAAATTATCTGTCATATTCACGATTCAACGTAGTTTCAACATAATGGTTGTAGAATTGAATGTATGTGTTGTGCATTTTACAAGTTTTGACGTAGGTTCTACAGTTTTTTGTATTTTTAACATTTTGGTTGTAGATTTCACAATTTTGCTTAGGGCTTTGACGTAGGTTCTACAGATTTTTGTATTTTTAACATATTGGTTGTAGATTTAACAATTTTGTTTAGGTAGATACCTAATTGGAGATTATTTATGCATGAAATATACATATATCTGTATATTCTAATATAGATGTTCTGGCTGGGTGAGTGGAAAATATGAAATCAGCTGTCATTTTCACAACTCAACGTAGTTTCAACATTAAATGGTTGTAGATTTGAATGCGTGTGTTGTACATTTCACAAGTTTTAAAGTGAGTTCTGCAGCTTTTTGTAGGTTTTTATGCATTTAAGTTGAGCATTTTAAAATTTAATTTAAACAAATTTAATTTTTATGCACAATGCACATATTTCGACATTGTTCATATTTATCTACTGCATACCTATCGTTACACCTTGTCCTCACAAAAAAGTTTAATATACCTTCTAAAGAAATAGTTTTAAAAATTTTTATAATATAACACAGAAATCTTTCTTTTTAATTCCATATTATAGGTATTTATAGCCGTTGGTATGTTAAACTTTTCTTTTTAGGGCTATAGAACTTATAGTAGTTTTTACAGTTCTTTGTAATAACTACAAAAAGTGGATGTTGATTTCACATTTTTTCGATGTTGATTTTGCAATTTTAAATGTGTTAATTTAACAAATTGAATTGACAACTCGCTGTTAATTCTACAACAAGAATTTGTGATCATTTTGACGATTTGATTGCAAAAATGAAAGCAAATGCTGTTTAACTTGCAATTAATTGTGAATGTGAACGCATTTGCTGTTAAATACACAAATTTGTACTTAAAAAAATGTAAAATTAACAGCGAGGATTTTTTTGGGTGTTCAGTTTGCAAAATAAATGATCATCTGAAAAAGTATTTTCAATAAATTTTATTGATTCTTTTGCATTTTGAAGGATTTATCACAGGTTATTCAAACAAACGGGGAAGAGAATTTCGAATTTTTAAAAGAAGATCATTTGAAGTGCCGCAAACATTTACCTACGCTTGAAAATTTATACTTTGAATAGAACCATGAGACCCTATACAAATGAAAATATTGAATATTTCTTTATTTTGATTTCTTGAGTTCATTATTCTAGGCCTTTGTTTATATTTCTTAATCTTCTCAATTGATTTTAGTTTTTTTTTTAATCTTTCCCGAAATGATTCATGACTTCATGACAACAATATAAAATATTTATCTACATTCATCTCCCTCGCACTTTCATGAGCATAGACATGTCAAAAATTAACCACTGGCAAAAATTTTACCGAGCTCCTCAGCAGGTTAAATTTTGACATCTATTTTCACCTCAGTAATGTCAAAATTTAGCCATGGGATCAAATTTAACCAGGATTTTGACGCAATTGGCACACGGCCTAACTCACGTACTACATAATTTTTAATGAATATTGTAAAGGTACCTACCTACCTTGATGATTTCTTAAGTCAGCTTAAAATGAGATTCGTGTATTCTGATTCCCTTAAGTCTTGGAAAAAACGAACAAAAATTTAAAGAAGAAAACTTCAATTTTTAAAAATTTTTGGATCGTGACATTTTAAAGTTTAAAGACTGAATGCATGATATGGTAGACAAAATGCCATATAACATGATTCACATACACAAGCTTATTAAAATTTTCACGACTCTAACGGTTTTAACATGCACACCGGAAAGAACTTTTTCGACAGTGAAACGTCTAAAAATTGACCTAAGAGATTCTACCGATGAAGATGAACTTTTAGGGTTGGAGTAAATGTCAATTCATCGACAAATTGAGACTAACACTGAGGCAGTTATCATATGGGAGGAATCTATTTGTCATAGGAGTGAGTTTTGCGCAAACAATTAAATGTTTGACGATAAAGCATAGTTTACAGTCCCCATACAAAAGAAAAATCAAATTATTCAAAACAGTTTTGCACCTATTCTGTGCTTAATTTTATATAATATTTTAGGCACAAAATGTTTGCCTTTGCCTAAGCTACCCATTGAGTCATTAATTAACCTCTAGTAATAAATTATAGGCTTAAAAATGGAAAAAAATAAGTTTTGGATGCAAAAACAATTTGCATGCAAATAATGCTGTGAGGTGAATATATTTTTTTTCGGGAGCGTAAATATTTGATATTCACCACTTTATCTCACGTGAAACAATTTCCCAATTGTTTTGCAGTTCTATGACGCCAATGGTTCCTTTTAGCATGAAACTGTTAACCAATCAAACAAAAGAGTAATTTTGTACTTCACCTCAATCATTTTTGGTATGCGAAAATATTTGCATAGATTTTCGCACAGGAACTGTAAGCTAGGCTTTGTATTTTGCTTTATTATTAAAAAAAAAAAACGTTTACAGCACAGACATTTTTTCTTTGAATACATTTTTTTCACCACCAAGCGTTTTCTTTTCTTTACTCAAAAGAACCGTTTACTTAGCTTAAATGGTGAAATATTTTTTCGAAAAAGTATATCCCCCCCCCCCCCCGAAATAATTGTCTGGCTACGGCCTTGCTTCCATCGTCAGTAAGTTTTATATAAATAATAAATAAGTGTTTTTAAGTTATTCAAAATAATATCTTTTATTTATTTCATGAAAAAACACGTTGAAAATCTCCAATATCAAATCAATGAAATACGATATTTAAATTAGCTAAAACAAGTCCTTTTGAGTTTGAGGTGGAAAAAAAGAAATGCCATTTTAATTCTTGATCGATTATGATAGTATGGAAAAAAATATTTAAAATCGTTGGAGCGGTTTAAAAAAAAAAAGGATTTTTTTTATATAAAATTCTTAAAATATTTTTTAGGACAAATTTTGGTATGCAAATCTAAAGTATATATTTATGTGATGTACACAGAAAAAAAACAAAAAACAAAATTTGAAAAAAAAAATTGTCGACCCATTCTGATTTATCGAATTTTCAAAAAACATTTTTTAGAAATTCAAAATATTGTTTTTTCAAAATTTTGATATGCAATATTATTTAATCTTATCTGAAAATTGTATATACAAAAATTTATCTAAATCCGTTTAGTGGATAACGAGAAAATTCAAAATAAAAAAAACGTTCTATGACAGGAACTATTAAAGGTTGCTAGGTGTAAAATTTTATAATTTTTGGTAGTAGATCCTACTAATTTTAGTATATAATAAAAAATTTTATCAAAATCTAAGGATTCGTTTTTGAGAACAAAAATATTTTCCTTCGCGGTTTTTTAACTTTTGTATGGGAGGTACCGTTATTTTTCATATATGTAAAATTTTTTCTTAAAATATTTTAGAGAGTACTAAAAACTTCTTAAGCATTGAGTTTCAAAAATATCAATCATATCGTTTTCGAAATATTTGATTTTCTAAAAAAAATTTTGAAACATTTTTTAAAAATCCAAAAAAATTTTTTTAATTTAAATAGACAAAAATATTTACAGTTTTTCAAAGCCTCTGTATAAAAAAAATATTGAAATCAGTCATACCGTTTTGAAGAAAATCGAAAATTTAAAAAAATGGTTCCTTGGGAGGTACCATTAAAAACCATTTTCTGAAAAATTGTTTTCCCACTCAAAGGAAGCCTTTACTAAAATTAATTTATATAATTTTTTTTTTAAGAAAAGTTGTCGAGTCGTTTTTGAAAAAAAACGATTATGTAAAACTGCTAAAAAAAATTGTGTGGCAGGTAGCGTTATTTTTGGTTCTAAAAAAAAATTAAAGAAACGTGTGGGCATAATCACCAAAAACCATTATGTACCAAGTTTGAAGAAAATCGATTGAGCCCTTTAGGCTGTCGACGAACAGACAGACAGACAGAATTGTTTCACCCCCTCTATCATCGTAATGTCATGTTTGATTGTTACCTCAAAACTTTGTTTTTGCACGAATCCAAAACTTATAGTACCAATATCGCAAGTATAATGTAGTTCGCCTTCTATTACGATCTTGTGGCATTTCAGATGGTGTGTATGTAAAGTTAGGAGGGCAACTTGCACAATGGGACCTCGGCAGAAGTTTGCAGTTTTCTTACATTTCTATTCCCGATTTTGCAGTTCGCCAAATAAGGGTGCAATCGAGTGACGACTGACCTGCTAACCTCACTCTATGAAGTTGGCAGGTCACATCACGTATCTCAGGAACTAAGCATGCTAAGAATTTGCATTAGGACTCCAAATTTGCATTTTTGTTTACATTTCAAGAAAAGGCTAGGTCAAAATTTTGAAATCCTTTTTTTGAACAATACAAAATTCATACTGAGATGCTAACTTCACAATGAAGTTAGCAGGTCACTCGATTACACCCTTATTTGGCGAACTGTAAAATCGCGAATGGAAATGCCACAAAATATATGCAAAAAAACTGCAAATTCCTGTCAAGGTCCCAATTAAGTGGGTGAAAGTTGCCCTGCGAACTTCACAGACGTAACAAAAGGGTAGGTATGTACAAAATGTGAAGCCGTTTTTTTGGAAAAGATTTCATACTGACCTATTA
Organism: Dasysyrphus tricinctus; assembly: GCA_963921185.1. Taxonomy (NCBI): domain Eukaryota; kingdom Metazoa; phylum Arthropoda; class Insecta; order Diptera; family Syrphidae; genus Dasysyrphus; species Dasysyrphus tricinctus. The sequence continues at coordinate 64,304,464 of OY992531.1, read as the reverse complement.
ACTTTACAGTGAATTTATTAGCAGGTCACATCGTGTATCTCATCACATCGTGCATCTCAGGAGCGAAGCATGCTACGATCTTGCAGTTAGGCTCCAAATTGGCAGTTTTTGCTTTTTTTTTAAGGTCCAAATTTTGAAGTCCTTAATTCCAAATTTAGAGCCATTTTCTCATTTTACTACAAGTTCCTAGTGTAAAGTCTAAATAAAACACGTCAGTAAAGATCGAACGTTCAACACCAACTGGCATTTATTTATGCATTTCGTTAAATGTATTTCTGTACAGGGTTTACATGGTATGTATTTCTTTATATACCGATACCCGCCGAGACTTGATGACGAGAATCAACGACGACGACGACGACTACGACGTTTGTAAGAAATCCCACTTCTGAGCTGTAAAGTCTAAATAAAACACGTCAGTAAAGATCGAACGTTCAACACCAACTGGCATTTATTTATGCATTTCGTTAAATGTATTTCTGTACAGGGTTTACATGGTATGTATTTCTTTATAGGGTTTACAGGGTTTACACTAGTATGTTTGGTGTCTGAGATACACGATGTGACCTAACTTCACTGTGAAGTTAGCAGGTCACTTTATTTCACCCTTATTTGGCGAACTGCAAAATTCGGAATAGAAGTGCAAAAAAATGCAAATTCTTGTCAATGTCCCATTTGCGTGAATGAAAGTTTCCTTGCTAGCTTCACAGCGACGTATGTAGAATAGGTGACCTTTTCTAGTAGAATTGCATTTGTTGGTTTGTTCTTGAGCTTCAGGTCAATAAGTAAAAATATTTTTTTTTTGCGTCTACTAAAGTGGTGCGGACATCCCACATATTGGGTGCAAATATCCCATAGCCAAAATCTCAAAATTGTATCCATGGTTCAGCAATTTTGACTCGCCGATTTGGGCGGATGGAGTGGGTAACAACAATAGTTCAAAGTTCAAGTAAGTGATAGTAGTCAATTTCATGCTTCAGCCATCATCGGTGAATTTCAGTTAATCCGCTGAAATCGTTGAATTATTGCAGATCCAAATTTGAACGGCGTATGTACAACTGGCTGGCAGTTAAAAAAGGTACTAAACAGAAAACAAACCCCAGCTCAGCGGAAAAAATTAAAAGTACTTACAATATATCCACCAAAATTCTGCTTGTAAAAATTTTTGCTAGTTTTCATACATATTTTGTTAAAATGGTATATTCCTTTGGTAGTTTCAATTTTGATGTTTTTCAATAATTAGAAATTAGAAATCCATTCACAAAACGAAAAAATACCTACTTATTTTGATTTCTTTGCTCAACTTCCAAATAAATTTCGAAAATATTTGTTTGTCAATGTTACAACCAACTCAAATATTAAATTTAACTTTGGCTATACATGTAGCATTGCATTTCCGTTTAAAACTATCTTCTTTGCAAGAACTAAAAACATATATCCGTTAATATTTTCATCAAAACAACTAAAAGCCATATCAAAACTAACCACAAAACCATGTGCTTCCTCAAATCAAAATTCCATTAGACGAAAACTTTCAAAGTCGCTCACGACAGGTCGCCGCAACATGTCACTTCTTGTGCAGCAGCTAGTAGTAGGTTGTTATTTCTTTTTCCTGTTTTGCCAAAGAAGACGATGCCAATGCCAGCCAACGACCAAAAGGACCGCCTTCTTTACCAATATAATTTCTAAAACATTTTCTCAAGTTAAAAATACCATATTCAATTCACCCCTCGCAACCCTCACCGTGTGTTCCAAATGCATGGATATGTTGAAGTTGGGGAATTGTAAATTCAATCCCAAAACTCATCCTGTGTCTCACTAAAGGAGCTTGCCCCCTCCACATCTACTACAACTACCATCAGAACGAGCAAAAGTTTCCAATAATTTTTGAAAAGTTTCTAAGCAAATTGAATTCAGAATTTCTTGAAACGCAAGACTTGGGAGCTTTCTTGAACTCTTAAGAATTTTTGTGTTGACATTCGACTTAAGAGATTTCTGTTTTTCAGATAGTCATAGATTTTGTATGTATAAGTTGGTGTTCGTGTACTTTTTAGTTATATCTATATCTTCCTTTTTTTGTAAATCAACATGCGTTTAATATTCCTTCTGAAGGTTCCAAAGAATATAAAGTCGCCTATGTATGTATGCAAAAAGAAGTAATTGATTCATTTTGCTTTTGGTTCTTTGAGTTTTGACCCAAACAAAATTTTTTGGTAAGAAATAAGTTACATATTATATTCACATTCATCCCCCTTAACTGTGGAGTATTGAGTCGAAGTCGAATAATTTCTTAATTTAAATTCAAGTCTCAATATGTAGGTACCTACTTGCTAGGAAAGATGCTAAGAAACATTGCTGGAGGCTGATAGACAAAGTTTACGTACAGAAGGACACAAAATATGTTGGTGTAGGTGTAGGTACGTAAACTTATGCACTGAAAGCATATCGTGCATCCATAAGTCAAAAGAGGACTTATACATTATTCTAATGGAATTTAATTTGGGAAAGGAAGATGTGACCAGCGCTGTAACAAAACTTTTCTGGTGCCCTAAGCCAGTTTTAGAATTTTGCTTAAAATATTTTTTTAAGAAGCGTCTCCACTTAAGGTATCAAAAGCTGCTTTCAAGGGAACTTTCGCAAATGCACAGTGGAACTATTTTAAGAGTAGATCAATATAAGTCTTGACTTTTCGCTCTGGACACGTTAGGTTCAAATTTAGCTCTACAGCACCCTGTTCCTGGGCAATTGCAGTTGCAGCTTATCAATTTGTTCCTTCATGGCTGTCTTGGAGATTGAGAACCGGACTGGGAAGCAATAGCAATATGACTGGCCGCAGGAGTTGCTTGTTGATCAGTACTTTTGTCTGTTGAACTAGCGTGGTTCTTCTTCTCATCCAAGAGTGTAGACGGGGGAAGCCCAGCTGGTTCTTTTCAGCGCACTTCTTTGAATGCAGGTTGAACCTAAACCTATGCAACTCAGTGAAATGGATTTTCAGAGTTACTTCACGTTCCGTTTGGAAGCCATGTTTATTCGTCTAAAAGTTTATGAACAATGTGTCTGCATTTTTCTGCAGTACGACTGTATCTGCTCGTTGAGGATCTCCTGCAGCTGACAATTTCTGATCTGATTTGGTATTGTTAATGCCTAATTTCATGTGGAAGGAGTCTGTTGATGTGGGCCTCTAATTTTCGGATGGCAAGTACCTGTGACCTTGATGTGGCGTACGTGAACGAGTCATCAGAATACAGAAGGTTCAGGAACAGGTTGGTCAGACATCATGAAGCTGTAGAGGAAATGGTCAAGTTTTGTTGTCCAGTTGACCTAAAACATTTTCTGAAAAAAAGAAATGAAAATAGAATTTTGTTTAGTGGCTGAGATGAGTGTATGTAATAGATGTAGATTGTGGATAAGGGCTTTTATCCATTATGCTGCTGAATGATTTCTTGACATCCAGGAAGCATCCAACGAACCAACCGTGACTATTGAGCACTGTGGTGATATCGTGTCGGAACCTTAGCCGTGAACGCAGCGTCGAGTGTTTTTCTCGAAAGCCGAATTGTATGTCAGGGATGATCGCATTTTCACTACAAAACCTCTTGAGCCTTCGAAGGATTACTTAATGAGCCTTGAGCCTTCGAAGGATTACTTAATCCAGTCTTTTACTGATGTTATTGAGGAGTGATATAGGCCTTCAGTTAACACCAAGTCACATGCTCCTTTCTTCTGGATCGTTACCATCTTTTCTGTTTTTCCCTTCTGAGAAAAGTAACAGTAAATATTGATGCAATTATTTAGGATTGATTGTGAGAAGCATCGTCTCTGCATGTGTAAGCCTTTCCTGGAAGTAGCTCGAGACTCCATCCAATTCAGCTGATTATGTTGGTGCAGGGAACTAAGTCCCCGGGAACCAAGTCCACCGAGGGCCTTAGTTCTCATTTAATGGGAACTATATCCACTTTAACGAAGTGGACTTAGCTCCCAGGCAAGGTGAGCAAGTAGTCCACTTCTTTATGAGAACTAAGTACACATTTTGAAATATGGAGAGGGAACTAACTTCCAACGATAAAAATTACAAAAATTCAAAATTCCACGAAAACTTTGCATACATCTAACCTCGCACCTACCCCAAATCCTATAGTGAGCCCAAGCAGGGGGGTTGCAGGGGGGCAGCATGCCCCCCCATACATACCTCACTGTTTGTTCAACGTTATGCTGGGTGCTAGCACTGTATTTATGTAAGACAAAGCATTACGGCGAATAAACAGTGAGGTATGAATGGGGGGGCATGCTGCCCCCCTGCAACCCCCCCTGCAACCCCCCCTGTAACCCCCCTGCTTGGGCTCATTATAGGATTTGGGGTAGGTGCGAGGCTGGGTGTATACAAAGTTTTTTTGGCATTTAAGGAATCTTTGAGTTTATCCTATATAGCCAACAATTGTGAAAAGTGTTTCTATTTTAGTTATAAGATTGATTTTTTATTTGGAAGTGGGAATTAAATACACATTTAAAGGGAAGTAAAACCACTCAGTTTTTGAGGAATTTTGTTCCCACCTTCTATGAGAACCAAGTCCACTTCGCTGAAGTGGACTTAGTTCCCATTAAATGAGAACTAATTCCCTCGGTGGACTTGGTTCCCGGGGACTTAGTTCCCTGCACCGATTATGTTTGGCTTTGAATTGCAAATTATATCTACTACTTCCTCCATAAAATGTGGACTATCGATTGGGTCACTTGCTGAATGGGTGTCATCGAATTTGGCTTCTTCCAGATAAGGATGCAGAGTCCTGGCTTATAACCGCTTGCAGTCGCTTCTGGAATTTTGTTGTTGTGGTGTTTTATGAAGTTTTGGAAGATTATTTGTTGAAACATTGCAGTTCGTTCCAAACAGTTCGGTAGTTGTTATTGGTTGTGTTGAAAACTCATTGATGGATCCTTTGGAGACGTTTTCTCAGCCATCGTCTATGAGCATACAGATGTTACACGTACTCGGGAAGGTGCTGGTACCAATCCTTTAACTGCTTTTTGTCGTCGAGTGCATCAGATACAGCATGTTCTAGGCCATCTATAGCTACATCATTAAGGTGGAAGCGTTATTTTGTTTTCGATGTTCCTTTGAAGTCTTTCTCTATCCAGCCGTCTGTAGTTGACAGAGTTCTCTGGTGGCTCTGTAGTAAAGAGAATAGGTTGGTTTTGGTAGATCTACAGTTGTGCAGATTAATGCTCCAAATCACTGTGCTGATAAAGTTCCAGAAGACTAGCACCAAGTTCGAAATTGCCAGCAAGAAGTGCAACGTCGATGGAGTTCTAGGAAATGTAGGTTTAGGTTGGGATATAACCACCAGAGAATGCTGGCATCAGTGTTGAATTCCATCCATTCCACAATTGCCTTGCCTTCATTGTTGATTGTTGTGTCCAGCCACAGTTGATGTCTCCCGTTGAAATCACCACCAATAAGTCCGTAGGTTAGGTGCTCTGCTTCAGAATTCACTTCACTTTGGATGTTCCTTGCACCGGATTTGAACTTGATGTAGATGCTGATTTAGCTAAACTAGGGCCCTGCGTAAGCTTCATCACTAGCGCCCCTCCATTAAGTTTTTTGGTGGAAGAAGTCATGTTCTCATTACCCAAGCTGTAAACTTTGATATGCAATTTTTTTAACGTAACGTATATCCCCAAGAGACGAACGAGGTACCCCCAAGATGCAAACAAAATCGTGCACTTTCCAACTTTCCAAATATTTTGTGATCTAGTTTTTTACAGTGGGTGTGAATAGGAAACTAGACATCGACTTATTTTTGGAATAGTAGACATCTGTCTTTAAATTCAAAATAAGTATGAATGTCGATATTAGTGTGAGCCATTAAAAAGAATTGAAAGTTAAAAAAGTATAGGTTGGTTGGTAGGTAGTAGTAGTGGATTTCACTTGCTAAAGGCGCCCACTGGGCGCATTTGCACCGCTTGCAAGTATAGCTTGTCCGGGCCTGGCTGATGGCTATGTAGGGTCTCTCCTCTACCAAATAAATACATTTTCTAAAGCATCGTTGCTACAAAACCGGTTTGAGGTAGATTTTTAATTCATTTAAAAACTAACTTTCATCTAGGAACGAGTACATACTACCAGAAGTGACTTTCATCCGACACGATCCTACTTGGTGAGTCAAATAGAAATTTGTACTAAAAACTAAGGTCCTTTTATGACATGTTAATGTGATTTAGCTGATCACTGAAATCAAATATCAATGCGTCTTTTACGAATCTAGGAAAAATTCTATTTTAGTATTTAGTATTTAAAGCTGTTTTTTGAGCCTCCTAATCGATTTTTCAATTTGGAGTTGTTCACAAAAAATCGACGTTATGTCCCTAAGCCGTTAGAAACAATAAATTTATCATTATTCTACTATCTGTATTTTATTTGTTTGACGATAAAAACTGCACCTGCACAAGCACATGACTTTAACAACAAAATGCCACAAAACATCAAGCACTATCCCAATCAAATAATTGTGTATTGTTTTGTTTATTAAATTGCAATAGGTTGAAACTTTAATATATCTTATACCCATCATAATGAGTTTGTTAAACGATCACTTGAGAAAAACAATTGAAAACATGAAAACAAGAAAACACATGATTGATATCAAAGCTCTGTAAGTATTTGCAGATAATTATTTTACTATTTTCTTTATTCAAGCTCAAAACACTTCTAACAACTATAAAAGCAATTGATTAGTTCAAGAAAATCATAATTCATTTCTTGAACTAGAAGCAATACATATCTAACTTTTCAAAATGCGTGCAGCTATCGTTTGTCTTTTGCTTTCTGCAATCGCTGTTTCAGCTGATCTTCAGTCTGATATTGAAGATGTCGCATCCCAATTGCCAATTAAAGAGATCGAATCAATTGGCAAGCAGTACGTTGCAGCTGATCCATTCTACGCTGATGGACTTCGCTATGTGGAAGAAGTCACTTATGAGAAACTTGTAAAGGACTTTTTGGACAGCCCCGATGGACAAAAATTCATTGAATATTTCAATCAACGCGGAATCGATATCGAAAGCATTTGGATGTACATGGCCAAGATGACAGCCGAAATGAATCGCAAATGGTTGGAACCCATGGAGGAGGGTGAGTTGGTTGGTCCTGCTATCACTGGAAATATTATGGCTGATTACAAGAAAGCTATTGTTGATTCCGGCTTTGTCGATGTTGTGCATAAGAAAATGGAAGAAAGTCCTGAATTTGCCAACTTTGTAGCTGCTTTCAAGGACCCCGAATTTCATTCTCTTTTCTATCATGCTTCTAACTCGAAGGGTCTGGGTGATGGTAAGAGCGCTGCAGTCCGTGGATTTTGGAAGAAAGCTTTTAAGGTTGCCTCAGTTGCAGCAATTGGATCTGCTCTTTTGGGATAGATTGTAATTTGTCATTTGAGTGAAATAAAAAATATTTTGCATTAAAAAAGAAGTTTATGTTTTATCATAGAGATATTATGATTTCACAGTTCTCAAATGGTAAAAGGTAAGCAATAATAACTATTTAAACGAATGGGACGTATTTCTGTGTCCCATTTCGAACATATTTATATAGTTTATTATCTCTTAGCCTCACAATTGAGGTCATTATTTATCGATGTATGACTCATTTATTTTAGCAGTTTTACAACCTTTTCCCATATCATAGCTGCTATACTAATACAAATAGGAAGAGGAGCACATTGTCTCTTAATTTTTATTTAAAAGAATTAAGGAATTAAAAAAATATTTATCAACTTTAAAATATTTCTGATTTGTCAGCCTAATTTAAACTCATAGTTAAATGATCCTTTTCCTCTTCACTTATTGTAAAGTTTGTATCTATTATAGCTCACGATACGACACACTCGTTTCATTATAATTTATCTTTCCGTATCCTTTAAGACAACAGCTACAGAGCAAGACACAAAACCTAACATCTACTTCACTATCTAATGTGTTTCTCTCTTGTCCTCGAACTAATTAAATTATTTTCATCATCCTTAGGGTGCACTATATCTTCTATTCTCCTATGTCGTTTGTATCCTTAGAGGGTTGGAAACAATATTTTCCGATTGGAATATTCCTAGACAACCAAAAACCAAACACTTCTATCCTACAACAAACTCTGTTTGGTATTTAAACGCAAGCCAAAAAGCGTTCCTAAGGTTCCTTTTATGACTATGCGAACTACTAAATTGGTTTAGGAATTGCTCCCGTTATATGTAGGAAGGTGTGTATGCTGAACAGTACCTATAACGCTTACCTTTGTGACGCCATATCGGTCATCGTTCTGCTGGCAGATGGGAAAACATTTCAAAATCCTCACATGAATGTAGAAACCTACAGGAGGCAAAAACAAAAGCTCCTTATAGTTAAAACTGCCTTCACATCAATAGAGGCGCAAGCTATTCGAATTTATAGTCCACTGAGCACTGCCTTCCTTGGCAGCATACAGACTACATACCAATACAATACCAATACCATTATCATCATCAACACCCAAAACTTCGGTCAGCCTGTCTGCGACAAGGACCAAAGCTATTTTTCAATGATGAGTGACAAATAGCTTAGAAGTATTTCGTGTCCAAAGGTTGCGAAAATATTTTCAATTCGCTGGGGTGGGCGTTGGGAGGCTATTTTCCAAAAAGTATTAAAAGGACGACAAAATATCCATGGCATCAGCTATATAGAGTAGCTGGAGAACGAGCTCTTACCTCAGATGCTGCTATCGTACATGGTCAAAGAGGCGTTAGAGGTTATCTCATTTGTTGTTTATCGTAGGTGTATGGCTGGGAGATATGAGGACGTTCGCAAGAGATAGACGGAAAATATTATTTCAAATATATAACTTATCTCTGTAATCACGTCTGATGGTGGCTGCCGATGAGCCGGTATCTTAGTTTGCAGCTTGTTATGTTATCCCCGACCAGGATCCTACCATGTGTCTCCGTAATAAGAAGCCACAAGAGTTCACACACCAAAAACATGGTTACGATTTCGTTCAACCATAAAGAGTATTGAGTTTCCATTAGGCCTTGTGCATCGTAACAAGCGAATGAAATGACCTTGTTCGACGTTAATCAAAAGTTATAGTCACAAGCTCACGGATCTTTGAAAAGATGTGCGAATTCATTTCAGTATATAGAATTCATATGAAAGTAGTGCGAGGGATTGGTATAGGTCGTATAACGAGGCAAAATGTTGTCAATATGAATGCTATAGCTAAGCTATACTACCTATAATATAGATTCGATACAAAATGAATTGGCAGTTGTTGTTGGTTGACAGGTTTTTGAGGAAGAGAAATATATTTTCTGATCTTTTCGAACATTTTTGTTTGATGTTGGGATAGAGGGAAATGTTTTGTTTTTATTTATGTTTTTTTTTTGTAAGTAGGTAGGCTACCTATTGTGTGAGTGTCCAATTTAGATACATCGCCATATCGGCGGGATGGGTATATTTAGTGGAAAAGTTTGTGTCTGGATCTGCATTTGGAGTTTTCACAGACATGTGTGTATTTTTTATTAATACAAAAAAAAAAAAAAAACCTATAGAAACTTTCCTATGGATTTGAGGAGAATGCTGGTAGACTTGGTGGGTGGGGAATTAGGGCGAAACATATTTTATGTTTGGTTCCGGTCAAACTCCCGTGCACTTTTGGGGGTACCTTTTTTATGATTTTCAAAAATGGCACCCAATCTGTGGAAAATGGTAAGATAAAAAAACTCGTAAGTTAAATAGAAAATTTCCATGGTTAAAATTGATATCTTAAAAAAAAGGTGTTAAGTAGACCCACCTTTGGTTAAAATATCAATTCTTCCATTTTTCGAGAAAATCCGTTTCTTGATGTAAAAGTGTGCTTTTGTTGGTAAATTTTAATATTTTGAACATACATACAAAAAGTTGCAGAAACGCCTCCAATGCCAAATGCGCGTTGGAAAAACGACGGTTGATGTCTAAAGAGATAAGTGTCAAAGTTTCCACTTTTCGGGAAAAAACTTTTTAGTATCAACGGTTGGGACACCTTCACTTATTGGGTAATTTTTAATATTTAGAACATGAAAAATGTTGGAAAAACACCTTCAGATGCCAAATGCATCTGTGGAAAGCAAGTTCCAAGTTTTTCATGTTGAAAATATTAAAATTTAAATTGATTTGATATATTGGAGATTTTCAACGTGTTTTTTCATGAAACAAATAAAAGATATTATTTTGAATAACTTAAAAACTTGATTCCGAAATGCATTTAAGTAAATAAATAAATAAAATAAGTGTTTTTAAGTTATTCAAAATAATATCTTTTATTTATTAAAATTTACTAAAAACGTGGAAGTCCAACGCTTTGATATCGAAAAGAGCATATTGACGAAGAGTGAAAACACAAACATTTTACATGAAGCTGTGTCTACTTAACGCCTAACCTTAAAGACACCAACCTAAATTTTCCCAAGACACGTTTGGTGAACCGCGGAGGCATTTCCGAATTTTTTGTATGTTAAAAATATTTGAAATTATCAAGAAAGTGGAGGTACAAACCTTGATATAAAAAAAAAAATCTTCTTCCAGAAAAGTGGCAATACTGACATTTTACCCGAAGATGCGTCTAGACTCAACATCAACAGCTTTGTTTTAAGACATAATTTCTTGTTTTCCCAGTACGCATTTGGCGTCTAGGGCGTTTCCAAAACGTTTTCATGTTCAAATATCAAAAATTACCAAAAACAATGGGAAGCCCCACATTTGACTTCAACACAAATGTTCCGGAAAAGAGGCAATATTGACATTTTACTATATGTCTCAATACCTTTTTTTAAGACATCAACACTGTTATTTTCCAAAACGCGTTCAGCATCTGGAGGTACTCCCGTCACTTTTTCCATACTCAAAATATTATAAATTATTAAAAAGTGGAGGTTCTACCCTTTGACATCAAAAAATGTATGCTCCCGAAAAGTGGTAATACTGACATTTTACTCGAAGGTGCGTCTACTCAACATCTTTCTTTTAAGACACCAACCGTTATTATAACCATGAAAATTTTTCAACATATATACGAGTTTTTTATTTTACCATTTTTGAAAACGGCATCCAAGCGACTGCGACAGGATTACAACAATGATTCCCACGCTAAATTTCATCCTTAGCATGTCAATAATATATTAAAAATAGCGCAAGGATTTAGGTTTCCTGACCGGGCTAAAGACTCAAAATAGCGTCCAAGTGACCGGGTTACAAAAGTGACTCCCATCCTTAAGTGTGTATAAGAAGTGAATTCCAATCATAAAAAAATGTCCCCCCAAAAAACGTACGTACGGGATTCGGTTTCCTGACCAGACTATAAGATTTGACCCTCAGGGGCTCTGTTCACATTCAAATATTGTGCGAGTGTGCTTGGCTTAAGAATTGTCACTACAGCCTAGTTAACAGTTCCCATGCGCAAAAAAAAATCTATGTATGCAAATATTTTCGCATGTCAAAAATAATTGAGGTGAGATGCAAAATTAATTGTTTTTATGATTAGTTTACAGTTTCATGCAAAAAAAAAAAATTGCTGTCATGGGTCATGCAAAACAATGGACTGGCAATTTTTTTGCATGCGAAAAAAGTGTGGTGAATAAATTTTTTTTGGATGGTCCAAGAAAAATAATATACACATTTGCATCCAAAAATAATTACTTTCCATTTTTAGGCCTATAGTTTGTATAGTTTATTAATTTAGGGTAAATTAATGACTCAATGGGTGGCTTAGGCCAAGGCAAAAGTTTTTCACTTTGAATATTATTCAATTTGGTGCACACAATATGTGGAAAATCGTTTAAAAAATTTTGATTGTTTTGTTCGCATGGGAACTGTAAATTTTGCTTAGATCAAAAAAAAAATTCACTTAAGTTAAAAATATTTAGATTTATATCGATGTTCGATGGCACGCAAGGCTACTTGTTTATGATACCAAGGACTTTACTAAATTTTCTGGAACATTTCATTTAACTTTAAAATTTCGTACAGTTGAAACAAAACTTACAACTGAAAATATGTTTTTATGAACCGTAATCACTGATAGTAAAACTTTTCGCTTTTTTAGTTCACAATGAGTTTTAGCATAAAATATGAGCACTTAGGAAAATGAAAAAAATTTAACAACCAGTTCCGAAAAAGGCTTCGATACATCTAACCTTGACTGAAATCAGAAAGCAGAAAAGACAATAGCTGCATGAAAAAATCAGTAACTGTCAGGGGAAAGTCAAATCTGTATAAAGTGGAAGGCTTTGCTGAATATTTTGAAGAAAATATTCTATGAAAAATCCCACCCAACGATCTTGCATTCCTATCCTAGAGGAACTTTATTCATTCACGAATAAAAACAAACTGTGTCCACTGTGCACTGCCGGTCAAACCTGTGCCTTATTTTATAATTGTTTGACAAGCTATGGATATTGCCCGAATGTTCTGGTATCTGCTTCTAGAACTGGCCGTAGGGGAAATTTCCCATAATTTCCCTTTCTAAAGCACCAAAGATTTAAAGCTCACGAAAGCTCCCGTGGGTTGGTTGTATCAACTATAATCCAGAAGATTGCGCTTCTCTATTCGAGAGTTGTCATAGTTCATTCGAGAGTCGTTCGAGAGGTATGTGCACTGTGACCTTAAGCTCTATTGTGTCCGTTTGTTTGGTATTGAAAATCGTTATAGTTCAAAGGTGAAAGCCATAAGCATAACATTAGCTGCGTTTTATTATCTTTGGGTCTGGGTCGAGGTTATCTTTTAACATGCATTACAAAAACAACATGGGATCAAGGTTTCTATCGAGGTTAATTTCAATAACCCAGATAGAGGTTTTCACTCTGATTGGCAGAGGGCTATTTACCATTGTGAATGGATGTCAGCAATTTGTCAGCAGTATTAGGAATAGAGCAAAAAAGAGACAAGTGCTTACATGAAAAACAAATAAACATAAGAAAAAAAGAGACTGATATACAGCACTGCTTTTGCACTAACCCACATCGTTTTACTTTCACGAGGTGAACCATATGGGTTATGAGCGATAATAAAACGCGGCTAATATGTTGACGTTTCGGCATATTTTTTGTTTAGGGGTGTCATTTAAGAAAGTGGTAAGTAGTTAAAGCTTTGAGGCAAAAGAGAAAAATAGATCTTGAAGTGTAAATTCATTAAAACAAAATCTATGGCTGACCAATTTCTGAAACTAGCTGACCTTGTATCACCTTTTATTAGATGGCATTTTTTTTTTATCAAATTTCCCTTTTATGAGGTGCCAAATGTCCAGAGCCCCGTCCATCGGTGCAATATTTGAATATCAACTTTAAAGAGGGGTTAAGTTTCAACTTCAATTTCCACCGAATCCATTCCCTCTCATGCGGAAAAAAAGTCGACTGAGCCAAATTTTCCGACCGATATTATTTCCAAAACAAGTATGAGAATACTTTTGAGAAGAAAACTCTGCTGATCTGATCAACGCAACCCCAACGGTCATGAATACATTCTAACAACAATTGACGCTAGGAGGCATTAGAATAAAGCTTGAACTATAATTCTCGAAGGGGCACTTAAGTGGTCGGAAGAAAACAAGCGAACACACGGAAATCATATCATGCGGACGCGGCTATAATTTCGGAGTGGGGAGTTTCGTTTTTTTCACATTTGCTTTCGGAAGTGTAGTGAAACTAAAATTTGATGAAATGGGTATATCAAAAAGAGATAGGTAGATGATAAGTACACGGTATGGGTATGTTCCCCATTTTTACAATGTGGAAAGGTACTTTTCGTTGGGTTTTGACATTAATATCTGTGCCCTCCCCACAATTATTTATAGTTCTATCTTAACACTCCTGAAACCTTGATAAAATTAATGATCAGTTTCAGTGATGCCAAAATCCTAAAAGATTGATGAGCAAATATAAGCAGTCATCAAAGTCCGCTGCACTGTGGTTCCACAGTAGGCCATAATTCAAAAAAAAAAATTATTACAGTTTCTTCCAAAAACCTTTTAAATCAGCTTAGAAAAACCAAAACTCAATATAAGTAATAAAAAAAATTATATTTTTCGGTAATACCGTTAGATATTTGTTTATAAAGTGATCACTTCTTACAAACATATAGCATTTCAGTTTAAGTTCATTAAAATAAGGGCGACTGCAATTAGTTTTTGCTGTTGTTAGCATTGTCTGTGAATTGTTTTGTTTTCTTGGAGGTATTATTAGATAATGAGACTTCCATTATGCATTTTTTTGGGCCGCTATACGAATAAATATAAGAAGGGTGTGGCTGCGAAATTGGGCTTTAAAAAAACTTAAATAAAACTGCGATTTGTGTTTTCTTTTAAGCTTTTAACTGTTACGCCCCGCTACGCCCCCAAAAACTGCAGGAAAGGTACATTTATCTACTTTCAAGTATAAGTTGAATTAGCTGCGGAAGCTTGCGGATGCACTTTTTATTGAACTTTAAATGGCCCTACCTCTAACTGCTTTTATTTCAGAATCTGCCTGAGTATGCCCATTTACTTATATATTTGGTCCTTCACATGGGTTATAGTTTGTGGAAGTAAAAGTAATAAGTCCTCTTCCTAAATTAAACCTTAAAACAATCTTTATGAGTCCTTAAATGCTGTCTCAAATGAAAATTATACCGCGATTATGATTAAAATACGAGTAGATTTTTGGAACAGATTTTGTCAAAATATATTTACGTTTGCCTTAAAGTGTTCAAAAATAATTAAGAGCTGATATTATCATAATTTTTTTTTTGTGAAATAATTAACATTTAGGAGTGAAAACCCTTCATGAAATATGATAATTTTATGTATGTAAATTAAGAATCCACATAATCAAAGAAGATCATTTTTCCGCAATGCACTGTGGTTCCACCGTAGGCCATAATCCCAAAAATCAATTGTAACGGTTGTTATAAAAAAAAACATTTAAATAAGCTTAGAATATACCAAACTAATTATAAATGAGAAAAAAATAATGCACTTAAGTAATACCGTTAGATTCTTATCTTCAAAGTGATCACATTGCAAAAACATGGCATTTGAGGTTTAGTGGCCCAAGAGTAAGCGTGCTTTCATTTATTTATTATTTTTACTTTGATATTTTGTGATTTTTTTTTGTGATGGAAATATTAGTTGAAGGTAAGACTTCCGTTAGATATTTTTTGGGATCCATTATTAAATTGTATATAAAATGAGGTTTAAATAAAATTAAACTTTTAATGAATCAAATGAAAATGTACATATGTATATAATGTTATATTTAATACATAATTTTACAACGTTATATTTAAATACATCCATACTCTATCAGAACTTTTTGGAAAACTGGGTTCAGTCCGATATTACACCCTTTTACCTAAGATGCCTCTGAAACAAAAGAAGATAGAGCAAAACCGATTTCAGATTCATGATCAGAGAGTCCAATTTACCCTATGACCAAATATTTCAGGTTGATATTACGCCAGCAAATAATTATGGCCGCCTTTGTTCGGCGGTGGAACCACTGTGCGCTGGTGAGAACAAGCGACCTACGGTACCTGGATGTGACAGCACTAGCACTACTGGACGAAAGATAATTTCCAATATTTTCTTTATTGTATTTAAAATGTAAACTTGACCAATTGAATCTTATATTTCATCAATGGGGTCTAGCTTACACCCTAGACCACTTTAGCTATGTATTTTTGTTTTTTAAAAGAAAATAACAATAACGTCTAAAGGCCTTCTTAAATGATTTTAAAAATCAAAAGAAAAAACTATTAAAAAAAAAAAAACTTTTTCAAATACTGAACTTTAACTATGTATTATTCCAGGACTGATACCTAAACCTAACTCACAAATCACAACGTAAAAATAGCAAAATAAATCAAAATAACGAGCTAAATAAAAAAAAAGTATAACTTTTAAACGAGGCAACAATTCGACCAATCCTAAATACAAAAAAAAAATAAATAAATAAATACGATTGGCCATGACGAATTAAATAATGAAAACTTGGACGGAAAACTTTTTTTTTGAAAATGTTTGTGGGCGGCTGGTGTATGGTTATGTGGGATAGACGTGTCTCTTTTGTGTTCTATTTGTTTTTTTTTTTTTTTCATTCAAGAAACTTAGTTCAGAACTTTTTTTTCCATTTTCTTTCATGTTTTTAGGTCGCGAAAACCATTCGAACAACAACTGGGAAACCGGAAGTGGACGTGCAGAACTCACAGAAGAAGCACAGAAATAAACTTTTTAGCTGGTAATTATTTAGTAGTGTAGGGTTTTTTTTTTTGTTTTTGTAGTTTAGTTTAGTTTATTTTGTTTCCTTATAGCACAAAGTTTTTTTTTCGTATTTTGTTGTTTTAGTCCTAGATGCAAAATCATCCATCATTGAAATTAAGTACCCATCTACATAGTTTAGAGAAGAAGAAATTTAAGTTTTAAGTTGATTTTAATGAGGACACCATGTTTATAAAATAAAGGCACTTTACTAACATTTCTACCTGAAGCTAAGAATTATTGTGGACAGCACTCTAAACTTTTATATATAATATCTTTGAAAGTTTCTGAAGTAATCATTTTGTGTAAATGTTTTTGTTTGAAGAAATCAAATTAAAAAGTGTATACCATACACTGAGGGAAAAAATGCAATTTAAAATCTAATAGAAAATATTTGATTTAAAGTTGAATAATATTCAATAAATCATATTTAATTTCAAGTTGAAAACCTGTTGATTTAAATAGGCAACGTAGATTTAACAAAGCCAACTTAGTTTCAAAGCGAAACGTATTCAATTTTACATAGAAATCCACTTTTCGAACATTTAAAGTACACTCAACGTAGTTTCAAAGTGCAAGATGCTAATATTTTTCGAAATCGAATTTTAAATTTCCATGCACGTACTTTTAAAG
The DNA here is from genome assembly GCA_963921185.1 of Dasysyrphus tricinctus. Taxonomy (NCBI): domain Eukaryota; kingdom Metazoa; phylum Arthropoda; class Insecta; order Diptera; family Syrphidae; genus Dasysyrphus; species Dasysyrphus tricinctus. The sequence goes on along the minus strand of OY992531.1, from coordinate 64,287,552 downwards.
TGTTGCATAGTTAGGCCAACGTAAAAGTCAGATTTTTTAATTACTTTTTAATTTATATTTTAGCTTAATATATAGAATTTCGAGAGCGCTTCGTAATTTCACGAAGTATCTACAAAACATTTGTGAGCAAAATTAACGCGCACTCAAAATTCACTTACATTTAATCAAAAAAAAATTATTACTTTTCTCATATTTATTTTTGTCATTTGCTTAATGAATTAGTTTCCATTTTCTTTTAAATCAATAACTGGACGAAGTTGAATTAAAGTTTAAAAAAAGTATTTTAAAATTTTTTTGTATTTCAATCAACGATGCTTGTACTTTAATCGAAATTGATATATATTGTTTTGAAGATGGATGAATTCAAATCAACGATGATGACATCTCAAATGAAGAGAAAAAATGGTAAAATCATATTTATTTTAAAAGAGGGAAACACTTCGTCTTCGATGCCAAATCGTTCCGAAAAATATTTAAATCAAAGTTGTTTCCGTTGATTTTACGTTGTTTTTTTTCTCGGTGTAGGTATACTTTTGTGAGATATATAAAGGGTGTTTTTTAGACGTTTGGTTTTCAATCTGGCAATACTTTTTTTTGGAGTTGGTCTTTTTGACAGCTGTCACTTGATTTATGTTCAGTTTGTCGTGCAAATTTACTACCAAAATAATGGTTCGGTTCGCGCATAGCGCGTTGCGTTCAATATTCGGTCGACATAATCCCCCAGCAGAGTCGGTAATTCGAGCAACCATGGATTGGTTTCGCATCACGTTTTCTCTAGTGGATAGTGTGCATGTGCATCCTCAGAGACGCCACCCGTACAGTGCGCACCGAAGACGCTATTGTTGCTGTGGAGCAGGAGTATCGAAGAAGATCCGAATGAGTCCATCCACCATTGCGTCGAAAATTGGGCCTCTCGGCTGGAATTTATTCGAGCCAGCTGCGGGGGCCACTTCCCGAAATCATTTTTAAAACATAAAAGCAAACCCTTATCTTTATAATAAAGCTAAATTTATTCTTGGCCATAACATCAAATTATATACGTTTTATTTCTTCTTGAAAACCACAAGTCTAAAAAACACCCTTTACAAAAAACAAAAAATATGGCAATATTTACGCAGTTAAATTGCAATTACTTCTGTATGCAGTTTTTTAAAAACTGTTAAATATATTTTCAAAATACAGCAAACTTTAATGGCGGTGCTCTTTATATGTATGTAGATGAGCTTTAAAACTGGATTTCCCGATATAAGCTACACGGCTACACCCGTTATAACTATCATTGAAATACATCAATAAAAATTAAGCGATTCAATCTTGTGGCATATAGAAGGGAAAATTATTAATTATTTTGATGGACAGTTAAAGCTCAAGACTTAACTCATATATCTAGTAAAAAAAAGTTCAAATAGGCACAACTTTCCACATAAAATAAGTTTTAATATTTTGATGATCATTGGTAAGGTATACTTCAATCCTTCAAATAATAAAAGTCATTTAATGTGGAAGGCTGGGTCACAATGACATTTTTTTTGACGAGAAATAATAAAGCAGGCAAAATCTTTATTTTGGCATCAAAATTACCACGTGTCTCAAAAGCAATCATACATTTTCAATGATGAGTTTCAATCTTTCAATGGTAGCTATAACTGATGCCTTAGACTTAGTTGATGTATTTCAAACACCATACACGGTCAACATCATTCAAATTTGAAAAGCAGATCAATTGAGAAACAAGCCTAATTTTTGTTTAATAAATAGAGGCATATTCATAGTTATTGTCAAACGTAGTTAAAGTAATGAGTAAAAATAACGAGTAAAATTTAAAGTACTTTTACTTGTAACTCTTACTCGTTACTTTTACTCACTACTTTTACCCGTGAGTTTTGCTCTTACTTTTACTCGTTACTTTTATTTGTTGCTTTACACGTTACTTTTACTCTTTACTTTAACTCACTACTTTTACTCGTTAATTAATGAGGAGAAAAGAGGAGACGTTAAACGGCTAACAAGTAAAAGTAAAGATTGTGATAGCGATTATTCTGAGGCTCTGAAATCTTTGTTTAGAAGTATGATCGTTTTGAATATACGATTCGAGTTTTGGGTCCTTTAACAATCTTATCTAGAAGTTTTATGGCTGATTTACAATGCCGCGTTGGGCGTTGCGTTGAAAGATTTGCCTGTCAACGCAAAAGTTCAGGCATAGGAATATCTGTTTAGAGTTTACAATGACGCGTTGAGCATTATGTTACGATTTTGCATCCATTAGTAGGTACACAAACCAACGTAACGTAAGCGACTGCAACGCGAAAGTAGAGATTATTCAACTTTTGCGTGCGTTTTGACATTTCGATTTCAATTTAGGTGTGTGGCCATCTTGTGTTGAAAAAAGTTTTAATTTTTTTGCTCGATTTATCTCGACGCGGCCGTAACGCTTGTTAAATGTAACGTACGCATCGCGAACGCGAACGCGTCATTGTAAATCAGCCATAAAAGTTCAGGCATAGGAATATCTGTTTAGTGTTTACAATGACGCGTTGAGCATTATCATTGAATAACTACAAATAGAAGGGACACCGGGCAAAACGTCCACTAGGTGGCCTGGTTTGGCAGGCTGTCGCTGCAATCGCTCTATCAAATACAACACCCCTTTAATAAATTTGTTCCTTAAAAGTTTGTTCCTTTTGGGAAATTTCCTTAATTGCCGAAGAAGAAAGGGAAGAAATGTTTTTTTTTTCACAGAGCATGAAAATGAACAACAACAACGAATTGAACAGCCGTTTTAGTTTTGCTTTTGAGGTATTTTTTTCAATGCCATTCGAGGACTCAAGGTTAATGAAAATATGGGGTAGAGATACAAATTATATTTTCTTTTCTGGGTTGTGTGTGTGTTGTCCAGTAAATAAATTTGTTGTTAGTGTTTTGTTGCAATTTGGGATGTTAACGATGATGGCTTTGTTTTGTTTTTTATATCTTGAGATCCATAGGCAAGGAATAATAATTTTTTTTTTTATTTGAAAACATTAGTCTCAAGTGGTACATACACACAACACAAGTGTGCACTCTTTGATTTTTGGTGTGGTGGGTCGATCGGTGGTATATGTGTGGCGGAGTGTGTGCACACTTATTTGCTGTGAATGGGTCGTTTTATAGGTATATGCAGGAAGGTACCTGTTCCATCTTCTTTTAAATTTTTCGTTGATTTTCACGGATCCTTATCAATTAATATAGATTATCAAGTAGGTACTCGATTTTCAATTCGTACCTATTTATTACATAGGTACCTGCCATCTGTCACATAAAAATAATTAAATAATGGTTTATAATTTGTTCTCATTTATTGTTTTTTTCAACGATTTTGGTATAAATGTAGGTACATACATACATTGTTATTTTTAAGATTAGAAAACTAAAAATTATAAGTATTATTATGTACTTAATAAATCAAAAAAGAAACTAAAGCAACCAGTGATAGTAAAGATGTAGTTTTTTTTTAATTAAAGTTTTGTTTTTACTGTACCCAAATGAAAAATGTTTGAAATTCAAAACTAAAACCGTGAAATAGGGTGTAGAACACATTTGAAGGTATATAGGTATGTAACTCCCTTTTTTTAGTAACTAAGCGATAAAAATCTTATGTTTTTCTTTTAAATAGAAGGATACACTTTAAGTGGACTTTTGAGAGGTAGATAATCAGATTTGAATTTGGCCATAATTTAATTTAAATTAAAAAATCGCATGTATGTACACTTACTAGTTAAGAAAAATTCTAGAAACAAGATTTTGAATTTTTTTGTCAGTGGTTTTTGTTGTATGTGTGAGATGAGACAGAAAGCTTTTTTTTAATTTTTAAAGGTTGTAATTTTCTCGGAACTTTTATAAGTCAATCAAATCTATCGGTTATGACTTTATTCAAATAAGTTACTAACCTTTTTGTTGTTGCCGTTGTTGTAAAATTTTGTTCTGCCTGCGATATCTGACTTTTAATCGAAAATCTTTGTTTTGATCACCAAAATCACACCTAATAATAAAAAAAAAACGACTTTTTGTGATCCCTTCGTAGGTACATATCGTCTCTCATCTCACGAAGTGACGTAACTCGCAAATTGTCGTTTTTGAGATTTGGGCATATACATATGTGCTTGGTTAACTTGATTACATATTTCTACATCATTAGATTCCCTGAAAAATGTCTGGAACATGGTTCAATGCGTTATGTCATAGTTGGCATAGCTGCAATTTTAGGTAAAAATTTTCTCACGAACAGACGTAACTGCAATTATGTGGGTAGCAGTTTTCCGTTTTATTGCAAATTATTGTGTAAATAAAGTGGTTTCAGGTACTAGGTGCATTTATCGGTGAATAGAAATAAAAACGCTTTAAGTTTATGCTAAGATGTTGCTACTGACCTATCACTAAATTAAATTTAAATTGCATTCGGTTCTCCCTGTTTACAATACTCTGTCAAACAAAAATTGTGAATACAAGGCTTATGGGCGAGCTTTTTTCAAAACAGTAATACCTGTGCATACTGTCACATCACTAAAATGCCTCACTAATAAGCTTTTTTCAAAACAGTGGTGTCTGTGTATACTGCCACGACACTAAACTTTGTCACTAAAATTTCTCACGAACTGACGTATCTGGTTGATCGATTATTTGTAACTGTTTTAAGTATTGCATTTACATTGAATCTCATATCATTTGAAACTTTAACATATTCTTGTAATTTTACAACAAAAAAAAAATACCAAAACCGTTATAAAACACAGAAGTAACGCTTATAGAAGGAGGACACAAAACTAAAAACTGCTCTCCTGTAAAATATTGAAAAGGCAGATACGTCAGTACGTGAGAAGAGGGACGATATATGTATATCTGTTGCTTCTTTGCAAATATTAATTGCATGGTAAATATTAGTATGCAAATTTGTAGATTAACATATTCTTGACATTGCTGAACATTTTTATATTGAAAAAAATAAAAAAAAAAACTTTAAGTCTTTTTTCTTGTCCAAGTAGTGCGTGACCAATACAAAATTGTAAATAGTTGAAAAGATTACACAAATGTTTAGTAAAAACACAATTTGTTATTTTCAAAAATGTTAAGAATATGTTAGTCTTCAAATCTGCATACTTTTATTAACCATGCAATAAATATTTGGAAGGAAGCAAAAGATATACATACCTACGAAGAGATCACAAAAAGTCGTTTGAACTTTTTTCTAAAATAACGGTGAAAAGCCACAAAAACAAAAAAACATTATTCATTGAAGCTTGAAGATCACATATCTCAGGTAAAACTAAATATTACAACAAAAACAAGGTGACTTAAAGCTGAATACACAAGTCACCTAACTAAAGTTCCGAACAAAAAGTTCGGAGATTTTCTCACTTTGACAACCTTCAAAAATAAAAAAAATGCTTCGTGTTTCATCTTATACCACAACTTAGTACCATGAATACAAAACAAAAAACAAACATTTTGTTTTCCTTAAATTTGTTTGAATGGTTGAATTTTGACGTCTGAGTCCGAACATTAGAATTGTATTTATTTAATTAATTAAAAACAAAAAGTAGTTTTTAAATTATTTTATAGATTTAAAAGTTTAGTCTACACATAATAAAAAAAAATAAAGAATACTTTTTGAAAGTGAGCGTAGTTTGTTGTTAAGCTTAATTCAAACAACAAATACAAGAAATTATTTAAATCTTAGTATAGATAATATACAGGGTGTCCCGGACATGAGTGGAAGTATTTTAGGATGTGGTTTTTGGGGTTATTCTAAGAAAAAAAAATGTTTGGGGGGGAAAGTTGTATCTCTCCTCCCTGAGGCAGGCAAAAAAAAACATTAAAAGTCAACGAAAACACATCTAATAATGTGCTTTAGTTTTTTTTTTTAAAGATAATACTCCATTCTTGCATTTGGATTTCAAATCAAGTTGTTTAAGCGGATAGGTTTCGAAAAATTAAATTTCAAAGTCAAAATTAAAAAAAAAAAGTGATTTTTTTCTTAAGTCGATATTTTTCAAAATTTTACGTAATAAAGTGCTTTTTTGTGTTAAATATTCAAGACCTCATCATTTATTTAGTCCATTACCGAAAACCAAATGCAAAAATCTTTCTTAGTTTTTGAGAAATTAAGAAAAAACAAAAGGTACTTTTACCAAAAAAACCCGAAAAAATGAATAATTCATTCATGAATTATCCATAATTTAACCCTTTTTCGGCCTTTTTTGGTAAAAATACCTTTTGTTTTTTCTTAATTTCCCATAAACTAAGAAAGATAATTACATTAAGTTTTCGGTAATGGACTAAAAAATAATGAGGACATTGAATATTGAACACAAACTTAAGTACGTAAAATTTTGAAAAATATCGAGTTAAGATCAAAAAATCACATTTTTTTTTTTTATTTTGACTTTGAAATTTAATTTCTCAAAAACTATTTGCTTAAACAACTTGATTTAAAAACCAAATGCTAGAATGAAGTATTATCTTTCACATTATTAGATGTGTTTTCGTTGATTTTGAATGTTTTTTTTTGCATTTGAAGTCCCTGCATCAGGGAGGAGAGATACAACTTGCCCCCCCCCCATACAATTTTTAGAATAACCCCAAGAACCACACCCTAAAATAAATCCACTCAGGTCCGGGACACCCTGTATATTACAGAAAAGAAGAGGTCCACAAATTCGAATAGCTGTACTTCAAATATGTCTCAATATATCTAGTTTCTTTACACTTTAGCCTGGCATTTATAATTTTAATTTTAGCTCTTATTAATACCTTTAAAGTATGATTTAATAAAATTTGTTTATGATCAGTGGATGTACAGGGGTAATAAACTTGGGCATCGCATATATTTAAAAAAGATTGTAGAACAGTTTGTTGGAAACAAAGCTGATTAAAATTTTCTTTGAAACATTTTACAACAATATCTATGAACTTGACAAATGATTTTGAAGGAATTATCAAGCCTCCATTTGTGGTCTCTCCATATTGTCGAGCTTTGACTATGTTGAATTTACATATTTCACAACCGGTTTTTTTGAGGACAGACTTTGCGATGTATCCAGCAAAATATGTTTTAGACATTTCTGAAATATTTGACGGTGTATTTTGTTCAACTTCATTGTCTAAGGATGCCTCGTCATCTGAATCGTCAAACTCACAAATATTGCTATCTTCACATTTCACATGTTAAGTTGCATTTATAATGAAAAATTTTGAAAAAAAAATCTTTAATGATATTTATATGTGCCTGCATAATATGTAGATTTTTTCTTAAAAAATACTCACGTTTTCCTTTTTTTTTCATTTAAATGATTGATTTATAATATCGTTTTATTAAAAAAAAAAAAACAGACCTTTTATTTGTAGGCAAAAATTTGCTTGGATGATTAGATTATCTATGTAGGAAAAAGTTTTGCTCTTTTAATTTTAATTGGATGTCAGGATAATAACTGTAAATAAGTTTAATTTTTAACACCACTGGGAGTGAGAAATAAAAACTCACCTGCTGATAATGGAATAAAATTAAAATTAAATAAAAGAGAAACCGTTTTGTATCTTTTTGTTGCTGTATGGCGGTGAGACGGACACCAAACACCAATATATTCAAAATGCACCTATGTGTACCTACATGTGCGTCAGTGTTGCCGCTGAGGAATTTGAAAAGGTCGCATAAGAAAGGGTCACGAGGAAGAAAAAGTCGCACTAAGAAATTTTTTGATAAATTACAAAAACAATCAGAAAACGTATTAATCGCAAAGAAAATAAACAATTTTGTTTGTGGTTTTCTTTTTTAAACAATTGACCATAGCAAAAAATCAGTTCCTATATCCATTCAAATTCTATACAACTTCACAGACACATTTAAATCTGTAGTTTTTGTAAAAAAAAACTAGGTCCAAAAACTTATTTGTTAGGGTGACGTGAAATAACGCCAAACGAAATAAAGCCGAAATTCAAAAATTTGGTCTTATTACGTTTTCAAAAACGAAATAAGACCAAATTTTAAATTTGGTTTTATTTCATTTATAAAACTGAAATAAGACCAATTTGGCTTTATTTTGTTTTCAACTTATTTCATATTTTCAAATATCTAATTCTGCCCAAACGGAAATTTTTTTCCTGACATGAGGAGGCTAATAAAAAGAAGTTTAATGGTAGGATAAATTCAAAGTTTCCAGATAATCTAAATGCAAAAGAAACTTTGCATACAACCAACCTCGCACCCACCCCAAATCCTATAGTGAGCCCAAGCAGGGGGGTTGTATGCAAACATACCTCACTGTTTATTCGCGAACTTTTAAGTTTCACAAACCTAATAAACCCCCTCCTTTATTTGGTTTTTGAAATTTTAAAATTCACGAATAAACAGTGAGGTACGTATGGGGGGCATGCTGCTCCCCTGCAACCCCCCTGCTTGGGTTCGCTATAGGATTTGGAGTGGGTGCGAGGTTGGGTGAATGAAAAGTTTCTTTTGCATTTAAAAAACCTGTATTTAATGAAATAATGATTCTAAAGAAATATTTGGCCTTAATTCTATTTTCGCATTGCAATAAGGCCGAAAAACTGGTTGAGATAGATTTGGTTTTATTTCAATTATTTTTTTGGTGTTATTTCCATCGGGCATAAGAAATAAAACCAAATAGGCGTTATTTCGTTTTTGAGATGTAAATAAGGCCAAATTCAAAATTTGGCTATATTTCGATTGGCGTTATTTCACGTCACCTCGAGTAAAAAAGTTAACCAATTTTCTTCAAACTTTATGCACATTTTTGTAAGAATATGTTCATAAATATTTTAATTTTGAAGAAAATCGGTTAACTCGGTTGGACTCTAGCTTGATGTAAAATGGACGTGAGTTATCCTTATCATATTTGTACCAAACACCACAGAAGAATAACTTACAACTAGACCGCACGTACTTGCACTTTGAACTTTGAAAATGGCAAAGTAATTACAGAAAGAACTATAGAAACAAAGCATTGAAATATTGAATATTCCAAATAAATAATTATTCTTACCAAATCCAAAATTTCTTTTTTTTCAAAATTTTGATTTGCAATATTATTAACATCTTAAAAGTTCTTTTAAAAAGTTTAAATGATAATGAGAAAATCAAATACGTGTCCACATTTTTTCAGTTTTGGATAAGAAATCGTTTTTGAGACAAGAAATTGGGACAATCGCTCCAAGAGGGGGACGTATGGTAACCTACGTTAGAGCCGTTTTTCAGATGTAAAAGTTTTTCCTAAACGGTTGTATGGCAAGTACCGTTATTTTGAACCAAAACCTCTAAGGAATCACCAAAAAATCTTAACTTAAAAATTTGAAGAAATCGTTTCAGTGGTTTGGGCTCAGGTCGAGGTTGAAATAGACAGACAGAATTGTGCCATACACTTTTGGGGTTCTCTATCATCGTAATGACATATTTGATTATTAGATACCTCAAGTTTTTTTTGTCTGCACGCTCATGTCATATGAAATATGAAAAAATGTGGGAAATATTTCAAAACTCAATTACTGGACAGTTACTACGTTTATATGCAAAAAAATAGAAAACTCGATTTGGATTTTCAAGATAGAGGTAGCAAGGTTTGACTCAATTCCACTGACCGTGTACGTTCCCGATGGACCAAGCCGTTTTCAAATCATATATGTTTTCATCTTGTAAATGGAAAATTGGAAAGTTTTTTTTCTAAGGAAAACCAAGAAGTTAACCTTGTTTATGCAATTTTCTAGAGATGGGGTCAGAAAAGTCGCAAGATTTCTTAAAAAGGGTAAAAAGAGCTAGCTTTTTAAAAAGTCGTCTCATGGTCGCATGAGGCAATAAAAGGGGTCAAAATGCGACTAAAGTCGCACAGCGGCAACCGTGATGTGCGTTCATTCACAAAAGAAAATCAAAGCACAAATTGAAGAAAGAAAATATGTATCCTTTCTTCGCTGTATCTACATATCTACTCGTATGTATCTATATCTCTAAGAAAAATACAAAAGGATTTATTTGAGACTCACTTAGCCGAGAAGAAAACCAATTATTGTGTGAAAAGGAAATTATAGCTTCATGAGCGGCCACTGGATTCGATTGGTGCGACTGTCGGTTGAGCAATGTCCGGTGTCCCCTTCTATTTGTAATTATTCAATGGCATTATGTTACGATTTTGCATCCATTAGTAGGTACACAAACCAACGTAACGTAAGCGACTGCAACGCAAAAGTAGAGATTATTCAACTTTTGCGTGCGTTTAGACATTTCCATTTCAATTTAGGTATGTGGCCATCTTGTGTTGAAAAAAGTTTGAATTTTTTTGCTCGATTTATCTCGACGCGGCTGTAGCGCTTGTTAAATTTAACGTACGCATCGCGAACGCGTCATTGTAAAACAGCCATTAAAAAAATGGAAGATCTACGAGCATAGTTGATTTTGATGAAATTTTTGGCTATTGGCTCGAAATCTATTCAGCTTATTACAACTTGAACGATTAAGCTTTATAATATATGCTATATAGGTATACTATACATAGGTATAAAGGTAGGTACTTTCATAATTTGATGCACTCACTTTAATACCATAAACAAAACACAGAACCTGTTAATTTTAAAGCTCATATTTTTTTTATTTTTTTAAAACAATTTGAAATTATTTTATCCAAAGAATGCTACTGCAGCTTTTACAACAACTTGGAAAACTGCCCAAACCGATCCCCAGAACCCGCGAACCGCAACATTTTTGCCAAAACTACCAAGAGCCTTAGAGTTAACACTGCGATAGAAACGGGCATGGAATTCAAGATCCTTGAAAGCAGCTACAAGATTGGCAAATTCAGGACTGGCTTCCATTTTCTTATGCACAGTTTCAAAGAAGTCAGATGCAGCAATAGCTTTTTTGTAATCAGCCATAACGTCTCCAGTGATAACAGGACTACTAACATCACCCTCCTTCATGGGTTCCAACCATTTGCGATTAATATCGGTTGTCTTCTTGGTCATGAAAATCCATATGCTTGCAATATCGATTCCGCGACGTTTGAAATATCCAATCAATTCTTGTCCTTCCTTTGTTTGGAAAAAATTCTTCACAAGTTGTTCGTAAGTGACTTTTTCCACATAGCGAAGTCCCTCAGCATAGCTTGGATAAGCTGCAACGTATTGCTTGCCAATTGATTCAATCTCTTTCATAGGCAAGTGAGAAAAAACATCTTCAATATCAGACTGAAGATCAGCTGAAATAGCGACTACCGAAAGCAGGAGACAAATCAGAGCTGCGCGCATCTTGCAAAGTTATTGTTTCAAATATCAAAAACCGCTTATAAACTGATATTTGTTAGAAACTATAAGTTGGTTTTTATAGTTAAAATTAAAATATTATTACATTGTATGAAGAAGAGTACTTAATTAGAGATAATAAAGTTTTACAAAACCAATCTTATCTTTTAATCGATTTTGCGTCTTTAACAAGTTCCTGGTTTTCTTCTTAAGTGGCTTTTCAGGAAGTTTCAAAAAGTCCGACTCTTTCAATTTTATTTTTGTTCAAGTGATCACAATTTTTACTTATTTTTTCAAATATTGATTTTTTGTTTTGAATTACACAACTGAACAAAATAAAAATTATTTTTGTGTCTGGGTTTATTTCATGATTTTTTATTCGTCATGCTTCAAAATAATGGAAAACTACCCTTTTGTAGAGTTGGTAGTCAAAATACAGTTACCGTAGTTTTCATAGAAAAATAAATGTTTGATTTAATATTTTCTTTAAAAGAGGCGGGGGGAGGGGAATTGTTACGCTCATTTGGTATCTCTAGAGCATATTTGTGTCACAAACTACACACTTATTTATTTTGCAATTTAAGAACGTTAAAATGTTATTGAGAGTGTGTTAAAAAGATGCTAATGCATTTTGCTACTATATGTGGTTATTTTATCAAAACTCACATTACTATCATTTTTGAAAATATGTTAAGAAACTTAAAAGACATGCAGAATGTCTCTAAGATTGACTATTCTGCACGGTAATTTAGAAAAAAATTAAAAACTTCATTGGGAGCATACTCAGAAGAAAAAGGAAAACGTTTACACTAGGACTCTATGGACTTTGAGAGTAATCGTCATTACCAAGGTCAATAAAATTAAACAAATGATATGAAATTATTCTATAGGTTTAATTTTAGAGTAGCACATTCTTAAATCAGCGTGTTTGTTGATAAAAATAACCGTTTTATTGTTGGTACCGACATTAAACAAAAAAAAATTAAGAAAAAAGGAGTTTTTGTAATTTTCAATTTTATCTAAAATTAAAATGCATACAACCATCTAGTTTTTAATTTTTACTTAAGATTAGTGAAAGCATTGAATATTAAAATCAAAAAAGTTATTTTGGTCCATATAAGAATAAAATTTCAAAAATAATTGTCAAGCCGTTTTTAAGATGTCGAATTTTCAAAAAAATAATTTGAAACATTTAAAAAAAAAAACATTTTTTTTTTGAAAATTTTGAAATATTTGGTGTTATTTTTTGAACTTATGTACTATGTTAGTATATAAGACAATTAATATAAATTCGTTCAGCTGCTAACACCAGGTTTACAAGGTTTTCGACACGACTAAGTAAGAGTTCATATAAGGGTAATTTTTCGTGCTGAACTCAAATCCGTTATCCTTTTGTTTGGAAGGTACCGTTATTTTTCCATAAAAGTAAAATTTTGTATTAAAATATTTTAGAGAGTAACAACTCTTAAGCATCGAGTTTTTAAAAAATCGAAACATTTGGTTTGTGATTTTTTTTTTAATCCAAAAAACAATTTTAAAGAAAATTTTGGAACACAATACTATTAATGTTTTTTTGGAAGCGTCTGTATGAAAAAAATTATTGAAATCCTTCATACCGCTTTGAAGAAAATTGAAAATAAAAAAATGGTTTTTTGGGAGTTAGCATTAATACCATTTTTGAAAAATGGTTTCCCATCCAAAGGTATCTTTAACTAAAAGTTATTTATTAAATTTTTCAAAAGAAAATTTCTGGAGCCGTTTTAGAAAAAAAATTCTACTATGCAATATTGTTAAAAAAAATTAAATGGAGGCACCGTTATTTTTGGTTCTAAAAAAATGAAAAAAAAACCTGTGGAAGAATGTTAAAAAAACGCTATGAACCAAGTTTGAAGAAAATCGATCGAGCAGCTTAGGCTCTAATTCAACGGACAGACAGAATTTGTGAGACTAACTTTTTTCGTTTTAATAAAGTCCCGAGTTCTCCAGAAATCTATCAACGAGCCTTTTTGAGTGCCATCTTTGGAAAAGGAGTTTTATTAAATATCTCGTGACCCGTGCATTGTACGAATATAATAGTAAATTAATTTTGTTTCCATTTTTTTATTTGTTTTCTAAATCAAGTTGTTGTTTAGAAAAGTTTTTGAAAAATTAAATATTAAAGTCAATAGATTTACATATTCTTAAATATTAACATGAATTTTTTTTTAAAAAACATTGACTTTTAAAGTAAATTTCTCAAAAACCTTGCACGAAAACAATTTTACTTAAGAAAACCAAATAAAAAAATGGAATACGAGTATTAGCTCTAAAAACAATTACTATTATATTCGTACGATGCACGGTTGACGAGATATTTTATAAAATGCGTTTTACAAGATGGCAGCTAACGTTCGCGCTCCCCAGTCCCGCCAACTTCTATTTACATTCCGAGGACACCCCTGAACACATTCCATCAAGAAAATTCTTTCAGTAATATATTGCATTATGAACCTCCTTTTTTTGCTCTGGATCTTGGAGTATTATACGCATAATAGGTAGGTACTAAGCTCCGTTAAAAAATGAAAACTGTGGATAATTGAAACATTAATATTTTTGTCTCAACTGAAGTGAAACAACTAATCAGACGGTTAAGTTGTTCAATAGCAGACTACATCCTCATCCTCATCTCTCTTGTCCTGATAGATGAGGAATTTGCATTGGCATACTATAATAGTTGTCCTAATACTTGCCTAGCTGTTAAACATGACTTATTGTACATACTTTCTATCCGTATATTGTATCCCATTAACCATAGTAGTACCTCGTGGCTTGATGGTTAGTGCGTAGGACTGTCATGCCGAAGGTGTGGGTTCGATTCCCAGCCGTGCCACCTAAAAACAGAAATGTTTTATTCGAGGTACTGCCTCTTGCGAGGAACTGACAAATCCTCCAAGAGTATACTTGTCATGAAAAAGTGCTTCTCATTTAGCCGTTCGGACTCGGCAAAAAACTGTAGGTCCTCTCCATTCCTGCCAACAAACACGCACACAGGAATGGTTGTGAGTTGTTAGTCACTAGGCCCTGATTCTTCATGAGCTGTTGCGCCACCCAATTTATTTTTTTTTATTTATTTATCCCATTAACCATAAAAAGTTGCACATGATTCATGTTACAAGATACCACATCACGCCCATATGAAGAGGCCACTCTTTACTCAAAAATCTTTTGCGCGTGATTGTTTGAAGTTTTAAATATGTATATCTGCATACACATCATAATTAATTTTTTTAAATGATCACTTGAGGGCAATTCCATGGTAGCTCACGTTACATTTGGGAAAGTTTCACGTTCTCTTTCATTAAAATTTCCATACTTGTATAAATATAAATAAAACAAAATATAAAATCTATACATGGTAATGATTTCGACTTCTAGGAAAAAATAAATTTTTTGGGAAAAATAAATTCTTTCTTAGTAAAAAATACTAAAACATGTTGGTAACTCACGTTACCATATTTGGACATGGGTTTTGTAGCAGTACTATGCATATTTTCTAAAAATTAAACAAACCAATAAAGGTTAACAGGTTTGTTGAATTAGATATAAGAATTTATCAGCCTGTCTATATCTGTACACAAATTTTAAATTATTGAAAATATTTTATACGAATTTAATAAAATACGTGGTGACTCACGTTACAAAAAGTCGGTAACTCACGTTATTTCACATTTTTAATTTAAAAATTTAGGGCTAAGCCTTTTATAATTTTATTTTATTTTTAGCCGTATGCTTATTACTTGTAGGATATTTTGTAATTCTAATTTTAAAACTAGCGAACAATAGACAGGGGGCGAGAAAAATTTTCCATTTTTCTATCTTCATGTCCACTTTTTCATGGAATTACCCTTGAGAAAAAAAATATTGAAATTATGAAAACAAGAAAGCACATGATTGATATCAGAGCTTGGTAAATATTTGCAAATGATTATTTAACTATTTGCCATATCAAGACTCAAAACACTTCTAACAACTATAAAAGCAATTGATTATTTCATGAAAATCATTAGTCAGTTCTTGAACTTCAAGCAATATCTAACTTTTCACTTTTCAAGATGCGTGCAGCTATCGTTTGTCTTTTACTTTCCGCAATCGCAGTTTCAGCTGATCTTCAGTCTGATATTGAAGATGTCGCTTCCCAATTGCCAATGAAAGAAATCGAATCAATTGGCAAGCAGTACGTTGCAGCTGATCCATTCTACGCTGATGGACTTCGCTATGTGGAAGAAGTCACTTACGAGAAACTTGTAAAGGACTTTTTGGACAGCCCAGACGGACAAAAATTCATTGAGTATTTCAATCAACGCGGAATCGATATCGAAAGCATTTGGATGTACATGGCCAAGATGACAGCCGAAATGAATCGCAAATGGTTGGAACCCATGGAGGAGGGTGAGTTTGTTGGTCCTGCTATCACTGGAAATATTATGGCTGATTACAAGAAAGCTATTGTTGATTCCGGCTTCCCCGATGTTGTGCATAAGAAAATGGAAGAAAGTCCTGAATTTGCCAACTTGGTAGCTGCTTTCAAGGACCCCGAATTTCATTCTCTTTTCTATCATGCTTCTAACTCAAAGGGCCTTGATAAAGGTAAGAACGCTCAGGTCCGTGAATTTTGGAAGAAAGCTTTTAAGGTTGTCACAGCTGCAGCCATTGGATCAGCTATCCTGGGATAGATTAGAATTTATCATTTGAAAATAAAACCAAACATTTCTGTACAATAAAATGGACATTAATGTTATAAGCTCGTGTTTTTTCATTTGTAGGGCCTTTGAAACTTGTCCAAAGTTTCCTATAGTCAATTGATTGCTTAAAAAATTAAAATCCAAAACAACGCAGAAGAAACAAAAATACTGGCAATAGGGACTTCCATTTTAAGTGACGAAAATAAGGGTATAACATAATTGTTTTTGTTACGAATTAAATTTTTGTTCATCAAGTCTTCATTTCGAGTTGTTGCTATTGGTACAATTGAAACAGCCACGCGATACCACATCCGATAACACAGGCAGACCAAAGGAGAATAGGACAAAACGGTCTACAAGACCAATAACAACGAGACAAATATGTGTCGTTGGAAAGGTATTTTTATGCACAACAATAGTTACTATGGGGGCTTACCTACTTCCAATCACTGTGTGAGAAAAGTTATTCGATATTCGCTAAATAGGATTGTGTTCTGGTGCATTCTTGTATGAATAAAATATATTTTGTATGGACAAAATTTATGAAAACTTGTCCAACCAATTACCAAAGAAAATTTGATAAGAAATTCTTCTGTTTAAGTGGAGTGACTGAATATTTATAATTCAAGTTAAAAGTTCAAGTGAGCTCAACTCACTCCACTTAAACAGAAGAATTTCTTATCAAATTTTCTTTGGTAATTGGTTTACTATGATCGATATAAAAATTACGTATTCTTATTGAACTAGATATGCTAAGTTTTGCCTTTAGTTAGTGGGTTTCGGACCGCTTAAACGATGGGTCGGGTGTACGTAGGGTTGCAATATTTTATTTATATAAAACTGTTGCATATCCTCAGGATCAGATCTTTATCCCGATAAGGACAGAAAGTTATAGTAGGTAGTTAGGAACATGCTGCCGAATTTGAAAAATAACTTCTGAAATTGATGGTGATGATGCAAGAGTCCAAAAAAATTCTAAAAAAAAACGTTTGATGGAAAAAACATGAGAACTAACAACCATATGTACATTACAAATGCATTTGTTTTTAGTTTCATGTTTTTTTCTGAATGGGTAGTCTAGTAAAATTGTAGTTTAATAGGAGGGAGACCTTGCGTCAGATCAAGCAGTCCTGATTTTTTGCTAAGTTATTTTTGACGTTGGCCTAATAAATAATCCCAGTTTTCGACATCGAGCGCCGAACGCAACATGGTAAAAAAATCGAAAAACCGCGAAAAAAAACTGTCGATTTAATATACCTTCCTGAAGGATTATAGCTTTTGTTTCAAACATTGCTCCACGATTTAAAATTGATTAAATTTGAGCCCTGAAGGGTATCTGTAGAGTGTAGACCCAAATGTATCAGTGGTAAATTTATAACATCAACTAGTACTTGTAATTAACTTGATATGATGTCTCCAAATTGATTTAAAGACCTACAGTTGTATTTATTAGATTTTCTTAGAACACGCTTGGGCAGCTGTCCAGCTAGTCAATGCCCAAATAGTTAAGGCAACTTGTTATTTATAACCGCATTCTAACGATTGCCCAAATATGACCTCATTTATTCAGTGACATGCCTGTATTTATTCATTTTTGAATGAATTAATGAATTTGAGTACGCTTTGGGACACGTTAAACTGGCTTTCCATTCATTTGAAAACTAAAAAATTAGAAAACCAGAAATATTTGCCTACCTTATTCATTAAACGTGTCTTCTTTGAAATAAGATTTGGACAACCAATTTCAGTGGCTAAGTTAGCCAATCGGTGCTAAAGTTTATAAATAACATTTTGGAGTTGGACAGGTGTCTAAAGTTGGACATTGCTTGGAATGGGTTTATAAATACCACTGCTAGAATCTAATAGAAATATATGATGCAAAAATAATAAATCTTGAAGAAGGAAACTAAAGAATGTCTTGAGTTAATCATTGTGTGTTTTTTCTTAAGAGTTTTTAAGGGGTTCCAAATTGATGAAGACAACTTCTTAGAATAGAATTTTGGCCCATAAAAAGAGAATGGATTGTGACTTACGTATTACCTAAACTACTTATGTATATACCAGACTACTTGGCAGCACTTTAAATTCTACTTTTTAGATAAAGTAGCATCCTATTTCAAGGTCAAGTCATGGAGCATCTGAAATAATAATAATGTAAGAGCATTTTTGCACCTCTACTAATCACTCAGGCATTATTAGATTTTGAAATCTTCGTTATGGCGGTGCTCTTATGAAAAAAGTGCATTCATAAAAAGTCAATTCGCACTTTATATGAATGCACTTGAAGTAGAAAAGTGAAATATGACTTTTCGCAACCTACTCGACAGCAATTGAATTCCTGTGTTTTAACTTTTTGGATAAAGGTCGTATATGCAATTCTGCATCCGATTTCAGGGTCATCCGAATTAAGTGCTGCGTTGATATTGCAGCACTTCATTAGCCCCTAAGTAGAACATAATTTATGCATCATACGATTTGAAAATTTTGTTTGTGGTGGTGCTGTCTTTAAGGAAGTGCATTCGTGAAAATTGTTACTTGGCATTATAAGGGCGAATAGGTTGAAGTAAAAAATGAAATATGACTTTGTGTAATCTGCTCCACAGCACTTTAATTCTGGTGTTTTAAATTTTTGGATAGAGATCGTATTTGCATTTTTACATTCGATTTGAAGGTCATCCGAATTAAGTGCTGCGTTGTTATTGCAGCACTTAATTAGCCCCTAAGTAGGACGTAATTTTTGCATCATTAGATTTTCAAATTTCGTTCATGGCAGTGCTATCTTGACGGAAGTGCATTATTTGAAATAGTTATTTGGCCCTTTAAGGGCTAATGCATTGAAGTAGAAAATTGAAATATGACTTTTTGCAACAAACTCAACAGCACCTTAACTATGTCGTTTCAACTTTTTGGATAAAGGTCGTACGTAAGAAGTCTACATTTTTGTTTGTATTTCTGCATCCGATTTCAAGGTCATACGAATTAAGTGCTGCGTTGATATTACAGCACTTAATTAGCACCAGTGGCGTATTTACTCTAGGGGCCATAAGGGCCATGGCCCGGGGCGGCACACTGCGAAGGGCGGTATTCAACTTTGGATGCAAACAATTGTACCAATCAGCCTTTGAGATAACAAAGTAGAAACGCGACACAGGAAAAACATTAAATTGCGATGAGCCACCTCTAAATATCAATAGGCGTGTCTCACCAAATAAAATCTCTGAGCGCTCAGAGTTGGCAAATTCGAAAACGATATATATTTATGTAGGTGAATAGAAAATAAGTACTGAATGCTTAGACAGATACAAAATACATTAATTGAACATGCTATTATTTTTGTTTTAACAGTTAAATATTTTAAGTAAAGTTGAAATTTTATTTGCCTAAAAAAAGTGCAGTACGAGAATTATTACATATATTTTTCGAACCATTGAATGGAGAATCTGGTACCACCAAATCATCCCGCCTCTGCCAAATTTACATTGAGTGCTCATTGAGATGTTATTTAGTTATCTATAGAAATTTTGAGACCAACCAAAAAAAAAAAAACGTTTCGATTTTTCGGCACAGCCCAATTAATAAAATAAATAAATAAATTGAGTGGCGCAACAGCTCGTGGAGAACCAGGGCCTAATGACTTACAACTCACAACCATTCCTGTGTGCGTGTTTGTTGGCAGGAATGGAGGGGACCTACAGTTTTTTGCCGAGTCCGAACGGTTAAATGAGAAGCACTTTTTCATGACAAGTATACTCTTGGAGGATTTATCAGTTCCTCGCAAGAGGCAGGGCCTCGAATAAAATATTTCTGTTTTTAGGTTCACGGCTGGGAATCGAACCCACACCTTCGGCATGACAGTCATACGCACTAACCATCATGCCAAGAGCACGAGGTACTACAGCCCAATAAATATATGTCTTAAAATACTATTAAAGATTCCTTAAAAGCATTCCGAGATGTTTTAATTTAAAAAAAACGAGTGTCTCACTGTTCACAGGCCCTACCCTGCGTATGTTTCTGAAGGTTGGAGTGACAAATTTTAGTGAAGAACGGTAATTTTCCCGAATTCAAAAACTGACAAATTATAACGCTCCCAGATAAGCGAAGCATATTTGAAGAGCTAAGCGCGTCCCTTATTTTGAAAAGTCAAATAATTTTGATACCTATCTAAATTAGCATTTTATTTTGAATTTCGCATTGCTAATGTGAATTTCATTTAAAAAATTCCTACGGAGTTTCGCCCGAAAACAGAGAAATCGGTTTCTAGAGCACGCTAATTCATCGATTATTGATATTCTTCATGAACCGAACTTAGTACGTTTCCTGCAAAGAACTACACGTTCAGCCTAGGAGCGGTGAACGGAAAATCATTTAAGAATCGCGGAATACCGAAAAGTTACCTGCAACACATTAATTAACTTCGTTAAAAATAAATAGATAAACGTTTCAATTTAGTTGCAATCAGGAAGTGGAGGTGGTTTTTAATGCAGTAAGAATCTCACACACTTATGAGCACATTTTTTTCGGTCCTCCTAGAGCCTTTTGTAAGTTTTACACCTACCCACAGGAAGAATTTAAAAAAATTAAAATTGAAAACAACGATCCATTTGAGCTACAAAGCTCATTTTTACATAAAAAAACTATTATTTAGCTATACTTTATCCAACAAAAATAGGCAGTGTAGGCAAGATAGGGCGTTTGCCTCGCATTCTGCCTACAGTAGATTGCATAAATCTGTGCTTCATTAAAGCTCTCACAGGGTTGTCGTAGTTTTTATTTTACATGAACCGAAATATGAAAGAAAAGTATGTAGGGTTACCGCCCTTTTTTTAGAGAGAAATTTTCATTTAATTGTTTTATTTCATTTCATTTTTGCCATTTCAAACTACTTACATAAAGCACAAAATCCAAGACTAAAAAATAAAAACTGCACAAAACTCTAAAAAAACACACCCCTTCACAAATACACGAGTTAGAAATACAAATTGCACAAAACTAATACCCGTCTTAAAAACACAAATTGCACAAAACTTAAAAAATACACCTTTTAAAAATACAATTTACATAAAAATACTTTACTTCAACTCGCGATACGAAAATCTATGCAAATAATGTTCTCCATCGAAGAAAACAGCTTAAAATTTTGTAACTGCATTTAACGTATTTTCCAGACATTAAAAGAAACGCAAAAGTTGAAAAACACTCCACGATGACAAATACAAACTTATATTCGGCTTATGTTTTTAGTTTTCACCGTGAACTTCAGACTTATTTAAGTGGAAACTTTAAAAATAAGAAAGTTCTCAGGCTACAAATGAATGGTTTGCGCACAAAGTATGCATTTAATTATATAAATCCGAAAAGTGTTCCCCGAAATAAAGGTCGTCAGTTAAGCCATCCCTTTAAAGCCTTCATTCTGACTGAACAAAATCGTTCAATTATAACAGTGGTGCTATTGATGAATGTGTCAACCAATTTGTGCGTTGTCAAAAATATTAAAATAGTGTTTGTTTTATTATACGTTTTTTCATTATGAAGTGATATTAGCTTTTTTCGTTAGCTAATGGGGCGCCGAATCTTATTGGCCTGGGGCGCCAAATCTGTAAATACGCCACTGATTAGCACCTAAGTAGGATGTATTTCCTGCATCATTAGATTTTCGAATTTCGTTTGTGGCGCACCAACTACCCCACATCACCACAAGTTCCACACAAGGTCCACAAGACTGTTTGACCATGAAGGGTTGGGAGTAAAAAGTTGATATGCACCTTTTTGAAAATGATTTGGAGAGACCTTTAATTTGAAACCACTTTTTGCAATATACAATAATTTTTAGACATTTTAAGTTTTTGTAATGCACTTTTCAGATGCATTTCAAGTTTAAGATTGCAGCACTTAATTAGCACCTAAGTAGGCTGCAACTTCTGCATCATTAGATTTTTGGATTTCTTTTGTGGCGGTGCTATCTTGACGTCAAGTTAGCACCGCCACAGGTTTGAGGGGGAAGGGAATTAAGTGCTCAGCTAAGATTGCAGCACTTAATTAGCACCTATAACTAGCACCTAACTATTGCATCATTAGATTTTTGAACTTCCGTTGTGGCGGTGCTATCTTGACGGACCTCCACTCGTCACAAGGATACAGCTCTTCAAAAAACGCTAACAAAAATTGAAAAAAAAATTTGTTCCTTTAATTTCGTTGACTAGTGTATTATTATATAAAGCCTGAGCGGAGGCATTTGAAATTAAGTGTCTGAATTTAACCAAATTCCCTTAGAATAATAAAATTCATAGTATCTCAATGCTGTGATTTTTATATTAGTCGGTAAACATCGATACAAAATTGCGTCTTAGAAGGGTACGATAGTCATCTAACTGATGAAGTGATGAACCCAACTATCGTACCTGGGCGAAACGCAATTATGGAGTTGAGCTCACTTGAACTTTTAACTTGAATTATTATTACTCATGTTCCATAAGTTTTGTCTGTACCAAAATTTACTAAAACAGCGAATAACTTAACTGCTATTATAGTGAATATTGAAGCGCATAAAAATACCTTTCCTACGACATATGTCTCGTTGTTATTGGTTCCTAGACCACCTTGCATAATTATTTGCCGATTGTTCTTTATCGCTTTGTCTCTTTGTTGTGGCTAGTAAGTATACGCAGTTTCTCAACACTTAAAAGGAAACATGGAGATCTCATAACTAATCAAGGGTCAGTGCAGTGGTAAGTCAGATTGACCATCACACATGTCGTAAGATACTCCTCCATTTTTATTGATCTCACACTATTCTGAGAGGCCAAGGAACGACAGTAGATACATTGACTTCAAAACAAAACGGTTAAAGACTTTATGAGGAAGTTTGCTGCGGTAAAATTTACCACAACAAGTTTCACCTGCCTATTTTCTTTCCTTAACTATTTTTAGCCTTCCCTTTTCCCGTTGCAGCTCCAAAATGCTGGTAGAGTTAGTAGATACCTGGCGTCCATCAGCCAGAGACCTATGTACTCTTAAAGTATTTTGGAAAAGTAACAAAAATAGGTTTCGATCGATTTGCGATTTGAGTGGAACAGTTGGTTCCAAAATCCACGAACCCTAATTATTAAGAAGACGGGCGGTCTCTTGTCGAAGTGCCAGCGGATGAGCTGGAAAAGTAAGCGAGTCAGGTGGACTCTTACTTATTTCTAAACAAAACTACCACCAAAGCATCATTCATCATCGTGTCCTGTAATCCCGGCTGGGGCATAGGGCGTCAACAAAACGTCTCCATCCTTCACGGTCTGCTGCAAGGTACTTAAGCTGTGGCCACGTCTTTCTCTGGGATTCTGCTTCTGCTAGAACTGTTGATTTCCATGTTGTTCTTGGTCTTCCAACCCGCCGTGCACCCTGAGGATTCCATTCAAAGGACTGCTTTGCAATTTCATCGTTTGGTTTCCTCAGTGTGTGACCAATCCAACGCCATTTACGCTTTCTTATGTCGACGTCCAGCCGCTCTTGACTTGTCCTGCGCCACAATTCCTCATTTGATATTATTTGTGGCCAGCGAATCTTTAGGATGTGGCGAAGACAGCGATTCACAAAAGCCTGCAATTTCTTCGAAATGGTAGACGTGACTTTCCAGGTTTCACAAGCATATAACAGCACGGATTTTACATTGGATTCGAAGAATCTCAACTTAGTGCGTAAGGAGATTTGACTGGATTTCCAAATTGGGGACAGAGTACCGAAGGCAGCACGAGCTTTATTTATTCTACTTTTAACGTCCAGATCCGTACCACCGTTTGCAGAAACAATACTGCCAAGGTAGTTAAATTGTTCCACTACTTCAACTGGCGTCTCCTGTAAAATAATACGCTGCTGTGTGGAGCGGCCTGTGAGTATTATTTTTGTCTTTTTGCTGTTAATTCTTAGACCACTCGACTCTCCCTTCACTTGCAGTGTTTGGCACATCCCGTTCAGCCCACTGATGTTATTTGCCAGTAGACATATGTCATCGGCATAGTCTAAATGACTGAGCCTTTCGAACGGTCTCCATTGAATGCCCTGTCGCTCAGCTGTACCAACACTGGCCGTCAATACGTCGTCCATCGCCAGCAGGAAGAGAATTGGCGATAGAACATCCCCTTGTTTCACACCCTGTTGCACTACGAAGGAGTCGGATAGCTGCCCATTGTGCAAAACAAAACACCTCGCGTTGTTGTAGGACTCTTTAATAATGGCAACAATTTTTGGTGGAATTCCTCTACCAAGCAACGATCTCCATATACATTCTCGGTTAACTCGATCAAAGGCCTTTTCAAAATCCACGAACATGAGGTAAAGCGGTGATTGATATTCCATCGACTGCTCGAGGACGATACGCAGGATGTTGATATGGTCGAAACACGATCGACCACTGCGGAAGCCAGCTTGATGCCTCTTGAGTGTAGACTCGATTCTATCCTTTATTCGCTCGAGAATGATGGTTGCCATTAGTTTTGGGAAAACGGACAAAACGGTGATACCACGCCAATTGTTGCAATTCTTTAAGTCACCTTTCTTTGGCAACTTAACAATCACACCATCCTTCCAGTCCCTGGGATAGCTTTCGTTTTCCCAAATGTTTTGTATCAGCGGATGTAAAATACTAGCCGCTGCTACGGGATCGGCTTTCAGGAATTCAGCTGGTATTCCGTCCAGTCCAGCTGCCTTGTTGTTTTTGAGGAGATTTATTGATGTACGAATTTCCGATTCTGACGGGGGTTCGATGTCAATACCCCTATAGGACCTGCGCATCTCGTTTAGTTGGGGCACTTCAGCACTCTGCTCAACTGAATCCTCATTTCCTCATCAAAGCAAATGTAGCTTACAATATAGCATTTTTTGCAAAACAATGTTTAATAATATAAAATTCCATATCTTTATAATGCTAGTATTGGAGAAAATTTTTAATTTTGTACCTAATAAAAATTTTAATAATACAAAATAAAAATGCTTGTAAATTTTGAAAAAAAACGCATTTTCGACAGTCAATTTTGTATACCTAACGGTATATTTTTGACAAATTTTTTTGCAGTTGATATAAATTCAATTTATTTTTCACAATTTTCATTAATTATGTAATCATAATTGTATCATCTGATATTGAAATTTCTAATTTTTAAAAGCCACTTTTTGACAGAAAATTTATGTAAATATGGAAGTTAAAATCCGTTACTTTTACAAAATGTTTTTTTTTTAGTACAATAAAACGCCTACTAGTGACCAATTAGTAAAAATAAAAAGTTTTATATACCAAAGTATCTGATGAAAATGAAAAATCCGGTCTTATATACGCAAAAAAAAGTTAGCAAATGAGTGGTTTTGTTCAGTTCGGAACACTCTTAAACAGAAGAATTTCTTTTCAAATTTTCTTCATATCAAAGGGCACGGTAGTGCCCAGCCAAGTTCGCGGCACTACACCCTTTTTACAGGAACAAACTCAGGCGATTTTCAACCCCCCTCTAACTTCAGTACCAATAAAGTTAGAAACTTCAAATTCGCAGTATTTGCTGAGCTGATCAAACACAAGTGGCTCACCAAATTTCAACTCTTTAGCATTATTAATTCCCGAGATAAAGGACTTCAAAAATCGCAAAAACCGTAACTGACTGACTCACTGACAGATCATCAAAATTATGGAGCACTTCTCGACATCGTAGAAACTTGAAATTTCACACAACGGTAGGCCTTGTGTGCATACAAAGGAAAAAATTGAAAATCTGCAATATTCTATTCAGGGGGCGTGGCATCCACCCACTTTCTTAAAAATTCGAATAAATTCAATGGAGCATTTCTGATTGATGGTCGGTAGGGCTTGGAGTACTTAGAAAGAAAAAAAATTTAAAAACTAGAATTTTCCATTCAGGGGGCGTGGCTCTAAATTATGACAGAAATTGGTTTTAAATGCTGAATGATTAAAATTTGGTGGATTTACTTGGCAAGTTTTCTATCAATTACATACTTACTTAATCACAAATTTAAAATGTATGGAGACTTGACCAGTAAGCCCACCAAATTTTAATCACTCATTATTATTAATATCAATTTCTGTCATAATTTGGAGTTGTTTCGATATTATTCTAATTCAGATATTTGATATTAAACTTCATGGACTTAAAACTTGGCATATATTTTAGATCTCATTACTTTTTTTGGCTGACATTTTACGCATAGGTTTCTCGTACATATAAGAACTTGGCTCTTTTTTAACATTTATGTTTTTGTTGTGATTCTATTATTATAAAAAGCCTGAGCGCAGGCATTTGAAATTCAAAGTGTCTGAATTTAACCAAATTTCCTTAGAATAATAAAATTCATAGTATCTCAATGCTGTGATTTTTATATTAGTCGGTAAACATCGATACGAAATTGCGTCTTAGAAGGGTACGATAGTCATCTAACTGATGAAGTGATGAGCCCAACTATCGTACCTGGGCGAAACGCAATTATGGAGTTGAGCTCACTTGAACTTTTAACTTGAATTATTATTACCCATGTTCCATAAGTTTTGTCTCTACCAACATTTACTAAAACAGCGAATAACTTAACTGCTATTATAGTGAATATTGAAGCGCATTAATTACCTCTCCTACGACATACGTCTCGTTGTTATTGGTTCCTAGACCACCTTCCATAATTTTTTGCCGATTGTTCCTTATCGCTTGTCTCTTTGTGGTGGCTAGTAAGTATACGCAGTTTCTCAACACTTAAAAGGAAACATGGGGATCTCATAACTAATCAAGGGTCAGTGGTCAGTCAGATTGACCATCACACATCATGTCGTAAGATACTCCTCCATTTTTATTGATTTCACACCATTGTGAGAGGCCAAGGAACGACAGTTTATGTATTGACTTCAAAACAAAACGGTTAAAGACTTTATGAGGAAGTTTGTTGCGGTAAAATTTACCACAACAAGTTTCACCTGCCTATTTTCTTTCCTTAACCATTTTTAGCCTGCCCCTTTCCTGTTGCAGCTCCAAAATGCTGATAGTGTTAGTAGATACCTGGCTTCCATCAGCCAGAGACCTATGTACTCTTAAAGTATTTTGGAAAAGTAACAAAAACAGGTTTCGTTCGATTTGCGATTTGAGTGGAACAGTTGGTTCCAAAATCCACGAACCCTAATTATTAAGAAGACGGGCGGTCTCTTGTCGAAGTGCCAGCGGATGAGCTGGAAAAGTAAGCGAGTCAGGTGGATTCTTACTTATTTCTAAACAAAACTACCATGAAAGCATCATTAACGTAACTTAATTTAACTTGACGTAAATTAAATATTATGTGAGTAAATGGGTTGTTAACGTGTTTTTAAATTCTTAAAAGAAATTAGTTGATCTTAGGATTAAAAGAAATGTGTTCCTCTCTCACCTCGAGGTATTAGTTTTAGAGATTGCTTCGCGCTTCGAATCACTCGCGATTATTTTAGAGTCACTAGGAGAATGCCTAGAGGAAACTTTTTCTCGATTTTAGTTCTTTTAAATTTTCTCGAAAAATTGAATGCGTGTGTGAGAGTAAAGTTTCGATGAGATTCGACAACGGAGGTTTTCGAGGAGAGCACATAGCTTTCCAGGAAGCCGTGATCCCGTGACTGAAGATCTCGAAAACGATTGGATGGTTGTATGAATGTGTGAGATACTGGAATTGCCGAGGTATACAATAGGTTTAGCATGAAAAGTTCACTCTTTGGAGAACTATTCAAGCAGAAAGTTGTGATTAAGAAAAAAAATTCGAAGAAGTTTGGATGAAGTTAAAACTGAAAAAAAGTGTTTGTAGTTTTGAGAAAAAGTTGTCGAGAAATTTTGAAGAAAGGAAAATTTTGTGATTCGAGGTGGAGAAGCAATTATTCGAGGTGATAACAGGAAAAATTCAGATAGTAGGTCCGCAGCCATAATTGAAAAGATAAGAAGAGTGTTCTGTTTTATAATTTGGTTTCGTGTCAATTCTGATAGGTTTAAGTTTGAGTTGTTTAATTCGAATTTTATCCTGGTTTTGTGGGACATTTTCATTTTCTTTGTTTCTTTTTTTTGCTTTCGGCTTTACGTTTTCACCGTTAGACCTTTAAACTTTGTAACCTTTATATACCTATATATCGAAAAAAAATTGAGTTTTAATCCCTGGGTTTCGGCTCAAAGGTTTCGCAAATAAAAGAATTGAAGTCCCCATCTGGGCAATAGTAGTCCTAATACTTTCCAAGCTGTTAAACATTACTAATTATACTTTTATCCGTATTGTATCCCATTGACCATAGAAAATTTCACATGATTCATGTTACAAGATACCACATCACGCCCATATGAAGAGGCCACTCTTTACTCAAAAATCTTTTGCGCAGTTTTTCATTAAATCGCGTTTGTTTGAGGTCTTAAAAAATATATTTACATACACACATAATTAATTTTTTTTAAATGATCACTTGAGAAATAAAAAAATTGAAACTATGACAACAAGAAAGCCACATGATTGATATCAAAGCTTGGTAAATATTTGAAAATGATTATTTAACTATCTGCCATATCAAGACTCAATACGCTTCTAACAACTATAAAAGCAATTGATTATTTCATGAAAATCATTAGTCAGTTTTTGAACTTCAAGCAATATCTAACTTTTCACTTTTCAAGATGCGTGCAGCTATCGTTTGTCTTTTGCTTTCTGCAATCGCTGTTTCAGCTGATCTTCAGTCTGATATTGAAGATGTCGCTTCCCAATTGCCAATTAAAGAGATCGAATCAATTGGCAAGCAGTACGTTGCAGCTGATCCATTCTACGCTGATGGACTTAGCTATGTGGAAGAAATCACTTACGAGAAACTTGTAAAGGACTTTTTGGACAGCCCAGACGGACAAAAATTCATTGAGTATTTCAATCAACGCGGAATCGATATCGAAAGCATTTGGATGTACATGGCCAAGATGACATCTGAAATGAATGGCAAATGGTTGACACCCATGGAGGAGGGTGAGTTTATTGGTCCTGCTATCACTGGAAATATTATGGCTGATTACAAGAAAGCTATTGTTGATTCCGGCTTCCCCGCTGTTGTGCATAAGAAAATGGAAGCCAGTCCTGAATTTGCCAACTTTGTAGCTGCTTTCAAGGACCCCGAATTTCATTCTCTTTTCTATCATGCTTCTAACTCAAAGGGCCTTGATAAAGGTAAGAACGCTGAAGCCCGTGGATTTTGGAAGAAAGCTTTTAAGGTTGTCACAGTTGCAGCCATTGGATCAGCTATCCTCGGATAGATTAGAATTTATCATTTGAAAATAAAACATTTCTGTACATTAAAAGGGAAATCTACATATGTTATAAGCTCGTGTTTATTCGTTTGTAGGAACTTTGTTTGAAGCTTGTGCAAAGTTTTTTATGAAAATAATTTTTTCTTGACTTTATACAACGTTAATGAAAAGTTGTCCTCTTTTTTGCCCCTGAAAAAATGGTCACCATACCTATAGTTGATGTGTACAATCGAAGCTCATAGTCCACGCGATACAACCTCTAAAAACTCAGGCAGATCAAATTTATCACTTGTCTCTTTATGGTGGCTAGTATATACGCAGTTTCTCAACACTCAAAAGGATACATGGAGATCTCCTAGTCCTAACCAACCAGGGGTCAATCAGATACTCCTCCAGTTTCATTGATTTCACAACGTTCTGAAAGGCCAAGGAACGACTGCGGATATTTTTACTTCAAAACAACAACAAAACGTCAGATAGGTGATGCAGTCTTTTCTCTTCTTTTACTGCCTCAATGGCTACATTGCCAAGAAGCCAGATAGGCTATTAAGGAAACAGAAATGTGATATATTATGAAGAATGAGTCTTAAAAGTCTGACCAAAAGGTAAAAGGAACATGGCCGCAAGAACAGCCAAGGAAATCGTATATAGGAAGCTAAACCCACAGAAACCAACCAATATCGTCTACCAGTAGCATATGCAAGATTTTTTCTGGGGGAGGATTCAGTATTAAAAACTATAAAACAAAAATAAATAAAGTGTGCCTGGCGGCAGAGAAGGAAAATGAGATCTCAGAGACCACAATAAGTAAAATTTCTCAGTTTTGTTGTCAAATTACTAAGGAAATAAAAAAGATTGGATCCGCTTGGTCCTTTTTTGAAGGAATAAAATTTGCTGAGGTCGCAGAGATCTTATTTTTCATGTAGGTATCTCAGAAAAGGAGCATGATAGGAGCTTGCAAAAAGACTCCGAATTTGCAGTTTTTTTGCATTTCAACGAAGGTCCAAATATTAGAAGTCCTTAATTTGACAAACAAAAATCATACTGATATGCTAACTTCACTCAAAAAATAGCTGGTGAGTATGAAATTGTTTTCCAATTAAGGACTTCAAAATTTGAAAAGCAAGAAAAACTGCAAATTTGAAGCCTTACTTCAAGTTTATAGCATGCTTGGTTCCTGAGATACACGTTGTGACCTGCTAACTTCACAGTGAAGTCAGCAGGTCACTCGAATGATTGCACCCTTGTTTGTTGAACTGCAAAATCAGGAATAAAAATGCAAAAAATGCAAATTCCTGTCAAGGTACCATTTGCGTAGATGTAAGTTGCCCTTCTAACTTCACAGAGCTCAAAGACGAATTTACCCACTCCCAGAATAATTTCCTTACAGAATGAAATCATCTCCTTTTAAAATAATTATCACCTGATGCGCTCATTTAAATTTACCATTTTCTTCCGTACCGAATACTACTTTTCTGTGTTATTTGTGTTGCATGCCATTACCTACCATGCATCATCACCATTAAATGCTATTGGGATAGTACTTTAAGATGCATTATTATTATAAAGTTGACAAAAGACAACCATATTCTTGTAGAAGGAGTAAACGGCACCGTCTTTCCAAATTTAATTTATTCTTGAGAAAACGAGCAGTTCCTATCCTATTAGCTATTTTAATACTTTAATCCAACGGAAATCATCTTTGATCCTCCAAGGTGTCAATTTTAACTTCCAAGAGGCTTTGAGTGAATACACATGTGGTGTATGTTTGTATGTATGTATGTATGTATGTATATTAGCCTTTCCAAGTGGTACGAAAATAAATAGGTACACCCGCAAACTTTGCTGAAGCAAAATCTGATTCAACAATTTTCTTCCTTCCATGTTTGTGATTTTACAGCCAGTTGAGAAGAGTTGGTTTCAGGATTTGACGGTGGCGGCGATGAAGTCCTTGACGGGTTTGTTATAGACTATAGAGGAAGAGTTTTGTAAATGGAGCATCTCTAGACGGCTGGAGTTTCTAGTGCCTACCCCCTAATACATCTCTACTGCCTCGCCTTGCACTTCTCCAGGATCAAATTACTTTATAGAAAAGAGGCTGAAATAGGGCCAGCGCAATCTTGTATTTGTAAGGGGAGATATTAATTTAATGAAGAATAGGTGATGAATAAAGTCCTGGCTAGACGAGTCACAGAAGACTTGATGTAGATCCTGCGAATTCAAAATTTTCTTATGTTGATTACTTTTTATTCATGACATATTAAATGAATTTATATTTTAGAAAAGGACACGATGGCGTTGTATGTACTGTACATAATATATATATACAAATGGAATGAACTGATGATGAAGATTGGGAGGAAAGAAAGAATTTCTTCTTTTTTTATTGGAAATTTCTCTTTCCTAACGTGTTCTTCGTTTTTGTTTTTAGCATAAAAACAACACAAAACATCCAATACAACAAGCATACATTCAAACGTCAAAGGCCAAAAGAATGCTTTTATTAATTTAATATGAAAATTGCAGACAAATTAAACAAGATAAAGAAAATGAGCAATATTAAAAAATTCAATCAAAAATGTCTATTGTTGTTACCTTTACATACCTATTACATATTACGAAGTTTCCTATGATAAACTCCAGATTTCCTTAGAAACAGCATAAAAAACATATATGAATAAGAATATGCCCCACTAAGGTACTGATACATATACATTAGGGTGGTCGTTATAATGGGTTTTTTTGAGTTTTATTATTTGGATGGGCCTAAATCAGCTCTAAATGAAGAAAAAAAATTCCCTAATTTTTTCAGATTTTTATTTTCATCCCCTATAGTCGCTGTAGGGGTAATTAAATCTCCCTTTTTTTGGAAATTCGCGTAAAATCTGCCGAAAAAATCAGTACATGTAGGTGAGGAGTAGACAAGATAAAAATCCTGCTGGAGGGGGGCAATTTAATAAAATATTTAAATAAAATAGAAAAAAATTAATTAAAAAACAACGGCAACACTTGCAGTAATGTTTTGTACCTTTTTGGAAAGCCAGAAGTCCATTTTAATAGTAAATTATCAGTTAGAGTTCTTTGCATAAATAATTTCAACAAAACATGTTTTCAAACCTATAATTAAAAAAAATAATAATAATTTTTCTTCAAAATGTTGAGTTTGAAACAATTTTTTGCCAAAACTGTTCATCAAAAAAACTTAATTTAACAACAAGCCGTAAAAATGGACCTCTGGCTTTCCAAAAAGCTACAAAACATTACTGTAAGTATTGCCATTGTTTTTTAATTAATTTATTTCTATTTTATGCAAATATTTTATTTAATTGCCCCTCCCGTCCAAGCGGGGGGAGATATTACCCCCCTCCTACAGGATTTTTTTCGTGTCTACTTCCCACCTACATGCTCTGAGTTTTTTTGGCAGATCTTACGCGAATTTTCTATTTCTATCTAAAATTTGGGGAAAAATTTTCTATTTCTATCTAAAATTTGGGGAAAAATTGGTAAATTTCATGTCACCACTTTTTTGTGTTTACAGAATATTACTTGTGATCTAAAAGTGATATTTTTGATAAATCCATTTTTTGGTTTCACAAAAAGTTGTATGTTACAACTAACAAATCTGTGAGCTTGAATGTTTCTGCTTCACCAAAGAAACAAAATTAAAAAAATTCCGTTTAGCTGTGACCATTTTCTACATGACTCAAGACGTTCCTATGTTAGTTTTGTTACAAATTTGTAACAGAGCAGAGAAATAGTGAAACAGTATGTTTGTGAGACTTGTTGTTTTCAAAAGCTCTTTGTTTTTTTAACTTGCGATTTATAGGTACTACATACATATGTACGTGGCAAGTTATGCAATATGATCAGACTTGTCTTTACGATGATAGGGAAGACGAAAAAATTCACCCATGAGTTTCTGAGAGAATGGTCACACTGGCCACTTTTCAATATTGTTGGTATAACTCGAAAACTAATCCGAATTTGACAATTTTACATTTAAAACTTTTTGTTCAAAACCAAATTTTCTATTGAAATAGATGGTTCAAGAAATTTTATAAAAAAAACTAAGCAGGAAAAATTAACAAAAACCAACCTAAAAAAAATCAAAAAACCTGACACATTACTGTTGAATTGTGCAACCAGTTACCACATTAAGAATGCATTTTAGTTGTTTTTGCTGCTTCAAAGCCGAATATCTTTTGAACCCCATGGTTTGGAGCTTGATTGCCATATAAGAAAATGAAGTACTCTCATTGACCTTTCCAATGACGTATGACACATTTCTGTTGAGTTGGTAGACCAAGTGCCAATCAAGAACTGCATTATTGTTATATTTGGGGTTTTTCATGTCCAAGTAGCTCTTAAACCCCATGGTCTACACCTGATAGACATACAAAGTTAACCTTTTTTTTGTCTCTTGGTAATATAACATGTACAATCTACATAATATTTAATCACTGTAACTTATACAAATTAAGAAGATTCTGTATCTTACTGTGTAAGGATATTTCAAATAAACAAATGAAATGAAATGAAATGAAATGAAATGAAAACAAATATTTGAAGAACATATTATTACCTTTTCAAAAATGTTTGGCACATCGCTGTTGAGTAAGAAGACCACGCTCCAATGCAGATATGCATTATTGCTCTTTTCTGCATTTTTCCCAAATATCTTTTGAATCCCATGGTTGAGCGTATAACGACCATATAAAAAAATAAAGCACATGAGTTATCCTTTTCAAAGATACCTGACACATTACTGTTGAGTTGTGCAACCAGTTACCATATTAAGAATGCATTTTAGTTGTTTTTGCTGCTTCAAAGCCGAATATCTTTTGAACCCCATGATTTAGAGCTTCGTTGCCACATAAGAAAATGAAGTACTCTCATTGACCTTTCCAATGACGTATGACACATTTCTGTTGAGTTGGTAGACCAAGTGCCAATCAAGAACTGCATTATTGTTATATTTGGGGTTTTTCATGTCCAAGTAGCTCTTAAACCCCATGGTCTACACCTGATAGACATACAAATATTTGAAGAACATATTATTACCTTTTCAAAAATGTATGGCACATCGCTGTTGAGTAAGAAGACCACGCTCCAATGCAGAAATGCATTATTGCTCTTTTCTGCATTTTTCCCAAATATCTTTTGAATCCCATGGTTGAGCGTATAACGCCCATATAAAAAAAATAAAGCACATAAGTTAACCTTTTCAACGATACCTGACACATTACTGTTGAGTTGTGCAACCAGTTACCACATTAAGAATGCATTTTAGTTGTTTTTGCTGCTTCAAAGCCGAATATCTTTTGAACCCCATGATTTAGAGCTTCGTTGCCACATAAGAAAATGAAGTACTCTCATTGACCTTTCCAATGACGTATGACACATTTCTGTTGAGTTGGTAGACCAAGTGCCAATCAAGAACTGCATGATTGTTATATTTGGGGTTTTTCATGTCCAAGTAGCTCTTAAACCCCATGGTCTACAGCTGATAGACATACAAATATTTGAAGAACATATTATTACCTTTTCAAAAATGTATGGCACATCGCTGTTGAGTAAGAAGACCACGCTCCAATGCAGAAATGCATTATTGCTCTTTTCTGCATTTTTCCCAAATATCTTTTGAATCCCATGGTTGAGCGTATAACGCCCATATAAAAAAAATAAAGCACATAAGTTAACCTTTTCAACGATACCTGACACATTACTGTTGAGTTGTGCAACCAGTTACCATATTAAGAATGCATTTTAGTTGTTTTTGCTGCTTCAAAGCCGAATATCTTTTGAACCCCATGATTTAGAGCTTCGTTGCCACATAAGAAAATGAAGTACTCTCATTGACCTTTCCAATGACGTATGACACATTTCTGTTGAGTTGGTAGACCAAGTGCCAATCAAGAACTGCATGATTGTTATATTTGGGGTTTTTCATGTCCAAGTAGCTCTTAAACCCCATGGTCTACAGCTGATAGACATACAAATATTTGAAGAACATATTATTACCTTTTCAAAAATGTATGGCACATCGCTGTTGAGTAAGAAGACCACGCTCCAATGCAGAAATGCATTATTGCTCTTTTCTGCATTTTTCCCAAATATCTTTTGAATCCCATGGTTGAGCGTATAACGCCCATATAAAAAAAATAAAGCACATAAGTTAACCTTTTCAACGATACCTGACACATTACTGTTGAGTTGTGCAACCAGTTACCATATTAAGAATGCATTTTAGTTGTTTTTGCTGCTTCAAAGCCGAATATCTTTTGAACCCCATGATTTAGAGCTTCGTTGCCACATAAGAAAATGAAGTACTCTCATTGACCTTTCCAATGACGTATGACACATTTCTGTTGAGTTGGTAGACCAAGTGCCAATCAAGAACTGCATTATTGTTATATTTGGGGTTTTTCATGTCCAAGTAGCTCTTAAACCCCATGGTCTACACCTGATAGACATACAAATATTTGAAGAACATATTATTACCTTTTCAAAAATGTATGGCACATCGCTGTTGAGTAAGAAGACCACGCTCCAATGCAGAAATGCATTATTGCTCTTTTCTGCATTTTTCCTAAATATCTTTTGAATCCCATGGTTGAGCGTATAACGCCCATATAAAAAAAATAAAGCACATAAGTTAACCTTTTCAACGATACCTGACACATTACTGTTGAGTTGTGCAACCAGTTACCATATTAAGAATGCATTTTAGTTGTTTTTGCTGCTTCAAAGCCGAATATCTTTTGAACCCCATGATTTAGAGCTTCGTTGCCACATAAGAAAATGAAGTACTCTCATTGACCTTTCCAATGACGTATGACACATTTCTGTTGAGTTGGTAGACCAAGTGCCAATCAAGAACTGCATTATTGTTATATTTGGGGTTTTTCATGTCCAAGTAGCTCTTAAACCCCATGGTCTACACCTGATAGACATACAAATATTTGAAGAACATATTATTACTTTTCAAAAATGTATGGCACATCGCTGTTGAGTAAGAAGACCACGCTCCAATGCAGAAATGCATTATTGCTCTTTTCTGCATTTTTCTCAAATATCTTTTGAATCCCATGGTTGAGCGTATAACGCCCATATAAAAAAAATAAAGCACATAAGTTAACCTTTTCAACGATACCTGACACATTACTGTTGAGTTGTGCAACCAGTTACCACATTAAGAATGCATTTTAGTTGTTTTTGCTGCTTCAAAGCCGAATATCTTTTGAACCCCATGATTTAGAGCTTCGTTGCCACATAAGAAAATGAAGTACTCTCATTGACCTTTCCAATGACGTATGACACATTTCTGTTGAGTTGGTAGACCAAGTGTCAATCAAGAACTGCATTATTGTTATATTTGGGGTTTTTCATGTCCAAGTAGCTCTTAAACCCCATGGTCTACACCTAAAAGACATACAAATATTTGAAGAACATATTATTACCTTTTCAAAAATGTATGGCACATCGCTGTTGAGTAAGAAGACCACGCTCCAATGCAGAAATGCATTATTGCTCTTTTCTGCATTTTTCCCAAATATCTTTTGAATCCCATGGTTGAGCGTATAACGACCATATAAAAAAATAAAGCACATGAGTTATCCTTTTCAAAGATACCTGACACATTACTGTTGAGTTGTGCAACCAGTTACCATATTAAGAATGCATTTTAGTTGTTTTTGCTGCTTCAAAGCCGAATATCTTTTGAACCCCATGATTTAGAGCTTCGTTGCCACATAAGAAAATGAAGTACTCTCATTGACCTTTCCAATGACGTATGACACATTTCTGTTGAGTTGGTAGACCAAGTGCCAATCAAGAACTGCATTATTGTTATATTTGGGGTTTTTCATGTCCAAGTAGCTCTTAAACCCCATGGTCTACACCTGATAGACATACAAATATTTGAAGAACATATTATTACCTTTTCAAAAATGTTTGGCACATCGCTGTTGAGTAAGACGACCACGCTCCAATGCAGATATGCATTATTGCTCTTTTCTGCATTTTTCCCAAATATCTTTTGAATCCCATGGTTGAGCGTATAACAACCATATAAAAAAATAAAGCACATGAGTTATCCTTTTCAAAGATACCTGACACATTACTGTTGAGTTGTGCAACCAGTTACCATATTAAGAATGCATTTTAGTTGTTTTTGCTGCTTCAAAGCCGAATATCTTTTGAACCCCATGATTTAGAGCTTCGTTGCCACATAAGAAAATGAAGTACTCTCATTGACCTTTCCAATGACGTATGACACATTTCTGTTGAGTTGGTAGACCAAGTGCCAATCAAGAACTGCATTATTGTTATATTTGGGGTTTTTCATGTCCAAGTAGCTCTTAAACCCCATGGTCTACACCTGATAGACATACAAATATTTGAAGAACATATTATTACCTTTTCAAAAATGTATGGCACATCGCTGTTGAGTAAGAAGACCACGCTCCAATGCAGAAATGCATTATTGCTCTTTTCTGCATTTTTCCCAAATATCTTTTGAATCCCATGGTTGAGCGTATAACGCCCATATAAAAAAAATAAAGCACATAAGTTAACCTTTTCAACGATACCTGACACATTACTGTTGAGTTGTGCAACCAGTTACCATATTAAGAATGCATTTTAGTTGTTTTTGCTGCTTCAAAGCCGAATATCTTTTGAACCCCATGATTTAGAGCTTGGTTGCCATATAAGAAAATGAAGTACTCTCATTGACCTTTCCAATGACGTATGACACATTTCTGTTGAGTTGGTAGACCAAGTGTCAATCAAGAACTGCATTATTGTTATATTTGGGGTTTTTCATGTCCAAGTAGCTCTTAAACCCCATGGTCTACAGCTGATAGACATACAAATATTTGAAGAACATATTATTACCTTTTCAAAAATGTATGGCACATCGCTGTTGAGTAAGAAGACCACGCTCCAATGCAGAAATGCATTATTGCTCTTTTCTGCATTTTTCCTAAATATCTTTTGAATCCCATGGTTGAGCGTATAACGCCCATATAAAAAAAATAAAGCACATAAGTTAACCTTTTCAACGATACCTGACACATTACTGTTGAGTTGTGCAACCAGTTACCATATTAAGAATGCATTTTAGTTGTTTTTGCTGCTTCAAAGCCGAATATCTTTTGAACCCCATGATTTAGAGCTTCGTTGCCACATAAGAAAATGAAGTACTCTCATTGACCTTTCCAATGACGTATGACACATTTCTGTTGAGTTGGTAGACCAAGTGCCAATCAAGAACTGCATTATTGTTATATTTGGGGTTTTTCATGTCCAAGTAGCTCTTAAACCCCATGGTCTACACCTGATAGACATACAAATATTTGAAGAACATATTATTACCTTTTCAAAAATGTTTGGCACATCGCTGTTGAGTAAGACGACCACGCTCCAATGCAGATATGCATTATTGCTCTTTTCTGCATTTTTCCCAAATATCTTTTGAATCCCATGGTTGAGCGTATAACAACCATATAAAAAAATAAAGCACATGAGTTATCCTTTTCAAAGATACCTGACACATTACTGTTGAGTTGTGCAACCAGTTACCATATTAAGAATGCATTTTAGTTGTTTTTGCTGCTTCAAAGCCGAATATCTTTTGAACCCCATGATTTAGAGCTTGGTTGCACTGAGAAAAAAGTACCACATAAAATAGAAGAAAAGTAATAAGATTTCTCTATGGTTTTCATCCAAGAAGAAAGTCTTATTAAAACCATAGAGATTATCTTATCAGAATGTTGATGACCATTTTATAGGATATCCACATATTTTTAAGAAGATATCTTATTAGCTTTCAATACGAATGCTTTTTAAAACAATAAGAAAACTTATTAAAAGTATGAGGAAAACTCTTAGGAACAATAAGAAAATCTCTTTGATAGTATGTGAAAATCTTTTTAGAAACAATAAGAGGATCTTATTGATAATATGTGACAATCTTTTAGAAACAATAAGATGGTCTTATTGAAAAGGAAAGAAAATCTCTTGGAAAAACAATAAGGTGAGCTTATTGAAAGTTTGTAGGATTCTTTCTGAAGTAATGTGAAATAGAAGAAATTAAAAATTAAAATTAATTTATAAATTAAATCTAAGATTGAAATTAAAATTTCTTTTATTTCACATTATTTCTAACAGAATCCTACAAACTTTCAATAAGCTCACTTAATTGTTTTTCCAAGAGATTTTCATCCTTTTTCAATAAGACCATCTTATTGTTTATAAAAGATTGTCAAATATTATCTTAAAGATTGTCACATATTATCAATAAGATCTTCTTATTGTTTCTAAAAGATTGAGAGAGATTGCCAGCCAATAAGGTTTCCATAAGATAAGGTTATTTTTTAAATTCTTTTTCACATGACGAAAAGACGCAATAGTTATATTTTTTTCAATTTTTTTATTTTTTGTTGCTTACAAAAAGTGTAACATAAAAAATCAATTCTCAATAACAAAAAATAAAGGAACACATACACCTTCAGCAACGTCGACGCCGAACTACTCAGGCCCCAGGAGTCAAAAATTTGCCGTGTCTCCGCAATATCCTCATCTTTCCATACTACCGCTGGAATGCTCACTAATTCACCGGGTAGTTCAATTTCACTTTCACTCGCGTTAAAATATGGAATATTTTCCATTTCAAAACTCTTTTTACTTACTTTATAATTTTTTTCCCAAATACGATAGGCCGATACGGGTCAAATCACACGCACGTCTAATTGCGATCACAATTCCCTTAACAATGCAAATGCAAAGCACCGTTGCAGGTATCACACACAAACACAATGTTTATGAGAAAACTCATGCTAATAAGAAGGAATTCTTTTTGTTTCAAGAAGATTTCCTTATACGAGTGAAAAGTAATAAGTTTACCTTTTTAAACCAGAAAGCTAATAAGAATACAATCTCATAGACGGTGTCCACATTGGGTATGAAAAAGTGGATTTTTAATGACTTTTCAGTATTCACATCTCACTTCAATGAAGGAGTGGGAGCGAGATATGAATACTGAAAAGTCATTAAAAATTCACTTTTTCATACCCAATGTGGACACCGTCATATGCATGACATTCATTTGAACAGTGTATACATAACCTACCCCGCATTATAAGTTTATCTTTTTAAAATTGAAAAGTAATAAGGTTTTCTTATTGTTCATCAAACGCTTGATCTACTGCCTAAATTTTTAAAAGAAAAACTTTTCGATTTAAGAAGATGTCTTCTAAAAAATGATTAGTAATAAGGTTTTCACATTGTTAACATCATTTAATGTGACTTTCCACTTAGAAACTGTAGTACAAAATTTTCAAAACTTCAATAAGATTTTCTTTATAAAATCAATAAGATTTCTCTATGAAAATATCATATTATTCAATACTTTCAATAAGATTTCTTAGCAAAGTAGCTCAATAAGGCAATCTTATTGATTTTATGTAGTACTTTTTCTCTCTGTGTGCCATATAAGAAAATGAAGTACTCTCATTGACCTTTCCAATGACGTATGACACATTTCTGTTGAGTTGGTAGACCAAGTGTCAATCAAGAACTGCATTATTGTTATATTTGGGGTTTTTCATGTCCAAGTAGCTCTTAAACCCCATGGTCTACAGCTGATAGACATACAAATATTTGAAGAACATATTATTACCTTTTCAAAAATGTATGGCACATCGCTGTTGAGTAAGAAGACCACGCTCCAATGCAGAAATGCATTATTGCTCTTTTCTGCATTTTTCCCAAATATCTTTTGAATCCCATGGTTGAGCGTATAACGCCCATATAAAAAAAATAAAGCACATAAGTTAACCTTTTCAACGATACCTGACACATTACTGTTGAGTTGTGCAACCAGTTACCATATTAAGAATGCATTTTAGTTGTTTTTGCTGCTTCAAAGCCGAATATCTTTTGAACCCCATGATTTAGAGCTTCGTTGCCACATAAGAAAATGAAGTACTCTCATTGACCTTTCCAATGACGTATGACACATTTCTGTTGAGTTGGTAGACCAAGTGCCAATCAAGAACTGCATTATTGTTATATTTGGGGTTTTTCATGTCCAAGTAGCTCTTAAACCCCATGGTCTA
The DNA here is from genome assembly GCA_963921185.1 of Dasysyrphus tricinctus. NCBI lineage: Eukaryota > Metazoa > Arthropoda > Insecta > Diptera > Syrphidae > Dasysyrphus > Dasysyrphus tricinctus. The sequence goes on along the minus strand of OY992531.1, from coordinate 64,246,176 downwards.
CACCTGATAGACATACAAATATTTGAAGAACATATTATTACCTTTTCAAAAATGTATGGCACATCGCTGTTGAGTAAGAAGACCACGCTCCAATGCAGAAATGCATTATTGCTCTTTTCTGCATTTTTCCTAAATATCTTTTGAATCCCATGGTTGAGCGTATAACGCCCATATAAAAAAAATAAAGCACATAAGTTAACCTTTTCAACGATACCTGACACATTACTGTTGAGTTGTGCAACCAGTTACCATATTAAGAATGCATTTTAGTTGTTTTTGCTGCTTCAAAGCCGAATATCTTTTGAACCCCATGATTTAGAGCTTCGTTGCCACATAAGAAAATGAAGTACTCTCATTGACCTTTCCAATGACGTATGACACATTTCTGTTGAGTTGGTAGACCAAGTGCCAATCAAGAACTGCATTATTGTTATATTTGGGGTTTTTCATGTCCAAGTAGCTCTTAAACCCCATGGTCTACACCTGATAGACATACAAATATTTGAAGAACATATTATTACTTTTCAAAAATGTATGGCACATCGCTGTTGAGTAAGAAGACCACGCTCCAATGCAGAAATGCATTATTGCTCTTTTCTGCATTTTTCCCAAATATCTTTTGAATCCCATGGTTGAGCGTATAACGCCCATATAAAAAAAATAAAGCACATAAGTTAACCTTTTCAACGATACCTGACACATTACTGTTGAGTTGTGCAACCAGTTACCATATTAAGAATGCATTTTAGTTGTTTTTGCTGCTTCAAAGCCGAATATCTTTTGAACCCCATGATTTAGAGCTTGGTTGCCATATAAGAAAATGAAGTACTCTCATTGACCTTTCCAATGACGTATGACACATTTCTGTTGAGTTGGTAGACCAAGTGTCAATCAAGAACTGCATTATTGTTATATTTGGGGTTTTTCATGTCCAAGTAGCTCTTAAACCCCATGGTCTACAGCTGATAGACATACAAATATTTGAAGAACATATTATTACCTTTTCAAAAATGTATGGCACATCGCTGTTGAGTAAGAAGACCACGCTCCAATGCAGAAATGCATTATTGCTCTTTTCTGCATTTTTCCTAAATATCTTTTGAATCCCATGGTTGAGCGTATAACGCCCATATAAAAAAAATAAAGCACATAAGTTAACCTTTTCAACGATACCTGACACATTACTGTTGAGTTGTGCAACCAGTTACCATATTAAGAATGCATTTTAGTTGTTTTTGCTGCTTCAAAGCCGAATATCTTTTGAACCCCATGATTTAGAGCTTCGTTGCCACATAAGAAAATGAAGTACTCTCATTGACCTTTCCAATGACGTATGACACATTTCTGTTGAGTTGGTAGACCAAGTGCCAATCAAGAACTGCATTATTGTTATATTTGGGGTTTTTCATGTCCAAGTAGCTCTTAAACCCCATGGTCTACACCTGATAGACATACAAATATTTGAAGAACATATTATTACCTTTTCAAAAATGTATGGCACATCGCTGTTGAGTAAGAAGACCACGCTCCAATGCAGAAATGCATTATTGCTCTTTTCTGCATTTTTCCCAAATATCTTTTGAATCCCATGGTTGAGCGTATAACGCCCATATAAAAAAAATAAAGCACATAAGTTAACCTTTTCAACGATACCTGACACATTACTGTTGAGTTGTGCAACCAGTTACCATATTAAGAATGCATTTTAGTTGTTTTTGCTGCTTCAAAGCCGAATATCTTTTGAACCCCATGATTTAGAGCTTGGTTGCCATATAAGAAAATGAAGTACTCTCATTGACCTTTCCAATGACGTATGACACATTTCTGTTGAGTTGGTAGACCAAGTGTCAATCAAGAACTGCATTATTGTTATATTTGGGGTTTTTCATGTCCAAGTAGCTCTTAAACCCCATGGTCTACAGCTGATAGACATACAAATATTTGAAGAACATATTATTACCTTTTAAAAAATGTATGGCACATCGCTGTTGAGTAAGAAGACCACGCTCCAATGCAGAAATGCATTATTGCTCTTTTCTGCATTTTTCCTAAATATCTTTTGAATCCCATGGTTGAGCGTATAACGCCCATATAAAAAAAATAAAGCACATAAGTTAACCTTTTCAACGATACCTGACACATTACTGTTGAGTTGTGCAACCAGTTACCATATTAAGAATGCATTTTAGTTGTTTTTGCTGCTTCAAAGCCGAATATCTTTTGAACCCCATGATTTAGAGCTTCGTTGCCACATAAGAAAATGAAGTACTCTCATTGACCTTTCCAATGACGTATGACACATTTCTGTTGAGTTGGTAGACCAAGTGCCAATCAAGAACTGCATTATTGTTATATTTGGGGTTTTTCATGTCCAAGTAGCTCTTAAACCCCATGGTCTACACCTGATAGACATACAAATATTTGAAGAACATATTATTACCTTTTCAAAAATGTATGGCACATCGCTGTTGAGTAAGAAGACCACGCTCCAATGCAGATATGCATTATTGCTCTTTTCTGCATTTTTCCCAAATATCTTTTGAATCCCATGGTTGAGCGTATAACGACCATATAAAAAAATAAAGCACATGAGTTATCCTTTTCAAAGATACCTGACACATTACTGTTGAGTTGTGCAACCAGTTACCATATTAAGAATGCATTTTAGTTGTTTTTGCTGCTTCAAAGCCGAATATCTTTTGAACCCCATGATTTAGAGCTTCGTTGCCACATAAGAAAATGAAGTACTCTCATTGACCTTTCCAATGACGTATGACACATTTCTGTTGAGTTGGTAGACCAAGTGCCAATCAAGAACTGCATTATTGTTATATTTGGGGTTTTTCATGTCCAAGTAGCTCTTAAACCCCATGGTCTACACCTGATAGACATACAAATATTTGAAGAACATATTATTACCTTTTCAAAAATGTATGGCACATCGCTGTTGAGTAAGAAGACCACGCTCCAATGCAGAAATGCATTATTGCTCTTTTCTGCATTTTTCCCAAATATCTTTTGAATCCCATGGTTGAGCGTATAACGCCCATATAAAAAAAATAAAGCACATAAGTTAACCTTTTCAACGATACCTGACACATTACTGTTGAGTTGTGCAACCAGTTACCATATTAAGAATGCATTTTAGTTGTTTTTGCTGCTCCAAAGCCGAATTTCTTTTGAACCCCATGATTTAGAGCTTCGTTGCCACATAAGAAAATGAAGTACTCTCATTGACCTTTCCAATGACGTATGACACATTTCTGTTGAGTTGGTAGACCAAGTGCCAATCAAGAACTGTATTATTGTTATATTTGGGGTTTTTCATGTCCAAGTAGCTCTTAAACCCCATGGTCTACACCTGATAGACATACAAATATTTGAAGAACATATTATTACCTTTTCAAAAATGTTTGGCACATCGCTGTTGAGTAAGAAGACCACGCTCCAATGCAGATATGCATTATTGCTCTTTTCTGCATTTTTCCCAAATATCTTTTGAATCCCATGGTTGAGCGTATAACGACCATATAAAAAAATAAAGCACATGAGTTATCCTTTTCAAAGATACCTGACACATTACTGTTGAGTTGTGCAACCAGTTACCATATTAAGAATGCATTTTAGTTGTTTTTGCTGCTTCAAAGCCGAATATCTTTTGAACCCCATGATTTAGAGCTTCGTTGCCACATAAGAAAATGAAGTACTCTCATTGACCTTTCCAATGACGTATGACACATTTCTGTTGAGTTGGTAGACCAAGTGCCAATCAAGAACTGCATTATTGTTATATTTGGGGTTTTTCATGTCCAAGTAGCTCTTAAACCCCATGGTCTACACCTGATAGACATACAAATATTTGAAGAACATATTATTACCTTTTCAAAAATGTATGGCACATCGCTGTTGAGTAAGAAGACCACGCTCCAATGCAGAAATGCATTATTGCTCTTTTCTGCATTTTTCCCAAATATCTTTTGAATCCCATGGTTGAGCGTATAACGCCCATATAAAAAAAATAAAGCACATAAGTTAACCTTTTCAACGATACCTGACACATTACTGTTGAGTTGTGCAACCAGTTACCATATTAAGAATGCATTTTAGTTGTTTTTGCTGCTTCAAAGCCGAATATCTTTTGAACCCCATGATTTAGAGCTTCGTTGCCACATAAGAAAATGAAGTACTCTCATTGACCTTTCCAATGACGTATGACACATTTCTGTTGAGTTGGTAGACCAAGTGCCAATCAAGAACTGCATTATTGTTATATTTGGGGTTTTTCATGTCCAAGTAGCTCTTAAACCCCATGGTCTACACCTGATAGACATACAAATATTTGAAGAACATATTATTACCTTTTCAAAAATGTATGGCACATCGCTGTTGAGTAAGAAGACCACGCTCCAATGCAGAAATGCATTATTGCTCTTTTCTGCATTTTTCCCAAATATCTTTTGAATCCCATGGTTGAGCGTATAACGACCATATAAAAAAATAAAGCACATGAGTTATCCTTTTCAAAGATACCTGACACATTACTGTTGAGTTGTGCAACCAGTTACCATATTAAGAATGCATTTTAGTTGTTTTTGCTGCTTCAAAGCCGAATATCTTTTGAAGCCCATGGTTTGGAGCTTAGCTGCCATATAAGAAAATGAAGTACTCTCATTGACCTGACGTATGACACATTTCTGTTGATTTGGTAGACCAAGTGCCAATCAAGAACTGCATTATTGTTATATTTGGAGTATTTCATGTCCATGTAGCTCTTGAACCCCGGGGTCTACGGCTTAACGGCAATATACAAAAACGTAGTACATGCAATAACCTTTCCAACGATATATAACACATAATTGTTGAGCAGGTCATCCAAGTACCAATTAAGAAATGCATTATTATTGTTTTTGGTGCTTTAAAGCCGAATATCTTTTGAACCCCATGGTTTACAACTTAACGGTCATATAATAAAATGAAGTTTTTGCAATGCCCTTTTCATTGATGTATGAGGTATGACACATGTCTGTTGAGTAGGTAGACCAGATCCCATACATTTTTGCCCATTCTCCTTTCACATTCGTAAAAATGTTCGAAATCAATATTTTGATACAATATGACTTTACAACTATAGAGAATTTTTAAAAAGTATATAAGTTCGCAATTTAGTTTTTCGGCTGTTTTTAAATGCTATCAAACCTACGGACCAAACGGCTGGTCCAATTAATATAAAATTTGGTACAAGATGCTAGAAATGTTAAATTTGTAATAAAGTTCCAAAAAATAGGCTTTCGAGCTAAAGACTGCAAAAAATGAGAAGAGATGGTAAAGTTTGAATGGCTATATCTCAGTCAGTTTTCAAATAACATGTTTTTTTAACATTTCATACAAAGGCCTTTAAACTCTCCTTTACTTTGTTTCAGTATGTCTTGAGCTTATCTTCACTCCAAAAAAAATTATGCGCTATTTAGAAAAAAAATTAAAAAACATTGATTTTTCGATTCGTTTATGTTGATTTTTGTTAACTTTTCCTGCTAGATTTTCTTATGAAATTTTTTAAACTAACCATTTCGATAAAAAATTCAATTTTGAACAAAATGTTTTAAATATAAAATTGTCAAATTCGGCTTAGTTTCCGAGTTATGTATTTCAAAAATAGTGAAAAGTGGCCAGTGTGTGACCATTCTCAGAAACGCATGGGTGAATTTAGTAGCATTTTTGGTTTTATGCCCAACAAACATATTCAATAATAAAAACCCTTGCACGTAATTGTTCCTTTTTACTGCCTGAACAGAATGCAAAACGGAGCTGGAATAGATGTCAAAAATGTTGCAGCCGGAGCTGCAAGAGTTGAACAATTTTTAACTTTTACTGCAGCATTTTTGACATCTACTGCAGCTTTTTTGACATCTATTCCAGTTGCGTCTTGCATTCTGTTCAGCCAGTTAAAAGGTCTATTCAATAGGCTATAAAAACATTTATTTTAGTTAAAGATTTGTATACATATGTATAAAGCTCATAAGGACCCCTGGGTGTCAAAATATGGGGTAAAGAATTTTTGTAAATTTTGAAAGTTTAAAATGTTCGTGAATTTCGAAAAAAAACTTTCCGGAAACGCATTAGGAGCAAGTGATCTTCTTCGCTTGTTTTTATACCCTTGGGAAGCTGACTCCTTAATAAATAAGTATAGTACCTACCTGGAAATATAAACGTAGGTATTGAGACTGATTTTCTTTATAATTCGCGAAAATTGGAAACTAATAAGAATTATGGTATGTATATTAGGGTGGTCCTTATATTGTTTTTTTTTTTTAATTCCAACTTGGATAGGCATCAAATGACTCTAAATAGAGAAAAAAAAATGTCCTAATTTTTTCAGTTTTATATTTCACCCCCTGGTCTCCCTTTTTTCACTTCAAGGTACAAATAATGGAGTAGGAGGGTGTTTCTTATAATATACGCGAAAAAAAATCAGAACTTATAGATTAGATTCAGAAGAAAAAAAAAATCGTATTGGAGGGGTGGTCTATTTCTCCCCCTTCAGGCGGGAGGGGTAATTTTCTTAAAATTTGACCCAAAATAGAAAACTATTATAAAAAAACAATGGAACCACTTACAATGGCATGCTATAGCTTTTTTTAAAGCCGTGAATAATTTGTTACTTAAATCAAGTTTTTACTGTAAATAGTTTCTAAAAAAAATAATTTTCAAACGTAAAAAATTATTATATTTATTTTTATTTTTAAGTTTGAAAATTAATTTTTCAAAAACTATTTACCTACAATAAAAACTTGATTTAAAAAACGTATTAGAGACTGAATTCATGGCTTTAAAAAAAGCTATAGCATGTTAGTGGTCTTGTTGGTTTTTAATATCTTTTTTCTATTTTGGGTCAAATTTTTAGAAATACCCCTCCCGGGGGAAATAGACCCCCCTCCACTACGATTTTTTTTTTCGTCTGAACCTTATCTACATATAGGTAAGGTCTGTTTTTTTTCGCATGTTATAAGAATCACCCTAACTCCATTATTTGAAATAAAAATCTGAAAAAATTAGGGAAATTGTTTTTCGATATTTTGAATCGAATGAGGGCTATCCGAGACAATGTCCAATATAAGGACCACCCTTATATAATATAGGTACACTAGATACCTATATTTTTGAAGAAGAAGAAACTTGCGTTTTTTTCTTTTTTAATAATCTTTTTTTTCCAAAAATTTTGGGGTTAAACTTCTAAAAACCTCCTGCGTCCACGCCTATGCGGGCAGTTATAGATATCATTGAAACTTATCGTTAAACATTTAAATGTTTAAGTCATTGTAATTTTTATTGAAAAATTTAGTGTAGGTACAGCTCGTTGGATATGTAACCTAAAAAATAACAAAAAACGAAGTTTTTTTTAATTTTATAACGGGAATATCTCAATAACACTAGCTGATGGTATAAAAAGAAAAACGGATTTGGATTCAGTCAAAAAAAAATTTAAACAGGAATAGTTAAAAAATAAAATGCACGACTGGATCGCACGTACTTGCTCTTATGTTCAAGTTGTGTGGGGCTTAAGAACTTTAAAAAATATTTAAGTAATTATAGAAAAAGTATAAGAAGCATATTTAAATCGTTCTTTTAATTGTATAAAAAGTCTGATAAATAACTTAGAGCTCAAAAAAAAGTATCCCATTTGATTACTTGAAAAAATATGAATATATGCAAAAAAAAAATTTTAAATCGTTGGAGCCGTTTTCTTAAAAATTAATTTTTTATATATAAAATTTTTGTAACATTTTTCAAAAAAAAATTTGGTATGCCAATTTTGAGTATATGTTAATATACATTTAAAACTGAAATTTCAAAATAATTCATCAACCCGTTTTTGAAATATTGAATTTTCAAAAAAAAATTTGAATCTTTTTTTAAAAATCCAAAATTTATTTTTTCAAAAATTTTGGTATGCAGTATTATTAATATTCTAACAAAGCTTTTGTGAAAAAAATTTTATTGAAATCGGATGAGTGGTTAATGAGGAAACCAAAAATCAAAAAAACCGTTATATGGCAGGTACCGTTAATAAATGTTTTTGGTGATTTTTTTTCTTACTGAAAGGTACACCATATCTACAATAATAGACTGATTTTTTTTTATCAAAATCGTTGGAGCCGTTTTTGAGATAATTAAGCTTTTCCTTAACGGTTGTATGGCAAGTACCGTTATTTTTTGACCTAAAAAAAAAATTTCAATTTCCCCTCTGGAGAGTTACAAAAAAACCTTAAGTTCAAAATTTGAAGAAAATCGCTTCAGTAGTTTAGGCTGTAGGTTGAGGTACATACAGACAGACAGACAGACAGACAGACAGACAGACAGACAGAATTGTGCCACCCACTTTTTTCGTGTTCTCTATCATCGTAATGTCATGTTTGATTGTTATCTCGAAATTTTTTTTTTGCACGAATCCAAAACTTGCCCTATAGTACCTATATCGCAAGTAAAAAACACTTTAAATGAAAAACAAAAATAATAGTACAAGAGCCGACACTTAACTTTGGGAGTGGATGTATAACCAGTGAGTATGAAGATTTATAGGTACATGTATGCTGATATCAAATACCAAAGTTTGGCAGTTTTTTTTTCTCCAACTCTTTTTGGGGATGGGGGTGCGAGACCAGCTTGGTTTCCTATTTCAATGATATGGTCAATAACACTTCAATGCAGTTTAAAAAAAAAATAGGAAATGATGCTCTGTCATTTCCCCTTATATATAAGCTTTTTAAGCAAACCTTGCCAGCTTTTTGTTTTGTTTGAAATATCTGAAAAAAGTGGTGATAAAATCAGCATAAAATAGTTATATCTTGAGTTTTATACAGGGTGTCCCGGACCTGAGTGGAAGTATTTTGTGATGCTTTTACTTTGCAGCTGAGGTAAGCTCGGCGGTGTCCAGGAATCTTCCCCAAGAAGCAACGAAACTTGGGGTTAGGAGGATCTAATCTCCGAATAAAACGGCTTTAATTTCTTTATTAAGTTATTTACAAAAATATTCTTTTATTTAAAGTTTTTCAAAATCAGGAACTAACAAGTTATTTCATATAAATTATAATTCTAGTTTCTTACAATAAATAACACGGTACTTCATATATTTTACAATGTTTTTCTGGTCTTAAAAATAACTAGCATAGTATTTCATATAATATGTCCCTAGCACGAAACCTAGGGAACAAAACGGTCGGAACCCTCAAAGGAGAACCTTGTCCAGCTAGACCCTTGAAGAGGAACTCGAAGGAACAAAACGGTCAGGAATCCTTATCGGAAACCCTATGTCCTCAGCAAATAAGGAACAAAGCGGTCGGAACCCTCGTAGGAGAACCTTGTCCAATGAGCTTCTAGAGGAGTAGCCCAAAGGAACAAAACGATTGTCCCTGGCACACAACCCAGGGAAAGAAACGGTCGGAACCCTCAAAGGAGCACCTTGTCCAGTGAACTTCTTGAAGAGGAGTCCAAAGGAACAAAACGGTTGTCCCTGACACAAAACCCAGGGAAAGAAACGGGCGGAACTCTCGAAGGAGAACCTTGTCCAATGAGCTTCTTGAAGAGGAGCTCAGAGGAATAAAACGGGGTCGGGAATCCTTATCAGAAACCCTATGTCCTTGGCAAGTAAGGAACAAAGCGGTCGGAACTCTCTTAGGAGAACCTTGTCCAATGAGCTTCTAGAGGAGTAGCCCAAAGGAACAAAACGGTTGTCCCTGGCACACAACCCAGGGAAAGAAACGGTCGGAACCCTCAAAGGAGCACCTTGTCCAGTGAACTTCTTGAAGAGGAGTCCAAAGGAACAAAACGGTTGTCCCTGGCACAAAACCCAGGGAAAGAAACAGGCGGAACTCTCGAAGGAGAACCTTGTCCAATGAGCTTCTTGAAGAGGAGCTCAGAGGAAAGAAACGGTCGGAACTTCTTATGGAAATCCCTTATAACTTATACTATATACCTATATATGTATATATGCCTATACTGTTTGCCCTACCTAAATGGTTTTTCTAAACTAGCAAAAATATTTTATAAAAAAAAGTTAGATTGGGCTCTGCGTTAGCAATGCCTATCTGTCACCGAAACGCCTTATAGGTTCTGTGTTACGGCCCGATCTTTAATTCTCTATACACTAAATTGGTATCCACCACTGGACGAGAAGAAAAGACGATTTTATCATTTTTCTGAACTGAAAGAAATGAAATTCAAATTTATACGTGTTTTCATGATTTTTAGTTTTCTTCATGATATGAATGAATTAACTAAAGGCGGGTGTCATACGATGTATGCACAAAATGATAGGAGTGTATGATGTAATAATAAAGGTACTGTAGGAGTTGTAACGCTTCGTTACAGTCCCCCCTTACTTTAGTAGACGAGAACCTTCTCGCCTTAAATCAGTTAATTGCCAAAGGGGCATTTCAATCCTCTTTGAATTATGATTTTTTTTTTATTATTATTTTTGTATTTTTTTTTTTTTTTTTATTTTTTTTTTTTTTTTTTTTTTCAATGTTTTTATATTTAAATAAATTATAGATATTACAAAAGTGAAAATAATAATTAAAATTAAATTAATAAGACAAAAAATAAAAAAAAATAATAATGAAATCGGTTTATGAATAATGTGGTAGCGAAGTGCTTTTACTGCGTCACATGTATGATCTTCTTTTGATCGTGCCATTTCAACGTGGCCTGTTTGCCATTTTTGTTGAATCTTACGGTGATGACTCCCCAAGGACGTTTTATGCAGAACGCCCTGTAGTGCTTTTTCCCCTTTAAAGATATGCCGTGGAAAGGGTCATGTGTTTTCATCGGAGGTCTTTTAGAGTGATATTCCTCTATCAGTTGAGGGAAAGTGGATGTCGGTGGCGGATTGGAAATGTTGGCCTTCGAGATGTCGGGAGGCTTGTCTTCTATTTTTAAATGTATCGGAAGGTGGGCGACAGCGGCCGTTATTGCAGGATCTGGTTTTAAAGGTATCGGGTAGTGGGTGACGGCGGAGGTTATTGCAGGATCTGGTACGGTGGCTGGTGGATTAAGGGTTTCTTTGCGGTTAGTTTTGTTAGCTGGTCTGGAGGCTGGCGTAACATCTTTCTCTATTGTGACGGTTGAAAAACGTTCTTTTTCAATTTTTTTGATTACATCAAATGAAGGTGTTTCGGTGGCTTGAATTGTGTTCAAACAATTAAGTTGGTCGACCGGTTGGTGCTTTTTGGCTAAGCCCCCAGGGTCGATCTTATCAGGCTTTACATTTTTTTTCCCAGTGATTGGTTTTCCTTCCACGAATATCTGTACGTCTACTTCTCCTAGTACGTCCATTCCAAATATGGCGTCTTCCTTTAGACCCGGTAGATAGGTCATTTCCCCAGTGATGGGTGTGTTACCTAAATGGAAAGTCACTGTGTAGTGCTCTGAAGTGACGACTGGATTGCCATTTGCCATATAGTCCAGTCATTAGGTCATTTGACCTTGCGCGCAGAGGCACTGTCTGATTTTTTTTTCATGGATCGATAGAGGCTCATTTAAAAAGATTTAATCCAAATTTGCACCACCTGACAACTTTTTTTACCAAAGTTATTGGTAAAAATGTGTTTTTTGCCATTTTTTTGTCTTTTGTGAATATCTTGGCTGCAGTATGTCGCACAGAAAAAAATAAGATATGGATTTATTTATAATAAGATAAGCTATTTTATTAAAAAAAAATTAATTTGTTTAAACAAATAAAAAAAAAGTTATAGTCAGTTAAAGTAAGTTTTTATTGTTTAAAAATCACTCTTTCGTGATTATTAAGAAAAAAGCTCATCTAACAATAAAGTTTTTATTTTTTACTTTTAAAGTCTTTGTTATTACCTACAATTTAAAAAAAAAATCAGCCCTTAAATACTAACACAAGCCGAGAAATAAATTTATGAACATAGGTAAGTCAGTGCACCCACGCAATTTTATGTGTTTAGGTTTTATTTTATATATCAGCCCCAGTGTGTCGCAAAGTTAAAATTAAAAAGTTTTATTGTTTATAATAATTCTTTCTATAAACTTGCGTTAAATTCAATTTGTTTAAACAAATAGAAAAAAAGTTACAGTTCATTAAAAGGTTTTTTTTGTCTTGATTTTATACCTTTTTTCGTAACTATTGAGAAAAAACTGTATTTAATGGTACTTTTTTTTCAGGTTTACTTTTTTTTGTAGTCCTATAAATTATCTATAAATTAAAAAAAAAGTTAGTCCATTACGACAAACAGGAGCCAAGTTATTCATGAATTAAAAATGACGCGTCAGTTTACTAACGCATAACAATATTCTTTTTTTTTTGTGAATATATCGACCTCTGTGTATGCATGGTATGGAATGAAACTGTATTATTTTTAATAATATTCACTATGGACTTAAAGGAATTTTATTTTCTCTGAGCAGATATCTATATACCTACAAATGTTAAAAGTGTTAGCCCACGCTAACACTTTCCCGCACCACCCAAGGGGTAGAGTATGAGGTGCGTTTTTTTTAATCTTGTGGTATCCCCTGTAGGCCTAATCCACTGCAAAGATCAATTAAATTGGTCTTGTTCTCAACCGTTTTGGGCGTGGGGGTATTTCGTTTTCACTCTCTTCATTAGTATTAGTTTTATGACATTCAAGGATTGGTGTCTGCTCTGTTTCATTTTCGTTAGAAAAAGCTGTTGTCGTGAGCTCAAGGTCGTAGTTTTCCTCGTCTTCGGAGTCATCAGCAATATCAACTACGTTGTAGTATCTTTTCCCGTAGCAGATCCTGCAGACGGCTGAACACTTCAGTCCGGCTTTTCGACACCCGCAGGCTCCACCGCATTGTTTCGTACACGTGCTGGAAATCATGTCGATGAGTGTGGTTGGGATCGTCGGCCCTGAAGCCAACACCGGCTCCAATCCTTTTGAAGTTCGTTTATAGCCCCACCCCTCTGGGTCTAAAGTATTTCCCAGCCAAGCTTGTACTTGATGGAATGTCCGGAATGAGTGTTGTTCTGCTGCTGATTCTGAAGGTGGCAAAGAAGCAAGATCGGGCTTAATTTTAACACTCGCGCGTGAGAAAAGATTGAATCTCAAGTGGTCCAGCGATGTTTCCTTACTGCCTCCTCCATAAAGTGCAGTGAATACATTTTTCCCCACAGACGTGATATCACTTGGACTGGCTTCTTCGGATTTAAAAATCTTCACGGTTTTCAAGAGGTTTGGACCTTTCTTCAGCGATGAGATAAGCTTACTTTTTCCAGATTTGAAAATGGCAGAGGTTGTGTCACAGCCTGTGAAGGCATGGAGAAAAGGAATACAGAAATACAGGACTGTTTTCGTAGTTCCTCGACCAGGTTTTTGAAGAAAACGTTTGTAACATTTTCTTCGTATCCCGACAAAATCACCAGTAAATCAATATCTTCTCTCACATATAAATACCGAGTCAAATTCAGAACACATAGAAATGGCTGTTTGTACTATAAGAATGCCTGCTTCTTCTGAGGCCTGGGAAACTGAAAAACCACGATTTTCAAGATATTTTTCAAGCAGAACGATAAAACGTTATTTATTTTTTTCGTTGCTCGAAAATTTGTATTTGCATCAACGATGAAATCAGCTGCTTGTTGAACTGCAGATCGTCAGCTTCTTTCAGCTAATTTTATTCCAGTTTTTGATGGATCATCTGGATAGCCAACAAAAACCACTTTTATACTCGATTTAAAATGGTTATAATTTTCACAAATATCTCCAAAACTGACGTATTCAGCTACATTAGCACCAAAATTTGTTTCCTCAGGTACCACAGAAAATTCCTTATAAAATGATGACTTTGTACCCTTTCGCATACCACTTTCGTCAAAAAGAGATGGAGGAAAAGAAGCGAGCTCATACTGAAGACAATTTCGAAGCTCATCTTCCGTCCTTTGTGAGCATTCTATGAAAAAGTGTTTGCGTGTTAATCGCCACAGCACGTTTATCGATCTTAATTGCAGACGTCATTATTCCCAGCGGCACAACCGTTTCATTTCTTTTCATTTTTAACTCCTCAAAAGAAGCCCAATTGTTTTTTTCATCATGTTACGTCCAAAACGGTCAGCTTCATGAAAATTGACTCTTTCATCTGCCACAATTCCACTTCCAATTGACCGAAACATTAACATGTTTTTAGTTTCTTAGCTATGGCTTTTTTGAGATCGTGGCTTTTCAGTCTCCCAGGCCTTAGAAGATGCAGACATCCTTATAATACAAAATGCCCTCACGCCCAAAACGGTTGAGAATAAGACCAATTTAATTGATTAAAAAAAACGCACCTCATGCTCTACCCTTTGGGTGGTGCGGGAAAGTGTTAGCGTGGGCTAACACTTTTAACATTTGTGGGTATATAGATATCTGCTCAGAGAAAATAAAATTCCTTTAAGTCCATAGTGAATATTATTAAAAATAATACAGTTTCATTCCATACCATGCATACACAGAGGTCGATATATTCACAAAAAAAAAAGAATATTGTAATGCGTTAGTAAACTGACGCGTCATTTTTAATTCATGAATAACTTGGCTCCTGTTTGTCGTAATGGACTAACTTTTTTTTAAATTTATAGATAATTTATAGGACTACAAAAAAAAAGTAAACCTGAAAAAAAAGTACCAGTTTTTTCTCAATAATTACGAAAAAAGGTATAAAATCAAGACAAAAAAAAACCTTTTAATGAACTGTAACTTTTTTTCTATTTGTTTAAACAAATTGAATTTAACGCAAGTTGATAGAAAGAATTATTATAAACAATACAACTTTTTAATTTTAACTTTGCGACACACTGGGGCTGAGATATAAAATAAAACCTAAACACATAAAATTGCGTGGGTGCACTGACTTACCTATGTTCATAAATTTATTTCTCGGCTTATGTTAGTATTTAAGGGCTGATTTTTTTTTTTTAAATTGTAGGTAATAACAAAGAATTTAAAAGTAAAAAATAAAAACTTTATTGTTAGATGAGCTTTTTTCTTAATAATCACGAAAGAGTGATTTTTAAACAATAAAAACTTACTTTAACTGACTATAACTTTTTTTTTATTTGTTTAAACAAAATAATTTTTTTTTAATAAAATAGCTAATCTTATTATAAATAAATCCATATCTTATTTTTTTCTGTGCGACATACTGCAGCCAAGATATTCACAAAAGACGAAAAAATGGCAAAAAACACATTTTTACCAATAACTTTGGTAAAAAAAGTTGTCAGGTGGGGCAAATTTGGATTTAAGCTTTTTAAATGAGCCTCTATCGATCCATGAAAAAAAATCAGACAGTGCCTCTGCGCGCAAGGTCAGGCCCTTTTTCACGACGTGATGACTGGACTAATATGGATAGACCTTTCGTAGTTTCGTACAGGCAACTCTAGTAGCTTGAATTTATGCCGTAAGGCGTCTCCTATGAATGTTCTCGTTGAACCGGTGTCAACTAGAGCTTGGAACATCTGTTCGTTAAGTTTAACTGGAAAAAAAAATCGAGGATCGGCTACTGGTGAAGTGTTTGTGGCGGCAACTGGAGTTCGATGGCGTTGACAGTCCTTCGTGAGAATTCCGTCTTGGCCGCAGTATGAACAAAATAAACGGAACGGTCGGTTGCAATTTCCTTCCTGATGTCCACGTTGCTTGCATTTCCAGCAGTGCGTTGCTCGGTCATATGTGGGCTGGGCAGCTGGAAGAGCTCTGTTCATCGGAACGGGAGGTCGGTTGGTTGGACCTGGATTTGGTCGACGATAGTTTTCTGTGGACGTGAAACGATTATGTTGCTCGTCGTGTCCTATGGCCTCAAATTCTTCTGCTAAAATCATTAGCTCGTCTAGCGTCGTAAAATCTCTGCGGCGCACATAGTAACGGTATTCGGGTCGGAGATTCTCATAAATTCTGTCTACCAAGTCGGCTGCAACCATGCGGGGGTGCTGGCGGATTAAGTATTGAACGGCCATTATAAAATCCTTTGCACGCTCTCGGGGACCTTGGCGTTTCCGGAGAATTTCATCTTCAAGACGAAATAAGTATCGTACTGGCAGAAAGTGCTGGAGGAACAATTTGCGGAATTCTTCCCACGATAGAAAGTTATCCCTTTTTATTCGTAACCATTCCAGCGCGGTTCCTCGGAATATTTCGGATAGCGGTCTAAGCATGTTATTCGGTGCTATATCGTAGCAGCTGGTTAGCTCTTCTATTTTCTCTAGAAACTCCAGAGGATTTCCAGAGCCATCGAATCTTAAGCCCCATTTA
This sequence comes from Dasysyrphus tricinctus, assembly GCA_963921185.1. NCBI lineage: Eukaryota > Metazoa > Arthropoda > Insecta > Diptera > Syrphidae > Dasysyrphus > Dasysyrphus tricinctus. Next base: position 64,229,911 of record OY992531.1, on the reverse strand, counting down.
CGAACCATATTCATTATTTCGGCTTCGTAACTTAAAGTAAAACGGGTTGCTGGCTGTGGGCGAGGCTCGGTCCTAGGCTGTGGTATCGGCTCTGTACTTAACCGGGAAGCGGTTTGGTGGAGGGAACTGGCTGAGTGTTTTGTCGGGGCAAATGTTGACTGGTATACTGGAGCTGGTATAGAAATCGGCTTTCTAAAATCGGGAACGGTCAAAAATAACGGTGTAGTGGGCGGCGGTGGTGGAACAGGTATATTAATATGGCTTTTGAACGGTTGCTTGCTGGCGGGCGGATCCTCATCAGTAGGTTCTGCATTATTTCTATCTTCTATAATGCTTTCCCATTCCTCGCACAGGTTTTGGGTGGATTTATGCGTCCGGAGCTCTTTGAAATGCTGGCTGAGCCTTTTCCGGAGGGTCTGCATATTCCCACTGGTGTCCAGGTTTCTAGCCATTAAAACCTCGATGAGCTCTGGTTTCTTCAGGAAATATATAAATCCGAGATTTTTATAAGGATTATAATCGCTCATCGGTGCTTCCTCGGAATCGGATAATGACATGGTGAAGCTGGATCTGGTTCTGGACGGTGGCGGTTCGAGTGATAAAAAAAAAATGTCGGTGGAATTTTTCGAAGGGTCACAGGTAAGTCGGATTTCTGGATACAGGTGAATCTTTCAAGGGCTTATCGGATAAAACAGGAAACGGCGGTCGGTATTGCCTTGATAGATTCCAGTTCAGGTTGGCGGTCGGAAATCGGTTGATCCTTCAAAAAGTCCCTGCTCGGGCGCCAATTTGTGATGCTTTTACTTTGCAGCTGAGGTAAGCTCGGCGGTGTCCAGGATTCTTCCCCAAGAAGCAACGAAACTTGGGGTTAGGAGGATCTAATCTCCGAATAAAACGGCTTTAATTTCTTTATTAAGTTATTAACAAAAATATTCTTTTATTTAAAGTTTTTCAAAATCAGGAACTAACAAATTATTTCATATAAATTATAATTCTGTGGTGTTTGGTAGAAACCTGATAACTCCATTTTAAAATTAGCGTCTTTACGCCCACTTTAAATCAAGCTAGAGTGTAAACGAGGCCACAGATTTTCTTCAAATTTGGAATACTTATGAACATAACCTTTGAAAAATTATGTTTCAAATTTGAAGAAAATCGGTTCACCCGTTTAGGTTGTAGGTCGATGTAAAGTGGACGCAAAGACGCAAATTTTAAAATGGAGTTATCATGTTTCTACCAAACACCACAGAATTCTAGTTTCTTACAATAAATTACACGGTACTTCATATATTTTACAATGTTTTTCTGGTCTTAAAAATAACTAGCATAGTATTTCATATAATATGTCCCTAGCACGAAACCTAGGGAACAAAACGGTCGGAACCCTCAAAGGAGAACCTTGTCCAGCTAGACCCTTGAAGAGGAACTCGAAGGAACAAAACGGTCAGGAATCCTTATCGGAAACCCTATGTCCTCAGCAAATAAGGAACAAAGCGGTCGGAACCCTCGTAGGAGAACCTTGTCCAATGAGCTTCTAGAGGAGTAGCCCAAAGGAACAAAACGATTGTCCCTGGCACACAACCCAGGGAAAGAAACGGTCGGAACCCTCAAAGGAGCACCTTGTCCAGTGAACTTCTTGAAGAGGAGTCCAAAGGAACAAAACGGTTGTCCCTGACACAAAACCCAGGGAAAGAAACGGGCGGAACTCTCGAAGGAGAACCTTGTCCAATGAGCTTCTTGAAGAGGAGCTCAGAGGAATAAAACGGGGTCGGGAATCCTTATCAGAAACCCTATGTCCTCGGCAAGTAAGGAACAAAGCGGTCGGAACTCTCTTAGGAGAACCTTGTCCAATGAGCTTCTAGAGGAGTAGCCCAAAGGAACAAAACGGTTGTCCCTGGCACACAACCCAGGGAAAGAAACGGTCGGAACCCTCGAAGGAGAACCTTGTCCAGTGAACTGTTTGAAGAGGAGTCCAAAGGAACAAAACGGTTGTCCCTGACACAAAACCCAGGGAAAGAAACGGGCGGAACTCTCGAAGGAGAACCTTGTCCAATGAGCTTCTTGAAGAGGAGCTCAGAGGAAAGAAACGGTCGGAACTTCTTATGGAAATCCCTTATAACTTATACTATATACCTATATATGTATATATGCCTATACTGTTTGCCCTACCTAAATGGTTTTTCTAAACTAGCAAAAATATTTTATAAAAAAAAGTTAGATTGGGCTCTGCGTTAGCAATGCCTATCTGTCACCGAAACGCCTTATAGGTTCTGTGTTACGGCCCAATCTTTAATTCTCTATACACTAAATTGGTATCCACCACTGGACGAGAAGAAAAGACGATTTTATCATTTTTCTTACTTCACCATATAACATTTGCTGGAGCAAGCTAATGTGAATTGAAAGAAATGAAATTCAAATTTATACGATGTATGCACAAAATGATAGGAGTGTATGATGTAATAATAAAGGTACTGTAGGAGTTGTAACGCTTCGTTACAATTTAAGGGTGTGGTTTCTAGGGTTATTCTAAGAAAAAAATTGTATAGGGGGAAAGTTGTATCTCCCCTCCCTGAGGCAGGGGTGGCAGTTTCTGAAAAAATTGACTTTAAATGCAAAAAAAAAACATTAAAAATCAACGAAGACACATTTAATAATGTGATATAATTTTTTTGAAAGCTAATACTCTATTCTTGCATTTGAATTTTTTTTCTTAAGTCGATATTTTCAAAATTTTACGTAATTAAATGCTATTTTTGTGCTCAATTTTCAATGCCCTCATTAATTTGTAGTCCATTACCGAAGACCAAATACAAAAATCTTTCTTAGTTTTTGAGAAATTTAGAAAAAAACAAAATGTATTTTAAATCCAAATGCAAGAATGGAGTATTTGCTTTCAAAAAAACTATAGCACATTATTAGATGTGTTTTCGTTGATTTTTAATGTTTCTTATTTGCATTTAAAGTCAATGTTCAAAAACTGCCCCCTCTGCCTCAGGGAGGGGAGATACAACTTTCCTCATACACAATTTATTTTCTTAGAATAACCCCAAGAACCACACCCTAAAATACTTCCACTCAGGTCCGCGACACCCTGTATATCAGGCTGTCATGATATTTTATATAAAACTAGCTGGCCCACCCCGGCTTTGTTCGGTTAGGCAAAATTTTTGAATGATTATGATATCCTCTACATATAAGCTTTTAAATACATAAATGACATTTAAAATCAGATTCCATAATTTACAAACCCCATTTCACACTATAAGTATTTAAATTTTGGAATGTCTTCAGTCTTTAAGCCTTTAAGAATAACCTTCCCAACTCAAAAAATTTTTTAAATCATATACTCATTTTTAATGATACCCCAGTGTATGAAAACAACATCCTCTTAGTAAACTCTATCAAACAGAAAAAGAATTTTTGTTATCTCATACCATTTTTGTTTTTACCCCATTTATCCCTACAAATTGAATAATTTAACGGTTAAGCCTTCCCCTTAGAATAACCTTTCAAACTCAAATAGAAATTTTGAAATTTCAAAACATAAAAATCAAAAACTCACAAATACCCCAAAAAAAGTTCACAAATTTAGATTTTAACGTTGCAATCAATTTGTATCCAAATAAAATATAGCCTATGTTACTCAGGGACACTATATCTTTCCATTTATTAAAGAATTTTAAGGATCGGTTGAATATTTCCAGAGATTACCCCCTACATAGGTACAAACAAACAAACAAATAAATGTTTTATTTTTATAATATAGTATAGATATAGATATAGATTAAATCTAAAAACAAAACAAATGATCCTTGAATGAACTCTGTACGATGATTTTCTGAAGATGAATTTTCATTTGAAAAAAAAATGTTTTTTTGCAAACAAAATTGAATATCTCAAAAACTAGCTAATCACTGATTTAGCTTGAAAAAAAAACACTCTGGTTATTAAAGACACAACAAGATATTTTTAAATTTAAATTGAACTATTTTTGGGATAATGAAAAATAAAAAAGAAAAACATGAACAAAATACGGTTTTTCGCCAATGTCTCGGAAATTTTGAGGCTATGCTAGATTTTTGCGTGGTTTGCAACATTTTAATTGAACACTTTTCGTTTTGGGGTCAACTTCAGTCAACGCAATAATACAATTTTTCCCCTCTTATTCACCCCCCAAATCCCCCCTTCAACTCCGCTGCTGGAAAATAGATTTTCTTACATTCCTTATAATCCCCTTCACCAATCATCGAACTGCTGTTTATAAATGTGTAAGAAGCCTGCACTAACCCCTTACCGCATACCAAGCCGTATATGGTTGTGTTAAGTTTAAAACATTTTTCTAGTGCAGTGTTTTTCAAACTTTTTAAGTACGTGACCCCTTTGTTAGTAAACAAATTCTGGCGACCCCCACATTCATAATAATACTTTGTCAGTTATTTAAAAAAATGTCATGAATCGAGCCCATCGAAATCTCCTTTGTCAAACAGAGCTCAGATGGTTGTCAAAATGAAAAGTATTTAGATTAAGAGCCCACAGCAGAGTTTGGGTGTGATTGATAACAAAAAAAAAAGTATAGGTGTCAAAAGCTTCATTAAAGGCCATTCAAAAAATCGAAGTTTTGTAATAACCGGAGCCTTAGTGATAAAACATGATAAAACACGAGGGTAATTGTGTTAACCGAAATTGGATTTCATGCCTCCCTAGATAAACTCATCGGATCCCATATCACGAAATCTATGATCATTTGAGTATATAGGGAGAACTATACTCAAATGAGCCAGACTGTTAAAAAACCGTTTTTCACCTCGAATTTTGAATTTTTTAAACGGTCTGGCAGGGCGAACAAAGCAAATGGTCTCGGATTCCGTGATATGTGACCCAAGGAGCTTATCTAGGGAAGGGTGAAAACCAATTTCGGCTAACATGATTACCCTCGAAGTTGCCCTCATACTTCATTTTTTGCTATCACTCACACCCGAAATCTGCTGTGGGCTCTCTGCCTAATTATCACGAGTTCTGGAATTAAAAGGTGAATAATTGATGTTTGTACAAGATTCAAAATCTGGATATTCAAATCATTGTTCTGTCCCCACTTGGCTTTTAAAATTATCATTTCTCGCTGATCTTTTTGACCACTTAAACATCTTGAATACGAGCCTTCAAGGGAGATAAGAAAATATTATTACTGCAAAAGACAAAATCAGAGGACTCCTCGCAAAACTTCGATTGTGCTCAGAGTATTTACAAACAAAAATGTATGATTCTTTTCCACGGGCTCAGAAAATTCTCGACTAAATTTCATCAGATGAATACATACCATGACAGTAAGCTCTACTCACATTCCTCTCATGAGAATTTGTATAATTTGGAGAAGAATCCATTAAGTGACTTTCCAGATGACAATTCTGAAGGTGGAAATGGACAGAGATACATAGATACTAAATCCTTTTTTGAATATATCAGTTCATCTGGCTGATCTTCCATCGGTAAAGATGACAGAAAATCTTATAGATTTAGCTATGCTCTGAATTCAATGTAAGAACCATTCATAATTCCTGGATAAAGTCAAGAGAAGAGGAAAATATCTAGAGCTGGAAAAAGAGGCTTTAAGATTGTTAGTGCCATTCACCACATCATACCTATGTAAACTCACGTTCTCTTCCTTCAATAGAAAAATGCTTAAATTGTTAACGCCTCAAAAATACAACCAAGTTTTGAACATTTAATAAAAGAAAAACAGTTCCAACCGTCTCACTAAAAAATGTTGTGCTAAGTGTTTTAGTACCTTGCACCTAATGGCTTGCGACCGCGACCCCCCTAGTTATTCTTGGCGACCCCCTAGGGGGACGCGGCCCACAGTTTGAAAAACACTGTTCTATAGTGTATTAAACAATTTTTTTGAATGACTAAAGTTTATTTCCAATAAAACAATATTTGTGTAACGCAAATTTGTTTGATTTTGCTTATGCAACGTGCAACTGTCAAGCTATTTGAGTTTTTGTGAAGTGTGTACGAAAATAAAAGATATAGATTTCGGAAGTGCTACTTTTAAAAATTCAAAAACTATAAAAAAAAGTAAGCCAAAATTCAAATAAATTAACTATACATTATTTGCATATTCGAAAACATGAAATTGTAAAAAATCTTGTGTTTTTTCTTGTTTTACTAGGTTTTATGGTGATTTCTGGAACTTGCCATTTTTGGCTTCGTATATGCGTTCTCGAAAAAATCCTACCTGTCATATATGGCTTTATATGCCTTTAAGATTGTTTATGTTCTTTACAAAAATAATGAACGCTTCCAACTTTTAAGGCAATTCGCTTTCCGGGTGATGGATTCTTGAGTGATGATGAGCAGACTTCACTCTCCAACCAAGAATAACTTCTGTCTCACGGATTTGTGATCATGCCATCATACAAGAAACTGAATCGGAAAGCTCTAAAGACGATGACATACACTTAATGCCGACTCTAACTTCACCCAGAGCAGAAAATAATAAAATCAAAAAGATCATAGGTATTTGGAAAAGCGCAAAAGTGAAAGTTTTTGATGAAAAAACTTTGAGTTTAAAGCACCCCAACAAGCCGAGCCGCCACTCCATCCATATTGTGCAATTCACCAAAACCCAGCAAAAAGGCACGAAAAATTCCATCAAGACATCAAGACTTACCTCTTTATAAATATATGGTGATAAGATGTTTAGACAATGCTCGACATGCTTGGACCCTATTCAGAGTTACATATATTCTGAACTAAAAAAACGCCTAATGAGAATCAAAACTGCTTTAAAGATTGCACAAGACATAATTTCTTCTTTTTTTTCTTTAACGCATACGAAGCAAAAAATGGATTATTCACGCCGATTACAGAATCCGACGAATGAGCTGCGGAGGGAATCTGACCCAATTTCGACATTTGGCTCATAGTAAAAATGTCAAAATTGAGTCTGATTCCCTCCGCAGTTCATTCGTCGGATTCTGTAATCGGGGTGATTAAGTTTTCGTCTTAATTTACTTCAGTGCATACGATATATATGGCTTTGTTAACAATTTTTGTAAAAACTATTACAAACAAAATTTTGTGCATACTAATTTCTAAAACGCCCAATAAGAGTTGTTTTCACAAAAAAAATTGTTTTCCATCGCTTTCATAAGGGGCTAATAACGGGTGATTTTTTAAGAGGTTTAGAACTTTAAAAAAAAAAAACACAAAAATTCGAAAAAATGAATGAAATATTTATTTGAATCGATAGTTTGAACCTTGCAATTTAATGTTTAAAGATAATTTCATGCAAATGTTGACCGCGGCTGCGTCTCAGGTAGCCCATCCGCTGAGTCCAATTTTGGCATACTCTTTCACACATATCGGCCGGTATCTCACGAATGAATGCATGGATGTTGGCTTCCAGTGCGTCAATCGAAGCGGGCTTGTCCCTATAGACATTAGCCTTGACATACCCCCACAAAAAATAATCTAATGGTGTCAAATCGCACGATCTAGGCGGCCAATTGACCGGCCCGAAACGTGAAATTAACTGTTCACCAAACTCGCCTTGCAATTGCGCCATTGTTTCGCGTGCTGTGTGGCACCGTCTTGTTGAAACCACTTATCATGCAAGTCAAGAACTTCCATTTCGGGCAAAAAAAAGTTTGTTATCATCGCTCGGTAGCGTTCACCATTGACAGTAACGCTGCGATTTGCATCATCTTTGAAGAAATATGGCCCAATAATGCCGCCGGCCCATAAACCGCACCAAACAGTGGCTTTTTCGGGATGCATTGGTAGCTGTTGCAATGCTTCTGGCTGATCTTCACTCCAAATGCGGCAATTATGCTTATTTACGTACCCATTCAACCAAAAATGAGCCTCATCGCTGAACACAATTTTTCGATAAACATTTCGAACCGAGCACGAATTTTGATAGTAAAATTCAATAATTTGCAAGCGTTGTTCATTTGTAAGACGATCCATGGTTAAATTGCAAACCAAACTGAAGCTGTTTGACAGTGACACAAGGTACTAAACACACGTCAGCTGTCAAAACCAGTGTTGCCAAAACCAGACCAGCTAAAAAATCACCCGTTACAAAAATCGAAAAATCAAAAAATTTAATTTTTTTTTCTAAATTGCGCATAACATATGCCATGTTCAAAAAAAAGTTTTTATTAAAAAATGACAGAGATAAGGCCATCAAAACTTTACCGGTTCTTATCATTTTTTGCAGTTTTTGCGCGAAACTCCCTGTTTTGGTACTTCGTATTAAATTTAACAATCACCTCTCATCACACCTAATACCAAGTCTATAATATTAATCGGCCCAGAGACGCTCAGGTTGTAGGTCTGGAAGTATTTAAAAACAGCCGGGAAACAAAATTGCGGACTTACCTACTTTTTTAATATTCTCAAAAATCGTGTAGGTATATCATAATTTTTCGACTTTTTTTCGATTTTATTAATTTTTTCTGCAAACATTTTTTTTTATAAAATTTTTTTAACCATCCATTTCGATAGGAAATTTAATTTGGAAAAAAAAGTTTTAAGAATAAAATTGTCAAATTTATCTTAGTTTCGGAGTTATACCAAACATATTGAAAAGAGTCCAGTGTGACCATTCTCTCAGAAGCACATGGGTGCATTAAGTAAAAATTTTGGTTTTGAGCATGCTTAGGTATGGGTCAAACAAACATATTCAATACTAAAAACACATGCTCGTAATTGTTTCTTCATAGCCACAACCCTCAACTTTTAATTTGATGTAATGCATTAAAAAAGTTTTTAAATTCTTAATTGTTGCTATGCATCTTTGATAAATTTGTAGTGTTTTATAAACAACGACTTTTGCCTAGAGCTAGACGTTAGACCTGTGTCTTTTGAATTTGCACCAAATTGTATGGCTACACTGTATGTATATTAGGGTGGTCGTTGTAATATTTTGTTCTTATATTTGGATGGGCATAAATGAAGAAAAAAAAATTCCCAAATTTGTTCAGATATTTATTTGCATCCCCTATAATCGATGGAGGGGTAAAATAATTTTCCCCTTTTTTGTTGCATACTAGGAAATTCACGTAAAATCTTCCAATAAATTCAGAGCATGTAGGTGGGAAGTAGACAAGAAAAAAATCCTACCGGAGGGAGGTAATATCTCCCCCCAGCTTGGATGGGAGGGGCAGTTTAGTTAAATAATTGCATAAAATAGAGTAAAATTAATTAAAAAACAACGGAAACACTTACAGTAATATTTTGTAGCTTTTTGGTAAACCAGAAGTCCATTTTTGTAGTTTATATCCAAATAAAGTTCTATGAATAAACAATTTCGGTAAGAACTGTTTTCAAACTTAAGACTATGGAAAAAATTTATTTTTTCTTAAAAATGTTGAGTTTGGAACAATGTTTTGTCAAAACTGTTTTTCAAAAAAACTTAATTTTAAAACAAGCCTTAAGAATGGACTTCTGGTTTTCCAAAAAGCTATACAAAACGTTACAACAAGTGTTGCCGTTGTTTTTATTTTTTTATATTTTATGCAATTATTTTATTAAATTGCCCCTCCCCTCCAAGCGGGAGAAATATTACTCCCCTCCTATATAGGATTTTAATCTTATCCACTTCCCACCTACATGCTCTGAATTGTTTAGCGAATTTCCTAGTATGCAAAAATAAGAGGAAATCTAATTTACACCTGCAAGGACTATAGGGGATGAAAATAAAAACCTGAAAAAATTATGGAATTTTGTTTTCTTCATTTAGGGCCGATTAAAGCCCATCTGCGATGACTTTTTTTGAACGACCACCCTATTGTGTATGTACTTTCTGTTCGAAAATAATAAAAATAATACAACAAACATGATATGCCTGGATTTCTTCATTGCTGTTCTTTACATAAATATCCATCTGTGATAGGTACAGTGGTTTTATACTTTTCTGTCGTATTAAAAGCAGCAGTAAAGTACCAATATGCATTTACGTTTTTATGTGTCAAACGAAAAAATTGCTTTGCACTTCTTTCTGGCTCTATATACTCTAAGTTAAGAACACAAAATAAATTCATTGAGTTTTCTCATCAGTCGTTCAAAATTCGATGCGTTTGGAATTTTTAGTCGCTGAAAAGAAGTATCTAGAAAGGATAACTTTCTTAAAGCAGATAAAACGGGATAATCCCGTGAAAAAAGAATAGATATATGTAGTAGCATTGCATATGTAGTATATGTCACATAAATGTACGACGACAGTTTCAATCTGCCTTTGCACATTTAAAGATTCTCATTTCAAATCTTAAGGACCTTTTTGAATCGTTGTACTCCACACTTCTTTCCTTCTTCGGCTTTCAACACAGCTTCAAAAGTTTTTTTTTTCTATAGTATTCACAGATTAATGCAAATCGTGTGATATCCCATAAGAAAATCAGTTTGAAAACGACGTCAACTGCTATCACATCTTCAAGAACGGAAAAGGTGGAGCAAACTTTGAATGAGTCTTGAGTCCTAAAAAGCATCCATCTCCATCTCTATCTCAATCGCACTAAAGGATATCTTACAAGAAGTGTTGTAAAGCGGCTTGATTTGAAATGTCCTCGATTCCTATAGAAGACCGGATGTAAAAAATAATGTGTTTGTATGCGTACGATGAAACAAGGTACGTGACTGGTCTCCATCTAAATGAAGTTTCAGCAAATCCCCTCTGTTCATTTCATCTATGTACAGTACATATATCGCTTTAGAAAGTAAAGGCAACCGGGGGGGTTTTTGAAAGGAGTACGAGAAGTGTGTTTAAGGTAAGGTACATACACTTGTTGATCTCGTAGATCCAAGAATAAATCTTTTTATTGATTTTCCTTGTGGTTTTATTACGATATGCATGTTGTATGTAAATTCCTATAATGTTAAAGTCTTTTGATTATAATTTAAATCTTATTTTGATATGCATAGACTTTTTTATGAGCTTGTGTCTGTCTAGGTTAAGAAATTTTTTTATGATCTCATCTCGAGGACAAGTTGACAGACATCAGCACCTCATACCTATTCATGATTAAAATCAAAAGGTTCGTTGTTTAAAGCAAAAATCTTGGTTCATTAGAAAAAAAAAAAAAACACATTAAGGTTTTTCCTGTCCAAGTTATGAGCACAAACCGTGTAAAAGGATGTTAATTTGAATTCCAAATTTGTATGCTAATTCAAAATTCTCGCCTATTTTAACAATAGGAACAAAAGCAACAGGCGGAGTCCTCTTCTTCATCCTGGCCCTTGTATAACGGTTTCATTAGATATAGTTTCTAGGTAAGGCAGTGTACCTTACCTTACTTGGTAAAACATTTGGTTTTGTTTTAACCGTTTCTGATTGGGATCCTTGTTCGAAAAACTAAAAAAATGAAAGTGTGGTTTTTAATAATATTCATTTTGCCTTGCATTAAATGCTTGTCAAACTATTTTAAAAGTTTTTTTTTCAATTAAACAATTTCCATTTTAATTGAATATATGTACATAGGTACATATCATAGATATGTACCTTAGTTCCTTTAACCTATTAATTAATCAGGCTCTTTCTAACTATAGAGAAATGTTTACGGAAATCTAATCAATACGGCTATTCAGATTTACAACCATATTAAATTATATGGAACAAAATACACTTTTTATATTTATAATAAAAATATTAATTAATTGCGGTTTCCTGCCGAATGACTTTCTCTTAATTACACCTGTCTGAAAAATATTCTTTTAGTTATAGCAAACAGACAGAAATGGTTGTTAATCAATTTTGTATTAAATCTAATTTAATTCTATTTAATCAATTAGTTTCACACAAAAATAAATAATGCTCTGGCTTTTATATGCAATCCAATTACTTCCTCAAAACAATCCTTTTTACTGTGATACGAGCTTCGAGTACATGTAAATATGTATATAACACTGCGCGTCACTTATTTGAGGTCACTATTTTCGTAATCGTTTTTTCTCAATAAATATGTATGTATGCACCTGTGAAAAATATTTTTCCTGGAAACATTTGATATCTGTGAGCTGTGAGTAGGTAATCATATTGTTCAATAAAAATGGATACCATTTAATGGGTAATTTGGAAAATCCATAGGAATTTCACAAGTTTTATGAATAAACGGCCAAAAATGGGTATAAAAGTTTGCGTCATTTGATTGAGGCCATTACAAATATTGATTTGCAAAAGTGAATATCGTAAATTTTTTTAAATTTAAAGCACAAATGGGTTCAGGAAACACTTTGACGGTATCAGAATAGGGACAGTAGATGATTTCAAGGAACTGGGACTTTCAGGCCGTGAAATAGCATGGAGAATTGAGGGAAGTGATAGGGCTGAAAAAATTATGTATAGCAGACAAAAAACACTGATAAACAATTTAAAAAAACGTAGAAGCAAAGCAAAATCATCCGAAAAAAGTGGTAAATTCTGCAGAACACTTCGAGTTCTGCACTATTATTGCTCAGAGTATGGTCAAAAAATGATATAAAGGGTGTTTTTTTTTAGAAGTGTGTATTTTTTTCGGAGTTGGTCTTTTTGACAGTTGGCACTTGATTTATGCTCAGTTAGGTTTGCCATTTTATAATGAACAGGCTTACTGCTGAACAACGTTTGCAAATTGTGCAAATTTATTTCCAAAATAAAATGAAAAATGAAGCCGGCCATAATGTTACAGTCAACAGGGAACGCTATAGAGCCATGATTAATGACTTTTTCGTGCCTGAATTGGAGGATGTTAATGTTGACGACCTTTGATTCCAAAAGACGGCGCTACATGCCATACAGCCATAGAAACAATCAACAACGCGTTATTGCTAACATACGGCCCTAATTGCTGCAAAAAGTGGTCGAAAATTGGGCTTATCGGCTGGAGTTTATTCGAGCCAGCCGCGGTGGCCACTTGCCCGAAATCATTTTTAAAACATAATGCAAACCCTTATCATTATAATAAAGCTAAATTCTTGGCCACAACATTAAATTACCTATATGCGTTTTATTTCTTCTTGAACACCACACGTCTAAGAAAAAACACTCTTTATTAGCCAGTGTTTTTTCGGTTTTAAGGATAATTTAAGCCGATGATAACACTCAGCGTAAGTAAATGAAAATGATACCAGTCTTAAGGCAATGACATAAGGAACTTCACATGAATTTCGCCAGGGACCTTGTTGCTTGGAGCAATGAATGGAAATGGGTTGTTTATAACCTCAAAAACTAACTGCAATAGTTATAAATATCTGTTGAAATGGGAATATCTAAAGATAACAGACATTGTTGAACTTGTACCTTGAATTTAACAACAAGTTAACACCCATATTTACACATTCATGGTAGCTAGAAGCTGGGATTCAGTCGAAAAACTTGTAACTTTTGCCATGGCCACCGTATTCTTCAGACTCAATTATATCATCTAAAAGTTTTGGACCTGGCTTTATCTAACATTTTATGAGCTGGTTGATAGTTTAAAGATAAAAGCCGCGTTTTATTATCGCTCATAACCCATATGGTTCATTTCGTGAAAATAAAACGATGTGGGTTAGTGCAAAAGCAGTGCTGTATATCAGTCTTTTTTTTCTTATGTTTATTTGCTTTTCATGTAAGCACTTGTCTCTTTTCTGCTCTATTCCTAATACTGCTGACAAATTACTGACATCCATTCACAATGGTATATAGCCCCACTGGTGGACTAAGGTAAAGGCGGGAGGGGCGGTTCGTAATTCAAACACGATATGTTTAGATTGGATGTATGTATATTTTAAGAAATACATATATGAGGCTGTGAGTGCAAAAGTGAAGTACCTAACCCACTTTTGTTTTATCATATTCTGCATCTTTTATCGATCTAAAATACTATTTGAGATTCAAGCAGAAAATGCCACATTTTTTTAAAGTTTAGATATTTCAGAATTAAGAATTTTGGCTTTAATGTATTTTGCTACATGAATGTTAAAATACCAGACAAAAGTATCAATTTTGCAAAAAAATGTTTGTCATAACGTACATTACGCAAGAAACAAAATTGTATAGGGCCCCCAAAAACGATATTTTCAAAAAAATGTATTCAACGAAAATATAAGCACATAGGTAGATATATACTTCAAAAACAATGGCAGCGTCTATAAAGTGATGATGTTACTTGTTAGGTTTTTAAAGAATCAAAGGGCACGGTAGTACCCAGCCAAGTTCGCTGCACTACACCCTTTTTACAGGAACAAACTCAGGCGATTTTCAACCCCCTCTAACTTCAGTAAAAATAAAGTCAGAAGCTTCAAATTCGCAGTATATGCTGAGCTGATCAAACACAGGTGGCTCACCAAATTTCAACTATGTAGCATTAGTGATTCCCGAGATATAGGACTTCAAAAATCACAAAAACCGTAACTGACTGACTGACTCACTGACTCACTGACTCACTGGCTCACTGACTCACTGACAGATCATCAAAATTATGGAGCACTTTCCGACATCGTAGAGACTTGAAATTTCGCACATCGGTAGGCCTTGTGGTGCATACAAAGGAAAAAATCGAAAATCTGCAATTTTCTATTCAGAGGGCGTGGCATCCACCCACTTTCTTAAAAATTCTTATAAATAATATGGAGCACTTCAGATTGTTGTAGAACGATGAAAATTGGTAGGTCAGTAGGGCTTGAGGTACTTAGAAAGAAAAGAATTGAAAAATTGGAATTTTCTATTCAGGGGCGTGGCATTCACCCACATTCTTAAAAATTCTTATAAATTATATGGAGCACTTCCGATTGTTGTAGAACGATGAAAATTGGTAGACTTGAAGTACTTTGAAAGAAAAAAATCGAAAATTTGGAATTTTCCATTCAGGGGCGTGCCATCCTCCCACTTTATCAGAACTGCTTTTAATTATATGGAGCACTTTCGATTGTCGTAGAATTATGAAGCTTTGTGGAACGGTAGGGCTTGATTTTCACCTGGCAAATTAAATCCTTGCAAAAAGGAGTGAAATCACAACAAAAAGATAAATGTTAAAAAAAGAGGCAAGTTCTTATATGTACAATTACGTTAATGAAATGGGAAACTTTCTAAAAGAGGATCCTAAGTCATTTTGGAAATTTGTCAACTCAAAGAAGAACTCGGACGGCTATCCGGCAAATTTCGTATACAAAAACTGTTCGTTACAAAATAATACAGATATCTGCAACGCATTTGCGAATAATTTTTGTGATTCCTTTGTTGATACGCCTGTCGTTGTTGACGAAAGTTATTTCACAAATTTACATATCTATTCCCAAACGAATTGTAATAATATGCCTGTGCTCCTGAACACTGTTTTAGAATATCTCTCATCTTTAAATGATGATTATTCTTCTGGTCCAGATGGAATTCCCCTAATAGTATTAAAAAGGTGTAGAAATATATTAGTTCAGCCCCTTCAATCTTTATTTGAGCTTTCTATAAAATCAGGGAAATTTCCTTGCTTATGGAAAAAATCATTTTTAACTCCAGTTTTCAAAAAAGGTGATAGGAATCATATAGAGAACTATAGGCCAATATCAAAACTCTCTTGTATACCGAAGCTTTTTGAAAAAGTTATTTGTGAAAGCTTGTCATTTCATAGTAAAAATTTAATATGCGAAAAACAGCATTGATTTATGCAAAGAAGATCAACGGTAACAAATCTTCTTACTTTCTTACACAAATGCTCCAATGCTTTAGAGAACGGTAGTGAAGTTGACTGCATTTACACTGACTTTTCTAAAGCATTTGATCAACTTAGTCATAATATCATTATATTCAAACTAAAAGCTTTCGGTTTTCCACCTTTTTTTATATATTGGATAAAATCGTACCTTGAAAATAGATCCTATCAGGTAAAATTTCGACACTCTCTTTCAAACCCGTTTCACCCTCACTCGGGTGTACCTCAGGGAAGTCATCTGGGCCCTTTTCTATTCATTCTCGCTATAAATGATGTTGTGTCATGCATACGTTCTAGTGAAATTCTTATATTTGCCGATGATATGAAGATTTTCAAGACAATAAGTGCTGACCATGACCACAGTCTCTTACAGGCTGATATTGACAGCTTTACTTTATGGTGTGATAAAAACGGTCTTTCCCTAAACCCTGTTAAATGTCAAACAATTACTTTCTCAAGAAAACGAGTTGCAAGTGCTTTTAATTATTCTATTTCCCAGCACAAACTGTGCCGTGTCTTTAGCTTCAAGGATTTGGGTGTTCAGTTTAGCTCTAATTTAGAATTCACAGAGCACATAAATTATATTGTCAAAAAAGCGAGCTCTATGCTTGGATTTGTAAAACGTTGGGCAAAAGAATTTAACGATCCGTATGTTACTCTTTCTCTGTATAACTGTTATGTACGACCTCATCTTGAGTATGCCTCTCAAGTTTGGTCTCCCTTCTATGAAATTCATAAAAGTCGTATTGAATCAATACAACATAAATTCATTCGCTTCGCTCTTAAGGGTCTCCCTTGGGCTGATCCTTACAAACCTCCCACCATATGAACTTCGGATCCAGCTACTGCAGGTCCAAACTTTATATCAAAGGCGGGTTGACTTAATATTTCTTCACCAACTTATAAGTTTTTTTTTTTTTTTTTTTTTTTTTTTTTGACCGTGGGTAGGTGCAAAACGTGCATCAGGCTCTATGAGGACCGGAAAACGCGTGCTCATAGAAGTGTGAGATTCTTACTACACTAAAACCACCTCCACTTCCCGATTGCAACTAAGTTGAAACTTATCTAGCAATTTATTTTTAACGAAGTTAAGTAACGTGTTGCAGGTAACTTTCCGGTGAAAGTTTCTGCTTATTCCGCGATTTTAAAGCGGTTTTGTGTTCACCGCACCAAGTCGGAAGGTTTTGTTCTTTGCAGACGGCGTACTAAATTTGACTCGTCAAGAATGTCAATAATCGTTGGATTAGCGTGATCTAATAGCCGATTTCTATGTTTTCGCGCGAAACTCTTAATTTCGTCTCGAACCGTAGGAATCCCGAGATCCCTGTGAAGATCTTCGTTTCTTATATACCATGGTGCATTTACAAATGACCTAAGCAATTTATTTTCAAACGTTTGTAATTTATTTAAATTTGTATCGCAGGTGCAACCCCAGAGTTCTATACCGTAAGTCCAGACAGGTTTAAGTACCTGCCTGTATAAAATCAACTTATTATCAATACTAAGCTTGGAATATTTACCGAATAGCCAGTTCATATCTCTTAATTTACTTTTTAATTCTTCGCATTTCTTTTTTACGTGCGGCTTCCATTTTAATTTCGCGTCTAGAGTCATTCCCAGATATTTTGCTTCATTCGCAAATGGTACACGACCGGTATTAAGAAAGACGGGCAATCTATTTATTTTTTTATACGTAAAGTCCACGTGGACTGACTTTTGTTCATTGAGCGCTATTCGCCATGTTTTTGTCCACTCATTAACATTATTAAGAGCATTTTATAAGTGGTCAAGTTGATGCCCCTGACTTGTTAGCCTGTATTGGCATAAATTATCGCGGAGGATCTCACCACCTACGAAGATTTGAACTTTTACACGTCGATTTTCATCGAACTAACTACGGAATGCATGAACCTCTCAACCGTATGTGTAGGCTTTTTAATTTAAATGGTTCCTCAGTTGATTTCAACTTAGGTAAAATGGGATTGAAAACATTGTTTCGAACCAGTGCTCCACGTTCTTGACTGTCTTATCTACTGTTTAAGATACTTTAATTGTTTTTTATCATTGTTAAATTTTGTATTGTTTTTATTTTTGTAATTTTGTTTAGTTTTGAATACTTTTTATTTGTAAGCATGTGTTGGTTTGCATTATTTTACTATTTTACTAACCACTAACACATGCACTTATGATGAGCCTCTGTTTGTAGGTTGCAGCTTGTTCTAAGCTCTCTACAACATAGAATCTGAAGTGTTAAAAAAAGAAACCTGTACGTAAAAAGTCTGCCAAAAAAAGTAATGAGATCTAAAATATATGCCAAGCTTTAAGTTCATGAAGTTTTATCAAATATCTTACGTAGAGTAATATCGACACAATTCCAAATCATGACAGAAATTTGCTGTTTAATGATTACTGAATAAAATTTTGTAAATTTACTTGGCAAGTTTTCTCTTATTTAATCACAAATTTAAAATGTATGAAAACTTGACCATTAAACATTAAACTAAATTAGTTTTAGCTGCGGAAGTGCGCAGTTGAAATGTTTCAGAAATCTTATCAAGTTTTGCGGTAGGTGATGTACATTGTACAAGGTTGAAACCCTGTGAACCAAAACTTTTGTATTTGTTTGTTTTAATAATAATAACCTAAGAACATGTACATACGAGTACATATTATGTATGTAGGTATCAAGGTAGTGACAGAATTTCGTTGTTAAAGTATGAGTAAAAAATATTGCTAAATCAAAATTTTACATCGAATTTCAATCAAAGATGAAAACTTTAAATTTGTGTGTTCTTTAAACTACGAAAAACTCACATAGATTACTCTCGTATGCCATTTTTGATAGTGAAAATTTAACAGAGACAAAAGGAGAAGACAATAATTACAATGAGAAACCTATCGATGCACATAGCACATCGACAAGGTATCTTTTTTTCTGATTCAAATCGAATTATTATCTGCGAGCATCTTTTTATTTTATTCACAATCAGTAGGAATTTATGTATGAACAAGTACAAATGTAGATATGTATGTGATTGTATATGTACCTATACAGTATACTATACTCGTATGTCGTATCCAGTTGGTATATGTGGGAGTAAGATATGACGGTATGTATTAGGACTACGTCAGGTTAAAAAAATAAACTATCACAGCATCCTTCAGGATGGCTCCAAAGATTCTAGACGAATTTCAATTTTCCAATAATCAGAGGCAACAAAAAAACACCCATGATGAATGCATTATGCATGTTTTTCGCTTAAATTAAACTGACGTCGTCTTCGTCTTCTTGGAATAGAAAGCAGTTCGTATTGAAAAAATCACATACGAGTAGGTACTATGAACTTAACGTATAGATACCTTAACATAAAATTGCTTTGAGATTCGATAGAAATGTCGACATGTTTTAAACATGCAATTTAATATGAACTTCGTCGCTTGGAACTATTTTAGCATAATCTCATAGTTCAATCTTGTTGTTAACTGAACTTTGCTTAAATTTTTATAGTCGTGGTTGTTTGAGTTCTGATAAAATGTATTTTGAGATTTTGTATATTTAGAGAACTTTTACCGAGGATTATTCAATATAATGAAGTAACAGAAATTGATGTTGTCAATTTTAGCATTACAGGGGCTGGTTGATCGAGTCGACAGTCTGTTAGCCGTTTGGGTCTGAAGTGTTTTTAAGAACAAATTTTGGTATGCAAATCTAAAGCATATATTTATGTGTATATAATAACAAAATTTGAAAGAAAATTGATAACCCGTTTTTGAGATATCGAATTTTCAAAAAAAAAATTTGGAAACTTTTTTTAAAAATCCAAAAACTTTTTTTTTGAAAATTTTGATATTTGTAGTTTTAATATTGCAATATTTAATCTTATCTGAAATTTGTATGTAAAAAATTCATCTAAATCCGATAACGAGAAAATTCAAAATAAAGAAATACGTTCAATGACAGGTATTAATAATAGTTGCTAAGTGTAAAATTTTATAATTTTTGGTAGTAGATCGTACTAATTTTAATATATGAAAAAAGTTTAATCAAAATCGTAGGAGTCGTTTTTAAGCAAATAAATATTTTCCTTTGCGGTTTCTTAGCTTTTGTATGGCTCCGTTATTTTTTCATAAATATAAAATTTGCTCTAAAAATATTTTAGAGGTTACTAAAAAACTCTTAAATATCGAGTTTCAAAAAAATCGATCATGTCATTTTCGAAATATTGGATTTGCAAAAAAAATTGAAACATTTTTTTAAAAATCCAAAAAATATTTGTCCATACATTTTGGTGCACAAAACTATTTTTATTTTTTGGAAGCTTCTGTATAAAAAATTATTGAAATCGGTTGTACCGTTTAGAAGAAAATCGGAAATTTAAAAAATGGTTCTTTTTTGAAAAATAGCTTTCAACCCAAAGGAACCCTTTACTTAAATAAATGTATTGAATTTTTTAAAGAAAAGTTGTCGAGCCGTTTTTGAGAAAAATACAATCATATTATTTTGACCGTTTATTTAAAGAACAAAATATGTGCGGGCCTAATCACCAAAAACCACTATGTACCAAGTTTGAAGAAAATCGATTGAGCCGTTTAGGCTGTAGACGAACTGACAGACAGACAGACAGAACTGTGCTACCCACTTTTTTGGTGTTCTCTATCATCGTAATATCATGTTTGATTGTTATATCCATTTGCACGAATCCAAAACTTGCCTTATAGTACCTACTATCATTCCCAAAAGTATTCGGAATGAGACTATATAAAACCTATGTATATAATGATTGCTCTTGCTCTATTGAGTATTGAGATCACAAAAAAAGTAACGGTAGGTAAAATATCATGCTCTTAATGTCTTTTGTTTCTTATATAAAAATGAGCATAAAAAGACAAAACAAAGAGAAATGTAGATAAGAGAAAGAGAAAGTACCAAAAACTTGCTCGCAAAAGTATTCGCAAATTGCCGAGCAACGGTATTATTTATTTGGAAATAAACGCTATGATTTGACGTAAGCGTAAGCTTTAAGAAGGTTTATTATCTAAGCAATTTTGTTGTGTACAGTTGTAATTTAAATTAGTTCTGAAAGTATATGCTTAAATAAGTGAAAATGGGTAGAAAATCAAAAGAAACAACAGTGGAAGAACGAAAAATTGTATTTAAAATGCGTGAAGATGGTAAAACATTAAAAGATATTGCTGACTGTATTAACAGGGGCATATCAACTTTTCACAGTATCTTATGTACAAAGAAATTCTGTGCAAAATTTAAAACGATCTGGTAGGCGAAAAATTAACAATAAGCAATAAGAAATAAATCAATAATAATAAGAAAAGTGAAAGAAAACCGCGTGCTTCCGCAGTGGAAATTAAAAATGAACTATACTCTATCCAACAAAAATTGTCAGTACAGGGAAGATAGGACGTTTGCCTCTCAGTCTGGTTGCATTGGCTTGCATACATCTGTCTCAAGTTAAAGCTCTCACAGGGTTTTCATACTTTGACATATAAATTGCCACAAATCGAAGAACAATGTACATATGGTTACCATGGATACTATTTCAAACATATTAAACAAAGATCCATTTATCTTTTTTTACCACACCACACCTTTTCAAATGAATTTGATCACGTAACGCTTTGTGAATGTTTCATAACTTAGCGCAAATAGCTTTTTTCTTCTTAGAGACTAAAATCGTACAAATTTTAACTTTATTTTATAGGTTTATTCAGAAATACAAACAAATAATAAGGGGATGATCAGAACCAACGACAACACTTTTGGCTCTCACTTTTATAAATTTTGTTCTCAAAAGCTTCAAAACCGAAAGATCTTTCATAAAAACCACTGAAAAGGCTCTGTTGTATTGTTGCGAATTGACAAAGGCAACTCTGTTGGAATGTGAATTTTTTGTTTTATTTCACACAGCGAAGGTAGAAGCGTTCATGTAAGTTCTGAAACCATTCGAAGAACGCTCAGAGGAGCCGGATATAATGGAAGAACTCCTCGCGTCAAACCTTTCATTAGTAAAGCAAATCGTTTAAAACGTTTAGAATTTGCAAGAAAACATTTAAATTGCAGTGGAGAGTTTTGGTCAACCGTTATATTTAGTGACGAAACAAAATTAAATATTTTTGGACCTGATTGCGGAAATAAAGTCTGGTGAAAAAAAAATACTGAGTGGAATCCGTTGAATACTAGTTCATCAGTCAAATATGGCGGTGGAAACGTGATTTTGTGTATGAGTGCAAATGGTGCTGGAAATTTGCAATTTATTACCGATAAAATGAATCATTACCAGTTATCGAGATCTTAAAAAATAATTTGGCTTCAAGTACTGACAAACTTGGGCTTTCGGGTCGTTATCGTTTCCAACAAGATAATGACCCAAAGCACACCGCACACAATACAAAGCTTTGGATCCTTTTTAACACACCAAATGCATTGAAGATGCCACCACAATCTCCAGATCTCAACTCGATTGAGCATTTATGGACAGATATTGAACGTTGGATTCGGAAGCACACAATCTATTCAAAAGATACACTTAAAAGAGCCTTTGAAGAAGAATGGAGTAAAATAACACCAGAAAGAACCCGGAAGCTGGTTTTATCGATGCCAAATCAATTGAGAGAAGTTATCCGACTTAAAGGATATGCCACCACCAACAAGAACATCGGAAGACGCAACCCTTAACCAAATTCCGAATAATTGTTTGAGGAAATTTTCATTAATAATTTTGTTGCCTTAAGAATATTGTTAAGTCTAATTTTTGTTTAAGTTCGTTTTGTCACGAACCATAGGAAAACACTTTAAGCTATCTAATTTTAAGGTTTGTTTCACAAATAAATCGTTACAATGAAAAAATCATATGTATTTGTATTTACAAAAAAAAAATGTTTCATTCCGAATAATTTTGTGAGTGACTGTATATCACAAATATAAAGCGGGTGGCACAATTCTGTCTGTCTGTTTCTGTTATCTGGATCTACAGACTCCCTAAACCAATGAAAAAAATGAAAAAAGAAAAATACCAAAAACGTGTATTAACGGTACCGGTACCTGCC
The DNA here is from genome assembly GCA_963921185.1 of Dasysyrphus tricinctus. Lineage (NCBI taxonomy): Eukaryota > Metazoa > Arthropoda > Insecta > Diptera > Syrphidae > Dasysyrphus > Dasysyrphus tricinctus. The sequence goes on along the minus strand of OY992531.1, from coordinate 64,207,181 downwards.
ATATAACGGTTTTTTTTTTATTTTCGGTTTTCTCATTAACCACTCATCCGATTTCGACAAAAAAAGATTTTGGATTTTTAAAAATGGATTCAATTTTTTTTTCAATATTTCAAAAACGGGTTGATGAATTATTTTGAAATTTCAGTTTTAAATGCATATTAATATTATACTCAAAATTAGCATACCAACCATTTTTTTTTGAAAAATATTAAAAACATTTTATATAAGAAAAATAATTTTAAAGAAAACGGCTCCAACGATTTTATTTGCTTTAAAGTAAACAAATGGCATACTTGTTTTTGAGCTCTAAGTTTAAGTTATTTATCAGGCACTTAAATGCTTTTTTATACTTTTTCTATAATAACTTGAATATTGTTTTAAAGTTCTTAAGTTCCACACAACTTGAACATAAGAGCAGGTAGATCGTGCGACCCAGCCATGCATTTTATTTTAATTGCCCAGCAACAGAAGACGGGACAGGCGCGGATACAGGGGGAGGGCAATGGGTGCAATTGCCCCCCCCCCTGGGCAAGAACGACAAAAGCATAAAATATGAATTTAATAAAATGTAATCAAAAAAAAGGTTATTTCGTTATACGTTTATAAATTTTTTTCTTGGCAGCGCAGCGTTGCAACAATGAGTGGTTGTGCGTTGGCCGATTGCTGACCAAGTTCAGTTAAGAATAGTTCCGCTATGTACAAATAGCCTTCAAATCGACCGAGTGGAAAGCTTATAACTTCGGTTTTAGATTTCCGATCTTCATAGTTAAGGTCTTTAATTAAAAGATAAATGTCCGGCTACATTACTGTATACCATTTTATGAGAAAAGTCAATTTATTTCGTTTTAGGGAGCAGGGTGAATCCCAAATCGATTTGATTTTCAGTTTTCAAAATGTTGTGAATGAAAAATTTCACAATTTGAAAAATAATGTTTTAAAAAGTTCACCAAGCTTCACGTCCAACCCTATTCTAAAATTTTTTTTAGTGGGTTTTGTTTTAATAGTGGCAGGGGCACTTATCTAAATTTTCAACCTTAAAGTTAAGAAAATTAAATCTTTAAAATACGTCGATTGTATTAGCTTCAAAAATGTCTGCTTCAAATGCTGCAGAATAAAGAGAATTAAAGTTAAAATATAATAAACTTCATTTGTGTCTAAAAGTTATTGAGAAATACCGAAAAAATTCATACTAAAAACATGATAAAGTTCTTCTTATGATAAATATTTAAATGTGTGTTTCCATTGGGGGAGTACTTTCACTAGTGATCTCTAGAGATGGAACGACTCTCGGATATCTGTCTTCCCCTCTGGTGAGCTTATTTCATGACTGTGCCCACTTTCGAGTTTTACTCTCGAGAACTTCTTCAGAGCTGCTCATGCACATGTGTTTCAAGTTCGGTGCTGTACGCAGTGATGCGTGCAGACGTGCTGCACATCTTTTAGGCATAAGATACGTTTTTGATACTGGCGAAGAGAGAGTACGAATCCAACAAAGAAGATTGGAGAGAAACCAGGAAAGGACTACAGCAGTCACTGCCGAAGAGAAGTTGGAAGGAACAATTACACCTAAGGAAAGTTATTTTTGGCCGTTTCTGAAAGCATTAAGTCAGCGTCAGTTCGATTGTATCGAACTGCATGAGTCTGGCAACTCTGCAAACGATGTTTTGAGCTTGTATGAAACATTTTTATAAAAACTTAACGAAGGCTATGTATATTGTTAATTAAATGTATATAACGCTGAGGCCACACGAGCAAGTACTTGCAAGCAAGTTGCAACACATTTGTTTACTAACACAAACAAACCTAAGCAACTTGCTTATCAACTGGCATGCAAGTTTTGAAGCCAGTAGTGAAGCAAGTTGAGAAGCAAGTTGGAAGACAAGCAAGTGGAATGCAAGTGGAAAGCAAGTGGGAGGCAAGTGGAATGCAAATTACGAATTTGACAGGTAGTGTATGTAGCCAACTTGCTTGCAAGTACTTGCTCGTGTGCCCTCAGGGTAACGAAAGTTAGTCACATCACAATCACAATCGATGGCTGAACCAAGAAGGTCCAATGAAAAGGTTTAATAAAATGTGTTTTTTTCTTTTTATTTTCCACTATAATCATTGCGTTTTATTTCGATGTCGGAAAGTTTGGTTTTGTATCGACGGACGAAGGCGTTCATATATACGGTTCATCTTGGTTTTGATCTATAGTTTTAGTTTAGCTAAAATAGGTATAGCTATTGTCAAATTAATACAATGGTTTTGTTTGCACAAAATGTTTTTCATCAACGTCTTTCAATTTTCTTGCAAACGCATTTGACGTTTATGAACACGTTCTCCGGCTTCTCAATACTTTTGTTGCCAACTCGATTTTTTTACTGCAGAATCGTACCACACATCACGTTTTCGAACATGTGACTTAAAGCAAACTGCATTATCAAACACAATGCTTTGCAGTTTGCTTTTGAGAACATTTTGCAAAATGCATTTTTGATGCTGATGACGTTTTCGAAAACGACCTTTTACTGGCAAGGTTAGGTTAGGTTGTCCCAGCTAAAGAAGAGGCTGGAAATTTCACTCGAACTCGAACGTCATGTGTCTGAATAGGAACATACCACTGTGCCATTATGTTTTCCGAGCATAATTGTGGAGTTACGCAGATAGAAAGGAAACTCAAAAAGGCTTAAAAGACACCATGCTATAGCTACTAACTGCAAAACTTAATTTCACAAAGTTCAAAGTACCCGCTGTTCGAAACACTGTGGCAGTAATGAAAGAGCGAATTGCTTTCGTCAAATTTCAAACTCATCAACTCACATTGCTTTGTGTGACCAAGCGTGTAGAGCGGTATGAAGTGTACTCAAATTTCTTGTAGATCTCAAGATTTTGTAAACTCACGAAAATTGCCCCCCCCTGAACGAAATCCTGGATCCGCGCCTGAGACGGTAAGTGGGTTGTGTTGCTGAAAGGGTGGATTGGTGGTGTGTAAATGGAAATTTTTAGATAATCGAGAGGCCTACAACTTTAACTTGGATCATTTTTCAACATAAACACGAAAATATTGAGTAAAATATCAAAAACCAAGTTTTTTGTTTTTAATTTTTATCTTCGTCAAAAATAATTCGCATTTATTGAAATTTGATGAAAACTTAGATAAATATCTGTGTTTCATCCAAGCAGTAAATTTTTGAAGCAAATTATAGCTTATGGAGTTTTTCGTGAATTTAATTTGGAAATTATGGCCTAATTTTGATTAAAAAAATCGCGAAAAACTTATGCTTTACGATGGTGTAAATGAACCACACTGCTATTTTGAAAAAAAAATATCAAAAATGGTACAAAACAAAAAAAAAACGTTTATTATTATCTATATCAAAAATACATAAAAAAAAAACAAAAATTAAAATTAAAATAATAAATATAAATTAAAGTTAAAGTTGTAGGTCTCTTGATTCTACAACTTTTGCATTTAACTTTCTTCGATAGGAGGCCTACTTTTGCTAGAAATCGTAAAAAAATCCGTTTTCACTCCCCCAACGCACCTTTCCGCCAACCCACCCCACTTCCGGTCATCTGTTGGGAGTCAATATATTTGCATCCTTTTTTTCAAACGTTTGTCCTTTGAAAACTGGCTAGGCACTGGTCTATAGATCAAAGATGAACGATAGTATGTATGAATGAAAGGTTCTCGTGCCATTACCTATGTGTTGATGTTGTTATGACCTTTAACACAAAGAGAATAAATTTATTTTTTTTTTTTAGATTTTTAAATTGACAAACATCTTTCTATACCTGTGTTATTTTATGTACATATCAAAATATATCGCTTCCAATTCCTTGCAACTGTTTTCGCATTCATGAGCCAATGTTCCTGTATCGATTTATGTTCCATAGATATTCTAACAATGAAGATGCTGATTGAACATTAATGTTCACGCACGCACGTTTAAAATTGTTCAACCGAGCTCGTCTTCTTTCTCGCAGGTAGGTAAATCTAAATAATACACCTAAAAAGAAAAGTTAAACTCTGGCTCCCATTCATCTTCTTTAAATTGGCATAAAGGCGGCGTATAGGATTAACCTTATCTGTAGCACAGAAAAAATATCAATATCATTGAATCATTCAACTATCTTTCATTCATATTTGCATACCTATATTTACATGCAATAGCACACATGTCTACATATCTCACGTGCCGAGTTTTTAATTCCAACAAAAAAAAAACCCTTATTCCATACCTAGACCTTAAGTTCCTTTATCCTTTCACAGGAAGAATTTTAAACGAATTCAAACCTAAGAAGTGTGTGTTTCTCTACATACTTTCTACAACCTAATACCATTCATGTGAGGGCATTTAAATTCACATAACGACATTACACATTTCCTGGTATAGGTACTCTTCGTACAATGCGTTCATGTCAGGTCAAACTATAAGTCATCTCGGTAATTATTTTTAACTTAACTAACGTTTTCCCATTTTAAAGGATTAACCTGCATGGAATAACCCACAATTGGCTTACCCACATTTCATTCAAATGAAAAATGTTTTTTTTTTATTAATTTTTGTTTAGTCAACTATTCTGAGCTCTACTCAAAAGGTATATCTATACCTACCTGATGCATTTGTGGCACGCGACCAACATAATTCTGACACCGGTTCGTCCTTTTTGCAATATGTGCATGTGGGTAGGTATGTATGAATGTCTAATATATGTATGAATACCACATAAATAATCCTTTTAACCAACTAAACCATTTTAAATTCTTTCAAAGGTGATCCGCACTGGTCGTTCTCGTTCCTTTTATTCTGGTTAAACTCACAAGGATTTCTTCGTTTCAATTCACAATTAACTGCAACTGCATAAAGGTTAGGTACCTAGATACCTTAGATATATTAATATGAGAAAGTTTATTCTAGGGACAGGATTCCTTTATTATTACTAAATCCGGATGAACTTAGTTCTAAAATTGTAAGCAGCAGTGCGTAATACTACTTCCTTTAAGCTGTGTATATATTTCTATACATACATAAACCTTCTATCAGGATAAAGCAGGAGAACAAACAATAGTAGACAAAATTCTTTCAGATGAATAGTAGTCAATATGTAAACAAAAAATAGGGCGAGGGGGTACATAGCAAAAATGTGTAATAAATATGCATTTTATTGCTCTTGAAATTTTTAAGATGCATTAGTAATGTTTTTGATCAAAATGGCTAAGTTTCTCCAAAAACTTTAAAAGAAAGTTCTCAAGAAATAAGAACCTTAAAGTAGAAAGGTTATCTACGTTTTGAATAACAGCTTACTCAACAGCTATAACTTTGCCTCATCAGTAATCCAGAACTGTCTTGTAGTAAAATTCCAATATATACTCATCCCGAAAGCTATATTGAGAAATATATCATTCAGGAATATATCCTTCTATAATCCTATTGCCCAGTAAACATGCAAATTCTAATACGCACTTTGTTCAATGACACACGTGCTATAGATGTCCTTTCTGCTTTAGCATGTAGGTAGGTACGAAACAATTTATTGATGAGTGAAGACGAATAATTATTATGTTGATACATAATAGAAGTTTTTACTTTTCTTACAACTTAATCTGAGATTCTTATTTTCAAAGGATTTACCTGCTACCTTAATCTGCATAAACGTATCTACATACATACGTACATTATACACATACATTAACTTTCTTCCGACAATATTCTTATTTCAAAATTTGCTGAATGGATGTTATCTCCCGCAGCGTTTTATTGTTTTTTTTTTTTGTCTTTGATACATACATAGGTGTGTATAGTATATGTAATATTCATTGACAAAGCAGAAATAAATCGGGTTCAACAGAACCGTACTGTGCAAAAAAATCAGCTAAATATGTTGATGATTTTATGATGAGTAATAAAAACCGTAGTGAAGTTTCATTGATATGTAATTGATATAAAAAATGTAATATGATAAGATAGATAGATAAGATAGATAAAATAATTTACGTCCCTTATCTTGGCGGACACTTTTTGGAGGAATCGAATAATTTTGATATCTGAATTTGTAGCTAATTAAATTGTAATTTGTTGCTCAAACCAAAAATTTGTAGCTCGAGTACTTCTCGAGTTATTCAATTTTCCGCTAAAATAAGTCCGAAGTTAGCAGTAAAAATTTAAAATAATACTAATTTTATTTTTATTTGTAACCTGAATTTGTAGCTAATTAAATGCTAATTTGTTGGTCAAACCCCGAATTTGTAGCTCTAACGGTTTTTCAAATATTCAAAATTCCGCTAAAATAAGACTAAAGTTAGCGGACGAAAATATGAAAATCATAATTGTGTTAATGCCCAAAATTGTAGCTTTTTGAATGCTAATTTGTTGCGCAAAAATAAATTTTGTATCTTTTATGGATAATTTTTTATTTACAGTTAAGGTTTAAAAAAGTGCATTTCCGGTTTCACTAACATAGGCTCGGAAAAATGCCAGCGGAATAAAAAAAAATAGATTTTCAATTTTTTTTTTTTGCAAAAATGTGTAGCATATCCTATGCTAATTTGTTGCTCTAACTAAAAATTTGTAGCTCTAACGGTTTTGTTGGTACTCAATTTCCCGCTGGCTAAAAAGTTAGCTAAAAATCAAGCCCTTAAAATCTAAAAACATGACAAAATCCAAAATTTTTTGTTGCCAAAATTTGAAGACTCCTCTAAGTAGATAAGTCACCAAACCGCGATTTTGTAGCTCGCTTGGTTTTCTTTGCATTCAATTTCCCGCTAAAATAAGACATTACCCCCTGTGTAACGGACAAAATTAAAAAAAAAATTAATTAAAATTTTTTTTTTATGTCAGAATTTGTAGCTTTTTAAATTAAAATTTGTTGTGCAAAAATTAATTTTGTACCTTGAATAGTTCGTTTTTTATTTGAAATTCAAACTCAAAAATGAGCATTTCCGGTTTCACTAACATAGGCTCAGAAAAAGGCCAGCGGAATCTTAAAAAAATAGATTTTCAATTTTTTTTTGCAAAAATGTGTAGCATATCCTATGCTAATTTGTTGCTGTAACTAAAAATTTTTAGCTCTAACGGTTTTTTTTGGTACTCAATTTCCCGCTAGAAATTGAGTATCAAAAAAACCATTAATGATTAGGAATTCTAATCTTGTTGGATATAGTTTACAGTGGATTTTCGTTGAAAAATTCATGTAAGTTGAACTGAACTTAATATAAATTGCGTATGACAAAGCCCTCACTATGTCACTGATGAGTTCAAGTGAGTAAGCCGAACGAAACGCCAATTTATAGGACTAAAGGCCATAAAAAGCTATTTTGAATTTGAAAAACCGTTAGAGCTACAAAATCGGGGTTTGAGCAACAAATTAACATTTAATTAGCTACAAATTCAGGTTACAAATAAAAAATAAAATTAGTATTATTTTAAATTTTTACCGCTAACTTCAGACTTATTTTAGCGGAAAATTGAAGAACTCGAGAAGTACTCGAGGTACCATTTTTCGGTTGAAGCTCTTCGACCACCATTCCTAAAAATAACGATTTCAGATTTCTCGAGGTTTATTTCAAGGTTCCATTTCTCGCAGTAGATGCTGAACTTATCGATGATAGTTTGAAGTGCGGCGGGACTATCAGCCAAAAGCACGATGTCATCGGCATACAAGAGAACGTTTACCTCTAGCCCATCCAAGTATAGTTCAATTGAAAGTTCAGAGTGCAGGTCATTTAAAAACAAAACGAATAGTAGATAAGGCACTTAAAAAGCAACCTTTTTTAACACCTTTGCTCGTGCGAAAAAAATTGAATGCACTGTTCCCGTCCCAGACAGCAGCTATTGTATCTTGGTACAGTAATTTGATAATTCTTATCATCTTAGCTGATATACCCAAAGTTACCAGCTTTTGAATTAGAGCTTGCCTCTTTATGTTGTCGAACGCGGCCTTAAGATCTACAAACCAAGCATATAGCTTTTTTTTCTGGCCTAGTTGGAGTTATGTATATTATACTAGAAGGGTTGTAGATCTGATCAATAGTGCTATAACCGGTTCGATAAGCAGCTTGGTATTCATTGAGTATATTATTGCTCTCAATCCAGGTGGTAATTGGTAAATAACTTGTATAGGGTATCCAAAAACGAGAGTCCACGATAGTTGGATACAACACTGGCATCGCTGTTTTTAAAAAGCGGAAATATGATTTTTTGAAAGAGGATTGTATTGTTTCGGTCTCGAAAATTTCGTTGAAAAAAGCGTGTAACTCTCCAATAAAACAATCGCTTGCATTCTTATAAAATTCATAAGGTATGCCATCTATACCTGGAGCTTTATTTTCTTTTGCCGAATTTATAGCTATTTTAAGTTCCTGCAGGTCAATTGGACTATCGAGTAACGTTATGGAAACTTACGGAATTCTTTCAGTGTTATTCGGTGAAATATCCACTTTCAAAGTGGAACTTAAACTCAGGAGCTGTGATTTGAGTTCCACTATTTAAAGGGCTACCAGGTATTTCTTTTGCAATTTTCCACCAGTGTTTTGCAGAGTTGACGACGGAAAGTTGAGTAAAGTTGACTTGAAATGCGTTGATAGTATAAACGTTGTTTGCTTTTGCATAAGGCCTTCTAGCTTTTGTTTGCTTCACAAAAATTCTTCCTACTAGCATCCAGGTTGTATCTCCTAAAATTCTTCCTACTAGCATCCAGGTTGTATCTCCTAAAAATTTGGAGTATTTTAAGTGATTTTTTCCTACTTAGGTGACAATCCATATCAAACCATGGTTTCTTACGCTCGAACTTAAGATTGAAAAAAGCATGATTCCCGTAGGCTGTATAAATACAATCTTTTAGGGCAAGGCATCGTGTCTCAATTGTTGCATTTGATAGTATTTTCTCAGCAGTTGCTTGAGTAATTTTGTCGGTATATTCAACGCGTCTATTGTCTGACCATTTAAGTCTTGGAAGTGGAGTTGTTGCAGGGTATCGTGGCGTATCTTCCAGTCCTTTTATATCCAAAACTACGGGCATTTGGTCTGAAAATGTTGCGCAGTCAACCGAAAAATTACCAATCGTCTCCAATGCAGTGTATGAGGGACAGCAATAGTCTACAATCGATGATCCTCTCGTTGACACAAACGTGTACCATTGAATAAATATAAATAGAAGGTGACACCGGGCAAAATGGCCACATGATTTTATAGTAGCTCTGCCTTCGCCTTAAATATTATGATGAGGTTGGTGTATAACATAAAATTAATTTCCTTAATTATAAAAAGTTGGTGTATTCGAAAGGGAATTTTTCAATAATAGCATTGTTTGTTATTTTTGTTTATTATGAATTGCTATGGAAACGATATGGGTGTCAAGACGATTGTAGTGTCTGCTTTGGATGTTAGTTGTGTTCTAATATGAAACTTAAATTTTCTTTAGAATTTGTAGTTTTGAATGATTTTCGTTGCCTTTTCAAATTAATTTTTTTTTTCAAAGCTTAGTGTATAAATAATAAATGTACTGATTTTCTTGATACGAAAGCTGCATAGCATTGCTGAGGTAACCAACTTGAGTTCAATTGATCTGATCATTTGGATAAAGTTTTTAATATACAGGAGATAAAATAAGCTACATATATTCTAGTACGACTTTTTTGAGATAGGCATGGGAGAAGAATATAGGTTGGTAAACAGAATTTCCAAACGCCAAAAACTTTTTATTAATGTTTAGAAAATCGTTCGATTTTATGATGAATATTTTAAAGATAAGAAGGTTTTTGTACACATAATACAAATTATATATACTACTGAAAAAATAATTCAACAAGTCCAATCCTTAATGCTTAGTCTTCTACTTGGCTGATTTATTTCAGTAGTACTATATAAAATTTGTATAGTAAAAAAACCTTAGGAGCTATGCCCGGCTCCGGACAAAGAAACTTCCAGCTTAATGATTAGGAACTCTAATCTTGTTAGATATAGTTTACAGTGGTTTTTTGCCAAAAAGTTAAACTGAACTTAATACAAATTGCGTATGACAAAGGCCCGCACTATGTCACTGATGAGCCCAAGTGAGTAAGCCGGACGAAACGCCATTTTTTGAACTAAAGGCCATAAAAAGCTATTTTAAATATTCATATTCAAGTTTAAGGTCTATCAAGGCTTTTGAATAAATAATTAAGTAGATGTTAAGATGTAAGTATAAGAACTAAAAATAAAAATATTACCGTTATTTACTTATGGTAACAGCTAGTTTGGATGTGGATGCATCACCTAAGTATGAATATAGGGGTCTGGTATGTGCGTTTTGATATCGAATGTATCGAAAATCGAGGAATTGAAAAAAAAGAGGTATAGCAGACTAAGTTCTTGTACTACTTATATTACAATTTTGTTTATAACATCAGTGACGGTACAGACGTGTTGTTTACACAAAATAATCAAATAGGTACCAGCGCCGGCGCGCGGTTGAAAACGAAATTAAAAACTTATTGGGGCATATTCATAGATGTAGTTTACGCATTATTACTAGACAAACCTGATGGAGATTATCTTATAGAGTTATAAGGTTTTGATTAGCAACAACTTATAATTTTTAGAAAACTTTTACTTTGTTTGAGACTGACATTATTTTTTTGATTGACTAAATAATAATTGAAATAATGTGGTTCTAAGATGTTATGGCCATAAAAAGAGAGGAGATCTCAAAATTAATACAACAACTACTGAGCAAGTAAAATCGTTTCGAACTTTGTATTAAGTTAATCGTTTTCGTTACATTGCGATTTAGTCCAGTCATATTGTATTTTTAGCATTTATTTTATTTATTTAAATAGTGGAGAAGCTTTGATTTGTTCCCTGCTTTATGGTTTCGGGGGCGCTGAATCGGAATCTGAGGTTTTCGAATAAAATTTTGTCACGCAACGTGGACAAAAATGCAAAAAATGATGCAAAAGTGGATTTTTTGGGAGGTTTTTACTTATGGCTTGAAAAATATCCATTATTCGTGAATTACATCAGAGAGCAATTGAAAGTGTTATGCCGCGAAATAAAAGATTTGTCGAGCTTCGTTTTATTAAATAAAGAGGTATCTTTATTGTTTGGAGTTTTACTTAAGACTAACTTACAAAAATTAAATGTGGAAATGTACGTATAGATAAACAAATGCATCAAATATGAAATTCATATTGGATGCTTAAACAAGATAAAAAAGTGATGTGGTATGCATAAACATTCTGTCTTAAATCAAAATGAATTTAATGATGAGACGTTTTGGTCTCTACTTGAAATATAAACAACATTGAAACAACACTTTTTATTTAGATATACAAAGACAAAACGATTTCAAAAACAAAAGTGTTTATCTTGTTTAAAATATGACTTACTCTACTGAGCCAGTAGTACATGTGTATGTACAGTACATATGTCGCTACATCCCTTATTAAAATCTAAGAGCAAAAACTATTTTTCGCAGAAATAATACAAGAAACTAAACGAAAATGAACCCTCCAACCTGCATAAATAATCAAAATCAATAAGTCTCTAAGCTTCCCACATATATTTTTTTTTTATCTAAACACATTATGAAATAATAATAAGACTATCCTCAAATAATTTTGTTCTCTATTTCAATAAGAAAAATAAAATCTTCTGCTTAGCTTGAAAAATCATAGTCATGGCAACAAAAAAAAACAAAAGCAACCAATACCACCATCCCTTGTAACACAAATTGTAAACAAAATTTAAATACAAAATAATAAATTGACCCACAATCGTCATGGAAACCAGTAATAAAGGAAATATTAAATAAATAAATATCCCTTTGAGAATTGGTTTGCGTACGCAAAAGTTTCATAATTTCTATTTATTTGTTTCTATTGGCCATACACCTTCTAGTAGCGCTTTGAGTAATGCGGTGTCACTTCTATTTATATTTATTCAATGCGTGTACTCACCGATTTTGTCGCTGAAACGTGAAACCTCGCCCGTTCAGAATAAAAGCGCCAACGTCTTCCAAAAACTCGTTAAACTTGTTACAATATACTGTCGATAACATTATCTTTTGTGTATCGCACTTCGCTAATAGAAGGTGAATTTGTCTGTACATCAATCGATCCTTTCGTTCCCGTTCTGACGTTAAGATTACCCAAAAGAATGAAATTGTTTGAATCAAATTAATCGAAGAAAGTTTTTAAAGTTTCAAAATCTCTAGCCCAATGGTTACAATTTAGATAAATTGGTATTAGATTTAAGAATGACCCAGAAATATGATGATAATTATGACCCTGAAATTTGTAGATGATTTGAATATAATAATTTGGACTGTCCCCGGTGGCGTAAAAATGGTTCCATAAAAAAAAAATGAAACGGAAATCGATTTATCACGACGATTTAGTATGCCGAGGAAAAATAACGTTGAAAATGTTTGGACTGTCACCAGTGCCGAAAAATGCACCGATTTTGAATATTGAAAAGGAAATTGATTTGCCACGACAAAATTTCGATACGCCATTTTTTATTTTTTATTTACCGTACTAAAAAAGTTATGATGAAAAATGTATTTAGGGCAGAGAAAAAAAAAAACATTGAACATTTTTGTACTGTCACCAGCAGCGCCACACAGTGGAGCCGAGGTGAAAATAACCTCATATGTAAAAGTGTGTAGTATGGTAATGTGATATATTTTTCTTTCAGTTTCAGTATTTTTCATGTGGAATCCGGCTGTTATAATGATTTTATGGTTAAAACTTGCTTTCAGCCGAAATCAGGGGCTAAAACGGACCACTGAGCCCTTTAAACTGATGTTTTCTATAAACTCTCCATCTCATGGGTTATTATTTGAAATTTTTCCTTTAATGTATTATTGGAATATATACCTCAGGGTTTCTGATGAGAAAATAATTTTCTCCATTTCTTCGATTACACAGATAAATCTAGCCAAAATTTGGACATCGAGTCTACTTCCAGACTTGAGTAGCCATACAAACAAAGCTCCAACTTCCTAGGGTCTGTTTCAACTTTTTTCTGGTAGTCCTGGTGGTAATGAAGATCCTGTTAAAATTTATCACCAGATTCTACCAGTTTTGGGATCAGTGAATAAAAATTCAATTAAAGAAATAAGATAATTTCTGATTGAATATAACCGGTTCAATATAGACGTGATTTTTTTTTCCACAGAATTCTAAACGGATTCTGAAAATTCTATTTTTCTTCTTCAAAAATAACCCTGAATGACTTCAATCCGTTTTACTTCTTTGAGAAATCGTTACTTCCTTTTTAGTTTCACCCTTACTATAACTGATACAAAATATCCCACTATTTTGAAAACTCAAAAACTTCCCCTTAACTCTGACTATAAAACGGATGACACTATTCAATTTAGCGGGTGTAAATATGTACATACGAAATGATACCACTTACAGGCTTTTTCCCTAAATCGTAGGTTTGGCCCCACTGCCCAACTAACAATTTTGCCCCTATAATCATCCAAAGAAACTTCCCATAATCATCTCTTGCAATCATATAAGCATTATATAATAGTCCATAGAATTGAAAGGGCGCACTTTTTATGCTCCTATTGGACCCTTATGGACTAAATTCAGTTGCCCCGGAAAGCACTTACTGGACTCAATTTAGAGGTCTTATAGAAGAAGGTGGAAAAATAAATAAAAAAATATTTCACAATTGATTTATATTTATTTGTTTATATTTTTATATTATTTTATTAATTTTCTGATATTTTATTTGAAAGTTTTTTTCTGAAATACAATCTTAGAATTTATTAGATATTATTTAAGTTATAAAAATTACAAAGTTTCTGTGAGATTCGAACCATGGTCCTCTCGCACTGAAAGTCCACCACGCTAACCGCTCGGCCATGGAAGAATATAATTACGATGAAAAAAAACGTATTCACTTTCTCCACACTGCTGGTTTGTGTCTATACTCTTTAGTATACCAGAAGTGGTTTGTGTTTTTACTAGTACAGCAGAAATGGTTTGTGCCTGAACTTAGCAAGTAACAGAAACTAACATAGAGATCGTATAATAATTTTATAGGATGACTATAGAACAAAAGCTCCGTCGTCATTTCATAAAAGCAATAAAGAGAGATTATAGAAACATTGGTATATCGCTTCTATCAACCTTATAAAATTTGCACCAAAAAATAGTCAAGGAAGCAGTATTACTCCAATAAGGTATTTACTTCACGTCAGAGGGTAATAGGCACGCTATAGAAACAAATAACACTATAATGTCTGAAATGCGAAGCAATTTTGTTAGTTGGGTGTGCACCGTAAAAATGCATCGATTTCAAAAACTGAAACGGCAATCAATTTGTCACGACAAAATCTCGATACGGAATTGTATATTTTATTTTTATTTACTGTAGTAAAAAAGTAATGAAGAAAACAGTAAGAAGTGCCGGAAAAAACTTTGAAAATGTTTGGACTGTAACCAGCGCCGTAAAAATGCATCGATTTTAAAAATTGAAATGGCAATCGATTTTTCACGACAAAATCTCGATTTATCATTTTCATTGTTATTTCACTTAAAAAAATCTATGGCTGACCAATAACTTAAGCCAGCTGACCTTTTATATAGTTCTAAAAACCTTTCAGGTGGTATTAATTTTTTACAAATTTCTCATAAATGAGGTCCCAAAAATCACTATCACCTTGATGTTGTTAAAACTCATTTAAAATTCATAAAAAAATATATACGTGACCAATTACTGAAAATAGTTGACCTTTTATCACAACCAAGATATCTTTGGGATGGTATACATTTTTTGTAAATTTTCCGCGTGACCTTGGTTGACCTTGAGAAACTTTAAGCCTTAATTTCAAGTTACCTAGGGCTGACCAATTTTTAGGACTAGTTGACCTTATCTGACCAATTAGGTAAGGTTAGGTAAAAGGGCTGACGCCTGACGGTTGGTTGATCTTGTTACCGTCACACTTAGATCTATGTAGATCCGTTGCGATACCCTAGGAAGTTGTATCACACATAATGTATAAACCTATGTGTTCTGTTAGCAGTCAAGCCATTGAGAGGTATTGACGAAGCTCAGAAGGCTATAAGCCGAGTTTCTAGAAAGTTCCTCTGAGTCGTCACAGAAATGACTCCCTTGGTGTTTCTTTCTTAAATGACAGAGTGCCGGACAGTGACAAAGGAAGTGAGAGGTATCCTCCATGTGCTTCTTCATCGCTGCACCCTCTGCAAAGGTCATCGGTACTGAGCCCTATTTTCTTTTTGTAGTATCCCTGGTGATTGATAACAAAGGAAAGAAAATTTATCTTTTTCATTTGCATAATTTTGTCTGTCCTCTGCTTATTGAAATTTGGCCATAACTTTCTAGTTGAGCCACAAGTTTCGAGGAGGTTCCATCTCACATTGGGTTTTTCTAAAATTTTGGTTACCAATTTCCTGTTTGATGCTACAGGTTGCTACTTTAATATGTTGTTCGGCTTTAATAGCTCTTTCGTTTCCCTGTACATCACTGTGACCAGGAACCCAGCAGAGTCTTATGTTATGCTGCATGCCAAGAGCCCTAAGCTCTTCGCGACAGCAAGTTACAAGCTTCGAGTGTATCTCGGTGGCAGAAATAGCTTTTATTGCTGCTTGGATCGCCATCATTGATACTTGCGTAGCTGCTTTGGTCACTGCTAAGACCGCAGCTTGGAAGACGCTGCAAAAGTCTGGAAGTCTGAAAGGAGCTCGCTAGTCCCAGAGTTTCCGAGAGAATTCCTGTACCAACTCCAGTATTTATCTTAGAACCATGAGTGAAGATAGTTATCCTAGATTCATCACTGAAGGGTTGGCAGTTATCCCACTCCTCCCTATAAGGAAAAGAGGTAGTGAAGGGTCTATTGAAGTTTAAATGGGGAGTTATGTAGTCTGCGCAAACATTAATTCCCAGATATCTCTGAAGAATCTGAGTATGGCCCGTTGTGCTTTATTTCCAGCAGTTAGTCTGACTTAGCCGCAAGGCACTGTATGCTGCCGATTCTTGCACTAATGGATCTAGGGGTCTCAGTTTGAGTATCGTTTCCAATCCAGCAGTGGGGGTGGAGCTCAACGCCCCCGTAATACCTACGCATGCTAATCTTTGAACTTTTTTCAAAGTTTTAAGGTTTGTTTCTTTCTCAGTCGCGTTCCACCAAACTAAATTACCGTAGGTTAGTATCGGTCTAACTATTGCCCTGTCCCCAGGATTTTCCAAAATTTCTGTTGCAGGAATAGAATCCACCATAGCTTTCTTTTGCTCTTTCTTTGGTGTTAACACCCCATTTCAATTTCTTATCTAGTATCACACCAAGGTATCTGGCCTGATCCGAGATTTTGACTGGAGTCCCTTCGATTGATGGTACTCTAAACATTAGTATGAGCAATTAGATGGCATTTTCTTTTTTCAAATTTCCAATATATGAGGTGCCGAAGTGTTCAAAGTCCTCGGATTGACAATTCCAAAAGTGGAATTTTCGTACCTTGCAACACGTTTCCGTATGCCTCAGTCATTGAAATACGGATAATTTGTTTCTTCAACAAATGTGATAACGGAAAGAAAAAGGAGTTTTTTTTTAAATGAAAGTTTTGTAAAATACACAAATTGGGCGGCGCAACAGCTCGTGGAGAACCAGGGCCTAGTGACTTACAACTCTCAACCATTCTTGTGTTCATGTTGTTGGTAGGAATGGAGGGGACCTTCAGTTTTTTGCCGAAGTATCTATTTCTATACCCTTGTAGGATTTGTCAGTTCCTCGCAAGATGCAGTACCTCGGATAAAATACTTCTATTTTTTTTTTAGTTAGCAGCTGCTGGGAATCGAACCCACACTCTCGGAATCTTTTGTAAGAAAATGTTAATATTTATTTAGTGGTTGGTGTAAAAAGTATTAAGCACAAGAGGGTACCCATTTTTTAGCGTGAAGTTAGCACCGCCATTTTTTAATTTCGAAAAAAAAATTGTGTTGTACTGTGCTCAACTTGTGCTGGCATGTGCCGTAAATTTTTTTGAAAAATTAGCAAATTTGCAAATTTTACGAATAAATTTTTTGCGAAATTTCAAAATTTCTTAAAAAAAATTGTGCTGCATAGTGCTCAAAAAATGCTACTAAGAACCAAAAAGAAAAAAACAAAAATTCGCATGATTGCATTTATTATGGCCAAAACTGAACTTTGCGAAGGGCTGTAGCGTGAAGTTAGCACCGCCATTTCCGATAAAAAAAAAAGAAATTGTGCTGCATTGTGTTCAACTTGTGCTGCTTTGTGTCTTAATTATATTTAAAAAATTTGCAAATTTGCAAATTTCACGGATGAAAATTTTTCAAATTTTGCAATGTTGCAACAGTTGTGCTGTTTTCTGCGCTACTTGTACTGCCAAATTCCGAAGAGAAAACAAAAAAATTCGCATATTTGTAACTTGTACAACCAAAAAACAGTTTTGCGAAGCATGAAGTTAGCACCGCCATTTGCGATTTTTATCAAAAAAAAAACAGTTTTGCTGTATTGTGCTCAACCTGTGCTGGCTTGTGCCGTAAATATTTTTAAAAATTTGCCAATTTTCAAATTTTACGGATGATTTTTTTTTTCAAATTTTGCAATTTTGTAAAAAATTAAAGTTGTACTGTTTCCTGCGCTATTTGTACTGCCATTATCCGAAGAGAAAACAAACAAAATTCGCATATTTGTAACTTTTACGGCAAAAAAAACAGTTTTGCGAAGCGTGAAGTTAGCACTCATGAAAATTCGAAAAGAGTCAGACGCAAAGAATCATCGTGTAATAGGGGACTAACTGAGGAATTTCATTTTCAATAAAATCCTGTTCCACCAATTTGAGATCTCAAATAAAAGGATTTTATTAAAGATTTTGTTGAAATCTTGAGTTTTCATTGAGATTTTGTAGAAATTTTCATTAAATCTTGTTCCATCAATTCAAAACATCAAAAGTTTTCAACCGAAATCTCGGTTCTCATAGAATACAGTGTTTTCATAAGGCGAAATAATGTAATTTCGTTGAAAATTTCCCAATTAGATACGAAACTACCTCATTTCCCATAGAAATTTACATTTCGAAATGAGATAATTTCAACCAAATTTGCACGAAATTAGGTTATCCCAAATCGAACATTCATTCAATTCACAATCGATCAAGTTTTGACTTAAATGTCAAATCAAAATTGAAGTATAAACCAAAAAATAAGCATTAAATAAACAAACTTTTTGTTTTGAGGAAAGCAGGACCCATTTTCTGTAACTCAGGCGATAACTTTTCGAATCGTTTAAAAATGAAACAAGAAACAACTCATTCCTCAGTTAGTCCCCTATTACACGATGATTCTTAGCGTCCGACTCTTTTCGAATTTTCATGGGTGCTAACTTCACGCTTCGCAAAACTGTTATTTTGCCGTAAAAATTACAAATATGCGATTTTTTTTTGTTTTCTCTTCGGATAATGGCAGCTCAAATAGCTCAGGAAACAGTACAACTTTAATTTTTTTTACAAAATCGCAAAAATTTGAAAACAATTCAGCCGTAAAATTTGCAAATTTTTAAAAATATTTTTGGTTCTTAGTAGCAATTTTTGAGCACTATGCAGCACAACTTTTTTTTAGAAATTTTGAAATTTCGCAAAAAATTCATTAGAAAAATTTTCAAATTTGTGAATTTCTGAAAGATGTTTACGGCACAAGCCAGCACAAGTTGAGCACAATACAGCACATGTTTTTTTTTGAAAATCGCAAATGGCGGTGCTAATTTCACGCTTCGCAAAACTGTTTTTTGGCCGTAAAAGTTAAAAATATACCATTTTCAAATTTGCAAATTTCTTAAAAAATATTTATAGCACAAGTGAGCACAATGCAGCACAACTTTTTTTTTTTTAAATCGGAAATGGTGGTGCTAACTTCATGCTACAGCCCTTCGCAAAGATTAGTTTTGGCCATAATAGATGCAATTATGCGAATTTTTGTTTTTTTTTCTTTTTGGTTCTTAGTATCATTTTTTGAAATTTCGCAAAAATTTCATTCGTAAAATTTGCAAATTTTTTAAAAATATTTACGGCACATGCCAGCACAAGTTGAGCACAGTACAGCCCAACTTTTTTTCCGAAAATCAAAAATGGCGGGGCTAACTGCACGCTAAAAAAATGGGTACTCTATAAAAACCAAACCCTAAGTACGATTCTTTTTTTTTAAATATGGCACATAGCAGCACAAGTTGGGCACGTTACAGCACAACCTTTTTTTTATCCAAAAATCACAAAATGGCGGTGCTAACTTCACGCACACACTTAAAGTCGATTATTGGTATTGCGAATTTCTATTAGTAAATATTTTTCTATTTACCTACATATATTTCTCTCTAGAATTCTTGATCGCATTTTGTCTATTCAATTTCTTTCAATAGACTATAGCAATACCGCCCAACACTAGCTAAGGTAATTTGACAGAAATTAAGATCGGCAGGTACCAAAGCTCCTGGTACCTGGAGACAATTAAGACATACCTATCTCTGACCATAAGACTCTTTATTACTGAGGAGGGGAAGTACTTTAGAACGAAATAGCTGGACTGATGTCTCGTCTACTGACCGAATCGATTTTACTCATGAGCAATGAAATGGAAATTGATTTATTGAACCAAGGCCATATGACTTCAGCATAACCGACGACGGCGATGGCCAGTAAGAAACCAGAGCTTTTGAAATATTCCCCTGTAAACAAAATTCTTTATTAGGGGTTTTTGTGAGCAAAATTTTAAACGGATTCTAACAGTACCAATCTTTTCCCTTAAAATACATTTAAAAAATCTTCCCTTCTAAGAGTGCTCGAAAATGTTAGTTTGAGTTATTTTCCTCACCTCACCTCAAATTGTTTATGTAATTGAAAAATATTGTCAACAACTCATCATTTAATTTTTCGAGCATTATAAGTTTGTGTAAGTTCTGAAATAAAAATCACCATTTTGAAAAAAAGCTTTTAACTTGCTTAAGCATTTCCTGAACTCATATTATATTTCCGAAAAAAATCCACAGCACTGTACTTTTCTCATTTTTATTTTTATTTCGTTTATTATATGAAGGTTGTCATGTCCTTGTCCAGGGTCCTGGTACAGGACTGAAGCAAAGCAAGTGTAACGAATATCTCTTATGGTGTGTGATTTGAAGTCCCCGTGTAAGGGATATCTGTTATTTCTATTCATTGAGAACAGAGAGTTTTTGAGATTTTAATGAGTTTTTGGATTAGATTTATTAGCACATATGGATTATCATTTGAACAGGTTTTTATCTTTATGTTTGCTTTGTTAATGAAAAATTTATATTTGGACGTTATTTCAAAAGAGATTATAAAGGAGACCGCGCAGAATTGTTTATTTAAAATTAATATAGGGAAAGGTGTTAAGAAAATTTGCTAACCTTTATTGGTTTAGAAATTCAAGCAAAAGGATAGAGAATTATTGAGATCATTGATGAATTTTTACACTTCCTTTTGAATGAATGAAAGGATTAATATTTGAACTTTAAATATATAAGTGAAGTACACTTCGACCTTTAAATCTATTATTTCACCATCCAGAGCTAGGGAAAAGAGGAAATTTCTATTGCTAATACAGCACGTCATCCAATTGGGTGTTTCTTTGAGAAATTAAGGTATTTTGAGAAAATTAAGGTATTTGGAAAATTATATTTTGTACGGATTTTGTGTGGATTGGGAATCAGCATGCGATGATGGTTCAAAAAAATATTACCTTAAGCTAAAATAGAGTAAATATGCTTTATTTCTACCCAAACTTACCTTTTCCAATTCTTGCTCCTTTTATTAATTTCAAGTTGATAGTATAGGTTGGCCCTAGAAGAATTTCGTCGGAGGCTTAGTTTGATATATGAAATTAATTATCACAATTTACATATTCTTTGTTGAAGACTTTAACCACACTTTACAGAAGCCACGATACCATTGTAAAATAAATGTTATCCAAAATCCTATGACTTTTGAATAAACAGTTTTGAAAACATTTCAAAACCTCATTTCATAACCTCTATAAATACACAATACAATATGCTTGTAGTACAATCAAAATGAAATTTCCACTTAAGATGAATCTATGTACTTATAAAAGGAAATGCTTTAAAAGTACTCAAAAAGTTTGCTGAAAGCATCAATCCCTATACCTCATTTTATATGTATGTTATATAGGTACCTTAACCTTAATCAAGCTAGCCATTATGTCTCCCAAAAGGACCTAAAAACCTCAGAATCTGACCAACTTGTGAATGAAAATCCTCTTTATTTCAACATAGCAATCATCTTCATCCGAATTGCATTGTCCTGGACACAATATAAGTTGAACATTCAGTAGTTGTGGTCCATCAAAAGTCTCTTGGGATGTCCACGTCACACCATCAACTGGCTAGCTATATGGCTGGGTTGGGGTGGGCTGCACAATGGGACTTTGTGTATGTATAAGGTACCGATATATGCAATTGCATTCAGTTAATTCCAACCTCATCCCATGGGAAGTACCGACGACGACTGATGACGACGACACGGCGACGTCAACAAGCAGGAGCAAAGCCATTGCAAACGATTGCAATTTCCAATTTAATTCACCTGCCCCAGTGTCCACAAGCACAGAGAGAGGGAGTTTGTTGTTGTCCAACGTTCATCTCCTTAATGGACTTTCAAAATCGATTCCACTGCAATGCATTCGCAAATGACGAGTCCATTGGCACCGTGAAATTCTCATCCTTGAAGCTTGAACAAGAAGTGGTAACGTGGTTTTTCACTTGAAGTCAGAATGTTCGATAAGACCGCTGATGATTATGTTGCTTAAACTCTGCGGCATGGATGTTCTTATGTGTTTGAATGTAGATGTATGGAGGGAATGAATAACATATAAGAGTGCATTCATATGCCGATAGATATAACATCAGGATTGTGAAGATGATAAAGGACTGCAATAATAACCACTTCTCACACAAAAACACATTTAAAATCATTTCTGGGGGCGGATGGACGGGCGTAATGGTTACGTTTCTTCCTTGATTATACGATTTGTAGTTCACCACACGATTTCCAGCCAAACAAGAACAACAACACAATCTTATAGAAACAACAAACACATCAGCTCGAACGAACGGAGCAATTCATAAAGCCGCACACAGATAATCCTTAGCCAATTTATCAACCACAATCCACAACTTGGGACTGCATAATGCCGAACAGCAGTTCCTGTCTGAGGAGCAGGACCAGATATGCGACATCGTTGTTGGGTTTTGAGGATAAATACGCTTTGTGTGTAGATGTGTTTCTTTGCTCCTGCTCCTATTATGGAGATGTATCTGGGCAGAAATCGAAAATACAAAACCGACCAAATATACCTATACATAATAATTGTGCATCCTTAAAGTTATCTTCTCTATGGTAGCGAGTAGAGGATGAAATTTTTTTTTTTTTTCTGAATAACTGGATTCTCTCTCAATCCCTATTCCAAACAACGGTCAGTGTCAGAGTATACTTTTGTCGAAGCTGTAAGGATTATCATATTGTATGTTGTTCTTATAGAAAATGAAAATAAAGGTTCTGTTAGGAGAAACGCGAAGAGAAAGGAAATTCCAAGCTTCAAAGTTTTATACATAAGATCACATTTGAAAAGGAAATATTGATAAATCCTTTCAATTTGCAACTCTTTTTCGCCTATCTACCTCTCCCTGATGATGTTCTACAATCTGGTATTGTATGGGAAAATCACTAAAAATAGTTTCTAACAAGTTCATTGCATTTGTTTTTATGTCCAAATAGAAATTGAATTCAATTTATAAGTCTTAAGCTTTATCTTATTGATGTCGAAAGGATAACGAAGGTGAAGCGTATCATTTAGAGAAAATCCAAATCATGTTATATCCTTTGCACATTTATAATCTTCTCGTTTTAAGAGTTCTGCTTTTGGTTGGATTATTCTAAATGGAATTTGACTAACAAGATTTTTGACTGGGAATTAGATCCTAATAAAAGCAATACACCAGCTTTTAACTCATGAGCAATTAGCTTGATTTGAAAAAGGATTAGAAAAGAGATTGAGAGAAGAATTCAATTGGAACCTCAGGAACAGTTTTTCATTTGAGGATTAACTTTATCTTTCAGTTGTCAAAAATCTATGAGGGGTTAAACTTGAGTTAACTCCAGAAAAGTATTTCTACAGTCAATGTAAATCCTCCAAGTTAATCCACCTATTTTGGTGAGTTAGCTCAGGGACTTAATTGAGGGTCTTTTCCGTTGTGGCGCCATCTCTATTTCGATGCGTGGAAAGCGAAGAAGGGTGGTATCAATTTTGTCGTACATCGTTCTGCCACAACCTTTAATATCAAAAATGGTCTTCAGCAGGGAGCGGTCAACTCGCCGATTCTATTCAGCATTTACACCAGCGATCTGATAAGTAGTCTAACTCAGGCAATTGCGGATGCCGACGATCTAATTGCATACATAACAGCTACAAAAAAGTCGAGGTCATCAGAATTCTTTTGCAGCGTGACTTCGAAAAGATTCAGCGATATTGCGATGACTGGAAGTTGAAAATCAACTTTCAGAAATCAGAAACTGTCTTGTTTAGGACTCCGTTGCGTGGAGCCACAAGGGATACGAGAAAGAACTGGCGTAAGCTGGTGATCGTAGGGCCAAATGGACAGCCACTGGCAAGTAAAAGTGTAGTAAAGTACCTTGGCATCTGGATGGATCAGTGTTTGTATTTCGACAGACATATAAATGCTGCTCTGTCCAGGGCTAGGGGAGCTTTTGCCCTGACGAAACGGTTGTTTTATAGCAGCAGGCTACAGTCGAGACGTCCTCGCACAAGACGGAGCCGAGCACCTTCGGTTCAGTAGGACTGTGTCCGATCGGGACCGAAGAGACAGGGTAAAGCAGGAGAACCAGTTCTGGTGGTTGAAACCTGAACACGAAGTTAATTCGGACATATAAAAGTTAACTATGCATTTTTCTATGCCATGGCCGACTTACATAGGTCTAGGTAGTTAGTTTTAAGCAGGGACAGTCAGGGTGGCACAAAAAAAAAAAAAAAAAAAAAAAACATAAAACCAATAAAAACACAAAAAAAAATATAAAAACACGAAAATGCTTGCTGTAGCTGTTCTAGTTTGTAAGTAGTTTATAAGAAGCTTGTAAGTAGTTTTAAGTAGTTTATAGAAGTTTTAATTAGTTTTAATTAGTTTAAATTAGTTTTAATTTAGTTTTATCTAGTTTGTAAGTTTTATATAAAACCAATAAAAGATATAGATACCAAGTTTTTTTCAATTCTTCTTGGTGAAAAATAAAACCAATATGAATTCTAGTTTTAAGATAGTTCTTAGGCCGAAAGGCATTAGCATTAAGTTATTAGTTTAACTTAGAGCGCCCGAATGGGGCCAGTAAGTTAGTTGTAAGATATTGATAAGTAGGCTAGTTTTTATGAATTTTAGTCTAGCTTTAAGATAGTTTTAAGATGAATGAAAAATAAAAATGAATTTATAAAAAAAAAAAAAATTTATTGAAATCTAATACTTGACAAATATTAAAATTTGGAAGTTAATACAAAATATAATAAAGATTAATAATATCAGGTATTACAAAGGAGTACGAAATCTGTATTATATTTTAATAACACAGAGATATTATAATATAATATTTTATTTCTTAAAATTTAATTTGTAGGTATACCTTTTTCATGAAAATTAATACAAAATATATTACAAAAATAATAGTAATGAAAGACTTTTTTGAGTATTTATCTTCTAAGTCAAATAATGGTGGCATTATTATATTTATTGTTTTTCACATATATGAGAAGTAAAATCTTAATGCGATTGAAATTTTATCTACTAATTTGTATATTTTACCCCGAAATATTTCAACGCCCCTTTTCCGAGGAACTTGAGTGTGCTGAATTCGAATTTCATGTTGAAAAAAAAATTGAAAACAAATATTTGGGGCAAAAGTTAAGCACATATTTTTTTATAATTTTATTAATCAAGTATTCCTTTAGCTTTCTCTATTTTCAGACTTGCTTAAATTTTGCCCCAACAGGAGATATTGAGTATAACGTACCGCAAAGTCTAAACAAAAATGTCTTTTTTTCTTGCCGATTTTTTTATAACAAAGAATTTTTTTTTAAAATTTTTTAAAGTTTAAATATAATCTACATACCATCAGCTAGGTTTAAAATTTTAGATATATTTGATATCACTCTTAATTTCAATAATATGAACAAAAACAAAAGTAAACCTTTCTTAACACTTTTTAAATATTCGATTCGCGCACCTTTAAGTCCAACTTTGATTGCCCGACTAGCCTCCACTAAATGACTTAAACAACAAAAATCACGCTCATCATATCAAATTTACCGTATTGTTTGAGAAACCAAACTTTATTTTCCCGTTGCTTTAGTTTTGCAATGTGACCTTTTTATCATCACGATGTATGGAGCTGCCCCACTGTGCGACGCGATGTGTCATCTCACTGATTACTTGCCGGGGTCATCTAAACCTGGCTTTCAGTGCCATGGTCATTGTGTTAATCTCGCATTTGTCTCGCCGTGTCCGTTTACACAGCTAGATATCTGTGTCGTGATTTTCTCGCTATGGTCTCGCTTTGGTCTCGCCATGATATTCAAAATTATTTTTCAAAAAGGTTACAATAAGCTAAAACCGTGGCTAAAATTTCCAAACGTGGTCTTATGTTTTATGGTCATTGTGTCACCGTGTCCATTTACATGGCACATACTGTATCGTGGATTTCTCGCAAAGTCACGTCGGGAAATGTACACGTGGATTTTGTCATTGTGCACCTCTTAGCATCGTCTCGCTTTGGCCTCGCTTTTGTTTCACGAAAGTCCGACTGTTAGAGTAATTAAAGTTTCATTTTAGCGAAATAGCGAAACCTCGTGTTCGTGTACCTAAATGCTTAAGGCGAGACCCCCTAGATATGAACACCATGGCACAAATGAGAAAACCACGTATAAACGGCCATGGCGAGACGTATGCCATGGGGCAACAATAGACAAACCACGTGTGAACACTGGTGAAAAAGTTTGAGAGTATGAGAATGAAAAATCAAAAGAGTCTATACAAATATTTCACATGGAAGAGTGTTTTTTTGAGGGGGAGAAAGGGGAAAATGGTGGTGTATCAAACAAAAAAATTAAATTTGGCGACACCTAATAATATGATACATGTTTTTAAGGTAGTTTTGAATGCTGAATCAAATGACACCAAAACCAAGTCGATACGGACTCCGTGAAAAAAAGTAATTGTAATTTTATGTAATGATGACTATATTTTCAGTATAAAAGTAAAATATTACCGGAAACCAGTAGAAAATTAAAAAACATCCTTCCATGTGAAATATTTTTATAGACTCTTTTGATTTTTCATTCTCATAATACCTGAGTACATGAAACGTTTTCACCAAGTTTCATGATGGTAATAATTTTTTTGTTTTATTTATCCTTTTACCTGTACTAAAAGACTTTTCAAAAGGTTGAGTTTTATTTTCGACCCCACTGTTGTCATGAAAAGTGCTGCTCGTGTTACCCGTTCGAACTCGATACAAAATTATAGGTCCCCTCCATCCCTTCAATCAACAAGCACACATGAATGTTTGAGACTTGTAAGTCACTAGGTCCTAGTTCTCTACGAGCTGTTTCGCCACCAAATTTATTAATTTCAAAGTACCTATATGCTCATAAATATTAAAAACGCTGCAATTTAATTTTGGAATTAAAAGTTATTATCGGATGAACCTAAATTAAACAAATGCTTTTACAAGCTTAAACTGCCTTCACATTCCCTTAACTTACAAGGAACAAACCATATCCTTATAATTTTTTTTTTGTAAGCGAATCTTGATAATGATTGCGTGCATAATCGTAGTAAAATAAAATAAAACCTTTTACTTTCATCCCTATAGAAAATATAACGGATATTTTAATCGAAATCAATTAACACAGAACAATAAATGTTCATTCCCACTCGGAAAACGATAGGTACGTCACGTAATTTACAAGCACCAAATAATAATTTATATAGGAACACTAAGATTTCCGTTAGATTTCAAAAACTCATCGTTATAAAAATGATTGAGGGTAGGAACAATTCATTTGAAGTTTATTCAACCTGATTTTATGTAAGGGTAGTTAGTTGCGAATAAAACGAACAATTACAATCCAATCACATAAAAAAAAGAAACCAAGCCAAATTTGGACGAATTTAGAAAATTAAGAGTACAACTAGGTCGTTAAAAGGTGCTCTTATGGATCTGGCTATTGGTAGAAAGGTGCTCTTATGGATCTGGCTATTGGTAGAAGTTGCCGAGGAACTGTTTTCCTTCTTATATTTACGGCTTTCTCATCTTAATGCTTGCTGGCGAAATGTTTAATGAAAAGATTGAAGACGGACTAGTTTTTTGGATTTGTCCCTATTCTCTAAGGGCCAGTTCTTCAGTACGAGATCATCCTAGTTTCAGGGTTTAGTGTAAGTTAAAACAAAAAAACTTGTTTTTTTTCCGAGTTAACTCACCAAATTTGTTAGTCAGTTTACTATGGGCTAACTGAACAGATTTTTCTGGCAGATAATTGGGTTATACATATACATATCTATTGAAATTAAAGTGCGTCACTATGAAAAGTTCTATTATGCTGGTTTCAAATCGATAATGTATACCTAGTGGATTTGCGGTACCGCCATTCTATTTATGTATAGGCACGCACAACGCACATATTATATGGAGTTTCAAACAATCAGTTTTCATGATTAGGGTACAAAAACGTATTCCAAACCACAGTTCACATATTAAAGGTAATATCATTAGAGTTTTGAATTTTGTTCAGTTGTCAGATGTGAATATTTGTTGTTGTTTTACGTGTGTTTCTGTCATCACGTTCACATCCAGTTTTATTTCTGACAATCTCAATTTTAATTTGTTACTGTTTTTACGTGTGTTTCTGTCATCACGTTCACAGCCATTTTTTATTTCAGTTTTGACAACATATGACAATATATGTGTACTGTGATTCCTAACTACTTTCTGTAAACTGTTAAAATATTGAAAATTATGGGTTTTTACAGTAAAGTTCTAGTTGCGCTGTACCTATACTCTTTTACGAAACTATAAATAGCCCTTATAATTGTTTATATCGCAAGTCGCAAGAATTAGATGCATGTTCTTTGAACACAACGCACTTCAATGGGGATGAAAATTTATATTCATCGTCTGAGTTTAGCTCAAATACCTATATGTACTTCCAAACAAATAACAACTATGTGTTGAAAACGCCACGATTGCACATCTGCCGTGATGTATGAGACCTGAGAGCCTTGTGATGTGAATGTGACCTTTTGCATTTTAGGGCGCTGCTCAATTCCTTATAAATACTGTTGAAAAATTGATAGCACATGTAGAGAAAAACCGTTACAAGTTTGAAAATAAACTATTATTCCCTTCTAGAATAATATTAAAAGATGATACTCTTGGATGGATGTCCATTAAGGTGTGGTTGTTGTGATGTTTTTAATTAAGTATAAGGGCGCGAAACACATAATGTTAGTTTACATACAAAATATAAAATGCAGTTGAGATTTTTATCTTTTTTAAAAGAAAAGCTATAGATATCTTAACTTATAAATAAGTCTAAAAAAGCTGGCAGAGCAGATGAACTATCGGCCGAGCTATTTAAAGCTGCAGGCGATGAATTGATTAGGAGTATGCACCAGCCCATCTGCAAAATATGGTCGGAAAGCATGCCCGATAAATGGAACCTCAGCATTGTTTGCCCAATCCTGAAGTATGAGGTGCCAAATAGTCTAAGAGCTACCAGCCACTTTGACTAACCTACTAGACACAAGGCTACAACTTTGTGTATGTTTGATTTGGGACTAGTTAAGTATGAAAACCACGGTCTGGCAGGGTTGCCGCGGTCGAAAGGTTGCCATCTGATTTTTTTCAAAATGCAAAAAAGGGGTCAAAATTAACCTACTCGCACAAGGCTGACATTTATTATTTAGTTTATACATTCTTATGCATGAAAAAAAACTATGCCAGACGGGTTTGGCGGTCGAAAGTGCTTGCAGACCAGCCTAAAGCTCTTAAAGATTAATAAAAGATATTGGATAACATGAGAAATTTGTTACGTACAAGGCTAAAACTTAGTGTATTCTTTATTCGTGAACAGATTAGTCAAAAAATAAAGATATGAGAAAATTTCCGCAATTCTAGGGTTGCCACCTATTTTTTCAAAATGTAAAATAACTTCCAAATGCATCATATATACTTTTAGAATGCTGATTTTTGAATTTATAATAACTTATGTCTTTTTGTACATGAAAAAAAAGATACCAGACCAGTTTTGGTGGACGAAAATAGCTTGCCAAACGTGTTTTTAAAGTTGGTATTAAAAAATGTCATTGATTAGTCAGATGTAGGTATTAAATATAACACGTTAACTGCGTATAGTCCTAATACATATTAAATCAAGTCAACAAATTATGATATGGTTATTTCACTGTGGACGCAGGGTAGCCATATATTTTTTTTTCAAAATTTTATAAAATTGACAAAACTGAAACACCAACCTACCTAAAGTTTTCGCACATATGTAAGCTTATGCCATCTTGTATATAAAAACAAAAAATTGAGAGACGGTCGAAAGCTTCTGTCAGACAAGCCTAAGATTTAAAAAATTGGTATTATAAGAAATATCCCTTCTTGATTTTTTCTAAAATTAAAAAAAAAACTGTAAAAATTGCCAACCTACCCGCCCCAAGCTGATTTTTACATATATGTTAGCTGATATCTTCTTAAATATGAAAAAAAAATATGTCAGACCGTCCGTCCGGTGTGACATATTTTTTTTCATATTCAAAAATATATCAGCTCACATATATGTAAAAATCAGCTTTGTGCGAGTAGGTTTGCAATTTTGACAGTTTTTTGAAACGAATAAGGAATACACTAAGTTTTAGCCTTGTACGTAACAATTTCTCAAGTTATCCAATATATTTTCTTAATCTTTAAGAGCTTTAAGCCTAGTACGCAGATCGAGACAAAATTTTTCTCCCATATAAAATTTTTCCCAGGACAAATTTTATCTCATTTTTTTTTCCAAGCGGTACGCAGCTCCAGCGCAAAATTTGACACTTGACACCGCTGTACGAGAAAAGGTTAAAAAAAGTCTCCACTTAATTTTGCGCGGAAAAAGAATGCTCGAAGCATTATTTTTCCGGACAAATTGTGACGTTTTATATACATTTCGCTTTTTAGAAACTAAAATCATCTCCCTGTTTCATTCTTTCCATTTATAAGACGTTGTGAGGACGCAAAACTGAAATAAATATAAAATGCGTACAGAAAATGATGACATGGAATGAGAATAGAATTAATTGAACAGCTGTTTTAAATCAGTCAGTGGCGTAGCTAATGAGAAAGGGTACAAAAGGGCCACATTTCAGATACAGAAAATATTTGTTTCAATAAAAAATTTAAATTGATTCCCAAAACGAGTTGGCAGTTTTAATTGGAACTTGGGAGCAGTGGAAAAATGTGAACATTTCTGATTTTGACATGGTTTTTTTAATCCATCGACATCAATGGAATTTGACAGTTGATGGCTTGAAAGATGAAGAACAAATTATTTTGACGGAAAAAGTTAATTTGATCCAAATGTCAAAAAAGTGCCCTTATCCACTTTTTCCCGGAGGAGTAAAAACCTTCAAAAATTTCAGAATTTTTAGTGGTTTTTTAACCCATTGACATCGTGGCAATCCTTCAATATATTTTGACAGGAGACAATCCTTCAATATATTTATTTGGGAGACAAACTACCTATATTCTGACGGAGAAAGTGTATTTTGATCCAAATGTAACCAAATTGCCCTAAAATCGACTTTTCCAGAGAAGTAAAAGCTGAAAATTTCAGATCTTTTAAAGGTATTTTCATCCATCCACATTATATTGTTCACCATTAAGCGCATGCGTTCAATTTTTCTTGCTCTGTAAATGCTTTGAAGGAATATGATTTCTGTACATGAAAAAGTTTCAAATTTATGTTAATTTAAGGAAATTTTATAATTTTTCAAATTTATAACTACGCTACTGTTCTCATTTGACTTTTGTTTTTATCTCTACGCCTTCAGAATTTGTCTCGAGAAAACAAATGTAGAGATAAAATTTGTCTTTGCTCGATCTGCATACTAGGCTTTAGGCTGGTCTGCAAGCACTTTCGACCGCCAAACCCGTCTGGCATAGTTTTTTTCATGCATAAGAATGTATAAACTAAATTATAAATAAGTTTCAGCTTGTGCGAGTAGGTTAATTTTGACCCTTTTTTTGCATTTTGAAAAAATCAGATGACAACCTTTCGACCGCGGCAACCCTGCCAGACCTTGGTTTTCATACTTAACTAGTCCCAAATCAAGCATACACAAAGTTGTAGCCTTGTGTCTGGTAGGTTAGTCAAAGTGGCTGGTAGCTCTCCGACTAAAAGGTCAAGAGCCGACTTATGCATCTATATATAACAAAACAAAAAATACGCAGCACGTGCCACGTGAAAATAAAACGAAACTCATGTCAGTGTTTAGCAATTAATTCGTAAAATTTCTTATGAATAACAAATTGGGAGGTAGCCAGGCATTGGTAGTATCATCTTTATTGGGACTAGGACAAAGTCAAGAATATTTGTAAAGTTGTAATTTGGAAGTCTTTGCTGCTTTCCTTATCCAATCATCATTTTTTTTTTAATTTTATTTGATGCCATTAAAATTCCAAACTTCAACCTTTGAAAAACTACCATCAGAGCTCAAATATTGTTGTGGCCTATGGATCATAGGCTCATAGATGCTGCGACTGGGGAAGTCCAGTTTTGAATTGTTTCATCATAAGCAGCTGATGGAATTTTCCCGTCAGTCATATATCGGCTATTATAGTTTGCAAACATTGTTCTGGCTTCTGGCGATAGTCTAATCATCGTCAAATGGCAATAATATATTGAGTGCAAATGCGAGGTCGTGACTCATGAATGCAATAATGGCCTGGCTGCAATTTTTCGAAATTAAGTTTATTACGAAAATTGAGACTGTATGTATTAAACTATATATATTTGTTTTTTTAATTGACGGACGGCTTCATGCTACATAGCTTGACTGCAACAGTGGCCTATCTGACTTTAAAAATCCGTTATAAATTTTTTTTTTGAAGGACCATGAATACAATATCAAAAATATATTAGGAGCCTGATCACGCAATTTTTTGTTCGTTTCGTGTTTCGTCTTTTTGACCCATTGGGTGAGGGTAGAGAAATGTAGGATGAACGAAGTAACGAAAGAACGTACGAACATCTTAAACCTTTTCTTGGTTGAACTTTGACAAAAAAAAACCTGTTACTTGTATATCCTGTTTCTTAATTTTGCTCTACTGAAAATTGCGAAAAGGTCAGTCAGCCCACTTTGCTTCTCACGGCCTCAATTCATCTGTCAGCTTGTCAGCATCTACTGTCAGTAGTGCCAATTTTAAAAACAAAACATTTATAACTAAAACACCCTCTTGTATCAAAAGAAGTATAGGTGATATAAGATATCTCACCAAAAAAATATGTGTTTCCTAAGAGTGTAACAAAAAGTATCAATAATCTGCACGCCAAATTTTCCTAGCTGATGGTTTCTCGGTAAATGAAATGAACTACACTAGAGGCAGTGACAGTAAATAAACACACACATCCCAGTCTTTATCAGTGAATGCTGAAGGACATAAGCTAGAAAAAGCGGAAGCATATTTTACAAGAAAATAGTTTGTCACCCTATCATTAAAGCCGCTGCTACTGCCACACTTCATAGTCCATACTTACACAATACACAAGCCTTAAAATCTACCTACATATTCATATGTCTATAAACGCACAATATTCCTGAGATAGGAACCATCTGCTCTACAACATATAGGTATAGGATGGCAGATCCAGTCTAGCGTGGAGGTGTTTTGTGTGTAGGCACAGTCTAACAGTTAAAAAAAAAACACTAGGGGGAAATTACTCTCTTTTTTTTTTTGAAAATAGATGATACTGTCGCGTGCCGTATGTTTTTATAACGTATATGTAGAATGTAGGTATAGGTCCTTATTTAAAGGAACATTTGTAGTATGGCGTTTACTTTTCGTGCGAGTTCTCGTAATGTCCTTTCCTTGTAGGATGTAGGTAGAGGTATATGAGCAGAAGGAGAGCGTGACTTCTAAATGTTGGCCCTTGTCAGCTGAGAATTTCATTTCCGTTTCATAAAATGTAGATATGCCTACTAAATTTAAAATGAGGTAAAAATAAGGTCATGAACTAAATGAATACAGATTTTACGCAAAATTAAAATGAAATTGCTAACGAAATTAAAATGAGTTTTTGAAAGTTATTGTTAAATATTTAAGTTTTGTGAAATTATATAGGATTTTTAAAAGAATAATGTGCAAAACGTTTCTATACGGCTGTAGGTAGCACATTCTTAAATAAAACATCAAAAATTATAACACCTGAATCGAGAGCAACAAGAAGTTGCTGAAAACATTACATAGTGAATCAAATAACAAATATTGTATGCAAAAATTGATACAAGAGTTTGTTTGGTATATTTGTATGTTTATTTGAAAGCCAACTAGTAGGTAGGTACAATCTACGAAAAGATACAAATCAATTTTACACGTGGCCATTATAACAGAAACCAATATGCTATAACTTCGAAAGAACGAATTTTTAAGTGTTGAACTATTTCCACTATAGGTCGATTCAACTAAAAATTTCCAAACAAAAATTTCCCAAAACTTTAAATAAAATTGCATACCTATCAAAATACAAAAAAAAATATTTTTCAATTTTTAAAAACAAAAACACGTTAATGATTTCTTTTTATGAAATTTTTTATTGTTCATAAGAACAATTTTCATTAATTTCCACCATCTCTGGATTTTATAGAAATGTAGTAAAAACACCTTTTCAAAAATGTTCTACCAAGTCCTTGACTCAAAACTACACAAACTGCCAAATTAAAAAAATTTCATTTGTAGGTTAGGTTAGGTACATTCATGTAGAATTATTTATCAATATAAATCTTTCTACCATCTATATCCGATCTAATGCACACATTCGAATGGACAAACGAAAATCCTGTCCTCTCTTTTCTGAGTTCATTTACAAGCCTGAACTCTGAAAGTAAAAATTAAAATAAAATGCCTAAACTTACCAAAATAGTCCCTTCATAATGCAACGAAAGACACAAATATTTCAATCCCCAGGACACGAGTTGTTTGTATCCTTTCACTATCCTCATGTCCTCACCTGTAAGGAAAACAAATTAAATGTAGTTGTACTCGTAAACTTTGTACATTGCGGTACTTGGTGATTATGCCAACACATTTTTTCATTTTTCTTAGAACCATAAATAACGGTACCTGCCATAGCAATTTTACATAGTCGTATTTTTCTCACAAACTGCTCGACAACTTTTCTTAAAAAAAATTCAATAAACTACTTTTAGTAAAGGCTTCCTTTGGGTGGAAAACCATTTTCAAAAAATGGTACCTCCCAAGGAACCATTTTTTTAATTTTCGATTTTCTGCAGATTGGTACGACTGATTTTAATAATTTTTTTTATACAGAAGCTTCCAAGAAATATAAATAATTTTGTGTACAAACATAAAAAAAATATATTTTTTGGACTGTTAAAAAAATTTCAAATTTTTTTTATGAAAATCAATTACATATTTCGAAAACGATACGTTCGAATTTTTTATATTTAAGAGTTTCTTAATACTCTATAAGATAATTTTAGAAAAAATGTCTATAATACATGAAGAAATAACGGTACCTTCTATACAAAAGTTAAAAAACCGCAAAGGAAAATATTTTTTTTTCTCAAAAACGACTCCTACGATTTTGATTAAACGTTTTCCATACAGTCTACTACCAAAAATTATTTTGCGCTTATCAACTACGTATTAATAATACCTACCTATCATAGAACTGTTTTTTTATTTTGAGTATTCTCATTATCGGCCAAACGGATTTAGATGCATTTTTTATATAAAAATTTCAGATAAGATAAAATAATATTGCATATCAAAATTTTCAAAAAAAAAGTTTTTGAATTTTTAGAAAAAGTTTCAATTTTGTTTTTTGAAAATTCGATATCCAAAAACGGGTTGACAATTTTTTTTTAATTTTTTTTATCTGCACATAAATATATATGTACTTTAAATTCCAAAATTTGTCCTTAAAAAATATTCTAAGAATTTTATATATAAAAAATTAATTTAAAAAAACCGCTCCAACGATTTTTTTCATACAATCATATTCAATCAAAAATTAAGATGGCATTCTTTTTTTCACATCAAGCTGCTTAAATGTCACATTTCATGTTTGTATATGCATACATACAATTTTCTTAAGCCCGCAGTGTCTGAAACATATTTTATTTTTTGGCAGAAAGTACCATTCTTTTTTTTTTTTTATTTCTCGAAAACTAAGGAATATTTTTACATTTGGTGTTCGGTATTTGACTAAAAATTGAAAAGGGCAATGAATATTGAACACAAATATAGCACTTACATAAATACGCAAAATTTTTAAAAGCATCAACTTAAAAATAAATCACAATTTTTTACTTTGAAATTTGATTTCTCAAAAACTAGGCTTTCAAAAGAGCTATAGCAGATTATTGTGTAAGCTTTCGTTGATTTTTAATAATTAATATGTTTTTGCATTTAAAATCAGTTTTTCAGAAATTTCTACCCCTGTCTGAAAGGGGAAGATAAAGCTTTCCCCCTATACGATTTTATTCTCAGAATATACCCTCGGCTCTGGACCTTTGGCACCTCATATGAGGGAAATTTGATAAAAAAAATATCCCATCTAATTGGTCAGAAAAGGTCAACTGGTCCCAGAAATTGGTCAGCCCTAGATAACTTTTAATCAAGGCTTAAACTTTCTCAAGGTCGCTCAAGGTCACGCGCGATTTTTGGCACCTCATTTAAGGGAAATTTGCCAAAATTTTATACCATCCGAAAGATTTCTAGATGGTGATAAAAGGTCAACTATTTTCAGTAATTGGTCAGCCATAGATTTTTTTCTATGAATTTTTGAAGTTCGTTTCAAGGTCACAAGAAAAACTTTTGGCACCTCATTTGGGTAATTTTAAAAAATAAATTATGCAATTTGAAAGGCCTCTTCACGGTTGTAAATAGTCAACTATTTTCAGTAATTGGTCGGCCATAGATTTTTTTATGAATATTTAATGAATTTTAAAACAAATTTCAAGGTCAAAACGATTTTTGGCACCTCAAAAAAAAAAATGGTCAGTTATAGATTCTTTTATACCATTTTTTCAATTTTTTTTTTTTAGGTCATGAACGGTTCGTGACCTTGAAAAAAAAATTCTTTAAAAAATCGTATACAAATATCTATAACTGACCAATTACTGAAACTAGGTGACCTTTTATACAGATCTTAGGGCCTTTCAGGTGGTACTAAATGTTTGTAAGTTTCCCATAAATGAGGTGCCAAAAATCGCACGTGACCTTGAACAATAATTTAAAAATTCATTTAAAAAAAAACTATGGCTGACCAATTACTAAAACTAGCTGACCTTTTATACAGTTCTCAGGACCTTTCTGATGGTATTAAATTTTTGCAAATTTCCCATAAATGAGGTGCCAAAAATCGCTATGACCTTGAAATTTTTATAAATTCATTAAAACAAATCTATACCTGACCAATTACTGAAATAAGCTGACCTTTTATTTAGATCTAGAAATCTTTCAGATGGTACACTTTTTTGGAAAATTTCCCTAAAATGAGGTGCCAAAAATAGTTTTGACCTTGAATTTTTTTTTAAATTCATTAATTATTCATACAAAAATTCTATGGCTGACCAATTAGTGAAAATAGTTGACCTTTTACAACCGTGAAGATGCCTTTCAAATTGCATAATTTATTTTTTAAAATGACCCAAATGAGGTGCCAAAAGTTTTTTTTGTGACCTTGAAACGAACTTCAAAAATTCATAGAAAAAAATCTATGGCTGACCAATTACTGAAAATAGTTGACCTTTTATCACGATCTAGAAATCTTTCGTATGGTATAAAATTTTGGCAAATTTCTCTAAAATGAGGTGCCAAAAATCACGCGACCTTGAGCGACCTTGAGAAAGTTTAAGCCTTGATTAAAGTTATCTAGGGCTGACCAATTTTTGGGACCAGTTGGCCTTTTCTGACCAATTATTGACAAATTAGATGGGATATTTTTTTACCAAATTTCCCTCATATGAGGTGCCAAAGGTCCAGAGCCTATACCCTCGCTCTAAAATATTATTGACGTAGTTTGACGATTTTAACAAAAAAATTTAATACAGACTTTTTTAATGCAAAAAATTTCCATCATTTTTACTTGCGATTATAGGTACTATAAGGCAAGTTTTGGATTCGTGCAAAAAAAAAATTTTGAGATAACAATCAAACATGATATTACGATGATAGAGAACACCAAAAAAGTGGGTGGCAAAATTCTGCCTGTCTGTCTGTCTGTCTGTCTGTTCGTCTACAGCCTAAACGGCTCGATCGATTTTCTTCAAACTTGGTACTTAGTGGTTTTTGGTGATTCTGCCGACACGTTTTTTTCATTTTTTTTTTAGAACCAAAAATAACGGTACCTGTCATACATTTTTTTTTGGCAAATTTACATAATCGTATTTTTCTCAAAAACGGCTCGACAACTTTTCTTAAAAAAAATTCAATAAATTTCTTTTAGTAAAGGCTTTCTTTGGGTGGAAAACCATTTTTCAAAAATGGTTATTAATGGTACCTCCCAAGGAACCATTTTTTTAATTTTTGATTTTCTTCAAAATGGTATGACCGATTTCAATTATTTTTTTTATACAGAAGCTTCCAAAAAATGTTAATAGTCCTGTGTACCAACATTTTTGAAAAAATATTTTTTGGATTTTTAAAAAATGTTTCAAAATTTTTTTTGGAAAATCAAATATTTCGAAAACGGCATCATAGATTTTTTTGAAACTCGATATTTAATACTTTTTTAGTACTCTTTAAAATATTTTTAGAAAAAATTTTACATTTATGAAAAAATAACGGTACCTTCCATACAAAAGTGAAAAAACCGCAAAGGAAAATATTTTTTTGCTTGAAAACGACTCCTACGATTTTGATTAAACTTTTTTCATATACTAAAATTAGTACGATCTACCATCAAAAATTATAAAATTTTACACATAGCAACTATTAGTAGTACCTGTCATAGAACGTATTTTTTTATTTCGAGTTTTCTCGTTATCAGCTCAACGGATTTAAATGATTTTTTTTATATACAAATTTTAGATAAGGTTAAATAATATTGCATATCAAAATTTTCAAAAAAAAAGTTTTTGGATTTTTAAAAAAAGTTTCAAACTTTTTTTTTGAAAATTCGATATCTCGAAAACAGGTTGACAATTTTTTTTCAAATTTTGTTTTTATATACACATAAATATATAGTATAAATCTGCATACCGAAATTTGTTCTTAAAAATGTTTTAAGAATTTTATATATAAAAAATTAATTTAAAAAAAAAACCGCTCCAACGATTTTAAAATTTTTTTTCCCATACAATCATATTCTATCATGAATTAAGATGGCATACTTTTTTTTCAGCTCAAACTGTCAAAAGAGCTGTTTTAGCTAATTTAAATGTCGTATTTCATGCTTCTCTATACATTTTTCTCTCATAATTTCCATGTTTGTATATACAATTTTCTTAAACTCGCAGTGCCTTGAACATAAGAGCAAGTACGTGCGACCCAGTCGTGCATTTTATTTTTTTTGGTGCAAGAAATTTTCAAATTTTATTTGCATTTTTCTTGATCGAGAAAGTATTCAAATCGCATGCATATTATTTTTTATGCAAGAAATTTTCAGATTCTATTGAAATTTTTTTTTAATGCAGAAAATTTTCAAATTTTATTGATTTTTTTTTTAAAGGCAACAATAATTATTGGTGTTTGAATTGACATTTTTTGTAATACAAGAAATTTTCATATTGCTTTGACATTGTTTTTTTAAATGCAGAGAATTTTTGACTTTTTTTTAATGCAACACATTTCCGATTTTGCATTAACAATTCTTTTTAATATGCATACAATTTTTAGCCTGCATTGACATATTTTTTTGTTTATGCAAAAAATTATCATTCTGCTATCTACTTTAAT
This sequence comes from Dasysyrphus tricinctus, assembly GCA_963921185.1. Classification (NCBI taxonomy): domain Eukaryota; kingdom Metazoa; phylum Arthropoda; class Insecta; order Diptera; family Syrphidae; genus Dasysyrphus; species Dasysyrphus tricinctus. The sequence continues at coordinate 64,167,946 of OY992531.1, read as the reverse complement.
ATTTTTTTTAATGCAACAAGTTTTTGAGTTTGCACTAACATTTTTTTCTATGCAGACAATTTTCTTGTTTACATTAACATTTTTTTTATTTTTATTCAGAAAAATGTCGAGCTTACATTAAAAAAATTTAACGCAAAGTGCATTTTTTTGCATTTTGCATTCACAGGTTACATTATTTCACACTCAAAGTGGGAAATAACTTCACTTCAAAAACGTGAAATTATTGTGGTGAAGTTTTCTCCTATGTGGAGTTATTTCCCGGATAAGGAGTTATTTCCCGGTGAAGTTATTTCTCTGAACCGCAGGTATACTTAGACAGAAAAAACAAGTAGGTATTTATAAAAAGTCAATAATAAACAAATAAACGAAAAACAGTTGGTACCTACTATGGTATTTTCCGCATCTACGGGCGCTTATGTAATAGCAACGCACCTGTTTATGTATCATAAATGTAGGCACCACCTTGCTGAAATGAAACTTAAATTCTTAAGTTCAACATATAGCCTATTGAATAGACCTTTTAAAATGGAACAATAACTTGCAAGGGTTTTTATCATAAAATATTTTTGTTTGGCCCATTAGCATGCTAAAAATCAAAAATGCTGCTAAATTTACCCACGCTTTTCTGAGAGAATGGTCACACTGACCACTTTTCAATATTTTTGGTGTAACTCGGAAACTAAGCCGATTTTGAGAATTTTACTCTCAAAACTTTTTGTTCAAAATTAAATTTTCTATGGAAATGGATAGTTTAAAAACTTTTATAACAAACATTTTTAAAAATCTTCAAAGAGCTAAAAATGTATAAGATAAAATATACCTATGTACCTACTTAGGTATACAATACACCGATTAAAACAAGAACTCGACTCGTTTAATTTATATTTTTAGAAGCTGATAGCCCAAAATACAGTCGCAAACAAGTGCACGAAATCAGTGATTTATTGCGGTCATATCTTTGAGTGGTTTGTTCTGAATTTGTGATGAAACTTATTAAATACCTATCGTATAAAATGATAACAAATTAATTTGGGACAGTATATGCTCCTGCTCTTATTAAAATAATGGATATACCTACATTACATACCTATATGAATTTATTTCGAAATACACTCTAAGATAAGAAACGGACTCAAGAAATGTCTCTGGTGTCATGATTTTGATAACAAACAAGAATGCTCCTTCAGCCAACATGCAGCCCTCACTATCAATCTGCAAACAAAAGCCCATAAAAAGGTAGATATATGTAGGAGGTAGAGTGTGTAGAGTGTATAGAAAAAATGTATTATTTTTCAAGGCATACAGCTTGTAATCAAAAAAAAATATTTGAACAGTGACACACACGACATGTGTGTCTCCTCATGGCAGAGCAGGCTGCCAGTGTTAAAACACCGAATTGCGCCCCTGATAACACTGAGGGAAAAATGAATGCACTCCGTACAGAACCATAAATGTAAATTGTATGTACCGATGTTTGCAAAGGATTGCCATCGAAGGTCTATTCACTAAGTAAAGTTTATGTGTACTAGTTATAATTCAAGTTATGTATCGAATAAAACTAACAATCTAGAGTACCGATTTGTGTATTGGATAAAGACGTAATATACTCATTACAAAACTATGGACCAGCTAAAGTCAAATATGTTTCGATTTAATAAAATTTAAATTTAAAAATTAAGCTTATGTGCTGAGTATAAGCAATGTGTACTAAGTCCATCTCGATATCTATTCAATAGAGACGTTTAGTACCCAACACATATCAAGTGCCAGCCATCTAAATAAAAAATTATTAACTACATTAAGTTATGTGCTGTGTAAATACGACGTGTACTGAGTCTATGTCTACATTTATAGAATGCAGACGGTATATAATCAGCGCATATCAAGCGCCAGCCATCCAACAATAAGAAACATTTGATACATAAAGTTATATACTGAGTATATGCAACGTGCACTGAGTCTATAGTGACATTTATTCAATGCAAACAGTTAATACTCAAGCGCCAGCCATCCACCAATAAAAAACATTTATTACATGGAGTTATGTACTGAGTAAATATGACGTATACTGAGTCTTTGTCGAGATTTATTCAATGCAGATGGTATTTACTCAGTTCATATCAAGCACCAGCCATCAAAGTATAGAAAACATTTATTACATAAAGTTATGTACTGAGTATATGCAACCTGCACAGAGACTATGGTGACATATGTTCAATACAGACGGTATATACTCAACACATATCAAGCGCAACCCATGCAACTGAAACTGTTATAGGTTACATTAAGTTATGTGTTGAGTAAATACGACGTGTGCCATTTCGACATTTATTCAATACAGACGGTATATACTCAATACCTACACATGTATCTATTGACTAGCTACAGTGCTGAGTCCACGCAACTTGTACTGACTCTATTTGTATATTGAGCACTTCAGCCATCCAAGCAATGAGTTTCAACTTATTCAGTTTTGGCACCAGTTTTTTGTGCCCCCAAGTGGCCTGGTGGATGCGTGCTATCTTCGTGTGTGAAAGGTTCCCAGTTCAAATCCGAGTAAGTATCACAAAGTATTTTTAAAATAAAATAAATATCTAGAAAATAAACTTTCAGAATAAGGTGAAACGGTACAGAGGATTCTCTTAAATGTATGGACTCATAACATAAATATGTAGTGACATGTGGACTCATTACACAAATATGTGGAGTACATAGACATATGGACTCACTACATAAATATGTATTGAGTACATAGACTCGTTACAAACATATGTAGTGAGGACATACACACATGGATTACATAAACATATGGACTCATTACATAAATATGTACTCATTACATACAAATTTGATCTGTCCTCACTACAAATAATCTGTACTTATCACAGATAACCGGTTTGTTTTTAGTAAATGCATACATAAAATATTTATATATATTTATTGAGTGCATAGACACTGTACTGATCGCAGAAAACTAACAGTTTTTTCAAAAAATGCCTAAATAGATTTATTTACATTTATTTAATAAGTGCATATGAGCTATACTCAGTACATCATCATGCGACAACCTACACATAATTATTTACTGAGTCCATGGAAAGTTTATATTTACGCAATGATACCAAAAAATAGTGCATAGAATCTATTCTCACTACATAATCGTAAGCTGGCGTGGTACATATTCGTGTAATGAGTCTACAGAACTATTTAGTAGCTGCTTCACTGCTAATAGGTTTATGTTGTCAGTATATATTTCATTAGGTAATGAGTACAGAAAAGTATGTGTGCAGAAAAATATAGGATGAGTAAATAAAATGATGTGCTGAGTGCATACATTTTTCCCTCAGTGAAGAAAAAGTAGGTAAATTCATTACAATGAAACTGGAACCCTTATATCAATCAAATCCACTTACAACGTAATAAGCGAATTTAATTTGAAGCTTTTTGCTCACGCGAGCCAAATTTTTTTTTTCCCATAGAATAATCCTTGACACATACCCACAGCTACAATTTTGCCCTGAAAGAACTCCATAGATTCTCATCTGGAATGATGATGATGGTTTGGATGGTTGGACCCATAAACATAAAGCACACAATTTATCCTCGCATATTACCTAATCCGACAACAATAGTAGCTTAGCTATAAATTACTTAGCTCCATTGTGTGTTTTTTGGTGCCATACAATACAATGTGGAGAGACTTGATGCTCCTCCATCTAACTGAACCCCCAAGGCAAGGATATTCTTGCTTTTTCGAGGACCAAAACAGTATAGCAGCAGCAAAAAGACGAAGAAGAATACGGTTGCGTTAAATGATGCAATGCATCGTAATCGGAGATGAGCAAAAGAGGTTTTTTGCTGAAATGTTATCTCATATGCCACCACAATGCACAGCAAGGGCATGAACATACAGGGCACACACGCCAAAGGGAACATCAAACACAAAGGGCGAACGTCAGGGAATCCCGATAATTTTCGATAAAATTCCTCAAGAGCCAGAGTAAATATACCTACCTACCTATATAAAACAGGAATTTCTATCATCGAAAATGTGAGGATAAGACGTTTAGTCTGAGACCTTTTTGTTGAAACTGGAACCCCAAGAATGTATAGGTACTTTCATCAATGTTCAAGCTGAAATACGTAAGTAAAGTACCTATACGCTGCCGTCGTCGCGTTGATCAAGAAAAAAACTAAATAAAACCGAAGGGCAGATGTTTCTTGTCAGAAGTCGAAAGTTACTCCTCTGTGGTGTGACGTTCCGGAATAGTTAATTGAACCAACCCTGCGATATATGCGAGGATGAGAAGATTGGACACATTGTATAATAAGTGAATACTGAATAAAATGCTGGTTAGACAACCAAGCACTCCACAACTTTTTACTTTATGGTCTCTTGTTCGACTGGCGGAGGTATGATTAGACATAGTAAACATTTTATAGGGGCTATATGAAAGGTGTGTCTTCTTTGCCTGCCTATTCCGGAACTACTCGGTTGACTGTGTGCATTGTTGTCGCACGACAATGAACACCTTTGTTCCATATATGTATTCATATTGGCGGCATTTTTGCTGGTTGCTAAACCTTAACCCAGCTTAAAAAAAAAACTGATAGTATAATTATTTTGAAACGATAAACCTTGATTTTAAGTTGTAATAAAAAAAATGCAAATTTTTAAGAATTCATTCGGTACCTACATAATTTTGAAGTTTCGAGTACCTTCTACCTGCAGATCGGCAAGAAACTGAAAATACGAAAAATAAAAAGTATTCAAAAAACAACTTAAAGGGAAATTATGCCAAAAAAACCCATCTTTATTCATCACAAAAGTTAGCAAAAGATTAAATTTTCATTTCCTTTGGAAAAATAAACACCGACATTAAGCGTGTGTTATTATAATCGGAATCTGAACTTGGATTAACTTTTAAACGCAATACAAAAACAAAATAATGGGAAATTTTCATAATTGTTACTGTAACTCGTGTTAAAAGTTAATCCAGATCTCAATGACAATAAAACACAGCTAATATCTAAGCAATTACAATCTATATGCATGCATATTAGGGTGGTCGTTAATGGGTTTTTTTGAGTTTTAATATTTGCCTAAATCAGCTCTAAATGAAGAAAAAAAAATTCCCTATTTTTTCAGATTTTTATTTTCATCCCCTGTAGTCGCTGTAAGGGTAAATTAAGTTTCCCCTTTTTTTGGAAATTCATGTAAAATCTGACAGACATGAAAAAAATCCTACGGGAGGGGGGTAATATCTCCCACCGCTTACCGGGACGAACAATTTAATAAAATAATTGCATAAAATAGAAAAAAATAATTAAAAAACGACGGCAACACTTGCAGTAATGTTTTGTAGCTTTTTGAAAAGCCAGAAGTCCATTTTAATAGTTGATTATTAAATAAAGTTCTTTGAATAAAAATTTCAGCAAAATCTGTTTTCAAACCGATAATTAAAACAAAAAAAAATAATTTTTCTTCAAAATGTCGAGTTTGAGACAATTTTTTGCCAAAACTGTTCATCGAAAAAACTTAATTTAAAAACAAAGCCGTAAGAATGGATTGCTGGCCTCCCAAAAAGCTACAAAACATTACTGTAAGTTTTGCCGCTGTTTTTTTATTTTTTTTTATTTTATGCAAATATTTTATATAATTGCGCCTCCTGTCCAAGGCAATATAACCTCCCTCCTAAAGGATTTTTGTCTTGTCTAGTTCCCACCTACATGCTCTCAAGTTTTTTGGCAGATCTTACGCGAATTTTTAATTTACCCCTACAGCGACTATAGGGGATGAAAATAAAAATTTGAAAAAAATTAGGGCATTTTTTTTAATTTAGAGCCGATTTGGGCCCATCCGGGATGACTTTTTTTTAACGAGCACCCTAATGTATATATAGCACTTTAACGATAGAATACAAATTTACTTTCTTCAGCGAGAAATCATTTGTTACGAAGTATTTCACTCTATTTGTTTAATGCGTTAAAATTATGGAATAGTTTGACAAGGACTCTCAGCAAAACGACTAACGCTAACTAGAGCTGGTTCTATTTCTTAAATGAGCAATGTTTAAAATGTTGGGCCTTAGGCTACGATTACAGTTCTGACGAACAATAATTCAGACGAATAATAGTTCTGACGTATTCGTCAGTCAGAACTATTCGCCCAAACTTTTCGTCAGAACTGTGCGTCCAAACTGTTCGTCCGAACATCAGAGCTGTGCGTCCGAGCTGTTCGTCAGAACTTTCATCAGAGCTGTTCGTTAGAATTGATTGTGAGAACAGTTATCGTCAGAACTGTATGGTTTTCTAACGAACTGCATTTCAGTTGCTTGTGGCTTATCAAGCATTTAAGATGGATATCTTAATAAAATTATTGTTGATTATTTATTTGAGCTTTTTTTAGAATTTTGTTTTAAATTATTTTTAAGAATTTTTGAGAAAGTAAGTGGATGCCACGCCTTCTGAATGAAAAGTCTTAGTTGCATATTTTCGATTTTTTCATTGTATGTACCACAAAACCCTCCGTTGTGCGAAATTTCAAGGTTCTACGGTGTCGCGAAGTGGTCTACAGTTTTGAAGATCTGTCAGTGAATCAGTAAGTCAGTTACGGTTCTATCGATTTTTATCAGGAATTACAGTAAAAAGGGTAGTGTAGTGCCGCGAACTTGGCTGGGAACTACCGTGTTCTTAGGTTGACCATTTTCATTTAATTCATAGCTTCTCCCGATTCCTCCACGAAATATCCCTGTTTCAAATCCCTTAAACACTTTTTTTTAAACACGAGACAAGCTAGTTTTCTGATTTCGATGGTTAGTTTGCACGATCGCTGCAGAAAAAATCAAACTGATTAGAACGATCAATCCTTCTGCTTCTGACGAACTCGTTTGGCTTCAGACGAACAAAATGCTTGCACTGTAAACGGTTTCATAAGAACACATAGTTTTGCTGGTTCTGATGAATACGCCAGAACAATTATTGTTCGTCAGAGCACGCATCAACTATTACCACAAACTTCTGACGAATCCACTGTAACCACAACTTCTGACGAACAGTTCTTACAAATACGTCAGAACCATTGTTCGTCCGAATACGCTCCCATTGTCACTGTAAATATCTACACATTATGTCTATGTAGTTACAAACATTTTAAGAACGATTGTTATGAAAAATTTTGTTATCCAAAAATATTTTTTTTTAAATATCAGGCTGTTTTTCAGCCTTAGCTTAAAGATTTTTACTTGCGATATTTGTAGGTACTATAAGGCAAGTTTTGGATTCGTGTAAAAAAAAAAATTTAGATATCAATCCAACATGATATTACGATGATAGAGAACACGAAAAAAGTGGGTGGCACAATTCTGTCTGTCTGTCTGTTCTTCTACAGCCTAAACGACTCGATCGATTCCCTTCAAACTTGGTACATAGTGCTTTTTGGTGACTATGCCCACACGTTTTTTCATTTTTTTCTAAGAACCAAAAATAACGGTACCTGCCATAAAATTTTCTTAGCAATTTTACATAATCGTATTTTTCTCAAAAACGGCGTGACAACTTTTCTTAAAAAAAAAATTAAGAACATTTATTTTAGTAAGGGCTTTCTTTTGGTTGAAAACCATTTTTCAAAAATGGTTATTAATGGTACCTCCCAAATAACCATTTTTTTTATTTTTGATTTTTTTGAAAACGGTACGACCGATTTCAATTATTTTTCTATACAGAAAAAAATATAAATAGTTTTGTGTACCAAAATTTTGAAAAAATATTTTTTGGATTTTTAAAAAATGTTTCAAATTTTTTTTTTTGGAAAATCAATATTTCGAAAACGGCATGATAGATTTTTTTGAAACTCGATATTTAAGAGTTTTTTAGTACTCTATAAAATATTTCTATAAAAAATTTACATTTATGAAAAAATAACGGTACTTTCCATACAAAAAGTTTAAAAACAGCAATGGAAAATATTTGTTTGCTCAAAACTATTAATAGTACCTGTCATAGAACATATTTTTTTATTTTGAATTTTTTCGTTATCGGCTGAGCGGATTTTGATGAATTTTCTTATATATAAATTTCAGATAAGATTAAATAATATTGCATATAAAATTTTCGAAAAAAAAGTCTTTGAATTTTTAAAAAAGTTTCAATTTTGTTTTTTTTTGAAAATTCGATATCTCAAAAACGGGTTGACAATTTTTTTCAAATTCTATTTTTACATGCTCATAAGTAAATACTTGAGATTTGCATACCAAAATTTGTTCTTAAAAATGTTTTAAGAATTTTATATATAAAAAATTAATTTGAAAAAAAACTGCTCCAACGATTTTAAATTTTTTTTCCCATACAATCATATTCAATCAAGAATTAAGATGGCATTCTTTTTTTCACCTCAAACTGTCAAAAGAGTTTTTTTAGCCAATTTAAATGTCGTATTTCATGCTTCTCTACATTTTTGTCTCATAATTTCCATGTTTTTATATATACAATTTTCTTAAACCCGCTGTGTATTGAACATAAGGGCAAGTACGTGCGACCCAGTCGTGCATTTTATTTTTTTGAAAATCTGTGTGGAGCTGAAAAGAAAAGAGTTTCTTAAATTTCAAAAAAATTTCCTTAGAAAAATTAAAAAAAAAAACGCGTCGGGTAGAAAACCTTAGAACGCTGGGTAGGTAAAGCGTGCTTTTTTAGGGGTATAGAATAAAACAAGATGTTTATTTAAATTAACATGAAATTTACTTTATTTATTCGATTTCTGGCATATGACCGCCACGGCTTGCTTGGACGTATTGTCTAATCGGAAGGTCCAATTTTGGATAACTTTTTCAGACGTTTGTGGTCGTATATCGGCCATAACGCGGCGAATGTTGGCCTCCAAGTTGTCAATCATTTCGGGTTTATTGGCGTAGACTAGTGACTTCACATATTCCCACAGAAAATAGTCAAGCGGCGTTAAATCGCACGATCTTGGAGGCCAATTCGAATTCACGGATCCGTAACGTGAAACAATGCGGTTACCAAACGTTTCCTTCAATAAATCAATTGTGGTACGAGCTGTTTGACATGTTGTGCCGCCAGCCGTCTCGTTTAAATCACAGCTCCTGCACATCATCGTTGTTCAATTAATGAATGAAAAAGTCAGTAATCATGGTTCTATAGCGGTCACCATTGACTGTAACGTTCTGGCCAGTATCGTTTTTAAAGAAGTACGGACCAATTATTCCACCAACCCATAAAGCACACCCAACAGTCTGTTTTTGTGGATGTAACGGTGTTTCAACATACACTTAAGGATTATCATAACTTCAAATACGGCAGTTTTGTTTTTGACGTATCCATTCCACCAAATGTGAGCTTCATTGCTAAACAAAATTCGTTATGAAAATTGGGATCAACGGCATTCTTGTTTTGGGCCCATTCCCCGAATCTACGCCTTGCTATTCGTCAGTCAGTCTATTCATGCTGAAATGCCAAACCAATCTTAAAATAAATCCTTTGAAAGCTGACAAAATGGCCACCAGTTAAAATAGTGTCGCCAACTTAAAGTTCTATACCCCTAAAAACACCCTTTACATATGTATATATGTATATGCTGCCAAGCTTAAAGAAAATCGATCCAGAGCTTTTTTTTCTTAGGGAATGCACTTGCTATTTACCTATTGTTAGCGCAGTTAAAATTATTCAATATATACCTCTTAGAAGCCTGATAAATTATTCAAGTGCGACCTGCATTAAGATTTTTTTATTTTCAACGTTGCCTCCCACCCTACAGAAGTCTATAGACTATCAATATGATGTCACTCAAGGAATGTTGTATTACTTCCTACACTCTCAAATATTCAAATTCATCATTTTACCAATCTTAAAATATTCGACCTCAACTTCATCAGATATCATCTGGAATATCACGAAGAAGCATTTTTACCTGAAAATGAGTGAATTGAAGTTGAAGTTATATACCTACCTAGGTATATGTAATTGCCCTTTGTCAGATTACTATAATTGAGTGAGTGAGTCACAGCCCCTCAGTGATATAATTTTTTTAATGACTCGATTATATGTATACATAGGTGAGGTATACTTACCTACCCGGTGTGGTGCGGTGAGTCTTTTAAACTTCCGATCAACCAGAGCTAAGCGTAGTGGGGAGCCTTTGTTTATTGCATCAAATGAAATGTCTCACCGCGAATTCATCAGAAATTAATCGAGTGCGAGTCACCATTGTTGGATATGTATAATGATAAAAATGTTTACATGCAAAAATTATGGGTTGGTGGGTTAATTTTATGTTTATCTCGATAGAGATCCAGAAAAATGTTATACAGGAAGTCAGGATTATGGAGGAATTTCATTTATTATCTAAGGTAGGTACGCATCATTATATTTATCTAAAGCGCATCATGCAAGGAAAGAGTTATGCTTTTGATCTTTTGTTTTAATTTAATATCTACATACCTAATTCTTGGTGTTAAAACTCTAACGTGAAGAAAATAGCATAAATTAATGTGAAGATGATGATGTATGATGGTGTAAAAAAACAAAACCCCACTCTTCCACGCTAAGTGTGCGTCACCTTACATAGTTATATAGCTAATGTGCCCCGTACCCACCGCCCTTGGTCAATGCATTAAATGAATGTAGAGGAGTTGCCACAAATTATTTTTAGAAATTGTAAGAACATTTTTTAATGACACTAGCCCCTAGTTTCATAGTGCAAATTGAAACTCTACTTTTGGTTTAAACTTGAGTTCAAAAACTTATTCAGTTTCACGGTGTTCTTTTAAACCTTAAACTGAAGTCATTGTAGTAGTTTTAATTAAACGACAGTATCTATACTGCCGTTTAAACTTCAGTTCAACGTGTAGAGCACTGAAATTCAAGCATTCTCATATTCTCAAATCGCTGCCACCATTACGTAATAATGTTCATTTTTGGGATTTTTTTGGCTCTGGACCTTTTGCACCTTAAATGAGGGAAATTTGATAAAAAGAAATGCCATCTAATTGGTCAGTAATAACGTCAAGTGGTCCCAGAAATTGGCCCTAGATAACTTGTATTAAAGGCTTCAACTTTATCAAGGTCACGCGTGCTTTTTGGCACCTCATTTATGGGAAATTTACAAAAATTTAATACTACCTGAAAGTCCCTGAGATCTTTATAAAAGGTCAGCTTGTTTCAGTAATTGGTCAGCTATAGATTCTTTCATACGATTTTTTTTATCGCTAGTATACAGGGTTAGGCTGTCCCCTAAACAATGGATAAAGATGAAATGCCTTCAGTTAAGTAGACTTACTCGTTACTCCATTTCCAAAAACTGAAGAGAATAAAGAAGGTATCATAAGCAAACTAAAAAATATATCTGCTTTATTTGTTAAGTACTTTTTTATTTGCTTTACGGTTTTGAATACCCCAAGTGAATGAATTCCATAATCTTTTTGTAGCAATATCTAAACTATTTGCGCCAAAGTATTACTTACTTACTTAATCCATGAAGGATTGTAGCCTGAATGCCAAAGCATTACTAATCGAAAATTCGAGATTTTAATTAAACATGAACGATGATAGAAACCACGAAAAAACTTGGTCCCACAATTCCATCTGTCAAAAGTGGGTGGATGAATTTTTTGAAAGTAGAGTAGAGTATGATAAATACCCAAAATTAATATTTAATTTTTAAATTATAAATTCGTAAATATTTCAATTTATCCATTATAATTTAATTTTTAATTAACGATTTTAATTTCATTCTTATTGAAGTTATCAGGCTCAGGTGGCCTTCTTTTACTTGACTCTTCTAAACTATCCTATTGGAGTTCTTTTAGCAATTGAAATAACGAGTTTCATACTTCTTTACATTTATTCAAAAATTCCCTAAAAAACTTGAAGGTCGTACGATCTGGTGGGCATTCTATTTCAATTAATAGCGATATTTTGAAAATTTGATTATTCGATTTTGTTAAATGTTAAAAGTTGAAACACTTAAATTTATTTTGATATTGCTCTCATTCATGAACGCTCTTAGCTCAGATTCTTTTTTTTTTTTCAATCTTGATGGAGGAGTATACTCATTTACACACGTATTAAAGAAACAAAAATTGAAATTATTAAAATATATCTAATAATTATTGTTATTCGTAACAACATAATGGCAACTCTGTTGAATGTATGTGCTATCTGAATTAGTGTTCGTTGTTTGGGAAATTGGTTGACACTTTTCGTTGCGTGTATGGTTCCTATCTAATTTCTTCGCGAAACATGAACATTATGGAAATTGGGGGCTTTTCCCGGCACCCATCACTGATGGAACTTTTAGCTTCACAATGTGCTTTTTCTTATACTATAAATAATGTAATAGCTTATGTACCTATTATTTTTTATTTACTGGTTTTCTTGTTTAAGTTGGCCTTGAACTTTAAAGAGTTGTTGCTTAGTTGCTGGCAATCAACGAGCTGTGTAGATAATAATGACAACGAAGTAGTAACTATGACATTCTAATGTTAAAAAAATGGATTTAAAACTTTCTTTTTTAAGAAGAGACATAAATGAAACTATAGCGAGCTTCAACGTGGAATGAAATATAGAATTTATATTTTTACTTACGATATATATATACTATACATATGTATTATTTTGTATATATTTTTTTTGAGCATGTCATCATTGTATATCCAATCTATAGTATTCTCATGAAACACGATTTTGTAGGTAGACATTTGGTCGATAGGTTCGCTGTGATCACCTTACCGAGATCCCTTAACAAAAATTAGTATGACATTTGGACGCATAGATGGCCACGAGCTTTTTTTCTTCATGAGAATACTATAGAATTTATATAACGGGTGATTTTTTAGCTGGTTTGGTTTTGGCAACACTGGTTTTGACAGCTGACGTGTGTTTAGTACCTTGTGTCACTGTCAAACAGCTTCAGTTTGGTTTGCAATTTAACCATGGATCGTCTTACAAATGAACAACGCTTGCAAATTATTGAATTTTACTATCAAAATTCGTGTTCGGTTCGAAATGTTCATCGCGCGCTGCTTCCATTTTATGGTCGGCATTCTCGACCTTCCGAGCAGTCTATTCGGAAGATTGTGACCAAATTTCGCACCAAATTTACTTTGTTGGACATTAAACCACCAACACGTTTACGTACTGTGCGTAGTGAAGAAAATATTGCGGCCGTATCAGCTAGTGTGACAGAAGACCGCGAAATGTCGATTCGGCGCCGTTCCCAGCGAATCGCAGCGTTACTGTCAATGGTGAACGCTACCGAGCGATGATAACAAACTTTTTTTTGCCCGAAATGGAAGTTCTTGACTTGCATGATATGTGGTTTCAACAAGACGGTGCCACATGCCACACAGCACGCGAAACAATGGCGCAATTGCGAGGCGAGTTTGGTGAACAGTTAATTTCACGTTTCGGGCCGGTCAATTGGCCGCCTAGATCGTGCGATTTGACACCATTAGATTATTATTTTTTGTGGGGGTATGTCAAGGCTAATGTCTATAGGGACAAGCCCGCTTCGATTGACGCACTGGAAGCCAACATCCATGCATTCATTCGTGAGATACCGGCCGATATGTGTGAAAGAGTATGCCAAAATTGGACTCAGCGGATGGGCTACCTGAGACGCAGCCGCGGTCAACATTTGCATGAAATTATCTTTAAACATTAAATTGCAAGGTTCAAACTATCGATTCAAATAAATATTTCATTCATTTTTTCGAATTTTTTGTGTTTTTTTTTTTTAAAGTTCTAAACCTCTTAAAAAATCACCCGTTACAATGATGTCGTATTGAAGCCTTGTATAGAATAGAAAGGATCAACTACGTGCAAGGGTTTTTATTATTGAATATTTTCGTTGGACCCATAAGCATGCTTTAAGCCGAAAATGCTACTAAATTCACTCATGCGTATCTGAGAGAATGGTCACACTGACCACTTTGCAATATTTTTGGGTTAACTTGGAACCCAAACCGAATTTGAAAAAGGTTTGGACCAGGCCGAATATATCTGAAAATATCCTGACTTTGGAAAGGTATTGTTCTAAAATATGACAAATTGTATAACATCTTCTTTTCGTTGTTCATGGTTTCATTGTTGCATGCATAAAGATATTATTTCTCAATAAAATAGACTGATAAATACGTGAATTGTTATTTGTCTAAAATGATGTTCCACAACTTTGTGAGTGAGTGATTCTGGTTTCGATTCTGACATCAAATCAAGAATCATTCATTATGATGCGTTCGAGAATATCCGATAGGACACAGGCTATCTAGCTATCCTAAAAATTATATTTAGTAAATACATTTGACATTTTATTAATACACTTCTACAGTACTAGCTTCATTTGTAAAACTACAAAGTGGAGTGAAAAAGTACTAAAAAAGTAATAGTAGTGAAAGTACCAGCTACGCTTGTACTAACTACAACACTGTACAAAATCTCAGGAAAAGTACTAAAAAAGTAGCAGTAGTAAAAGTACTAGCTTCTTTTGTACTAACTACAAAGTGAAGTGGAGTGGAGTGGAGTGGAGTGGAGTGGAGTGGAGTGGAGTGGAGTGGAGTGGAGTGGAGTGGAGTGGAGTGGAGTGGAGTGGAGTGGAGTGGAGTGGAGTGGAGTGGAGTGGAGTGGAGTGGAGTGGAGTGGAGTGGAGTGGAGTGGAGTGGAGTGGAGTGGAGTGGAGTGGAGTGGAGTGGAGTGGAGTGGAGTGGAGTGGAGTGGAGTGGAGTGGAGTGGAGTGGAGTGGAGTGGAGTGGAGTGGAGTGGAGTGGAGTGGAGTGGAGTGGAGTGGAGTGGAGTGGAGTGGAGTGGAGTGGAGTGGAGTGGAGTGGAGTGGAGTGGAGTGGAGTGGAGTGGAGTGGAGTGGAGTGGAGTGGAGTGGAGTGGAGTGGAGTGGAGTGGAGTGGAGTGGAGTGGAGTGGAGTGGAGTGGAGTGGAGTGGAGTGGAGTGGAGTGGAGTGGAGTGGAGTGGAGTGGAGTGGAGTGGAGTGGAGTGGAGTGGAGTGGAGTGGAGTGGAGTGGAGTGGAGTGGAGTGGAGTGGAGTGGAGTGGAGTGGAGTGGAGTGGAGTGGAGTGGAGTGGAGTGGAGTGGAGTGGAGTGGAGTGGAGTGGAGTGGAGTGGAGTGGAGTGGAGTGGAGTGGAGTGGAGTGGAGTGGAGTGGAGTGGAGTGGAGTGGAGTGGAGTGGAGTGGAGTGGAGTGGAGTGGAGTGGAGTGGAGTGGAGTGGAGTGGAGTGGAGTGGAGTGGAGTGGAGTGGAGTGGAGTGGAGTGGAGTGGAGTGGAGTGGAGTGGAGTAACTACTTTCGGAGTTACTACTTTCGGAGTTACTACTATCGGAGTTACTACTTTCGGAGTAACTACTATCGGAGTAACTACTTTCGGAGTTACTACTTTCGGAGTAACTACTATCGGAGTTACTACTATCGGAGTTACTACTTTCGGAGTAACTACTATCGGAGTAACTACTATCGGAGTAACTACTATCGGAGTAACTACTATCGGAGTTACTACTTTCGGAGTAACTACTATCGGAGTTACTACTATTGGAGTTACTACTATCGGAGTTACTACTTTCGGAGTAACTACTATCGGAGTAACTACTATCGGAGTTACTACTATCGGAGTAACTACTTTCGGAGTTACTACTTTCGGAGTAACTACTATCGGAGTTACTACTATTGGAGTTACTACTTTCGGAGTAACTACTATCGGAGTAACTACTATCGGAGTTACTACTATCGGAGTAACTACTTTCGGAGTTACTACTTTCGGAGTAACTACTATCGGAGTTACTACTATCGGAGTTACTACTTTCGGAGTGACTACTATCGGAGTAACTACTATCGGAGTAACTACTTTCGGAGTTACTACTTTCGGAGTAACTACTATCGGAGTTACTACTATTGGAGTTACTACTTTCGGAGTAACTACTATCGGAGTAACTACTATCGGAGTTACTACTATCGGAGTAACTACTTTCGGAGTTACTACTTTTGGAGTAACTACTATCGGAGTTACTACTTTCGGAGTAACTACTTTCGGAGTTACTACTATTGGAGTTACTCCACTCCACTCCACTCCACTCCACTCCACTCCACTCCACTCCACTCCACTCCACTCCACTCCACTCCACTCCACTCCACTCCACTCCACTCCACTCCACTCCACTCCACTCCACTCCACTCCACTCCACTCCACTCCACTCCACTCCACTCCACTCCACTCCACTCCACTCCACTCCACTCCACTCCACTCCACTCCACTCCACTCCACTCCACTCCACTCCACTCCACTCCACTCCACTCCACTCCACTCCACTCCACTCCACTCCACTCCACTCCACTCCACTCCACTCCACTCCACTCCACTCCACTCCACTCCACTCCACTCCACTCCACTCCACTCCACTCCACTCCACTCCACTCCACTCCACTCCACTCCACTCCACTCCACTCCACTCCACTCCACTCCACTCCACTCCACTCCACTCCACTCCACTCCACTCCACTCCACTCCACTCCACTCCACTCCACTCCACTCCACTCCACTCCACTCCACTCCACTCCACTCCACTCCACTCCACTCCACTCCACTCCACTCCACTCCACTCCACTCCACTCCACTCCACTCCACTCCACTCCACTCCACTCCACTCCACTCCACTCCACTCCACTCCACTCCACTCCACTCCACTCCACTCCACTCCACTCCACTCCACTCCACTCCACTCCACTCCACTCCACTCCACTCCACTCCACTCCACTCCACTCCACTCCACTCCACTCCACTCCACTCCACTCCACTCCACTCCACTCCACTCCACTCCACTCCACTCCACTCCACTCCACTCCACTCCACTCCACTCCACTCCACTCCACTTCACTTTGTAGTTAGTACAAAAGAAGCTAGTACTTTTACTACTATACTCAACTCCAGTGGAGTGGAAAAGTACTTTTTACTACTTCCTTTATGCTTACTACTTTTGTACAACTCCACTTTGCAGTTAGTACAAAAAAAGCTATTACTTTTTACTACTGCTACTTTTTTAGTACTTTTCTTGAGATTTTGTACAGTCTTGTAGTTAGTACAAGCGTAGATGGTACTTTCACTACTATTACTTTTTTAGTACTTTTCCACTCCACTTTGTAGTTTGTACAAATGAAGCTAGTACTTTTACTACTTCACTCAACTCCAGTGGAGTGGAAAAGTTCTTTTTACTACTACTACTAACTACCGTTATGCTTACTACTTTTGTACAACTCCACTTTGCAGTTAGTAAAAAAAAGCTAGTACTTTTTACTACTGCTACTTTTTTAGTACTTTTCTTGAGATTTTGTACAGTCTTGTAGTTAGTACAAGCGTAGATAGAACTTTCACTACTATTACTTTTTTGTACTTTTCCACTCCATTTCACTCCACTTTGAAGTTACTAGGAAAGAAGCTAGTACTTTTACTACTACACTCAACTCCAGTGGAGTGGAAAAGTACATTTTACTGCTACTACTTACTACCTTTATGCTTACTACTCCACTTTGCAATTAGTACAAAAAAAGCTAGTACTTTTACTACTAATACTTTTTTAGTACTTTTCTTGAGACTTTGTACAGTCTTGAGATCCGTGAATGGAGTTGAGATTCTGAGCGGTCTTGAGATTTTGAACGGTCTTGAGATTCTGAGCGGCCTTGAGATTTCTGAGCGGCCTTGAGATTCTGATTGGCCTTGAGATTTTGAACAGTCTTCAGATTCTGAGCGGCCTTGAGATTCTAAACGGTCTTGAGATTTTGAGCGGCCTTGAGATTTCTGAGCGGCCTTGAGATTCTGAGTGGCCTTGAGATTTTGAACGGTCTTGAGATTCTGAACGGTCTTGAGATTTCTGAGCAGCCTTGAGATTCGAAACGGTCTTGAGATTTTGAGCGGCCTTGAGATTCTGAGCGGCCTTGAGATTTTGAACGGTCTTGAGATTTTGACCGGTCTTGAGATTTCTGAGCGATTTTGAGATTCTGAGCGGCCTTGAGATTTTGAGCGGCCATGAGATTTCTGAGCGGCCTTGAGATTCTGAGCGGCCTTGAGATTCTGAGCTCTTTGCAGTTAGTACAAAAAAAGCTAGTACTTTTTACTACTGCTACTTTTTTAGTACTTTTCTTGAGATTTTGTACAGTCTTGTAGTTAGTACAATCGTAGCTGGTACTTTCACTACTTTTACTTTTTTAGTACTTTTCCATTCCACTTCACTCCACTTTGAAGTTAGTACAAAAGAAGCTAGTACTTTTACTACTACACTCAACTCCAGTGGAGTGGAGAAGTACTTTTTACTACTACAACTAACTACCTTTATGCTTACTACTTTTGTACCACTCCACTTTGCAATTAGTACAAAAAAAGCTAGTACTTTTATTACTAATACTTTTTTAGTACTTTTCTTGAGACTTTGTACAGTCTTGAGATATGTGATTGGAGTTGAGATTCTGAGCGGTCTTGAGATTTTGAACGGTCTTGAGATTCTGAGCGGCCTTGAGATTTTGAGTGGCCTTGATATTTCTGAGCGGCCTTGAGATTCTGATTGGCCTTGAGATTTTGAACAGTCTTCAGATTCTGAGCGGCCTTCACACATGAGTTTTAATGGGAGGATTTTTGTACCTTCGATTTACTCGGTATAGGTTTGGATAATTTTTGTATGCAGAAGTTTACAAAAAGTTATGGGTGAACCTTTCAATAAAACATTGAGGTCAAATTAATTATTGCATATTTTCTTTGAAAACTCAATAAATATTTCAAAAAAAGTTTTTTCGAAAATTGGTAGGTATGATGAAATAATATTTTACTTTTATGCAATAATTTTTAGTTTTTAACATAAAAATATTAAAAAACTATTGAGGAAAATCTCATTTTCTTCAAAAAATCAAATGTCTGTGTGCTAAAAACAAGCACAGTCTTCTATTAAATATAAAATAATTTTAAGCTGGACAACTATTAACAGCAGGTACCTAACACCTCCCATAGAAAGTTATTTTAAATTTTCTCTTTATTTGCTAAACGCATTTAAAATAAATTTAAAGTTCCAATAATATTGCATATGCATATCGTCGGCTTCTTAGAGTGTAAAGCGGTTAACTCCACATTTTTTTGATCATAATAGACCACTTCAAACATTTCTAAAAATACAAAAATCTATCAAAATTTTTCAATTTCACTGAATTTAACCATAAGGAGTGTAGAAAAATAAAAAAAACCTGTTCAAGAATTATTTTACTTGGTAAAATTCGGTCTAACTAACTAATACCTATTCATACAAAAATTAAGTGTTTCTACATTTTGATAGAGGTTTATAAAATGTATAACTTGTACAAATTCCAAGTCATTTTGATCAGTAGGTACTTTGCCCACGGGCGGCGGTGGCGTTCATCTAAAGTTGACTGTTAAATCATTCAAATACAGGAACAATCCGAAGTTTAGCAATTTTTAGATTATCTTTTATAAGTACTAATTAATAATCATTAGTTTAAGATAAATGCCCATTGTTCACGCATTTCTGCAAATACATACATATATCTTAAATATATTATATCTAGCTATACATTTGCTTGAATGAATAAAATTTTTCTATCCATCTAAATTGAAATGACTTCATTTATATGTATACAATAATTATTGTACATTAATGTTCATTTTATTTATTCACACGTATTAAAAACATGAAAATTCCTATTAAAAGATTCCTTGTTCATTATATCATATTTTTTTAATTTATTTTATTTATTATTTACTATAGCAACATAAATCAGAAGATTAACAGAACTTACACTGACCATGTTTATCGACGTTTTTTCAAGATTTTGATTTTTTTTTTAAATCTAAATAGATTTTTTAAGTGAAAATTGCAATTGTATTGTTTTTGAAACTTTCAAATTTTTCATTAACTATTGAAGTAAGAATACCAAGGATGCAGAATATTGAAACTTCGTTTCAAAAATCGGATAAAAGTATAGTCTGACCTAGAACTTTGTTTAACCTGTAATAAGGGACGCCTTTTAACCACTTTTTTCTCGTTACATTTAGAATTTCAGGATTCAATAAGCTGGATTTTCAATTATATAATTTCGCATTATTCAAAATGCTCATAAATATTTAGAAAGAAAAATGCATAATGCAAGGTGAAAACTTGTAAAAATGACGTTTTCAATTTGATGTCAATTAGTTGCGGTCGTACGAGTAGTAATTTATTATAGATTTTAAACATATTTCAAATGAATCAAAAACAAATTCCAAACACAGATAGGTATCTAAAATATAGGTTTTGCACTGCCATTGTTATTCAGCTAAGAACATTACACGTACATACATACAATACAATACGTTCATACATACATAACATATGTAGGCACATACACATACATTATATGTAGGTGCATGTATACGAAATTCCAAATTGAAAAAGTTAGTTAAATTAAAAAACAATTAGATTATCAAAAAAGTACACAAAGTATTATGAACATCAAATTCATTCAATTATACGTATCCACATACAAAGTAAGTGAAAGCTTCCAATTCAATAAAATGGTTTTAAAGCCGTTCAATATACCTATAGAGAAAAGCTGAAGAATGTTTTGCCAAAAATTTCAATTTAACTTACAAAAATACATTTTCAAAATGCTTTAACCAGAATGTATGTTTATACAACAAAAGTGTACATACATATACCTACATAAATGTAAAAGTATGAAAGATAGGCAATACTTTAATACTTGCAGCTTAATATGTAAATTGTTGAGTTTAGCTATACATATGTACCTACATAATATGAACTCGGATTCGATAGTAATATTGATAATTGGGAAGAGGTTGGAGAAAAAATTAAATTGAAAGATGATTTGGAGAGAGATTGAAACAAAAATGCGTGGATGCTTATCTTCCCACAAAGAATAGAACTCCTTTTCTTTTACTGGTAAATAAACCTTCAATCTACTTATGCTTTTATTACAGCCATATTATTCACTCAATTAATCTGGTTTTGAATTTACACCTTGGTTAAAAGTGAGTTAAGTCTCAAAAGTTCAACCCAAGCGCATAATATTCACTCTTTAAACCCGGTAATACACCGTATTTATTAAACTTTGTCGCATTTCCGATTCAATTTTAACTGCCCTCCAGGGAGCTGTTAAAGTAGTTTAACCCGAGTGTAAACTAGATTTTCAGCACATTCACTCATTTAAGCCAAGCAAAGTCATATTTGAAGTTCTTACGCACATACATACATTATTAAAGATAAAATAATGTATGTCTTCGCCGTCAGAAGGTAAATTTCTGGACCAAATGAAGAATCAACGTCGCTTTTTTCGAGTGAACCGCAAGTACAAGCGGGCTTGCGTCGATGATTATGATGATGTGGATTTCCGAAAGTATTTTTGGTTTGGGAAAAACGTTTTCCTCTTTTTATCATTTTGCCGCTCGTGTTATTGCTTCCATAACTACCACCTTTTATTTTGAGATTCGACATTTTGTTTGTATCAATTTATTTTAAATTGAGATAAATTAATAGAAAATTTCACTGTTTTGATTTGTTTTTTTTTTTTTTTTCAAACGCCAACTCGATTTTTTAAATTTTGAACGATTAAATTTGAAATACAGCAACAAGAAACGAAGAAACAGGAAACACATGCTGGCAAATGCCAAATTATTGACATTCCGTACGTTTAAAATCGGTGTATAGTCAAGTTTAAACTATTTTACATCCGGACGTAGTGTATTTTAAATCCACTGAGTCTAATGCGCGTTTTGAGTGAATATTATGAACAAAAGCTTAAATTGAAAAGTTTTGAAAAGTTTCAAAATTGCGAGTTAATAGAACAGGTTTAAAATTCACTTAAACCTTACTTACACCTGGAGTGAATAATATAGCTGTTAGTTTCTATTTGGTTGTATATTTTGTGCAATTTTTGAATAAGTACCTATAATACATTTGTAAGAGTTTTCAGCTAATTCATTGCTTGCTACTAATATGAACTTTCGGCAGCAAGTTTATTATAATCCTTATAGTATGTGTGCAACAAACATTTATAATAAAATAATGGACCGACACTGCGAGCGTTAGCAATTCGGTAATGTAAATAATACCGTAACCAAAAAATTGGTGATTGAACAAGGCCGTAAATTTTTAGAAATGCATTTTTAAACCATACTTTTCCTCTTCAGTATGAAATGTGTACTCGAAAATTTCTTAGTCCACTTTTATTGCGTTGGCATTTAAACTGATCGTGATGTTTTGTTAAATTACAGCTCTTCTTTAATATTTCTAATCCAAGATAAATTATTTTCCTCAATTTTTATTCTGTGGTCATCAATGTCTGTGTTCTTCCTCTTCCTTCTAAAAGAACCTTTAAAGAAGAAAACAGTTCCTTGTTACAGGAAAGCTCAGGTGAATCTTTCGGAACCTAGACATGTATTATCCATATTTTCTGCTAGTTTGCGAAATGTTGACAATCAAAAACTAGCAACTCCTTCACTTTGGGTGAGATCGTATCAAAGCCTAAACCAAATCAAATAAGCCTTTAAATGATTATTAATTTCACTTTCGTTAACCTTTTGATATTTTTCCACTTATAATAGGAAATAAAGTGGCTTTTAGTCGGTCATTGTTAGTTTGATGGAGTTTGACAAAAGATATATCACCTTTTTTCAGGGTACTTTTTTTTGCCAACGGATCTTTTCTTATGCCGATCACGAAGGTAGATCTGCATTCTGTAGTAAACGTTGGATCGATTTGCAACTCACACTGATCCCTCTGTTTCCCGTCGCAAATCTTTGGATGTAAGAAATGGATCTGATTTGTCTGGTGATTTCAAAATTTTGAAGAAAATTAGTCTAAACTTTTTTTTTCATTTTGTTATCAAAATTTTGTGTTTCTATGCGATTTTTTAAAAAAAAACTATTGAAATACATATATATAATTAAATTTAAATTTAAGATTAAAGAATAGATTTCTGCATTTCAAAGACGGTAAAGTACTTCATGGTGAGTGTTGTCGTTTTTTTAAATATTTTTTTGTTTATTTTAAGTATTTTTTTTTTCTAAAATTTCCCCTATCTCCTAAACGGGGGCTGGATAGACCCCTTCCAATAGTAAAAAAATGCTTAATTTTGATCCCTCTTCAAAA
Source organism: Dasysyrphus tricinctus (assembly GCA_963921185.1). Lineage (NCBI taxonomy): Eukaryota > Metazoa > Arthropoda > Insecta > Diptera > Syrphidae > Dasysyrphus > Dasysyrphus tricinctus. The sequence goes on along the minus strand of OY992531.1, from coordinate 64,144,788 downwards.
AACCGTCATCAATTTTTAGTGCCAAAGTTATCGTACTGGTACTGGTCCCCTATTTAAGAGACACCTAAACTTATTACGATGCTCTGAATATATCCAAACTCTAGGTAGTATCAAATGGTTTTCGAAAACCAATTCATCCTTACATAAGACAAGTCGTAGGTACTGTTTTTGATCTTATTTGGTCCAAAGTTAAAAAAGAACCTTGAAATCATGTTTCTCCGGAAATAGGTCTACAATGTGCACCTACATAACTAGCTGTTTATAGCCAAAAGTCGATAGAGAGGTAGGTATACCTACAGAGTGTGCACCCTTGCCTAAAGCTTATTCCGATTGATAGCCCAGTCAAATTAGGAAAACAAATTGCATTTTTCGATGGACAACATTTTTTTTATGGAATCTGTTTGGCTACGTCTCCTGATCATAAAAACGAGTTTTTGGGATTTTTGAGGTTAGGGAAGACCCGCCATCTTGAAAAAGAGATTGGTTTTGTTTTTATGCAATAACTCGCTTGCATTTTATTTTACAACAAAACGTCCTAGTACAATCTTGTAGAAGATAAAATTACCTATAAAATAAGCTATCAACGACCTCTGTAGGTGGTTTCATTTTTGAGATATAACGGACCAATGTTCCCCTATGGGTTGTGTTTTGGGGGTGGTATGACTTTTCTTGAGTTTTCTAGGTAACCGTTGATTTTTTTGGATGATGCCCTTAGAATCATTTTCAGTTCTTGTATCGACCTATAAAATGAGCTATCGATCGATATCATCGGCTGCGAATTGTGCGCGTTATCCAATTCATAGGATCACACTTTATGAGTAAGAAGAAAAACATAAATATATTTTTTTTTGACAATGTTTATCCGGTGAATCGAACAAAAAAACTATTAGGTACTTAAAATGGTGTCCATAGTAATGATAACAATTTAACACACATGGTACGTGGAGTTGCATCTGCACCACATGAACACACCTTTAAACGGACTTGGGCACTTATTGCTCATTTGAAATAGAAAAAGTCATGATAAACGAACTTTGGAAAAAACGTAGGATCTGTTTTCAGAACAGTCTCGGATTTTGTATTCAATAAAAAAAAAATCTATGGAAAATCTTTATTAAACGGACGCGATGCTCTAATATCCGGACAGATCACAATTACGTTAACAGCTTAGTAGGGGATTTCTCGGGTAACTAAGTTAACGTAAGTTGAGAGTGTATGATTCCTATTTCTCCACCGCGTTTCGATAATGTTCGAATGGTCTCATTTTCGTAGTTATTTAATTTTGCGATGCCAAGAAGAGTAGGTTGCCATTTGGCAATCTTTCTCTTAACCGGACAGCTCTGATAACCGGACAAAAAATAGGAAACGATGAATTTTCGCTTATTGCAACTTTCACTGTACCCAGGTATACCTAAGACTCAGAAGTTTTATATGAACCCATTTAAGAAATATAGAAATAGTAAGGTGACCAGGTCTACTATACCTAATATATAAAAAATATACTACTGTAATCATTTTGGTTTGTCAATAAAATCTTATCCTTATCTATGAACAAGAAAAAAAAACAAATCTCTGATCGTGCGACCTTCGAGAGTTAAGTTTGTGCAAAATTAGATTCGGAGTTTGCCAACAACTGTATTTTTTAAGGCGATACAACGTTCGCTGGGCTTCGTCTATGAAGGGTTACACTCACATTTTTTTAAATTTTATTTTTGGTGGAACGAAGTTCACCGGGTCATCTGACGAACTTCGTTATAAAAAATTTACGAAGTCCGTGGCAAAAACGAAAAACAATTTAAGTTCACTTCCCCCCACAAAAGATGCGCTACGACAGCATTCAAATTTCAAATTATTCTGTTAATAAAAACCAATCAATAAATTTGAAATTCAATTAAGTTTTTCTTCGTAGTACCTAGGAAACCGCATGCAGTACCTTTTACATTTGGATTGAAAAAAATAACTCAGTTTTCAACAACAAGAAATGTAGGTTTCCCGGCTGCTTTACAACCTTCTGTGTGGTGCGGATGCAACTCCACGTACCATGTATGTTAAATTGTTATCATTACTATGGACAACATTTTAAGTAATAGTTTTTTTGTACGATTCACCAGATAAACATTTTTGAAAAAAAAATATATTTATGTTTTTCTCCTTACTCATAAGGTGTGATCCTATGAATTGGATAACTAGCACAATTCGTGGCCGATGATATCGATCGATGGCTCATTTTATAGGTTGATACAAGAACTGAAAATGATTCTAAGAGCATCATCCAAAAAAAATCAACGGTTACCTAGAAAACTCAAGAAAAGTCATACCACCCCCAAAACACAACCCATAGGGGAACATTGGTCCGTTATATCTCAAAAATGAAACCACCTACAGAGGTCGTTGATAGCTTATTTTATAGGTAATTTTATCTTCTACAAGATTGTACTAGGACGTTTTGTTGTAAAATAAAATGCAAGCGAGTTATTGCATAAAAACAAAACCAATCTCTTTTTCAAGATGGCGGGTCTTCCCTAACCTCAAAAATCCCAAAAACTCGTTTTTATGATCAGGAGACGTAGCCAAACAGATTCCATAAAAAAAATTTTGTCCATCGAAAAATGCGATTTGATGCCCTTTTTTTGACTAATTTGACTGGGCTATGAATGATACAAACTTTCTTATCCCTGTAAAAAAAATAATATTTTTGGGTGTGCATTCCTCTTGATATGTACCTACCTGCAACCTGTAGGGTGAGCCTTACACAACGGTGTGAGGCTCACCGGAATACAGATTAAGGACTCTACGGTCTACACTCTTCTAGGCTCTGCCGATTCATCAACTTTATGCCAACGCATGTCAACGTACCTCTATAGTCTATACATTATATTCGTCATCATTGAGCTAAATATGATTAATTTCAATTCTTATATACTTATAAATAGTCGATGTGCGAATGCGAACCCAGTCTGATTGTGGCTAAGAATAATTCACTCCGAACCTGAAATATGAATTTCTCGACTCCTTGATGTCTACCTAAGAATTTAGTTCGCATCACATTTTCACAGATTCACAGTGCATTCTCAATCACGACGATACCTCTACCTATATAAAATCCTATGCAGCTGCTCCTTGAATCACCCCAAATTAAAACAAAAATACCAACACAGTTAGTCAGCTATGTGATCTTTGGTTCTGTGCCTTCAATGTGAAACACTCTCATTAGAGATTTTTAATTTTTGAAAATTCCTTAGATTTCTTCAAACTCATCATATCCCTCATACTTCTCTCCATCTAAATATCCACCGAACATCATCTATAGTTGTATTCACCCTTAAAAACAATAAATGACAAACAAGGGGTGAATTCTTCTTACCCCTCAATTATTATCGAAATGACACACGAGGAAAACGAACAACCCCCTTTCCATATATGAACATAACTATAGTTAAAATTAACAAAAACATAAAAATGTGTTTGAGTCAATCAAGAATATTTTATTCAAGATTCATCCAATCCAAAAAGGTGCAAGCTGCATTTCTTGTATCGCATGCCAAGCAATGCCATAAGGCGCCCAAAACAAAACAATACCAACTAACCAACCACCAATACTATTACTCATTTATCATACTTACTTTCATGGTTGCCGCTTTCAGAAAAATTATATCTGAAAAAAATAATCAAAATGTATTTCTATTTATCATTTTGTGTAAACCCAAGACGCCACAGCCAATTCTTCAATTCAATTTTTTCATATAAAAACTTAAAACTTATAATTCTTAAAAAAAAAAATACTTCATTCGTGCTTGATTTACACGATGGACAAAATTCCATTATTTTATTTTCCATATTTTAATCATTTACACCATAATCAGGTTTTGTAAGCAAAGTCTTATTTATTAGATTTCACAAATACTCGGTTCAGCCTCGGAATAGTTGAACCAAGTCAAAGCACTTACTTCGTCTTTACGCCACGTCAAACAAATCCTTATTTATAAAATACTTTCTGAGCCTTTTTAGCTAAGCCCTCCTTATGTCAAAAAATGAAAAATCTAAAACTCTCGTTATTAAAAATGCAAGAAAGCCCCCGGCTGATTTGCACAATTCATTTCAATTAATTATTATTGGTGGAGTTTTGGTAAAGGAATTAATAAATGGATAAATAAAATAAAAGAAAATGTTCTTAGTAGCAAAAAAGGTAAACAAAAATTTCCTTTAGGTACACTTCTTTTCGTAAATTACACACGATATCATGTCAAAATGATATTAAAGGTACTAAAACGGCCTTACTACGGTTTTAAAACTCCTATGAACCAGTTTCAGCTTACTCCTCCTCTATTCGCCGTGTATTTTTTTTTATAAAAAAACTTTTCCGGATTAGAGGAGTTGTACAGTTCGAGTAACTTTACTCTGTCGCTAAAACGAGTTTATAAATAAGGCTGAGAAAGTGTATGAAATGGCAGAAAATATGTATTTTTCAGTACATTTTGTAACGAGAGATATTAAAGTAGGTACGTATCTAGGTACCTAAATTGTCTCTCAGTCGTGTACACGTAGGTAGTATTAAATGGCTGGAACTAACTGCTGATTTGAAGCTTATAAGTCCATTGATCTCTAGGGTTATATCGATCTAACAAAATGGTGCTTTTTGTATTGATTCACATTAGCATCTTGCTTTTTATTTTCGCGATCACCACTGAGATCGATCAGGTTTTGCTAGGGGCTTAAGGACTTCAGAATTTCCTTAAAAAATAAAATGCATATTTCCAAAAATATCCACTACATTTGTGAATCTTAAAAAATCTATCCAGATTTATCAAAGTGGCAACCGTGCTCAGCCGTACGAGCCATCGATCGTGCACAAAACCCATACAGTATGTTTGTCAAGCTACCAACTTCGTCAGTCCACAAGCACCAAACCCATAGAACACCAGGCGAATCGTCATCATTTTGGAAGAAACAGAACAGCAAAACAACAACTGGAGTTTGTTCGAGTGTCTTCAAATGATATTTTGCTACACAGCTGGACGGACGTGTTTGGGTGATAGACGAGTGAGTGAATTCGCGCGGATCGGTTAACATATTTAGGTTTTCGTTGTGTAGAATTGAAATGGGTTTTGGTGGAGTTTAGTTTACGGCGAGGTGCGGGCGTAATTTTTTGTATTTTTGTTGTTACCTACTACTTGGGATAACGCATTGATAAGTGACTGGGTTTTTGTTTTATCATTATTTTTTACCGATAAGTTTTCGATAGTACGTGATAGCATGCGCGGGTTTTATACGGCCTAATCGTAATCCAGACAAAGATTTAAAAAAAAAAGTGGTAACAGTTCTTCGGTGCTTCTTCATCTACACTACATACATACGTTTATGCAAATTTATTTATGACCAATCATTTTAAAGAATAATTATTAATTCGCTAGTGTCATCATAATTTTGTTGTTTTGATAAATTGTTTTTTTTTTTATTAATATTGCTTGACCGCTTGTTTTTTTTTTTCTGTGGTGTACAGTGACACACTGACTGGGTATTTGCTGCTGAGGAATTATTTTTTTGTTTAAAGTGTGATCGGAATATAATATTCCAAATAAAGTGCACTGTTTGCGGATTCACAAGGATTTCATTGGATATTATTTTTATCAAATAAGAGAATATTGAACTGGGATCAAAAAGGTAGGAATGTTTATTGAAATATAGCAAAAATGACTGAAATAAAAATTGAATTAATTATAAATGTAAATAGATAGGTACTTTCATACCTAATTGTTTATTTTGTTTTGTTGATGATACCTACAATACCCTGACTTTATTATTGTCATGATGACACTGTTTAGCTTTGATCGTACCTAATTGTTGTTTATTTTGTTTTTGTTGATGATAAACAAGTTTTCGCCACCTTTGTTCGTTATTCTTTAATAAAAACTGCGAAGTGAAAAATATATGTAGGTACCTATGAAATATTATTTTTATATTCAAAAATAAGCATTGATCGGTTAATTTATTTCTTTTGACAAAAAGAACCGAACTTATAATGGCATTAGACAGTATTGCCATACTAAGAAAAAATTTAAACCCTTAATTGTAATTTTTGAAATAAAACCTTTAAACATTTTTTAATTTGATTTTGAATATAGGTATAGTTGATGGGCAGTGGGCACATAAAATGTAGGTACATATACAGGGTGTCCCGTACCTGAGTGGAAGTATTTTGGGGTGTGATTCTTGGGGTTATTCTAAGAAAAAAATTATATAGGGGGAAAGTTGTATCTCCCCTCCCTGAGGCAGGGGGGGGCAGTTTCTGAAACATTGACTTTAAATGCAAAAAAAATCATTTAAAATCAACGAAAACACATCTAATAATGTGCTATAGTTTTTTTGAAAGCTAATACTTCATTCTTGCATTTGGTTTGTAAATCAAGATGTTTAAGCGAATAGTTTTTGAAAAATTAAATTTCAAAGTCAAAATTTAAAAAAAACAAAATGTGATTTTTTTTCTTAAGTCGTTATTTTTCAAAATTTGACATTATTAAGTGCATTTTTGTGTTCAATATTCAATGCCCTCATTATTGTTTAGTCCATTACCATTACCAAACGTAAAAATCTTTCTTAGTTTTTGAGAAATTAAGAAAAAACAAAAGGTACTTTTACCAAAAAAGCCCGAAAAAAGGGTTAAGTTATGGATAATTCATGAATAAATTCATTTTTTCGGGCTTCTTTGGTACAAGTACCTACATACCTTTAGTTTTTTTTCCTAATTTCTCAAAAACTAAGAAAGATTTTTACATTTGGTTTTCGGTATTGGACTAAAAAATAATGAGGGCATTGAATATTGAACACAAAAAATGTACCTACTTAATCACATAAAATTTTGAAAAATATCGACTTAAGAAAAAACAAATCACATTTTTCTTTTTAATTTTCACTGAAATTTAATTTTTCAAAAACTATACGCTTAAACAACTTGATTTAAAAATCAAATGCAAGAATGAAGTATTACCTAGCTTTCAAAAAAACTATAGCACATTATTAGATGTGGATTCGTTGATTTTAAATGTTTTTTTTGCATTTAAAGTCAATGTTTCAGAAACTGCCCCCCCCCCTGCCTCAGGGAGAGGAGATAAGATACAACTCTCCCACCATATAATTTTTTTCTTAGAATAACCCCAAGAATCACACCCCAAAATACCTCCACTCAGGTACTTCTTGGAATTAAAATTGACGGATTGAAAAAAGTTTTATTTTGTTATGACTATGAGTAGGTACCTAATGTAGAACTATTGGTAGGGCAATTATTACTGTCAGAGGGGCATCTAAGCGGCCGAAAAAGAGCGAATAGGTAGAAGGTAGGTAGGTAGGTACCTTCAAAGAAATATGTAATACCTAACTTTGTTCGATAGATTTTTGGGCAAAAATTAGCAGTCTGTCAAATTTTTATGAAAGTCTCTCAGAGAGAAGAAAAAGTGTGAAACGGTTTGGTGGCAACTTTTGGCAACAACATCTAACATAATGACTTAAGTGTTCCATACACGATTCAACTATGTTGTCATTTTAATGTCAAGTTGATCAAATCAACCCGTGTGTGTGCATGTCATTTGATTAATTTGAAAGTTCATTTTAAATTTTTCAAATTTATGTGAAAGCTTTCAGTTTTGTTGAGCTGTGTGTAGGCAAGTCATTTAATTTATTGTCAAACCAAAGGCATTTTAACTCTACGCCACACTTACAAGGACGCAGTTCAACCTCACTTCAAACCTCACGTACGCATTTCAAACGTAACGTTTTTGTCTTTGTTCGTGTCTTTTGTCTGAGTATGGTCTGAGTTTATATACAGTTGAAGCAGTAGTCTTTCAACTATTTTTATGTTGTGTGTGGCGAAACATCAATTTAGTTGACAACCAAATTAAATCGTGTATGGAGTGCTTAACTTCGACCCGGAATTTGACATAACAAACAATAGGGCTTTTTAGCAAATACCAAATGTTCATTTCTAAATGTCAAACTCAAGACCTCGGCACGAATGACATTTAGGTAGCATCCATTTTCTTTTTTATTTCGGAGGCAAATACACTCCAATTCAACAGAATGAGCACACGGATTTTCATAGTTGGTTCGTCAATTTTTTTTCAAACATTGTGCATTGTCCGAGAATAAATATAAACATAAAAACTATTTCAAAAAAAAATTATTTTACTTCCATCCATTAACTTTTATTACCAGTTTCAATATTTGAGCTTATTCAGTTGACACAAAAAGACTCCATTTTCCCTAATGGAAAGACTTGGAACAGAGTCGGAGGAAAAATAGCAGTGCTTTTTGAATTAATCTTTCTGTTTTCTTTTCCCAACATCATAAACAAACAATAAGGATAATCAAATGATTCATTAATGCACAATGTTGAGAAAAATGGAACAAAAACCTTTGAAAATTTGTGGAAGTGGAGTGTAAATGTTTGGATTTTGTTTTTTTGGTAATAGCGTCTGTCAAACGTGCCGAATTGTTAGCTGTCACTCTGACTTTGACAATTTGGTAGAGATCTCTATTTCTACCTTACTGCCCTTAAATGTCAAAAAAGCTGCAGACGGAGCAGCAAGAGTTAAACATTTTCATTCTGCTCAGGCAGTTAAGAAATTTCTAGTGTAGAATTTGTCAGGAAGGGGAATTGTTTTACTCTCTCGTGAGCGCTCTCTTCTGCCTAAAACTACACAATTTTTGAAGTTTGGAATAGGAGCTGTGCAAAAACTGGTCACAAATATTTAACTGTTTCCAGATCTATCTTACTTTAGTGTGAAGTGAAATTCCTTTATAGTACTCATTATGTTCTTTATTATAATACATAGCCGGAAAAAACGTTTAAAATTTGGCATAAGCAAAAGTTTGTACAATCCAAGATTGAGTCCGGGCTCTTCCTTATTAAATGTGTTCAAAAGTGAGAACTTTTTTTATCCTTGGCATTCATTTAATTTTAAAATCTAAAACGGTTTGTCGAATTTAAAACTGCCCCCTTTAAAATCAAGTTACCCCCCGTGGGGCGTGGGCCTAATGTTGGGATACACTGAGTAGATAAAGTCAAACATTTTATTTCCAAAAAAAAAACAACATATTTTGCATATATCTACCTACCTACCTACCTACTCATAATAGGTTAGTAAAAAAAATACCTACCGTGACACTTTTTACCATACTTCAGTTACAAGATAGATACCTTTTGCTACTTCACAAAAAAGTGTAGTATTGAAAATATAGATGGATTCAATTGTTCACATTAAATTTTTCAAAATTGTTACAATTTGTAGGTTATGTAATACCCTTAACGACCAGAAAGCGTTAAAAAGGTTTTTCTTATCGATCATTTAAAAAATATCATGATTACCTATGTTTCTAAAATTTGTCAAAGCTGGAAAAAATCTTTTTTATCTTTGTTCGTTGACAAATAATTTGTATAATTTCAGGCTCAGTGCAGTGGGAATGGGAAGGGAAACATCTTTTTAGTCTGCTATTATTTATTAGCGCGGTTCAAAACGGATGACCTTAACCAAAAATGTATGATTAATGTAGTAAAAAAATTAAGAATCTTTTATTTTATCTACCTACTCTTCCTGCTAATAAATTTTATTAAATCATTAATTTCGAAATAAAAATCTTATTTTCTACAGAAAGTTTCTGAGTTTAATTCTCGAACTTTAAACCTACTTATACTACCCAAAATATATTGAAAGGTAACAAGTGTAATCATTCTCTAAAAAACGCATGGGTGAATTTAGTATAGCATTTTGTGCGATTTAAGCAATCGTAAGTCCACGCAATCTTTATTAAATGGTGTGTAGAAACCTTTAAAAGCAATTGTTACTTTCTTCCCCTCACTTTCCGGTTTATTAAATAGACTATATTAAAATAATTTAGGAAATTATAACAAGCCTATAGCCCACCCTCTTATTTGCCCGAAATGTTGATGAAATGTTTTCCAAACACACGTATTGACAAATCTTCTTTTTTTTCAATAATTTGCTATTGATGTACATTATGTATAGCTAAAGGTACCTACCACCAACACAACAACAAATATTTACGCACTTTCTACTTTTGTATTGAGCTTAACTATTTCAAGCTAAGAAAACATTTCCAAATGGTGGGTAGGTAAGTATACAAATGAATCATTATTAATTCAATAAAGACAAACCAATAAACCAATTAATCAACGATGCTTCATCAAAATTTGTTTGTCTTGAATTTTATTACCTCCAATATCAATACGGAAGCTATGAGTGAGACAATCATTTCTTCTCTTGGCATCTTTGAAGTTTTTGTATCTGTCAATGTCAATCGAACTGATATCGTAACTGCATAATTTGCTATCGACAAAATAATTTCATAGGCACTCAAAGTAACAAATTAAACCAACAAACGGATAAAGAATTCCGTATATCGTATTTACACACCCGCAAGACGAAGAAAAACATTTTTAATTTAAAGAAAAAGTTCTCTGTCAATGCGGAAAAAATTTTCCAACCGTTACTTTTAAGTCAAGTTCAAGGAAAGCCATCAATTAAACTAACTGATCATCATCGCCATTATTTAATTGTTGATCGTTCGTTTGTGGTCTAAAAAAGGCAATCGATGATCCATCAATTAACTAAAAACATAAATAATCAATAGTTAGGTAGGTCTGAGGTAAACTGTGGAATGTCAAACCTGTTGCTTCGAGTCATAAATGTACATATGTATATCAGCTTCTGTAAATGCGTATAATAAAAGCATGAGAAACAGTAATATCAATTAAAACAAGATTTATTTTCTTTTAAGAAGTAATAAAAAACAGAAGCATAGGTACCTACATAATGTAGGAATTTCAATAAACTATTTTCGCACTACGCAGTCGAGTCACCTTTTACAAACCACACTATCGGCAGATGATTCATATGCACAAACAAAAACAAACAACAAATGGTTTTCTCTGTCAGTGACTCTTAAGTCAGATCAGTTTAACTACTAAGTGGAATGGAATTTACTTAGGAATTTCGGTTTATGTATAAGCAAGCATACCCATATTTCCATAAAGGTTCTTGCTAAATGTTTTTTTTAACGATACTTAAAAACCAAAGTTTATGAATGGAACTCATTCATGGCTCATGGCATGGGGCTTCAATTTTGAATGTTTTTTGATAAAAATAAGTTAGGTAGAACCAAAAAACCACGCAAATTCTTCGATATACAATTTTTATGTTGTGTAAAATACAACATAAAAATTGTATTATTTTGAGGAAGTTGATAAAATGGCTGCCGATAGCAGTTAACTTCAGCAGTCGCATGGACTAGAATTCATGTATTTAATGACATTTTTAACTACAACCAACTGTCGAGAAGAAGCAAAGGAAGTCCGATAGATTTATGGCTGGGTGAAAGTAACCATATTTCATGCAGATATCGTGTTATACTTATTTTAACATTAAAACCAACTAAGTACCTAAGCACTTTATCATAATATTTACCTGAAACTTGATATTGCGACTCGTAATCCTATAATCCCACCTGAATACAAGTAGGTAGGTAATGTATACCTACATAATCAGGGTTATTATGAGTTTCACGTGAACAACATTTCACCCGGAAAAATTGACATTTCACTTTTCGCCTATTGTGAGTTTCACCCGAAAAATAAAAATTCCGCTTTTTTGTGAGTACTAATTTCGCGCAAAATGTAGCGTAGGTAATTAAGATTTTAAATTATCACTTATCTTTTGGAAATGAACAAAAGATAAACAGGTGGTACTGGTGCGCTTTGCGCAATTTTTTTGTTTATTTTAAGCCAAGAGAAGTTCAGGCGAAACTCATAATAGCTTTAAAAATTCCGGGGGAACAAAAATTTTTCGGGTGAAATATTTTCCGGGCGAAACGCATAATAAGGCTGAATGTGTTAGCAAAGTGATGGCCCTAGGTCATTGTTAGTCTGGCTTAATAACTAAGTAAGAAATAGCTAAATTTACCAATTTCCAAAATGAATTTTTAAATTTCGTTATTTTTTCGCTAGGCGCTGCTTTTGGGAGGTATACTTACAACTCTAAACTGAAATAGAACACGGCTGTTCTGAATTCTGATATTATGTCGAATTGAATCCGTACGGATTGAAAATGGTCAACAAAAATTACCGGAATCGGAAACGTCAACGAAATTTGATCTATTTGTTTTGCCGAACTTCTATGAATTTTAAGGTTATCGGCAAAACGAACGGATCAATCCACTATCCACCATTCTTTTGACGTTTTCAGCTCGGGTATCTTTTTGTTTTTCGTTTTCAATTCGACTGAATTGAATTTATTCGGCCAGCCCTGATAATTCGACAATTGGTAGAAATGGGCAGTTTTTCGAAGGAGTAAGTCCCCTATTACATACACGATGATTCTGACTCTTTTCGAACATAATGAGTGCGAAAGAGAAAAAAGATGACACGGAAGACCAGTTGCCCCGGCTCTTTTTGAGGTTTCTTTTTATAATTATCCATATTGTCGTATTTTTCGTATACAGACAGTGTACAAACCGCAGCAGTGAATTTCGCAATAAAAAAAACTGTCAATTTTGCATCAATTGTTGATAATCATAGACCTCTATTACACGATGATTCTTTGCGTCTGACTCTTTTCGAAGGAAAAGCATCGGATTTCACCTTCGCACTCATTGAATTTTGACAAGAGTCAGACGCAAAGAATCATCGTGTAATAGGGGACATAGTCCTCTGTTTCACGATAGGTTTGTTTGGTATCTTTTTCAAAAAAAATGTGTTAAACCTGTCAAATTTTGAAAAGAGGGGACAATTCTATCAGAGGTGGGAAAATTTGAAAAAATTTATCAAACGCATTGAACCATGAACTACACCGCTTTTTGTTAGAAACGTTATTTTTGTGTATAAACGGCGTTGCCAATTCGCCATGATTTCAATAGATCTAATGCACTTTCTTCGTAAAACAAATCTACTGCCTTTAAATCGAGTCTAGTGCACTTTTATTTTTCGGAAAAGTAAATTATCATCAAAGAATATAAAGTTACCAAGAAGTATTATCTGGATCTTAAAATAAATCCGATTCCGAAAGCTCCTTTCGAAATAATAATAAAAAGAACGAAACAATCACCACGCATACCAAAATATCTAATATTCGAAATATAGGGATAGTAAAAAGGAGGATACTTTCCAAAATTTGTATGAGATGCGACTTCTTGGTAACTTTATATTCTTTGTTATCATTCATCAAAATTCAGTCCCCTAATTTTTCAATTCTATTCTTACGGCCTCTGGCTATTGGCTTGCTTTGATAACAATCGTGACAGCATAATTAATTATGATATTTTTAATTTCTTTTGTTCTTCTAATTTGAAAATAAAAGTAAACATTGGAATATGCAGATCTTCCGTAAGAGAACTGAATATACTGCCTTTTTTTTGAAAACCTACTTCGAAAAATTTTCCGATTAGTGGCAACGCTGTGACAGAAACTGACCACCAAGATTTTTGACAGTAGTTGTAACACTTCGTTTTCACAGAAATTTGTGTTCAGAAATTCGCAAGCTTTCCAACGGAGGGGACATTATTTGCTCTCTCACTGTGCTTTCTCGAAGCAACTTTTTTGAGTTAACAAACAGGAATTTGTGACGATTTGTGAGAATTTGTGAAAATTTGCAAGAAATTTCACGATAACAAACAGACCTACGGTTTCATCTATCAGCTGTCATTAGAAACAGTGTTGCCAATTTATAAACCACACTTTTTTTTTAAATATCCTTATAAGTTCATGTATATTCTATAATTTTCTATATTCACATTTGGGTGACTATTATTTTCTCATTTATTTTGTATGGTGGCTAGCTATATCGTCTATAATATTTCTATGGAATTTGTTTTCATTTACAGAACCCTATGTTAAGCTAATTAAAGAAGAGAAATCCCCTGCTAACTGGTTTCTTAACATTGACGTTAAAACATATCTACTGCGGCGTCATTATAATTTCATTTAAATTTAATTAAAATTTCCCATTAACTAAGAACTCACACCTTCTCTCCCCAGACTTTGTGTGATGAGTAATTATTATTTTTAAAAAAGTGCTGGTTTGTACGATCGTGTTACATTAGCATCTGTTTTATTGAAAAATATAACAAAATGATCATGAAAATTAGCATTGTTGGTAATGTAGATGACTTACCTTGATCCTTCAAGATCACTTGAGATCGGTGTGTTGTTGTCTGTTTCTGCCATAAGTTTCATCATTGCCATTAATTATGTTTCTGTTATGTCTCATTTAAATAAAACTGCTTCTAAAAGTGACATTCCCTATTTCATTTATTTACTGTGACTAGTGGACTTTTAAAATAGGCATTTTTAATCAATTTTTTTTTAACAAGAGATCAATCTGCCAAAAATTGTTTAAGATGAATTAATTTCATATCACTCGCTTCACTCTGATTTTTGTAGTTGCAGATCGTATGAGACTTCAATGTAAATTCATTTTTAAATATAAAAAATATTTCCGATTTGAAATTAAAATAGGTAACCGGCAACAGTTTTCATAAACTACGTGCTGTACACAAAAATATGCTAGTACTTACGTCCGAATTCCAATGAAATAAGTACACCCGGCAGTGATAAGAATATTTAACTGAACGGTATATGTACCTATACTATACCTGCATACTCATGAACACAAAATTTTAAAAGAAGCTGCTGTCATGCGGTAATACATGCAAGCATGTAATCCACATCTAATTGAATAAACTCGCATGACAACCATCACATCAAAATTTCGATGCTTACCTGTAGCTTCTTTATTATAAAACTATACCTGATTACAAGCATTACTAAGTAAGGTGTGCCATTGAACGTGATTTGTATGCAAATTGAGGTGACTAAATGCGTACGCTCGTTGCTGACGATCCAACACGCCGACACGCCTAAGCCAGAACACGACTGTCACTGCTTTTGAAGCTACTGAAAGAGGGCACAAATATTAGATTTATGTGGTTTGTTTTCTTGTTTATTTGCTGATATTGTCATTGTTTATTATTATTAGTCATTTTGTTGATGCATTGTTAATTTGACAGGTGACTGATTTTTCAAAGAGTTAACAACTCTAATGTAAAGAATAATTGGTAAATAAATTATAAATGGGTTCTAAGAAATTGGGTGTCAAGGTATTTAATTTATAAGTTGTTTTTGCTTATAGGTAACAGTTTTGATATGTTTTCTAAGCCATCCTCTAAATATTCCTACATAAAAGCACTATCTCGCTTTGTAATCGCTAAACTACTCTAAAGAAAAATTATTTTATAACAAAGAAATAAATAATAAAGGTATTCATGCAAAGGTTTAAAGTCGTCGTAAGCGTAGAAAAGTTGTAAACTGCGTAAATCTGTCTAATTTTCAATACAAATTAAGGGTATTCATACAACAGCGTAAAGTCGTCGTAAACGTTTTAAACTTTTAAACTTCGTAATTCTGTCACAATTTGTATAGAAAAATTGACATATTTACGAAGTTTACAACTTTACGATGCTTACGACGAGTTTACGCTGTTGCATGGAGACCCTTATTGTGACAGATTTACGAAGTTTAAAACTTTACAACGTTTACGACGGCCTTACGAAGTTGTATAAATACCCTTCTTAGGCCGTGTGCCAATTGCGTTAAAATTCTGGTTAAATTTGATCCCAGTTAAATGTTATCCCTTTTTATAGGGGTGAGTAAAATTTAAGGTTTTTGCTGTGTCCATTGGATTAAATGGGATTTTTTTTTTATATTCACTTCCCATTAGTTTTGTTGTTGCATTTTTCTCAGTAATGATAGTTCGCAAACATATCAGTTTGCAAAATGAATGAATCATCTGAAAAAGTATTTTCAATAAATTTTATTGATTCTTTTACATTAAGCGTAGTACGCAGATCGAGCTAAAATTTCGCTTAAAGGATTTATCTCAAGTTATTCAAACTTCTTCTTGAGTGCATACTTAAATTTATTATAAGGTCTTTGTCTATATTTCTTAATCCTTTCATTTAATTTTAGTTTTTTTCCATTTTTCATCTTTCCCGATAGGATTCATGACTTCTTGATAGCAAAATAAAATATTTATCTACATTCATCTCCCTCAGCAGTTTTTTTATAAGGGTTTACAACAACACAAACAAATCCGGATCGCTTAAGATACGCAGCCGAACGCGCCCATAGACATGTCAAAAATTAACCACCGACTAAAATTTTAACGAGCTCCTGAGCAGGTTAAATTTTGAAGTCTATATTCACCTCGGTAATGTCAAAATTTAGCCATGGGATCAAATTTAACCAGGATTTTAACGCAATTGGCACACGGCCTAAGTGAAAATTTATGATGGCAGTCAGTCAAAGGTTCAAGGGGCCTGAGGCCAGGGGACTGAGTGTTTTCATAGTTTTTGCGCCAAAAAATAGTAACGCATTTTCCAAAAAATTATAAAATTTACATAACAAAGGTTTAACTAATAGACCAAGAGCCGACAGCATATTTTGGGAACAGATGGACAGCCAAAATCGGAGTATGAGGGATTATAGTTACATTTATCGTGATATCGAATACAAAAGTCTGGCAGGTTTTTTTCTAAGTCTATGGTAGGGGTTGGGGGTCCAAACCAGCTTGTTTTCCTATTTATGTCATTTTCCCTAAGTCTTAAGACGTTTATCTTGGTGATCCGATAAATGTGACCGATAATTTATCTAAGGCTTTTGAGCAAAACTTATCGGCGTTTTTGTGGATACTTTATTTTTGTTGATTTTTTGTTTTGTTGAAAATCTTCAAAAAAGGGATGATAAGGTTGACGTAAAATGCTTATATATTGAGTTCAATTTTGTGTCTGAACAAAAGAAGTTGGATGAATGTCAAAATTAGTCGGAGGAGTCAGTCCTATGTGAACACCGTCCTGAGCAGGTTAAATTTTGAAGTCTATATTCACTTCGGTAATGTCAAAATTTAGCCATGGGATCAAATTTAACCAGGATTTTAACGCAATTGGCACACGGCCTTAATATTTAAAAAATAAACTTAATTTTACTTATGTAAATGGAACTTCTAATTGTAAAACTATAAATTATAATAATTTGTTTGCAAGAAAATGTAACACAGACACGACGTGACCGACGTGCCCAAAACTGTCCTTGAACTTTCAAACTAGGGCCAGATTTGAAAAATTACCTATGAAAACTACCTAATCCACCTTTTCGAAAAATCCTTGTCCTATTATTATGTAGCGCAGAAAATTATTTCATGCTATTAAGGTACATTATTTCATGTTATTAAGGTACAATATTGTTTAAGAAGCAGTGAAACATCTAGTCTCTGGTGAATAAGGACGTGTGTCAATTGTGTAAAAAGTATGGTTGAATTTGATCCCATGGCTAAATTTTGACATTACTGAGGTGAATATAGACGTTAAAATTTAACCTGCTCAGGAGCTCGTTAAAGTTTTAGCTTTCAGATGATTCATTCATTTTGGAAACTGAATTGTTTGTTTGGCGAACTGTCGTTACTGAAAAATGCAACAACAAAACTAATGGGAATTGTATGTTTTAAAAAATCCCATTTAATTCAATTGACACAACAAAAATCTTAAATTTTAATCACCCCTATAAAAACGGTGCTGATCAAATTTAACTGGGATCAAATTTAACTAAATTTTTAACGCAATTGACACACGGCCTAGCAATAATATTGACATTTTCATAGACAGCCAGGTGGCAATTAAAGCCATTTCCTTAATCACCACAAAATCCAAACTGGTCGATCGTTCCCGGAATGAGTTAAGATTACTCAATGCAACGAACACTGTTAACCTAAGATGGGTCCCAGGACATGGGGATATTCACGGGAACGAAATGGTAGATGAACTGGCTAAAAGAGGGTCATCTCTTGATGCGAGCTTCTTGCCACTGAAAAAAGTAGAAGACACCAGAGTTTCTTAGAAGCTGCAAATGTCAGATGGTCATCCATTGACACTTGTTGGGTTTCAAGGAATCTATGGCCAAATATTTTGAAGAAAAAACTGAATACGTACTCAAGTTGAGCAAGCCTCAATTTTCTCTCATGGTTGGCGTCCTATAACGGGCCATAACTCGATGGGAACCCACATGATCAGAATGGGCATCAGCTCATTGAACTTCTATAGAGGGTGTTATGATGAAAAGGCGAGGAGGGCTCCCCTCACTTCCTTTGTGAATGCGCCCTAGCCTAGCTAGAACCAGAAAAGCAGCCCTAGGAGAATACTTTTTTGACGAACTGGGCGACATCTCTGTCTTGCCACTAAAGAAAATCCTAAATTCAAAGTTTAAATTCATTCAGAGCTCAGGATGGTTCAAGGAGGCCACCACACCTTAAACTTCCCCTTCACCTACACCCTGGGGATCGCAATAGATCCACCGAGATCCAAGTGAGATGATGTGGCTTGCCGTATTATCACCCCTTCTAACCTAACCTAATCTACGGTCAGTTGTTCAATCGTGGTTCAAATTTTGATCCATGGTTCAGCAATTTTAAATCACCGATTGTGGTGAGTTGAATGAGGTTTAACGATGGTTCAAGTATGTTATAATAGCCAATTACTAGTTTGTACCATCGTTGAACCTCATTTAACTCACCAAAATCGGTGATTTAAAATTGCTGAATCACAGATCAAAATTTAAACCACGTTTGTACAACCGATTATGATTTGATTTCAATAATCGGCCTTATCACGAATTTCATAATGGTTGGAAACTTTTACGAAAATAGGTGTCATAAAATCCGTTCGTAATGGAAATTTGTGTGAAATTTTTCAATACGATAAAATCTGTTATAGTTACTTTTTCGGAATTCGTAACTTCAAGCTTCCGATAACGATGGAATTCGTGTTCAAATAATTCCTCTTAGCTAAAACTTAGTTATAGTTCTAGGTATACATACATATGTAAATCGAGTGGTTTCTGTTGACTGCTGTTAACTACATTAGCTACCTACATACATTTGCATATGCAAATGCCCGAAAAATTCATAAACTCAAGTAGCTGAACTAATAAATTTGAATAATAGAGACATAACATAAATAACTAATAGCCTATTGTTTTTGATTAGTGTATTATTCCCAGGGTATTGACACTTGAGATTCTATATTAGTGGGCACAAACTAGTTTCAAAGAATTTTTGTTTTGTTTCTAAATTCTTCAAAAGATTCCTACATTTTAATTTAATCAAATAACAAAGTAAAGCTAGAACTATAATAGGTCTGATCCTTTACTTTGGGTTTCTGTGATTTTTAGTACAAACTTGTGTCAAAATATTTTTTGTATATGAACTTTGACACTACTTTGGACTGAAATGCGCAGAAATGCACAGAAAATCACAGAAATTCAAAGTAAAGGAACAGACCTAATGTTCGGAGGGGCACTTAAGTGGTCGGAAGAAAACAAGCGAATACACGGAAAGCATTTGACGCGACTTTAATTGCGAAGTGGAGCGTTTCGTCAAGTTTCGTTCAACTTTGGTTACGGAAGTGAGGTGCGCTCCCGAGCGCAATGGAATGTCAAAAAGAGAAAGAAGATAGTAACATTATGGGTGTGTTCCCCTTTTTTCGCTACGGAAAGCTACTTTTTGACATTAGCTTCAGTGCGACTAACTTAAGAAAATGTAGCTACTTAGAGTTGTGGTGATATTTTGTCACATTCATGGTTATGCGGGGGCCCAATTCCACAAGAGTAATTTGATGTGTATACACAGACCATTGTGTTGGTACTAATCGATTTTTGCGATTCCGTAAGAGTGAGTTAACAATTTTGACAAATAACGTGTGTACCTTAAGTCAAATTTATTCACACTTATTTTGGGTAAAAATAGAGTGTGTGCATGGAAAATCATTTACGCTTGCGTAATTGGGCCTCTGGATATTTACCTACACCAGAGTTGACAAAAAGCCGTATTCTTAATCCATAATAGCTGTGTTTAGTAACGTGAAATTTCTTGCAAGTTTAATAGGAAAAAAAAACAAGTTAAGGATATTTGTTGAAAGTTTCACGTTACCAAACAAGCATAATATGCCGTAAAATATTCAACAAGTTTCGTAAACTTGGGTGGAAACGTGAAATTTCTTGCAAATTTTAACAATAACTGTTTTCAGAAACCATATGCGGAAAAAACCCCAAGTTTGCGAAAATTGGTGAAAATTTCACGTCAGTAAACAAGCATAATAGCTGTGTTTTTTTGCATGTCCAGATAAAATTGTGTGAAAAAAACGACAACAAAGCAAAACAATTTACATGTTAAATGCAACAACAACTATGTCCATATAGAGTTAGCTAAGTCCAGATAATTAACTGGAGTTAACTTTTGTCCCGATAAAACGGTATTGCCAGACTACCATTGTCGTTGTGTTATCGATAATTTGTATAGAAATGTCAAATGTTTGTTGGTAAGATAGTTCAGAACAAAATGGCAGACCAAGGCAAATGTTGAAATGTCCCGATGTCGTTTTTTTCGCCAAACTCCATATGGACATACAAAAAAACGCAGCTAATATGTCATGAAAATTTTCACCAAGTTTTGCAAATGGCTGGGGCTTATTTCAGCGCTACTACAACAGAGCTTCATCAACTACATATCATACATTAAAGTCCTTTAACTACATCATTTTTATATTTGTCTAATTCAAGCATACAACTAGAGTTATGAAATAAAAGATACAAAAGTTTGAAAAATTACAAATTTAACTGGTGTAGTTGTAGGATGAAGCTGTTAAATGTAGTTGATGTCATTGATGTAGTAGCGCAGAAATAGGCCCCTGGTCAACCAGAGCATAAATGGTCCGATGGGCTTGGTAAAAATTTTAAATCAAAATTTGACTACAGCGTCCTTTCTTTCCCAGTTAAGGATTGACCGTCCCACGCTCTGTTTAATAAGGAGCCCTAGGTCTAGTTGTAGAAACGATGTTAAAATTTCGATTGGCGGTTCCGTTATTTTATACGATTTTGGTGGATCAACTGGTTCAGCAATATGGTAAATAGCTATTTTCACATAGTTGAACTTTGAACCATTGTAAGTTAATCCGCTAAAATTGGTGAGTTTAAATTGTACAACTATACTGGCCCCAGGAAAACTATAAGAACCCATTGAACAATCGTTGTTCAAATTGTGATCCGTGATTCGGCAATTTTAAATCATCGATTTCGGTGATTAAAATGAGGTTCAACGATGGTTCGAGCTTGTAATTAACTATTATAACATACTTGAACCTTGAATCATCGTTGAACTTCATTCAACTCTCCGAAATCTGTAGTTTAAAATTGCTGAACCGCAGATCTAAATTTGAGCCACGATTGTACAACTGGCCCTTAGGGTAGGTATTCATTCAACGGTAGGTATTAGGGTAGGTATTCATTCAACGTTAGTTTTTTCATACAAATTTTGAAACTTTCTGACGTTTAAAATTTTTTTTTCTACGATGCATGAATACCCTTTATACATTTATTTTGGCCGAAATGTATATGAAAAATTGTTACTAGATATCTCACGTTTCGATGTCGAAAAATACAATTTATGATCGCTTTTGTGATAAATTAGGAAACTAGTAGTATTTGATTTGTTTCAAATAAATTTCTAATGAATTGATAGTCTCCAATACCTCGCTAATTTTGCGAAAGAAATAATTGTAATGCAAATTCGGTTTTCCGTTAGACAAACTGTATATTCGTCTACCAGCATAAGCACCCTTATATTCACACATAGTAAATATAAACAGAAAACAAATATTTTTCTCTGACGCATTTAAATATTCCCAGTCTACACTGCATTTGATTGAGCACGCAGACAAGAGCTCAAGATTCTGTTATACAGTTTTTGGTAATACGCAATCCAGTATAATAAAATAAAAAATAAAATAATTCGACAAAAACTAATGGTATCAACTTAAATTTCCCCTATAAAAATACATAGCTACTGGCAGCACCTCTATGAAAATATGATCACATACTTCTCAGCTCACAACTAGATGTCTCTCAGCGCTTTTGAAAGATACTTCAATCCAACCATCTGACATTTTTCTCTCTTTCTTTTCGCCACATAAAATTTTTTGACAGAATTCAATTTTTTTTACACAAACGACGACGGCGATCACTACGGGCGGCCATTTCTTCTAGGAGTTTTCTGAATTAAAACGAAAATTCTTCTAGTTTCATAAAAATAAAACAATATTTTCCACACAAAATATTCAAATTATTTGAATGTACAATAGAGTAATAATTTATCTAATCAGTAATTTATAATCGTATATATGTGGGTTTGTGTGTGTGTTATGAAATAAACAAGAAAAAATAATGAAATAGTTTTTACTCTACTTGTCGCTGCTTCTTGCTCGTGATTCGAAATTAAATAAAAAAATACAACTTGGTGTGCAAAATTATTCCCCTCAAGTACAAATGGAAAAAAGTCCACAAAAACCACACAAATTAGCCACAACAAAAGAAACTCCAATTCAACAATTCTTTCAACACAAAGAAATGTGAGTAAATAGTTTAATTTATTCTTAAAATGTTGTGTATTTTGTTTCTAATTTAGTTTAAATGTGAAAAGAGCAGGAACTTTAATAATAGTACTAGTATCTAGAAGTTTAATTTCTATACAAAACGTAGCTGCTAGCTGCTGCTGCTTTAGCTGGTGAGGTGAACTATGGATGAAACTATTCATTGCTCTGCCGTTCGCGATCTTGGCAGAGTGGAAAAGTTAAAAAAAGATATAAATTATTAAATAATATTTCCATCATCATCGGGGTGTCACGCTTGTTTTATAGTTTGTTCATGTTCACTATAATTAAATCATGTCTTGTTCTCCTTCCTTTAATTTGGGTTGGTTTAGTTTTGTTGGTTATTCGTCGGTCCTCCTGATGTTTCTACTGAATGTCGATTTTGTGTCCAGAAGTTTGCAAATATTTCATAGTTCGCAATCGTGTCAGTCTGTCTACGTCTGTTTATCTGTTGCCATTTCGTCCGCCCTTGAAACAATCTGTTTGCTTTAAGTTTTGTATTTCTGTTTCTGTCTATTTTTATAATATTTCAATGTTTATTTCCTTTACATTGCTTTTTCATTCAAGAAAAATATTTCATGAGAATTAATGGCTTTGGAATGAATTGCGTAAGCATTCTCTGGGCTCAAAGGCTGGCAATCTGGTGTTCTCGTTTTGCCGCGGAATGTTGTCGCAGTATACAACTACTGATAAGATTATTTTATTGTTATTGTTTTTTTTCTTATCGAGATCGGGTTAGAGGCGTATCGTGTGTTGCATTATACGAAAAGCCGCAGCGCCGTTTCCATTCTTGTTTCCAGAACTAATTTATAGAATTTGTATGGTGCTTCATGATGTCATTTAAAATTGTTTACAATTATATATTTCAAAGAAAAAAATATGATATATTACATTATATTTATCAGACAGGCACAGTGGCAGTAATATTGTTACACCTTATTGTATCGTGACTTTTTATTGTATCTGACTTGAATCACGAGTTGAGGTTGAGGTGGATTCAGATAGGAAGCTGTCTCAAGAAGGAACTCAAGTCGTTTTGTCAATGACGCATTTTTCCACAAATATAAATAAGTACATACCTACCTTATGTATCTAGATTTTCTAAAAATGACTCATTATCGTCGTCAGTCGTCGTCGAGAGAGAATAATGGAAGATAAACAATAATAAGGTGTAGTGTAACTAGATTACTTGGTGATGGTTTGTTGGCTATTTATTGATTTTTTGTCGTGTTTGTTGTTTCTTTAGTGAAAATACATTTTCTAGGAAATGAGACTAACCAAACAAATATTTAAATTAAATCGAAAGTTTGTTCATCGTTTGTTTTTTTATTTTATTTATTTTTAAATACCTACTACCTACCTGCAAACACAATATTAGCTCGTGGGTAAAATTATGTATGTAGGTACCTAGATACATTTATTTTATTTTGTTGAATTCAGACGAAACCGGTTTGATAGTTAAGAAATAGTTTTAGTAGGTAGGTACCTATACATAGGTAGTTGGTAGTTGAAAAAATTAAGTTTTTCGCATCTCTTCTAACCCCACCTATCTATTCTCAGTTGCTTCATCATCAGTGACTTCATCAGGGTTTTGTTAAGATACAAAAGTTGGATCTTTTTGTATTATTGTTTTTGCAAACTTAAATACTTGCTGTTCTTTATTAAATGGAATATTAAAAAAAAATTAATAATGTGGTTGACTTCCCAAAAAATTGATTAAACAAAGCGTCGTTTTCAAATTAAACAGAAAAAAAAAATTAAATTCACTAGAGGGTATACCAACATGCATTTTTAATTGCATTGAACATCTAGATTATTTCTGTGGTGTTTGGTAGAAACATGATAACTCCATTTTAAAATTTGCCTCCTTACCTCCACTTTAAATCGAGCTACAGACTAAACGGATGAGCCGATTTTTCTCAAATTTGTAACATAACTTTTCGAGGACTATGTTCATAAGTGTTCCAAATTTGAAGAAAATCGATAAACTGATTTAGGCTCTAGCACGATTTAAAGAGGACGTAAAGACGCAAATTTAAAAATGGAGTTATCATGTTTCTACCAAACACCACAGATTTATTCGATTATATGGCATTCTTGGATTTGTAAGAATTGAACTTGAAAGCTTTAACCAAACCATATAGCTTCAGTCGCAAGAAACTTCTCGGTCAAGTCTTCAGTATTGTCTTAAGAAATCCTACGCCACCGCAAGTATCAAATATTGGAACCGATATGCTGGGTTTTAAAAAGGCCACAAAAACATGTTTCCTGGCTGAAGATGAGTACTAAAAAAGAATACATTCTAACTTCAGCTAAACAGGAGGTAAGATCTACAATTACAAAAAGAGAAAAAAACACCGGCCAAGAAGGATAAAATAAGGTGTCAGGAACGCTTAATCAGCGTTGGAACAGGGGATAGAAGGCACTCACTGTAGACCGTTGGAAGGGCTTAGACCCATTTGCTGATACGAAACTTAAATGCTTAAGTAGAACATAAGCGGGATGTGTCAAACACTAAAGGTGAAAGGAGAGTCGAGTGGTGTCAAAAAAATATCAAAAAGACAAAATTAATGCTCTCAGGATGCTCCACACATCAGCGTATTTTTCTACGGGAGGTGCCAGTTGAAAAGGTCGAACAATTTAATTACATTGGGAGTGTTGTTTCAGCAAATATTGGTACTGATGTGGACATACAAAGCAGAATGAATAAAGCTCGCGCAGTCTTCGGTAATCGGTGCTATTACATTTATGCTTGCGAAATCTGGAAAGTAGCGACTACCATTTCGAAGAGGCTTGTAGGCTTTTATAAATCGCTATCTACGCCATATTCTAATTCGCTGGTCAAAAAATTATATCAAACGAAAAACTGTTGCTGTTGCGGCTGGACGTCGACATAAAAAAACGTTAATGCCAATGAATTGGTCAAACACTGAGGAAACCAAACATTGAAGTTGCAAGGCAGTCCTTTGAATGGAATCTTCTGGATGCACGGCGGTTTGGAAGACCAAGAAGAAGATGGAAATCAACAGTTCCAGCAGAAGCAGACACCTAGAGAAAGACCACAGTTAAAATATCTAGCTGAAGACCATGAAGAATGGAAACATTTTGTTGGCGCGCAATGCCCCAGTCGCAAAACTTAATGATGATGTGACTAAGCAAAGGCGGTATATTGATTGATAATTTTTGACTTAAATAATTGATGGATCCAATCAAAAGACCTCCCCGCCCTAGATAGATACAATTTGTCCAGTTCAATTTTTTCTTAAAACTATCCCCCAAAATATTGAGCACTGATTAGGGGACACCATGCATAAGGTTATTGCGCTGAATTCTTATACGTTGAGTCAGAGCATCGCTGCATTTGATAATGACAGAGGTTTCTAATTGCGTCATAAAAATTCCGTCATTTTCAATGATAAAAAACAGGCTTAAGTTGAAACAATTCTGGTTATTCTATGAAAATTATCAAGCTATTGAAGATGCAGACACCTTAATCGTTCTGAAAGATTTTGATTTGAGGTGCGAAATTACCACGATTCTTATATTTAGTGTAAGCGAAGTCATGGACGTGATAACTAAATTGGCACCACAATCCTCAAATGTCATACCTATTGTTGACTCCTATCAAGAAGAACCATCCCCTTACAATGTTCTCACCTAGTTCCTTTAAATTCAATTTAAAAATAAAGGAGAACATACTTTTATGTGGTTATGACACAACATTTGGCGTGTTTAATGTTGGAAAATTGAAGGCGATAACAATTTATTCTGGAAAAACATCCACATTCTGTGAAAACGCTCGAAATTTAAAAAAATCCAAGCTTGAAAAATAAACTTTGCCAACGTTCGACGGACATATCACCAGGTGCAGCAGTATCTTTGACAATGATTGGCTCGGTGTTGGACGTGGGTGGAAGGGAGCAGAAGATTGTCTTGCACCGATCACGATGTTGAAACACTCGAGATCTAAAGATCTACTAAAGATATTTTTCTGCGCATGTGCAAAGGGTTTTGGTTAGTCCTTTGTAAGTCGGAAAACTCACCACAAGTGCGTAGTTGTTTGTAGACCGTGTAATGTCATATCCTGTACTAATGCCATCGAATCGCAGTTAAAGTTGATGAATAAGCTAACGATAGTTAGATAGAAAGGAACGCAAGCGAAAATTACGAAAATTTTAAAAGCCAATAAAATCGATCAAGGTCTTTTTCTCAGTTCCATTTATGTGGCGCCTGCCGGAATTGGAAAATTTTTTGTAATTAAAAATTTAGAACGCCATAACATTTGAAAAGAAAACCTGCAATCTAAAATTCTGAAATAATTGTAAATAATGTTTTTTATGGATCAATCAATTGTTTAATAAGGTTTGATATAAAGTTGACTTATTGTTTTTTATCTTTAAAAGATGCCATTTTTCCATCAAGTGGCTACAATATTCTCTAGAGTTAATCAAAACTTAATAATAATAATAATAATAATAATTTAACTATATGCCTGTAGGACCTAAGGTTTTTTAAATGCAACCTGAATTGCACGGCACTAGTTAGAAAGAGTAGGAGGATAGTAAAGATTTGGCACAGTGGATTGAGATCAAGGTGTTTATTATCTCATTAAATCTCAAGGGTGGCGTCCAGTTAAGCTGGGAGAATATAGAAAAGAATGCTGCCTAGAATGGAACTCGAACCCACACCTCTAAGTTTGCAGTCAAGCACTACATCCACTGCACCATTGCCACCCGCACTCTTATGGAAGAGATGTCTTCATTTGCTCCGATTAGATCAGTCGTCTTTCATGATTGGGAATTTTCTTTCAAGTGTTTCAAGTCAAGCGTTTAGTTTGTAAATGATTGGTGACGTGGTTGCGTTTTATTTCCGATTCCGAAAAAATAAAAGCAAATTATGGAGTACCTTTGTAGATACATTTATGTCACTCCTTGAAGAATTTTTTTCCCTGGTGATAATTGGCGAATTAATAAAAAATGGATACAATTAAAAAAAAAAATAAACCACAATTTAAATTTCTATCATTGAAAGTGAGTGGATATTCACATAAAGTAAAGTTTTTAACAAACATCCTTTTGCACAATAGTATTGCTGCTTCAGTCAATAGCCCAACAGCTATGCTCCATCTATTTTTTAAATCGAAGCAATTGAGTTTTAGATTTTTTTTTCTATTATTGTTTAGAAATTGGCTTGTATAGGCAAATCATCATCATCTAAATAAAATCCCGCATTCAGTTGTCCATTCCAAAGCTAACTAAGATAAGTAATAGCTTAAATATAACCGCACTAGAAAACCAAATCCTCTTATAGTAAATCCATAAAAACCATCATCTGGATATGCAGAGAGAACTTCAATTCCCAACTATATTGGGTCAAACGCGTAGTGTGTCGTCGAGTGTGTTTGGCCATTGTTTCCGTTCTGATAAACGGCATTCAGTGATGATGATTGCGCTCCAGCATATACGTACAACCATAAAGAGTCAGTTCTGGTCACATAGTGAAATCGGACAAAAGACCGACTAAAAGGGCGTGTATCACATAGCATTATTTAATAGACTGCGAAAAATGCACTTGATGCCACAGCCATAGTCATAGCCATCGCCATGGCCATAACCATCGTCGCCGCCACTACCGTTCTCGTGGATGTCGTAGCCGTCGTCGTTTTCGTTGTCGTCGGCGATGTTGTTATATTCGTGGCTGACTGCACAATTGCTTTTTGCCCATTGTTATGATAAAGCCAGCACAAATTAAAAAAAAAAACGAAGAATAAAAGTGGTGAAAATAATTATGCCACTCCAACTCCATGTATGTAGGTATAAAGTACCTTCTCCCTCGGTCTCTATCTACGCCAATGACCTACTCCTCAGCCAAAGTGTGTGTGTGCTTTTGGGGGACACATTTATGTATGCTTCCATTGTTGTCTCTCTCCAGAACTGAAGAAGACACTGTCAATGGAAATTGGGCTTTTTGTCTGTTATCTTTTTTAATGCGAACATTTATAAGCAAATTAATAACCAAGAATAGCGTAGAGTCACTGTTGTTGGTTCCTTCTAGCGGCAATTTGAAGCACAAAGCTACTGACTAAAACTATATGAAGAGATCTCATTTTTTCTCTGAGTTGTTCCTTTTACTAAATTTCATTTAAATGATAATAGAAAAAACTGACATGAAGATTGTTTCTTCATATTATTTAGATTGTTTTTGTCTATTTGCGATTGTTATCTGAGTACCTATTATGAGATAGCAAATTAAAGTACAATGACAGGCGGTTGAAACGAGGATTTTTCAGTAGAAGACACTAGATAGAATACTACAGCCAGACAGAATAGTCTGGACACTTCATGTCAACAACATTTGATAAATATGTCATTGTTCTAGTCTGGAATTCACAGCAGAGCAAGGGCTTATTGTTTATGTATAAAACTTCAATTTCAGGGAATTCTGTATTATCTAGGTTTATTTTCTTATGTTATAAGCTCCTGTTCTTTTCACAGACAACAAAAATTACACACAAAATAAAAATAAATCCTTTAAACCAGGAAGTTGACTGATTTCCTAAAATGCATTTTTTCAACGTTTCTTCTCTTATAGAACGCGTGTGATAATCTAAAAAAATATCCACCACAACACAACGCTGTCCCAGCTTAATTACTTAACTACAAAACTTCAGCACATTCACAACCTAATAACAACAACAAAAACATCAAAAAACATAAAGAAAGCCCAATAAAATGAGTTTAGTAGATGAAATTAACTCTATTGAAATGCTATCGGTAGTGAGGCCATCAAATACCCCAACAACATCCCAAGATGAATCGGAAATAAAACGAACAAGCGATGTTGTGACAGCAACAACATCCAGTCAAGCGACAAACGAAATAACGAAGATCTCCACAATCCAATCGTTTGATGCTGGAACCTCGACATTGGATACAACTGCATCAAACACTTACCGTCCGAGTGCTAGTGGCAAATATGAACGTAAAATTGGTCATCGGCGAGTGGGCGAAGGCGGAGAGATCACTTACAAGAAGATTCACAGTACCCAGATTATGGGATCGATTCAACTTGGTATCCAGCATACAGTTGGCAGCTTAGCATCGAAGCCAAAACGTGATCTTCTGATGAACGACTTTTGGGAGATCGAAAGTATAAATTTCCCTCCAGACGGATCCAGTATTACCCCTGCTCATCATTATAGTGAATTTAGATTTAAGGTTTATGCCCCAATTGCATTCCGTTATTTTAGAGATCTATTTGGAATTGCTCCTGATGATTTTCTGATGTCCATGTGTGCATCGCCGCTGCGAGAGCTCTCGAATCCCGGAGCATCGGGATCGATATTTTATCTAACCGATGATGATGAGTTCATAATTAAGACTGTCCAGCATAAGGAGGGCGAATTCTTACAGAAACTACTGCCTGGGTATTATATGAATCTGAGCCAGAATCCGCGGACACTGTTGCCGAAGTTCTTTGGATTGTATTGTTTTCAGTGTAACAGTAAGAATGTAAGACTTGTGGCAATGAACAATCTGCTGCCGTCCGATGTGAAAATGCATTTAAAATATGACTTGAAAGGTTCGACTTTTGGGCGAAAAGCTTCGAAGGCGGAGAGAAGTAAACCCTCGCCAACTTACAAAGACCTGGATTTTAAAGAACACCATCCGAGTGGGATATTTCTCGAGACGGACAAATACAATGCACTGATAAAAACAATTCAACGGGATTGCATGGTCCTGGAGTCTTTCCAGATCATGGATTACTCACTTCTGGTGGGCGTTCATAATTTAGATCTAGCCATGAAGGAGCGCAAAGAAGAACGAATAAGGAATGCCCGACAGAAGCTTCAACGTAGTGAGGAGGTTAGCATGGAAGACGCCCCCGAAGCCGATCAAGGTATAGCACAGATTGAACGAGACCGTACCGCTGGCGCTTCCGCTCTCAATCGCAGTCGGTCGATGAATCGTCAGAGATTAGTGGCCCATTCAACGGCCATGGAGAGTATACAAGCAGTTGATGAGACAATAGACGAAGAAGAGGACGTACCGCTTGGTGGAATTCCAGCGCGCAGCGAAAACGATGAAAGGCTATTGCTCTACATTGGTATTATTGATATTCTCCAATCGTATCGCCTGAAAAAGAAGCTGGAACACACATTCAAAAGTATCATCTATGATGGAGACACGGTGTCTGTCTGTCGGCCATCATTCTATGCCCAGCGGTTTCAGGATTTCATGAGCAAAACTGTTTTCAAAAAGACGCCCACATTTCCACTGAAGCATTCCCCATCCAAGCGAAAAACTAGCAACGTCAGTAATAATATATCGTTAACGCAACGTTTACCTGTCCGAGCGCCCTCACTTACTGGCAGCAGCGGATCTGGTTCGGGAGCTATTCCAAAAGTCCAATACCGTACTATTCCATCGGGCTCTTCAACGCCACCACCTGCCTTTGATGATATCTCTGAAGAAGGCAGTATACACATGACCAACCGACATACAAGTGCAGGCAGTGAAACCAATACATCGTCCTACGAAGATGGACGTCACTCCAATATATCGGTTACAGAAACGAAAAATGTTACTACTACAGCGGTATTCGTGGTGGAGGAAGCTGTCAGATAACTAATGGTTGGCGTATGAATCTCTACTTAATGTGGTTGACATTTGGGTATTTAATCTTTGTTTTTCCTTTACTTTTATGTCTAAAGTAGGATTGATTATTTATAAAGTACGTATAAATAAATTAAAAAAAAACTGTTGGTAGGTAGTTTTATTGTTATCATCGTTGTGAATAGAAAACATATAAAATAGAAAATGTCGCCAATCGCCTTACTTTTTTCTGGACCTAATCTCAAGTTGTATAAAATTGATTAAAATTTAATTTTAGTTAGAAATAAAAAGTAAGGAAATTAATGTTTATTTAATGTTGTATTTAAATTTAGTACGTTAAACGTTTGCACTAAAACAAAATTAACACAAACTGGTGATCATATTTAACTAGAATATGTAATGAAAAAAGTTTGAAGCAATAGAAGAAGATACAAATAAAATATACAAATATTGAGAAATATATTTTATTTTATATTCCAAAACGAAATATTTGTCTAATTGTGTTTACTTTTTGAAGAGTACGAAGTTTTGCAATTAAAGTCTTATGAGATTGGTCGTAAGAGGTCACAGTACATGTATTAGAGATGCCTGGTGGAAATTATAGAATTTCTTATTAAGTGAACATCCAATTGGGGAATGTGTCTGAAAAATTAATTTTGAAACTTTTGATTTAGGATAACCTAAGATAACATAAGATGTTTTAATAAACTAGATGTATTTATGTACTTAGAAGCCAATGCATAAAATTAGGTATATCAAGAGAAAAAAAGGCTAGTGGGCTGTACTTTCGATTATCGATCTCCTTATATAGACGAGAAGACTCTATTAAGAATTAATCAATTTGAATCAATTATTAAGAATTAAGTTACAATATTTTTGCGTATATGCAACAATTGACTAATCTTAACGACAGTTTTCTAGAGATTTTGAAGACTTACTTTTGAAAAATCCATACTTTTGCTTTAAAAAAGTAGTGACTTCCAAAGCCAGTAAGCAATAAGTTGTAACGGTATTGACCAAAAAGTTTTATTGACAAAAAAGAAACGAACTAGCGAAAGTGGTAAACAAAATATTTCAAGGTTTTCTAACATTAAGTCCGACGGGTGGCGTCCAGTTTAAACTGGGGAAAAAAAGCGCTAAATCCACTGTACCATTGTCACCTTGTTTTATTCAATTAAAATCTAACGATTGATCATCTCGTTGATATACGAAAGCATTATTAGTTAGTATTTAAATAAACTCATATTTTCTGCCTATTTGGCTGAGCCATGAATGTTCAAAACTCGCTTTCTCAATAATTATTATGGCTGATGATTTCACTAAATTAATTGATAAGCTATGTATATTATAAATTGGCTCCTCTTAATTCTTGAGTCTTCAATTAATCGGAGTTGGCTTATTTTTTGTTTTATTAAAAGGAACCTATGAACTTCTAACTGGCTATTCTC
This sequence comes from Dasysyrphus tricinctus, assembly GCA_963921185.1. Classification (NCBI taxonomy): domain Eukaryota; kingdom Metazoa; phylum Arthropoda; class Insecta; order Diptera; family Syrphidae; genus Dasysyrphus; species Dasysyrphus tricinctus. The sequence goes on along the minus strand of OY992531.1, from coordinate 64,112,195 downwards.
ATTTAGTTAGCAAAACTTCCTTTCTACAACTGTGCACCTACTGCCGCACTCATACGTTGTCGGTTGAACCATTATCCTGTCAACGACAAACTTCCACATCTCAACCTGCTGCCAATCGTAGAATAATTATAATATTAATAATATCCATAAGAAGAAAATTTATGATCATTTTTCAATCACCGTTTTCTTTTCATCCCATTGGCATTGGATTTGCCTTGGCACTTACAATATTAATCATATTTTTATCCTGCCATCCGGTAATTATACTTCTCTTAAATTAATATTGTAATATTATTTATTTTGCGTTCATCATTATTCATTCTCAATATTTACCGATGAGGACCATGACGACTCATATTGTCGTTCAAGCATTTTTGCAGTTGTGATTTCAGGAGCGTATCATATCAATGCTAATTTTATAGGGGGAGGATACTTAAGTTGTTTGAGTTACACAAGCTATGCAGGAGCTAAAATTATTATGATATGTATATGTTGGTACTAGGCGCTTAAGGCACTCACACGTACAAACACTTTAATTTAAACTTTTCGTTTACAAATTCAATGTTTCAGGATTAGTCCATGAATTAAAAGGGATGACTTTAAAAATCACCAACGATGTGACTGAGCTACTATTCCGCTCTCAAATCTTAAGAAGAGTTCCTACTATGTCCACTAAGATCAGAATAAGTAAATAAAAATAAAGAAATGAATAAATAAAGCAAATAAAATAACAAATTATCGTTAAGCAAAAGAGATTTCTATTGCCTTCTCTTGCATCCGCGCCTGTCTAGTTTTCAGAAATATAGCTATGGTGAAGAATTATAATAAAAGAAAATTATTTCCGATAACAATAACAGATTAAATGAGCAATTAAAATCCAACTGCAGAAGGAAAATAGCATACGCTCATTATTGTTAATTAAAATTGAACAGAAAAGGTAAACAAAAGTTCTTTTCGAAGTTAAATTTTAAGTTAACCTACAATTTGATTCTTTTGGTTGTTTTCTTTTTCAAATTTTATTATAAACTTTTTATAACGTTATTTAGGTAAAAACGGCTGTGATTAGTGATGGTTTTATGTTTGTTAAGGTATCTGAAGCCAAGTAAACTGATTTTCTTCATATTTAATATTCATAAAAGTAGGTCAATTACAATAAGAATTATTTATTGGGTACAGTTGTAAGTAACAAATCTATTTTGAGAGACCTCTCCAATACGAAGCGTCCTCTTATATCGCCTTTGGATTAACCTTTATGTATTTCAAAATTCAACATTGTTAAGTGGGCCACAAAAAATAAACCCAACAGAACTTACATGCATACATTCACGCATATATGTATGACAATCAAAAGTTACTTTGCATTGATCTTTTTCTTTTTTTTTCCATTTTTCATTCACAAAGGATGCGAATATTATGATTTACTTTCATATCCATCGTGCATTCATTTGTTTTTCACAAATGACCCTTCAGTTTGGTATACAAATAATCAATTGAATGGGCTTTTCAAAACTTTATAACTCCACCTCCCTCGATTCTGATTGTTGTATTTGCTGTGAATATCATCATCCCATCATGACAGGATACCCAGGATATATATTTTTTTTACGAGTGTTGTTTTAAATTTTATTCAAAAGCTATTTGTGCCACTATATTGTAGAATTGTAGTGATGTTTTTATATTGTCCCTTCCATCATCATCATCTCTGGCTGTGTTGTTGTATAAAGTTGCGTTGGAATTGAAGAGGGGTGAAAATAAATAACGATTGTTAATTTATGGTTGATTGATGCCAATATCGATGGCAGACGTATAGTTTTAGTTAGTATTTTTTTTGTTGTTATTTGTTTTTATTTTGTAACCATAGCCATCACCATCAGGATCCTTTGTCGTAGTCATCAACTTTATACTGATTCGCTTTTTCATAAAGAGGACAAACGAATAAAACTTCATAGCATTGGCGGATGACGTATGTTTGCTGCCAACTTGGCGAAAATATCAGCGAGAACAAATTAAATAAAACAAAAATTACAATAACCATTAAAAAAACAACAGGAAAACAAAAACTATTGGAAATATTGTTGAAAGTTGACAAGAACATTAAATATTATTGAACTTTAAATGGTTTCGTATTGCTGCAATTAATGGGCAACAATAACTTTACTCGTAAACGGCTTCGACCTTGTTAGCTGCTATTGTTTAGACTGTGTACAGCTACTGCAAGCTAGCAAATAGACGGAATCACTGGGGAAGGCTTAAGTTAATTCTAAGAAACTCTTACAGCCATATTATTCAGTCAATTAATCCGGTTTTAAATTTACACCTTGGTTCAAAGTGAGTTAAGTCTCAAAAGTTCAACCCAAGCGCATAATATTCACTATTAAAACCCGGTAATAAACTCTATTTATTAAACTTTGTCGCGTTTAACCCGATTCAATTTTAACTGCCCTCCAGGGAGCTGTTAAAGTAGTTTAACCCGGGTGTAAACTAGATTTTCAGTACATTCACTCATTTAAGCGAAGCAAAGTCATATTTGAAGTTTTTACGCCCATATGTACATTATTAAAGTTAAAATAAAAAAGCAATAAAATAAAACTGATTTTATAAATGAAATGATGATGTCTTCGTCGTCAAAAGATGAATTTCTGGACTAGATGGAGAATCAACGTCGTTCTCGTCGAGTGTACCGCATGTAATACAAGCGGGCTTGCGTCGATGATTATGATGATGTGGATTTCTGGAAATATTTTCGATTTGGGAAAAACGTTTTCCTCTTTTTTGTGTTATCGCTTCCATAACCATCACCTTTTATTTTGCGATTCGACATTTTCTTGTATCAATTTATTATACATAGTACATAAATTGAGATAGATTAATAGACAATAATTTCACTGTTTTGATTTTTTTTTTCAAACGCCAACTCAATTTTTTAAATTTTGAAAGATAAAATTTGAAACACAACAACAAGAAACGAAGAAACAGGAAACACGTGCTTGCAAATGTCAAATTATTGACATTCCGTATGTTTAAAATCGGTGTATAGTCAAGTTTAAACAATTTTACATCCGGTTGTAATGTATTTTAAATCCACCGAGTTTAATGCGCGTTTTGAGTGAATATTATGAACAAAAGTTTAAATTGAAAAGTTTAAAAAATGCGAGTTAATAGAACTGGTTTAAAATTCACTTAAACCTTACTTACACCTGGAGTGAATAATATAGCTGTTAATTTAATATACAAACAAATTTTATAAAATAAAATTAGAGAATTTTAGAAAAAAACACTTTGAGAAAGTACCTGAAAGGAGTACGAATTTTGGTAGATGGTAGTAGGTAAGGGAGAGCGGCAGGTTAACTAAGCTGGCAAGACGTTACAACGATATAGTGAGGAACAAAAGCTAGTCTCTTTTGTCTGTACGTGCCTAGTTATGAGAAGCTTGGCATTTAGTGATTCTTGGAGGGAGAGGGATTTTTTTTTTTTTTTTTTTAATTGTTAAAACCGTTCCGTAAAGTGGTTATAAATTGCTAAGCTTTTGCAAGCGATATTTCTATTGCTCATAAAATCGGCTGTCCCTTTAAGTTAACCATGCACATCCTCGTTCAAAATTATTGATTTTTGTCATAAATCTTTTTAAAGTGCGTTAAACCCATCCCATAACCACCTGTCCAATTAACTGAATTAATAACTCAAGTATTCGAAGAACAAAATAATCCTTACCTTAGTGTACGTAGGTATAGGTGTAAGTAGGTACATACTTCAGAGGACATTCAAGGAAAGTAATTCTTGGTTTTAATGTTGAAGTCAATGAACTATCATGAAATGTCTATTGAAACACGTTCCACATTTATAACAAGTAGGTATTAAACGATGAAACACTATCCTTAATGTTAATATTAAATACTTAAGCCAACACACAGATACCTATACATAGTTACCTATACACATACAGAACAGAAAACACCCTATCATCATCATCATCATCATCATCCATAAGCCATAATCCACTTAAGTGGAAATAATAATTATTCTAACGACAATTTGAATTTTTAATTAAATCCGTCAAGTTCCATGTTCTGATGTTGTTATATAGGAACCATAGAGAAGCATCATCAGTAGTGCCACCACGTCTTAGCCTAATTATGTGGATCATTAAAAGTGATTATCCACAAACAACGCACGTACCTATACACACAAACACACATACAGAATATGAACATTTCTATAACTACTGTATATTTGTGTGGGATGGGGTAGTTTTTGTTTGATTGTTAAAGCTAAAAGTGTCCGCCCTCATCATCATCATTATCATCAAGATAGTCCTCTACAAGTCACACCAGGATAAAAATGTTCAGAGATAAACTTAGGAAATAAGTTTTGTATCACACTTTTAGCCCCTGTTGACAGGAACAGGAAATAATAATAACAACAAAAAACAAACAGAAAAGTCTTACCGTTTTTTTCTGGGTCATTTCGTAATTACTTTCAATGATCGGTGATTAGTAGGAAAAAAATTCAATAAAAACAAATAAAAAGAATTAAGAGGCTGACCAAGTGATGATGTTGAATAAAACAAATAAAAAGTACCTACATAATATAACAGATACAAGTTCTCCAAAATTGGATACGGATAATAATCTTTATGATTTTGATGCAGTTTTTTTTTTTGTATCGGATTGACAGTCAATGACTCTCGAAGGTGGTTTATATATGTGAAGTGCTCATCACTACCTATCGATACTAATATAAAACCTCCATTACCAAACCAACCAACTTTCAAATGAGGCCAACGAACGTGTTAGGAATTTTAATGCTCATCCAACAAAACAAAAACGATAGTCAGGCAAATTTCATGATAATAACGTGAACAATGGTTGCAGATCTGGAAAATATGACAAAAGGTGACTGTTAAATAAAAAAATAAAAAAAAAAACTAGTAGGTAAATCCATTTAAGTTCTATCGACCGTTAACCAAATTGAGTCGATACATTATGAGTGAGCTTATTGCACAAGTGCAGGCATCATTGTGAATGTGATATTATAAGTGTTGCCAGATTATATGTTTGGATGATAAACATTTTGCAAAACTTTTGAAGTCAAGTAGTCAAGTGGTTTTTTCACCAAATGAAGGGTGGCTTAGGATTCAGAGCTCCTTTTTCACTATTGGTAAAGTTGGAGTGGAAAAGGACTGCAAGGAGCACTCCAGACACAAAATGAAAACAAATTTTTTTTTTAATAATTGGCGCGCACTCAAGGGGTCATGAATACCCTTAAAATGTTTTCACACAGTGCGAGCGTTTTAGCCCAGGAAAATTAGACAAAAAAAATGGCCAAACTTCGAAAAAATTGCAACAAAGCTGAATTTTGGTGGAGTGGCTTATTATGACGTGTTAAGCATTTCCTGAAAAGTACCCTAAATTTGGCCCGGGGCTAAATTTTTAGGGGGGGTGAAAAGGGTTGAAGTTCAGTTTTTTGGGAATTGCTCCTAACCTATCGGTTTTATTGAAAGAATGTGAAGATAAAAATTAAAGCTTATGCTATTCTATACAAAAAATGTTAACATACTTTTTTTCGTAGAACCAAAGTTTCAGAGAAAAACGTTCAAGAACTTCATGGTGCAGTGAGTTTAGTCCAAAAAACTTAAAAATTTTTTGCTTATCGCTGGGAAAATTTTGTTTTGTGATTTATGTTTAAGTACCTACAACTCCTTATTGTAAGATCAAGTTTTTGAGGTGGTAGGGGAAAGGGAATGGCCGCCATCTTGAAAACAAGTTTGATTTTGTTTTTGTTTAATAACTCGTTGAAATTGCGTTTTTCAAAAAAATTACCAAAGGACAGATTTTAGACTATTAAATTATCTAAAAAATAAGCCATTAAACAGCTCTGTAAGTTTATTAATCTCAAAGTTACAGCGGATTAAAGGTCACCTATGCCTCATATATGGTAGGGATGAAATGACGTTTTTGAAGGTTTTTCGCTTATTTCTGATTTTTTTTTGATGATATTATCTATGGTCATAATAGAGGACTCATTTGACAGACAATCAAAAGCAGTACAAAATGTATTCTAGACATCATCAAAAAAAATCATAACGAAATGGTTGCCGATGTTAAACAATGGTCATAAGTGCCGAGGAGAGCTAAAACACTCAAACTATATTTTTCGGGGTGAGATGTGAGGAACAAGTCGAGGGTAGGGTGTTAGGGGTTTGACCTGCAACATCAGATATTCTCGTAGGCTCGTCCACCAGCTGAGTCAGATGGTTGAACTCAGAGAAAATCTCAGCATACCTTCCATCCACCGTTGTTAGATTTGAATGGCAAAGCCAATTAAAACTGTGCACATTTAAATCGCCCGTTAGGACGATCTCAGTTTGACGATTAAGGGAGACTATTGCCTGAATGCAGTCCGACAGCTCATCAAACTGATTTAAAGTTGCTGCACTGTCTAGGTTGGGGCAACGATAAACGAAATAATAATGAATGACATGCTTACTGACATTATACTTTTGCCACATAATGTTAAATTCCGTGTGGGAACACTTGTTGAAGTGTCTGGTAAGCAACATCTTTCCGGATATAAATGGTGATACCGTAGTGGAGAAAGAAAGATGACACTAAACTATACCCATGTAGGTTGAACTCTGAAGGATCAGAGCTTTCACCTACCTGTGTTTCGTTTAGAGCGAAAACAGCTGGTCTGAATTTTTGGACGTGGGCGTACACGGCAAAGAAATTTTTCCTCAACCCACGGATGTTACAAACGTCAACTCGGAAATTACTCACCATTGCAACAAAAATAACATTAAAATATCAAAAAACATACATAGATAATAGATTATTCACACCGAAACCAATTCTAAAAATATTCAGACTTTCAGACAACAAAAATGCGAGTATTTTCTAATAAACGGTTGAAAATTTAGTGTTTTTAATTGACAGAATACGCCAAAAAAGTGTAACGGCAACCCTAGTCACAATAGAATTCTATGTTCAATTCGATACCATTTAGCTTAGTGGGATGTGCAGCGGACAATGAAACATACATAATATATAATCACCTATGCAATATTCCATGATAGCTTAAGCAAGCTGGGTCTGTGGCTAATGGCATGCCTGCATCAACAAAAAAAAAAAACAACAAAAACAAAATATTGTTGACATTTTTGTGGAAAACTTAGGGTTGATTTGTTTTTTGTTTAAGTTATAAATATCAGGATTGGCATATTTTGATATTTTTTTGTTTGTTTTGAAACTCTTTGTTATTATGTTATGTGGGACACATACCATGGGTAATATTCATAAAAAATATATGCGGAATTTTAATATTATCACACTAGAGTATTCGAAGTATTTAAAGCTTAATTTTTTTGTTTAGGTTTTGTTTGTTTATTTCAGAAAAAAATAATAAATAAAACGTATAACAAATAGTATAATGGAAATTGGTATTTAAATAATAAATAATAATAATACCATTTTTAGACAAAGACATAGTTAGATAGGTATAGCGTATAGGAAATAGCTATACGGAAAATAAAATAGAAACAACTATTTACATAAAGCTGAACGTCAAATAACTACACACCCTTATGTATTTTTCCGCTATAATTTTTATATATTAATGGTACCTATCATTACTTTAAAATGGTGGAGTGGTTTACCGTTAACAGTTTTTTGTTTTGACTTAATGGTACAAAATTCGAAAAAATGGCAATTTTGCCTGGAAAAAATAATAGAAACGAAATTATATACTGTTATTTTCTTTTATCGAGAGTAACTTAACGGTAAAAGTGTATCACAATCCTCTTGTTCTTGGTCGTGGCACCTTTCATTTTAATAATGGTTTCTTATTCTCGTCACATGGATGCACCACTTTCACACATGCCTCAGCAGGTAAGGAGAATCGTACATTTTGAATTTTTGACCACAGTTCTTCCTTGGTTTTGGCTCTAGAGTTTCCAATCTTTTGCTTTAGTACATTCCATAGGTGTTCTATCTGCTTTAGATCGAGAGACAATAATGGCCGCCCCATAACCGTTATTTCGTTTGTTTGAAAGTACTCCGATACCATATTCGAGGAGTGTTTTGGGTCATTATCCTTCATAAACTACCATATAATCGGTTTGTTCTTTCTGACAAATGGCAGGATAACTGTACTTAGGACTTGGACGAAGCCTACAGCACATACTTTGTCTCTTATCCAAAAAATTGGCCAAACCCTAGATGCCGAAAAATACTCCCAAATCATTAAAGTGTCTTCACTATGTTTAACAGTCTTCGTCGTATAGTTTGGATTGAATTTTAAGTTCTTTGGTCTTCTAAAATTAATTTTCCCATGGAAAGCAAGCAAATTTATCTTAGCTTTATCCTAATATAAAGTGTTATTCCAATTCACACGGTGGAAGAGTTTGTTGAGAAAAATTAGTCTTTGTACAGTATTCTCTTTTGCTCAAAAATACTTCTTATCTGTGACTCCTCCCACGAAGACTTGCTTCTCTTAGTTGGTTTTGAATTGTTTGACTTGTAACGAATGTGTTTAACTCATTTGTTTGGTCTTTTCAAGAAGAAAATGGCTTAATTGTACCAAGGCGCACTCACAGGTGATCGAAACTGGTGAAGTTTTTCGTTTCCTGCCTCTTAGTTGTTGCTCAAGGACTTGAATATAGAGTCTTGAACACCTTCTTTTTGGTAAACTTTAAGGAATGCGTTTTTTCATTCATTGTTTTTCCATTTTTTGTTAAGTTTTGTGTCAATTCAAGCAAAGAACTTGCACAATGGGCTCTGTGACCAATTTTCATAAAGTTTTGACCACTGTTTTAGCTTTTTTTTATAAAAAAGACTGAAACACGTTTCAAACTAATAAACAAATTAATTAACACCAATTTCAATCCAAACAACACGCGAATTTACGTTTGAATGACAGAAAACTACCTTGTTTCTATTATTTTTTCCAGACAAAATTAACATTTTTTTTCGAATTTTGTACCGTTGGGTCAAAACAAAAAACAATTAACGGTAAGCCACTGCACCATTTTAAAGTAATGATAGGTACCATTAATATATAAAAATTATAGCGGAAAAATACGTAAGAGTGTTTAGTTATTTTACGTTCAGCTTTATGTAAATCGTCGTTTCTATTTTATTTTCCATCACTGTATATATATATGTATGTATAATGTGCATACATATTTAGGATACATTTCTAAAGCAAAAATGTAGAAAAAAATGGTAGGTATGAGTGGTTGCTATGACAATTAAATCTAATACCAACCCAGTACATTTTGTACCATAGGAACTGTATGGATTTAAGTCCCAGACGTAAAATTTTTGGAAGGCGGCAAATTTTAAAAAGTGTTAATTTTTGACTTAATTTCATTAGGTACCTACCTGCCTTTGTTGCATAAAAAAGTTTGGCTAAAAAGAAAAATCCATGAAAACCCCAGAGCAGCACACTGCACAGTACTTTTTATCGATTTAAAAAATCGACTGATTTAGACCATCTCCGATTAACTTTGCAAATAATGGATACTGTGATTGCAATGTTGATGAACATTTATTATTGTTATTGCAGCTGGATTAAACATTGATTAGAATTGACAAGCTATGAACAAGAGCTGGGTCTAAAATGTTCTCAATAAACCATAATAAACAATTCAAAGTGTAATTTTTGTTCTTAGCCAAATAACATTTGAGTTTTTGTTCTCTGTAAACCACACCCATAGTCGTATTTATAAACTTTGTCTAACTTTAGACTACCGTACAACTCAAAAATGTACTAATAAACTTTGTTTACTGTTGTCCTTAAAGTTGTCTAACTTGGACCATGGCATCGGTTGTCTAAGATTTGTCTAAGTTGACATTTTATTTAATTAAATAAATCATATTTCCAACTATTCATGACTTTTAAGAAACTGTCTAACTAGCCAACCGTCTAAAAAATCTAATAAATAAGACTGCCAGTGTCTAGTCTATTCATGAACCCAATTTGACCAAAAACCATTTTTGTTATAATAATCCTTCCATGAGAATTGGGAGTATGTAACCGTAACCGTAAATTTCTTCTTGCTGCACATTGAAGCGTTTATAAACTTCTTGTTTGAGATATGTATAACCAAAATTTACATTTTCTGAGGAATGTGCTGCTGTTAGAAATCTAATACAACAACCGCACACTATATACACCATCATTATCCATCATGGGCTAAACATAGACTAGACTACTATGGATTTCACAGTTCCTCACGTGTAATTTTGTGGCTGCACCGCCTGCCACCGCCACTGCACTTCTATTTGGAGTACCTATACATATTTGTTTGTGCAATTATAATGTACCTACATAGATAGAGATACAAAGTGTAAGTGATTAGCTACCATATGTTTGAAATAACACGTGGCAACAACACAAAACTCAACAATATGATACATTGTAATAAAGGGAAGTTTATGGGCATGTATGTAACTATGTACTCGTACAATTGAATGAACCCCATTATGCGGTTTTATCCTCCCGCATACAGCATAGCCATTGCATATAGGCCTTGTATAGCTTACAGCTATAAATGCCGGGCGATGACCAATGTAATACAAATCCAGTTGAACCAAACACACAATGCAGTAGGTACCTACCATTAGGTACCTTACGGTAATTCGGGACCGTAAAACAGTTAAATAAGCAATTTTGGACATTGTGTATTGTGTTTCGTGGGAGCTAAGAACGGTTGTGTAAGGCATAGGAAGATCATTGCATAAAACAGGTCTCGGTACCACACCTGAATATTATATTTATGTCCACATTATACTTACATGTTACACCGTTAGTGTACCTTACCTACTGCTACTGATGGCATACAACACCTATAGCTTTGACATCTACAAAATAACAATATAATTGACGCTTTAACATCACCGTAAATGGCCAAAATTAGTCATTGAGCAGAGCACCGATAAAGTGTGGTGCAACACAGAGTTGCACTAAATTGTGCATACATATATTATATATACATATAGAACATACCTAGCTATCACATTTACAATAATATTTTGAGCTTGTGTCATTTAAGAGGGCGGTAACAGAGGGCAAAACGCTACTTATACAAAACGATAAAGTGTTGACGACTGAATTATGTTTCAAACTCTGTCTCTAATTGTGACAATGGTTACACTTTGTGTATAGTTTGCTGAATATAAAATTCATGGTTGGGTGGACCTTTTGGCTGAGTGAAATAGACAAAAGACACAAATTGTATTTCTGTTTATAAATTAATTATGTCGCTGAATTTCCGTTTGTCTTTGAGTATGAATTGTTATAATATAGGAGGACATGTATGGAGTCTGCATTGTTTTTAAAGACTCATTGGTAGAAGAACGAGGGACCTACTTTAAAGTTTGGCAATATCTAAAGGTAGGTACATATGTAGGTACATACATATTAATAGTAGTTTCATGTAGTTTGAAAGACTGTCGGTTCCGATTTCTTTGTCTTAAATGTTTTTGATTTACTGGGAAGCAATCATGATTCTGGGTAGTGTTCGAAACTATATGATTTCCCAAATAATTATAACAAAAGTGCGTTATGCACATTATGTTGGTAACTGAAATAGGATTTTGAAGTTTTTTGACAAACCTGTTTTCACGGAAAATTGATGATATTAAGTTAAAAAAGTGATATCGGTCAAATGATTTTCTGAGCAACATATGTATGTATGCAGAGCTGTGCTTGTTTTACGGCATTATGAATTGTCTCATGAAAAACAGCTTTCTCTAAATTGTTGATTTCTTCTTCCAATAATTCCTACCTAAATATCTATGATGATTGGACGTTTGTCGAATTAGGTAGGTACTTGTCAAATGTGATAAATGCTTGAAGAAGCCATTTTGTTAAATGGCGTCATTGAGTAGGCAGTGTGTGTGTAAATTTGACAACACGATGTTTTCATATTCGATTGGAATCAAAAAAGGCGTAGAAAAGCCAAGAAAATCAATCGAAAATGAAAATAGTTTATGAATCTTTTCTGCAAAGAAAATTACAGAAAAGATTAGAAAAGTACAGAATTGTGGGTTCCATGACCAAAAACCTTGCCCCAAAATGCTCTACAATCTGTCACTTTGTGTTCGATGTAGTTTTCCAGAACAGTTTAGTACAGTATATCCTGCATCGACGGTTGAGCAAGTGAGTGAAATATGTCAAAGCAGAGTTGAGGTAAAGAATAAACTGTCAAAGTGGCATGAGCTCTGAAGCAATTTTTTGTTGTAGATTCACGTGCTTGAGGTTATTATTTTGTTTTTGAAAACGAAATACAAGAAGTAGGTACATAAATTATCTTTAATAATAACAAATATTCATATTATGTAGGTGCAAAATGGAAACTATTGTTTGTTTTATTCATTGTAAAACTAATTTTGTTTCTTGCTTATCTCACTCTTTGCTTTTTTTGAGAGCCAAAAAACCCAATTTTTTCGACAATTCTTGGTGTTGTAAAGAAAACCTGTGTCAACTCTGGGTAAACTTCAACGAACGAACCTAGTAATAGTAAATGCAGCGAAAATAGCCGTTTTCCTTTGGAGGTCGCAAAGTACTTATGACTAGATGAAAACCCTAATCTAGTACTACCAACTGCACATGCTCTCATAGGCGAGTAGATACATTTTGAAGGGGAAAGCAGTTTGATGTGTTCCATTGAAAAAAGCTAGCAAAGCACTTGCAAGTACTTCGCCACTTCCAAAGGAAAGCGCTGAATGTCAAAGCACAACGACATTTGACGCCATTTGCAAAAATTATGGTATATTCAAATTATGACATTACTTTTGCCATACCTTGTATTTTGTACTATTTATTAGTACCTACAATGAATTATTAAGTGTAATAGAAAATTCCATTCCCAAAAATCACTAACTAGGTCAAAGAAATAACATGCACAGATGGATCGTCCGAACTGTTTGTTATTGGTTTTGTTCGAAGCCATTCAATTAACCGACAAAAAAAATAGAAGAATTTATCTAATTTTACACACCAACTTAACATTTTTCAATGCTTACAAAATTAAAATTTTTTAATCGTAAAAATACCAAAGTAAAATTGTGTGCATTTATTCGTATCATAGGTTACAGTTTCAGTGTACTTTCATAAAAACATTTTAAAATAATCATCTGATAAATCTGCATGCCAAAAAAATCCCACAAAGTTTCACTTAAAATAGTTGTACATTTACATGCCTTGATGTGAGTTGTGACATTTGAAATTTTCATTAAAAACTTTCTTTTTGCTCAACCGAAATGACGAAAAGTGAACTTATTTTTTGATGCTCTTTTTTTTTGTTTTCTCGCTGTCGTCCAAACCAAAATATGTATGTTGCCCTTAGATTGACAGATAGCTAATGCACAGCACATGAAAAAGTAGTAGAGGTACTCTACCGTTATACCACATAGTAAACGTGCAAAATGCAATTTAAAAGATCCAAACATACCTATCTATATTATTTGTACATACAAATACCAAACATAGAAAAACCACAAAAAGTACATTAAGCTAACCAACAAAGAAAAGATAATCAAAACAAGGAATCAACTGTAAAAAGAGGAAAATGCTGAACCGGAAGATCCTCTTTTGCCCATCAAGCTAAAATAATGACAATAAGGATGGAATGAATAGGGTGTTTTTTTTTGTATTGTTTCTGTTTGAAATTACTATTAATAAGGAATTAGAAAGCTTCGTGGCCTCAAAAGGTTGTGAAGCGTCGAAGAATTTATCTTATTTACTATTTATTTATTTTTCAATAAATAATAAAAACAAGCGATGTCAAATCAATAGTTGTATTTTCATTATGGCACGTAACGTAATACAACTATGTGTATGTAGGTATGTACGAGTATGTATATGACTGCGTCTTGCATAAAACAAATTTAGGTCACAGACACAAATTTAAGGTAATATTTTGCAAATGCTGCCGAAAATGAAAGTATCAGAAAAATAAAAATAGCTGTTCGAGTGCCCATTTAATAACATTCAAAAACAACAACAAATATTGTCATTATTTGGATAGAGAGAGTCCACTAGGTCCTGGAAAAAAATTTAGGTTACAAGATGAGTTATATTTCTTTACGACTGAGTTATATTTCTTTACGATTCACTTAAGCCGCATTTAAACGAGTGACAAACTGGCAGGATTGCAAAAGAATGCAATCTTTTGTGATTTTTACTTAACGATTGCAATCATTGATTTCGCTTTGAGACTGCGACTTCAAATTCTGCAATGCAAAAATTATTGCAATCATTTTAAATCAAATGAATGTTGATTGCAGAATTTGAAGTCGCAGTCTCAAAGTGAAGTCAATGATTGCACTTTTTGAATGGAAGTCAGTAAATAATTGTATATTATTGCATTTACAAAAGATTGCATTTTCTTTAACAGTCCTGCAAACTGGCATTATAACATTCATTCTTTTGGTAATTATTTTTGCAGCTGTCCAGTCGTGTAAATACTGTTGTTGAGAGAAGTAATCACTGGATAGTAAAATTTGCTGTACAAGCAATACTTTTTTGAGTTTTCTTACACTTCTTCAAGTGAACCTTAAACGACTTAAGGCCACTCACTTTTATCGTGGTGACTTTATTCTGAATAAAATCAAAGTTAGCTTCAAGTTGTACAAAAAACTAATGGAATCGCAGTTCAAGCCTATGAAAAATGTAATTTCATTATCGAAGTCGTGATGACACCACTATGGAAATCGGTTTTTCCATAATCGCAATTCGAAAACAAAATCATTTCAATGCTCATCAGCAGACTGATGACGAACATACGTGCCCTAACGGCAAGCAAGCGGAAGTTACCTGTTGATGTCAACAACGCGTGCCATTCTCCTTTATGGAAGCGAGATCTGGGAGGCGGCGAGCAGTTTAAAGACGCGGAGATTTACGTGTGACTAGCTCGTACCGAACGGTGTTGGAACCAGTCACCCTTGTAGTCACAGGAGTGACTCCCACAAAGGAAGTTAAGGAAGAAATTATTAGAGTGGAACTGGCAACCGATGACGCAAAACAACTTATGAAGGTTAGGTAAGGTTGATTGGGAATGTAACTGAATAGAATGACCAGAAACACGGTGGAATAAACTATTACGTCCCCCTACGTCCCCCTACATGCCCTAGTTTCTCAGCGGACACGGGTATTTCAACACCTCCCTTCATAAGAATGGTAATTCGAACAGCCCATCCTGCCAGTACAGAGACTTTGCACGAGACGACGAAGCTCAATACACATTCTTCGCCTGTAGCAGATAGAACGACGAATGTCGAGAGCTAGTGAGCAGCAGATAGAACGCCGAACGTCGAGAACTAGTGAGCAGCATTAGTGGCCAGAAAACAAAGTGTAGAAGATGCTAAGCAGCGCCAGAAAGTGGAATAAAACCTTCACATTAATAGAAAATATAATTCTCAGAAGGAAAAAAAAGAGTAGAAGAAATTTATCGGGAAACAGTTGAGCGCGGAAGTTGATCCCGCAAGAAAAACATAACAATCCCCCTTGGGGGGGTCAGACGTCAAGAACGTATATTAAACGACACACGGGGATGGTCATTGGGTCAACAATGAAAAGGCCTCCTTATGGGGCATAAAGCATTTCTCCCGTTTCCCTTAAAATAGTCGCACTTCGATATCAAAAGATTTTTGAATCAAAATTTGAACTACATTTGTTTAGTCGGCCTTAACTGTCACAAAAATTATTTTTTTTAAATCACGTAAAATGTTAATTCATAGTTTTATAAAGATAAAGAAAACACCCTGTTAATACAAACAAATCTAGAGATGTTATCCTTTATGTTATGCTATGATGCTGTTATATACAAAAACAATAGATATAGACATGGAACACTACCTATTCATTGAGTCCTTGGTTTCTATACAGAACCTCTTGAGTAAAACGATTTTGTGGCCAGAAACGACAGATATACTCGTAGAGGAAGAAGAAAGGAAAAAAATATTTTCTGGTAATGAAATTTTAAACAAGATTTGGATTATTTTGGCCATTTGGAAATGAAACTATTAATGTGCATCTCTAAGGGCTAATAGACGAAAAGAGGCAAATATAAGTTAATTAGAAAATTATTCTGGAACTTAGGTATAGATTAACTTGTGTATTGGCTTCTGTTTTGTGGTTAAATTATAAATTTAAAGTCTTTAGAGTATCTACTTAGAGTATTGTGTCTGCCTTTGGGGAAAGTAGTTGTAGTTAGAGTTTGTATTCTTAAACAGAATGGAACATATCATAAGATTTAGGTATAATTACTAATTATATTGCTCTCTATTGTTTCCATTTATTTACCGAATCAATGCATTCATGTAATACATCTCTACAATCTTAAGGTCTTTGAAATTCTTCTAGGAAAACATTTAATTGATTTAAATTAAGGAATTAGGAAAACTCGTCAGAATAGGTATACTTTTTTAAGGTTAAAGTTGTGGTTAAAGAAGAATGTACCTACATTTATATTATACTTCGATATGGTTCAAAAGTTTCCCTCAAAATAATTGAAATGCCTCAAAATTCTATTTGTTTGTTTTGAATTGTTTTTTTGGGAAAATATCTTCAATATTAAGGAAATAATTTTAGATTATTAATTTATATTTCCCAATTATTTCAATAAAGAGTTTTAAGAAGTGCAATGTGCTAAGAAGTTTTTGGAAATAAGTTGTGGCCGGTAGTGATCGTATATGTAGGAGTAAGCCACTGTTTTATAGTTTTTAGAAGAACCTCTTGTTTGGTTTCTGGTTTCAATATAGTAATAGGGGAGTTTAAAAATTACATACCTCGTAGGATCGTAGGTCTTTTAAATGCAACCCGAATTGCTCCAAAAGAGATTTAAGGAACAAGCGTTAAGGAAGAAATTTGTGTCATACAAAAAATGACATCGTGGAAATTTTATTCAGATATGCATAATCCAATATTAAAAATAGTTATGCGAGATATGCAGGATTATACAAATGACAAAAAGCCATTATTTTTGCAATATTTAAGCCATTTATTGAGATATTCTTTATGGCGAAAAATAAGTTAAATATGTAAATAGGCATTTTTCAATTTTAGTACTAGAGATTTATGGCCGTAGTGTTATTAGTATCGTATTCTATGACAAATTATAGGCTTCTAATGTACAAAATGGTACAAGCTTAATTTTTCTGTCGTGTAAACCATGCACTAGAACTAGCTTGGTTGGTATGTATATCTGTTTTTTTTCGAATTTTATTGTACCTTAAGCTTCACTGTTACCATTCCAATAAAATAAAACCATTGATCGAAATGCAAAAATATTTTCTTAAACAAAAATATTCCACATACGCCACCGCCACCCCTAATTGCTCACACTTAAAATGAAGCCACACTAATGCTTGCTTTGTCATCATTTCTGTCTCCTCAAATGTTGTTCATTTCAAGAATTCATTGCCTAAGTCATTTCATATCCACCAGTTGGCATTTGAATTTCTATGAACGATGTTCTTTTACACGTGACTTGCTGTAAGTCAAACGTGCGTGCTTCGATTCAGTACCTATCAAGTAAATAATGTAGAAGTAAATACAAATCTTAAATACTCGTTTATGTATTTGATCTTAAATATAATTTAGTATTTTTTTTAAATATTTTTACAGGAAGACAAGAAAAATCTTCAAATTACCAAAAAAAAAAAAGAAATAAAAAACCAAAAACAAAAGGAAAGACTAAAAAATGCCATTTCAACGAAGCTACAGCAAAGTCTGGTGGGGCTCAGACAATTTACTTCCGATGACAACGACAGCTAATAACGGTAACTTTTACCATTCTAACCAACACACTGGCGGTTATAGTTCCTTAGACTATAACCTTATTAGATCCAACGCTGGAAATCTATCTCGTATCCAAGAGGTTGAAGATGAAAATTCATCTAAATTATGGGCTAAGCACGAAAGCCCTGGCAGTCTGAGAAGTCAGGTAAAATACAATCTAAACCACCATTTGTATTTATAGTTACAATCTTTAAACTAAAATATATATATATTTTTTTTCATTTTACCCTTTCTCAGGACTCTGGATTTTCTGATAACGATGAATCACAGAGCATTGGTGGTGGCCGAAGACGAACTTCACTATCTTCGTCCTCACCAAGGAGTGCTAAATCGGATTTAAGTGAAAATAATGGCTCGCCAACTTCGATGCGAACCATAGAAACCCCACCCACTGTGATAAGGCGCACTAAGATGTCTTTAAATGTAACGCCAAACCGATTGTCCTTCAGTGCACCCAATTCGCCCTGCGCTGAGCGAAAGAAAGATATGGCAGATGACAACGGAAACACAGATGACACCTGTGATCTTATAAGTCAACTTAATAGAATTAGTTTTGTTAATACAACGCCAAAGAGACAGGATGATGATGGAGACTCGTCGTCCTGTAAGTGTTCTCCGATTAACATGGATAAGCTACCGGCGTCCGTTTGTTCAACATCGTCGATTCGGCGTCGTCGTTTGGTGAGCCGCAAGACCAGGCGGAGTTTGATGCCAGTGAATGCTCCTTTGGATGCATCACCATCACGTCTCACTGAATACAACAATGAGACAGTTATCCTAGGTGGTGCCATAGAAGAGGATGCCAATAATAATACAATGAATTCCGAAGGAAGTATGCTAGTCTCTCCCCTCAAAACAAAGCAGGAAGTTCACTTTAATGCCAGTACTAGTACACCAAAATCGAAAACAGGAGCTCCTGTGAAATATGGAAGTACTTTACCCTCTGTGGCTATTGAATATGATAATCCTCTTTTAAATGGTCATACTCCCGCACTACAATACTGGCTCGACGACATTCGTATGTCATATGACCGTGAAGTGATGTCGACTCTCCAAACAAAATCCATCGTCCTAGAGGCATTCAAAAATATGAAAATAACCAGCAATACTGTGGCGAAGATAATTCGCCAACTCCAGCAAAAATCTGTGGCTATGCAAGCTGATTTCGATATCATGGAGAAAATACTCAAAGGTGATACCTCAGCAACTTTGCATGTGGCTCTCTCCAGAGCTCATGAACTCCTCGAAAGTGTCGAAGATTTCACCCTTGCCCTCGAACGTCGTTCGGTGTTCTTTGCTGAATTTCGAGCTGACCGTAAACGTTTTGGAGATAACATCGAACACATTAAACTCATCGTCAAGGATACCCGAATATCTCTGGAGAAACACCATTACATTCAAATGGAATCACTGTACGATGATATTCAGGTACTAAAGCGCTATTTGTTGATAACTCTTCGCTTGGTTTTCGAAAAGTTAGTCAGAGTAATAGTGCACAGTGTGGAGCAGTCCACGTGTGATTTGATGTTACGGGCAAATATAAATATGATTGCGACACTCTCGAATATGCAATATGAAGGATTTGGTTCGTTGAGTGATGCCTTCGTGCAAAATGAAGCTGTAAGAGCGTTATTGATGGTTTGTCTCGAAAATAAATTATCATCGGTAAGAGCTTTAGCATTGAGAGCTTTGGCTACGATTTGTTGTAGTCCAGAAGCTCTTAGTCAATTTGGTCAAGCTGGAGGTCTCGAAATTGTAAGAGATATTTTACAAAAAGATGGAGAGCAGGAGACATCAAAGAAGACAGACGCTGAAAGGAGAGAAGCAGTATCTTTGTTGACACAAATAACAGCGCCATGGCATAGTGGCCAATGCAGAATCGAGGGTCTCAAGGACTCTGCGGAAATCATTGTCGAAGGGCTTACTGGTAAGAATTTGAAAATTATTTTGCTACGAGTAGTTAGATAAGATTGATAGGGTTTGCTTGAAGTGGCTACTTGTGTACCACATAAATCTAAGAGAGTTTTCTCTAATCAATAAGCAATTTGAAGCTTCCGGGCATTTAATTATAATTCATTTTTTATCATAGAAAAGCTAAATACGGATCTTTTTTAATACCTTTGAAAAGCCCTCACAATGTGCTCAACTATTATGGAATTAATGTAGCGATGCATGCTTCAGAATTAAGATTACATCTCATTGAGATAGTGCATTTGTATGTTTGTATGTATATTTTCCTCTTTGAATTCTGACCACCCGCATGCAAATAAATTAATTGATAGTCACTTCACTCTCAAGGACCACAACCCACAAAACAAATCTCTAGGACTCGGTTTCAATTTGACATAATAATATCTGAATAACAATAGAATGCCTCCTCCCACTTTTGTCGGTATATCATTATATTCAGCAAATATTTAAGCCATTCAAGTATGTGTATGGCACCTCCAAACCCAACAAATATCACTGCAATTGCATTACCTTATGTATATCACATAATTACATTTATTAATTACAAACTCATGCAATCTCTCTATCTAAATCGAAATTTATATCTAAGTCTCTTTTCTTATACTCTTCATCTCTTTACCTCTTGTTGTAGATTTAATTGAAAGAACCTATTGTTGTCCGACCTTGCTTCTTTGTGCAGCCTCATTGAACAATCTTAGTCGTGTGGAAATGACCTCTGTTTACTCAATTATGTCCAACGAGACGATAATCAAACTAAAGGACACTCTCGAATGCCGTGGATTGTCTGGAATATCGATTTTCCTTTATGTAAGTTAAAGATACTTATTTGTTTTGAGTTTCGTTTTTGTTTTAACGATTCGGTGAATTCACTTGTATTTGTTGGAATATTTGAAAATCTTTGAAAAATGGTTTTCACGTGAACGCAAGTCGAAAAGCAAAAACGAAACCCACATGACAAAAACTTTTCAAAAATTCCGCCGCCATTGATAATCATATTTAAACTTTTTTGTATGTCCTTTTTGCAGGAACAAATAGTCGCAATGCTTCATAACATGTCCAGCAATAAGAAGTGCCATAGCCATTTGGCAAACAGCAGCATCATAAATTTCATCACGTCTATATTTCAAGCGGAATTCTACCGGAAGTATACGTCACGTGCCGAAGTT
Source organism: Dasysyrphus tricinctus (assembly GCA_963921185.1). Lineage (NCBI taxonomy): Eukaryota > Metazoa > Arthropoda > Insecta > Diptera > Syrphidae > Dasysyrphus > Dasysyrphus tricinctus. The sequence goes on along the minus strand of OY992531.1, from coordinate 64,091,256 downwards.
GATGCACAACGACGCACCATCAAAGCAATTCTGCATACGTTGGCCCGGCTTATCCATGAATCCAGTCTGGGCCATGAGATTCTCGAACAGAATTTCATTCCGATATTCTCAAAGGTGGGAGTACTTGAGAGCGATGAAGATTACGGACGGGATATATCCGCTTTGGCTCGTCAATTGAACGAAAGTTGTACGAATAAATCATTTAGCCGGTCACAGGAGAGTCGAGGTTCAACAACGTCGTCGTTGTCAGCTTCAGGGATGAAATTCAATCTAACACGGCAAGAGAGTTACGTTTAGAGACATTCCAGCCACCCAACCACCTAACCACCCATCCAGACATCAAAGCAATGAAATGACGTTGCTCAAGGATGCAGTTAAGGAAACATTTCGTCTCGCTAAGGATATAAGGATATTTCTTAGCTGTCGAGATTTGTCTTTGCTTAACATCTCGGCCCATCCATTCATCTATCCATCGCATCGCATCGGATCGTGTGTAACAGCAGCTGGATGGAGTTGGGGGAATTGAAAATTGATGTCAAAACCATGGACGTGATGTGTAGGCTTAATATGTGTGTAGAAACGTTTGCCTCTGCCTTGCCTATAGTGCCTAGACTGATGTTTACTTAAATGATGCCTTCAAAATATAAATTTAAATGGATGGTGCTTAAATGTTTTTGTTATGGCCGTGACTATCGACAAGCAACGTTTTTTCGGGCTTTTAACTTCTTTTTCTTTGTTTCAAACCAAATGCTCCAGGGTGGTGGATGCTAAATTTTGTATTTCACTTCCAGGAAATACTACGTGTAGGTACTAAGAGCCACATATGGGCATGAATTTAAATGTGCATATTAGCAGTAAATTTGTTTTGTACATATTCTTTATATTGTTTGTTTCTTTTTTTTCATAGATGAAACATTGAGTTTTTATGTAGTAAACAAATCGTGTAGAGTGTAAAATTAAAATTACATTTATTTTGTAAATAATACTTATAATAAGGAAATCAAAGAAAATTAATATAAAATTATGTATTTATCAATAAAATATTGTTGTTAAACTAAAAACTTAATTAATCTGCTTGGATTTTGTGATTTAATTAAAAAAAATAGCATTGAAACAAAATTGTGCTTTTTCGTAATTCCTTCGGTTTGTTAATGTATGGAATATGGAATTCAGAACGAGCTTTTTTTGGTAGGAGTTTGAATTTTGATGTTTTAAATTTCGCTTTCTGTTCCAATCAAACGCGTTTTCAATAAAATTGCTAATAATAGCCATAAGCCTTACAATATATTGTTACTACTTGACTTTAAATTTAACTGTTCCTCAAAAGTCTAAAGAATACAAACAAAGTTTGGAGTACTCTCCCTCTCAGGACTGCCTACCAGTTTTCTTGTTTGAGCACAAATCGTGTCTGAGGTTGTGCTGAGCTTTGTAGATATTGCTCGAAAAGCAGCAAAAATTCCAGTTTTCGGTTATTTTTCAGGCCAAAATATGAAACCTTGTTGATGTTTTTGGACACTTACTACAGAAAGTTTGAAATGCGATGAGACAAGATACATATTAAAAATTCGAATCGAACAAATTTCTCAGACCATTAAGGTATTTAAATACGTATTTTTTTTTATAAAAAATGCCTATTTTTGTTTGGGTGCTTAAGACTTTTTGGTCGTTGCATGATATATCCAAGTTGACTTTTTCATGAGTCAAGATTGATTCTATGCATTTCTTTTCCGTACTATTCATCTGTAAAATTTTTTGTACTTATTACTTATATTATTATTGTATAGACTTTCCGCAATGAGTCTTGGTCTGTTACAGAGACCTGATACACCCAAATTACACTCGCAAGTGGTGGCAAGTCTTAAATGTTGATTTCATTAAGCAATTCCTTTCTCTTTTTGAGTGCGCTTTCATATTCGTATTTCATGTAGTCATGATAAAACTAAATCCAAATCGTTTAAGTGATCAATCATCAATCTATGTATCTATTATCCTGGATAACACCTACATATGTAGATAAACGTCTTTCGATTTAACTTTTTTTTTTTTGCTAAGTATAATCTAAGATAATATTGTACACTGGGGCGTATACGTACTTTTTTCTTTATTTTAGTTTTGTTTTAGTTAATTTTTTGATACCATTTTTATTTCCGTACGTTTGCTCCTGTCAATCAAATGTTAGTTTGGTTCTGGTTACGGGTCTAGATGCCACCTTTTTAGATCGATTTGGAAAGTAAAAAAATATTAAATTCACACAAAATCACATGATAATTCGAAAATTCGCCTTCACATTAGAGCCGTTGTGGCACTCAGTGCTAGTGTGGTCTTTATATTACGGTAGCCAAAATCTCAATGCTCCATAATTGTATTGAAATACTCGTTCATCTTAAATATTGAAAATTTGTCAAACAAAATTATATTGAAACTATAGACTTCATCTCATATTTCTGAGAATAAAACAATTAACTTTGAAAAATTGAAACTCTGATTCCCAGAGGTAAGCATATCACACCAAAGCAAAAGCGCAAGAACTTTAAAATTATAATCAAGAAAAATAATAGTTTTGTGGCAACTAAATAAAAATCAATTCAATTTATTCATCCAGCCTTATCCAACCACTTTCCGCCCTCAAAAACATTAACACGGTCATAAACCCAAAAAAGAAAAAAAAAATATATGAAAAACCTTTAAAACCAAAAGACCGGTTTGCCGAAAATATAACGTTGAAACCGCCAAAGAGCTAAAAGATACTTTGCTTTATTCCACTTATCTCAGATTCTCATTCTCCCACCATCAAAGGACCTTGTTTTCAAAGAATACACACATACATACCTACAAGTGCAAAAATGAAAGAAAAAGAAATGGGACACGAAATAACGTCACGTTGCGTGGCGTGTCGTCTGTCGGTCTTTCTTCGGTTTCATTGAAAAGTTATATATGCAAAAAGGACGATAGTAAAGGTTGTTCTCGTTTATATACTCGTCCCATACTCGTTCCATATCCATATACTCGAATATTTAGGAACTTCCTGTCTCCTGTGTTCTGTCCTGTCCGGTCCTGGTGATGTGAAACTAACTTAAAAGGACACAAAATGATTTTCTGTGCCACTTCACTCGGCTTTAGTGTAATGTCCTTTAGGTTTTCCAAGTATGAATGCATATGTTTTCCTTTTTTTTTGGAGAATCTTGATGGGGTTGTAAATGTGGCTGTTGATACGAGTAGGTGTATACTTAAAGTAATGGTGGGATTCCGTTTTTTTTTTTGCCGGCCACCATAGATCAATATGATGGTTGTGTTCCCGGAAACGCACATAATCCGGTCTGTTTCGTGGCGGCTGGCTATTAAATTTTGCTTTTTGCCTGGCACCCTTACCATAAAACAGCAACATTCACAGGGTTACAGGATGATGACTAGCTGTTGGAGTGTTCAGTTCAATTACTCGGGCTATATTGGGATTGGGTATGATATGAAATGAACATTAAGGATATTATTTATTTGTATGATGGCGAGTTGGAGCGAGTCTATTTTTATGGATACCCCTGGTATTTATTTTCTTTTATTATTATTTTTGATATCACGATGAAAAAACTAAACGAGCCCATTTCAACATCGGGTTAAGATTGCAACCAAATGATTTGGATGTTTTGAGTTAAATGACATTCGAATCGAATTAAATTGAAGATTATGTCATTCAAAGAGGGTTCAATCTTTATCGGCTTTTTTTTTGTAGTATTCCTGAAAATACAATATTGAACAAGAAAAAAACAGATGAATCCCATTGCCATGACATGTGGAAAATGATGAGAGTAATTTTGTGGAACAGTTAAGTGTTGGGTTGCTTAATAAAATATTGATTTCATATTCTCAGGAACCTTTTATATGTTGAAAAAATGGTATTAGTATAAAAGAAGGTTAAATATTAGAAACGTGTACTTATACATATGTATGTCTATGTGCCAGCTCGTTTTTCATTTTAAATGAGGTTTATTTTTTCATAACGGTTATCATCAGGGTTATTGTACCTACTTAACCTTACATCAATGGTGATGCTAAGATGTAGGTAAGCATCTATGTATAGGCCATCTTTTTTTAGGATCATAAGATAGAATGATAATATGAATTTGTCTGTATGTATTAAAGGTATATAGCTGGATTTAAAATATCCCAAATGGATTTTATGAAATTAGAGGATGGTATAATAATTAAATGTGGTATTTCTCAGGAACTATCAGTCAATTTTGTTCACTTTAATTGCGGTGAGTGTAATAAAAAGTAATTCTCAAGATCCTAGATTCAGTCTATGAAGACTACTTAAAATGGTTTTATTAATAACATATAATAATATCTCGAAATTGGTGGTCTCACCAAAAGGTCTTAAAAACACCCCTATTATGATTGTCAATTATCAATTTGATAGTTGATAAATTTTAAATTCAATGTTTAAAATCCATCTGATAAAAGTTTTGATCATTGAGAATGATGGACAGTTGCGAATAACAAGAAAATTAACAAACTTTAAAAGAATTGTTGACCAGTTTATTAAAAAAATGAGTTTAAAAAAAAACAATTTTGAAGGTTTACAATTATCAAATTGATAATTGACAATCGTAATAGGGGTGTAAGATTCAGAGAAAAGAAAAGGTGGGATGATGAAGAAGTTTTTTTTTTTGTGAGGATGATTTACTATCGTTAATTTAGAGCAAATATTGTTAAACAGTTAAATATACATACATAATAAAGTATTTTTTTTCGGAACACTATCAGTTCTTTGCCATAGAGAGCGTAGTATAAGCGACATCTTTTACGATTAAAAGAATTGCCAACACAAAATAAGTGCTAGGCATATGCTTTAATCGAACGTTAAGCTGGAACAACCATATTACACAGGCTGTAGGCAAGGCGTATGGTGCTCTTCGTTTGCTTTGGCCAACCAGAAGCTTTACCCCTTTGGATACAAGGAAAATGTTAGCTAAAGCTTTGGTGGTGCCAATCTTGACTTATGGCTGTGAAATTTTTTGCAAGCTCGACAGTGTAAGTCAAAGATAACTTAACGTTGCGTTTAACAGTGTCGCTTGTTATATTTATGGTTAACGTCGCTATGACCACATTTCATTTTTCTCCAAGAGTATGTACCTATGGGATTTCTTTCGATAACCTTTTAAAACTTAGAGCCCTGATAATGTTTTTCAATATAGTCCAAACGCGCCAGCCTTCGTACCTTTATGAAAGAATCCAATTCTCGCTTTCTAGAAGATCAAACCAAATTATAATTCCACGTTTTTCATGTCTTACATAAGAGCGACAGTTTTTTGTCAATGCTTCTCGGTTATGGAATTTCCTTACCACGCCATATAAGAAATACAGATAATTTAACTAGTTTTAAAAGAAATGTCTTCGTGCATTTTTCGATGCAATAGTTTAATTTTTTCGACTTTGTTTCTGTTGGGTTTGCTACACCTTCTTTCTTTCTTTTTTCTTCCTACCTTGTACAGTGTAAATATTCTTTATTTATTTATTTATTTATTTATAAATTGTTAATCTCTAATTTTCAAATTTTTATGTAGTTAAATTTTTGCTATTTTTAACTTTAAACATTGCATTGCTATTAAATAAGTATACTTTTAAGCTTTTTTTATAAACAAGATGTAAATCTAAAAATCAAGCTATTATTACAATAAATACAAACTAAACTAAATACAAACTAATATTGTTAGGCTCATCACTAAGTGTAGTGTTATTTAGTTACTATATAGACATTAGGGTGGCGCAAGCACTTGAAATTTCCCATACAAAATACATGGAGATTTCTCTTTTGGAAAAAGTGTAAAAGTGGATTGAAAATCTTGAAACTTGGTTCATATACTAAGTAGGATAAGGAGTACACAACAAAATTATTTTCAATTTTTTGAACAAGATTTGCCTCGTTTAAAATACGATAGAAATTCCAAATTTAAATAATAACCGGCACCCTAATAGACATACACTACTTAATATACACTTAACAAAAAAAAAAGTTCAAAACAATATGTAATACCGTTTCACGGATATCTTAAATACTGCTTTTAGCTTATTTGTTCCTTATAGGACAAAAAAGAATGTCTCAAAACCTCCGTGGTATAACAAAAGGCTGACTCATTTAAAAAATTTAAAGAATAAATCATTTGCTAAATATAAAATGTCAAACACGTTAGATGACAAACAAACATTTTGTAAACTTCGTAAGGAATTCATGGTTCTCAGCAAATTTTTGCACAAGAATTATATCTCGAATATTGAGCTTAATTTGAAAAGTGATCCAAAACAATTCTGGAGTTTTATTAATTCTAAAAGGAAATCAATTGGCGTTCCAACTTCGATGAACTTTAAAGGGGATAATTCTACTGATATTAATAAAACTCTTGAGCTTTTTGCTCAATTTTTTTAATCAGTTTACTCAACTTCACAAGGAAACTCTGTTTTTCTTTCAGATATTGCCCATAAAGTGGATATTGGCTCAATACAGTTAGAGTTTTCTGACGTATTAAATGGTCTACAGGATCTTAAACCCAATCACATTCCTGGTGTCGATGGTATTCCTGCTATTGTCTTAAAAAAATGTTCTAATTCTATCTGCTTTCCATTGCTAATTATTTTTAACTTATCTTTATCGTCCGGATTATTTTTGGACGAATGGAAATCTTCTTTTCTGATCCCAATCAATAAGTCTGGGTCGAAAAACAATGTTGAAAATTATAGAGGCATTTGTAAGTTGTCTGCAATTCCCAAATTGCTTGAAAGTTTAGTAAAGAGCAAACTCGACTTTTTCGTAAAAGAACATATAAGTGACGCCCAACATGGGTTTATTTCGGGTAGATCAACTGTCACTAATCTGGCATGTTTTTCCTCTTTCGTTATTAATTGCATTGAAAGTCAAAGTCAAGTTGATGCTATCTATACGGATTTTAGTAAGGCATTTGACTCAGTATGTCACAACATCCTGCTTCGTAAGCTTGAAAGTTTTGGGATTCACTCTAATCTCCTTCAGTGGATTTCATCTTTTTTAACTGATAGAGTCCAAAAGGTTAAACTTGACAATCAAACCTCTAGATCCATTAGATGTACCTCAGGAGTTCCCCAGGGCAGTCATCTTGGTCCACTTTTATTTATAATTTTTATCGATGATATATGTAAAAACATAAAGTTCAGCCAATGTCTCATATACGCTGATGATCTTAAATTATTTTTAAAAGTAAATTCGATCTATGACTGCTTTAATCTCCAAATAGACCTCGATCATTTATCTTACTGGTGTATGGTAAACTGTCTTAAGCTTAACGTAAAGAAATGCTTCGCTATCTCTGTTTCAAGGAAACTTTCAACTTATGATTTTATGTATTCTCTTGATAGTTCTCCTCTTCAGAGAACGACTACAGTAAAGGATTTGGGTGTCTCCTTTGATTCCAAGTTTACATTTGTTCCGCACATTGATGCTATTGTTGCAAAAGCAAACACAATGATTGGTTTCATCAAAAGAAACTCTACTAACTTTTCGGATCCCTATACACTCGTGTCTTTATATAACACATTAGTTAGATCATCACTTGAGTATGCTGATGTCATATGGAACCCATGCCAACAAACGTTTTCGGATAGAATTGAGAAAGTTCAGAATCGTTTCACAAAATTTGTGTTTTTTAAAATGCGATGGAATTTTTGTCCAAATTCTCAAGCTCGACATAATCTTCTGGGTTTGAAATCTCTCAAATCTCGAAGAACTATTCACGATATAGTGTTTGTGCGAGATCTTTTATGTTACCATATAAAGTGCCCTAACCTTTTATCGTTAATTTGTATTTATGCCCCGATTAGACCATTGAGAGAAAGATACCTTCTTTTTCAGCCTAAACATAGGACAAATTATGGTATGAATGAACCAATCTCAAGGTCAATTAGGGAATTCAATGAAGTAATTAGTCATATTGACATAGCATGGCCAAGAAATAAATTTAAAAATGATTTAAATTATTTATTTTTAAGATAGTAATCAGACATTGTAAATTATTTATATTTTTGTATATACCTATGTATTTATCTTTTTTGCATCTGTTGAGTCTGAAGCTCGTAGATTAAATAAATAAATAAATAAATGAATAATTATAGAACGTATACAATGACAGTAAAAATATTAACTTTTACAAAAATTTAAGAGTGTGGTACAGCCCCGGATCTTCAGTTTTTCCTAACCGTGGCAAAAACTTCATTTTGGCGCCCCTCCAGTCATTGAGTTCAATGAAAAAAAAGGCATATACTTACAATTGGTTAGATTTTTTGTATATTTGGGCTCGGCAAATGGGGACGAACTACATAAATATTTTGACGGAGAAAGTGTAGGTATTCCGATCCAAAAGTCAACCAATTTACCTAAAATCACCTTTTTCCGAAGCAATTAAATTTCAGATTCCACATTATATTATACCCATCAAACGCAGGCGTTAGGTGAAGACAGCTCGTTTAAGATTTTTATTAGATTCCAATTATTATATTCGGTTTGGTTCGACTGTTAGAGAACAAACAGTAGGTACTTTTAGCCCGAGCCGATGCCAAATCGAGTTGATACATACTGAAACGGAACCGCAAGCATCCATTTTAATTAAACCGAACTGAATTCCCTTTCGGTCCATGTTCCAGGCTTTTCACATGTGGTAACTAATCGCTAGGCAGACGGTTTTAAATTTTATTTGGTGACACGAAAATCCGTTCCCCAAAAAAGGCGAGTTTTTTTTTAGCTTTTAGCTGAATGGCGGCATCGAAATACTGAATCTTATAGTCGGAGAGCTACCAGCCACTTTGACTAACCTACTAGACACAAGGCTACAACTTTGTGTATGCTTGATTTGGGACTAGTTAAGTATGAAAACCACGGTCTGGCAGGGTTGCCGCGGTCGAAAGGTTGCCATCTGATTTTTTCAAAATGCAAAAAAAGGGTCAAAATTAACCTACTCGCACAAGGCTGAAACTTATTTATAATTTAGTTTATACATTCTTATGCATGAAAAAAATTATGCCAGACGGGTTTGGCGGTCGAAAGTGCTTGCCAGGCGAGCCTAAAGCTCTTAAAGATTATAATAAAACATATTGGATAACTTGAGAAATTTGTTACGTACAAGGCTAAAACTTAGTGTATTCTTTATTCGTGAACAGATTAGTCAAAAAATAAAGATCTGAGAAAATTTCCACAATTCTAGGGTTGCCACCTATTTTTTTCAAAATGTAAAATAACTTCCAAATGCAACATATCTACTTTTAGAATGCTGATTTTTGAATTTATAATAACTTATGTCCTTTTGTACATGAAAATAGCTTGTCAGACGTGTTTTTAAAGTAGGTATTAAAAAATGTCATTGATTAGTCAGATGTTATAATAATAAAGACGATAAATATAACACGTTAGCTGCGTATAGTCCTAATACATATTAAATCAAGTCAACAAATTATGATATGGTTATTTTACTGTAGACGTAGGGTTGCCAAATATTTTGTTTTCAAAATTTTATAAAATTGACAAAACTGAAACACCAACCTACCTAAAGTTTTCGTATTTATGTAAGCTTATGCCATCTTGTATATAAAAAAATTGAGAGACGGTCAAAAACTTCTGTCAGACAAGCCTAAGATCTAAAACATTGGTATTATAAGAAATATCCTTTCTTGATTTTTTCTTAAATTTCAAAAAACTGTCAAAATTGCAAACCTACCCGCACAAAGCTGATTTTTACATATATGTTAGCTGATATCTTCTTGAATATAAAACAAAATGTGTCAGACCAGGTGGACGGTCGAAAGGTCCTGCCAGACGGGCCTAAAGTCTTAAAAGATGGTATTGTAAGAAATATCCTTGTTTTTATTTGTTATTAAATTTCAAAAAACTGTCAAAATTGCAAACCTACCCGCACAAAGCTGATTTTTACATATATGTTAGCTGATATCTTCTTAAATATGAAAAAAAATATATCACACCGGACGGACGGTTGAAAGTTCCTGCCAGACGGGCCTTAAGTCTTAAAGGATGGTATTGTAAGAAATATAATTTTTTTTTTATTTTTTGTTAAATTAAAAAAAAACTATCAAAATTGCAAACCTACTCGCAAAAAGCTGATTTTTACATATATGTTAGCTGATGTCTCCTTAAATATGAAAAAAAATATATCACACCGGACGGACGGTCGAAAGTTCCTGCCAGACGGGCCTAAGGTCTTTAAAGTTGGTATTGTAAGAAATATCCTTTTTTATTTTTTAAAATTATGACAAAGCAAATTTTTACATATTATGTTATTATATCTTCTTGTATATTAAATAAAAATTTTAAAGATGGCGTTGTAAGAAATATCCTTTTTTATTTTTTCAAATTATGGCAAAGCAAATTTTTACATATTATGTTATTATATCTATATATTTTTTTTCATATTCAAGAAGATATCAGATAACATATATGTAAAAATCAGCTTTGTGCGGGTAGGTTTGCAATTTTGACAGTTTTTTGAAATTTAATAAAAAATAAAAAAAAATGATATTTCTTGCAATACCATCTTTTAAGACTTAAGGCCCGTCTGGCAGGAACTTTCGACCCTCCGTCCGGTGTGATATATTTTTTTCCATATTCAAGAAGATATCAGCTAACATATATGTAAAAATCAGCTTTGTTTGGGTAGGTTTGCAATTTTGACAGTTTTTTGAAATTTAATAAAAAATAAAAAAAGGATGTTTCTTACAATACCATCTTTTAAGACTTAAGGCCCGTCTGGCAGGACCTTTCGACCGTCCGTTTGGTCTGACATACTTTTTTTTATATTCAAGAAGATATCAGCTAACATATATGTAAAAATCAGCTTCACGCGGGTAGGTTTGCAATTTTGACAGTTTTTTGAAATTTAATAGAAAATAAAAAAAGGATATTTCTTACAAAACCATCTTTTAAGACTTTAGGCCCGTCTGGCAGGACCTTTCGACCGTCCACCTGGTCTGACACATTTTTTTTATATTCAAGAAGAAGTTTTCGACCGTCTCTCAATTTTTTGTATATACAAGATGGCATAAGCTTACATAAGTGCGAAAACTTTAGGTAGGTTGGTGTTTCAGCTTTGTCAATTGTATAAAATTTTGAAAAAAATATATGGCAACCCTGCGTCTACAGTAAAATAACCATATCATAATTTGTTGACTTGATTTAATATGTATTAGAACTATACGCAGTTAACGTGTTATATTTATCATCTTTATCATAACATCTGACTAATCAATGACATTTTTTAATACCTACTTTAAAAACACGTCTGACAAGCTATTTTCGTCCACCAAAACTGGTCTGGCATCTTTTTTTTCATGTACAAAAAGACATAAGTTATTATAAATTCAAAAATCAGCATTCTAAAAGTAGATATGTTGCATTTGGAAGTTATTTTACATTTTGAAAAAAATAGGTGGCAACCCTAGAATTGTGGAAATTTTCTCAGATCTTTATTTTTTGACTAATCTGTTCACGAATAAAGAATACACTAAGTTTTAGCCTTGTACGTAACAAATTTCTCAAGTTATCCAATATGTTTTATTATAATCTTTAAGAGCTTTAGGCTCGCCTGGCAAGCACTTTCGACCGCCAAACCCGTCTGGCATAATTTTTTTCATGCATAAGAATGTATAAACTAAATTATAAATAAGTTTCAGCCTTGTGCGAGTAGGTTAATTTTGACCCTTTTTTTGCATTTTGAAAAAATCAGATGGCAACCTTTCGACCGCGGCAACCCTGCCAGACCGTGGTTTTCATACTTAACTAGTCCCAAATCAAGCATACACAAAGTTGTAGCCTTGTGTCTAGTAGGTTAGTCAAAGTGGCTGGTAGCTCTTAGACTATTAACGCACACGGAAATTGAAAATCGATTTCTCTCCCATCCTTTACCTTAGATTTCTATGATTTTTGAATTCGGTTATTTATGGAGTGGACATTTTTTAAATTTCACGATTTTTTGGTAATTTATATTTAAGTTTGGTGAACCCCCTTTTAAACCTTGTTCTACGTTCAACTTGGTTTGAGAAAAATCTAAACAGTCCACCTAGGTTTTTTCTTGACTCGGTTTCATAAACCGAGTTGACACATCGATCATGTAAGAAGCTTCACGGATGGTGTAATTTGTAAGAACAAACAAAAGGAAGGGGGAGCAAAAATTGTTTAAATGTGACGACCACCTGTAGACAAATTATAAATTTTAGTGTCTGAACCAGAAAAGCCTAACTATCGATTTTTCTAAGGTGGGCAATTCATTTTCTAAGATAGACAGTGCCCACCTCTGCCCCCCTTCCTACGCCAATTAGTTTCGTCGATTTTTAAAATTTTTTAATAGAAAGGAAGCCCCAATTAGAGATTCCTATTTTAGAAGCAAACCCCACGAATAAGCGATTGCTTCATTCAAAAAATGAAAAGCTATTTTGTATCAAATTTTGGTCGACCCCAGGCCCCCGGTATCCGGGGGCCCCCAAATCCAATTCAAAACACGATATGTTTAGATTGGATGTATGTATATTTTAAGAAATATATGTGGCTGTGAGTGCAAAAGTGATGTAACCCACTTTTTTTTCATATTTTGCATCTTTAATCGATCTTAAATACTATTTAATCTGGGATTTAAGCAGAAAATGACACATTTTTTTAAAATTTAGATATTTCAGAATTAAGAATTTTGGCTTTAATGTATTTTGCTACATAAATGTCAAAAAACCAGACAAATGTACCGATTTTACAAAAAAATTGGGTACTCATAACAATGTATGTCATAATGTACATTACGCAAGAAACAAAATTGTATAGGGCCCCCAAAAAGGATATTTTCAAAAAATGTATTCAACGAAAATATAGGTACATAAGTATATATTTCAAAAACAACGGCATTGTTTATAAAGTGATGATGTTACTTGTTAGGTTTTTAAAGAATTTAGATAAAAAAAAAATATTGAGTTTGGAATTTCGTTAATTTTCTGTTTAAAACAAATTTGTATAGTAAATTGTTTTTTTTAAATTTATCCTCGAACTCAAAATTTTGAAAAATGAATTCAAACTACCTTTTCTCAAAAATTAACGTCAATAAGTACCTACCTACTAGTTTTGTTTTCAATATTCAGTGCTTAAGTCAATTTTAAATTAGAGCTGTGTAAATCGTTCATTTCAAATGATCGAATCGTTTAGGAATCGATAACTAAAATGATTCGATCATTTTAATCAATCGATCTTTCGATCATTTTCATTTCACTGAATTTATATCCGATTCAATTTTCATTTCGATTTCGATGGAACTAAATCTCTCCGATTTTAACGAATTCAATTCAATACTGTATCGATTTTGATCGAATTCAATTTGATCCAAGTTTAAAAACAATACGACTTGGATGGATTGAAAATCCGAAAAATATTAAATTTTCACAGTTTTTACTGCTCTGGAAAAATAAGATTTTATGTTGACATATGTTGGTTGACATATGGATCGAAATTCACTTTTTATGTGAAATTATAATATAGTTCGGTATAGTCCGTCAAGACATCAACTGTCAAATTCCATTGACAGATGGTTACGATGTCGATGGATTAGGCGCCAGTTATAGCTATCATATTGAAACTCATCATTGAGAATTTTAATGATTGATTCTTTAGAAGCGTAGAAAGCAATATCATTTATTATTTTGATAGACGATTAACGCTCAAGACTTTATTAATATTTCTAATAAAAATAAAATTCAAATAGGTCCAACTTTCCACAAAAAATGACTTTTAATTTTTCAATGATCATTGGTAAGGTAGTTCAATCATTGAAATAAGAAAAGTCTTTTTATGTGGAAAGTTGGGCCTATTTGAAATTTTCTTTTGACTAGAAATATTAATTAGGTCTTAAGATTTAATCGTCCATCAAAATAATAAATGATTTTGCTTTCTAAACTTCTCAAAATCAATCATTAAAGTTTTCAATGATGAGTTTCAATGATAACAATTTGATAGACTTAATTTTTAACTTTCGATACATTGCAGAATCACAATTTTTCATCCCTGTTCTGCTGCTATAGTTTGCCTAGAATTTAAATATAAGAAAACACTATTTTTTATTTTATAGACATCAATATACTCGTTCTCTTATCTGATCACCCATCTGGGGCCCCATTTAGCATAGCCACCCCGGGCCTCTAACAAGCTTAGTCCGCCACTGATCGCACATCTTCTGCTCGTAGCTTTAGGAAACATAAAACCGATTCAACATATCGTTGGCTTAGAGTGCAAAGCAGCTAACTCCTGTTTTGCATTTTTTACAAAAAATTATTTAAATAAAAATGTTCGCATTATTAGAATAAAACCAAAATTACATAAATTATTTTTCAGCACTCGTTTTTGTTAAATTCGCTGAAATTTAAAAGATTTGATAGATTTTTGTATTTTTAAGCAATTTTTGAAGTGGTCTATAATGACAAAAAAAAATGTGGAGTTAGCCGCTTTACACTCTAAGCCGACGATATAATACAATGGAATCGCTAGATGCTAAAAAGTTTTAGAACTGGTTCATATAGCCAAAAGGAACCATTTTTTTTTAGGAAAAAGTCATCACCTGACATAACAGAAATGTTTTATCTGAGGTACTGCCTCTTGCGAGGAACTGACAAATCCTCCAAGAGTATACTTGTCATGAAAAAGTGCTTCTCATTTAGCCGTTCAGACTCGGTAAAAAACTGTAGGTCCTCTCCATTCCTGCCAACAACACGCACACAGGAATGGTTGAGAGTTGTAAGTCACTAGGCCCTGGTTCTCCACGAGTTGTTGCGCCACCCAATTTATTTATTTATTTATAACAAAGGGTTGAGATTTAAACCGTTTTTGTTACACGAAATAATAAAACTGTGTATATCATCCTGCTAAAAAAAAATACGATTTTCATGCCACCCACAAAAATTAGAATTTCACTATAATGTGTATAGCAGAAGTCATTGATTATTCACAGCCAAAATAAAAAGAAGTGCACCTAACTGACTCCCCTGGGGAACTCTAAATTTTGCAAAGAAAAGCTTTGAGAAAGAACTCCTAAATCGAACGTGGTTGGATCTATTTTGAAGATAAGAGAAATTCAAGTGAAGAGTTTGGGGGGAAACCAAAAATTGAAAAAGCTGCAATAACTGCAATAAACTCCCCTAGTTTTCCGACCAAATGGTGAGCACAAACATAAGACGGAACAGCCATTTTATGAAAAATTATGCTTTGATTCTTTAATAATTTAGAAATACTAAAGATTTTTCAATAAGGGTGGGTCGACGTAGAAATTGAAGTACGAAATTCTTATTATTTGAAAGGATCATGATCTCTCATTAAGTAATGGAATATGACTTCGTTCAAATAACCGTTGGGATGTATCCCATAGTCCAATTCTCAATTAACCTGCCTCATGTATTTGGCTGTATTTGATCGATAGCCCAGTTGATTACGGCATAGACCTGCGATTTCAGAAAAAGTCCAACGGGATCAAATAACTTCTGCGTTAAAGTTATCATTTTATCCCATGTATTTTGTTATAATTTTTGTTTCTAGTTTTTGTTTTATAGAAAATTTTCACATATTACTCGACGCTTTAACTTGATACACCTTTAAGGTACTATATCAAATCTCTGCATGTAAACTGTGCGGAGCTTATTTTCTACTAAACATAATCGATATAAAAATCTATCTATCAAACAAGATAAAATCGATAGCTGATGCAACTTTGAGGAAAACTTCTGAGACGCGTTAAGCTGCCAAAAACAATTTATGTACATACTAAGTTCATTATAAATTATGGTGCCCTGTGAACCAAAGTTATTATCTTGGAAGAAATCAGGTGGTTTTCACGAAACTTCCTGCGGCCATCGTAGGAACTTTGGTTTCAAAAACACATGATACAGTTGAAAAAGTTATCCTTAATAAGACTCGCCACAACTTCTGTGAACTTTAATTAATCCAAAACGCTCTGTCTTCATTAAGAAGATAGGTATACGCAAACCACCTATTGTTTGTTTGGTGCACTGACTAGTAGAGTGGTGTGAAAGGTTACTTTTGTATCAGAAGATATCATTTTTGGCCAAACCCTTGTTAAATATTTACAAGCCCAGAAAATCTATGTATACCTGTTTTGCCTCTAGTGACATAAACAAAAAAAAAAAAACAAATATTTGTTCACAAACATTTGGAATTGAAGCCACATAGTGCTATCCGCATATGTTACCAACCAAGAGCAAGATAGTATTAGAGTATTCCTTTTTTTGCTGTGATTGTTTTGGGCAATAATGTATAGGTTCCAACTTTCATGGACCTCATGAAAGATAGTGGATGCCTGGCCTACATTATGTGCTCCTTAACCAAAAGGTATGATAATGATATCCCTTTGTCTTTTTTTTTATTTTTTATAAAAAAAAAGTAAGTTCTCACCACACTTGTTATCCTATGGGTTTTGCTTGGTGTCCAGAATAGAGGCTTGGGTTAATACAGATTTTCAAACATTTCGGAATTGTGTTTAAACCCTTAACCGTACTTTATTATTCGCTGTGTGTCTTGGGGAATTCCTGTTGGCCCTACAGGTTTTTCTAAGAAAGGTACTCATGAAGATTGGTATCGAAAGGCCTGACTGGGATCCAAAACAAGATACAAAATTACTTTTTTTTTCCAAATAAACAGACGATAGCAGGCCAAAGATTTTACCTTTTTGTGAAAAACATCAAAGAGGGAAGGTTGAATAATATTATTTGATTTGCTGAGGAATAATTTATGGTTAAAGTGTATAACATAATTTCTAAATAATTGGATATATTTAGGATCAATTAGATAAATATATACAAAAAAAGGTCTTTTATTACTTTTGCCGAATTATGAGGAAAATAGCCCTAAATGCTTTTGTTTAAATACTTTGTATGTTGATCAATGGATTTAGTTTTTTATTTGTATATTAATTGTTGGTATTGATTTAATTTAGATTTTTATTTCATTGCATTTTATTTATTTAATATGGATTGGGTGCACTTAAGAAGAAAACAAAAAATTCATTTTAAAGGAGCAGGCGAAGCACACTAGTTTTGAATATCGGAATAGGTATTAGGTACAATTATAATAGGGTCAAATATAACTTAATAACAATGTGCATGAAGTGGACCTTATAAACTGATTCGTGTTGTTGAAGGTGGTTTTATATTTGACTGTACAAATTTTTTTTTAAAACATATTGAAATGTAATATTATTTGCACACTGTTTTTGAAATAAGAACAAAATTTATTAGTTTAATGATTACGAATTGAATGGGAATGACCAATTTTTTAATTTTCAAAAATCTTTTTAATTAGAGCGCTTTCTCTGAGAACCTGAAACTCAGTTTTATAACATTGTCTTTGGACAACGGGAGTAGATAGGATCTACAATGTGCAATAGCTTTTTACACATGCAGTAGAATTTTTGGCAAGAGATGGGGACCCAGCCCCAAAACCATTCATTGGATGTACACAGCCATTGTAAGGTCTATCCTGCCGTACGCCTATTTGGTTTGGTGGCCAGCCTTACCAAAATTCAGATACTGGCATGTATCGCCGTCACAACTAGTGCCATGAGAACTACGCCAACCGCAGCCCTACAAACTTTCCTGTCACTGCCCCACTCAATCTGTTCACGAAAAAATTGGCGGCCAAAAGTGCTGTATGACTTAAGGAATGTAAAAATTGGAAAAAGGGCCATTGTGGTCACAGAACTTCAGTGACATAGACATTCAAACGAACTTTAGATTTTAACCCAGTCGCACTAACAGATATTCCGACAAGGGAATTATGGAAGGAAAACCGGGTCCTAAACGCTAATCATTTATCGGTCTTTACTGACGGTTCCAAAACAGACGCTGGGGTAGGGTCAGGAATCTTCTCAGACAATCCACCCATAAAAAGATCATTGAAGCTTTCAAACTTCTGCAGTGTTTTCCAAGCGGAAGTGCTTGCAGTCTGCGAGGCTGCAAAATATCTTTCAACATGTGAGCTGACAAACAAAAATATTGATATCTTCATATATAGCCAGGCGGCAATCAGAGCCATTTCGTCAATTGTCACGAAGTCAAAACTGGTTGATCGCTGCCGTAGTGAATTGAGATTACTGGGCCAAACGAGTTAAATCACCCTTCGATGGGTCCCGGGTCACCGTGACATATATGGTAACGAAATAGCTGATGAACTGGTCAAAAACGGTTCATTACTTGAACCGAGCAGCCAAACTGTACCTTGGGTACTTATGCCACTGGAACAGGAAAAGAGTAAAATCCACCAAAGCTTCCTCAAGGCCGCTAAGGAATCTTTGGCCAGATATTTCAAAGAATAAAGCAGAATATTTACTAAAGCTAAGCAGACCTCAATTGTCCCTCTTGGTTGGAGTCCTTAAGGGTCACAACTCAATGGGAACCCACATGAGCAGAATGGGCATCAGCACATCTGACTTATGTAGAGGGTGCCAGGACGAAGAATTTTCACTTCCTCTGTGAATGCCCCAGCCTAGGCAGAACAAGAAAAACAGCCCTCGGAGAACATTTTTTCGAAGAACTGGGCGACGTCTCTCTTTTGCCACTAAGGAGCATCCTGAACTTCATTCTGAGCTAAGGATGGTTCAAAGAGGCACCCCATTCCCAAAACTTCCACTAAATCACTCCTCTTAACCCTCCTATTCCTGCATTATCCACATCCTGGGGAGCACAATGGATCAACGGAGATCCCGTGTGAGGTGATACGGCTTGTATCGCATCATCACCCCTTCAAACCTAACCTAGGATCCACAATGAGTTTTTCAGAAATGCACCCTTTACATCTCACAAGATTGAACATATTAATCCGCAACTGGCCATATCCTTATATCTTTTTATTAAATTTATTGCATAAATATAGGTATTTCTCGTATGCTGTATTTTTTGGATGATGGTTTTCTCGCATGATAGTTTTCTCAAAAGAGATATATTTTCACATGATATATTTTTCGCACAATGGTTTTATCGAATGATAGTTTTCTCACATGTTATATTTTTCTTTCTTGAAAGTTTCTTTTTCGCATAATATACTTATAGCATGATAGTTGCCTAATAGTTTTCTCGCATGATATATTTTCGAATGATAGTAGCCTCGCGTGATAGTTTTTTTCACTTTATAATTTTCTCGCTAATATTATTCTCTGATTGAAGTTTTATTGGGTGATAATTTTCTAGCATGATGGTTTTTCCACATTCTCACATGACAATTTTTCGCTTGAAATTTTTTCCGCATGATATATTTATAGCATAATAGTTTTCCCACATGAACGCAATCTAGCAGGATATATTCATGACATAAAAGTTCTCTTTTCTGATATATTTTCACATGCTTGCGGACACGTGTTTTAATTAACCGATTTCAACAAAATTTTGTGCAGATTTTTTAATTAGGTACCATGAGCACTTTTGAGGGTGAGACGAAAGAAATTCAAAAATTTTTAAAATTAAAAAGCGCCGCCGAATGTACATAAACTGAAAATTTGAAGACTGAAAAAAACTTTCACTACATCAGGATTAAAAACTCCTGTCCTTTAAGAAACTTTTTAAATAATAACTTAAACCAAAAAAAAAAAACACAAAAAAAAAAAATAAGAATTTAGTTAAACTCCTTAAATTCCTTGCACTTATTTAACAACTTACACACATTTTGAATACAGTTGAAGGATTTTATTACTTTTTCCGTCAGTTTAATATTTCTTTTTCTATCGTTTGCTTTTGAAAAATATTCTCAAAGGCATGCCGAATCAAAGAGAATGTTTTGCAAGTCAAATTCAGTTTTTGATAGTTTTTTTCTTTAACTTCACACCTTTTGAACACAGTCAAATGCAATGATAACGAACTATACAAAATATATGCACAAAAACTCTTTGCGAGATCCATATATCTATTTATTTTACTATTGTTTTGAGGGTAAAAACCTTTTTACTGTCTTGTAATATTGCCTTTTGTTCTATTTTAAATTTTGCGGTTTTTTTTTAAAGAAGAGTCTTTGTATGTGCATTTAATGTGGATCTTGAGTAAAAATGCTCACAAAATATAAAACTTTAATTCTGTTCCAGCTATGCCTTCTATTCAAAATATATAACTTATTATCTATCTTAAAAAGTCATAGTTAAAACAAGGTCCGTCTAATCAAGTGAAACCACGGCCGTAGCCAGGATCAATCGTATGGGTGAGCTCAAGGTATTTTGGGGTGAGCTGACATTTTTTTAACGAAAATCATAATACATATTGAATATAAAATACACAAATTTTATTGACACAATACCACATGTAGTGTAGGCTTATTTACATATTTTTACTAGAAAGGAAAATTGTTAACAACAGTTAAACGACTGAAAATGGTGAAGGGGGTTATAAGGAATGTAAGAAAAATCTATTTCCCAGCAGCGGAGTTAGAGGTAGGATTTGGGGGGTGAAAAATAGGGGGGAATTTCATTATTGCGTTTTCCGACTAAAGTTGACCCCAAAATAAAATGTGTTCAATGGAAATGTTGCAGATCACACAAAAATCTACAACTTTTATACAAATCATTTTTTAACGTTACCTCAAAATTTCCGAGATATTGGAGAAAACCCGTATTTTTTGTTTTTCATTTTCCCAAAAATAGTTGAATTTAAATGAAATATTGTGAAGAATATCTTGTTGTGTCCCTAATAACCACAATTTTTTCCAAGCAAAACCATTGATATAGTTAATATTATTATTATTATAGTTAATATTATTATAGTTAATATTATTATTAAGTTTTTGAGGTGCTCAATTTGTTTTTTTGGAGACTTTATTCTGTTGATTTTTGTTTTGTTTGAAATATTTGAATAAAGGGGTGATAAGGTCCGCATTAAATGGTTATATCTTGAGTTTTATACATAACTGATTATTTTTCATAAAAGTTAATTTTAAAACAAAACTAATGATCCTTAAATGAACTCTGTACGATGGTTTTCTGAAGTACATTTTTCATTTGAGAAAAAGTATTTTTTCCAAACAAAATTTAATATCTCAAAAATTGATCAATGGTTTTGCTTGACAAAAATTGTGGATATTAAGAATCACCATTATCAATCGTTAAACTGCTGTTAACAATTTTTTTAATAATTGTGTACAAAAACTGCATTAATGTTCCTGATTACAAATATACATTAAATCACAAATATGAGCAAAAAGTATTTGAAAAAATTAGGCTCAGTGTTTTTTTTGTCAAATCTACCCAAAATATCATCCATTTTCATAAATTCAATCGTGTATTTTAGAATGCAAGAAAATAAAGACTGCACTGGCTTTGATCGGTCATTGATGACCATCTTATAGCTTCTATTTGCGAAAGTGCTGAAAATGATGTCTCATTTCGTAGATGTGCTGATCCGTAATGTATCGATAGCTTCAAACCCCATCTTTAATATGTCGAAAAAATACAACTTTTGAAGTTGTTTTCTAACTCTGTTATTTTTTTGATTTGCAATGATTAAAAAAAGTTCCAGCTACAAAATTGTTCTCAATTATGTATACCAACAGAGCTCTCTCCATATCCACTGCATTAACGTTGTTTTTGATGCATTCTTAATCGTCTTCGAATAATGAGGTAATTGATCAATATTTTTCAGTTGGTGCACATTTAAAATTTAATGTTGAAGCAATATTTTGATTTATGTTTAAGATGTCCAAGATCTTGAATTGTCCGACAATTGTTTGGGTGAGCTCAAAATTTTTTTGGGTGAGCTGAGTTCACCCTAGCGTAGGCCTGGCTACGGCCGTGAGTGAAACCAAATCTTACACTGCCCGAGCTGTAACACTACTGATTCATGTTTGTGCATGTGAAAATTGACACCTGTTAAGTTTTTTTTTTCAAATATTAAGAAGCTTTAAAGTTCACAATGGAATCTCAAGATAAAAAGAGAAATAAAACTCTCTATCTTTATAACAGCGAGCCAGTGTGATTGAAGTATGTCAGTGTCCTTGGGTGTCAAATTTAAAAAGACAATTATTTTTGAGTGACCCTATACAGTTGCGGACTAGCAACTTAGCTTGATATACATAGGATAATCACTAGCAGCGTAGGTTCACGGGTTGCAGTTGTAACCTTTGTGGTTCATAAACAAAAGCCATCTTAAGATGCACCTCGCTTTCCGTTTTTCTTTTCAAGGTATAGTAATTTACATACAAAATATTTGTTTTATATGAAAAAAGTGCGTATACGCCACAGTGAAATTTAATTTAACTGAAAAGTTATTTTCATAAGATGCAAAAAAGATGTAACGCATAAATAAGTTCGAGGTAAGAGGAGAATTAAATATGATGGGTGCATAAAAGGAACCAGATTTGCCCTGTTAGCGCAGGTGGGACAATTTATTAAAAAAAAATTCTTTACATGGATTTAAAATGGTATAAAATAATGGTAACACTTTATCAAAGTTTGGGTTTGCACGTAAAAGAAAATCCCCACAAATGCAGTACATGCTGTGAATTAATTTATGTAAAGCGTGTTTTTTTTAGACGTGTGGTTTTCAAGAGGAAATAAAACGCATATCATCATCATCGTGTCCTGTAACCCCGGCTGGGGCATAGGGCGTCAACAAAACGTCTCCATCCTTCACGGTCTGCTGCAAGGTACTTTAGCTGTGTCCACGTCTTTCTCTGGGATTCTGCTTCCGCTAAGACAGTTGATTTCCATGTTGTTCTTGGTCTTCCAACCGGCCGTACACCCTGAGGATTCCATTCAAAGGACTGCTTTGCAATTTCATCGTTTGGTTTCCTCAGTGTGTGACCAATCCAACGCCATTTACGCTTTCTTATGTCGACGTCCAGCTGCTCATATAATTTAATGTTATGGTCAAGAATTAAGCTTTATTATAAAAGTAAGGGTTTGCCGTTATGTTTTATAAATGATTTCGGACAATTGGCCGCCATGGCTGGCTCGAATAAATTCCAGCCGATAGGCCCAATTTTCGACCACCTTTTGAACATAAATCAAGTGACAGCTGTCAAAAAGACCAACTCCGAAAAAAGTATTGCCAGTTTTAAAACCACACGTTAAAAAGAAACACCCTTTATATTGAATAATTTTTAATGAACAACAACAACCTTTGTGCTTACAGGACACTTTGATCTCCAGACTCCTTTAGAGTTGCTTTTGTTTGGTTTTGCTCATATCAATTGAAAAATTCTTTATCGTCATAATGGCAACACATATCACTAATTTTATTTTGGGTTATAGCTCTTTTTTTTAAATCTAGAAATCAATTTTATTTTTATTTTATATTGAAATTTTATAAAATAATTTTTCAATAAGCCAATAGCTTCTCAAAAACAAAGTATTTTCGAAATCGAATTTTTGACAAATAATGTAGGTACATTAGGGTGGTCGTTAAAAAAAAGGTCATCCCGGATGGGCCCAAATCATCTCTAAATGAAGAAAAAAAAAATTCCCTAATTTTTTCAGATTTTTATTTCCCCTTTTTTTTTGCATACTAGAAAATTCGCGTAAGATCTTCCAAAAAAATTCAGAGCATGTAGGTGGGAACTAGAAAAGAAAAAAATCCTACTGGAGGGGGGTAATATCTCACCCCGCTTGGACGGGAGGGGCAATTTAATAAAATATTTGCATAAAATAGAAAAAAAATAATTAAAAAACAACGGAAATACTTACAGTAATGTTTTGCAGCTTTTTGGAAAGCCAGAAGTCTATTCTTATGGCTTGTTTCTAAATTGAGGTTTTTTGATGAACTGTTTTGGCTAAAAATTGTTTCAAACTCAATATTTTAAAGAAAAATTATTATTTTATTTTTGTAATTATAGGTTTGAAAACAGATTTTGCTGAAATTGTTTATTCAAAGAACTTCATTTAATAATCAACTATTAAAATGGACTGGCTTTCCTAAAAGCTACAAAACATTACTGCAGGTGTTGCCGTTGTTTTTTAATTAATTTTTTTTTCTATTTTTTGTAATTATTTTATTAAATTGCCCCTCCCTTCCAAGCGGTGGGAGATATTACCCCTCTTCAGTAAGGTTTTTTTCTTGTCTACTTCTTACCTATATGCCCTGAATTTTTCGCCAAATTTTATGCGAATTTCCAAAAAAAAGGGGAAATTTAATTTACCCCTACAGCGATTTTTTTTTTCTTCATTTAGAACTGATTTAGGCCCATCCAAATAATAAAACTCAAAAAAACCCATTATAACGACCACCCTAAGGTACATATTAGTTTAGCTATCAACATTTAATCATTTTGATTTTAAATTGAACTTTAACTTTAGCTAATCCAACAATTCCGAAATTGGTTTTGAAAATGTAAGGTCTGGGGCCTAATCGCCTTCAGTGATTAAGTGAGTTAGGGAGTGTCATCAGTGATCGAATTGATTGCTCAAAACGTAAGCTGTGTTGCGCTATGTTTTTTTGAATTGTTCATAATTTCGAGACATTAGTTACTAGTTGACTATTAAGTGGGCTGTAGGTCTATTCAATGGCATTGAATTATAATAAAAATAACTACAAACTAGACCTACAGCCCACTTACTAGTCTTACTAGTCAACTATTACTATGTTTTTACGATTTGCTGTAATTTGATTCTATAAATTTTGTTTATTCAAAATTAATAAGGACATTTTATTTTTCAATAATTTTGAATTTACTGAGCAATAAAACAATTATGATATTTTTTGCATTAATTTTTTCCTTTTATATCGTCTATACACGTCTTGAATATTCTTCTAAAACATTTAAATTTATTGTGTGCAAAATTACTTGCTTTCTTTCAATATATCATTTTTCATTATATTTGCTAGACCGACTTTACATATGTATAAAAAAAACTCAATAATCAGTGCTTGGAGCACATTATGTATAGAAATAGATTTTTTTTGCATAGTCTAAGAGTGCGGTTCTGTTTAATGTATAAAGAAAAAAAAAACATCCACAACAATAATTTATTACGCAAACACCAAATTATAAAGAGCACTTCAACAAAATTCTGCGGCATAAAAATTACATTTTTATATCTCATAAAAAGTATAATATAGACAAGTTACACTCTTGAAACGATATCAAATCATTGTTGCTGTAAAAAAATGTAGAGTACATAAAACTCAAGTGCAAGTTATCTTATAAACAAAATTGTGTCTTTCAAGTTCTAATTGAGGTTGGGCAGTTATTAAACGATATTTTATGTTTAAAGGTTAATGAAATTATTTATAAATGTACCTATGTATGTAATGTAATAGGAAAAATTATACTTGCATGAATATTTTAGTAATTTGAGATAACGGTTGAGTACATTTTATATTCCTGCAGAAAGTTTCCCCGAATCGCTTCTTTAATTTATTGTAAAATGTTGTATTGTTTTTGTTAAATTTGGGGACACCCAAAAGACTATGGCGCAAAATTTTAAACATTTAAAACCAACTGTAAATCACTCTTAAAATGGAAGTCTGCTCTAAATAATTTTTCTAGAGCGACAGTCGGTCTATTTCAATTTTAAACGACGTAAAGTATAGTTAAACAATAACGCTCTCATCGAACTTTAAGAGCAGAAAAACCCTTCTTTTTCTCAGAAAAAGTATACTTTATCCATAGAGAAAAGTTATTTTACGAAAAAGAATATGTTTCATCCACAGTCACAATTCGGCGCAAGAACTCACTTGGATTCCGGTTGAAGATAACCAAACACGGCTTTGAAATTTTTAAACGCTTTCGTTTGTTATCGATTGAGAGCAAACGCAGCACCCATATTACGGAAAGCTTTCTCACATCTAAATATTTGTGTGAAATTGTAATTACCGAGCCGTATGACAAGCATGTAGACTCCTCGAGTTCCCTCACTTTCACT
Source organism: Dasysyrphus tricinctus (assembly GCA_963921185.1). Lineage (NCBI taxonomy): Eukaryota > Metazoa > Arthropoda > Insecta > Diptera > Syrphidae > Dasysyrphus > Dasysyrphus tricinctus. Next base: position 64,065,361 of record OY992531.1, on the reverse strand, counting down.
CGCCGATCGTCCAATATTAGACTGGATCGGGTGACCGGAGCGTTCTGCGTCATTTGTGCCGCAGCAAAATTTCCCATTTAGGGATTGTTCTAATATAGATGGAGAAGAGTCCCCATAATATTTTAGGAGCTTTAGTTTAGTTTCCGTAGTGCATTTTTTGCGCATGAAATAATGTTTTACTAGCACGCAAAACTCGGATATTTCCATTTTTTTCTGACAAATCTGAATACAAATTTCAGGGCATTCATTTGAAATATCCTTTATGACAACCTGATTTTTGTATTTGAGATTGCAAGGTGATAAGTAAAAATTTTCAGGGACTTATTGACCCGCCCTTGTAGCTGTGTCTCTTTCTTTATCTGTCAGATTTGTGCTTGTTCAACCCAAATTTGCTTACGTAACATTGCGGAGTTCACTCTAGTTAGAAGAGTTGTGTAAAGCGTTTTAGATAATGAAATAGTTAAGCAAAGGTTCTAAGCAAAACTACTACGTTAACTAGAGCCGGTTCTATTCCTTAAACGAGCAAACGAAGTTCAACCGCTTAGAAACAAAAAGAGATTTTATTTAAAATGTTGCGCCATTTTTTTGGGACAAATATAAAACTATTGTTTCAATTACTTTCGATTAATAAATACTAGCCGGTAATTAACAATGGATCGATATACACAATACACTTACAGAACATAGCTAATGTACTGAAAACTCACTTCAAAATAGTGAAGTACTCAGTTATAGTGAATTGAAATAATTAAATAAATCACTTGATTTCTCCACAATTTTAATAAAGTTTTTATTTAATGCATTTAATTCCGCTTCAGTTTGTATCCTCTCGGTTTGGTATCGAATGCTTGGGCTGAACGTTCTATTTGTTCTGTAACAGTGAAACCATCAAACCGAATTATTGAAAATTAATTAAAATCTAAAACTTCATTTATCGCCAGTGCTTAATGGGGAACAAAAATACAATGTTGATGCACCTCATAGAAATCAGAATTTGTTACAGCTTTCAGGGGCAAAAACTTTCTGTAACTCAATCTCGAACTAATTTCCCGATATCCTGTGGGAATTCGACTAAGAGTTAGTCAACTATTGTTCGTCTCATTCCATTGAAGGTTGATGTAATAAGAAAACATCTATGTACAAAATAGAAATTTTCAGTTTGTAAAAAATTGATCATTTTAATTGCTTCATAAAGGATAATGGGCGTTCCGCCCCATATGTTGTAACACTTTCTGACCTATATCATTGGAAAGGTCTCAATGAGTGTTATCATTTTTTGTATGGATATAAGTCTGTATCTCGTGCAGAGAAAGTTTTAAAGCCCAATAACTGTTGCTCTGCGCTATAATACATTTAAACATTTATTGGGCTACAACACTTTCCCTGCAGGAGATACAAACTTATACAGACTTATACCCACACAAGAAAAATATCACTCCTTGAAAACTTTCCATTGATGTAGTTGAGAAGGTGTTACAACACTTGGGACGCAATTTTTGCAGGGGAAGAGTCATAGTTCGGTGTGACAGTTACTGGGCTATAACACTTTCCCTTCATGAGATAAAGACTTATGGATATACGACAAAACACAACACGCATTAAGACCTTTCCAATGATATTGATCACAAAGTGTTGAAACGTTAGGGACGCAAATTGTACAGGGAAAGAGTTGTAGTGCAGGGCAACAGTTGTTATGGAAAATTACTTTTTCCCTTCACCAGAAACAGACTTATTGCCATACAACAAACAATAATACTCAATAACACTTTCCAATGATGCCGTCATAAAGTGTTACCAAACTTGGGAAACAGTTTGTGCAGGGGAAGAGTTATAATTCAGGGCAACAGTTTTTGGGCTATAAAACTTTCCGTGCATGAGATACAGACTTATGCCCATAGAAAAGAAAATAGTACTCATTGAGACCTTTTCATAATGATATTGGTCATAAAGTGTTACAACTATGGCACACAACTCAACTCATAACGGGTGATTTTTTAGCTGGTTTGGTTTTGGCAACACTGGTTTTGACAGCTGACGTGTGTTTAGTACCTTGTGTCACTGTCAAACAGCTTCAGTTTGGTTTGCAATTTAACCATGGATCGTCTTACAAATGAACAACGCTTGCAAATTATTGAATTTTACTATCAAAATTCGTGCTCGGTTCGAAATGTTCATCGCGAAAAATTGTGTTCAGCGATGAGGCTCATTTTTGGTTGAATGGGTACGTAAATAAGCATAATTGCCGCATTTGGAGTGAAGATCAGCCAGAAGCATTGCAACAGCTACCAATGCATCCCGAAAAAGCCACTGTTTGGTGCGGTTTATGGGCCGGCGCGCCGCGGCGGCATTATTGGGCCATATTTCTTCAAAGATGATGCGAATCGCAGCGTTACTGTCAATGGTGAACGCTACCGAGCGATGATAACAAACTTTTTTGCCCGAAATGGAAGTTCTTGCCCGAAATGGAAGTTCTTGACTTGCATGATATGTGGTTTCAACAAGACGGTGCCACATGCCACACAGCACGCGAAACAATGGCGCAATTGCGAGGCGAGTTTTGTGAACAGTTAATTTCACGTTTCGGGCCGGTCAATTGGCCGCCTAGATCGTGCGATTTGACACCATTAGATTATTTTTTGTGGGGGTATGTCAAGGCTAATGTCTATAGGGACAAGCCCGCTTCGATTGACGCACTGGAACCAACATCCATGCATTCATTCGTGAGATACCGGCCGATATGTGTGAAAGAGTATGCCAAAATTGGACTCAGTGGATGGGCTACCTGAGACGCAGCCGCGGTCAACATTTGCATGAAATTATCTTTAAACATTAAATTGCAAGGTTCAAACTATCGATTCAAATAAATATTTCATTCATTTTTTCGAATTTTTTGTGTTTTTTTTTTTTTTTAAAGTTCTAAACCTCTTAAAAAATCACCCGTTACAATTATACCCATTCTCCTTAACAAACCGACTAGAATCAAATTATTCAAAAACAACGCATACAAATAATCAATGGGTTAACTTCAAACAGAGCTGACTAAGCCAGTTTACAACTAGATAAGCTTAAATTTGAGATCGGTTTAATTCTTTTTGGATACAGTTAATTTTTATACATCGAACACCGCTTATCGTCATACTTTTGTGAAATAATAGATCTTGCGATAAATAAAAAAAAGCTTAAGCTTAAACTTTTAGTTTTAAGTAAAAGCTAGGTTTTGTGTGATTAAAAACAAGTTTAAACTAGCAAGTAAAAGATGTCTTCTAGGAACAGCTCTTTTAAAGTAGCCAAAACTAAATTCATGTACCTTCTTTATTTTTTGGCTTAAGTTCCAATTTATGTAATTAAAAATAGCTACGGCTAGAATATTATAGTAGAAGCTACAAAAATATCAAGATTCCTGGACACCTTTCTGATAGTTTAAGAGTCAACGACATAACAAGTAAAGTTACTTGGCAAACCTTGTTCGTCATATCAATAATAACCTTTGAGGTGTTGAACCAACAACAGTTTGTCTGCCTACCTACCACGTATAAGACAGGTGTACAATTTGACAGGTAATTTGTATTCTCCTTTCGGTCGTCCTTGTTAACAAAATTCTTACAAAATTTAGGAATCAGGGCATTTAAATTGTAGCCTATACAGACGACTTAGTAATTTTGATATCGGGAAAGTATGTTATCACCATCAAAGAATTATGGTATCCACACTTAAAGAGCTATATTTTTGGGCAGCACAAAACGGACTTGAGGTTAACCCTACAAAAATAAGAGGACTTTGCTCCTCCCAGGCTTAATGGCATTCCTCTGAAACTTTCCAAAGAAGCTAAATATCTTGAAGTAATCCTCGATTCCAATCCAAGCTAACATGGAAACGGAACTCAAACGAAAGAATGGAAAGAGCAGGAAATAGAGAGACATCCGATACACGGTGGGATATGCAACTGCAGGTCATCCAGTGCATTTACAATAAACAGCAATTGTTCGTCCCATACTTACCTATGGTTCTATCGTGTGGTGGAAGGCTGTTGAAAAAGTTAGCTATCTCAAAAACCTGAACAAGGTACAGAAAGGAATAAGGGTAGTGCAGAGGTCTACGCCACAAGGAGGGTTGGAAATTATTTTGAATCTTCCAGTCCTAGATGAGCACATAAGATGCACAGCATTCAAAAGTGCACTCCGATTCAAAGAACTGGCCTCTTGGAAGCACAGCACTTGTGGTCATGGGTCTATCGTGCTTAGGTATGACACAGTAGCTGGACTTGAAGTGGCGACTTACTATACATCACACCAGTTTCAATAGATTTAAACAAACACTTCTCTATTTTAGTATCTGAAAGGAATGGACCCCAACTTACTAATCACTGAAAAAGGTATCCCCTCCTAAGCCGATGGGTCAGAAATGGAAGAAGTGTTCTGTGAAGCTCTTAATATTAGAGAATCATATAAATTCCCAGATGAGTGTAGTATCTCTCTGGCTGAGATTTACGATATTGAAAAAGCGGCAGAAATGGTACACAAGAAAAAAACTGAGCTCGTCGGAGATCACATTTTTCGTAAACAGCCATAGCTCCTATCAAAGCTATAGCCAGTGAGACTATTAGATCCAAGACAGTGGCAAAATGCCGAGGCATACTGAATAATATTTGTAATACAAACCGAGTCAAAATCTGCTGGGTTCCTAGACATATATAGCAATATAGAAGGGAATGATATATCAAATGAATTGGTAAGGAAAAGATCAATATCAAATAGAAACAGTAGTAGCCAACTATATATGGGACCAGACATCCCGATTGGCGTGATTTGAAGGAAAATAGACCTAACAACAAAAGTGTAGATCAATAACCCCAGGAACGACTGGTTATCTCTAGAAGTTTATGACCTATAGAATTAATGAAAAGGAAACTCAGTATATTCTATCGCTGAGTAAAAAGAATATTTAAATCTTGATAGGTGTACAAGCAGGTCACTGCGCCACTGGCATACTGGCCACCAGACTGGGCCAGTACCAGCACCCAATTACTGTAGGAGCTGTCAGGACGTAGAAGAAATAGAAACCATTAAACACCTGCTCTCTGCGACTGTCCAAACCTCCAAACAAATCACCTCCGTTACTTTGGAAGCTATAGTTTGTTGGAGAACTGGACGATCTAGCGCAGGTCTCAATGGCAAAAATGAGAAAATTCATAGAGAGCATAGGCTGGCTTGCAAATGCACAAGTCTATTTGAACCATTAGTTCAGGAGCATCTCTACTTTCTTTTTGTAAGGGGATCACAATGGACCAATAGGTCCCCGTGTATGCAACAGCCTCTATGCTGTGTACGCTGCTCCTAACCTAACCTTACCTAACCTAATCCAAAAACCAACCAATTTTCTCAAAAAAATTTGAGGATCTGTTTCCGTTTTGTGTTTTTTTCCAAAAACCTGAAAAAGTTATCTTTTTGAATTTGCTGTGGTTATTATAGGTAGGGACCAAGTTTAATAAAAATCGTTAGAGCCGGTTTTGAAAAAATTGTAAATATCAAAACCATTGTGTTATAGCTATCCGTCCTAGATGACCTAGCACAACAGTTAAAAAAAAATAAAATGAAATGTATTTATTGATATAAGTTTAATATCTAATCTTAAGGGTTGGAAGGCACCTATCTTACAATGACTCAACACCAAATACTTCACAATAACCCATAACTCAGTTTTCCTATGAATGGATGTTATTTTTTAATTAATTCTTATCAAAATAATAAAATTCCACATTTTCTTGAGAACACTTTACGTACTTTTAACGTTTTTTCTTATTTCTACAAACTATGTATATAAGGAAAATTCACTCACAGTATAAATCAGTACTTTCTAAAACATTGACTCAACGCGATGTCTTCATCAATTTGGTTTGGTCTGTTACTCTCAGCAGTAATTATCTCTGCAGATCTTCAGTCTGATGTCAAAGATATTATAAACCAGTATCCTTGGGATTCAAAACCATCAGATCCTGAAGTCCTGCGACTACAACAACATAACAATTACATTTTGCAAGATTTGTTGAAAGTCCCAGCAGTTAAGAATTTATTTCAATACTTTGAAAAACATGACATTCAAGCTGACAAAGTTTTACTCAATCTCCTGAATGGCTTACATCAATATCAAGCTTTTTCCAAAGCGAAATCTATTGAAGATATTGTTCTTATAATTCTTAAAACTTCATCTTTACCTGAAGTTTCAGCAATCATCGAGAAGAAAAAGGAAACAGATTTGGATTTCGCCAAATTAGCGCATGCAATTGAAGATCCAGAATTCAAGGTTTTGTTCTATCGAGCTTTATATACACCAGCTACTTGTGCTGATTGCAACGGGAAACAAGTTAGAAAAATAAAGTTTAAGATTTCTTTTGGTGTTTCTTTTGGTAAATAAATGAGATGGTATTGGTTGCGTTTTTTTTTTTGATCCACAAATTCTGATTTACTCATGTGCAAGAACATTGAATACAAAAAAGTTACCTACACAAAACTAAATAAAGTTTAGCAAAATAATAAAAAATGTTGTATCAATCTACTCTAAGCGACTGTAAGAATAGTTTTGGGGAGAACCAAAAATGGATTATACACTAATATTGCTTCCGCCATCACCTGGTGCTTCACTATAGCTTGTTTTGTTAGCACGAGCTCGAAGGAAAAAAAAATTGTTTCTTTTTTGTAAATTTCTAAAAATATATGTATCTGTTTCCTTTTTTAAACAAAATCCAAGCCAGGAAAATTGAAAAAAAAAGGCGTTATATTTTTGGGGAAGAGCAATAAATTTTGAGAAAAATGTACGCACCCAATACTTTATCCTAGCAGTGAAACGTTTTTCTCATTGCAACGTTTTCTCAACATCAATTGTTTTTCGTTCAAAAACTTTTAGCCCAGGAAAATTAGACTTTCACTTCGAAAAAATTGCGACAAAGCTGATTTTTGGTGGAGTGGCTTATAATGACGTCTCAAGCATTTCCTGAAAAATACCCTAAATTTGGCCCGGGGCTAAATTTTTGAGGGGGGGTGAAAGGGGTTGAAATTCAGTTTTTTGGGAATTGCTCCTAAACTATCGGTTTTATTGAAAAAATGTGAAGGTAAAAATGATGATGTTATGATGTTATTTTACACAAAATATGTTAACATACTTTTTTTCGTAGAACCAATAGTTTCAGAGAAAAACGTTAGAGAACTTCATGGAGCAGTGAGTTAAGTCCAAAAAATTTATAAAATTTTTGCTTATCGCTGGGAAAATTTTGTTTTGTGATTTATGTTTAAGTACAACTCCTTATCTTACAAAATGCTTTAAATAAGCTTACCAACTGGGCTGACCGGTGTGGTCTGGGTGTCAACCCTCATAAAACAGAACTTGTTCTATTCTCAAGGAAATATAAAATCCCTCATATTGATCCTCCTTCTATCAAAGGTACTCCACTAACATTCACTGATCAAGCAAAATATTTGGGTCTTATTTTGGACAAAAAGTTAAGCTGGAAACCTAATATACAAGAAAGAGTCAAAAAAGCCACAGTGGCACTTTTCTCATGCAAAAAAGCCGTTGGGAACAAATGGGGCCTTCAGCCTCGCATCACTCACTGGCTATATACTTCGGTGATTAGACCGATCCTCACTTACGGAGTGACAGTATGATGGACTGCTCTGGATAAAGCGGTAAATTGCGACAAATTGAGCAAAGTCCAACGCTCTACTTGTTTGTGCATAAGTGGAGCACTTCGTACGACACCTTCCGCTGCTCTAGACGTTCTGCTCCATCTGACACCCCTCAATATTTTCAGCAAACAAGTGGCTGCAAATACAGCCATTCGCCTTAAAGCTTCCTCACAATGGACCAACAACAACTTTGGCCATTCCATCATTCTGAATTCATTCGGATCAATCCCAAGTCGCACTGATTACACCATCCCAAAACTTCAGTTTGGCAGAAACTTTCAAGTCAGCATTCCTTCTAGAGTTCTCTGGGAGGATACGGCTCTCTTGGAAGATGAATCAATCCATATTTACACCGACGGATCGAAAACTGATGATGGGGTGGGTGGTGGTGTCCTTCCGTCTTCCTAATCATTGTAGCGTGTTCCAGGCAGAACTTATGGCGATCAAAGAAGCCTTATCTTGGCTGAAAGAAAACGTGTTATCAACTACAGATATCCGCATCTTCTCGGATAGTCAAGCAGCTATCAAATCTCTGGAATCGGTCTTTACTAACTGTTTAACAGCCCTAAATTGTCGTTCATCTCTGCTGGAGATGGCGCAGCAGTTTAACATTCACCTGTGTTGGGTGCCGGGGCATAGAGACATTCCAGGTAATTGTAAGGCCGACGAACTCGCTAAATATGGAACAACTCTACCTCTTCTACCTAGTAAGGCAGATATGGGTATTCCATCGCTACATGTAAACTTATGCTGAAGCAAGATGCTTAAGAGAGAACAAACCTTAGGTGGAACAATATCACCACTTGCTTGGCAACAAAACAAATCTGGCCAGTAATGGATTTTAAGCGATCTAAATGTTTGATATCTCTAAGCAGATTGCACATTAGCTCCATGATCGGTGTCATAACCGGACACTGTCTTATATGCAAGCACACAACGCGTCTTGGCGTATTCGCTAACGATTTTTGCAGAAGCTGTATGGACGAGGAAGAGGTAGAAGCGATTCCTCATCTTCTATGCACTTGTCCTGCTCTATCTCATAGGCGAAGACTCCATCTTTGAGATTTCTACTTCAATGATCCTAGTGATTTAGTAAATGTTGACATAGGTAGTCTGTTACGCTTCTTAAGAAGCTCCAAATGGTTCATCGAGTAGGGAAAAAGGCTTCCCAGATTCTTGTGGTATCACAACGGGCCAACTTATGGTCTAAGTGTGTCAGTTTTCATGACTGGCAGCCACTTCAACCTAACCTAACCTAACAACTCCTTATTGTAAAATCAAGTTTTTGGGGTGGTAGGGGAAAGGGAATGGCCACCATCTTGAAAACAAGATTGATTTTGTTTTTATTTAATAACTCGTTGAAATTGCGTTTTTAAAAAAAATTACCAAAAGACAGATTTTAGACGATTAAATTATCTAAAAAATGAGCTATTAAACAGCTCTGTTTGTTTATTAATCTCAAAGTTACAGCGGATCAAAGGTCACCTATGTCTCATTATATGGTGGGGATTAAATGACGTTTTTAAAGGTTTTTCGCTTATTTGTTAGTTTTTTTGATGATATCTAGAATATATTTTGCACTGCTCTTGATTGTCTGTAAAATGAGTCTTTTATTCTGACCAAAAAAATTCACAAATAAGCGAAAAACCTTAAAAAAACGCCATTTCATCCCCACCATATATGAGGCATAGGTGACCTTTGATCCGCTGCAACTTTGAGATTAATAAACATACAGAGCTGTTTAATGACTCATTTTTTAGATAATTTAATCGTCTAAAATCTGTCTTTTGGCCATTTTTTTTGAAAAACGCAATTTCAACGAGTTATTAAACAAAAACAAAATCAAACTTGTTTTCAAGATGGCTGCCATTCCCTTTCCCCTACCACCCCAAAAACTTGATTTTAAAATAAGGAGTTGTACTTAAACATAAATCACAAAACAAAATTTTCCCAGCGATAAGCAAAAATTTTATAAATTTTTTGGACTTAACTCAGTGCTCCATGGAGTTCTCTAACGTTTTTCTCAGAAACTATTGGTTCTACGAAAAAAGGTATGTTAACATTTTTTGTGTAAAATAACATCAGCTTTAATTTTACCTTCACATTTTTTCAATAAAACCGATAGTTTAGGAGCAATTCCCAAAAAACTGAACTTCAACCCCTTTCACCTTCCCTAAAAAATTTAGCCCCGGGCCAAAATTAGGGTACTTTTCAGGAAATGCTTGAGACGTCATAGTAAGCCACTCCACCAAAAATCAGCTTTGTCGCAATTTTTTCGAAGTTTGGCCATTTTTTTGTCTAATTTTCCTGGGCTATTTTCAAATTTGTAATGTATGGAATTTTATAACTTATAATTTTCGCTTTGACATTTTTAAAAAAAAGTTGACAGTTTTTTAATTTACTAATAAAAAAAATTTCGGACTTTTACCCGCATTATCAGATGCAGTTCATCAAATTGTGGATATTTTACTTGTCGATCAACATGCTAGTGTGTACGCAGGGCCAGATTTAGAGGTCTGGAGGCCCTGGGGCAACAACAATGTGGAGACACCCTGGCCCCTCATTATTTCCCAAATAAAATGAACAATTTTTTCAGTCGAGTGTTTCCATAGTTTATTTCCAGAAAATTTCCATTTCTCGGTGAACCAATTAGGCCCCAGTTAAAGCTATCATTGAAAATGATCATTCAAAATTTTGTTTTTCGATTTCGAAGTGTTAAGGAAGGATTGAAGCTCAAGACTTAATTTATATTCCTAGTGAAAAAAATTTCAAATATGTTCATCCTTCCTCATAAAAAGTCTGAATATTTCAATGATCATTGGTATAACGGAGTTCAATCCTTTAAATAATAAAACTCATTTTATATTGAAGGCAGAGCCAAAATGGAAATTTTTTTTGACTAGAAAAAATATTTAAGACAGGAGCTCTGTTTTGGGACTAATTTAATCACTGATTTCGCCTTTTAATCGTCTCAGAATCAATCATTAAAAATTTTAATGATGAGTTTCAATGATAGCTATAACTGGCGCTTTATTTTACTGTCACGTCAAAAGGCTAATCTGCATTCAGCAGTGAATTTGATAGTAGGTACTAACTATAATTCTGACGATTTTGTGTGCCTTTTTACTAGATAGCTCTTGATCGATGCGTCCTGTGATTTTTTCCTGTTACATCAAACTCATTACTGATTTCGAATGAGTCTTTGCTTCATATTCGTAGACGATCAGCTACATGCAGCGCTGCCAACCAACAAAAAAATGCCTCACTTGAAGATAAAAGAAGCCTTTTGCAATAAAAAGATGCCTTTTTCAACAACAAATTTTTTGTAGGTAAAGTAGAACAATAAATAAAAAAATAAATACAAATACATATACAAAAATAAACATAAACAATTTTTATTTCCAAAAAAAACTTTAATTATCAACTCACAGAAAAAATTCTTAATATGAAAAAAAGTCATGTCATTTTAGTTTCATAAAAAACTAGGTATAAAGTATTGAATACAAAACAAATATAGTTTTAGTCCATGAGATCGTCTTGGTCCTTGAGTTCATATGTACATTTTTTTGCAACAAGGATATTTTTGTTTGTTTGAATTGCAGATCATAGCATTTTATAATAAAAATATTTGAAATGAAAAAGATGCCTTTTTGAAAAAAAAAAACAAGCCTTAAAGCCTCGGCTAATGAAATAGTGCCTAAACGGCATGAAAAAACCTTAGTTGGCATCGCTGGCTACATGCCTTCTCACTGAGTTTGATGTTTAATATATTTTCCCTGTAGTTGGAGAAGAGCAAAGCCAGAATTATAGGTCTCTTGATTTTTATTTTGGCGTGTAAGCAAATTCTTTGAACATTTCCGAAGAAAGTTGAAACTTTTTCGCGATACTGCATCGCAATTGAGAAGTTCTGTGGAACTTTTTTCATCATTTCATTTTTAACACTGTCAGGCCAAAGACCAATGTCATTTTTGAGACCAAAAAATTCTGCTTGCTCTTGATACTGATAATCAGTTTTAGAAAAAGACTTAAGAAAAGCGGCACCAGAAAAAGCCCATAGCAAATAAGAAAATGAGTAGTCATTGAGTTGGTAGTCGAGCAATAGGAAACATAACCAGAAACACAAAAAAGGGCTATATAAGGGGTTAAAGAATAGTGCACATGGAAAAGGAGAGAAGCTTCAAGCTATGTATTAAAAATTGTGCAATTACGTACATGCACTCAAAAAATAAGAGATAAAAGCAGGAGGAAATTATTTCAAATTTTAATTAACGAATGTTATTAACTTTTGATTATAATATTCCAGTCCCATGAAAAATTGAATACCTACATGTAAGCAGAACTAAATAAAATGCACGACTGGGTCGCACGTACTTGCTCTTATGTTCAAGACACTGCGAGTTTAAGAAAATTGTATATACAAACATGGAAATTATGAGAGAAAAATGTAGAGAAGCATGAAATACGACATTTAAATAAGCTAAAACAACTCTTTCGACAGTTTGAGGTGAAAAAAAAGTATGCCATCTTAATTCATGATGGAATATTATTGTATGGGAAAAAAATTTCAAAATCGTTGGAGCGGTTTTTTTTTTAAATTAATTTTTTATATATAAAACTCTCAAAACATTTTTAAGAACAAATTTTGGTATGCAAATCTAAAGTATATATTTATGTGTATATAAAAACAAAACTTGAAAAAAAAAAAAAGTAGAAACCGAGTTATGATTTTTTAAAGTCAACCATATAAAACTCGAACTAAAACAGTACTCAGTTCAGTACCCACCAGTGAGTTATCTGAAGCGAATGTTTTAGTTCGAGTTTTATATGGTTGACTTTAAAAAATCATAGCTCCGTTTCTACTCATCCGATGTTCATGATTAAAGTCTTAAAATAAAGCCAACATGACACGCTACACAGTATACAAAAATAATAGAAAAGGGGCAAACGATTTCACACAAGGGGTGAATAAGCCCCCTTCAATTCGATTTGCAGCATTCTAAATTCAAAAGTTGATGAAAAAATTTTCAATTTGAATGGATTTTTAGCTCAAATTGAAGCCCATTTAATTATTTTAAAATTTCAGAGCAAATTATAATCGAAAACCAGGCATTAAAGGTTAAAACAGCCAATAACTGAAAAAACCGCGAAAATTTCTCGGTTTTTTGCGTATTTCACAAAGTTGCGTTCGGCGCTCGAGGTCGAAAACTTGGATTATTGCGAAGGCCAACATCATAAACAACTCATTTAAAAATCAGAACTACCGCATCTGTGGCAGAGCCCTCCCACCCCGAAGAAAAAGGATACTAGACTGAAAACAGTGAAGTTGATCATGTTAATTTCAGTTTTCTCAAAAACTAAAAGTCATTTTAGCATTTGGTTTTCAGTAAAAAGAATCTTAAACCAAGTTTTCGACCATCCAGCTTTTTAACTTTGGCCACCATGTTAAATTTAAAGGAAATGGCATTTGTAATATATACACACAGGGTGTTTTGCATAATCACAGGGTGTATAAGAGAAGGCTAGATTAAGAAGGTTGGATTGAATCAAGAAAAAAAATCGTACCGGAGGGGCGTCTACCCGTTTAGGTGGGAGCTGCAATTTACTAAAAAATTGACTTACAATAAACCAAAATGATCGGAAAACAACGGAAATACTTGCAATGTCATGATATGGTTTTTTTGAAAGCCGAAAATCCATTCTCAAAATTCTTTTTTTTAAAAATGGGTTTTATAAAAAAGTTGTAAGAAAATATTTAAATTGAAAAGATTTTTTTTTTTAAATTATTTTTTCAAAAAATATTTCCAAAAACTATTTTATTTAAAAGAGAATTTTGAGAATTGATTTTTAGCTTTAAAAAAAGCAATAGCATGGCATTGCAAGTATTGTAATTTCATTCATTTTTTTAGTAATTTGCGCCTCCCACCTAAACGGAGAGGATTAGACTCCATTCTGGTACGATTTTTTGCTTGTATCAACTCAACCTACACAATCTAGCATGTTCTTATACAACCTGTGTTTTTGCAAAACACCCTGTATATTTTTCTCAAATTCAAGATGGTGGCCATGGTTAAAAAGCTGGGTGGTCGAAAGATTGGTTTAAGACTCCTTATACTCTCTTCTTTCAACGAATTGAAAACAAAATACTTTTTTTGTATAGTTAAAAAACGCTCATAAATGAGTTTACTTAAATACCATGGCACATTCCTTTTTTTCGGATTAAGTCGAAAAATATCAATCTATCTAAATTATTATAACCAAAGTTGTAGATAATTAAATTTTGAACAACTTTTATTAAGTGCATTTTTTGGTCAAAAGTTGAAAATAGGCGAGTTATTTAACAGAAACTCATTTTTCAAAAATCCAATATGGCGGTCAAAGCAAGGGGGTTAAGTGGTCGAAAACTTTTTTAGACTCTTTATGAACCCTCCTAACGAATAAAATCAAAAAATACCCCTGTCTAATTTTTTCCATTTCAGCATTTTGTTTGTACATTTCGACTGGGCTAAACCTTGAGTTTTGAAAACACGAAACCAATATTTGTTTTTGATGCAAAAGATAGAGTCCCTTGTTGGAAAATACTGACAGAATCTCCAATTAACTACACCACACCAAAAAACAGTTATTTGAATCTGAAATTATTCTTTTGAAAGATCTAAAAGACCCCAAATAAAAAGGTTGCCATGAGCAGCATAGCTCGATGAACCAAATTAAACACTGAAATGTCACGTTTGGCTACTTTAAGCGTATTTTTTCAAGGCCGCAGGAAATTGGTTGAAAAAATCGATGCTGGGGCTAAGCAGTTTCCAACAACAACTGAGGCCACCGGGCTTACAAAAAAAACACGCCTTATAACTCCTTTGAACCTGTAGATGAGTCAGATGACTAATTTGTGATCTTACTCCCAGTGGATCATCGTGCAAACTCCGAGTTTGACAACTTGAAAATTGGAAATGTAATACTAATAATTCCAAATGAAGAAAACACATTTTTGCCCAGCAGACAGGCTTTATTTCTCATTCAAGTAAAAAAACATATTTGAAGTGTTTTCGTTTCATATTTTAATTTCTCTAAACATTTTTGTATTTTAACAAACAAATTAAAAACAATAATTATTTGTATAAGCAATTATCCAGCAAATGGAATGCTAACGCTTATTCCATGTGCCAAGACCTTCTTCCATGCTTTTTTCCAGAAACCACGTTCTTGTTGTCCCATATTTTTGAGAGAATCTTTTGCGTTTAATGCTTTATAGAAAAGTGTCTTGAATTCAGGATCTTTCAGGGCATTGATGAAATTTTCAAAGTCTGAGCTGGTTTCTTTTTTTTTCTTGATAATTTCTGCGATTTTAGGCGATGATAGCACCTTCATGATGTTGACATTTGGGAATTGATTTTTACTTGGATTGTTGATAAAATTAGAAATGATTCCTTCCACTTTGATTCCTTTGCGTTCGAAGAAGTTCACTAAATCTTTCACTTCCGAAATTTCGAAAAATTCTTTCAGCCAATCATACGATTTAAGAGGTTGTTTTTTAGTGTTGCCTTGATCATTGTGATTTTGGGGAAGCTGTTTTATGATGTCATCAATGTCAGACTGAAGATCAGCCGAAATGACAGCTGCCAAAAGCAGAATACAGAAACAAGTTGCTTTCATTGTTAAAAAGTTTACACTACATTCAATCGATAAGATTTCTCGGCTTAAATAGAACTTCAGATGAATTCCATTTCCGATTGTTCAACTAATAACAGTGCAATGAAGTTGAAGTGTTTATTTAGAATATTATTAATTAAAAGAAAACAATTTCGCTAATCAAATCTTTTGATAGTTTTATAATGAAATGTGCTCAAACAACTAAAATAATCACAGAGATAATAACTTTATGGGTATGTACATACCCACCATCAACAAGATGAGGAAATCTTGAAAGTTGTGTCCTATTAAGTGCCTGAAAAATCTTCTAGAATCACTTTTATAAAGCAAATAAGACACTTAAAAGGTTTGTTATTATTTTGAAAGCTATCAGATTTCAAATAATTATAAGGGGACTTTTTGTGATTTTGTTGGCATACCACTTTAAATGACTTGGACACATTTTGTTTACTTCCTATTATCTGGTTCCCGATTTATTCCTATTTTTATTCTATACGTTTTTTTTTCTATTTTCCGAGCACGCTACATACTCCCACTCATCTAAATCAAATGTAATGGCATTCAAAGCGGCTTGGTGTCTACAATCTACATCCTAGGCTTGGTTTTTCTTGTTATCTCAAACCTGGTGGATCAGATTTAAAGACTCTCTTAGTTGGAGTATTGTTGTCCTGCGACTTGATCTAGTCTAGGGAATGTAGTCGATGTGTTTTGATTTTCTGACTTCATCCACATCTTGGTATCTATAGCTCGTAGCTCGTAGAGAGTTTATGTCCATCTCTACTATTCACGCACCTCAGGAGGGTTGTTAAAAATTGCAATCTTTTGTGAACGAAATCTTTAAAAATCGTGAATTGAATTCAGTCAAATGATTGAATTTAAATTGACTTAACTTGTGGTTTCCAAAGAACATACTAAACGATCTCAAATGGCAATTGAATAATTTTGAAATTTCAATGATGTTGTAATTTAAACTGGAATGAATTTGTTACGGAAATTGGCTTTTACGAAAGTTCTCCCTACCGATTTATGATTTTACACATCAAAAAATATATACCTACAAATACATGTGTACATACATACAAGTGCTGCGTTATTCTTTGTTTGCTTAATATATAACACACTTCAAATATCAAATATAAAGTGAAAATTAAAAACAGTTCTGAGAAAATTATTATTCAATTTAATTACGATTTGCTTTAATGGTTCAAGTATAGAATGTACTCGTATAATGACAAGAAATTAATATAAAACACTTGAGAAAAAATTATTAAAACCTCTCTATTTTATGTTTTTAAAATAATGAAACGAAAATTAATTGGAATGGTGTTTTTCCAAGTGGAACTATTTGCGTTCTTTATGGAGAGAGCGAGTATGGTCTCTTTATATTATTTATAGGGCAGAAAGATGGACCCCTTCTAAGGTGGATGAAAGCTGCCCTGGTGGCTTTCAATTGAAAGTCTTATGCACGATTTGACCTTGTTTTGGCATTGGGCAAAAAAACTATCTGGCAAAGAAGATTTTATGGGGAAATTAGCGTGCTATAATGCCAAAAACGTGCCCTGATTAAACAAAAACGTGTTCAATGATTGAGATGGCTTGGGCACATATAGAGCAAATGAAGATCGATTTCCCAGCCCATAAAGTTCTTGACACCAGCCAGCGGCCAGCCAGAGTCAACGAGAAATAGAGGCAGACCTAATTTTTTTTGAATATGTCATATTTTAGCCTTGAGCCCCTATTTTGTTTTGTTTAGTCATGTTTTTGAGTGTATGTATTTTTACTCCGAAAAAATGTATGCACAATCTAGTAAAAAAAGAAATCTTTGATTACTAAACTAAACTAACAAAATTTTTTTTTTATAAAGTTTCACCATCCATTTCGGTAGGAAATTTAATTTTGAACAAAAAGTCTCAAGGTTAAAATTTTCAAATTCGGCTTACTTTCCCAGTTATACCAAACATTGTTGAAAAGTGGCCAGTGGGACCATCCTCTCAGAAACGCAAGCTTGAGCTTAGCAGAATTTTCGGTATTAAGCATCCAAATAGATGCAAATAGACAGCAAATGTTTGGGTGTGACAGTTGACCAAAAATAAAGCACATGA
This sequence comes from Dasysyrphus tricinctus, assembly GCA_963921185.1. Lineage (NCBI taxonomy): Eukaryota > Metazoa > Arthropoda > Insecta > Diptera > Syrphidae > Dasysyrphus > Dasysyrphus tricinctus. The sequence goes on along the minus strand of OY992531.1, from coordinate 64,047,930 downwards.
GTCGAAAGATGTATTGAGGATTGTGAAATAAATTAACGTCTTGTAGTCCCTGGTCGTGGGTTTAGTGGGAATAATACGCCAAAAATGCAAAAAAATCAGCTTTCGGCATAATTGAATGAACTCAAATTATTTTAACACATCCCTAGACAATGCTCACAAAAAAGTGTGTCCAAGACCAATTGGTGGCGGCTGTAACTCTGCCAGACTGTTTGAAAATGTTAAAAGAGGATAAAGCGGTCAGATCGCCCAAACAACGGAAAAACCAAAGGGTGTATATCGTTGGCTTCCTGTCAAAACCTCGTAAGTCTGTTTTGAAAATTTGCTTAGAAGACACAAAAAACCGATCTAAAATGGAATACAATGGAATTCTTAGATCGTATAAAGTTTTAAAACTGGTTGAACAAGAACGATAACGCAGTTACGAGACATTAATATTAGAATTCAGGAAAAAAAAAGTTTCAAAAATGGCATTTTCAACAAAAGATATTATTTGCTTACAAAGGCAGAAGTCATATTTTATACAAATTTTAGTTTATGTTAATTGAGTGAACAGTTTTCGAAAAAAATATTTTTAAACCGGAAATGACAAGCCTGTACATTCATTTTATTTAAATATCCAGGACTACGATCTGGTTCACTTTTTAGAATAAGAAAAGAATAAAGAAAATATGTAGGTACTTAGCCTATCAACCTACCACTAATGCAATTCAATTTTTGTCACTACAAAAAAATGTTTTTCTGCCTCATGAAATTATTAGCAAAAGTTGACCTGCACATATTTCAGAAAACATACAGAAGTTATCTTCCGCATAAGGTTTGTTCTTTTTTATATTTCCTTCTCCTCGATAAACAGATATCCTTATCAAAAATTACAAACGCGTCGCGTGCCACAATGACAATATCTATCACTTTCATAATATGTTTAGCTACTTTCTTGTATTTTTTTCATAAGAGGAAGAAATGTGTTTGAATCCTGTCCCTGCAATGAGCGAGCAATGGTCGACTCAGTGGCATCTGTATACTTTCTTCACAGAGATCGCTTATCTACTCAAGTGTCAAGCCGCAAGAGCATTATTTGAAAAAAAGGTGCTAGAAAGATTTTCGAGGGAAGCACCAAGAAGGCAACAACTTCTCTTGCGAGAAAAAGAATAAATCCAATATTTCATGCAAGGTCTTATTTTGTTAGTCTATTTAATAAGTTTTTGTCTTATTAAATAATACTTAACTGCAGTCCTTAAAATTATGTACACTTCTTTAAAATTATTAAATTTGTTTTCTTCCGAACTTTAAGAATGATCACGAATTTAGTTTTAAGAAAAAATCAACAATAAGAGCTTGCATTAAATTTTTAATTTGCAATGAAAACAACCTAAAAACATATCATCTAAAAAATATATGTAACATAGTAAAACAGATTTTAATCTGAAGAAAAATTTTTCCTAGACTTTTAAACATCCTCTTTAGAAATCCTGAAACAAAAACTTAAAATGTTTATTTTGTGAAAAATTCTGACATTGGGCAAAATAAGTGAAATTAATAGCATACAAAACACACGGGTGCAGAGCAAATCATACTTTTTGCACTTGCCATTTTATAAAAATTTGAATTTTGGCTATTTTTGTCATCGTCGCTGGACTTTTTAGCACTTAGCTATTGCTCCCAGGGGCGTCTTTAGACAATTGGGGGCCTTGGGCTCTTGGCAAGGGGCCCCTTGCAAAAAATGTATTAAAAACTATTTCAGATTACAAGTTTTAACATATGTACATTTAAGTAAAATTAAACTATTACAGCCAAATTAAAAAATGCGGAATAGCGAAGGTTTAGCCTTATTCCATGTATTAAGTACAAAATGTTACTAATAAAACAAAATTTTTGCTATGTGACGTTTACTATGCTAAGCCACCGAAGCAGATGGTTTAGCGAAGGAATAAGCAGCAGACTCTTTTTTTAATTGGTGTTGGTATCAGAAGATTTACCTTTTCAATAACATTTGTTTTCTATGCACAATGATTTTGCTATGTTCTGAAGAATATAAAGCAAAAGGTTATTTATAAATGGTTTAGTTTATTTTTATGAGCTTACTTTGTCTTTGGTGCTCCAACTCTCGCTTCTCTTTCTTTTTCTATTAAATTTACCATAATACCTACTAATAATTTAGATAGACATAAACAAGAAAATTCTTAGGTGTGTTTGGTTACTTGAAATTTTAAGATGTCAAAACCCATACGGAAAAAACCCAAGCTTCCGAAACTTGGTACACATTTCAAGATACTTAACAGGCCTCGCACGGTAAACGTCACTTTACTATTCCACGAATATAATTTTTTTTTTATGAGAAGTTTTAACCCGTGGCTTAACTCTTATTCCGTGGTTTACGTGGTTTAGTAAAGACGTGGAATAAAGGTAGAATAAGCGTTTTTTATTAATAGCGCTGTTATTATTTAACTATTTCGCATTTTAGTCTTGAACACAAACTGTTTTCCAGTTTAAGGCAAAGGAGAATAGGACAAAACGGTCAGGACCAATAACGACGAGACATATGTCATTGGAAAGGTATTTTTATGAACTACAATAGTTACTATAAAGGCTTACTTCAAATCGCTGTGTGAAAAAAGTTATTCGCTAAATAGAATTGTGTTCTGGTGCATTCTAGTATGAAATAAAATGCACGACTGGATCGCACGTACTTGCTCTTATGTTCAAGTTGTGTGGGGCTTAAGAAAAAATATTCAAGTAATTATAGAAAAAGTATAAAAAGCATTTAAATCGTTCTTTTAACTGTATAAACAGCCTGATAAATAACTTAGAGCTCAAAAAAAAGTATGCCATTTGATTACTTGAAAAAATATGAATAAATGCAAAAAAAAAATTTAAAATCGTTGGAGCCGTTTTCTTAAAAATTAATTTTTTATATATAAAATTTTTGTAACATTTTTCAAAAAAAAATTTGGTATGCCAATTTTGAGTATATATTAATATACATTTAAAACTGAAATTTCAAAATAATTCATCAACCCATTTTTGAAATATTGAATTTTCAAAAAAAAAATTTGAATCTTTTTTTAAAAATCCAAAATGTATGTTTTCAAAAATTTTGGTATGCAGTATTATTTATATTCTAACAAAGCTTTTGTGCAAAAATTTTGATTGAAATCGGATGAGCGGTTAATGAGAAAACCAAAAATCAAAAAAACCGTTATATGGCAGGTACCGTTAATAAATGTTTTTTGTGATTTTTTTTCTTACTAAAAGGTATATCATATCTACAATAATACACTGATTTTTTTTTATCAAAATCGTTGGAGCCGTTTTTGAGATAAATAAGCTTTTCCTTAACGGTTGTATGGCAAGTACCGTTATTTTTTGAGCTAAAAAAAAAATTTCAATTTCCCCTCTGGAGAGTTACAAAAAAACCTTAAGTTCAAAATTTGAAGAAAATCGCTTCAGTGGTTTAGGCTGTAGGTTGAGGTACGGACAGACAGACAGACAGACAGACAGACAGACAGACAGACAGAATTGTGCCACCCACTTTTTTCGTGTTCTCTATCATAGTAATGTCATGTTTGATTGTTATCTCGAAATTTTTTTTTTGCACGAATCCAAAACTTGCCCTATAGTACCTATATCGCAAGTAAAAAATATATTTAGTATGGGCAAAATTTATGAAAACTGGTCAAACAAATAACAACAATATATTATTTGTCATTGGAAAGGTATTTCCATTACCTCCTACAGTATATTTAAAAGCAGTTCAGTTCAAATCACTGTGTGAAAAAATTTATTCGAAAACTAACGAATTATTGTGGTTCATTTTAGTGTGAAAAAATGCTCAAATGTTTTGCAAAAATTCGATTTAGTGAGAAATAAATAAGTTTGGAAGTTTGAGAGGAGTATACCACAAACATGGTGACAAAATTCTTGTTAGAGGGAAATTTGACTTAGGGGGAGTTCGACTTAGATGGCATCGCCTGTAGTTACATGGAATTTGCAGCTAGTTAAATTATCTACAAGATTGATTATGACAAATTTTGCACTTAACTTGACGGTTAAGGAGTTATTGTGCTGTAAAGAGGGAAGAAACTGAAAATCTTAAAAAAACGAAATTTTAGCCTTTTTTGGGAGCTCCATATCGCCATTTGTAGTGATTGTACAAAAATACTTTCCGAATCATTATTGTAGGAAATTTTGTTGTCTACAAACCTCTATACTATTTTTTCCGTTAAAATATATCGGAAAGAAGTTATAAGCAAAAAACTGAAAAAAGGAGGGGCGTGGTTGTAGAAATTTGGAATTTTCATCTACCAACCATAACATATAACATATCAAAAATTTAGAACTACCAGACCTTTTGTAGGGTAAAACCTCTCTATTTACTGGACTATAAGAAGCTCTTAAGTAGCGAGCTTCAAAAAAATCAATAATATCGTTTTCGCAATATTTGATTTTCAAAAAAAAAAAACAGAATTTGGAACATATTTTAAAAATCCCAAATATATTTTTTTTTTAATTTTGGTACACAATAAAATTTATATTTTTTGCAAGCTGCTGCATAAAGAAATTATAGAAATCAGTCGTACCGTTTTGAAGAAAATCAATAATAAATAAAGTTGTTCCTTGTTTCGGATGCTTCTTTTTACTAATTCTATCTTTACCAAACTACAACAGAACTATTCAATTGAGAAATTTTAACCTGATCTACAATTTGTTCTAGTGCGGATAACAATTTTGCGGGAATTTTTTACCAAACGCAATTTTTAAATTTTTGAGTTTTATTCGTTTTTATATGAAAAACTGTTCCTGAGTTAGCTCGGGGATAATTTATTTTCAGGATTAGCTAACTCTGATTTAACTCAGAATAGACCCTGAACTGAAAAACTGGGCCTAAGCCTTTGAAACGGTCTCCATTGAATGCCCTGTCTCTCCGCCAGTAGAAAGAGAATTGGCGATAGAACATTCCGCCCTGTCTCACACCCTGTCGCACTTCGAAAGAGTCGGATAGCTGCCCATTGTGTAACTTTATACTTTCTTAAATTTATCAAAAAAATATCTACCGTTATATTTTATATACTTTATCCATGATTATAAACTATTCAAATTATTTTTACTTGAATTTTCACACTCATTATAAAAGATAAACAAGACAAAACTGGCATACCATGCTGCGAGTATTGCTTAAATCGTTCAACTAACGGGTATTTTAGTGTCATCTTTGACCTTTAATTAATAACCAAGGCCGTCTGTGGGTGCGCAAATGTATTCTACGTACGATAGGCAACATTAATTATAGTGATTTGGAATTTTTAATGATGGTGAAAAATTTATATTTCCGAAGCTTTTTTGTTAGTTCAATTTTGTGTTTAGGATTGGGATGCCTGCGGGCACCCTATGATGGGTAGTTGAGAACCGCTGGTCCAAGAACAAGCAACGTTTTCGAGAAGTCATTTTAGTATGGCTGTTTTTTTTTTCATATATTATCGGAAACGCAAAACAAAAGGCCGGATCTCTTCGCTGAACATCTCGTGAATGTCCTTAAGCTATTCCCAGCAAATACAGCTACAGATCCCTCACAGTTTGTTGATAGAAATTACGAATGTGAAATTCCTTTTTCACACAAAGAAGTAAGAAGCATGTGCCATCATAAGTTGTCTAAGAGTTGGATAAACTGGACGAAAAAGACTAGAACGGCTCCGGATGAATGAAAAATAACGGAAACGGAAAAAATTAAAGGTCGTGACGATGATGACACTCTTGGTCCAGGAATCGGGAATCAGCATTTCAGATACGATGATACGTTTGAAAGAAATGGGACTTTCTTGCCACCGGACCGTCCAGCTTAAACTCAATTATTACTAAACCTGTGGAGAAAAAATGGTTTCAAAAGACTGACTGACTCAAGGACTGACTGTTTGAATTTTAGCCCATTTGAACCGTTTTTTCCACAATTTTTTTGAAGAATCAGCTTATCTGATGGACGGTGGCAAGAAAATCAAATTTCTTTCAACCGACGCACAGTGGTCCATTTGTTGCATTTCGGCGACAAAAATCATTTCGCACGCCAGTTCTTAATACGAGTTTTGGTACATTTAATGATTTGAAGATGCTGAATTTAGTGGTTATGCCTATTTTTTTTCTACATCAAACAGGGGCTACACAATTCAGACCAGAACATGATCCCATATCTCAAAATAAAAAAGTAGGTACTGTCGAAGTCTGAAACTGAGTCAAATTTATGTTTGAAATATCCTAAATTTTGTGCCTGAATGTATACTTTAAAATAAAAATGACTTATACTGATTTGTACAAAATTTAAAAAAGATAGTCCAAAATATTGAGAAATGTTTCCATGGGATTAGAACTAATTTAAGTGCTAGTTTTTTTTTATTAGAAATTATTTTTAGACCTAATCTGAAGTTAGACAATTTTGACAACTGAAAATTGCCAATCAAATTTTAGGTCAACTACTCAAAAACTCGAAACAAAAATTTAAAAATCTAAAGTAATAGTTTTTATAATGTTGAGATTTCTTCTGGGTGCATTATTTAAATCTGACATCAGGCTGAGAATTTTAATAGTTGAAAAAATCCTTTAAATTACCATTATTTTCAAACATAACAATATTATAATTGTTTCATAAATAATGGTATTTTAACGGTTTTTTCAACTGTCAGCTAAAGAAATTCTCAGCCTGATGTCAGATTAAAATAAAGCAACCAGAAAAAATATCAACATTATTAAAATTATTACTGCAGACTATTTTTGATTTTTTGAGTAGTTGACCTGAAATTTGATTAGCTAGTTCCAGCCTTCAAACTTGTCAAATTTCTTTCAGATTCGATCAGATTAGGCCTAAAAATAATTTCGAATACAAAATTTTTAAAAAATAGCCCTAAAATTATTTCTAATCTCTTGAGAAAATTTCTCAACATTTTGGACCATCTACTATAAATTTTGTACAGATCAGTATTTAAGGACATTTCAAACATAAACTTAACTCAGTTTCTGACTTCGACAATTGATTTCGGTACATTTGCGTGTACCGAGGCTTTTCTTCGGTACACGGTACAAAGTGTTAAATTTCGGTACTGTACCGGTAATTTTGGTACAGGTGGTCACGCTACGCATGCGTCTTAAACTAAGATCTGTACATTGTACTACACCATTGGAAAAGTGCATAAATCATTGTTAAATCTAAACAAGGTATGCTACTAACGGTAGTAACATCTTAAAGACCTACCAATTATGGCTAAAGTTTTCGAAAAACTGCTCCTGAAAAGGCTTAGCAAAATAATGAAAGAAAGAAGACTATAATTCCAAGCCATCAGTTTGGTTTTAGAATAAAACATTCCATGATAGACCAAGTGCATCGAATTACTGATGTTGTGGAAAAGGCACTTGAAGAAAAACATGTATGCTCGGCTATATTCTTAAATGTTGCTCAAGCCTCTGACATGGTTTGGTTGGCACTTGTGACTTGAGTTCAAACTGCATAGGGACCTTCCCAAGCAGTACTACGAAATACGGAAATCCTACGTTACGAGCCGACACTTTACGGTACAACGACCAAAATAACTTGAAACTAAAGAAAATTGAAGGCGGTGTACCACAAGGAAGTGACCTAGGACCAACCCTGTATTTGTTATATACAAGGAATATTCCAGTGGACATCACCGCTAGTATTGGTGCCAGATTCGTTACGAAAGCTACAAGAAAATTGCGAAATGCAGTCGATAAAGTAAGTGATTGGACGCAAAAATGTCGTATCAAATTAAACGAAACAAAATCGACGCATATAAGCTTTACAAACAAAGACATAAACAATGTCCCAATTTTTAGAAGTGATTAGAAAATACGCTGTATCACACAATCAGCAACTGCAAAGTCATACCAACTCCGAAATGGACAACGTCTTAAATGTACGAGACAATGTTCGGAGATTAAGAAGAACCAAGCCTTATGAGCTGATGGTCTAAAAGCTTATAGGAAAGTGTTGTAACTTTAAACTTCCCCCAATGTGATATATAAATACAAAAAAGAAAAATCATGTGTCGATATTTCATAGATTGGTCCTGATTCACCGGTGGTTTTATTAGGGTAAGAGTGCCACACTACTTGGTACCGATTCTAACCAAGTCTTTTTCAAAATGGCTTACATACATAAAAAAAGCCAGCCATATGTACTCAAATGACTTGTTTTTTGAAGTTGCTACTACCAACCTACACACATATCACTTTAGCTGATCACTTTTTAGGAACGCCATTAAACTGCCAAGACACACAGTTTTAAAAGCGTATACTAATTTGGACAACAAGAATAAACACATTTTTTTTTATTTACAGAAAAGTAGTCATCTTTACATTATGCTAAGTACTGTTTTTTTTGGACTGCACTTTAACGGATGCAGCAAACCCAGAGATGATTGGGCTAAACGAAGAGAACCATTTCTTCACGTGAGCACCTTGGATCTTTCCTTGTACATCCTTAGAGTTCATAGCACTATAAATTAGCTCCTTTAACTTGGGATCATTGATAGCTGCAGCAAGCTTCGCAAACTCCGGACTTGTTTGGATTTTCTCTTGAATTAAATTTAAAAGTTCAGCCGATGGCATTTCCCTGAACCAACTTGTAAGTGTATTTAAAATCGATGGATTTTGCAAACCATAAGAAAACAAACGTGACATAAGAGCATTGAAGTCAAAGCCCCATTGTTTGAGAAATTGAATAATTTTCTGGACATCACTTAGTTGTAAGATTTCCTGGAGAAAGCTCAAAGGATTAAAATCCTGGGGAAATGAAAGATCACCACTTCGGAGTTCTGGTTTGGTGATAGCATTTTTTGGATTATTTTCTTTATTGAGAACTTGATGATGATTGTCTTTGGAAATTTGTTGGTAAATATCTTTGAAATCAGATTCAAGATCAGCAGAGATAGCAACAACTACTGAGAGTAATACTAATAGACAAACTGTGCGCATTTTGGCAAATTTATAACGAAACTGGTTGAATTTGATTTTGTACATCTGCTTTTATAATAGAAATTGCAGAGAACTTTATCGAAACACAATGAGCCTCTTAAATTTCGAATTAGCTAACAAAGAAATCTTTTTAATTAATTTTCAACATTTCAAGTGTTTTCTTTAGTTAAAGAATCAATGATACTGTTGAAGTGTACTAAATCAATTTATTGTCAAGTCAACAACGGGTATTGATTCTAGTAAGTAGCTATTGATCCAAGCAATTTTGATTTTATTTCAATAAACGTTAGCTTAAAACTTAGTTTGTGTATTGTGAGGCTAAAATGTTCAGCCACTCTATGTTTAAAAAATAAGACTTGAATTCTGTTTCAAAATATTCAAGTTATAGTTGCAGTAAAGTCCCAAAATATTTTCAGCATCATTGGTAAAAGTCCGAAATGTTTTGGCTTTGAAGGCTCATTCCGGAAGTTAATACCATTAATATTGGTAAACAGTTCATCGAAGAACTCTGATGTTGTGCAAAAACTTGTTGACGTTTGCGAAACAACGGAGAACAGAAGTAGAAAAGTCACAAAAAGAGAATTTAAATCTTTGAAACTTGCAAAGCAAAGCTTCATAAGGTACCATTGTCAATAATTTATCAAAGAAAACTGTTGAAGTAGACATCACTGACTTTTACCAGCTGTCTAAGGTATTGGAGACTGCTAGGACGCCACTTTTTCACGGAGACTCAATGAAAGGAAATCCCCATGCACAACCCCCCCCCCCGTGGTACAGAGTGGGTAACGCTAACGAGCAGGGGGACCGAATGAATGCCGGGGTAATCAGACAAACCAGCAATGCTGGTCAGGGCACACAATTTTCTTTGGGATGGTTAAAAGCCCCCAGAAGACGGAAGAACTGCAGGTGGTGGTCAACTGCATGAAATTCTGTTGGGGAGGACCCTATTTTGAAAGGCCAATAATTTTATGGAGAACCCTTCCGCATCTTTGCCTGCAGTAAGAACCACATTGGATTTGGGGGTGTGGCATCTTTAATGTACCATCGTCACTCAAGACACCTTTATTATTAATGAATCGCCAATAAATAGAAGAAGTCTTTCAAGAGAGCAATTGTTACTTTTGACTACCGCATACGTACGAAAATCGGAGCATGGAACGTTCGATCCTTGTATAGCGAAGGTAGATACGAGCAGGCTGAGCGTGAAATGCTTCGTCTAAGGATCAGTATCCTTGGCATAAGCCAAGAATGGAGAGCTGGCTACAGATCTGACACTAGACAAAACTAGAATGCTGCATTCCGGGGAGAATGAAAGAGAGGGTGGATAAAGACTGCATGGTGTCGGAATTACATATGTTGACCGAAGAAGCGATCCGTAGTCTAATTTCCTGAGTGCCCATTTCTGTGAGATTAATGACAGCAAGGTTTCGTCCGAAAATTCGTAACATAACAATTATTCAGTGCTGCGCCCACACAGTGAACGACCGAGGAAAACAAAACTGCGTTCTACACTCATCTTAACTCGGTTTACAGGAATGTTCCGAGAGCCGATATCATAGTCGTCATGGGTTATCTCAATGATCAAGTCAGATCAGACAATTACATTCTGGAACTCCAGATTGGAGAAATGGCTTGGAATCACGGAACGAAAATGGCGATTTGCCTGTCGACTTTTGTACCGCGAATCGTCTTGTGCAAGATGGAACTGTATTGAAGCATAAGGTGTGCCACAAAATCACCTGGGTGCATCCGTTGACCATATCATGATTCAGCAGCGATGGAGGAAGTCAATAGCCGCGTTTTATTATCACTCATAACCCATATGGTTCACCTCGCGAAAATAAAACTATGCGGGTTAGTGCAAAAACAGTGCTGTATATCAGTCTCTTTTTTTCTTATGTTTATTTATTTTTCGTTGAAAGCCTGTCTCTTTTCCTCTATACTCCTAACATTGCTGACAACCCGCTGAATTCATTCACAATAGTAAACAGCCCTCTGCCGTTCAGAGTGAAAACCTGTATGTGGGTTATTGAAATTAACCTCGATAGAAACCTGGATTCCATGTTGTTTTTATAATACATGTTAAAAGATAACCTTGACCCAGACCCGGATATAATAAAACGCAGCTAATGTGTGATGTTCGAAGCATAAAAAGTTCCGTTGTGGGAAGCGACGACCATTTGGTTCTGATGAGCCTCAAACTACTCACCGCTGCCGTACAAATGGTTGAAAATGCAAATAAATGCCGTAGCAGATGTTCAACGAAAGGCTGAATTGCGAAGTGAGTATCGCCTGGCACATAAGATGGTCTATTGCTGTGTGAGATGGAACAGGAGGGTGAGGTTAGGTGAACTCATAGATAATGTACCATACATATATATCCAAAGATATTGTTGGGAAAAAAAGCAAACACCAATCATCCTGTTATGGATGTGGATGGCACCACTGTTGGTTTCAATTGAGGAACAGCTATGCAGATTTAAGGATATTTTTCGAGCCCTGCTAAATGAAGATTCCGTTCCGTGCTGATGTACCCCAACTTAATGAGATGCGCAGGTCTTGTAGAGGGGTATTAACAGCAAATCCCTTTCAGTATAGGAAAGCCCAAACATCAATAAATCTCCTCAAAAACAAAAAAGCAGCTGGACTTGATGGAATACCAGCCGAATTCCTGAAAGCTGATTTAACTACCTATGGCAGAATTGCTTCTACAAATGGCGGTACGGATCTGGATGTTAAAAGTATAATTAATAATACTCGTGCTGCCTTGGGTATTCTGTCCCCAATTTGGAAATCCAGTCAAATCTCCTTTCGCACTTAGTTGAGATTCTTTGAATCCAATGTCAAAATCCGTATGCTGTTACCTATATGCTTGTGAATCCTGGAAAGTCCACGTCTACCATTTTGAGGAAATTGCACGCTGATGGAAATTGAACGATGATATTGCGAAGTAGTCCTTTGATTGGAATCCTCAGGGTGTATAGTGGGTTGGAAGACTAAGAACAACATGGAAATCAAATATCTTTAAAGCAGAAGCTGAATCCCAGAGAAAGACGTGGCCACAGTTAAAAAACCTAGCTGCAGACCGTGAAGGATGGAGACGTTTTGTTGACGGCCGGGGTTACAGGACACGCTCTGATGATGACTTTGACCAATGCTGCTTAAACTCTTACTGCTTTTACGCCTTGTAAGGCTCATGCCAGAAAAAGATCTTCAATTTCTCAAGGTTTCAACTATGGTATGTAGAATACCATTTAACGCACATCCATTTATAATATGAAGCTCAAAATAATCGCTGTCGGGTATTAAATGATTTGGATGAAAAGATGGTAAAAACTTTTCCAAAATCAATGTAACAATTCATCATATAAACCTCAAATAAATATCTTCTTAGACCCTATACCTTGCCTAAATTTCGCCACAAAAAATTGACACCTTATCAAAAAGAAATTGTTTCTTTATAGCCGATTTGTCTGTTATTATTGTTTCATCCCTCACGCAGATAGTGCTGTCAGAATAATTGTCCAAGTAATTTATAAATGTCAGCACAATTTCTTTATTGATACAATTAGATTCATTTAGCACACCACAAACAACAAAAAAAAAACAAAACCAGTATACAACATCTCTTGTATATCCTTATGAGCGCAATTGTTTTGTTTTTGTTGTTGTTTGTGTTTATTTTTTTTTGTGTGTGCCTTTAAGCCCATTTGTTAATGTCACAATGACAAACTATCGAAAGCCTAACAAATCATCATTTCAAGACTTTGATTTATAGAATAAACACAAGAACAATAACTATGGGCTGTATATAATATGAGTCTCAAAGTGTGTGTGTGTCTGTCTGCGTCTCTGCAAAGAACCGATTTGTTCCTATAAAGTAATCACAATCATCGTCATCGTCATCGTCATCATCATCGTCATCTTCATCATCAACTACCAAGCCATCATTTATATAACCCCAAACTCAATTTGAATATTAATTTAATATCAACAGCAGTATTGAATTTGAACCAATCTTAAAACAGGTCTGAAATCGTTTGTAGGTTTGAAATAGCTATCTCTAAAGAATGCAAAGAATGACAGTGGGACTTATAAGCTTTTAACTTGAAAAGACTTACACATGATTAATTATTTTAAGACGAGTATTACGAGTTGAAGAGATGTTACCCAAATGAAAGAACATTGATTTTGAATTTGATTTCACCAAAGTGACTTACGAAAATAACTTTGAATCAATCAACGTGGGAATAATATCAACCATTGAATCAGAGCCAAATTCTATAAGTACTTACTTTAACTTTATAGTCTGAGGGGTAGTGTTGAACTACATAAATGATTTTCATAATTTTAAAGAATAAATTAAGATGAAAAAATTCGCTGCATTGATTAAGAAAAATGAATGCCACTTTCAATCTCGTTGCTTTAAAAAAGGACTTTTCTATTGCTGTTATTTCTGTTTAACACTTCTTATGCAATGCGGCTATATGTTTCAATCAATTTGAAAATTTATTACAGTTCCATTTAAGTCGAAATGAATGTATGACCTTACTTTTAAATAATATTTAATTAATAAGATTTAAGTTTAGTCTGTTAGTGATATTCTATGAAAGTAACATGTACAGGTACACCTCACAGTCAAAGATATGAACTATAGATACAATATACAAATTATAATTTCGTGTTTAGTCAAAACAAACGAATATAATAAATCGATGTACATTACATGAAGGGTGTTTTCTTAGACGTGTGGTTTTCATCCTGGCAATACTTTTTTCAGAGTTGGTCTTTTTGACAGCTGTCACTTGATTTATGCTCAGTTTGGTTTGCCATTTCATATTGAATAGACTTACTCCTGAACAACGTTTGTAAATCGGGTTGGCTACGAAATCTCGCAAATCAAAATCTCGCATTCGAAATCTCGCATAACTAAATCTCGCAATTACAAAATCTCGCATTCCATAATCCTGCAATTACAAAATCCCGCTTTTCATAATCTCGCAATAACGAAATCCCGCAAACTAAAATCTCGCATATCAAAATCTCGCAAAATTGAATTGCATTGCAACAAATAAATTTTTTTAATCAAAATCTCACAAATTAAAATCTCGCGCGAGATTTAAATTTGCGAGATTTTGATTAAAAAAATGTATTTGTTGCAATGCAATTCAATTTTGCGAGATATCCTACCTACTGCAAAATATATAATCCAGTGTCTGGGTACTTTAAGACCACACTGTTATTTATTAATTTGAACTTTTGATTTTCAATATTATTGCTTTCAAAAGAACAAGAAGGAGAGAGAACATAGAGATGGTACATCCAGTTGTAAAGTGTCATGTGCAAATCGCATAACTCGTATTTGGCCTTGAACAAGAAAATACTTTTAGTTCCATTATGAACGCGTAAATGACTATAGAGGTTATTAGCAGTAATAAAGGATGTACACATTTTTTTTATTGACAGGTACAGTTATTAGTTGGAAGGAAAATTATCCAAAGGGCTCTTGGGTAGGTATATTCTCAAAAAAAAAAAATTTCTAAAAGTCGTGTGTAATTCGTTGCTGTGAAATTTGAAGTTGCGAGATTTTGATTTGCGAGATTTTAAATTGCGAGATTTTGGTTGAAATTTGCGAGATTTTTAGGTTCAAACTGTAAATGCGAGATTGTGAAAAGCGAGATTTTGTAATTGCGAGATTATGAAAAACAAGATTTTCAATTTGCGAGATTTCGTTATTCGAGATTTTTAAAAAAAATGCGAGATTTCGTTATTCGAGATTTTGGTTTGCGGGACATCGTAGCGCTCCCTTGTAAATCGTGCAAATTTATTACCAAAATAATGGTTCGGTTCGCGCATCGCGCGCTGCCTCCAATATTCGGTCGTCATAATCGCCCAGCAGAGTCGGTAATTCAAGCAACCATGGATCGGTTTTGCACCACGTTTACTCTAGTGGATAATGCGCATCAGTGCCATACAGTGCGCACCGAAGACGCTATTGCTGGTGTGGAGCAGAGTACCGAAGAAGACGCGAATGAGTCTATCCACCATCGCATCGAAAATTTGTGGTCGAAAATTCGGTCTTTCGGTTGGAATTTATTCGAGCCAGTCGCGGCGGACACTTACCCGAAATCATTTTTAAAACATAATGGCAAACCCTTATTATTATAATAAGGCTGAATTCTTCGCCCTTAGCATTAAATTATATGCGTTTTATTTCTTGTTTAAGACCACACGTCTTAAAAACACCCTTTACATACTTGTGAATCATGTCGTGAATCCATACAAAATTTGCATTTTTATTCACCCGTGAACGTGCTCGTGAAGCTGTGTGCCATGTTTTCGTTCACGAGCAATTCCCGTGCAAAATGCGTACGGGAACTCTTGGAGAACAGTTGGCAGTTCGATTATAAGTCATTTGAGGCATTGTTGTCTTAAACGTCAAACGTTCACAACACATTCGAAAGTCTGTACCAGTGAGAATTGTCAAAAAATAACTTTCTTCATTGTTCAATTCACGAAAAAGTATGTACCTACAAGTAGGCCAGGAAAAATGGGTTCCGAGGTTGAAAAAATTAATTCATGAAATATTAAAATTGGAATCGACGCAGAATTGCAACCTCTATAACGTATCCAAAGTCCCCCAAAATCCCCGCATTGGCTTTTTGTGTAGATGCATTTGGAGAGGTGCAGACGGGGAGAATTTGGAGGCTTATCAAACTTAAATTTTTGTTTGGGTAAAACCTAATCATATGATACATGCTTTAAGGGTAGTTTGTAACGTTGAATCTAATGAAACCAAATTCAAAATGATACAACCACCCAAAAAGAAGTTAAAGTCCATTTTATGTAATGATGACTTTTTTTCAGGTACAACAGGTAAAATATTACCGAAAACCCTTTGAAAATAACGGTATGTCAATGAAACTTGGAATTAATGTTTCATTTGTCATAGGAACTAAGAATCAAGAGAGTTCCTAAAAATATCCATGGTGAAAGGGTGTTTTTTTAAGGGGGAGGGGCAAGTGTAGAATGTTAACCATAACGCCCACGAAAAAACTCTTACACTCATGAAAATCGCCAAAAATATATAATTTGTCATGGGAACCAAGAATCAAAATAGTCCTCATAAATATAATTGTTCTGAGGTTTTTTTATTAAAGAAAGGGGAATATCTGGGAAGAAGTTGGAAGATTTGAGCCAAAGTTCCGATTTGGTGTAATTGAGGTATATACACGAAGTATGGTAAATGATTTAAGGGTATTTTTTAACGCTGAATCTAATAAAAGCAAAACTAATTTGATACAAGCACCCTTAACAAAGTTATGGGCCTTTTTAAGCAAAAATTAATTTTTGAAATCGTATTTTCCGTAGAACAAGTCAAAAGTTAACAGTCAACAAAAACACTATTAGAACAAAGATATTTGTTTGGAATCTTTTGATTCTTGGTTGCCATGAAGAGTTTAATATTTTTGGAGAGTTTCATGAGTGTAAGAGTTTTTACGTGGGTGTTATTGTTAACATTCTTTGTTGTCCCTCCCCCTTAAAAAAAAAACTCTTTTTCATCATGGATATTTTTAGGGACTCTCTTGATTCTTAGTTTCTATGACAAATGAAACATTCACTCCAAGTTTCATTGACATACCGTTATTTTCAAAGGGTTTTCGGTAATATTTTACCTGTTGTACCTGAAAAAAAGTCATCATTACATAAAAAGGACTATAACTTCTTTTTGGGTGGTTTTATCCTTTTGAATTTGGTTTCATTAGATTCAGTGTTAAAAACTACCCTTAAAACATGTATCGTATGGTTAGGTTGTACCAAAAAAAATATTTAAGTTTGATAGACGTCCAAGATCTCCCCAACTGCAGCTCTTCAAATGCATCTACACAAAAGCCAATGCGGGGATTTTGGAGGACTTTGGATATGTTAAAGAGGTTGCAATTCTACGTCGATTCCAATTTTAATATTTTATGAATTAATTTTTTCAAGGTTCCCTATACGATTTGTGCTAGTTTTCCTGGTCTATAGGCTTAAAAGTTTTGAAAAATTTTGAAGAGCATTTTCCGGAATCATCCAATCCAAAAAATGTAGACATTTTTTAGAGTTTACAAAATCAAATGAAATAATATTTTAATATTTGTACCTCTTTGCAGTCTCGCTGAACTTTTTCTAAGGACTGTACACTGTACAGCCGATAAAACCATCCAATGGGCTTGAAAAACATCCATTTCAATAATTTGAAAGTCTTGCCGTAACTTCGAAGACTCCCAAATACACATGAGCTGTCAAAATGATATTGAAGTCTTATAAATTTAAATTCAAATTCACTGCCTCGAGTCGGACATCTCTCAAAAATTTGTTTGAATTTGATATGTCATCCAGTATCACTATTAGATCAACGTGAAGGCTTTTTGACGCATCTCTAAAACTACCAAAAATATTGGATCCTCAGAGGCCACCAACCGAGTTCTGGGGGCCTCCAGAGATGGGTAGAGCCACCAATCGAGTTCTGGGGGCCTCGACAGATCATTAGAGGCCACTAACCATGTTCTGGGGGACTCCAAAGATCCGTAGAGGCCACCAACCGAGTGCTGGGGGCCTCCAGAGATACGAAAGGGTAACCAACCGAGTTCTGGGGAACTCTAAATATCCGTAGCCCATATAGGTGTAACCATCTGATCATTGGGGGCCTCCACAAATCTGTAGAGACCACAAACCGAGTTTGGGGGCCTCCAAATAAGTGTGAGTCCAATTTTATTAGATAGAGTTTCCTAAACAAAAAACAGCTGGAACATATATGAACTTTTTGCTTGCCCGGGGCCTAACTTTTTGTTTTCCGTGTTTGAGAAAAATCCGAATAAACAGAATTTGATTGCTTAAAATTTTATAAGATAGAATTCAGAAAAACTGAATTTGGAGAACAGAATGTTCGTGTAAAAAACAGAATTTTGAAACCAGAATTTTGACCCGCTCCCTCACATCACGGGTACTTTTCTCTTTGATTTCGTAGCAAAATATTTGTACAATGTTCTTCGGTAACAGTACCGTAGGTTGCTCAATTCACGGGTTCTCAGGATTTTAGCTCCCTTTATTGGTCCTCTGTACCGCTCATACAACTCCATTGCTCTGCTTAGGGTATATAAAATCACCTGACAGGCACCAAATGTCAAAAATTTTCTTGGGAAACAGTAGGTATCTATCTTAGTAGGTCCGCTTTGATCTGTTGGAGCATATAGTTTTCTTCAACTTTTTTAATAGATTAAAAGCAAACTGCATGTGACCACAGAACACTCTGGCATAACAAACAGTTTGCTGCAAAATGCTGTTAAGTTAAGTGAGCAGAAAATGGGGGTATCTGGATTTACATATATAAATTTTGACAATACGCTACCCGTTTTGGCTCTTTCTATCTCAATGTCTCAAATCGTTTCCATCCTTCACGGTCTGCAGATAGATATTTTAACTGTGGCCACGTCTTTCTGTGGGAGTCTGCTTCTGCTAGACACGCATTTATGTAGAGAACTACATACCCACAGATGTACAAACACACAGATGCTGTCATGATGGTACTCACTTGGACTTTTCCATCGCGAAACGTACATAAATAGACATTTTCATAAAACTAAACTGAGAATCTTTTTGGGCATAATACACCGTGCACTTTTAATTTTACTGAAGAAAAGTTTGTTTCTCATTTGTAACGCTATCTCTCAGACTGTATATAGCTATGTATATTACTTTAAGAAGCCAATTTTAAAGCTTTTCACTCAGCAATTCTCTGTTTCCGATGCGCCATTGTTATTTCTATCAACGTTATCAACTTGGGTTGGTTTTGCTTCCGTTTGGCTATGGTGTGATGTAGTAGGAACCTAACCTACCTACCGTTTCTGTTCATCTGTGTAAGTGGCGCTCTACTTCATCTAATAAGAAGTGAGGATTGAGGATAGCGAGAGCAAATACAAAATGCTTGACATGGAGCACATCATTGTACAAATCTTTTGTAAAATTTTGACATTTCTTCTTTTTGTTGTTTAGAAACAGAAAAAAAAACCAAGAATAATACAAAACAAGCACTGCCAAATTCACAAGCTTTCAAAATCCCAAAAACTAGTACTACTTCTATTATATTTTCTACAATTGTTTTGTTTGAAAGATGAGAGTTCAAGGAACTATGTTTCCATTATGATGAGGCGGTAGCAGGAGATACTGTAGTAATAATAAATGAATGGACTGTTATTTATGACGAAGTGCAGATGAAGGAATTTCATTTGTACCATCAACTACATCCAACAATGGAATACAAAATTAAAAAAATATAAATTAGAAATTGTCACTTGAAAATAGATATGTAGGTGTTGGTGTATTGAAATTGTGTACTATATTGTCTTTTATTGACTTGATATATTGTTTTACTTCAACTGATATTGTCATGTACTGAAATGGGACTTCATAAAAATATTCTAGGTTTTCCAAAAACTGGACTAAATAGGAGCAAAACTTTATTAATTTTTTCATTTGTTTGATAAGGAAAAGCTTTGAGTTTTATAAGGTTAAATTAGGATTAGGGTCAAAACAATAATTGCATGGTATCGAGTACTTGGCGAAGTGAGAGATCGTGGCTCGGCTGGTAGCTTAGCTTTTATCAAGTAGGTAAGGGTGGGGCTAGTTGGGACACGGGGCAAGTTTTGGACCACGTGACTAACTCAGAAACCACAAGAGCTAAATTAAGACTATCATTCACGAAGGAAGCATACAAACTAGCCCACACGTGCTGAACTGGTAAGGTGGGTTTAGTATACCAAAGGAAACCACGTAGAAAATAGTTTGTGTTTTTTTAGGCACAAAAGTTAATTTATTACGGGCTTGTTTTGTGAGTCCTGGTATTGATTTTTTGAATTCCATGTATAAAATTGAAAAATTCTAGGTGTTTTTTTCAAAACGAGTCCAATCCAGGTGTGGGGTAAGTAAGTCCAGGCGAATCAGCTTGCCCCACTGAAATAAAAATATATGTTTTTATATTGGAAAATAGTATGAAACATTTTGGAGAGATAAAGTTCCAAAGACGAAAAAGAATATTATTGCCACATGTTATTGGTGTACATATGGAATCCTATTCTGAAGCTATACTCGGCAACGTCCTTTTTCCGAAATATTTTGGATAAAATTGAGTTTATAATAACAGCGTTTATGTCCTTAATAAAGTTTCTTTTTCTACTTTCAAGGCCCCGTAAGTGAGGCAAGTTGGACCACTTGCACTTGATTTTTAGCCACTAGTTTAGATTTCAACATTTTAAAATCACGACTTGATAAATAACTTACTTTAACTTAAAAAAAACCACTTGACAAATAGTCGACAGCCCTGAAACAAAATCGAAAAAATATCGACTTTTATCAACTTATCGACACTCTTAATCATACAACAAAAAAAAAAAACGATGTAAATCGACATTTTAATTAGTCGGCATTTTTACTTGTCAACAATATTAGAACGTAACCCAAAGAACAACAATCTGCTTTAATTCTTTGCAAGGGATAAGCATAAAATCATGAATCATAATTTCTTGTCTGTAAGAAGAGGTATGTATTTTATGCTATGGGCAATTTAAGACTCTGACTATGATTGTAACGGGTGTTTTTTTTAGAGGTATAGAACTTTAAGTTGGAAGCACTATTTTAACTGGCGGCCATTTTGTCTGCTGTCAAGCGATTTGTTTTAAGTTTGGTTTGGCATTTCAACATGAATAGCCTGACGCATGAACAACGCTTCCAAATTGTGCAAATTCGTTTTGAAAATCATGGTTCTATTCGAAATAAGAATCGCATGAATTTTGTTTATCGATGAAGCTCATTTTTGGTTGAATGGATACGTCAATAGACAAAACTGCCGTATTTGGAGTGATGATAATCCTCAAGTGTATGTTGAGACACCGTTGCATCTACTAAAACTGACTGTTTGGTGTGCTTTATGGGTTGGTACTTCTTTTAAAACGATGCTGGCCGTAACGTTACAGTCACTGGTGACCGCTATTGAGCCATGATTACTGACGGTTTTGTTCATTAATTGAACAACCATGACATGTAAGAGCTGTGGTTTCAACAAGACAGTGCAAAATGTCACACAGCTCGTGCCACTATTGATGTATTGAAGGAAACGTTTGGTAGCCGCATAGTTTCACGTTACGGACCCGTGAATCGGCTCCCAAGATCGTGCGATTTAACGCTGCTTGACTATTTCTGTGGGAATATGTGAAGTCGCTAGCCTATAAGTCCAAAACGATTGACCTCCTGGAGGATAACATTCGCCGCGTTATTGCCGATATACGGCCACAAATTCGACCACCAGTCATATATGCCAGAAATCATATTTAAAATTATAATGCCAGAAGATCATCTTTAGAATAAAGTAAATTTCATGTCAATTTAAAAACAAAATCATCTTTGTTTTATTCTATTTCAAAGTTCTATACCTTTTAAAAAAAAACCCTTTATAAATTCTTGTTCAGTTTTCAAAAGTCGCTTAACAAGTGCTTGAATGGTATACGATAACAAAGGAAAACGAGTTGATAATGATCTGATGACAAAATGCCAACTTTAAAAATGGCGACTTTCAAAATGTCGACTTTTAAAATGTTGATTATTATATTCTGGATTCATAAAACGTAATCAGCTTTGTCATTTTGAAGATCAACATTTTAAAAAGTCGGTGAATTTCTTCCTATTTTTGACCAGTAATATAAATTGACCTTCTGGATCCGGATCAACATTAAAAAGTCGACATATCCTAGCCATAGCCAATCGTTATTTTTAATTTTTTTTATTTATTTAAGAAGCCAAATCTACATTCTTTCTATGGATTTCATGAAAAAATGAACACTCGTAGGTGAAAAGTTATAAGACTTCAAGTAAAAACTGGCCCAACTAGCCCTACCTTATTCCATTTAGAAGTTCCTCATATGATAGGTATACTTAGCAAATGAAACCAGAAAAGTGCAATTTTTAACCATGGAAACCATGAAAAGATTGCCAGAACAGTGGTTTTAAGAAGAAGAAGAAGAAGAAGAAGAAGAAGAAGAAGAAGAAGAATAAGAAGAAGAAGAAGAAGAAGAAGAAGAAGAAGAAGAAGAAGAAGAAGAAGAAGAAGAAGAAGAAGAAGAAGAAGAAGAAGAAGAAGAAGAAGATAGAAGAAGAAGAAGAAGAAGAAGAAGAAGAAGAAGAAGAAGAAGAAGAAGAAGAAGAAGAAGAAGAAGAAGAAGAAGAAGAAGAAGAAGAAGAAGAAGAAGAAGAAGAAGAAGAAGAAGAAGAAGAAGAAGAAGAAGAAGAAGAAGAAGAAGAAGAAGAAGAAGAAGAAGAAGAAGAAGAAGAAGAAGAAGAAGAAGAAGAAGAAGAAGAAGAAGAAGAAGAAGAAGAAGAAGAAGAAGAAGAAGAAGAAGAAGAAGAAGAAGAAGAAGAAGAAGAAGAAGAAGAAGAAGAAGAAGAAGAAGAAGAAGAAGCAGAAGAAACGTGTCTTAGAAGGCTACGATAGTCATCTAACTGATGATCTCAATATCGGAGCGAAACGCATTCTTGAGCTGATATAATTTGTTTGAACTCTTATTTGACATAACGATTAAGACAAGTTCAGAATAAAAGAGATCTCACAAATTTTATTTCTAAGGGTTTTGCTATGAATATTGAAACAAAACAAATCGATGATGTATTTACTTTTCGTCGGAGAAAAATTTGTGTGATCATTCACCTGAACTTACCAAATGCATACAAATTTTTACAGCCTTCTGAAATAGCTATTGTCACAAAATGTTTTTAATTTCAGCATAACTAATTAGGTTTAATGCTTTTGCTTACAATAACACATATTCCTCAGCTCATACCTTTATCTTACAGAAGACTATGGCAATACTTTATGTCAATAATTAAAGAGTTATAATGAGGAAAATTAAGTAGCGCCCGTGTTAAGGAGATTAACATCAGTAAATGTCACACGCGAGGAACCTCATCAAGCATTACATCCCACGTCAGTTTTAATGATTTTTAGCATATAACATGCGAATGGTTGTGTATACCTTGGTAGGTATACTAGACGATCCCCCAACCCCATAATATTCTTCTGAATTGGCAATTTATGTGTATAAGTCAAAGTCCCTACACACACACAGACACCCACACATACAAGCAAACAAACAAATTATTCTTAAGAAGTCATCTTATTTCATTTGCAGTCACCCTCTTCGAAGCCGTCTTCGTCATTATCCTTGTCGTCCTTGTCATCTTGCATGTCAGCTTATTTTCGCCCGCATCTGTACACCATCACCCAACCTCCGGAACTGCAAATGCGGCTTGTTGCTCTTCGTTTATCATTTAACGTCTTTTTCCACATCCCCATCAGCGGATTTTAAACTTTATTATTAAAAAAAAAATAAACCTGGCCCTAACCAACATCGAAACATCTTCTTTCCAGTTCCCAGGGTTCACGGAAGATGCTCCTTCAGCTTCATTTGGGATGAAATTTATATGACAATGCATCTCAAAACGTAAGAGCCACTTTTCTTCGTCGTGTGCCATTTTAATGCGCTGCATTCCGTAGTTTTATGATGAAGACCCAAAGGCATAGATACACTCACTCATTCTCAACATATAGATAGAGATACTCTACTCAGGCAGTGCATACATATATTAGCACTAGGACTAGAGTTAAGAAAGACCCACGCTGGCTTCTGGTGGTGATGATGATGCGATGTTTCCATACTGATGTTGGCCCTGGATAAGGAAAACCTGTGTATATGCGCACCGTGAACAATTATAATGCAAAAAATGAAAGTTGAATAACTCTACATCCCTAGCAGGTAGGATGCGTCCTAATAATGCTTCTACTGTTGCTGCTGCCGCTTATACTGCGCCTCCTAGTGATGTAGTCGCTTCAGTGTAACCAAGGACATGATGTCAGTGTTTTTAGTTTTCTGTTGTGATTTTTTTTTTGAATTTTTGTTTTCCATGTTATATCCTTGTGGGAACTAGGTGAGATTTGAAGTTGAATTTGGATTCGAAGAAAGAGCAGCGCATGTGTGATTAGAAATTCCTTAAAAGAATTGCCAAACGTTAAGATAGAACTTACCTAGCCCAAATCCGTTTCATATTATAGATGAGGGATATTTTTGTACCTTGTTCATTTTGTAGATGAGAAAAAATAGAGAGGATATTAATATCAATGTTATCCTTATGGGGGAAATTTTCTCTTTCAATGGGAACAAATTTCTCCATCCATATACGGAGATTCGAAAATGGTGTGGTGAGTTTTCTCAAATCAACCAAAATAGGGGAAATTTAAAAAAAGATATCCTTGAATTTTTCATATGGCGTGAATGTCCTTTTGAGGGGAAAAAGACGTCGTAAATAAGATGAGAGTTTTGCACTCTGTCAGTAGAATACATTGGCCTACATAATAATATGGATTTGTATTTGATTTGTGGGTCATTAGCTGATGCTTAGCTGTTGAATTTTTATTTTGCATAATCTACGTAAAATGGTTCTATATAAAAATAAAGAAAACAAAAATTTGTTGAAGAATGTAAATATAAGAAGGTTGGAGAAATAATTACAAGCTTGTTGGTCTACACAGTTTGCATGTTAGGCAAAAAACTAGCTATAGCCTATAGATATATAAAAATAAGTGGGGAAATGTCTAAGTCTGCCAAATAGTTACAGAAAGGTCCTACTTATACAAATGTATAGATAGTTTGCTTATACCTACAAATTTTCGATTTATTTAAAGCATTTTCGATTAGTAATCCGGAAGATCTATCTGATTCTGAAAGTAAATGGAACAGACAAGAGTAACTTCATTAATAATTCTAGACTTTGGGTGGTACAGAATTGGTAATTAATATGCATTTAAAATTTTACCACAAAGTTGAGAAAATATCGATGCATAGACTGCCTAGTGACTAGATCAGGGATGGCGAACTTTTTAAGAGCCTCGTGCCATTAAAAAAAAAATACATAACTTGAATTGCATTTGGCGTATAAATATACAGTCTTGATTTTGTTTTCTATAGTGGCTATAACAAAAAAAAAAAAATAGTATAATTTCACAGTGTACAGCATTTTATTTGGAAAATATAAATTAATTTTAAAAATTAAAAGTTTTTAATTAATTTTAATAAAAAAGAAAACAATTATCAGATAAAAAAAAGAAACAAAAAACAGTGAAAGAACTATTTCAGTGTGACTTCTGTAGTTGCAAACTACTCGATGTCAAGTAGTTTAAATTAGGGCTGTATTAACTTTAAGCAAAATGCAACCTGAACTGGTATCATCTGACAAACGGTTTTTTTAATGAATCCTTAATGTTGTTCACTTTGGAAAATAAAGGTTCACACGCTTTGGTAGACGAAAAACTTGTCAAGATAGAAGACGCCACCTTTTTCAAATAGTTACAATTTGTTTCGGGAATTGAATTCTACATAAGTTTCCAATAATATGGAACTTGCATTCTTCATCGTATTCCCTGACAGAGAGTCTTTCTACCTTAATTGAGTTCATATCGAACTAGACCGGAATTCGTTGAGCTGAATTCAAATATTTTCAATTTCCAAGCAATCAAATTTGGACAAGTATAGCTTATCAAATTGTGTCGTGTCAGGGTTGCATTTACTTAAGTGTTTTCAATAACTTTTGACGATGGAAGCATTGCTTCCGAAATGCATTTAAGTAAATAAATAAATAAAATAAGTTTTTTTAAGTTATTCAAAATAATATCTTTTATTTAGTTTATTTATAATGTATTTATTTTAAAAATTAATAATTTTATTTGTTTTTTTTTTTGAATTAGTACATATTATTGGTTATATACAGAAATACAGTAGGTAATTTAATAATCTTATTATTTCAACATATTTATTTTCGTTAAATAAAAACAAATACCTAGTATTGGTTTTGCAGGTGCAGGGAACTAAGTCCTCGGGAACCAAGTTAGTTCTCAATTAATGGGAACTAAATCCACTTTAACGAAGTGGACTTAGATCCCAGGCAAGGTGAGAAAGTAGTCCACTTCTTTATGAGAACTAAGAGGGAACTAACTTTCAACGATAAAAATTACAAAAATTCAAAATAACGCGAAAACTTTGTATACACCCAGCCTCACACCTATACCCCAAATCCTATAGTGAGCCCAAATGCTGGGTGCTAGCACTGTATTTATGTAAGAAAAAAGCATTACGGCGAATTAGTACGGGGTAGTTAGATTTTTGCTGGGAAATAATTCAAACATGCAGTTTGACTTCGATATTCGAAAGAGTATTAGTACACGAGCCGAAAGCCACATTTTTCACAATTGCAATTGTTCTAAAAAAAAAAAATCGAAATAAAAGTTATAGTCCCTTCAATTATCTATATTTTTTGCCTAAACAGTTTTGTTATACGGCTTACGGTTTTCGCCCTGTAGCGCATATTAGTAGTAGAGAACTGTATAGAATAACATATTTTTAACTACTTGACTTCTGCTGGTAAATAGAAACCTCGAGGTTCGAAAGAAAATTAATACTCGAGCCGGAAACATCATTCTTAACAACTGCCCGTAGAGTCATTTAGCCACCATTTTGTTTTTAACGTTTTTATATTTTCGCAAGTAACTCACTTTTTATTTATACCAGACAAAAAAGTTTTAGAACAAACTTGTAGAACATTTAATTTCCTACAAATCGTTTCTTGTAACTTTTTTCGATAAGTACTTTTTTAACAGTGAGGTTTGTATGCAACCGTCCTGCTTGGGCTCACTATAGGATTTGGAGTAGGTGCGAGGCTGGGTGTATGCAAAGTTTCATGGGCGCCCACTAGATTTTTGCTAGGGGGGGGGAGGGGCAGAAGTAAAATGTACCTAACTTTAAAAAATTGAAATTCTAAATTAGGCATTACAGTAGACGCTCGATTTAGCGGATCTCGAAATAGTGAACTGTCCACTATCTATAGTGAACACACAAAATTTTATAAAAAAAACGTATTTTGTATAAAAATTTCGCGCAAGCATTTTACATGGTTTGAGAGCTCTGAGGAATTGTTTCTGTTTTTTGTTTAAACCTGAGAGAAAGCCTTTTGTTTAATGCTTAGTTAAATTAAAAACATTCACATCGAACGAAATGTGCATTTTGGATCAAATTCACCTTTATAAAGCCTTAGAAAACTCCCGCTCGAAAGTGAACAATCTCCAAACAGTGCACAGGCCTGGTTTTTATTACTTCACTATATCGAGGCGTCTCATCATCATCGTGTCCTGTAACCCCGGCTGGGGCATAGGGCGTCAACAAAACGTCTCCATCCTTCACGGTCTGCTGCAAGGTACTTTAGCTGTGGCCACGTCTTTCTCTGGGATTCTGCTTCCGCTAAGACAGTTGATTTCCATGTTGTTCTTGGTCTTCCAACCCGCCGTGCACCCTGAGGATTCCATTCAAAGGACTGCTTTGCAATTTCATTGTTTGGTTTCCTCAGTGTGTGACCAATCCAACGCCATTTACGCTTTCTTATGTCGACGTCCAGCCGCTCTTGACTTGTCCTGCGCACAATTCCTCATTTGATATTATTTGTGGCCAGCGAATCTTTAGGATATGGCGAAGACAGCGATTTACAAAAGCCTGCAATTTCTTCGAAATGATAGACGTGACTTTCCAGGTTTCACAAGCATATAACAGCACGGATTTGACATTGGATTCGAAGAATCTCAACTTAGTGCGTAAGGAGATTTGACTTGATTTCCAGATTGGGGACAGAGTACGAAGGCAGCACGAGCTTTATTTATTCTACTTTTAACGTCCAGATCCGTACCACCGTTTGCAGAGACAATACTGCCAAGGTAGTTGAACTGTTCCACTACTTCAACTGGCGTCCTCCTGTAGAATAATACGCTGCTGTGTGGAGCGGCCTGTGAGCATTATTTTTGTCTTTTTGCTGTTTATTCTTAGACCACTCGACTCTCCCTTCACTTGCAGTGTTTGGCACATCCCGTTCAGCCCACTGATGTTATTTGCCAGTAGACATATGTCATCGGCATAGTCTAAATGACTGAGCCTTTCGAACGGTCTCCATTGAATGCCCTGTCGCTCTGCTGTACCTACACTGGCCGTCAATACGTCGTCCATCGCCAGCAGGAAGAGAATTGGCGATAGAACATCCCCTTGTCTCACACCCTGTTGCATTACAAAGGAGTCGGATAGCTGCCCGTTTTGCAAAACAAAACACCTTGCGTTGTAGTAGGACTCTTTAATAATGGCAACTATTTTTGGTGGAATTCCTCTACCAAGCAACGATCTCCATATACATTCTCGGTTAACTCGATCAAAGGCTTTCTCAAAATCCACGAACATGAGGTAAAGCGGTGATTGAAATTCCATCGACTGCTCAAGGACGATACGCAGGGTGTTGATATGGTCGACACACGATCGACCACTGCGGAAGCCAGCTTGATGCCTCTTGAGTGTAGACTCGATTCTCTCCTTTATTCGCTCGAGAATGATGGTTGCCATTAGTTTTGGAAAAACGGACAAAACGGTGATACCACGCCAATTGTTGCAATTCTTTAAGTCACCTTTCTTTGGCAACTTAACAATCACACCATCCTTCCAATCCCTGGGATAGCTTTCGTTTTCCAAATGTTTTTTATCAACGGATGTAAAATACTAGCCGCTGTTACGGGATCGGCTTTCAGGAATTCAGCTGGTATTCCGTCCAGTCCAGCTGCCTTGTTGTTTTTGAGGAGATTTATTGATGTCTGGATTTCCGATTCTGACGGGGGTTCGATGTCAATACCCCTATAGGACCTGCGCATCTCGTTTAGTTGGGGCACTTCAGCACTCTGCTCAACTGAATCCTCATTTAGCAGGGCACAAAAATGGTCCTTCCATCTACGAAGCTGATCCTCAATTGATACCAAAAGTGTGCCATCCACATCCATTACAGGATGATTGGTGTTGCTTTTTTTCCCGATAACATCTTTGGCTATTTGGTACAATTCCCGGATATCTCCTCTTCTGGCAGCGATTTCCGCATTATCTGCGAGTCCATCTACCTTCACCCTCTGTCACGTCTCACACAGCGATAGACCATCTTATGTGCAATGCGGTACTCTCTTCGCAAGTCAGCCTTTCGTTGAACATCTGCTTCAGCATTTATTTGGATTTCAACGATTTGCGAAGTTCGATCTTATCCCAGGTGTCTTGGGATATCCAAGAGTCTCTACGTCTCGTTCGCTTGGGTACAGTTTCGGATCCAGCCTCATAAAAACACTTTTAATTTCACCCCACATCTCATCAATTGTTGAATCTGGATTCCGTTTAATGACGAGGCTCTGTCGTTAAGGGTGGTGACATAGTTTCGACATATGTTGGGGTCATTTAAAGCATTCGTAATGAATTTTGAGCTCCTTGCTGCATCCTGCGCTGGTTTTTGTACGGCAGCGGTTCGTAGTTTGAGACTCATCAGAACCAAATGGTGGTCGCTTCCCACATCGGCATTTCTTATACTCCGGACATCACACATAGACTTTCTCCATCGCTGCTGAATCATGATATGATCAATTTGGTTTTCGGTTTGACCATCCGGATGCACCCAGGTAATTTTGTTGCACGTCTTATGCTTAAATACAGTCCCACCTATCACAAGACGATTCGCGTTACAAAAGTCGACAAGCAAGTCACCATTTTCATTCCGTGACCCCAAGCCATTTCTTCCCATCACGCGTTCCAGTCCGTAATTGTCTGAACCGACTTGGGCATTGAGGTCTCCCATAACGACTATGATGTCGGCTCTTGGAACACTACTGTAAACCGAGTTAAGATGAGTGTAGAACGCGGTTTTGTCTTCCTCGGTCGCTTCATTTGTGGGGGCGTAGCACTGAATAATTGTGACGTTACGAATTTTTGAACGAAACCTTGCTGTCATTAATCTCGCAGAAATGGGCGCCCAGGAGATCAAACTACGTCTCGCTTCTTCGTTCAACATAATTCCGACACCATGCAGTCTTTGGCCACCCTCTCTTTCATCTTCCCCGGAATACAGCATTCGTCTGTCCAGTGTCTGATCTGTATCAGCTCTTCCTCTCCACTTAGTTTCGCTTATGCCCAGGATACTGATGTTTAGACGAAGCATTTCACGCTCAACCTGCTCGTATCTACCATCGCTGTACAAGGATCGAACGTTCCATGCTCCGATTTTCGTACGTATGCGGTAGCCAAAAGTAACATTTGCGCTTCTTGAAAGACTTCTTCTATTTGTCAACGATTCACTATTATTATGGCGTCTTGATTGACGCTCGTACATGAAAGATGCCGCACCCCCAAATCCGATGTGCGGTTTACTGCAACCGAAGCTACAGAAGGATTTTCTATAAAAAGATTACCTCTTGGGGACTCATTTCCATTTGTTGTCATAATTCATGTATTTGCTTATATCCTTCCACCATGGTGTTTTCCGAGATATGATTAATAACATACATAAGCTCAGATTTGACAGGCACACCCGCCTTTTGTATGGTCAAACACATAACTGCTCGAGGCCGCCCACTATGGGAAAACAGACGCCTTTTGTAGCCGCCCAATATGGGTTACGGACGCTACCTGCTGCTGCCGTTGGCCTTTTACCAAAAAAGCTCCTCCGCCACCAGACTATCATGCCGTTGACCGCTACCTGCAGTTCATCCGTCTTAAGGGGGCTTTTAACCATCCCAAGGACAAGTTTGTGCCCTGACCAGCAACGCTGGGTTGTCTGCTTATCCCGGCATCCATTCGGTCCCCCTGCACGTTAGCGTTACCCACCCTCTACCACGCGGAGGTGTGCATAGGGATTTTCCTATCATTGAGCCTAGGGCCATATGGCGTCCTATCGAGCGTCTACTGTATTGCAAAAAATATAATGGCATACAATAAACAGGCACCCGTTAGATAAATAAAAATTGTATTTATTTATCTCAATATTTTTTTAACTCTTAACTGCAGTCGTGGGTTCAATGGACCCATATTCAACCATTAAACACGTGTAAAAAAAGCAGCGGTTACTTTAGCTCCCTCCCACGGACGGACGGACGTGTTCCGCTCGCTGCTCCCATTGGTCAGTTTCAGCATACACGTGGGTCCGTGATATATTCGAGTTCTAATTCAAATTTGTGTAATGAAAAATTAAATTAGTCATTCAGGGAATCAAGATGATAATGATGGAGCAATAGCTAAGTGCTAAAAAGTCCAGCAACGATGACGAAAATAGCCAAAATTCAAATTTATATTAAATGGGAAGTGCAAAAAGTATGATTTGCTCTGCGCCAGTGTGTTTTATATGCTATTAATTTCACTTAATATGACCAATGTCAGAGTTTTTTACAAAAATATTTTAAGTTCTAGTTTCAGGAATTCTAAAGAGGATGTTTTAAAGTCTAAGAAAAATGTTTTCTTAAGATTTTAATTTTTTTTTACTATTTTACATATATTTTTATAGATGCTATGTTTTTAGGTCAGGCAAATTGTAACGTATTATTTTCATTGCAGATTAAAAATTAAATGCAAGCTTTTATTGTTGCTTTTTTCTTAAAACTATGTTCGTGATCATTATTAAAGTTCGGCAGAAAAAAAAATTTAATAATTCATGCTTTAATTTTTATTAACATTTAAAAATAGCTGGGTCCTGTGGACCCACGACTATAGAAGTGTACATAATTTCACGACTAATTAATAAGACAAAAACTTATAAAATAGACTTACAAAATAAGACCTCTCATGAAATATTGGAAGTTGTAGCTTTCTTGGTACTTCCCTAGAAAATCTGTCTAGC
The DNA here is from genome assembly GCA_963921185.1 of Dasysyrphus tricinctus. Taxonomy (NCBI): domain Eukaryota; kingdom Metazoa; phylum Arthropoda; class Insecta; order Diptera; family Syrphidae; genus Dasysyrphus; species Dasysyrphus tricinctus. Next base: position 64,016,157 of record OY992531.1, on the reverse strand, counting down.
ACACTTTTTTCCAATAATGCTCTTGCGGTTTGAGTAGATAACCGATCTTGTGAAGAAAGTATACAAAGGCCACTGAGTCGATCATTGCTCGCTCATTGCAGGGACAGGATTCAAACACATTTCTTCCTATTATGAAAAAAACAAGAAGATATTGCCGTTGTGGCACGCAACGCGTTTGTATAGTTTTTGTTAAGGATATTTGTTTATCGAGTATAGAAGGAAATATAAAAGAGAACAAACTTAGTGCGCAAGATTACTTCTTTATGTTTTCTGAAACATGAGTATGTGCTAAACATTACCTAAGTCAACTTTTGCTAATAATTTTATGAGATGCAGAAAAACATTCTTTGTTGGATATTCGATTATTGAGTGACAAAAATTGAATTGCATTAGTGGTAGGTTGGTAAGATACCTACATATTTTCTATATCTTTTTCCTATTCTAAAAATGGAACCACCTTTTAGTCCTGAAAATTAAAATAAAATGAATGTACAGAACAAAAGTAAAAAACTTGACATTCTAGTGGGAGGAAAAGCCCCCTCTGCAAAGTTTCTTTTGTATTTAAAGAATCTGGTTTTAAAGAATCTTTGAATTTATCCTATATATCCAACAATTTGTGAAAAGTATTTCTATTTTACAAATAGATTAATTTTTTTACTTAAAGTGGGCGCCATCTAAAGTAAGTAAGTTAGAATCAGCAAAAACCATTATGTTCCAAGTTTGAAGAAAATCGATCGAGTCGTTTAGGCTGTAGACAAACAGACAGACAGGCAGAATTGTGCCATCTATTTTTTAGGTCTTCTTTATCATCGAAATTTCATGTTTGATTGTTATCTCGAAATTTTTTCACGAATCCAAAACTTGCCCTATAATACCTATATCGCAAGTAAAAATCTATGGCTCAGGCTCATGTCTAAGCAATTTCTGAAACTAGCTTTGTTCAGTGATCCTTATGTCAAGTAATCCATTGAAAAAGTAGCTGAAACGACAATAGGCTATCAGCCATCCCAGAGGAAAACCCCATTCAAAATGATGATGAGGATAAATTACTAGGCGAAAAGCATACAAAATCCAGCCTCCCAAGTTAATGAGATTAAAGAATTTTGTAATCGAAAATGATAGACCCGTAGGTTTCATATAAAAGCCAAGCAACTGTTTGTTGGTTTTAAGACCGGAGCACAAGCTGTTTAAAACAGGCAAGGTAACCAAGTCACCAAATCAGTGGAAATAGTAAATGTGTTGAAGTAGCATTTTCAACAGCTTTTAAAAGGGAGACATGCGGTATGTGAGTTAAAGGGCTAGAAAATGCCCCACCTCCAATTAGTAAATCTTAGTTCTATCGCCCAGTATAGACAAAGTAGACTTAGCTGAAGAGGACGACTTGAAGAATAACCAGTGGCTGCTGGTTGTGATGCTCTTTAAACTATTATCAGCTCAATAGGCCCTATCTATATTATCAACTCTAATGAAAATCGAAAGTGTAGAAACTGATATAAGCAAGTGTCATCTGTTACAAATAACCCAAGGATATTTTGGAAACTACAAGTGTTTGTCAACTTGTGAATTTTAACTGGGGAGTAAAGATTAAAAGTAGTGTAGTAGTAGTTTTCAACTTTCCGATCAACTTATTCGGATTTGAAATCACCCTCAAAGTTGGCTTACTTTGGATTTATCAGCAAGCTGAGCATATCTGAATAAAATCGCTGTAAATGGCAGGGAATATAAATCCAACTTTCAGGCAGTTTTAGGAAAACAATAAGAAAAATAAAAAGACAAATAAACACATATCAGTGCTAGAGTCACAAAGGACCTCTTATAAAATTTTAATTGATGCAAAGTATGTAACCAGAATTACCAAGTCTAAAGCAAACTCGTCTTTGGTTATGTCCTACCCTGAAGTGCATTCCCTTCCATGCTTTGGAGCTTGATGCTTGGAAAAGTAAGAACTTGAATTCCTGCTCTTTCACTGCAGCAACAAAGTTCCCAAACTCTGGGCTTGATTCCTTTTTCTCTGCAATTGCACTGTGGACGTCTGATGCAATAACTGCTTTCATGCAATCAGCGAAAAAGTCCCCTGAAATCTCAGGTCCAGTTGATCCAATTTGATCATTTCGCTCCAACCATTTGCTTACCAAGCCACTAAGCAACTTATTCAAACTGGGTAAAATGACATGTTCGACACTGATTCCTCTTTGATTGAAATACTCGCTCAACTTACGTCCTTCTCGAGTTTGAAAGAATTCATTGGCATACTTGTTGGCATTGCGGAAGCTTTCAGCAATTTTAGGATATTTTTCAACATATCTTTGACCGATCAACTCGATTTCCTTAATTGGCAAATGCTTTGCGATCTCATTGAAATCAGATTGGAGATCAGCTGATACTGCAACTGTCAAAAGCAGTACGGCAGCTACAAAAATACTCACAGCTTTGCACATTTTTAGTTTGTAGGTACTTTATTCCTTACAGGTTCAAAGAAACTACTGATTTTCTGGGACTATCGAATGGTCTTTTATATCGAAGTTAAAGAAGTTGTAGAGTTTTGTTAAACAAGTTTAATGAATGGTTTTTTTACAATTTACAAGAGCATTGCAAATATGTTTAGAAATAAGATAAGGAAAAATACCATCTTAGGCATTGCAGATGTAGATGAACAAAAGAAAGAAAAGAAAGCCCCCCAGACAATTTTACCTATAACAATGTCAATTAATTTTCTAATGATGTTGACTTTCATTTTAAAAAGAAACAAAAAACGAATCAATGCTTAAAAATAGGCGAGTGCATTTGAAACACAAATTTTAAGATAGTGTTTTATATCTTTAGAGGAAAGATGCCCTTAAAAATTTGTTCGACCATTTATCGCTTTCTTATTTGGCCACCATTTTGAATTAAGCTTTTCGTTAAATATGTAATTATCTTATTTTCATTTAAAAACAAAATATCCTATACCTTGTGTTTAAAAAATGCAAAGCCGTTTAACTTAAAAATAAACGACAAAAAAATTATCACAATCCTATAAAAAGGGTGTTTTTTAAAGAGGTATAGAGCTTTGAAATGGAATAAAACAAAGATATTTTTTTTTAATCGACATGAAATTTACTTTATTCGAAAGATAATCTTCCTTTAAATATGATTTCTGGCATATGACCGCCACGGCTGGCTCGGACGTAGTCTAATCTGGAGGTCCAATTTTCGATGACTTTTTCCAAACATTGGTGGCCATATATCGGCAATAAGGCGGCAAATGTTGTCCTCCAAGTGGTCAATGAGGCTTATCGGTGTAGACTAGCGACTTGACATATCCCCACAGAAAATTGTCAAGCGGCGTAAAACAGCACGATGTTGGAGGCCAATTCACGAGTCCGTTACACGAAGCTATGTGGTTACCAAAAGTGTCCTTCAATACATCAATTGTGGCACGAGCTGACATGTTGCACTGTTTTGTTGAAACCACAGCTCCTGCACATCATGGTTGTTCAATTGATAAACGAAAAAGTCAGTAATCACGGCTCTATAACGTTCACCATTGACTGTAACGTTCTGGCCAGTATCGTTTTTTTCCACCATTATAGGAAATTTGCTTTCACCTAAAGAAGAGGAAATCACAACAAAAACATAAATGTTAAAAAAGGAGCCAAGTTCTTATGTGTACAAGAAACCTGTCACCCAAAAAAAGTAATGAGATCTTAAATATATGCCAAGTTTTAAGTTCATGAAGTTTAATATCAAATATCTTAAGTAGAGTAATATCGAAACAATTCCAAATCATGACAGAAATTTGGTAATTAATGGTTACTGGTTAAAATTTGGTGGGTTCACTGGTCAAGTTTTCATACATTTTAAATTTGTGATTAAGTTAGTAGTTAAGAGAAAACTTGCCAAGTAAACCCACCAAATTTTAACCAGTAACCATTAATTACCAAATTTCTGTCATGATTTGGAATTGTTTCGATATTACTCTACTTAAGATATTTGATATTAAACTTCATGAACTTAAAACTTGGCATATATTTAAGATCTCATTACTTTTTTTGGTTGACAGGTTTCTTGTACAAATAAGAACTTGGCTCCTTTTTTAACATTTATGTTTTTGTTGTGATTTCGCTCCTTTTTGCAAAGATTTATTTTGCCAGGTGAAAGTAATAGCAATTCTGATAAAGTGGGTGGATGGCACCCCCCCCCCCCCTGAATGGACAATTCCAAATTTTCGATTTTTTTGCTTTCTAAATACTTCAAGTCCTACCGACCTACCAATTTTCAACGTTCTACAACAATCGGAAGTGCTCCATATAATTTATAAGAATTTTTAAGAATGTGGGTGAATGCCACGCCCCCTGAATGCAAAATTCCAATTTTTCATTTTTTTTCTTTCTTTTAAGTACCTCAAACCCTACCAACTTACCAATTTTCATTGTTCTACAACAATCGAAAGTGCTCCATATAATTTATAAGAGTTTTTAGGAAAGTGGGTGGATGCCACGCCCCCTGAATAGAAAATTTAAGATTTTCGATTTTTTCCTTTGTATGTACCACAAGGCCTACCGTTGTGCGAAATTTCAAGTTTCTACGATGTCGGGAAGTGCTCCATAATTTTGATGATCTGTCAGTGAGTCAGTCAGTCAGTGAGTCAGTGAGTCAGTGAGTCAGTCAGTCAGTCAGTCAGTGAGTCAGTGAGTCAGTGAGTCAGTGAGTCAGTCAGTTACGGTTTTGCGATTTTTGAAGTCCTATATCTTGGGAACTACTAATGCTAAAGAGTTGAAATTTGGTGAGCCACCTCTGTTTGATCAGTTCAGCAAATACTCCGAATTTGAAGTTTCTGACTTTATTGGTACGGAAGTTAGAGGGGGGTTGAAAATCGCCTGAGTTTGTTCCTGTAAAAAGGGTGTAGTGCCGCGAACTTGGCTGGGCACTACCGTGCCCTTTGATAGGCACATCTCCTATAAAATATTTTTGTTTTTACTTACTCGAGATTTTGAGCAAACGACGATAGGGAAGACGAAAAAAGTGGCTCTTGTAATTCTGCACGTCTGTCTGTCGTCCGTTTGTTTTTCTGTCGTTTCGGGTATTTTCGAAATGGCTGGACCGATTTTTTTTAAGATTCCACAGATTTTTCTTAAAAAAATGTTAGGCATTGGACCATTTCTTTGATTTTCGATTTTCTTGAAAACGGTGTAGGTAATAATTAATTTTGATAATTTTTAACTTTTTTTTAAGTTTCTAAAAAGATTTAACTTGTACAAAATTTTTCAAAAAAAAAAATTCGGATTTTTAGAAAAAAAATTCAAATTTTTTTTGAGAACTCAATTTTTCGAAAAGAGCATGTTCGACTTTTTTGAAACTCGTTATTCAACGGTTTTTTGATACAAAATTCAAAGCATAGGTATCTATATCAGCGGTTCCCAAACTTTTTAAGCTGTGGAACTCTAAACAATGCCCAAATATATTTCGGAACCCCATCCTAACTAATATTAGTAGGGTCGCTTAGCAAGAAAATCTGTTTTTGCCGGACAAAAGCACCAAATTTTTTTTAGGTACTACTTAGGTCCATAGCTTGAGATTTAGGGTAGGACCCATCTCGGCGGTCAGCCATCTTGGATTTTATAGCCGCCATTTTGAAATTCAGGTATATTATTAATATCTCGGCTTCTAAATCACTTAGGATCCCAAACTTGGTGTCTAGGTATACATTTTTGGGGTCAGGGAATACAACCACATACTTTTCAAATGTTAAAGTTTGCAAATATATGAAGGGGGCATGGGGGTCATGACCCCCTTGCTCAAAGACAATCAAATATTATATTCAGGGTCGGATAATGTGAATACACAAGGTGAAAATGTATCTGACTAAACTTATCCAAGGAGGGAAATCGGGGGTCATGACACCCCCCCCCCTCAGAGCCCAGGAAAAAGTATAAATACAAAACAAACTTCATTTAAACACACAGAAGTGCAAAAACTGACGCGACGTATGGCTAGCCCAAATTATTTCATAACCGTAATGTTACCTTTTATGAGACCATGGTAATATTATTCGCGAAGACTGTATGTTTTGTCGTATCGAGTTTTTCTGAAAGAAAAATGAATAAGTTAAATGCAAATACATTTAAGTTAGGTTGTACAAGTATATATTAATAACAAACTATCCAATTATTAAATCGAGTGACAAAAATATGTAATTCTAGGATATAAGGTTGAAAATGAAACAAGAAATATGTACATGTACATACATACATGTACATGTAGTACCTCGTGACATGATGGATAGTGCGTAGGACTGTCATGCCGAAGGTGTGGGTTCGATTCCCAGCTGTGCCACCTAAAAACAGAAATGTTTTATCCGAGGTTCTGCCTCTTGCGAAGAACTGACAAATCCTCCATACTGCAGTATACTTGTCATGAAAAAGTGCTTCTCATTTAGCCGTTCGGACTCGGCAAAAACCTGTAGGTCCCCTATATTCCTGCCAACTACACGCACACAGGAATGGTTGTGAGTAGGCCCTGGCTCTCCACGAGCTGTTGCGCCACCCAATTCATTTATTTATTTATTACATGCACATACATATTAATATACTAGCTGGCCCGCCCCGGCTCCGCCCGGGTAGACAAAAATTTCGAGAACAAACTAACAAAGCAAAATTCTAATTATATATCCTCGATTAATCGAATTCCGGATAATTTAGAGTAGAATATATTTTTTTTTTTTGTAAGAATCAAATTTCATGATTGATTGATTCCTTTTCAAACTCAATTAATATACCTACCTTTTTTTTACATAAAACAGATCCCCAGAGTGCGCTTCCGCACCTCTTTGGCAAAACGCAAGACCGAATTCAACCAAACTTCACATAAACACTGCCATTACCAAAGATTACCTGAAAAGAATCATCCAAATAGATCAAGCAGTTCTTGAGTTATGGTGTGACAAAGGGAAATATGGATTCATTTTTATTTATATAATTAGTTTTAAGGCTCAAAATTTCAAAGATCCGGTTGAATCTCGTTTTCGATGAAAGCTATTTTTACCCCAAAATCATTTTAGCATCCAGATTTCTTCTCAAAAATACTGAGAAAAAAGTATATCACAATACCAAATCTCGGCCCAACGCCACCGCCGTTACATAAGCTGGATTTACACCTTCGTCGTTATCGTCCGTGTATGTTGTTCTTGTACGCGGAACAACAAAGGTGTAATTGATAACACCGACCACGAACAACGAAGAAATTCAAAGACGGTTTGAATTTTGGATGAACTTTACTCGTTGTTCGTTGTTTGTGGAACAAATTTCACGGAATGAAGAACGAAGGTGTAAATCCAGCTTTAAGCTGTTGTGTGCTGTAAAATGCAAAGAAGTTTATTTTAATAAAATGAAGATCAGCTTTGGATTTTTCGTAGTCCATTTAATTAAAGTCGTCCTGATAGAAGTTTAAAGATATTACTATATTGGAACAACGAATAGAATTTTTTTTTGCTGATGAAGTTTTGAGGAAAGGCTAATTTTTAATACAAATTTTTTAATTTAATTTTTGACACAATTTTTCCAGAATTTCACTGTTTTTCTAATATTTCAAAGATACCCTTACTATTTCTACCAATAAAAGCACTCTAGGTTACTCCGCTACATTTAGGTAAAGGCTAGGCGGAATCGTTTTTAAGATTATTGTGTTCAAACAGACACATTTTTTAGAAATGATGCACTTATGTTTCTTTGCGAATAAACAACCACCTGAGCAACTTTCTTTTATTTCCATTCTAAAGACAAACACTCCAATTTAATTTTCACGTAAATAAAAGCAGTGTTTCAATCGAACTATTGCGTTTTAAAATTGCATTATTGTGGTTTAAGGGCCGTCATAAGGCTGCAAGGTTGATGGCATATAGTTTGAACGAATAAAAAGTGTTTTTTTTTTTTTTTTTTTTTTTTGAATTCAATTTTTATTTTTCCAATTTCTTAAACCTATCTTAAAGCTAGACAAAAATTCATAAAAACTAGCCTACTTATCAATATCTTACAACTAACTTACTGGCCCCATTCGGGCGCTCTAAGTTAAACTAATAACTTAATGCTAATGCCTTTCGGCCTAAGAACTATCTTAAAACTAGAATTCATATTGGTTTTATTTTTCACCAAGAAGAATTGAAAAAAACTTGGTATCTTTATCTTTATTTTGTTGGTTTTATATAAAACTTACAAACTAAATAAAACTAAAATAAAACTAATTAAAACTACTATAAAGCTACTTAAAACTATTTACAAGCTACTTATAAACTACTTACAAACTAGAACAGCCACAGCAAGCATTTTCGGGTTTTTTTTTTTTTTTTTTTTTTTTTTTTTTTTTTTTTTTTTTTTTTTTGGTGCCACCCTGACTGTCCCTGCTTAAAACTAAATACCTAAACCTATGTAAGTCGGCCATGGCATAGAAAAATGCAGTCAACTTTTAAATATCAGAAGGAACATCGTGTTCAGGTTTCAACCACCAGAACTGGTTCTCCTGCTTTACCCTATCTCTTCGGTCCCGATCGGACACAGTCCTACTGAACCGAAGGTGCTCAGCTCCGTCTTGTGCGAGGACGTCTCGATTGTAAAGGAGACGCCGATCTACAGTTCTACGGCCGACGTGGTAGATTAGCGGAACCGCCGCTCTATCCTGGATCAGCCCTCGACTGTCTAAATAGAGGAATGCATCGGGCGGAATAAAGCCGCTTAGACGCACACTCTCGTAGTAATCGTTTTTAGGGTAATAAGCCCCAAAAATTAAGCTGTTGGTCGAGGTCATTGCTCTCGCAATGTGACCTCGAATAAGCTTCAGCAAGAAATTATCTATCCTGTTTATGTTGGCACCGTTGTATAGAACCAGGTTGGAATAATAATGTTTGTACTCCGACTCTGGTGTTCTGTGTAATCCAAGACAGCGTCTAAGACACTGCCTCTCAAACACCCGAATCTTTTCCATTTGAGATGGGGCAACGTTGAACCAAACCGGGCACCCATAGGCAATCATCGGCCGTATGAGGGCCATATAGCAAATCACCTTCACCCTGCTGTCAAGCCGGCTGCTGTAAAACAACCGTTTCGTCAGAGCAAAAGCTCCCCTAGCCCTGGACAGAGCAGCATTTATATGTCTGTCGAAATACAAATACTGATCCATCCAGATGCCAAGGTACTTTACTACACTTTTACTCGCCAGTGGCTGTCCATTTGGTCCTACGATCACCAGCTTGCGCCAGTTCTTTCTCGTATCCCTTGTGGCTCCACGCAACGGAGTCCTAAACAAGATAGTTTCTGATTTCTGAAAGTTGATTTTCAACTTCCAGTCATCGCAATATCCCTGAATCTTTTCGAAGTCACGCTGCAAAAGAATTCTGATGACCTCGACTTTTGGAGCTGTTCTGTACGCAATTAGATCGTCGGCATACGCAATTGCCTGAGTTAGACTACTTATCAGATCGCTGGTGTAAATGCTGAATAGAATCGGCGAGTTGACCGCTCCCTGTTGAAGACCATTTTTAATATTAAAGGTTGTGGCAGAAGTCACATTGCCACTCTTGACAACAAACTTTCTACCATTGAGCATATCATAAAGCATATATAATAAAAAGTGTAAAGTAGGTATAAAACCCTTTTTTTCTGTTTCATCTTGAAATTACATTTCGTTGGTCAAAGGGCTGAAGCATCGCTGCTTTGTTAATGGCATGTAGTTTGCACAGATTCAAGCCGTACGTCGACAAAATTTTGAGCAAGTCTTTCATCACTTCTAAGACTATATAATTTATTGTTCTAATATAATTGTCTGACACTTTTTAAATCGATTATTTCTACATATACTTGTTTATAATATTTCTTATTCTTATAAATCAATGTTTGTTTCGACATAATTTTCCCTTAATTTCATCCTATTTCTAATATTTTAAAGATACCGTTAACATTTTTAAAATTAAAAGTAGCCTAGATTACTCCCAGAGTTGTCCACTTCATGTACGTAAAGTGCCATTATAACCTGTTCTGCTATTTTGAAGGTTACCGCGGACAAACAGACAGACAGATAAAAATTTTTTAAATAATGCAGCTATGTTTCTCAGCAATTAAATAACCACCTAACATCAAAAACTTGAAATTATTTCAATATTAACGACAGACACTTTAATTTTATTTATATGTATAGATAAAATTTAAATACAAGAGAAATCACTTTCATTGATCTATCAATATGGATTGCTTATGTCGCCTTCAAGCATTGACATTTACAAAGATCAGTTCAATTCCAACGAGCAGCTTTGGAAGCATATCTACCAGTGTATCCTTTTTGACTCTTACAATTACATTTCACCAATTCAGTACATGCCTTTGAAGCTATAGGTAATGTGTTCCATACAGGAACCCATGATCCACCTTCTTCTTTCTGAGTCCAGCCCCAGCCTTCCGGACTAGGAGCAATAACAATTCCATGCCTCCCACGCAGACAACAGAAATCTTCAAATTTGTGCACAAGTTCATCAGGTGATGGAACTTGCCAATGAGGATTACCACCACGTCCGTGTCAACAGTACGAATCATACACCTACTACAGCCATTCTTAATTATGTTCGAAAAGAGTCAGAGGCAAAGAATCATCGTGTAATAGGGGACTTAGAAAAATTTTGCGTATATGGTCGCATTTAGACAACTAACCAAAACATAGATATTGCTTAAAACAGCTGACAAAGAAATTAAATTTTAAATTTGATTTATGATCATCTATAATGATATTTTAAGATTTTTTCTATTTCTGTTTTCTTGTTGAACGGAGTCCAAGATGATGAAAATCTGCATTTTGTATTTGCATTTAACTTATTCATTTTCCTTTCAGAAAAACTCGATACGACAAAACATACAGTCTTCGCGAATAATATTACCATGGTCTCATAAAAGGTAACATTACGGTTATGAAATAATTTGGGCTAGCCATACGTCGCGTCAGTTTTTGCACTTCTGTGTGTTTAAATGAAGTTTGTTTTGTATTTATACTTTTTCCTGGGCTCTGAGGGGGGGGGGGTGTCATGACCCCCGATTTCCCTCCTTGGATAAGTTTAGTCAGATACATTTTCAACTTGTGTATACACATTATCCGACCCTGAATATAATATTTGATTGTCTTTGAGCAAGGGGGTCATGACCCCCATGCCCCCTTCGTATATTTGCAAACTTTAACATTTGAAAAGTATGTGGTTGTATCCCCTGACCCAAAAAATGTATACCTAGACACCAAGTTTGGGATCCTAAGTGATTTAGAAGCCGAGATATTAATAATATACCTGAATTTCAAAATGGCGGCTATAAAATCCAAGATGGCTGCCCGCCGAGATGGGTCCTACCCTAAATCTCAAGCTATGGACCTTAGTAGTACCTTAAAAAAATTTGGTGCTTTTGTCCGGCAAAAACACATCATCTCGAAATTTGTCGCTAAGCGACCCCACTATATAGCAAAAAATGAAAAACAACACCTTTCAAAATCAGTTTTTTATTTAGTGGGAAGAATGAATCTGTTTCATTGTTTGATTTATAATTGTTTTCAAATTAACTTCTAATGTGCGAAAGTTGTATTCGCACATCTGGGGCAGTGTCCAGCCTCGATCTGTATTTAGTTTTTTTTGTAAGATTATGCTGCAGAGCCTACTTCACAGCGGTACGTTGTAACAAAAGGTAGCAAATTTAATATAGCTTTCTTGGCAAGCTCAGGGAATTCATTCTTAATACCAATCCAAAATTCGTTTAATGCTACAGAATCAAATACAAATTTTGATGAAGAGGAGCTGTGCAGATCTATCTAGGATACATATTCCTGTACACTCAGGGTCATAGGCTTGATGGTTTTCATAAGAAATGGATTTTGTACCCACTAGATGTCAGTATTTGTATGTGGAAAGTAATCCAGCATGGATCTTTCGAGACTTACCAAATGGAGAGCAATAAACATTGTTAATATGTGCTCTGAGTTTAAGCATGTTTTCTTGCAAGAGTTCATGTAAAACTGGAAAACACTCAAAATTGTTCTTTTGTACCTACACATGAGATAGTCCAGTCATATTGAATTTTTACCATGGAAATTGTGGGGTAGTTTTGATTTGTTCGCTCCTTTATGTTTTCGGGTGTGCTGAATCCGATTTTGGGGTTTGCCAACAAAATTTCGTGACGCAACATGGAAAAAGATGCAAAAAATGATGCAAAAATTAATTTATTGGGAGTTCGAAAATCCACTCGAAAGCTCTAAGAAATTACTTTGTGTGACAAAATTTGAATTTTTGTCTGTAACATAAACCAAGATATACTTTTCTGATGGTCTTTGACGCGCTGAGTTCGAATCTGGCCTTGAAATTGCTCTATCATCTCACGTGTTTGAGATATTCAAATCTAAAAATTAAAAATAAATGCATTTTTTATTCAAATTTGGGGATTTTTTTTCTCGAGGTAATTTTTTTTTTCAAAAAATGCTTCAAGTGAAAAACACTTCAAAATGACCATAAACATTTTTTCGATAAAAATTACCTCGAGAAAAAAATATAACTTCAAATTTGCATACAAAATGCATTTTTTTTTATCTTTAGATTCGAATATCTCAAAAACGTAACGTGCTAGAGTAATTCCAAGGTCAGATTCAAACTCAGCGCATCAAAGACCATCAGAAAAGTAAATCTTGGTTCATGTTACAGACAAAAATTCAAATTTTGTCACAAAGTAATTTCTTAGCGCTTTCCAGTGGACTTTCGAAAACAGTAATAATACGTCAATTTTCGACTAGCGCTTGAGTCCAAATGGGTTGTCGAAAAAAAATCCTTGAATAGAGACTTATTTGAAATTGTATATACTTTCAATGGTACTTTGATGTTATTTTCGAATAGTTGGTAGTTTTCGAGCCATTCGTAAAAAAACTCCCAAAAAATGCATTTTTGCATCAGTTTTTGCATTTTTTTCCATGTTGCGTCACGAAATTTTGTTGGCAAACCTCAGATTCGGATTCAGCACCCCCGAAAACATAAAGAAGCGAACAAATCAAAACTACCCCACAATTTGCATGGTAAGAATACAATATGACTGGACTATCGCCTCAAACTACCTTATTCCGAAATAAATAAATTTCTACTGAGAACTTCGAAGAGACAAATATGGATAAAAATCCAGCTGCATTTCATAAAAGAAGTTTAATTTTTTTGATCAAGGTTAAAGTTTTGTGAACAAAAAATGATCTTGTGGAACAATATTACCGCAATATTTACTGATTTCTTAGAAGGGGTTATCTCAAAAACTGGACGTGCTAGAGCAATTCTGAGACCAGATTCCAGTTCACATCATCAAAGGCCACTAGAAAAATACCTTTATTTTGGTTTATATGTAGGAGAAACAAATACGAAAATAACAACCAAAATTTTCTAAAACGTACCGATTAAAAATTATGGTAATATTAAAAACCTTCTTTTTCTATTGTAAATAAACGTTATGACGTAAAACTTAGAAACGTAACGTGCTGAGTACCGACATTATTCCGCAATTTTAGTCTTAGCTCAATAAGCAATTCAATATAGCTTAATCTATTCATGTTAGAAAAACCTTGTCACAATGTGTTATTGGTTTTCATGACAGATGAACCATTGATGCCAAGTTTCATCAATGGATCATTATTTTGAATTGGATAATATTTAACTTTTATACTGAAAACAAATAGTCATCCTTACATACAAATGACAGTAACTTTTTTGACGGTGGCCAAATCTACCTTGTTTAGGTATGTGTCATTTGATTTAGCATTTAAAACTGCTTTAAAAATATTTATCATATTATGTTGTTGTTCCAAGGCTGATTTTTTGTTTGAAACACCACAAACCCCCCTCCTTCTCCCCCTGAAAAAAACATGCTTCCTCTTTAGACTCTTTTGATTCTTAGTTCTCTTGGTTCATGAAAAGCTTTCACCCAGTTTCATGATGGTACGATTTGACAATAATTCTGCATTGTACGAAATATATAGGCGGTTTCAGAAAAGATTTGACTTTCTTAATAGATTTCTCCATAATCACTATATTTTCAATATTGAGTCTAAACTCAAAAGCAATCCTAAATATTTCTGGAGTTACATTAATAACAAAAAGAAATCTGTAGGAATTCCAAATACAATGCATTATTTAGATGTTACTTCATCCGATCTTCCAACAGTTTGCAACCTTTTTGCTCAGTTTTTTCGCTCGGTGTACGTCCCTCGATCAAATAATACATTATTATATAATAATAACTGCTTTTTGAACTCAGCAAACATTGGCAGCCTGAGTATTAACTTAAAAGAAGTAGCTGACGAGCTGTGTGCGTTAAACTCAGATAAACAACAGGGCATTGATGGTTTCCCTCCCATATTATTCAAAATGTGTGCGGATGCAATTGCTATTCCTGTGAGTATCATATTTAACCGTTCTCTTGAACTGGGTATATTTCTCGATGAATGAAAAAGTTCTTTTTTAATCCCTATTCACAAGGCAGGTTCGAAAAACGATGTAACTAACTATCGGCCAATTTGCAAAATATCAACTATTCCCAAACTATTTGAGAAATTAATTTATAAAAAACTTATTTGCTCCCCCAAGGGAGTCATCTTGGACCTCTGTTATTCTTACTACTTGTAAACGATATTCCAGATGTTTTTGTTCATTCTCAATGTCTCATGTTTGCTGATGATTTAAAAATGTATTGTATAGTAAAAGATATGTCTGACTGCTTAAAGTTACAAATTGATTTACAAAATCTTTCTATTTGGTGCGCAAATAATAGATTGTATTTGAATGTCTCTAAGTGTCAAAGTCTTACATTTTGTCGTCGTTTGTCACCTGTGGACTTTGAGTATAGTATAGGCAATACTCCTATTGTCAAAATATATGAAAAAAAAGATCTAGGAGTTATATTTGACACCAAAATAAGCTTTACTAGGCATATTGATTATTTGGTAGCTAAATCCAACTTTATGTTGGGATTTATAATCAAAAACTCGAAGGAGTTTAAGGACCCATTCACACTTAAATGTTTGTATTTTTCCTACGTTAGATCAGTTCTGGAATATTGTAGTGTTATATGGAACCCATTCTACTCAAATAATTCTCAAAGATTAGAGAGAGTTCAAAAACGTTTCTCAAGGCACATATTTTATCTTTTACGTTGGAATATTGTCAGACCTTCGTATGAAGTTCGTTGTTTGCTTTTTGACCTTCAAAGTCTTGAAACGCGAAGAAAATACTTCGATATCATGTTTGTACGAGATATCGTTAATTATAGAATTAATTGTCCATTTTTGCTGAGAATTATAGAATTTAACTGTCCTTCTTATACTTTAAGATCCTGTAATACATTTCGGGTACCTCACCACAGAGTTAATTATGGACTTAATGAGCCACTCTCACGATGCTTAAGACAGGCAAACTCAGTCTCTCAAAATGAAATTATTGATTTCTATCAATTCTATAGTAGAGATGTTTTTAAATCACATTTATTAATAGTATTGAACTTTGGAGGTTGATTATGTTTCATTGTACGTAAATTTTTATATTAATAATTATTATTTTTTGTTAAGTTTAAGTAGTCTGTAGGAGCTTTTGTACTCTGTTTGACGAAATAAATAAATAGATTTTATTTTCGAAAGACTTTTTGTACTATTTAGAGGTAAAATAATAATTGATGAAAATTTCAACTTGGGGTCAAAATTATGTTTTCTTATATTAAGATAGGTATGTCATTCCTCTATTTTTAAAATGTTGTATTTCAAAATTCTAGTTGAACCAAATCCTTTTCCCTTTTTCAAAATTCGATCAATCAATGGATTGTTGCAAATGTCCATTTTGATAATTTGAAAATTGCACAATTTGTTGTTTAAGTATTTTTTTTAAAACAAGAGTTTCATGTTATTAAAAATTTCTAGAGGTGATTTACCCAAACCAATACAAATTAAAAATGTTTTGTTTACACAAATAAGAAGTGATAGGCTTTTTATTATTGATGAATTGTTTGCTTTTTATATGAAAGTCAATATCATTAGTAAATTAATAAGATAATATTATAATATACATTTCTGTTTTTTTTTTTTACCATCTACATCGGCACTGACAGAACTTTTCTAAATATTTTTTTTTTTCAATAATTACGAGTAATAAACTATTTGCAATGCTCTTGTGAAATGGACAAACATCCATTAAACTTATGCTTACAAAATGCCGCTAAAAAAATGTCTGCTAGCTTCACTATAAAAGACCATTCGAAAGTCCCAAGAAATCAATAGCTTCTTTGAACTTGTAAGTAACAAAGTGTCATATTAAAAATGTTTAAAGCTGCTTTCGATAATTGCAGTATCAGCTGATCTCCAATCTGATTTCAATGAGATCGCAAAGCATTTGCCAATAAAGGAAATCGAGTTGATCGGGCAAAAATATGTTGAAAAATATCCAAAAATTGTTGAAAGCTTCCGCAATGTCAACAAGCATGCCAATGAATTCTTCCAAACTCAAGAAGGACAGAAGCTGAGCGAGTATTATAATCAAAGAGGAATCAGTGTCGAACATGTCATTTTGCCCAGTTTGAATAAGTTGCTTAGTGGCTTGGTAAGCAAATGGTTGGAGCAAAAGGACCAAATTGAATCAAATGGACCCGAGATTACTGGGGACTTCTTCGCTGATTGCATGAAAGCAGTTATTGCATCAGATGTCCACAGTGCAATTTTTGGATGGTGGATAAGGCCTGCTTAAAAACAGCATCACTACAAAAATTATGGATTCTGAGTAATTCTCATGAAGTCATTTACACCTTCAACTATAGAAGAGTATCATAACCTCAGAACAATATCTGACAGCGTCAAATTAGCAGAAAACTGCACTACAAGCAAATTGTTAATACCTCAACTTTTTCTTCTTTTCATACCAATATACTTGTGTTATAAAGTTTATATGTATGTAGATATCTATGTTACAAAGTTTATATAAGAAAAGAAAAACTTCCAGGTTTCAGAAAAATGTATGTTCCCTTACTATTTTTCAAAAATCCTTTTGTTCCAGACACGCCAAAGCTTTTCAAACACTGCATTCAACTTTCCTTTTTTTTTTAGTTTTAGTGAGATGCAACATCTATCTTTGCCATCATTAGACAGATTTTGTGCACTATTCCCAGTTTTCTTGTCTTCAAAAAGTATTGAAACAATAACAACGGAAAAAAAAATAACAACACAAAAAATAGGGAAGGGAAAACAAAATAATAAAAGACACGAAAACCTCTTAGTGAATCAAGATTAATGATGCCAGGACACTTTGGCGTATTCGTCAGTCACCCAGGAAACGGCGAAAGAAAATCCTTTGTTTTCTCCCTTTGAATTTGAGTGATTCAATTTCGTTGACGATGGCGACAATGTTGATGCGGTGATGGTGTTGTTGTTGGTATGATACATATTATATAGGAAAAGAAGTTGTGCATGTTGTTGCTGCCACTGTTAGTGTCAGTCCCCTGTTGTTTTTTTTTTTTTTGGAGGAGGAGGTGGAAGAAGAAGAGACATCCATTGGAAGTCACAAAAAAAAAAATAAAGAAATGAGACTGTCGGTCAAGTGGAAAGTGAAGTGATTGAGGAAGATACGATGAGGCAATTAAAAGGTGTCAGTGTTGACTTTTTTGTTGTTTAAAGTTTGTGGTTGGTTTTGGCTAGAAGAATCAACATTTTAGTACACCTTAAGGATAGCTTTCCAGAATATAGACGACATGCTTAAAAAAGGAAAGAACTCGGGAAATAAATTCATTTTGTTTGGAGTTTAGCTATCCGAAGAACCACAACCAAAACACAAACATTACGTGAGACACGGTTGAGATGTGTAAACATCGGTATTCGTCTTGGAGTGCATATAATGGTTTAGATTTTTAAATCAAATCCACAAACAATGTTTCCATTTCTCAGAAGTAGAACTGTCATTTGTGTGTCAAATAAACCCTTTCAGAAGCTTTCAAAATGATTTTGCTGTGACGCTTCTGGAAAATCAAACAAAAATGCTATTAAGGTGTTCAGCACTCTGACAATCATCGATATATTCCCAAAACAAACATAAACAAGAGAAAAACGTAGCATTAAACGTCACATAATGTACGATGGATCCAGGGTATACTAAAGTTTAAATGTGTTTATTAGTCCAGTAACTATATACATTAGACCTTGCGTCAGGTCCGGTAGTTCTGATTTTTTGCTGAGTTGTTTATGATGTTGGCCTAGTATTAAATCTGATTTTTCGACCTCGAGCGCCGAACGCAACATTGGTAAAAATCCAAAAAACCGCGAATTTTTCGCGGTTTTTTCACTTATTGGCTATTTTCACCATTACGCCTTAACTTCCGAATAAAACATTGCTCTACGATTTCAACCTTACTAAATTTGCTTCAATTTGAGTCCAAAGCCGGTTCTGTAGACATAACGATTTCCAAGGGACGGCATTTCAAAATATAGCAATAAAAAATTTAAAACAACAAGTAGTATATAAAACAGTATAATAACAAAAACATGGTCTTTGACATATGCTGCATCAAAGCAATAGAGCGTGTAGATTGGGCCAAAAGAAGAAAACAATAGTACCGGATGGGGGGTATATATCCCCCCGTTTAGGCGGGAGGGGCAATTTTAAGAAAAGTTGACTTCAAACAGAAAAATAACCATAAAAATACAATGGTAATATCTGGACAAAAATCCATTCCTCATCTCAAAGCCAGAAATCCATTCTTTAATTTTTTTTTAAATAAAGTTTTTTTAGCTGATAGTTTTTGAAAAATTTACTTTCAAACTCAAAATTTTGAGAAAAAGACGATTTTTTTTTTTGTTAATCTATTTTTTTTTTATTTTATGGAATTAAGTACTATTTTTGATTTTGATTTTCAATGCCCTTATTAATTCTTGGTTAAAAACTGAAAACCAAATGCTAAAATGACTTCTAGTTTTTGAGAAAACTGAAATTAACATGATCAACTTCACTGTTTTCACTCTAGTATCCTTTTTCTTCGGGGTGGGAGGGCTCTGCCTCAGGTGCGGTAGTTCTGATTTTTAGATGAGTTGTTTATGATGTTGGCCTTCGCAATAATCCAAGTTTTCGACCTCGAGCGCCGAACGCAACTTTGTGAAATACGCATAAAACCGAGAAATTTTCGCGGTTTTTTCAGTTATTGGCTATTTTAACCTTTAAGGCCTGGTTTTCGACTATAACTTTGCTCTACCATTTCAAAATAATTAAATGGGCTTCAATTTGAGCTAAAAATCAATTCAAATTGTGAATTTTTTCACCAACTTTTGAATTTAGAATGCAGCAAATCGAATTGAAGGGGGCTTATACACCCCTTGTGTGAAATCGTTTGCCCCTTTTCAATGATTTTTGTATACTGTGTAGCGTGTTATGTTGGCTTTATTTTAAGATCTTAATCACGAAGGTCGAATGAGTAGAAACGGAGTTATGATTTTTTAAAGTCAACCATATAAAACTCGAACTAAAACAGTACTCAGCTAGTACCCACCAGTGAGTTATCTGAAGCGAATGTTTTAGTTCGAGTTTTATATGGTTGACTTTAAAAAATCATAACTCCGTTTCTACTCATCCGATCTTCGTGATTAAGATCTTAAAATAAAGCCAACATAACACGCTACACAGTATACAAAAATCATTGAAAAGGGGCAAACGATTTCACACAAGGGGTGTATAAGCCCCCTTCAATTCGATTTGCTGCATTCTAAATTCAAAAGTTGGTGAAAAAATTCACAATTTGAATTGATTTTTAGCTTAAATTGAAGCCCATTTAATTATTTTGAAATGGTAGAGCAAAGTTATAGTCGAAAACCAGGCCTTAAAGGTTAAAATAGCCAATAACTGAAAAAACCGCGAAAATTTCTCGGTTTTATGCGTATTTCACAAAGTTGCGTTCGGCGCTCGAGGTCGAAAACTTGGATTATTGCGAAGGCCAACATCATAAACAACTCATCTAAAAATCAGAACTACCGCACCTGAGGCAGAGCCCTCCCACCCCGAAGAAAAAGGATACTAGACTGAAAACAGTGAAGTTGATCATGTTAATTTCAGTTTTCTCAAAAACAAGAAGTCATTTTAGCATTTGGTTTTCAGTTTTTAACCAAGAATTAATAAGGGCATTGAAAATCAAAATCAAAAATAGTACTTAATTCCATAAAATAAAAAAAAAATAGATTACCAAAAAAAAATCGTCTTTTTCTCAAAATTTTGAGTTTGAAAGTAAATTTTTCAAAAACTATCAGCTAAAAAAACTTTATTTAAAAAAAAATTAAAGAATGGATTTCTGGCTTTGAGATGAGGAATGGATTTTCGTCCAGATATTACCTTTGTATTTTTATGGTTATTTTTCTATTTGAAGTCAACTTTTCTTAAAATTGCCCCTCCCGCCTAAACGGGGGGATATATACCCCCCATCCGGTGCTATTGTTTTCTTCTTTTGGCCCAATCTACACGCTCTATTGCTTTGATGCAGCATATGTCAAAGACCATGTTTTTGTTATTATACTGTTTTATATACTACTTGTTGTTTTAAATTTTTTATTGCTATATTTTAAAATGCCGTCCCTTGGAAATCGTTATGTCTACAGAACCGGCTTTGGACTCAAATTGAAGCAAATTTAGTAAGGTTGAAATCGTAGAGCAATGTTTTATTCGGAAGTTAAGGCGTAATGGTTAAAATAGCCAATAAGTGAAAAAACCGCGAAAAATTCGCGGTTTTTTGGATTTTTACCAATGTTGCGTTCGGCGCTCGAGGTCGAAAAATCAGATTTAATACTAGGCCAACATCATAAATAACTCAGCAAAAAATCAGAACTACCGGACCTGACGCAAGGTCTCAGTACTATGAAACTGCAAGGTTACTGGACTATATGTGAAATTCAAATAAATGAGTAACAAGAAACTGATATTGCTTTAATTAAAATGTATGCCGGCTAATCTTTTTCGGTAGTGCAGATTCCATTTGCTACTGCTGTACGGCTTTCGGGTCATTCTCTATGCGTCTGGTTCTCCAATGCTTATAGTATTTACTTCTTCAGGTTGCTGTTCATCGGCCGGTATTCTCACAGCTCGGCACGGATTTTCTTCAGCTAATCAACGGCTCTTCGCCAGCTTATCAACAGTGTTTTCACTAGCTACCAATGGATTTTAACCGGCTTATTAACGGCTTTAAACCAGCTTATCAATAGTTTTTCTAATGAATATCACGGCTCTTCGCCGGTGTATTGACGTCTTTTAACTGGCACATCACCAGTTTTTATCCGGCTTATCAAGGGCTCTAAGCTGGATTATCAATAGTATTTTGACTGGTTTTCATATAGCTTTTAACTGTTTTATCAACTGACTTATCAACGGCTCTTAACCGATTCATCAATAGTTTTTCCACTGGCTATTATGGCTTTTAGACAGTTTATGAACGGGTTTTAACCGGTTTATTAACGGCTTTTAACCGGCTTATCAACAGTGTGTCCATGCAATCACGTTTTTTGACCGGTTTATGAACGTTTTGTAACTGTCTTATAAATCGTTTTCAACCGGCTTAACCTGCTTTAACAGGCTTAATTTTTGTATTCAACTTATTTGAACCAAGAAACGTAAATTTTCATACGTTTGCCCACATATTTGCTCATGTATTATTCCCTTATCCTTTTTCTCGATAGATGCAAGTACCTCAATTCATGTCAGTGCATGTGGGGTACGCGGGTCGAAGGAAAAGTATTCTTCATATGCATCATCATCAAGCTACTGGTCATTGATATGAGTTTTTATCGTTTCCTTTTCGTCTCCTTCTGTATGGATATTATATTGATTGAAATGAAACACACTACGCCTGATAACCTTGTAGTAGTGTAGTAGATTGTAAGGTGAAGTCTCCACTTTCTTTGAAACTTTAATTCTAAACGAAAAAAAACATTTGAGTTTTATTAGTGTTTATTATGTTGATTTTACTTGTTTTTTTTTTTAAATTTGTTTTACGGTAGTTGTTGGAAGCCTTCTACTTAGTTGTTGGAGACTACAAAAAATTTCTCCACTAACACGAGGAAACAGAACAGACCAATATTCATGGATGCAGTCTCCAACAATACATCAAAATGCTTGTGATAATACTGCGAAAAAATATACATGGAGAGTTTCACTAATTGCAAAACAGAAAACAAAAGAGTGTAGACTTCTCAAAAAAATGTGTTACAATTATCAATTTTATTTCGATTCAGCAGCGTAGACTTATTTTTTTAACTATAACTAAATTATTAGTACCTCCTGGAAAAATGGTTAGTGCGTTCGACGGTCATCCAATAAAGGTCTGGGTTCGATCCCCAACCGATGCCACCTAAAAACAAAAATGTTTTTTCCGAGGTAATGCCTTTTGCGAGGAATTGACAAATACTCCAAGAGTATACTTGTCATGAATAAGAGCTTCTCATCTAGCCGTTCAGACTCGGCAAAAAAATTTTAGGTTCCCTCCATTCCTGTCAACAATACGCATAGAGGAATGGTTAAGATTTGTCAGTGACTAGGCAGCAGCGTTACCATAAAGTGTCCAATTCGGCCATAAGACCCTCTGCTTTGAGTGTTGGCCCTTAGGCCCGGGCCAACCAGAAATGGCCCGCAAATCTTAGTTTTCTATTTTCATACAAAAATATTTTCTTTAAGAGAGTTATCAAAATGATATTGTTTAAAAGCTCTAAAGTATGGTTAAGCTAGCTGATAATTAGTTCTTGTTTTCAAATTTTCTCGAAAGCGGTTAACTATTTTATTAAAATTACGTTTGTTTTGTAAATCACCTTTCAGATTCATTGAAATTTTTTCTATGACGGAATGAGGCCCGGGCATTTTGCAAATGGACCGCAAAAAGGTCCTCGAAACTTTTTTCACAGGCAGGCCCTGGTTCTCCATGAGCTGTTGCGTCATCCAATTTCGTTTTATATGGTTGGTATGTCAAGAAGGATTGCTAAGATTTAAACGGCTGATATGGCTGATATGGAAGCGAGAGGCTGATGGTTAGAGTAGGGTTTGCTGTTGTGTCGCTGCCTGGAATGACTACTTGCAGATTTTGAGTGCGTACTTTATTTGCCTTGAACTGGGTGAAGTCCGTTAAGCCCTTTTCTACACGGGCAACCAATAGTACCGAATTTTTCAGTTTCAGTGGACTTTTTGGTTATTTAAATATGATGGTGACTTCCTGTCAATGACGCCTTCTTTGGCCTTGAACATATTTTTCAGTTTGTTTTCTCCTCTGTTTTTGGTTCACCCAGCTTAGTTAGTTCTTTCAATGCATCCTCTTAAAGTAGTGACTACATTCAGTTAGGACAATTTATATTAACCCTCAGGCTCAGGTCTAGTTCACACGGCAAACCATCGCAAGTTTTTTCCAGTATAAATATGTACTTATGAGCAGTGGCACATACATTCTACATAGAACCTTTCACACGACGACGAAGTTTGTAAGTCAGAAAACGGCGAAAAAAATGTGTGGTGCATTTCCGTGTGAGCTAGGCTCCACACTCATTATTTTTTTTGGGTTCTGTGTCAGGATCAGTGTTGCCATTTTGACTGGTTTCCAGTCAGATTTAACTGGATTTTTTCTCCGTTAGCTGGAAACGCAAACAAATCCAGTCAACTGCTTTTTTGGCTGGTTTTTTGGCTGGAGTTAATTCAATATACACTGGAACTTAAAAAACGATAATTTTAAAATACACTTCAACTTCAGTGTTAAGAAGTGTAAATGAGTAATGAATTCAAAACAAAAGCTCCTTGAAACCAGTTTTGAAAGAGATGAAGGTTGAATCAATTTTATCAGATAAAACTTTAAAACAGTGGAATAATCTTTTTCTTATAAGATGGAAAAACATTGAGGAAACAGTTCCAATCTGTTGTAAAGTCTATGCTTTTGCCAGTGAAGAAAATCCATTTCAAGATCTGGCGAAACTCGCTACCCCTGTATTAGGGGTTGGGGTCAGAATCCCGAAATCCCGAAAACCCAAAATCCAAAATCCCGAAAACCCAAAATCCAAAATCCCGAAAACCCAAAATCGCGAAAATCCACAATGCCGAAAACCCAGAATCCCGAAAACCCAAAATCCCGAAAGCCCATAATCCCGAAAACCCAGAATCCCGAAACCCCAGAATCCTGAAAACCCTAAATCCCGAAAACCCAAAATCCCGAAAACCCAGAATCTCGAAATTGAAATCCCGAAAAATTATATAAAATGAAAAATTTGCGCAAATTTTTCATTTTATATAATTTTTCGGGATTTTAATTTCAGGAAAAGTATTCCTAGATTTTTGATGTTCATAATTTCTGTTCTGGGAAAGGCAAAAGCTGTGTTAAAATTTTCATCTGAAAAATAATTAGCTTTGAAGAACTAAGTAAAACATAACGAGTTAAAGAAGAAAACGAAAATAAATCAGAACTTTAAAGACGTTTCCTAAATATGTTCATAGATTTTCCATATACCTACCTTTTATGTGTTTTATTTTAAATGAAGATGGAGTGCACTTACATACTTCGAAAATAAGTACTTCTTTACTTTATTTGTTTAATAAAACCATTTTAATTATGTGATCAACTAAAACCAATTTTTATAAAATACTTACAGCCCTATTATTGACACGATTCAAAACTAGTTTTAACGTAAAACTAGTTCTATATAGTCTGGGAGCCCACCGTAGGATTACCTATCTCATCGCGGCCACGCAAAAATTGGATGCCAACCGATAGCTTTAGTCCAAACATTTACAAAACTGCTGGTCGGACAAGCTTTATCTGGTCGCAATGGTTAGAAAATGCACTTTTCAGGTTTCATTTTCCGCTAAATGTACCTATAATATAAGCAACTTATAAATGGGGTATCAACTGAAAGCTATGACTGTCCTCTACACGATACCATTGGTCGGACTGACTTTTTTTTGCTGTTACGACGAGTTCGACTATTTAAAAAAAAAAAAGGTCTTTTTTTAACACTGCGTCTTACATCAGGGAAAACTGAGTAAAATCATTTCAAATGGTTAGGAAAGTGGCCTTAACCACTTTTTTTTCATTTTTGTCCAAGGATGCACAAAATCTCTAATTTTAGAAAAGTCGTCGGACTCGTGGCAACATCCAAGAAACTCTGGCCGACCATTGCTATCGAGTAGAGGACAGTCGTAGCTTTCATTTGATACCCCATTTATATAAGTTGCTTATATTATAGGTAGGGGAGGGTGGGTACGAAAGTAACACGGGGCGGTTGTAACATTGAACTTTAACAAAACCCTGAGACTGAATACGTTCATTTTTAAATATAGAAATCTTGGCAATTCGGTCCTGAATGCACCCACAAAAATCCAAGTGTCAAAGTACTGAATTGTGACAGATAAAGTTGAAAACGTGAAATTTGGGTCCTGTCGTAAATTATTTTGTTTGTGATTTTTTCTTTGTATTTTTTCAAATAACATCTTTTTAAGAAAGTGGTAGCTTTCTTATAAGAGTTCATTTTTTTCTTTATTCAATGGTGTTAAAGTTTTTGTGATCCACGCAATAGTTTTTTTTAAATTTTATCTTCAATATAAAAAAACGAGATGTGGACAGTTGTTACATTTTTTGGGTGGACGTTTGTAACATGTTACAAACGTCCACCAAAAAAATATCAAGGTGACAGTTCTTGTTTTTAGTATTGTAGGAACTTTCAATGATATTGATTTCCATCGCGGTAATATCTATAAAATGCCACGACAACGAATAAGAAAAACCTCCCGAGGCGTGATAACCAAGGATATCATGATTAAAGCAGCAAAAGAAGTGCTAACAAATGGCAAATCAATCCGTAATGTGTCAAAGGCTTATAATATCTGCCACGTTACTTTAAGTCGTTTTGTTCGGAAAACTCAATTTTCTCCAGACTCCCCTGAGGACGCTGTTTACCCAGTTATAGGATATAGGCCCCACAATAGAGTGTTTACAGATCACTACGAAGTATGTATTTATAAAATAAAAAAAACATCGAATTGTTTTCATTGGTTTTTTTTTATTGAAGGGAAAGTTGGAAGCGTACATAAATCATTGTGCCGATTTATACTATGGACTTACGACCATCTGTGTTCGAAAGCTGGCATACCAGGTGGCAAGCTATTATAAACTACAAATGCCAGCTAACTGGAATTTGAATCGGATGGCAGGTGAAGAATGGCTCAAATCCTTTCTTAAACGCAACAAAAATCTTGCCATTCGAAAACCTGAGCCAACAAGTTTAGCACGATCAATGAACTTCAACAAGCCTAATGTGTCAAAGTTTTTTAATAATTTGCTTGATGTTATGGATCGTTTCAAATTTCAGCCACAAGATATATTTAATATCGATGAAACGGGCCTTACAACCGTCCATAAACCATCAAACATTATTGCAAAAAAAGGCAAGAAGCAAGTCGGAGCCATTGCATCCGCCTAGCGAGGAACGCTGGTAACCATGTGCCTTGCTGTTAATGCTATAGGAAATGCAATTCCTCCTCTTTTTATATTTCCCCTAAAAAAATACAATCCGGTATTCCTTAAAGGAGGACCCATCGGCAGCATTGGAGCAGCTAATAAATCAGGATGGATGCAGTCGGAGTTCTTAAACTTTATGGAACACCTCGTCAAACATACCAATGCCTCCGAGAGCAATCGAAAATTGGTCCTCCTTGATAATCACCAATCACATCTTTCTCTTCCAGTTGTTAACTTCTGCAAGGAAAATGGCATTGTGCTATTGACATTTCCGCCTCACTGCTCTCATAAACTCCAACCATTAGACCGATCTGTTTTTGGACCAATGAAAACATATTTCAATCAGGCTTGTGGAAATTGGATGAGATCTAATGCAGGTAACATATTGAAAAGTAAAAGCATAAGCTTTATGGTTCTGACTTAGAAAGTTGTATCATATTTTCAGGCAATCGAATAAAAATATACGATATACCGGAGCTGGCGAAGATAGCACTGGAAAAAGCAGCAACACCCACAAATATCGTGTCAGGCTTCAGGGTATCAGGAATTTGGCCATATAATCCAGATATTTTCAGGGATGATGAGTTTTCTCCTAGCGATGTTACTGATAGACCAAATCCGTACGAAGTCCCAAACCAGTCATTGCCTTCAACATCTACTCAAGCTGCGCTTACTCCAGAAACCATTTCAAATTTGAGTTTATCATGTCCTGATATTATACCTCAGACTGCATTGGACAACATTTTTTCTCCTGAAATCGTTATTCCGTATCCAAAATCGAAACTTGCCGCAGTTCCTGCACGGGGTGGAAGAAAAAGGGGACGGACAACTATCCTGACGGATACCCCTGAAAAAAATGCGTTAGAAGAAGAAACTAAGAAAAAATTAAGCAAAAAATCCAAGTCAAATCAGATTAAGAAGTCGAAAATAAATCGAACATCAAATCGTAAGAATTCATTTGAGGCGATAAGTTCTAGTGAAGAAGAAGATTCCATTTGTTTTTATTGCCTTGGAAAATTCTCTGAATCCATTCCTAATGAACAGTGGGTCCAATGTACTTCCTGCAAAATGTGGGTTCACACTAGGTGTGTGGGAGACAAATCAAAGCAGCTCTTCTTCCAATGCCGAAACTGCGAGTCGGATACAGAATAGTAATTTGATATTGAACTTTATATAATTTTATGTTTTTTGATTTTGTTTTAAAAATCGAAGTTTATTTATGTTTTTTAAAGAGGAATCTTATTTATGTTTGTTATTTTTTTTGTTTCTTTATTAATTGTTATTTATATTTCTTTGCCTACTACGATTAATAAATCTGTGATTGAAGTAAATTTTAAGTATCTCAAGGCTGATATACCATAGTATTGGTACCTACTTACTTTTATACATTGTTATGGTATTTTTAAAATAAATCTGAAGTTAAACCCATATTTCTCTTTTATTTTATTACATTTTGTGGTGTTACAACCGTCCTTTCATAGTGTTACAATCGGTACAACATGAAGGACGGTTGTAACATTCGACTTTCACCTCTTTTTTCCAGCATACACTCGGAGAAAGGATAAAGTTGGATGGCAAATTAGTATTTAATGGTAGCCAAATGTCCACTCATCAAAATATGTGTTGTTTTATTTTGTTATGTCTTTTGGTTTAAAAGTAATGGTACAAAATGTACAAATTGTTACTTTCGTACCCACACTCCCCTACATTTAGCGGAAAATGAAACCTGAAAAGTGCATTTTCTAACCATTGCGACCAGATAAAGCTTGTCCGACTAGCAGTTTTGTAAATGTTTGGACTAAAGCTATCGGTTGGCATCTAATTTTTCCGTGGCCGCTATGAGATAGGTAATCTTACGGTGGGCTCCCAGACTATATAGAACTAGTTTTACGTTAAAACTAGTTTTGAATCGTGTCAATAATAGGGCTGTTAGTGTACGAAAGTTTTGGGAATATAATGTGCCTAGGGCACAAAAGAAGCAATGCACGATAATAGTTAAAAATTATTTTTTTAAATTCAGAATATTAAATACAAAACAACATGCTGAAGCTCGGAAGAGGGTTAAAAAACGATTTAAATAACGGAATTCAGTTAAGATTCAGATTTGTGGGACAAAACAGTCATTAATTTGTTAAAATTATTTGATTAAGTTTCAATAAGGCCATATCCACACTATTTGGCCGATACCGATACGCTATCGCTACAATAAAATATTTTTACATAAGAAAAACTGAAAGGAGCGAAAGCGTATGTGAATGTGAATGTGTAGGTACTCATAGTGTCCTGTTTTAAAATACTTTATCATGTATCGATATCAGAACTTTAATGTGAATTTGGCCTTAAACTTTATCAGAAAAGTCACAGTAATGGCTGTAACCTTTTTCCTTTTTTTTCAAGTAAAATTTCGGGATTTTGGCCTTTCTGGATTTTGGGTTTTCAGGATTTTAGGTTTTCGGGATTTTGGGTTTTCGGGATTCTGGGTTTTCGGTATTCTGGGTTTTCGGGATTCTGGATTTTCGGGATTTTAGGTTTTCGGGATTTTGGGTTTTCGGGATTCTGGGTTTTCGGGATTCTGGGTTTTCGGGATTTAGGGTTTTCGGGCTTCTGGGTTTTCGGGATTTTGGATTTTCGCGATTTTGGGTTTTCTGGATTCAGAATTTCGGGATTGTGTCCGTCTCCCCTGTATTAGTATTGCCAATTCAGTTCAGTCAGTTGAATTTAACAAATTTCATTTTCATTATAAGGGATCAAATGCGGGATAAAAAATGTTGCAATAATTTTTTAGTTCCTGATGATATAATACAAAAAATTGGAACAAATACCAAAACAAAAACCAAACCAAGAATCACAAATGGAGTACAGTATTTCAGATTCAGAAGACTGTGTTTTAATCGCTTAAGTACCTTTGTACATACATTTATAATTAGAAAAATAGAATTTAAGGTATGTATTTAAAATAGTCTCGTCCCACCCCGTGAAAGGTAGCTATAAAATATTTGAAAATTGAAGCAAAAGAAAATTTTTTATTTTTTAGATTTAATTTGTTGAATGTGCACAAGAGTGGCAGTATAAAATGGTTCTTTGCTAAAATGGACCCACAGTGTTTAATTTTGTGATTTGCACACCCCCCGCAACTATAGCTTTCTAAACACTAAAAATTTATCCAAATCGGTGCAATACTTTTTGAGAAAATGGCACCACAAAATTTATTTAAGCCTATTACCTACTCGTGCTGTGAATTATTATAACTGAGCTGTTAGTTTTTGTTGATAATAATTAGTGATACATTTTTGTTTTCGATATAAGAATTCGTCATTTTCATATTTGACTGTTTTTTTTTTGACTTGAACGAAATTTTTTTAATGTTTAACTGTTTTTTTTTACTGGATTGGGAAGAAAAAAATCCAGTCAACAAGTCAAATTTGACTGGATTTAGAATTTTGAACTGGGACCACTGGTCGGGATATTTAATTTTTATGGAAAAAAGAATTATAGGTAACTGCCATTTAGGAAAATATTATTGTCACTGAAAAACAGCTTGATCTCTCTTTTTCTTATGTTTCATTAAACATGCAGTTTATTAGTTCTTACAAACATTAATTCTAAATTTTCCTAAAAATATTAATTTTAAATTGGATTGGTCCAAAAATATATGACTAGAAAATTTTTAAAACTAAATACCTTACTTATCTCTAAATTATAAAATGTATTATTTCATTTTACAAATTTCCCAAAGGTCATATTTCAACTCGTTGTTATTTGTATGTATAATATAATATGTAAGCATACATACTTATTTATTTAACTTAGCATTTAATAGTTTAAATTAATTAAGTAAAACTAAATAAATTACACGCGAAACTTATTATTTGGTTCATTTTAAAAACTTTCACACTCATAATCACTCTCGAAAAGAGTCAAAATACTATGTGATTGTACATATGTACATTCACAGTACATCATACTCAATAGTAAGAGTAACTGCTATGGTGTCCTGACACGGTGGTGAATTTTACATCACGTTATCTAACACCTCAGATTTGCAGGCCTGAGTGCATAGGTACATTATTCAACCTTTTTCTGGGGCCACTATTTAACCACCACCCGGACATGAGAGGTCCCTTGTCAAGGACGACATATGCCTACATTTATATATACCTATAAATGCAATTTTGCACATTATATTACTCTATGTTGCCTCCAGAACGGACGTAGAATGAAGTCTGCGTCGACCGGAAGTTTGAATGCTAGCGGCCGCTCAGTGGCGGTGGTGAAGGCACGGTAGCGGCAGCAGAAGGGGTTTGTCGAACGGGTGGCAGCGGTATATAAGAACGACGAAAACGGGAGAAGCAACACTCTACTGATGCCAACAAATTTTCATTTCTGGTTTAGTGCCCCAAGGGTTGTAAACTATTTTGAGGACAGACACACACTCTAGTTAAATGTGGCATATGGTTGTCACATGGGAGAAACATGTTTTACACATAATTAATTCAGGCTCCAATTAACTGATTTTGGCACATTCAGTTGGAAATTCTAACCACAATTATATACACACAGCCATACATACATATATAAACTTTACACACACATACATACAAACACAAATATACACCGTCCGTATGTCGACCATGAAATTTGAAGCAGACATGGACACTGGACATAGTTGAATAGAGAAACTTTATTCACACTCAGTAATTAAAGTAATGTTTCAAAATATGGCAGAAATGTTTTACTAGGGAAGGAAGTTATAGCCTCCAAAAATGTTCATCTATGCGTATATTACAATTTGGGAGTACTTTATGTAGTTTTGTTGGTTATTTGTTAGGGACTATATTTCCGTTTCAATCATTTCCGAAAATTATTATGTTGCGGTCGAAGGGCACCTAACCTAACGGATGTAAATCACAAACACAGTATGAAACTTAT
Organism: Dasysyrphus tricinctus; assembly: GCA_963921185.1. Taxonomy (NCBI): domain Eukaryota; kingdom Metazoa; phylum Arthropoda; class Insecta; order Diptera; family Syrphidae; genus Dasysyrphus; species Dasysyrphus tricinctus. Next base: position 63,984,727 of record OY992531.1, on the reverse strand, counting down.
TTAAATTCATTCGAGGACAGAACTACTATTTACATAGATAAGCACCTTATGTGTTGGAAAATTTAGTGTCAGGTGGGCGTTTATCAATGAAAGTCGAGGTCGAGCACATATAAGCTTAATTTTGTTTGGTAATTATTTTAGGTCCCTGGAAGATTTGCAGAAATAACTCTGTTAAATTAGTGAACAAATATTGTACCTAGCTTCAACATTTCCAAGGATCTCGATTTCATATTTCAAGACTGGATACCTACTTAGGCATGATTTTCGGAAAGTCTTAATAGAACCAACACGGAAAGAATTCTTGGATCAGATCACGAAAAATGAGCTGCAAATTACGAACTGAATTACGAAATGAATCCCGATTTATACCTTGGCTTGGGATATCGTAAATTACGACTATTTGTTTGCAATTACCAAAACTGAGCAAAATGAGGATATTTATACTCAAATCGTAAATCAACACTCTTAAAGTATCAATTCTTCCATCGAGAGAAAACAAAAATTGCGAACAACAAATCGCAATTTGATCCAAATATTCCTCAATTGCACAATTTGTAAATTTGCAAAAAAGATTTGTGATCACCACTTTTATTTCGTAATATTGCCACTTGGAAAGATCAATCTTGCTCTAACCCTTCATTTTGCAGGTATACACATTTAATTTAATTTATTCGAAATAAATACTTTACGCTTGACTCTACTTGGATTTGAACTCGCAACCCTCCAGTTCCGGAGCGAGCATGCAACCACTAGGCCAATTTGCATTATAGATCGTTGGTGTCACACATTAATGATTAGATACCTGCCATGGTGGTGGTGCTTTATCTCTTCGAGAAGTTAATTGCGACAAGAAAGTCGTGATTTAAGAATTTTTTGTTGGTGATTTGCATGTATTCTCATGGAGGCGCAAATTACGACAAAAAAGCGTAATTCAGTGTTTGTGCAATGATAATTACTAAATATTAATCGCAAATCAATATTTTTAAATGATGTTTGTGAAATTATGCATTTGGAGAGTAAATTACGCCAAAAAAGTTGTATTTAGCTATGAAAAGTACAAGCTTGAGTCATGGATTTTGATTGCAAATCACGAAAGAACAGAATTTGTAAATTGCTACGTTTTGAATGTTAAATTACCAGTTTTTGTATTAATTTGGGATCAAAATGCCTTAATTTACGAATAAAACATGATTCGTAAATTGCAACTGCAAATTTCTCAATTGGTGATTTTTAATTCTTTCCGTGAAGCATTATCAAAGAAGACTAGGGCTGGTCTCCAAATTAGAAAAGTCTCTGTAAATGTAAATTAAACCGTATTTTTTGGAACGAAACTTCCCGAGAGTCTTAGCAGACTAATCTAGACCCAATTCCGCAACTATGCTTTTTTCTGAAAAAAAAATGTCATTCCACAATAGGCTTCGAGTGCAAAAGTGGTGCAACCCATTTTTTGAAATTTTTGATATTTTTGTCTCATATTAAATACAAATCTTTTTTTGAAATTGACATAAGCCAGCGTATCATGCAGAAATAAAAATTGAGGAAAATTTGTTTGAATATCATTCAAATAAAAAGTGCGTATACGCCCGAGTGCATCACTGTTTTATCGTTATTGCTTTCGAGAATAAAACTTAGGTATATTAATGGCATCATCTTGTGGTTCGACTTTAAATGAAGTAAGAATTACAACGGAAAACAAGAACAGCAAGAGAGGAGTACCGTGAAAAGAGAAGGAAAGAGAAAAAAACCCTGCGTAGCAAGAAAAGAGCATCCGCAGCCTCTCAGCTCAAGTATCTTGAAGAGTCCAGCACCGCCACCAACACCCGCTGGTTCTACAAAACAGCCAAGCAACTGGCATCTGGTTATAGGACTGGCACGCAAGCTCTTCGAAACAGCGAAGAGAACCTAGTCACCGAAGCACAGGGAATTGTAGAAGTGTTTAAGCAGCATTTCCAGCAGCTGCTTAATGGGCATTATGTAGAAGAGGCGACAGGGGAACAAAGAAGCATTAGACCAGTCAATGAAGATCCAGTCCCAGCACCCAGTACTGAAGAGGTTAAGAAAGCCATCCACAAGCTTAAGAACAACAAATCCGCCGGCTCGGATGGCCTACCAGCGGAGCTCTTCAAGTATGGAGGAGATGTTCTGGTAGGGTGCATGCACCAGCTCATCAACCAAGTTTGGGAGGAGGAAAGTATGCCCGACGACTGGTCAAATAGCTCCATATGCCCAATCTACAAAAAAGGCGATCCTATGTCCTGCAAGAACTACAGAGGCATATCCCTGCTTAATGTTGCCTACAAGATCCTATCCAACGTACTATGTGAGCGTCTAAAACCTTTCTGCAACACTATGATCGGCACGTACCAGTGTGGCTTCAGGCCAGGCAGATCAACGATAGACCAAATCTTCACATTGATGCAAATCCTGGAAAAGACCAACGAATTTCAAGTCGATATGATAGCATAAGTCGCCAAGAGCTTCTATTGGCGATGTCGGAACTCGGGATCCCGAAAAAACTGATCCAGCTATGCCGCATGACGTTACAAAATACGCGGTGCAACGTGCAAATGGGTAACAGCTCATCCGAGTTATTCCAGACGTGTATAGGGTTCAGACAAGGAGATGCGCTATCATGTGATTTCTTCAACCTAGTCCTGGAGCAGATAGTGCGCAAGAGTGGTGTTAACATGGAAGGCACTATCTTTAACAGGTCTTCTCAACTTCTTGGCTATGCGGACGACATCGACATCATCGGCCGTTCCAAGAGAGCTGTACTTGAAGCATTCACAGCTATTGATGAACAGGCGAAACGAGTTGGTCTTGAAATGAATGAGGACAAAACAAAGTATATGCTATCAACAAACAAAGCCTCATCTGTCCATCGCCTAGGACAAAACGTCACTGTTGGTAGCAGTAATTTCGAGGTAGCCAAGGAGTTCACCTACCTCGGAACAAACATCAATTCCACGAACGACACCTTAGTGGAAATCCGACGAAGAATTACCCTAGCGAACCGCTGCTACTTCGGTTTGGCCAAACAAATGGGTTCAAAACTCCTTTCCCGAAAGACAAAGTGCACTCTATACAAAACGCTAATTTTACCAGTTCTACTCTACGGCGCCGAGTGCTGGACGATAAGTAAAAAAGGGGAATTGATACTGGGCACTTTCGAGAGAAAAATTCTTCGGCGGATATTTGGTCCTATATGCGAAGAGGGCGATTGGAGGAGAAGATTCAATCGTGAATTGTACGAGCTGTACCAAGATGTGGATGTAGTCCAAAGAGCCAAAACACGTCGACTAAACTGGCTCGGCCACATCGAGCGAATGGACAACAACGCTCCAGCCAAGAAAATCTTCGAATCCCAGCCCCCAGGTTCGAGACGACCAGGAAGACCGAACCTCCGCTATAGGGACCAAGCGGTCACAGACGCAAGAGCGCTTGGTCTCGACGACTGGAGGGAGCGTGTGAGGGACCGCAACCGATGGAAGACCGCAATATCTCAGGCAGAGACCCTTCATGGATCGGGAGCCGGATAAGTAAGTAAGTAAGTAAGAATGACAACGGGTTTTGGAAAAAGTCGAATAGCAGCATATTTTCGTCTAGGGTGAATTCGTTTTGGTTTAGTTTTTAACACCTTGCTTATATGCACCCACAACCGTTTGGAAAAATAAAAAAAATTACATACATATGTATAAATTAATTGAAACAATTATAGGTACCTCGAAGGGAGAAAGGGGCATTTACTTTTTTTTCTGTCAAAATACATGATTTATCGTAGGAGCGGTTTTTTTTTTTAATTTTTAAGGAAGAATTTTGATATGCAAATCTTAAGTATATATGTATGTGCATATAAATTTAAAATTTCGAACCAAATTGTCAACCTGGTTTTGAGTTATTGAATTTTCAAAAAATAATTTGAAACTTTTTTAAAAACTCAAAATTTTGTTTGATAGTTTTGATAACAATATTATTTGAACTTATTTGAAATTTGTATGTATATATTTTATGTTAATCCGTCCAGCTGATAGTGAGAAAATTCAAAATAAAAAAAAATCATTCTATGAGAGGTCCCTACTTCTTATATTTGTTAAATGTAACATTTTGTGATTATTGGTGGTAGATCTTACTAATTTAAGTATACAGAAGGTAGTAGTTTAAGTATAATGGAAGGTACCGTTATGTTTTCATAAGAGTACCTAAAATTTGTTCTTAAAATATCTAAGACAGTCCTAAAAAATTATTTAGTATTGAGTTTCAAAAATATTGACCATGCTGTTTTCGGAATATTGATTTTCAAAAAAAAATTAAAATTTTTTTAAAAATCCAAAAAATATTTATTTTTTTAAATTTTGGTATACAATACTATTGATATATTTTGAAAGTTTCTGTATTACAAACAAAATTGAAATCAGTCACACCGTTTTGAAGAAAATCGATAAATAAAGAATGGTTCGTTGGGAAGTTCCATTAATAACCATTTTTTGAAAAATAGTTTCCTCCCCAAAGGTAGCCTTCACTAAATGTGCTACACCTATACCCATACATTATCTACTGTGCCTGGGTTGAACAATTGAGTTCAAATTAGCAATTTACTCAGATGGCAATTAATAATGGTACAGCCGCAAGGTACTTTAGATAATTCCAAAACAAAATTATGATTTTTGAAGAAATTGGTGATTTCATGTTGAACATTCAAAAGTATGTTTTTTTGTTTGTTTTTCTCAGTAGGTATATTGCATAAAGTTTCTTAAACAATGCTGTAAAATTTTGAGTGGATAATTTACCGACTCTAAGAATCTCGATTGGGAAGTGTTATCCCCACCATACCCATATCATCTTCTGGCCTGCCAAGTGCTTCCATCTGACTGGAACTGTAGACACCATCGATGATTTTTTCCAAACCATTTTTCTGTAGCTCTCTTTTTGAGTGAGCCATTGTAGGAACACTGTTGCATACGTTTCACGGTAATTGATAGTGATATCCTACCATTCTTTCCATTTTGATTAGTTTCCGGTCATATTTGACTGGATTTCGTCGTTGTAAGCTAGAAATGAAATACAAATACAGCCAACTTAATTTTTGACTGGATTTTAAAATTCAATATGCTGCACCTTAATTTAAAAATTTGTTGATGTAATATATTTTAGTTTTGAGTTTCAAAAAATATTCCAGACAATTCAGTCTTCCAGGGAACTTTTAAAATATGTAGCGAGTAATGTAATACCAAAATCCAAAATCGCAAAAATTAATATTAAGGTAAAACTTAAGAAGCATTTAATTTTTTGTATTTTAACTATATGCCTGCAGGGAAAGAAGTTTAACATCGGATAGCTACAGTTGCAAGAAATCGCCAGGTGCTTTTCCGATCAAGTCTCCCGCACCCTCTTAAATAGTCCTATGCCACCAACTACAAGTATCGAGAACCAGTAGAAGAATTGCCAGGAAGCCATCAGAGATGCCTACGGTGACCATATTTCTGGGAGCAAAACCCGGGACAAAAAGTGAACAATTTTGAAAGTGAAAAAATTTGACTTTTCTATCATTTTTATCAAGTAATATCTAAAATTAAGTTTAAAAAATTACAGAAAAACAAACAAAAGGAAATTCTTAAAAGGAAAGGAACGTTAAATTGAACTAACGGGTGATTTTTTAAGAGGTTTAGAACTTAAAAAAAAAAAAAAAAACACAAAAAATTCGAAAAAAGGAATGAAATATTTATTTGAATCGATAGTTTGAACCTTGCAATTTAATGTTTAAAGATAATTTCATGCAAATGTTGACCGCGGCTGCGTCTCAGGTAGCCCATCCGCTGAGTCCAATTTTGGCATACTCTTTCACACATATCGGCCGGTATCTCACGAATGAATGCATGGATGTTGGCTTCCAGTGAGTCAATCGAAGCGGGCTTGTCCCTATAGACATTAGCCTTGACATACCCCCACAAAAAATAATCTAATGGTGTCAAATCGCACGATCTAGGCGGCCAATTGACCGGCCCGAAACGTGAAATTAACTGTTCACCAAACTCGCCTCGCAATTGCGCCATTGTTTCGCGTGCTGTGTGGCATGTGGCACCGTCTTGTTGAAACTACATATCATGCAAGTCAAGAACTTCCATTTCGGGCAAAAAAAAGTTTGTTATCATCGCTCGGTAGCGTTCACCATTGACAGTAACACTGCGATTCACATCATCTTTGAAGAAATATGGCCCAATAATGCCGCCGGCCCATAAACCGCACCAAACAGTGGCTTTTTCGGGATGCATTGGTAGCTGTTGCAATGCTTCTGGCTGATCTTCACTCCAAATGCGGCAATTATGCTTATTTACGTACCCATTCAACCAAAAATGAGCCTCATCGCTGAACACCATAAAATGGAAGCAGCGCGCGATGAACATTTCGAACCGAGCACGCATTTTGATAGTAAAATTCAATAATTTGCAAGCGTTGTTCATTTGTAAGACGATCCATGGTTAAATTGCAAACCAAACTGAAGCTGTTTGACACAAGGTACTAAACACACGTCAGCTGTCAAAACCAGTGTTGCCAAAACCAAACCAGCTAAAAAATCACCCGTTATAATCTCTTCACAACGTAACAAACTAAAAACAAAAAAAAACTTTAGATTTTTATTTCATTATTAGAACAATTCAGTCTTCTGTTAACCCTTAGCTTAATTCAGAGTTAGCTACATAGTCCTGAAAATAAGTTAACCTTGAGCTATTTCAGAAGTTTTTTAGTTGAGGATTAATTTATTCTTTCAGCTGTCAATAATCTATTGAAATAGATGTTCGACAGTACGATAAATGGATATCACAATCGAAATCTCGATCGTGCCACAATTGAGAGTTTAGATCCTGAGTTAACTTGCCAAATTAGTTAAACTAACCCGGAGTTTTTGGAGTTAGCTTAGGCTTAACGCCAAGGCTAGGATGAGATCACACTGAAAAAGTTACCCTAAATTTTTAAATAATACATTTAAGTTAAATGTAAATTATATACCTGTAGCTTAAAAATATCGTTTCGTAATGCACATTTAGCAAATTTTAAAACATGTTTCTTTGTTTTCAAAACAAGATTTTTGGTAAATCAATGAATTAATGAATGCGTTTAGTGGGCATTCAAATATATTTTTTTTTTATTTATTTAAATTATATGAAACTTAAGAGAACGTACAAATACGGGACAAATAACTAAATACGGGACACTTGTACGTCCCGGGTTTCATAAAAAATAAACCGGGACAGGCTATACAAATACGGGACAGTCCCGGGAAACTCGGGACGGATGGTCACCGTAGAGATGCCACCTCTGACGTGTTGGGCCTTGCACGACCACCACAGTGAAACCCCTGGTTCGAAGAAGAATGCCGACAACTACATGCAGCCAAACAACAGGCGTACACCGAGAAAAAAAACAACGTAAAATCAACGGAAACAACTTTGATTTAAATATTTTTCGGAACGATTTGGCATCGAAGACGAAAATTTTAAATTCAAAGTAGAAATGACATCAATTCAAAGTGTTTCCCTCTTTTAAAACAAATATGATTTAACCATTTTTTCTCTTCATTTGAGATGTCATCATCGTTGATTTGAATTCATCCATCTTTAAAACAATATGTATCAACTTCGATTAAACTACAAGCATCGTTGATTGAAATACATACAAATTTTAAAATACTTTTTTAAAACTTTAATTCAACTTCGTCCAGTTATTGATTTAAAAGAAAATGGAAACTAATTCATTAAACAAATGACAAAAATAAATTTGAGAAAAGTAATAATTTTTTTTTTATTAAATGTAAGTGAATTTTGAGTGCGCGTTAATTTTGCTCACAAATGTTTTGTAGATACTTCGTGAAATTACGAAGCGCTCTCGAAATTCTATATATTAAGCTAAAATATAAATTAAAAAGTAATTAAAAAATCTGACTGTTACATTGGCCTAACTATGCAACACTTTAAAAGTACGTGCATGGAAATTTAAAATTCGATTTCGAAAAATATTAGCATCTTGCACTTTGAATCTACGTTGAGTGTACTTTAAATGTTCGAAAAGTTGATTTCTATGTAAAATTGAATACGTTTCGCTTTGAAACTAAGTTGGCTTTGTTAAATCTACGTTGCCTATTTAAATCAACAGGTTTTCAACTTGAAATTAAATATGATTTATTGAATATTATTCAACTTTAAATCAAATATTTTCTTTTAGATTTTAAATTGCATTTTTTCCCTCAGTGTACAAACCGTCACTGCATAAAATGACCAGAGCTGCTCGCGAGCTCTACGAGCAGAACAGGAGAGAGGAACACAAGCTTCTAAGAAGGAAAAAGAAAGAGCATGAGAAGTGTGCGATCGAGGAAATAGAGGGATGCCATTGCAGGAATGAAGTTCGGAAGTTTTACCAAAAGGTAAAGAGAACCTCCCAGTAGGGCTGCAAGGCCCGGGCCGAAGCCTGCAAGGATGATCAGGGGAACATCGTAGTTAAATCGCAGTCGGTCCAGAGGATATGGAAAAATCATTTCTGCAAATCGTATAAAGGCGATGACGAACCGAATTCCGCGGCCATGCAGATTGCACCATTCAACCTGGATGACGTAGGCCAACAATTCCATCCACCCGATACCGACGAAGTAAAGATATAGCTGTATCTAAACCTAAGTCCAATAAATCCGCTGGAGCTGATGACCTTGCGGCTGATCTATTCAAAGTGGCAGCTCATCTGTAAAATATGGTCGGAGGAAAGCATGCCCGATGAATGGAACCTCAGCATTATTTGACCGATCCTCAAGACTGCACCAACTACAGAGGCATCAGTCTTCTTAATATCGGCTACAAGATCTTCTCTGCCGTACTTTGTGAACGCCTGAAGCCATTCGTCAACAACCTGATAGGTCCATATCAGTGCGGCTCAACCCCAGGGAAGTCCACCATCGACCAAATATTCACACTACGGCAGATCTTGGAGAAAACCCAGGAGTTTCAAATCGATACCCACCACCTTTTCATCGATTTCATCGATTTCAAGGCCACGTATGACAGCATTTTAGAGACGAGCTATATAGAGCAATGTCTAGTTTTGGTATCCCTGCCAACCTTGTCCATTTGTGCTGGATGACGATGGAGAATGCATGCTACTCCATTGAGATCGGCAAAGACCTCACCGACACCTTTGATGTCAAAAAAGGATTTACGCAAGGCGACGCGCTGTCATGCGGCTTCTTCAACATCGTTCTTAAAAGAATAGTGCAGAAATCGCACGTCAACACTAGAGGCACAATCTTTCAAAAGTCCGTGCAATTACTCGCTTACGCTGACGACATTGACATAATCGGACGAACAAAGCGTTATGTCAGTGGTGCTTTTGTGAGTATTCAGAAGGAAGCCAAGAAGATGGGTTTAACGGTGAATGAAAGCAAAACAAAATATATATGCTATCAACAAGAAAGGACACCCAACACCGACGTCTCGGACAGAACGTCACTATAGACAGCTATAATTTTGAGGTGGTCAGAGACTTTGTCTACCTAGAATCAGCTATAAACTTAGCGAACGATACCAGTGCTGAGATCAAACGAAGAATTACTCTTGCCAATTGCTGTTTCTTCGGGCTAAGAAGGAAATTGAGAAGCAAAGCCCTCTCTCGCGCAACTAAACTGTCCCTGTATAAGACGCTTATCATCCCGGTCCTGATGTATGGTGCAGAGGCATGGACACTGCTAACGGTGGATGAAAACGCGTTAGGCTGTTTCGAGAGGAAAATTCTCCGGGTGATTTTTGGTCCCGTCTGCATAGATGGGGAATGGAGAAGAAGATACAACAATGAACTGTATGGGCTGTACAGTGACACCGACCTAGCCACAAAAGTGAAAAGCCAACGACTAAGATGGCTGGGTCACCTAGAGCGAATGGACACCAATGCTCCGGCCCGGAAAGTCTTTGAATCCAACCCCGTGGGACAACGCAGTAGAGGTGGACAGCGTAAAAGGTGGCGCACGCAAGTGGAAGAGGACCTCAACCAACTTGGCGTGCGAAACTGGAGACAGAAATAGCTAGAAACCGAGCCGGCTGGAAGAGCTTGTTGGTTGAGGCCCTGGTCCACCCCGGACTGTAGTGCCACCTTAAGTAAGTATAAGTAAGTAAGTATATTAGAAACGAAGAACAAAATCTTCCGACTTCGTGCGGTGAACAGAAAACCGCTTTAAAATCGCGGAATAAGCGAAAACTTTCACCGGAAAATTACCTGCAAAACGTTACTTAGCTTCATAATTGAATATTAAGAAAATTTGAAAAGAAATTCTTCTGTTTAAGTGGAGTGAACTTTTAACTTTGAGTTACTTAGCTTCGTTAAAAATAAATTGCAACATTAGTTGCAAGCGGGAAGTGGTTTTAGTGCAGTCTCACACGCCTTTGAGCATGCGTTTTTCGGTTCTCATAGAGCCTTTTGAAGGATTTGCACATACCCACGAGAAAAAAAAATATTTCTACTTTCTGGTAAAGTAGAAATATTTTTTATTTTAGGACATAATGGAATATAAAACGGTAAGCTTAAGCTATTTTGACCCTTTTCATACCCCAAACCTACACTTTTCTTCACGTCTTCAAAATTCTCACCCAGCCTATTCTTGAAATGCAAAAAAACTGCAAATTCGAAGCCTTACTGCAAGTTCCTAGCATGCTTGGTTCGTGAGATACACGATGTGACCTACTTGCTTCGTATTGAAGTCAAATTTGGGAAATTTTTAAATTGAGGACTTCAAATTTTGAACATAGCCTATCGTTGAAATGCAAAAAAACGGCAAATTTGGAGTCTTATTGCAAGTTCCTAGCATGCTTGGTTCCTGAGATACACCATGTGACCTGCTAACTTCACTGTGAAGTTAGCAGGTCAGTGTGAAATTTTTTTTCAAAAAAAGGACTTCAAAATTCTGACCTAGCCTATCATTGAAATGCAAAAAAATTGCAAATTTGGAGCCTTACTACAAGTTCCTAGAACGCTTGGTTCCTGAGATACGCTATGTGACCTGCTAACTTCACTGTGAAGTTAGCAGGTCACTAAATTACACCGTTATTTGGCGAACTGCAAAATCGGGAATAAAAATGCAAAAAAATTGCAAATTCCTGTCAAGGTCCCAATTGAGTAGGTGAAAGTTGCCCTGCTTACTTCACAGACGTCTTTTCTTCCCCTTTTATTTATAGTTTCCCATATATCATAGTCAATATTATTCAAAGTAACTATCTTCTTACATCTGTTAAGTGAAAAAACATTTATTATCATTTACATCTACAGAAACAATTTCCTAATATACACCTAACAGTTCTGCATTTAAAGTAACTTAACCTTAAGTGCACACTTTATATTGTACACCTTATAGCCCTCCTCTTACCTATATCATGAAACAAATGTTTCCCGAACTTTCAATTCACCTAAACACTTTTTGTGTTAGGGTGAACTCCAACAGAGCATATCAGCAATGGTGTATCAATTTCAATATCATTGTTCCTAAACTCCCTTAAAACCCCTCCCGTATCCTTACTCCCTTTTCTTACTAACACAGAGAGGGAGAGATCTATATTTGTCTGCGTGCATTTTCTTTGCCACCAACTCTGGAAAGTCGATTATATTATCCTGCGAAAACTTTCGCACACAAAGTGTAACTTTTCGGATGCTTAAAAGTTTTATCTAAGCGCAAACTTAATTAGGAGTTAGGTGAAGCATGAAAACTGATACAAAGCCTTCTGCAGTTTTGTTAACCGATTGTGCCTTTCGAAAGGACCGCAAAATTATATCCTAGAATTCCATGGTATACCTGCTACACGAGTAGCTGTTTTTGGAATTTTAGTCAATAGAAAAACTAGACGTAGGCACGCTATTTCTATTAAATATTGTTTATCTTTGGAGGACTAAGAGATACATAAATTGATTATTGTATGGAGGATGTTTGGTCAAGAGACAGCGAGTCCTCTTCGAGAGAAAGAACTGTCATTTTGTCTGGAACTTTCAATGAAATTGATAATGGTTTTGCTTGATTTTTTTTTTTAAGTCAAAAGTATATTCTCTACTTCTTATCTTTAATCCAGTTGTTTCAAACACACACTTTTTGAAAAATAATTTTCGAAAAATAAAAAAATGCTGCACCGACTCCTTGAAAACTGCTACTTGCATCCAAACCATAGAGATAATCTGCATTTTCCAGGAATGGGTCAAACCCACGAATGATATCTCACACACCCATCAGCTGACGAATTAGTGTGTTACTTCTCTACTGCTGTTAACCGCCAACGGTGCATGCATTGTATGCCTTATCTGAATCTGGATTGTTTTATATGCAAGGTTCACATAATGGATTTGGTAAAATTAATTCCCTTTGCGCGATTAGCAATACCCAAATGGAAAACATAAAACACAATAGGATCAACAAAGTGCGAGCACCCATAGTGGCACCCTGGACGCCTTGAGTTAGAGGGAACTTTGTTTTGACATTTACTATACTATCAACCAACTACACTTACGGGTTTCACTGGAAATTTAGTTCTATGGTGTGCAGTTTATTATCCTTTTGCTCATTTTATGTTGGCAGGCAACTAGGTATAACATTGAAATCCTTTATGTTACAACAAGAACATCGGATCGTTGCTCGTCTATACGATTTTGCATAATCCTTCTCATACATTTTATGGCATTGCATCGTCATACTCCTGCATATAGGCATGCAAAATTAGCAAAAGCTCAAGAGGTAAGGAGCATAGGAGCATTATAAATGTATACGTGTAAGGTATATGTGTGCTTAATGGATTCGGCAAATCCATCAGAAGATATCGTTGATCTATGAACAACGTCATTCAGAATTGAATGATATTTTGATTCAATCGATAGATGGGACGTGAACGGAGAGGCCTATAGTCAGATACAGACACCGAGAAGGACAACGACCACAATAATGTCCTCCTGGAATTGATTGTTTTTCAACAGATGACAAGGTTCGTCCATCTAAATGATATGCAGAATATATATTAAGCGAACTAAAGACTCATTTCCTTGTAACTTCCAACACCCTACCTATCCTATATAGTCTCTTCTGAATCGTCTCACCAACAACAAAGGTATCAATACAAATTTGGAATAACAAGTGTGTTGAAGTTAATGCAACTGAACCAACCTTCCTGATGGTCGTGTATCTATCGTCTATGATGCTGTTTCAGTGATTGAAATTGGACAAGAGGACACAAGGATTGTGTTTCTACAGTTTGAATAAGGTATATTTTGTGTGTCTAGAGAAAATGTACATAATTTATGGAGAATGGAAATGAATGATTTGCTTTTGCAGTTAGTTTTAATTGTTTATTATTGAAGTTCAAGAATCGGTGAATGAACTTTTATTGGAATATTTTCGTAGAACTAAGATTCTGTCAGAATTAATTTCTTTGTTGTTTTTGAAATATTAAATGACATAACAACGACCATTAAAAATTAAGTTGAGCAAACAATGTGGCAATGTTTTATTGAGGCTTTGTTTTTTTTGTTGTCGGTGATGTGTATACGTGTTTTAGACTGGTGTGAGCAAACAGCCGCAACAACCTTGTGTAAGAACATAATGGACCCTACCAATAACCAATAACCAATTTAGAGACGACTTTAATATTTAAGTAAAATGAACCATAATAGAAGACTATAAATGATGAACCATTGGTACATGTAATGCTTCATATTTAAGAGTCCATGTCTCGTAATATTCCTCATTTAGGGTTCACTTTAATATTTAAGTCATAACATATTTAGTTTATTATATGGGGGGTTTACACCATTATGTACCATTTATTATGTAGAGTACAATTTAGTTATTGGTAGGGTCCAATAGGTATTCTATTTGGCTATGTGCTTTATACTTGCATAGCTACTAATTTTTCATTTTGTTGGAAAATTGTTGGAATTCTTGTTTCACTTCTGACATCAAATGCAGGACTGGGTCGCACGTACTTGCTCTTATGTGCAAGATGCCATTAGCAAAGTATATATAAAGACATGGAAATTGATAAAGAAAAATGTTTAAAAGCATGAAATACCATACATAAATCTAGCTTAAACAACTCCTTTAATAGCTTGAGGTGGAAAAAGATAGAATGCCATCTGAATCCTTGATCAATTCGATTTTTTTTTTTTTTTTTAATTATCAATGGTAGTCGCTTTTTTTCTTAAAATAAAAGCTAAAACGACAGTTTTTCTTTAAAAAAGCATGGCTCTTTGACGAACGTCATTTTTCTAAAGTGTCTTAAACCATTACAAAAGCAAGTTGGGGCATTTATTTTTAAAACATAAGATAGGCCCTAACTCAAAACAGCCAAAAAGTCAGATACCTACGTTTTTTCTTCTTAACACGGTAGGTAGATCTACCACACTCATTTCAGCAGGCAGAAAAAGATTAAAATGAAGGAGCCTTTCTTTAGAAAAAAAAATATTTTCTTTAACTGTTTTTTACTTGCGATTATAGGTACTATAAGGCAAGTTTTGGATTCGTGCAAAAAAAAAATTTGAGATAACAATCAAACTTGATATTTATTTATTTATTTATTTATTTATTTATTTATTTATTCATGTATTTATCTACAAGCAGTTTTACAGCTAACAGATATACGGCACTCCAATAGTAAATTGAAAATTTAAATAAGTACAAATTAAAATATAAACAATATGAGCATAATTTCAGTTTTAAAATTTTCACGACTAATACATAAACAGTCAATACTTAAAGACACTTCATTGAAATATACAATGGATCTGGATAACGGCTCATTGCTACCATACCTAGTATTGTGTGTTCTTTGAAATAAAAAAATCTAGATCTTAATGCTCTAGCAGGAACAAAAATTGGGACGAGTGCAAGAAGTGATGGATACTTTATATGATTGCACAGTAAATCTCTAATTAGCATTACACCATGAATTTTACGTCAACACTCAAGCGATTTAATTCCAAGTAGTTGACATCTAGCCTTATAATCTGGACACAAACCCCAGCGCATCTGTATAAAAATAAGTTTAGTGAACCGTCTTTGAACCTTTTCAAGTCGGTCAGAGTGTACCTTATAAGTGGGGCTCCAAATAACATCAGCATATTCAAGGATCGACCTTACAAGAGATGTGTACAAAGATAAGAGTACGTAAAGGTCTCTGAATTCCTTTGCATTTCGTTTGATGAAACCCACCAAAGAGTTGGCTTTAGGGATCAAGTAGTCAAAATGGAATTTAAAAGAAAGACCAGCATCAAGTATAACCCCTAAATCATTAATTTTTGAGACTCGATTAATAGGCTCAGATTCAATTGCATAATCGAACGTTATGCTAGTATTCTTTCTAGAGAAAGAGATCACATTACACTTATTAATATTAAGTTTAAGACCATTTGTATCACACCAGTTAGAAAAATCATTAAGATCGGATTGAATCAACTGACAATCTTCCAAGCATTTAACTATTAAAAATAGTTTAAGATCGTCTGCATATATCAGACAATTACAATATTTTGTCACTGAAATAATATCATTAATAAAGATAATGAAAAGAAGTGAACCAAGGTGGCTACCTTGGGGAACACCCGATGAACATAAAATTTTCCTGGCAGAGGTGTTATTAATATATACTTGCTGACTTCTACCAATGAGGTATGAAGATAACCATCCAAGCATTTGTGAATGAAATCCAAATGATTCAAGCTTTTTTTATAAGTGTATGATGGTTCACAGAGTCAAAGGCCTTACTAAAGTCGTATACACAGCATCGACTTGGAGTTTATCTTCCATGGCATTTGTGACATATTATGTAAAATAAGTAAGATTTGTTACTGTAGACCTACCAGAAACAAATCCGTGTTGTTCTTCTGATATAAAACTACACGTAAGAAAATCTAGTCTTTTTTTCACTATGTTTTCAAACAGCTTGGGGATTGCAGAAAGCTTACAGATTCCAAGTTAAAAGTTCAAGTGAGCTCAACTTTGAATTATATATTCGGTCACTCCACTTAAATAGAAGAATTTCTTTTCAAATTTTCTTCATATTCGCTTACAGATTCCTCTATAATTTTCTATAAAATTCTTAGCACCAGACTTATGAATGGGAATGAGGTACGAAAGTTTCCACTCATCTAAGAAGTTGCCTTCCTGAAGAGATTTATTGAAAATAGTGAGCAAAGGATAATAAATTGAGTTGCAGCAATTTTTAAGGATTATGGCAGGTATGCCGTCTGGTCCAGCATTAGCATTTGACGTAAGTGATTTAAGCTCAGATATAAGTTCGTCATCACTCAATTGGATATATCACAAATCAATTTTATTTTCTATGTTGTACAACGAGCTACTATTGATTCCAGACGAAGAGTAGACTGATTGAAAAAAATCAGCAAACATTTCTACAGTTGAGTTTAGGTCCGAGGATTCAACGCCCCTGTAGATCATGGTATTTGGAGTCCCCACTGATTTTACGATGATAGAGAACACCAAAAAAGTGGGTGGCACAATTCTGTCTGTCTGTCTGTCTGTTCGTCTACAGCCTAAACGGCTCGTTCGATTTTCTTCAAACTTGGTACATAGTGGTTTTTGGTGATTCTGCCGACACGTTTTTTTCATTTTTTTTTTAGAACCAAAAATAACGGTATCTGCCATACATTTTTTTTGGCAAATTTACATAATCGTATTTTTCTCAAAAACGGCTCGACAACTTTTCTTAAAAAAAATTCAATGCATTTATTTTAGTAAAGGCTTTCTTTGGGTGGAAAACCATTTTTCAAAAATGGCTATTAATGGTACCTCCCAAGGAACCATTTTTTTAATTTTTGATTTTCTTCAAAATGGTATGACCGATTTCAATTATTTTTTTATACAGAAGCTTCCAAAAAATGTTAATAGTTTTGTGTACCAACATTTTTGAAAAAATATTTTTTGGATTTTTAAAAAATATTTCAAATTTTTTTTTGGAAAATCAAATATTTCGAAAACGCCATAATCGATTTTTTTGAAACTCGATATTTAAGACTTTTTTAGTACTTTCTAAAATATTTTTAGAAAAAATTTTACATTTATGAAAAAATAACGGTACCTTCCATACAAAAGTGAAAAAACCGCAAAAGAAAATATTTGTTTGCTTGAAAACGACTCCTACGATTTTGATTAAACTTTTTTCATATACTAAAATTAGTACGATCTATCATCAAAAATTATAAAATTATACACATAGCAACTATTAGTAGTACCTGTCATAGAACGTATTTTTTTATTTTGAGTTTTCTCGTTATCAGCTTAACGGATTTAGATTAATTTTTTCATATACAAATTTCAGATAAGATTAAATAATATTGCATATCAAAATTTTCAAAAAAAAAAGTTTTTGGATTTTTAAAAAAAGTTTCAAACTTTTTTTTTGAAAATTCGATATCTCAAAAATGGGTTGACAATTTTTTTTTCAAATTTTGTTTTTATATACACATA
The DNA here is from genome assembly GCA_963921185.1 of Dasysyrphus tricinctus. Classification (NCBI taxonomy): domain Eukaryota; kingdom Metazoa; phylum Arthropoda; class Insecta; order Diptera; family Syrphidae; genus Dasysyrphus; species Dasysyrphus tricinctus. The sequence goes on along the minus strand of OY992531.1, from coordinate 63,967,245 downwards.
AATATATAGTTTAAATCTGCATACCAAAATTTGTTTTTAAAAATGTTTTAAAAAATTTATATATAAGAAATTAATTTAAAAAAACCGCTCCAACGATTTTAAAATTTTTTTCCCATACAATCATATTCCATCATGAATTAAGATGGAATACTTTTTTTCACCTCAAACTGTCAAAAGAGTTGTTTTAGCCAATTAAAATGTCGTATTTCATGCTTCTCTACATTTTTCTCTCATAATTTCCATGTTTGTATATACAATTTTCTTAAACTCGCAGTGTCTTGAACATAAGAGCAAGTACGTGCGACCCAGTCGTGCATTTTATTTTTTTTTAACATTTGTATGGAAAGTGTAGGTACTGTTATATTTTCTTTAAAGAATGTATTCTTAAGAGTATTAAAAGCCTTTCGGTTCCAAATTTCAAAAATCTGTTATGTTTATTTTGAAATATTTAGTTTAAAAAAAATTGAAACATTTTTCAAAAATCTAAAAGAATATTTTTTTAAGAATATCCGTACCTAGTTTCAAATTTCTCTTTCAGGATTTTTTGGTCACTTTTTTCTCTATGCAAATAAGAAACTTTTATTTCACAATTTTACTTGCGATATATTTGTAGGTAATAATAATAAGTATATGGCAAGTTATGCATTCGTAAAAAATATTGAACTCGAGTTTTTTATCAAAGACGAAAAAAGTGGGTCTTAAAATCATGTCTGTCTGTCTGTCTGTTTGACAGCCTTAACGGCTGGAACGGTTTTCTCAAAACTCAGTACATAGTTTGGTGATTTTGCCCACATGTGTTTTTTCATTTTTTTAGAACCCAAAATAGCGGTACCTGTCACACAATTTTTTTGCAATTTAACAAAAACTCATTTATCTCAAAAAAGGCATCACAACTTTTCTTTAAAAAATTTAATAAATTTCTTTAGTAAATGCTTCCTACCTTTGGTAGGCTCCTCCCAAAGAACTATTTTTTCTAGATTTTCTTCAAAACGGTTATTACCATTTCAATCATAAAGATGCTTCCAAAAAATGTTACCGTATAATTTTCAAATTTGCATTTAAAAAAAATAAACATACAATTTTTTTTTGAAAATCAAATATTTCGAAAACAACATAATCGATTTTGTTGAAATTCAATACTTAAGAGGTTTTTACTGTCTACAATATTTTAAGAAAAAATGTACTTTTCTGCAAAACTAAGGGTGCCGTCCATACAAAAGCTAAAAAAACTTTCAAGGAAAATATTTTTTATCAAAAATGACTCCTATGATTTTGATTAAACCTTTTTCGTAGGCCAACATTAGTGCGATCTACTATAAAAAATATAAAATTTGACACTGAGCCACTATATTAGTAGTGCCCCTCATAGAATATTTTTTTTTTTAATTTTCTCATTATCAGCTTAACGGATTTAGATCAAAATTTAATGTATACATTTCAAATAAGTTCAAATAATATTGCATATCAAAATGTTCGAAAAAGAAATTTTTGAATTTTTAAAAATAGGTTAAAATTATTTAAAAAATGCATATAAATAAAAACTTAAGATTTGCATACCACCATTTTGTCTTCAAAATGTTTTACGAATTTTATATATGTATGTATAAAAAATTAATTTTCTAAAAAACCACGCCAACAATTTTATTTTTTTTTTCACATTAAGTGAAGAATCAAAATTACGCTCTTTTTTTCACCTCAAACTATCAAAACAGTTGTTGTATTTGATGCTTTTCAACATTTTTCTTTCATAACTTCATGATTTTATATCAAAGGGCACTGACAGATCATCAAAATTATGGAGCACTTGTGGTGCATACAAAGGAAAAAATCGAAAATCTGCAATTTTATATTCAGGGGGCGTGGCATCCACCCACTTTCTTAAATATTCTTATAAATTATATGGAGCACTTCCGATTGTTGTACAAGGATGAAAATTGGTAGGACGGTAGGGCTTGAAGTACTTTGAAAGACTGACTTTTTACGCACAGGTTTCTTGTACATATGTATGTATAAGAACTTGGATCTTTTTTTAACATTTATGTTTTTGTTGTGATGCAATTTTCTTAAAGTCTCAGCCTCTTGAACATAAGATTAAGCACGGGCGACCCAGTCGTACATTTTATTTCCTTACGATTCGTTGGGTTTCCCCAACTTCTTCAGGGGTTGTTTATTAAATTTAACAACAATTGAATATTGTTATGTTTTTATGTGTTTTACATATTAATTTTTCAACATTAAATACTTATATGATATATTACTAACTTCTTTCATCGATTTTGGTGATAAATATTAATTTGACTTTGAAATAAATTAATTAAATGATTTAATTGCAAAATAATAGTGATCATTGTTTTGTCTAAAACTTGCTGAATTCGTATCTCTTGGTTGGTCTTTTCTCTTAATCAATAATTGTTGTGTTGCCAAAGTCTGCAGAGGGTCCAGTCAAAGTCTGCGGAGTGTCCAGTCTCTAGTATGCAGGGTTGTCAGATTGGGCTATTAATCATAAATTGGGCTATCTTTTTCCTAAATTTGCGACTAGAATTTGAAAAAAGTAGCTCAATTTGATATGACTTGTTATTATTTTCAAGAAAATTCGTTTCATAAGCTCAGCAATATATTTAAATTTTCGAGATTTTAAGGATTCGTCCTTCAAAATTATTCCAAAAAATAAGACGAACGTGGTATCTACATACGAGAAATTTATATTTTTTAAATAAAACTGGGCTAGTTTTCGGCATAGATTTAGGGCACCGAGAATTCTGAAATTGGGCTACACAAGTGCTTCTTTACCTGGAAACGCTGCTAGTATGTGTTTTGCTTATGAGTTGTAATAAACTGGTCGGTTCTTTTTTATTTATGATGATTTCAGCTTTATGCTACGTTAATCTTGTCTCCAGTGATCTCTTTCTTGTCCCAATATACATAGATCAAATCGCACGTATCCCCTTCCTTTCCACCGCGACCAATTTTATAAAAAATGTCATGTTTTTGTTTCTTTTCCATTTTGCTTTTTGTGTTGGTGAATAAAAGTCTTCTTGTAGAATTTGGTTTGTAGGCGAATTTAATGTTCTCTTTTAAGTATTTAAACAAAGTCAAATCAATAAATTATTTTTTTAGAAATTTTGTATTTTTTAGAAGCTTCTGAGTTAAAAAATTATTGAATTGCGGTCATACTGTTTTGAAGAAAATCGAAAATAAAAAAATGGTCCTTTGGGAGGTACCATTCATAACGTTTTTTTTCGAAAAAAGGTTTCACAGGAAAAAATTGCCTTAAATATATTAAAGTTATTTATTGAAATTTTTAATAAAAGTTGTGATTTGTGAAGTAATTTTTAGGAAAAAAAAACACGATTATGTAAAATTGCTATAAAAATGTATGGCAGAGGTACCGTTAATTTTGGTTCTAAAAATAAATAAAAAATGGTTGTGCAAGTGACCAGAAAACGCGATATACTAACTTTCAAGAAAATCAATCAAGCTGTTTAGGCTGGTTGCTCAACGGACTGACAAATAGACCGAAGGAATTGTGAGACCATCTTAGTACGATCAAAATCACGAGTTCGTTTTACGAATACATAACTTGCCATATACATTGGTGTGGAGCGTCGATGTATGGAGAAAACAAAGTTGTTATATCAGCTTCGAATACCTGAAAAGTCATTGAAGTCATTATTGGAACAACCCCTTCCATCCATCCACACATAGTCAAAGATTTGAAAGAGGAGAAAAATGTAACTTCTTCATTGAAAACCGTTTTCACCCTACCAAAACCTAATTGAAAGTTTTTGGGATGGTTAGTTCAAATAGTTTGCGAATCTGGCTATCAGTTTAAGGACAAACAATCTCCAATTGCAGCTTTGAAATTAGTCTGGACCGAAATTTAGCTGGATCACATAAAGAGACTTTACGATTCCATGCCGGGTCAAATTTTTGAAGCTATGAAGAAAAAAGTGACTCGAGTTTTCAAAAAAACTTGTTTTACTTCCTTGCATTTACTTTTATTACCATCTTCAATATGTGTGTCTATTCAGTTGACGCAAAAAAAACTGCATTTTTTTATTAAATTTCTTATTTATACAAGGTGTCCCGTAATGAGTGGATAATACTGCAACTGGTGATAGCAGGCCTTATGATTGCTCAGAAAAAAAATATAAAAAAATATTTTACTTGTGGTCTCCATGGTATAATTTATTTTCGAAAAATGTTAAAAAATTCAGGGTCTCCTAAAATACCTAATTACAACGGCCACCCATAAAGGATTCTTATTATTTTTGTATTTTTCTAATATTCTTGAATAACCGTTCTAAATGATGGGTAGTAAATTTTAACACCAGCTGATGCATTTTTTGTGTTATAATTTTTTAAAATTATTTTTTTATTCAAAAATAATTCAAGATTTTTTTTCACCAAAGTTTGAAAAATAATAAAGGGAAAAAATTATAAGAGAACATAAGTGGAAAATTTGATAAAAATTGGCCTGTTTAATGTACTTTCCAAAATGGTATAACACATGTTTGTGTCTACAACCATAACCAATAAAATTGTCATTTAATCTACTAAAGTAGTTTTTTAACATTTTATCAGATGAAATTAAGTTACAAAGTTAAGTAAACACTACGACGACGAAAGAACATCTTATATTGTTTTTTTTTTAATTTTTATTGCATTTAAAAATAACCGTTCTTAAATAAAGGCAGTAACATTTAACACTAGTTGCTGGATTTTTTTTTAAATAATTTTTTAACTAATTTTTTAATAAAAAATGATTAAATATTTATTTTCATCAAAGTTTGATGACAACAAAAATTGAGTTGTAAGGAAAAGTCAATAGATATACCAGTGTCACTATTATGTCTGTTAAGTTCACTAACTAAAATAATAGTATGCACTTTCAAAACGGTTTTGATTTAGGTATGGGAAATGCGATAAATAAAAACAACAGTATTAAAAATTAAGGGTATTCATGCAACGTCGTAAGTTTACAAATTGTGTAAAATGATAAGTTTACGCAAAAGTTTGCATGAACGACCTTTTTATTAATTTGGTTAAATGCTGTGTAATTGAATCAGCTGTTCGTTAAACGTCAAATATTTGGGCGCGTTCGGGTTGGGTCGAGGAGTGGGTTTACAGATGGTCTGTTTATTTGCATGTGTTTGTACAAATACATATTTGTTTTAATAGATACGTGTAGTAAGTACTCCTGTTAATTCAATTATATTAGTTTTGCATTGAAATAAATTCATCAATGCCATTCATTTCGCTGGAATCTTAATAATATTTCAACTCAACTCAAGTGACAAAAAACTTTTAGCTCCCGATCCAACTTGTAAACGTAGTAATTTTTAAATAGAGAACCTCTCCCGAACCAGCGTAAAGTCGGAAACTCGGAAGGATAAAACAAAATGTAAAGCTAGAACTATTAAGGCTTTCTTAAACCAATGCGAAATATTTGGAACGACAACAAAACTTTTGCCTGTCAAAATCAATGGGTTAAAAACCCACGAAAAGTTGCTTTCCAAACAGTCAAAAGAAGAAGTGAGGAATATTCCACTTAAGTAAAATGAATCATCCCTCTCTTTTTTTCGTTCCAACTTCACCAAATGTCAGCTTCACTCCCGTGAGATGAGTATGGTTTTCATGTATTCGCTCATTTTCAACCGACCACTTCATAAACTATCAACAATTATTATAGTTCTACCTTAATATACATGACAATAGTCGCGTTGTAAGGTAGAAATATATTAGTCGCAAGCTCACGGCAGTGGTCGGATGAAATCAGCGAATACAAACGAATCGAAGTTAATAGAGCGCCCCGAGTACACTTCACGGAAGTGAAACTGAATTTTGTTGAGGTAGGAACGAAAAAAAGAGAAAAAGTGAATTATGGCTTAGTTCTGATTTTGACAGTTCAGAAAGATACTTTGCATTGGTTAATGACATCTGTTTCTAACAGCTTCCGACTATTTAGAATCTTCCAAACCAGTGCGAATCATTCGTTGACCACAGCAAAAACATTAATAACAACACGTTGTAAATGAAAATAACACGTTCGTCGTTGTCAACGAAAGATTCGCATTGGTTTTACGAAAAGTAGCTTTCCTAAAGGCTCTCCCAAACCAACACGAAATAAAAATGAATGATCTCAATACTAAAAAACTACAAAAAACTGTCTTTGTGAATGCTTCGCTATAATTTCGCGTTGGTTGGTGTCATATCCTTAAATTATCATGTAAGACGGTGTCCACATTGGGTATGAAAAAGTGGATTTTTAATGACTTTTCAGTATTCACATCTCACTTCAATGAAGGAGTGGGAGCGAGATATGAATACTGAAAATTCATTAAAAATCCACTTTTTCATACCCAATGTGGACACCGTCTAAATGAACAACGCTTAATATTTAATAATTATAATGTATATTTTTCTCATTCATTTAAACACTATTGTCTCATCTTTCATTTTGACATTTTCATTATTAGATTTTCATGCTTCACGTGCTCCCGCTTAAATTCTTTTCTTGCTATTCATTGTTCTTTATCTACAATTATATTAAACCATTAATGTAACATTTGAAATCATATTTTAAGTATTTTTGAATTAAAAATGAACTAACATTAATCTGGTCTGTATCCATTATTTATAAAAGGCAAGATCGACACAACAGTTGGGCAGAGCCTTTAATCGTTGAGTAAATGTAGACCTTCTAATTATTTTGTTTGTGTAAACTACGTTTTAACTCACAACTTTTATCACCAACTTATTGCAATGCCATAATTACAGAACACATTCAGAGCTTTTTTAGTTCTCCGAGATATCATTTATATCATGTTTCTAAACATGCCTAATTCTAAAAGTCACAAACACGTCTAATTCAATCTCTAAAAGTCACAATGACGTTTGGATAAGTTTAACCAAATATTTGGTTAATTTTCCGCAGCTAAATCCTTGGATAAAATTAACCAAATTGTGTAAACCATTTCCCATACAAAATTTGACAGTTCATTAACCAAAAGATAAAATTAACCAAATCGTAAACTTATCTACTGTTTTACGCAGTTGCATGAATACCCCTATTATGATTTATTTTTATTTTTAAATAAATTTATATCAAGTGTTCAAACTGTCCCCCATTCACTGTGATACAGGCTCTGCATCTTCTAATGAAGGACCTCTCAATTTCATTCAGCACAATACCATCAATTTCTTCTCGCGGTAAACGTCCAGTGCCCATTCCATTACCAGGCATTCGTCCTTCTGAAAAACTTTGGTGGACCCTGATGAGCACGCGATAGTCCGGATGTCGCGCATTTGGATATCGCTCTCTATAGAGTGCTGCAGCTGCGTTAGCGCTTTCTCTGCATTCCCCGTATATTAAATGCATATTTGCATACTCCAGCGGCGTATACTATGATATCCTTAATCAGTATTAATTTAATCAAAAATTCGTTTAATTGAATTAATTACCACATAAACCTCGTTGTAAGATTATTATTATTTTAAAAAGTGCATTATATTTTTAAGCTTAAGAGTGTTCCGAACTGAACAAAACCAGTCATTTGCTATTTTTTTTTTTGCGTACATAAGACCGGTTTTTTTTTTCATTTTCATCAGATACTTTGTTATATAAAACTTTTTATTTTTACTAATTGGTCACAAGTAGGCATTTTATTGTACTATAAAAAGCATTTTGTAAAAGTACCGGATTTTAACTTCCGAATTTACATAAATTTTCTGTCAAAAAGTGGCTTTTTAGAATTAAAAATTTCAATATCAGATGATACAATTATGATTATATAATTAATGAAAATTGTGAAAAATAAATTGAATTTATATCCACTGCAAAAAAATTTGTCAAAAAAATACACTTAGGTATCAAAAATTGACTGTCAGAAATGTGTTTTTTCAAAATCGCAAGCATTTTTATTTTATACTAGCTGTTACCCGCCCGCTTCGCAGGGCCCCCACTACCTCCTTGGATTTCATTCCCCAAGTATTTTCTGCTATTGGGAATCTCCCCCGACAAAAATTTCCCTCGAACAAAAAATGCAATGCCAGCCAAATTCCCCTTGAAATTTTATTCCCATTTCCCGATGCCAATGAATTTCGATGCACTCTACCAACTGGTATTCTTTGTGTGCAGCAATTTTTTTATTATTAAATATAGGGGCTTATTGCGAGACTCTATATTCAGAATAGAATTAAATTCGAATAGACTTAAAGTCTACTGCCGGTATTGCGAATCTCTATTAGAATAGATTTTTTTCTATTTAATATAATTTTTATTTCTATCAATAATAGTCCAGTAACTATATACATTGGACCTTGCGTCAGGTCCGGTAGTTCTGATTTTTTGCTGAGTTGTTTATGATGTTGGCCTAGTATTAAATCTGATTTTTCGACCTCGAGCGCCGAACGCAACATTGGTAAAAATCCAAAAAACCGCGAATTTTTCGCGGTCCCCCCGTTTAGGCGGGAGGGGCAATTTTAAGAAAAGTTGACTTCAAATAGAAAAATAACCATTAAAATACAAAAGTATCCATTCTTTAATTTTTTTTAAATAAAGTGTTTTTAGCTGATAGTTTTTGAAAAATTTACTTTCAAACTCAAAATTTTGAGAAAAAGATGATTTTTTTTTGTTAATCTATTTTTTTTTTTGTTTTATTTTATGGAATTAAGTACTATTTTTGATTTTGATTTTCAATGCCCTTATTAATTCTTGGTTAAAAACTGAAAACCAAATGCTAAAATGACTTCTAGTTTTTGAGAAAACTGAAATTAACATGATCAACTTCACTGTTTTCAGTCTAGTATCCTTTTTCTTCGGGGTGGGAGGGCTCTGCCTCAGGTGCGGTAGTTCTGATTTTTAGATGAGTTGTTTATGATGTTGGCCTTAGTAATAATCCAAGTTTTCGACCTCGAGCGCCGAACGCAACTTTGTGAAATACGCAAAAAACCGAGAAATTTTCGCGGTTTTTTCAGTTACTGGCTATTTTAACCTTTAAGACCTGGTTTTCGATTATAACTTTGCTCTACCATTTCAAAATAATTAAATTCAATTTCAAATAATTTAGCTTCAATTTGAGCTAAAAATCAATTCAAATTGTGAATTTTTTCATCAACTTTTGAATTTAGAATGCTGCAAATCGAATTAAAGAATGGATTTCTGGCTTTGAGGTGAGGAATGGATTTTCGTCCAGATATTACCATTGTATTTTTATTGTTATTTTTCTATTTGAAGTCAACTTTTCTTAAAATTGCCCCTCTCACCTAAACGGGGGGATATATACCCCCCATCCGGTACTATTGCTTTCTTCTTTTGGCCCAATCTACACGCTCTATTGCTTTGATGCAGCATATGTCAAAGACCATGTTTTTGTTATTATACTGTTTTATATACTACTTGTTGTTTTAAATTTTTTATTGCTATATTTTGAAATGCCGTCCCTTGGAAACCGTTATGTCTACAGAACCGGCTTTGGACTCAAATTGAAGCAAATTTAGTAAGGTTGAAATCGTAGAGCAATGTTTTATTCGAAAGTTAAGGCGTAATGGTTATAATAGCCAATAAGTGAAAAAACCGCGAAAAATTCGCGGTTTTTTGGATTTTTACCAATGTTGCGTTCGGTGCTCGAGGTCGAAAAATCAGATTAAATACTAGGCCAACATCATAAACAACTCAGCAAAAAATCAGAACTACCGGACCTGACGCAAGGTCTCAGTACTATGAAACTACAAGGTTACTGGACTATAATTCCTGATCGACTTTCCTCTGATAATAGAGTATTTTATTAAGAAAAAAAATGGATGAAGATAAGTAAGTTATAGTGGAATAAAGCCTCAAAATGCAGTAAACTCTAGCCTTTAACTTTTTGAAGGGCATGACGGTTGGGGGCACAATCCTAAGCTTAAACCAAAGAAAATTCGGCCACACAAAAAGAGGGTACCAACCGATAGCTTAGTCCAAACATTTACAAAACTACTGGTCGGACAGGCTCTATGAAGTCGCAATGATTAGAAAATGCACTTTTTCGATTGCGTTCTTCGATATCTATAATATAAGCTACCTACTTCTATTAATATGGTATCAAATGAAAACTAAAACTGTCCTATACACAATACGAATGTCCGAACAGACTTATTGGTTTCGCCACGAGTCCGACCACTTTAATAAAATTAGGGAATATCTTAATGTGTATACTTAGATGAAAATTAACAAAAAAACAGTTAATGCCACTTTCTTAGCTATTTAAACTACTTTATATGATTTTACTAAGCAATACCAGACTCTCTGAAGAAGGCCCATAAAAATAACGGATATTTCATCAAATAAAAATCAACACAAAAATTGTACACTATTCCGCATAGCTTTTAAAACTATACCTACTTAAAATGTCATTACCATTATCTAATAAAACACTTGATTGAATTGAAATGCGGTTCTTGAAGAAGTTTGAGTGGAATATACTTGCTTTACAAAATTTTGCAAAATCAAGTCAAAATACTTATTCCTGAATTATATAATCATGAATCAATATTGTTCGAGGACTTAATTAGATTTTTCAATTCAACAGTTTTCGCACTGAACTGCCATTTTTGTTCACTTTTATTTCGTTTGTGTGGTGGTGTTCTTAAAAAGACACTAATTATTAAAAGTTTACAATTAATAGTCCATTTTAAACATGAATACATCTTAAAAGTAATTTATTTTCAGTCTACGTGTATCACAAATTAATTTGTCAGTACAGTGTTAGTGTATTTCAAGAGTGTTTTGGTTGTTTCTTACAATTTTCTATTCATTTTAACTAATTTTCTTAGATCTTATTTATTTTTATTATTGTTTTGCTCAATTTATTATTCTCATATCTGTTGAGCAGTAAAAAATTACGGTATGTTAAAAGTCTATACCGTGGATGTCAGTAAAGAAGTATTTAAATGGAATTTTACTTAAATCAGATAAAATCAGGGTTTGAAGAACATCACCCATACACCATATACATATGTACGTAGTATCATTCACGTCACAAAAATTCGCCATATTATGTTCGCCATTAAGCCAGCTACGATTCATGACTTTGAAGCCAACGTTACTCCAATTACTGGGCAGATTCGATGGCAAGGCTATAAAACTTTATCCGAAATCTCACCAGTATTTGACGAGAAATTATTTTCAAAAACTAAATTGAGACTACACCATTCAATTCCATTTTTTTTTTTTGTTTTATGAATTGAAACAAAACTTTTAAATGAAAAAATGATGTTTTGAGATAAATGCGAAAGAAAATTTCGTTTCCGCCTAAAGTATTTACCATCAATTGCTATAATTGAATAGATGTTCGCCAATGTAGTTCAAACGATTTATGTTCGCCAATATAATTCAAACGATTTAAGAACTGCCAAATGAAATATAATTTTTTTTCTCTCAAATTTTTATATCAAAACTGAAAAATATAGCTAGGGAATATTGTTTTATCACACAGCTAAGTCACAATTTTAGTTTTTCTTGCGATTACCTTCTACACATTGTAATTTTGAAAGTAAAAAGTATGTAACAACACGCGCCTATTTCAGTTATACAATGTGTTAAAATTTCAAACCAATCGGTAAAGTACTTTCAGAGATCTTAGGTTTTGCACAAACGTACATTTACATTTTTATTTATATAATATGTATGTAGATACATAGATTATTAAAATTTGTATTAGGTACAAATTTAAAAATTTTCTCCAATAGTGGCTTAATACAAATATGGAATTTAATGTAATTTAACATTGTTTTTCAAAAAATGCTATAGTGTAAGCTACATTTGCTTTGAAAAACAGCCATTTTTGCCATTTTCTCGTTTTCTTAGAGGCTTTTACCAAAAACAAGAGCACAAAATTGAAAATATTTTCCAATGATGTCCTAGAAAACAAGTTTATTTATCCATTAACACCTTAATCGTTATGATCGGACAAGTACACGCTTCACAATCTTTTTCATGAAATCACCATTTCAGTCCGGAATACTCTTAAAATAGTCCTTACTTAATTTATGAGTCTAATTGTGTTTTGTTTATCCCTCCGTGAGAGCTTAACAGTGTCCACTTTCGAATTTTGATCTCGGTTGCAGCTTATACAACTTTTATCTACTTTCAAATAGACACTTAAAATAAGACCACATTTGACGAAACTGCACTTCAGCGGAACTGAACTTCAAAATATTTTTTGGATGAAATTTTATGAGCTATCTATGTATATCGCACTTAGCGACATTAAGTCCCGTTCAGTTCCGTTGTCGAAAAAAATATTTTGAAGTTCAGTTGTGGTACCGTTTCGCTGAAGTGCAGTTCCGTCGAGTGCGGTTTTACCTTTATTAAAATCATTTCAGAACTCAGGTGCAATCTACGATCACTTTAATGCTAGTTTGAAGGACCGATATGACTGCTTCAAAAAAGTTTTATAAATTATTTCAATATTTTTTTTTTTTTGATGAAAAAAGGGTTCCTTTAGTCAAATTATTTAAATCAAAGTATCATGTTAAGGCTCTCGTCAAATGCGATACCATATATAACTTTTATCTTCCTATAATGTGTACATTATCCCTAACATACTTTTTCACTTGAACATCTGTTTTATCAATATCCAAATATGCGATGACACCATTTGCAAAGTCAATGACTTCTCCAAATTCAATATAAGTTAATCCGTAGATTTCAACAACAACAAATATATCTGATAGACCTTGTAGATGGTTAAATTGAAACTTGTTGAATGTTGGATAGGTTTTTTTTGCCTCGGGTTCTTTTTCAATGTTGTCAATAAAGCTGAAGGGTTATTGACTAAAGTAACATTCAACTTAAAAAAAAAAACTGCCACACAAACTCAACGCAACCCTTTCCCAAATTTAAAAATGTAACACAATCTTTCACAGTTTTGATATATCGGTATAGGGTACAGTCTCAGACATTTGATTGAGGTCATATACATAATTTAAAATTATATTTAGGGAATTCTTAAAGTTGGAAATAACATTTTTTGGTTACTACCACCAAATAATACTTTTAGAGTGACTTTTCCTGCTTCGTGTCTATAAATTCAAGCTTTTAATCCCTAAATATAAATGATGCTTTATCCATGTAACAATTACATATTTCAATGTACAAATTAAGCATTCAAAAACTGCATTATAGGTTTTTTCTTTCGACTTTGGTGTTTTTTGTTTGCTATTTCCTTTCAAATTGGGATGTGTTTAAGAGATCAAGTTTTAAAAATAATTTAAAATGATACTCAATGGAATTTCCCAAAGTGTGCATTAATTTTCAATAAACTTCTTTTGCATCTGTAAATTTTACAATGAGTACAAAAATATAAAAAAAAAAAAAAACAACTCCTGAAAAGGATTCACGCTGTGAGCGTTTGCTTGTCTGAATTCGTAATTACTTGCCCAATTATTGTAATTGGTTCGAGTGCTGAAGCCACATATCGACAACTCGATCGATTATTTTCAAAATGTAAATCAACAAAAATGGATTCCATTATCTTACGATATTTTTATGCCTCTATACAATTTATACTACGTGGTTGTGGTTCTTTATTATTTTATTTTATATACGATATGATATTTTATTTTATTTTATTTTATTTGTATTTTTAATTTTTTGTTGAATATAAATGTTATTTTTTTAATTTTTTGTTGCAACAGGAAATAAAATGTGAAGATATCTTTATGACATGATGCGATATACCCATGTGAACAATGGTTTGTATTCGTTTCAATGCGGCTACACTATATGTACATACAAACTTTTGATAAAAAGCTCACTGATTGATTTTGGACTTCGAATCGAATTCTGAATCAGATATGGAATTTCAGACACGTATATAAAAAGGGAATGCAAATTATAATTGTTTGTATTTAACAAAATAACAAAAAAAAAAAAAATACAAGCAATAATATGTATTGCATCAGATGTCCCTGATTTTACTGCTCTGAACCTTTAAATGCATCAGCTTGTTTTAGGTTCTGATATTGTTTTTTTTTTTTAAGTAATATTATAAAAAGTTTTTTTATTTAAGGATTTTCTGTATTTCTGCTTCATTGTTGTTGAAACAAATAATATTTTTATAATTATATACATATGTAGCTACCAATTTGTTAATATTTAACTAAGACTCAATAATCACGCTTGCGGGTGGCAATGGTACAGTGGATGTAGTGCTTGACTGCTAACTTAGAGGTGTGGGTTTGAGCCCCATTCTAGGCAGCATTTTTTTCTATATTCTCCCAGCTTAACTGGACGCCACCCGTGATGAGATTTAATGATATAATAAATACCTTGATCTCAAACCACTGTGCCAAAAATTTCCTATCCTCCTACTCTTTCTAACTAGTGCCGTGCAATTCAGGTTGCATTTAAAAAGACCCTAGGTCTTACAGGCATATACTTACTTACTTACTTTCTTAAGGTGGCGCTACAGTCCGGGGTGGACCAGGGCCTCAACCAACAAGCTTCTTCCCAGCCGGTTCGGTTTCTAGCTAGCTGTCTCCAGTTTCGCACGCCAAGTTGGTTGAGGTCCTCTTCCACTTGCGTGCGTCAACTTTTACGCTGTCCACCTCTACTGCGTTGTCCCACGGGGCTGGTTTCAAAGACTTTCCGGGCCGGAGCATTAGTGTCCATTTGCTCTAGGTGACCCAGCCATCTTAGTCGTTGGCTTTTCACTTTTGTGGCTAGGTCAGTGTCGCTGTACAGCCCATACAGTTCGTTGTTGTATCTTCTTCTCCATTCCCCACCTATGCAGACGGACGGAAAAATCACCCGGAGAATTTTCCTCTCAAAAAAGCCTAACGCGTTCTCATCCACCGTTAGCAGTATCCATGCCTCTGCACCATACATCAGGACCGGGATGATAAGCGTCTTATACAGGGACAGTTAAGTTGCTCGAGAGAGGGCTTTGCTTCTCAATTTCCTTCTTAGCCCGAAGAAACAGCGATTGGCAAGAGTAATTCTTCGTTTGATCTCAGCACTGGTATCGTTTGCTGAGTTTATAGCGGATTCTAGGTAGACAAAGTCTCTGACCACCTCAAAATTATAGCTGTCTATAGTGACGTTCTGTCCTAGACGTCGGGGTTGGGTGTCCTTTCTTGTTGACAGCATATATTTCGTTTTGCTTTCATTCACCATTAAACCCATCTTCTTGGCTTCCTTCTGAATACTCACAAAAGCACCACTGACATCACGCTTTGTTCGTCCGATTATGTCAATGTCGTCAGCGTAAGCGAGTAATTGGACGGACTTTTGAAAGATTATGCCTCTAGTGTTGACGTGCGAGTTCTGCACTATTCTTTCAAGAATGATGTTGAAGAAGTCGCATGACAGCGCGTCGCCTTGCCTAAAACCTTTTTTGACATCAAAGGTGTCGGTGAGGTTTTTGCTGACCTTGATGGAGCAGCGTGAATTCTCCATCGTCATCCTGCACAAACAGACGAGTTTGGCAGGGATGCCAAAACTAGACATTGCTCTTAATAGCTCGTCTCTAAGGATGCTGTCATACGTGGCCTTGAAATCGATGAAAAGGTGGTGGGATGGTGGGTATCGATTTGAAACTCCTGGGTTTTCTCCAAGATCTGTCGTAGTGCGAATGGTGGACTTCCCTGGCCTAAGGCCACACTGATATGGACCTATCACGTTGTTAACGAATGGCTTTAGGCATTCCCAAAGTACGGCAGAGAAGATCTTGTAGGCGATATTAAGAAGACTGATGCCTCTGTAGTTGGTGCAGTCCGCAAGGACGCCTTTCTTGAGGATCGCGCAAACAATGCTGAAGTTCCATTCATCGGGCATACTTTCTCCAACCATATTTTACAGATGAGGTGGTGCATACTCCTAACCAATTCATCGCCAGCCGCTTTGAATAGCTCAGCCGCAAGGCCATTAGCTCCAGCAGCTTTATTCGACTTAAGTTTAGATATATCTATCTTTACTTCGTCGAGATCGGGTGGATGGAATTGTTGGTCTACGTCGTCCAGGTTGAATGGTGCAATCTGCATGGCAGCTGAATTCGGTTCGTCATCTCCGTAATACAATTTGCAGATATGATTTTTCCATATCATCAGCACCGACTGCGATTCTACCACGATGTTCTCCTGATCATCCTTGCAGGCTTCGGTCCGGGCCTTGTAACCCTAGAAGATCCTCTTAACCTTTTGGTAAATTTTCCGAACTTCATTCTTGCAATGGAATCCCTCTATTTCCTCGATCGCACGTTTATCATGTTCTTTCTTTTTCCTTTTTAGAAGCATGTGTTCCTCTCTCCTCTTCTGCTCGTAGAGCTCGCGAGCAGCTCTGGTCCTTCTATGCAGCGCTGCTTTGTATGCCTGTTGCTTGGCTGCATGTACTTGTTGGCATTCTTCGCTGAACCAGGGGTTTCGCTTTGGTGGTCGTGCGAGGCCCAGCACGTCAGAGGCGGCATCTCTGATGGCTTCCTGACAGTTTTTTCACTGGTTCTCGATACTTGCAGTTGGCGGCAAAGGACTATTTAAGAGGGCGCGAGAGACTCGATCGGAAAAGGACCTGGCAATTTCCTGCTACTTTAGCCGCCCGACGCCGAACTTCCTCATAGTATTTCCCTGTTTTGGCTTTGTTCTAGTGGTCCGAGTCAACGATGGCTCCCCGGAACGTTCAGACATCCTTGATACTGGAGGAGTGCCTTGCGTCGATCGCAATGTGGTCAATTTGGTTGGCGGTTCAGCCAACAGCAAAGTCAATTAGCCCGAGTCCGTTATCGGAGGTGGTGTCGTGCAGGCTAAATCTTCCGATTATGCCACCAAAGACGTCTTCTTTTCCTAGCTTGGCATTAAAATCACCCAAGACAATTTTAATGTCATAGCTAGGGCATTGCTTATATGTCTTGTCCAGGAGCTCGTAGAACTCGTCCTTGGTGTCGTCATCTTTCTCCTCTGTGGGGGCATGTGCGCATATCGGGCTGATGCTGGCGAAGTTAGCCTTGATGCGAATTGTTGTGAGGCGTTATCGTTCACATAGTTGAAGCTCAAGACTTCTTGCCTAAGTCTGCCTCTAACAACAAATCCACATCCAAATAGACGCTGCCCTTGTGGTCGGTAACAGTCACCGTTTTAGATATCGCAGTCTTTCAGCTTTCTTTTGCCCGGCCCATCCCATCGCACTTCTTGGATGGCTGTGATGTCTGCTTTGTAGCAGTCTAGGGCTCCCGCTTAATGTTCGCCTGCACTTGGCGGTCTATTGAGAGACAGAACATTCCACGTGCATATCCGAAGTTCATTATCCTTATTTCGTTTGCTTGGTTCGTCAACAGTAAATCCGTCCGTATCCGATGCTTGTTGTTGCTTCGCAACTAAACAGCTTTACGTGGCCGGGAAGTCACCCCGACGGCACGACCCCCAACCTGGACAACCAGACCCTTACAATATAACTCCAAGGGCGGGGAGCCGGATTAACCGCTCCGTATAGGCCTGATATGTCGTAGTAGCCCGTATAAGGTGTTCACTAATGTGGCAGTAAAAAAGAGAAAACAAACAATAAGTAACCTGGAATATGTAAGAGGGGAAGCTGGCTGTCGGATAGGTAGGAATATATACGATCAATAAACGAAAAGAAGTGAGTTGAATTCTGACTAGCAAAGTGAATGGTGCGTTTTATTTAAAAATTACGGAAGAAACGAAATTAACAAAAGATAGAAAAAGTTCAGCTTAAAATTCAGAAGTGCGATTTTACCCACCGGTAAAGAAATATAAAATAATAATTAGAAAGCGAATGAATAGACAAAGCGAATGTTAAAAAAAAAGAAGAAGAAAAAAGAAAGAATCTAACTGAACGAAAAAAATAATAATAAGAACCCATCGCGAGTGTATTTATATCTGTAGCTACATGTCCTAAGTTGTGTCGCATCGTACCTGCAAACACACACAAAATTTAATATTCTGTCTGGCCCTCGCGAGTGAGCTGGTAAAATCCACACAAAAAATACATACAGCGAGAAAAAAACCCAAACGACCGTTGGCGTCAGCGTACGCAGCTTATTTAAATAAATTCGAGACTCGAGCCTCGCCCTAAAAGAGACAAAGAACTATCGAAAAAAAAACAACACAGACAATACATACGGTAGCAGATGTTGATAGCTTCAAGAAATACACCGTTCCACAGTTAAAATCGTGGTTGAATGCATTGGGGTTGAAAACCAATGAAAACAAGGCGGAGCTAATATTGAGACTCATGGAAGTTCCAGTGCAGCTGCGCGGTGATTCTGAGTCGCTTACCAACACAAATGAAAATGACGGGGAAGACAACAGCAAACGAATGACAAAGGAAATTGAACAAATGAAGAGGCTGAGAGAACAGGAAAATTAATTGCTAAGGAAAGAAAATGAGTGGTTAAAAATAATGAACGAGAATAAAGAAAAGAAAAATGTAGGTCAAATTTAAGAGTTCGTTGTCGACTTAAAAGGCACTGATTCATTTGAACATTTCGAGAAGCAGTTGGAAAATGTTCGCGCTGCTTATGAATTAAATGATAATAATATGAGAGTGCTAGTGTCTCTTAAACTTAAAGATAAGGCACTCAAATGGTTCCACTCAAGAAAAGATGTGACAACTGTGGCCTTTAACGAACTGATGTCAGAGATGAGACAGATTTTCAATGATCACTCATCTAAATTACAACTGAAACGAGTGTTCGAGCTGAGAAAGTGGTTGCAGGGTGAGACCTTCCAGGGTTACTTTCAAGAAAAAATAATCCTTGGCAGCCAACTTCAAATAGAGGAAGACGAAATGATAGAGCATATCATCGAAGGAATACCGGACGAGAGGCTGGTATCAAGCGCTAGATTGCAATGCTTCACCAAAAAGACGCAGTTGCTGGAAGCCTTTAAATCAATTAAATGTCCAGTCAAGCCGAAAATGATGCCGACAGCAACAACATCACGACAGGCATCAGGTGTCATCGAGAAGCAAGTTCGTTGTTTCAACTGCAACTCAATGGGTCATATGGCGACCGAATGCAGAAAGAAGAAAAGGAAGCCAAGTGCGTGCTACGTTTGTGCCGAGATGGGGCATTTGGCGGCTCAATGCCCCAAGAGAAAGAAGGTGCCAGCAATCGGATATATTGAATCCGATTCCGAGGAAGATTGCGTAAGAAATTTAATCTTTATATTATCTGATTATAGTAATTGTATAAATTTATCATTAGATTCACTATTAGACACCGGCACTCCGGCAGTCCAGTCAGCCTGATTAAATTAAGTTATTTAAGTATGTTTATGGGAAAAAATGAATTACATTTTAAAAATATGTCAAACTATAGTTCATATTGCGGAATAAATAAAAGTCCTTTGTCCATAATTGGACAAATAAATTTGAATGTTGTATTTGAAAATGAAAGTATACCTATGGAAATGTTAGTAGTGTCAGATGAAACAATGCAATATCCTGCTATTTTAGGGCGGGATTTCTTAAAGAAAGCTAAATTAAAATTACAAAAGATAGTACAAAGTACTAATGAAAAGACAAATGATATGTATGAAAATTAATGTAAAAGATTTTTAAATATAATAGTTCATGATTCACAAAATTTAAACAATAATTATATTGGAAAACTTGGTCCAACACTTAATGAAGAAGATATCATTTTGAAAAATAATGAATTATCATATAAAACAAAAGAAAAATTCTTTAAAATTATTCAAGAACATTATTTGTACTGTTCTCGTCCCGAAGTGCCAGAGATTAAGTATGAAATGAAACTCCGGTTGAACGATGAAAAGCCTTTCCATTGCCCTCCAAGGAGAATGTCCTATTTCGAAAAAGAACAGGTGCAGGTTATTTTAGACGACTTAATGAAACAGGGAGTGATTCGTGAGAGTAGGTCAGAATATTCTTCACCAGTAGTACTGGTAAAGAAAAAAACAGGTGATATAAGATTATGTGTAGACTATCGAACCTTAAACAAAATGACACAAAAAGATAACTATCCCATCCCACTTATAGATGACTTGTTGGATGGGTTGGTTAATAAAAAGATTTTTACGTTAATAGACTTGAAAAGTGCATTACACCATATTCAAGTGCATGAAGAGTCGGTAAAGTATACAGCTTTCGTAACCCCAATGGGTCAGTACGAATATTTAAAGATGCCATTTGGGTTGAGAAATGCGCCGTGCGTATTCCAACGATATATAAATAGGGTGTTTGAGGATTTGATTAGGAAAAGGAAAGTCACTATTTATATAGACGATATAATGATCGCTACAGAATCGGAAGAGGAGCATTTAGATATAATGATAGAAGTTTTCAAAAGATTAGTTAAGAATAAATTACAATTGAGATTAGATAAGTGTCAGTTTATGGTATCACAGATACGCTATTTAGGTTATCTTATTACAAATGAAGGTATCAAACCGGATGAAAAAGGAGTGGAATCAATAAAGAATTTCCCCATACCCCAGAATGTGAAAGCAGTTAGCAGCTTTTTGGGTTTATGCTCTTATTTTAGGAGATTTATTAAAGATTTCTCGTTGATTGCTTAACCATTGTACAGTCTAATTCGAAAGGATGCAGTTTTTAAATTTGGTGAGGTAGAACTGGATCGTTTTGAGGAACTAAAACAAAAAATGAGTGAATCGCCTGTGTTGGCATTATATAACCCAAAGGACGAAACTGAGTTGCATTGCGATGCAAGTGCGTTAGGTTTCGGTGCAATATTATTACAAAAGAAAAAAGATGGGAAATTTCATCCTATCTTTTATTTTTCAAAGCGTACTACGGATGATGAATCGAAGTATCATAGCTTTGAACTTGAAACTTTGGCGATCATTTATGCGTTAAGGAGATTTAGGGTCTATCTTCATGGATTTAAATTTAAAATCATTACTGACTGTAATTCCTTGACCTTAACCCTTAACAAAAAAGAAGTTAATCCCAGAATTGCAAGGTGGGCTCTCGAATTGCAGAATTTCGATTATGTGTTAGAACATAGGAATGGTTCAAAAATGCAACATGTGGATGCGTTAAGTCGGATTCCAAATATTTTGATCCTAGAAGAAAACAGATTCGAACAAAATTTATCGATCCAACAAAATAATGACGAAACCATAAAGAAAATCAGACGAGAGTTAGAAAATAGGGAAGATAAGCTGTATGAGATGAGAAATGGGTTGGTGTATAGAAAAGTGGGAAAGCAGATTTTATTTTATGTATCGGAGGTTATGGAAACTAATGTGATGCGGCTGTATCATGACGAGATGGGCCATGTTGGTCGAGATAAGGTTTTGAATAGTATACTCAGAACCTATTGGTTCCCTAAAATGAGTCAGAAGGTAAAAGAATATATAAGTAATTGCTTGAAGTGCATAGCATTTTCACCCAAATTTGGAAAACATGAGGGATTACTTCACAACATACCTAAAGGGAACGTTCCTTTTGAAATGATTCATATTGATCATTTTGGACCAGTATCGCTAAAAAGTGGAAATAAAAAGTATGTTTTCCTCGTGATTGATGGTCTTACTAAGTTTGTACGATTATATGCAGTAAAATCTACAAATGCTTAAGAGGCTATTGCATGTTTGAAGGGTTATTTCAATTCTTACAGTCGTCCTAGAGTTGTTGTCTCTGATCGAGGTAGTGCATTTACATCTGAAGAGTTCAAACAATTTATTGACGCAAACAATGTTTCGCATGTGAAGATCGCAACGGGTTCCCCCCAAGCCAATGGACAGGTTGAAAGAGTCAATCGAAGCCTTGCTCCAATGACTGCAAAATTGACTAGTGCCGGGACAGTGTTATCATTGGATGGTGTGTTACCAACTATCGAGTTTTCAATGAATAATACTATTCATAAAAGTATAGGAACAACTCCTAGTCAGTTGTTGTTTGGTGTTACACAAAGGGGGGTGGTGATTGATTTTTTGAAGGAATGTTTAGACAATGAAAATGGACAAGAGGCGGTTAGAGACTTAGATCAAATGAGAGAAGTAGCAAGACAAAAGATAAAAAAAGGTCAAGACCATAATAAAATGATGAAAGATAAAAATAGAGTTCAAAAAGAATATCAAGTAGGAGATTATGTTATGATAAAGAACTTCATTTCAACCCCGGGCGCATGTAGAAAAATCGCTCCTAAATTCAAGGGTCCGTACGAGGTAGCCAAAGTATTACCAAACGATAGATATTGTTTAAGGGATGTTGAGGGTTTTCAGTTGACACAAACTCCATATGAGGGTATATGGGAGGCGGCAAACATAAAACCTTGGATGAATAATAAATTATTAACTAGGCGTAAACAGGGGTCCCAGGTTGAGGGGAAAATCACCATTGTTGCCGATTTTTTTAGACGAAAGGGGAAAAAAAGGGGACGGGGATAAAAAAGGGAAAAAAAACTTAAAGGGGGGAAATATAATCTTATCAAAAACAGTAGACACAATTTTTAAGAAAGAACATTAAATTAGTATTTATCTTTTAGTTTTTCGCCCAACATGTGATTTATAAACAACTTTTATAACGGGTGATTTTTTAGCTGGTTTGGTTTTGGCAACACTGGTTTTGACAGCTGACGTGTGTTTAGTACCTTGTGTCACTGTCAAACAGCTTCAGTTTGGTTTGCAATTTAACCATGGATCGTCTTACAAATGAACAACGCTTGCAAATTATTGAATTTTACTATCAAAATTCGTGCTCGGTTCGAAATGTTCATCCGCTTTTTTATCGAAAAATTGTGTTCAGCGATGAGGCTCATTTTTGGTTGAATGGGTACGTAAATAAGCATAATTGCCGCATTTGGAGTGAAGATCAGCCAGAAGCATTGCAACAGCTACCAATGCATCCCGAAAAAGCAACTGTTTGGTGCGGTTTATGGGCCGGCGGCATTATTGGGCCATATTTCTTCAAAGATGATGCGAATCGCAGCGTTACTGTCAATGGTGAACGCTACCGAGCGATGATAACAAACTTTTTTTTGCCCGAAATGGAAGTTCTTGACTTGCATGATATGTGGTTTCAACAAGACGGTGCCACATGCCACACAGCACGCGAAACAATGGCGCAATTGCGAGGCGAGTTTGGTGAACAGTTAATTTCACGTTTCGGGCCGGTCAATTGGCCGCCTAGATCGTGCGATTTGACACCATTAGATTATTTTTTGTGGGGGTATGTCAAGGCTAATGTCTATAGGGACAAGCCCGCTTCGATTGACGCACTGGAAGCCAACATCCATGCATTCATTCGTGAGATACCGGCCGATATGTGTGAAAGATTATGCCAAAATTGGACTCAGCGGATGGGCTACCTGAGACGCAGCCGCGGTCAACATTTGCATGAAATTATCTTTAAACATTAACACCGGTATTCATAAACGCAAATGAAGCACAAATTGTCTTTGATCAGTGAGTTAAGTGTCAAATCATATCAATAAATCAAAATTCATGGCATTAAACTAACTCACCAAGGTAGGTACATTAAACGAGTAATTAAGTTAAAAATACTTCTGTCATTGTTGCCAAAAACTAGAGATAAAAGTTAACAGATGCTTGTGACACACATGCTATCTACAGCCTCAAATGAGAGAGTGTATGTGCGAAAGTTCACATTTAGTGAGAAAGTGTATGTGCAGTTCCATAAATAGTCTTTGAAAAGAGCAGAGTTCTTGTTGATTGTAGTAGATTTTCGTTAAGTTTTTCAACTTAACGTGGATTAGCAGTTTATATTTTTATTGATATGAAATTTTAATTCGTGAACTAACTTCTGATTGACGCTTTAGTTAATTTGTGAATTAGAAGATATCTGAGCAATTTTTATTGATAGGGCTGTAAATTGCAAGGTTCAAACTATCGATTCAAATAAATATTTCATTCATTTTTTCGAATTTTTTGTGTTTTTTTTTTTTAAAGTTCTAAACCTCTTAAAAAATCACCCGTTAGTTTAAGAAATGTTTTTAAGTTTATTTTTTGTTAATTTTTGTTTACCAACATTATGAAAAGTTATTTTGTATGAATTCAAATAAAAATGTTAAAAAAAATAGTTTGAAATTATTGCATTTTTTCTTCGGGAGAAAAAAGGGAATTTTTTTTTGAAAAAAGGGGAAACAAAAACGTTTTGGTGCCAAAAAAAGGGGATTTTGTTTTTGAAAACCTGGGAGCCCTGGGCGTAAATCGGGACGATTACAATGTCAGGATAGCCGAGTTGTGGCAGTAAAAAGAGAAAACAAACAATAAGTAACCTGGAATATGTAAGAGGGGAAGCTGGCTGTCGGATAGGTAGGAATATATACGATCAATAAACGAAAAGTAGTTATTTGAATTCTGACTAGCAAAGTGAATGGTGCGTTTTATTTAAAAGTTACGGAAGAAACGAAATTAACAAAAGATAGAAAGAGTTCAGCTTAAACTAAGTAGTTCAGCCTAACTGGAACTGTAGACGCCACCGTTGATTCCATCTTGAGAATTCTTCCGCTGCCGCCTGGATAAAGGAGAAGTGCCTTAGTGGAAACACTACTCCCACCCTCTCTAGTTTGCTGACCCCTAAAACCGTCCACAGGGATTGGAACCCCATCTTCAGTTAAAGGTACTAGGCACCGATGTTCACCACTTGGAGGTGAGAGAAGGAGTTGATAGACAGAGACAGATGTTCGCTTTGAAATAAAAAGATTGTGGACGCTTGTGTCCTCTTGAATGCACCGTGTTTAACCTTTGAACATTTTAAAAGTAATACAAATCATACTCAACTTCAGTTCAGGTCATGTATCACTGTGCTGGGCTTCAAATCTTATGTATACGAGTATACTTACTCAGGTATAATTATGATATCATAAAACATCAACAGTCTTTTCACCAATGTTTCAATTAACTTCCTTTATTTTGATTATATCAAAAGCATTTCTGTTTATTTAAAAAATCATAACCATTATAAATTACAAACAAATATCGCCTATCATAATAGCATTGTGAATGCAGCTTAAGTTAAAACAAATTTCAGATTCACACAACGGACGAAAACTCAAAATTAAAAGCTACTTTACGGAAAATGTCAAAAAAATAATTTTTACTCTCTTACCATAGCTTTGCAAATAGTTTTTTCACAAATTTACTTTTTGAAAAACTTACACATTGTTCTACAATTCCAGAAGGATGTTATCCTTGCTCATCGCACAACAGAAATGAAAAGACCTTCATTTCCAGATAGTTGTGATACCTCACAGATGTTAAAATGACAAAAATTACCACTTATAGTTTTTTTTTCTCTTCCAGGACACTCGGCAGAATTCACAAAATGGTTACTTACTATACCCCAAAAGGAGTTACATTGACAAAAAAAAAAAAAAACTGAAATATAAAACCATCTGGGGATAGTTTTCTGTCAATGGCCATTGCACAGAATTTCATAATAAAGTTTTGGTAGTATTTTTTTTTTGCTTACTTTTACTTCTTTCTTTGTGTTGGGTTGTAACGGGGGTGAGATAGTTCCGGTGGGATCCTTTTTCCCGGATTATTTCAATGAAATGGGTAAAATAACTTTTTCAAAATATTTTTTGACACTGCCTTTCGAATTTTATTTTTTAAGTTTCTCTGTCGTGTTAGTTTGGTTCGCCTCTTTGTTTCCGTCGGACGTCTGCGGTGGCCTCGCACCGAAATAATCCAATTTTAAAAGTCACCAGCGTGTTGATTTCATTTTTTTGTTAAAACAGAAACAGTTTTTTTTGTTGGTTTACTTCAATGACGTTCTCATTAAGCTATTCAATATAAACAGATGTGCTTTTTGGTCTCTTCTATATGAAAATAAAGATATGATTTTTGATCGGATGGTGGAAACCTTACTCCAAGTTCACACTATGATGTGTTCAACTCCTTATTACGTTAGCAGTGTACAACCTTAAATAAAAGTACCTTAGTTAAGTACCTAAACCTATAAGTACCAACCTGTCTCCTATTCTTGCACTTTATTTATTTTATCTTTCTGAAATGTCCTCTCACGTCTAGAAGATTGATGTATACCTAAGATATTTTGAAAAATAACCTTTATGGATACATATATAGTAGGTCATGCGGAAGCCCTAAAACAAAAGAAGGTCATTAAAATGTTTATGTATTATGTACAATACACTCAAAAACAAACTTTAATCCCCAAATTGAAATATTGTTCAAAAAAAAAAAAGCTAAACAAAAAATAAAAACAAAATTAAAAACTTTGTGCCAACCGAAGCCTGAATAACACCATTAAACTTATATGTTATGTATACCTACCTCATGTACGTACACAGACACACATACATACATAAAATCCACTTTACAATGTGCAAACAAGTTCTTCAAACATCCTTCTGACGTTAACACGCTTAAGATTAATGTGTGACAAGTGTTTGTATTCATAGTTAGGGCAAACGAATTTACGAATCAAAAGCTCTTCATTGTTCACATTTAAGACTCAGGATTTCAGCAGGAGATGTATTTGGATGCTCTATCTCTGCCTCTCTATCTCTCTATCCATATTCGCACTTAAGACCATTTTGCCAACCAATTCCTCTCACCCATACTTCTTTTTGTTTTTTTCTTAAGGGCTTCTCTGATGAAGTGCTACTGTACTGATGCTTTCTATCTTATATTATGGATATGTGAACTTAAATGTATCTATACGAGTAATTCTAAGTTGTAAGCACTTTAACCCGAGGTAAAAGATTCTTACAAGAATGCAAAGACTGACGATTTTTTGGTTCTATATATCAGTAGATGCGAACCTTACTCTGAGATTGAGTCTGGAGTGCTATTGTATTTGTCCGTCAACTATACATCACACTGGATAAAGGATGTGAGTATCAAGGGCGCCAACCCATCCAAAGTGATACTTCGTTCTTCGTCCTGGCCTTTAGGCCAATCCATTAGAGAACTTACAATTGTATTACATTAATCGACCTGCTTTTCCATATATACATATGTATTCAAGTGATTTCTTGTATATGTATATGCAACTTGAAGCCTCAAACACATACATATATGAACAAACAAAGCCCCTTGTTAATCATTCCGTAACGGATTACGGACGGGTTCGTCATACATTAAATCTTTTAATCAAATTTAAAAACAAATGCAAATGAAAAAAAAAGGAAAAACTCTAAATAGAAACATCCTCCGAAATGGCACATCTGGGTCTGGCTTCAGGTCTGTGATGCGGCTCTGTTCTCTATTTGGGTATGGTTCTTGAATTTGTGTTTATTTCATTTTCTCAGCGGGCCTGTTTCAAAAACGATTTACTCTTGTATTGTATTTTTTAAACTGTAGGCATGGTTGCCACTGATGATATTTTGCAATAGATTTTTTAAACTAAAATTTTTATTCAATGCCAAAAAGGCATAAGCAGGTACTTTGGATAATCTTTCACAAAAATTTTTCCTATTTTTTCGTACCAAAAAGTTACTATCAAAATACTGTCAGAATCTTGGAATTAAAAATTATTTTTAATGTCTATCTCGCCCCATGTCCGTCTGAACGGAAAATAGCACAAGCCAAGTTCTGTGAAGAATTTACATTTCCTAAATTTCGGTGTATTATAAAGTTGTGTTTTTCAAAAACATCTATGATGACACAATCTACAACACGACAAATTTGGTATTATTCAGCGAATAATTTTACAAGAGTAGACAAATTTAAAAGTACTTGAGAGTGCTAGGACGCCATATGGCCCTAGGCTCAATGATAGGAAAATCCCTATGCACACCTCCGCGTGGTAGAGGGCGGGTAACGCTAACGTGCAGGGGGACCGATTGGATGCCGGGATAAGCAGACAACCCAGCGATGCTGGTCAGGGCACAAACTTGTCCTCGGGATGGTTAAAAGCCCCCTTAAGGCGGATGAACTGCAGATGGCGGTCAACGGCATGATAGTCTGGTGGCGGAGGAGCTTTTTTTGTTAAAGGGCCAACGGCAGCAGCAGGTAGCGTCTGTAACCCATATTGGGCGGTTACAAAAGGCGTCTGTTTTCCCATAGTGGGTGGCTACCGCATACGTACGAAAATCGGAGCATGGAACCTTCGATCCTTGTACAGCGATGGTAGATACGAGCAGGTTGAGCGTGAAATGCTTCGCCTAAAGATCATTATCCTGGGCATAAGCGAAACTAAGTGAAGAGGAAGAGCTGAATACAGATCAGACACTGGACAGACGAGAATGCTGTATTCCGGGGAAAATGAAAGAGAGAATGGCCAAAGACTGCATGGTGTCGGAATTATGTTGAACGAAGAAGCGAGGCGTAGTTTGATCTCCTGGGCGCCCATTTCTGCGAGATTAATGACAGCAAGGTTTCGTTCAAAAATTCGTAACGTCACAATAATTCAGTGCTACGCCCCCACAAATGAAGCGACCGAGGAAGACAAAACCGCGTTCTACACTCATCTTAACTCGGTTTACAGTAGTGTTCCGAGAGCCGACATCATAGTCGTTATGGGAGATCTTAATGCCCAAGTCGGTTCAGACAATTACGGACTGGAACGCGTGATGGGAAGAAATGGCGTGGGGTCACGGAATGAAAATGGTGACTTGCTTGTCGACTTTTGTAACGCGAATCGTCTTGTGATAGGTGGGACTGTATTTAAGCATAAGACGTGCAACAAAATTACCTGGGTGCATCCGGATGGTCAAACCGAAAACCAAATTGATCATATCATGATTCAGCAGCGATGGAGGAAGTCTATGTGTGATGTCCGGAGTATAAGAAATGCCGATGTGGGAAGCGACCACCATTTGGTTCTGATGAGTCTCAAACTACGAACCGCTGCCGTACAAAAACCAGCGCAGGATGCAGCAAGGAGCTCAAAATTAATTACTAATGCTTTGAATGACCCCAACATATGTCGAAACTATGTCACCACCCTTAACGACAGAGCCTCGTCATTAAACGGAATCGAGCATTCAACAATTGATGAAATGTGGGGTGAAATTAAAAGTGTTTTTATGGAGGCTGGATCCGAAACTGTACCCAAGCGAACGAGACGTAGAGACTCTTGGATATCCCAAGACACCTGGGATAAGATCGAACTTCGCAAATCGTTGAAAATCCAAATAAATGCCGAAGCTGATATTCAACGAAAGGCTGACTTGCGAAAAGAGTACCGCATTGCACATAAGATGGTCTATCGTTGTGTGAGACGCGACAAGAGGGTGAGGGTAGATGTGCTCGCAGATAATGCGGAAAGCGCTGCCAGAAGAGGAGATATCCGGGAATTGTACCAAATAGCCAAAGATGTGATCGGGAAAAAAAGCAACACGAATCATCCTGTAATGGATGTGGATGGCACACTTTTGGTATTAATTGAGGATCAGCTTCGTAGATGGATGGACCATTTTTGTGCCCTGCTAAATGAGGATTCAGTTGAGCAGAGTGCTGAAGTGCCCCAACTAAACGAGATGCGCAGGTCCTATAGGGGTATTGACATCGAGCCCCCCGTCAGAATCGGAAATCCTTACATCAATAAATCTCCTCAAAAACAACAAGGTAGCTGGACTGGACGGAATACCAGCTGAATTCCTGAAAGCCGATCCCGTAACAGCGGCTAGTATTTTACATCCGTTGATACAAAGCATTTGGGAAAACGAATGCTATCCCAGGGATTGGAAGGATGGTGTGATTGTTAAGTTGCCAAAGAAAGGTGACTTAAAGAATTGCAACAATTGGCGTGGTATCACCGTTTTGTCCGTTTTCCCAAAACTAATGGCAATCATCATTCTCGAGCGAATAAAGGATAGAATCGAGTCTACACTCAAGAGGCATCAAGCTGGCTTCCGCAGTGGTCGATCATGTGTCGACCATATCAACACCCTGCGTATCGTCCTCGAGCAGTCGATGGAATTTCAATCACCGCTTTACCTCATGTTTGTGGATTTTGAGAAGGCCTTTGATCGAGTTAACCGAGAATGTATATGGAGATCGTTGCTTGGTAAAAATTGTTGCCATTATTAAAGAGTCCTACAACAACGCAAGGTCTTTTGTTTTGCACAATGGGCAGCTTTCCGAATCCTTCGTAGTGCAACAGGGTGTGAGACATGGGGATGTTTTATCGCCAATTCTCTTCCTGCTGGCGATGGATGACGTATTGACGGCCAGTGTTGGTACAGCTGAGCGACAGGGCATTCAGTGGAGACCGTTCGAAAGGCTCAGTCATTTAGACTATGCCGATGACATATGTCTACTGGCAAATAACATCAGTGGGCTGAACGGGATGTGCCAAACGCTGCAAGTGAAGGAAGAGTCGAGTGGTCTAAGAATAAACAGCAAAAAGACAAAAATAATGCTCACACGCCGCTCCACACAGCAGCGTATTATTCTACAGGAGACGCCAGTTGAAGTAGTGGAACAGTTCAACTACCTTGGCAGTATTGTTTCTGCAAACGGTGGTACGGATCTGGACGTTAAAAGTAGAATGAATAAAGCTCGTGCTGCCTTCGGTACCCTGTCCCCAATTTGGAAATCCAGTCAAATCTCCTTACGCACTAAGTTGAGATTCTTCGAATCCAATGTGAAATCCGTGCTGTTATATGCTTGTGAAACCTGGAAAGTCACGTCTACTATTTCGAAGAAAATGCAGGCTTTTGTGAATCGCTGTCTTCGCCACATCCTAAAGATTCCCAGGCCACAAATAATATCAAATGAGGAATTGTGGCGCAGGACAAGACAAGAGCGGCTGGACGTCGACATAAGAAAGCGTAAATGGCGTTGGATTGGTCACACACTGAGGAAACCAAACGATGAAATTGCAAAGCAGTCCTTTGAATGGAATCCTCAGGGTGCACGGCGGGTTGGAAGACCAAGAACAACATGGAAATCAACTGTCTTAGCGGAAGCAGAATCCCAGAGAAAGACGTGGCCACAGCTAAAGTACCTTGCAGCAGACCGTGAAAGATGGATGGAAATTTGGATCTGCAATATGATAATTTTTTTAAGGAAAATATTGATTGAAATCCGTTAAACCGAGGTACCGTAAAAAACAGTTTCTATTAAAATAAAATACGTTTAGCGGGGTCAAACGTACCTACTTGCTCTTGAAGTTCAAGTTGCTTGGAACTTGAGAGTTTTTAAAAATATGTAAGTACATAATGTTGCATATTTTTTAAGGTATCTACTAGAGCTCCCTACAATACTCGGATATTGAAAAAAACGGTGCACGTGTTCTCAAGAGATCCGGATTTGGTTATAATGCAAAACTTACAATTTGTACTTATTGGCATAGGCACCCGTAGGATTTAGTTCAGGGGGTGGGGGCAGATAGCAGATAGATAGAAATGTATTATTCAGAAAATACTTTTTTGAAAATTTTGATATGCAATATTATTTGAAATTTTCGGAAGTTTTTATAAATAATTTAATTCAAATCCGTTGAGCCAATTGTGAGAAAATAAAATTAAAAATAAGTGTGATGTTTCTTATAAAAAAAAATATTAAACAACAAAATATAAAAAACATCGCGTCTAGAAAAATTCACGCCCAACACAATGCTTTTTAAAATTTTTAAAATCATTTCAAACTATCTTCAGATCGACTCCTAAAAAAACTATGTATTATCTTTCGATGAAGTTATTTTCAGCTTCATTTACCTATAACTTCCTTTTCTATTGGCAAGTGCCAGCAGAGGCAAACCATGAACATTGAAAAGAAGCTGTCAAGAAAATAGCCATAGTTTGAAAACAATATCGAAGATAAGGATATTTTCAGATATATTAGGCCTGGTCCAGAGGCAGAGGGGGCAAGTTATGGACTCCGAAAAAAGCGAGAAGGATTTTTTAAAATTCATCATAAATTAAAAATATATTAGTGTAGTGGTACTGCCAAGTGCCAGGGGGGGCAAGTGCCCTCTTTTAGCCCCCCCTTCTGGGCACCTATGCTTATAGAACCAAAATGTATTACGAATAAGTGTGTATTGCAAATTCGTTTATTTATTATCTGGATAGGTGGATACCCGGGTATACACTCTGTACATAGTCACTGACGCAGAGAAAGCCATGGATTCCTGAGGTTATTTAAGGTCGTAAAACTTAAGAGGTAATTTTATCGTTTTCGCTTCGTTTAGTAGTACCCATTCAGTTTAAAAATTGGATCTGTCTCTACCCAACCCTGACCGATTCTAAAATTTCATTTTATTCAAACAACAATTTTTAACCGTTCACACTCTATTTACAATTTTTTCTTAGGCGGATAACGGTTTTCCCGCATTTGATAATCAAACGAGATTTTTCCCATTTTCATTTTTTGTTTTATCTTACTTTTATTTCACGAGAAAGTTAACTCTCAAGTTTTTCGACTTAAAATGGCCTCAGAACCAATGCTGTTTCACTGCGGCGCACAGTGGGCCCACTCATATGAAGGAATCGGAATAAATTCAAAAAAAAAATTGTAAGAGATGAAAATGAAAAAACAGTTATATTTTTAAGAATTTTTTTTACTCCGTAAGGCTGAATTGTAAGTCACATTTCATTCACTCTTAAGACAAGTGTTAAATAATAGCCCAGGAAAAATGTACAAATAAATTGCCAATCTGCGGAAAAATTCCAAGTGAAGATTTTTGAATGCAATTATCTTTATTTGTACCTAAGGAATACGCATGCGAAAGTCTACAAACGAAACTGGCTTGCGTTAAAAGTTATTCAAGGTTAAATGTCGAAAATACCGGTTTTCCACGTATAACTTTGAAACGGTACATGGTATTAAAAAGTAATGCATACAAAACTTGTAGATAATATAATTATCTACAAGAAATGTTAAAACACTTTTTTTTCTCTGACTGATGGTTAAGAAGATATCGGCGTTTCAAAAAACGTAAATTGACGAAAATATCCCTTTTTTGCGTATAACTCAGAAATGGTGAGTGTTATTGAAAACATTTATAGGCAAAATTTTTATACTATGTTACCCTCTATTAAAAAAAAAATTAAATTTTTTCTAAGAGTAATAATTTTAAAGACATAATTATTTGAAAAATTTCGTCAAAAACCTGAAATTCCAGACTTTTGCTTTTAAATCTTAAATAACGAAATTTTCATAAAATAATTTATGTTCAGCTTATAGACTATAATGTAATCTACAAAAAATATTAACACACTTTTTTCCACACGAGTGACCAGTAACAAGATATTGCTACTTCAAAAAGGTTAAGTACTGAAAATAAGGATTTTTCGCTTACCACTCTTAAACGGTATTTGTTAGAAATTTAATTTTTACATAGTTTGTAGGTTATTTACCCTTCTACAAGAAAATAAAAATAAAATTTTTTTGTTTGCGGTTATTTAAAAGATATAATATTTTATATAAAATGCACAAAAGTCAAAAATAACGGTATTTTGCAGTTTTCTCTTAAATGGTGAAGTTTTTGAAAAATAATTTATACTTTTTGTATAAACAATAATATTCTCTATGAGAACTCTTATGAAGACTTTTTCGATATAAGGCCCCAATAAAAAGATATTGAGACTTCAAAAACTATCAATTTTCGAAAATGCTGGGTTTTCCGGCCCAAAATGATTCGCCCAGCGACATAAAATAATAATAGGGTTTCTTAGAGAGACATAGTACAAACATTTTTCCATACTGAGGGGGGGGTCTATCTCCCCCCAATTAACCGGGAGGAGCAATTTTCTGAAAATAGTACTAAAATAAAAAAAAAATTTAAAGCAAATGGCAACACTTAAAATAAAGTACTATATTTTTTTTGAGATTTTCAAGTTTTTTCTTTAATTATTTTTTCAAAATAAGTTATTCCTGCCAATAGTTTTCGAAAAAAATACCTTCAAATCCAACATTAAAAAAAAAAACAGAAAAAAATTATAAAGGTACTGTTCTTTTTTCAAAATATGAAATCGGGAATTATGTTAGTTTCTAATATACACTTTTCCTGTAATTTTTAAATGAACACTGAAAACCAGATGGATTTATGCCATCTAGTTTTCGAGAAAATTGTAAACTAAGAAAATTTTTTTTTTATTATATGTTTTTTTAGTAGTATATCTAGGAAAAATGCATTACCACTTCGGGAAAATTCCAAGTTAAAATTTTTAAGCGCAATTATCATAAAGAATACTCGTGCAAAAGTCTACACACGAATCTGGCTTGCGCTAAAAGTTATTCAACGTCAAACGCCAGGAGATTCTTCTTTTAGAGCATAACCTTTTTTTTTTTGGATAGTATCAAGGAAAAAATTCATTTCCACTTGAGGAATTCCAAGTTAAATTTTTTAAACGCAATTATCTTTAAACTGCCATAAAGAATACTCGTGCAAAACTCTACACACGAATCTGGCTTGCGCTAAAAGTTATTCAAGGTCAAACGCCCTTTTAGAGCATAACCTTTTTTTCCAAAAAAAAGGTTATGCTCTAAAAGCATTCTGCTTATGATTCTGCTGGCGTTTGACCTTGAATAACTTTTAGCGCAAGCCAGATTCGTCTGTAGACTTTTGCACAAGTATTCATTATGGAAATTTAAAGATAATTGCGTTTAAAAAATTTAACCTTGAATTTTCCTCAAGTGGAAATTAATTTTGTTCCTTGATACTATCCAAAAATAAAGGTTATGCTCTAAAAGAAGATTCTCCTGGCGTTTGACCTTGAATAACTTTTAGCGCAAGCCAGATTCGTGTGTAGACTTTTGCACGAGTATTCTTTATGGTAATTTAAAGATAATTGCGCTTAAAAATTTTAACTTGGAATTTTCCCGAAGTGGTAATGCATTTTTCCTAGATATACTACTAAAAAAACATATAATAAAAAAAAAATTTTCTTAGTTTACAATTTTCTCGAAAACTAGATGGCATAAAACCATCTGGTTTTCAGTGTTCATTTAAAAATTACAGGAAAAGTGTATAATAGAAACTAACATAAATTCCCAATTTTATATTTTGAAAAAAGAACAGTACCTTTATAATTTTTTTCTGTTTTTTTTTTTAATGTTGGATTTGAAGGTATTTTTTTCGAAAACTATTGGCAGGAATAACTTATTTTGAAAAAATAATTAAAGAAAAAACTTGAAAATCTCAAAAAAAATATAGTACTTTATTTTAAGTGTTGCCATTTGCTTTAAATTTTTTTTTTATTTTAGTACTATTTTCAGAAAATTGCTCCTCCCGGTTAATTGGGGGGAGATAGACCCCCCCCTCAGTATGGAAAAATGTTTGTACTATGTCTCTCTAAGAAACCCTATTATTATTTTATGTCGCTGGGCGAATCATTTTGGGCCGGAAAACCCAGCATTTTCGAAAATTGATAGTTTTTGAAGTCTCAATATCTTTTTATTGGGGCCTTATATCGAAAAAGTCTTCATAAGAGTTCTCATAGAGAATATTATTGTTTATACAAAAAGTATAAATTATTTTTCAAAAACTTCACCATTTAAGAGAAAACTGCAAAATACCGTTATTTTTGACTTTTGTGCATTTTATATAAAATATTATATCTTTTAAATAACCGCAAACAAAAAAATTTTATTTTTATTTTCTTGTAGAAGGGTAAATAACCTACAAACTATGTAAAAATTAAATTTCTAACAAATACCGTTTAAGAGTGGTAAGCGAAAAATCCTTATTTTCAGTACTTAACCTTTTTGAAGTAGCAATATCTTGTTACTGGTCACTCGTGTGGAAAAAAGTGTGTTAATATTTTTTGTAGATTACATTATAGTCTATAAGCTGAACATAAATTATTTTATGAAAATTTCGTTATTTAAGATTTAAAAGCAAAAGTCTGGAATTTCAGGTTTTTGACGAAATTTTTCAAATAATTATGTCTTTAAAATTATTACTCTTAGAAAAAATTTA
This sequence comes from Dasysyrphus tricinctus, assembly GCA_963921185.1. NCBI lineage: Eukaryota > Metazoa > Arthropoda > Insecta > Diptera > Syrphidae > Dasysyrphus > Dasysyrphus tricinctus. Next base: position 63,931,460 of record OY992531.1, on the reverse strand, counting down.
ATTTTTTTTTTAATAGAGGGTAACATAGTATAAAAATTTTGCCTATAAATGTTTTCAATAACACTCACCATTTCTGAGTTATACGCAAAAAAGGGATATTTTCGTCAATTTACGTTTTTTGAAACGCCGATATCTTCTTAACCATCAGTCAGAGAAAAAAAAGTGTTTTAACATTTCTTGTAGATAATTATATTATCTACAAGTTTTGTATGCATTACTTTTTAATACCATGTACCGTTTCAAAGTTATACGTGGAAAACCGGTATTTTCGACATTTAACCTTGAATAACTTTTAACGCAAGCCAGTTTCGTTTGTAGACTTTCGCATGCGTATTCCTTAGGCACAAAAAAAGATTATTGCATTCAAAAATCTTCACTTGGAGTTTTTCCGCAGCGAAAGTACATTTTTCCTGGGCTATAAGTAGTGTTATCAATTGGCTTTTGTTTATATATATTTTAATAACGTGAAAACTAAAAAACAATATGGAATCAATAGTTTCAAGTATTTACTTTATTTCTAAATATATTTTAAGGTTCTATTTTTCCTTTTTCAATATAAATGGGATATAAATGATGTAATTGAATATGAAGAAAATTTGAAAAGAAATTCTTCTGTTTAAGTGGAGTGACCGAATATATAATTCAAAGTTAAAAGTTCAAGTGAGCTCAACTCCATGATTGCGTTTCGCCCAGGTACGATAGTTGGGCTCATCGTACCTGGGCGAAACGCAATCATGGAGTTGAGCTCACTTGAACTTTTAACTTTGAATTATATATTCGGTCACTCCACTTTAACAGAAGAATTTCTTTTCAAATTTTCTTCATATTCAATTATTATAAAAAGCCTGAGCGCGGGCATTTGAAATTCTAAGTGTCTGAATTTAACCAAATTCCCTTAGAATAATAAAATTCATAGTATCTTAATGCTGTGATTTTTATATTAGTCGATAAACATCGATAAAAAATTGCGTCTTAGAAGGGTACGATAGTCATCTAACTGATGAGCCCAACTATCGTACCTGGGCGAAACGCAATCATGGAGTTGAGCTCACTTGAACTTTTAACTTTGAATTATATAAATGATGTGATATATATAATTAAGGGCATATTGCACGTATAGTTAGAGCAAAAGTAGGTTTCTAGACGTTTCTATGTCGAGATTTTTATTTGTAAAAATAGTTTAATGTCTCTTGTATTGTGCGAAAAAAGAATCTGGTGCTCATATGTACACCATTTTTTTTATTGAGATTTCTTTAGTAGAGTACCTCAGAAAATTTTGAATGCTTTTTCACAAAAAAAGCCTTTTTAACATTAGAAATGTTTTAACGGAGGCATACCTACTAACAATGTGAAAAAATCAACAGAATTCCAAAAATGTGAAACCCCGAGTAGACAAAGAGGGCGAAACGTCCGTCAGGGGTATAGACAAAATTATTGTGTTCAAGCTTCACTTTGTTCATGCTGCTCTGCCGAAACAAAATACGAGGAAGATGATAAAACAGTCACCAAAAAAAGAAGAAGTGTTCGTAGACTACCCGATTTGCATGTGGAGAAAAGAAAATATAAAAAAGAATACCGAATATGGAATATAGGCATAACGATTTAGGAAAAAAAAAGGCAAAAAGTACCACACAGGGAAAGTGAGGGGATAGATAATATTGGGTTCGATTTCACATTTGCTTTTGTGGTTATTTATTACTGTCTGCCTTTAGTCTGTTGGCTGGCGCATTGTTTGTTGAATGTGTTTAATAGGGGGGTTCACATGGAACAACAATGTTGGACAACATGGTTGGTTATGCGTTTAAATGATCAAACATCGATGGTTGTCAAGCAATGTTGGACAACATGTTGGTTCATGTGAACCCCCATAGTGAATAAATAGCTATTTAAAAATAATAAATGTAACAAGAAATAAAAGGGACGATTAAATCGCTCAAACTCTGTTGTGGTTATGAAGGATGAGTGCTAGATAAAATGATAGTTTCCACTTACCGATTTTCATCAAAATGTTCTTAATGAGTAAGTCGAAAATAGTTAAGTACAGTTAATTGTAGTTTTTATTATTTTTTTTTTAAATCGAAACGCAGACTAGGTATACACACCTACTACCTACTAATATTTAGGGAAAAATAGCCTTTTTCGAAATGGAAATGCCAGGTGCCGTTTTATTTTGGAGCTACAAATATTAATTTCGTCTCTATTGAAAAAAACAAAAAACCTTAGGTTCAAAATTTTAGAGAAGATGAAGATGTAGGTACCTACATAAAGCAAAAAAATAAAAAGAAAACAAATTGATACCGATTGGTAATATTTATATTTACTATGCATACCTACCAAAACAATAAAATTGGCTTTAGTCAAAATTTTAAAATACATAAATGCTTTCTTTATTTCTAATGTACCTCAACTATGCTAGAATGGCAAATTGGGTAAATTTTGGTGTAGGTTCACATTCGAACAGTATATTTTATACTCGAATGGAATTGTATGAGCTCATGAGAGATTCAGGGCTCCAAACACTGAAAACAAAATTCAAATTATTTTTGAAAAATTGTTTTAATTCTTTCATAAAAAAACTATAAAACAACAAATTATTGAAAAACTAACTGCAACGTTACCAAAATATGCGTAATACCGAGTTATGATTAGGAACAGGGTTGTCAGATTGGGCTATTTATCATAAATTGGGCTATCTTTTTCCTTAATTTGCGACAAGAATTTGAAAAAAGGAGCCCAATTTCATATTACTTTTATAACTTTTAAGAAAATTCGTTACATAAGGTCAACGATATGTTTAAGTTCGTCCAGATTTTAAGGATTTGTCCTTGGAAATTATTCCAAAAAACAAGAAAATAGTGGAATGTATAAGTAATCCTAGATTTTTTAGATGAGTTTTGGCTAGTTTTTGGGCTACATTTCGGGCAGCGATGTTGGGCTACAAGAATTCTGAAATTACGCTACACAAGTGCTTCTTGAGCTGGCAGCCCTGATTAGGAATCGAACTACTAAGGCCTAATAAGCTCTCTTATGGTTTAACAACATATATTACAAGCTGAAGGCCTAAATTATATAATTTCAGCAATTTTGATTTTTCAAGAACTCTATGACCTAGTGTAAATGGGGTCACCAAGACTAATTCAACGCCAAATCATTCATCACAATCGGTTTTGTCGTTGAATTGTTACGAAAGGACTAACGAATAGACGAACATAGGCCCACAATTTGCCGCCAAAAATCCGCCATTTTGTTTTTTTCGAGAATTTCATGTACTTAGATTTACTCGCGTCATCAAGACAAATCCAATGAGGTATAATTTTTCAAAATCGGCCTAATGGACACTCGAATACACATACATTCCCAAAATCACTATTTCCCGCCTAAAAGCCACCATTTTGATTTAAAAAAAATTCAAGTACCCCTTGTTAATTGTGCCGTCAAGCCGAATCCAATGCCGTATCATTTGTTGTAATCGGTTTAGTGGTTGAGGAGTTACGTGCGGACAAAAATAGATATCTACAAAAACACCATTAACGTGCGGACAAAACACCATCGGTAATAAGCATCAAAACATAATTCTAAAACTCAATTTTGGTTTTCCTATTAATTTTTATGGTACTTCAACTAAAAAAGAATGTTTTCAGTAAAGCAAAGAATGTTTTCAGTAAAGCAGACCCATCTGCTGAATTATTCCGGTTATTGGGGTATCTTGCCCCAGTGTGCGGCGGCGGTGACTGTGGGACACCTTGTAAGTGTAAGGGAACAAAACCATCACGTATGTATTTTAAAGAAACACGGATATTTATTTGTGAGCAGATAATAACTACATGAATTTCGTGTATCTCTGTTTCCCAAATACTCACAACATTAATAAATACTCTAATGTCTATTAGGTACCTGATTTCAAAAACCAATATTTTTATATTATATTTGAGTAGATGAGAACCAAAACTCGTCATATCCACTTTTATCAAAAATTGAGATATTGAAATATTATTTAAACTTTTTGAAAATGTAATTTAAGCTCGCTTAGTTGATAATGAGGAAGCTCAAAAAAAAACGAACTGTTCCAAATGCTACCTATACCTGCTGTTAGAGTTACCTCATCTAATATTTTCTCTATTTTAAGTAGTAGACTGTAGATACTAGATTAAGCAAAACAAAAAACTTTTTATTAAAATCAAAGCAGCTGTTATCGACAAAAATCGAATTTGCCTTAACATTTTTGAACATTTGGAATGGAAGCTACCAATTTTTTCCACAAAAGTTATATATTTTTAAGTTTTCCCAGATTGAAAATATCTGAGATGTCAGATTCGAAATACTGAGTTTTGTTCCTCATTTTCATAAATTCCATATTTTTCCAACGGTTTCGTGGTAGAATAACTGCTTTTACGGATGATTTAGGTATTATATCTCACCTTGATCTCTGAATGTAGTTGCTGATATAATATTTTCCAGTTTGCTGTCTAAAAAATACTCAATAACAATAAACAGGGAAAGGATTTTGTTGACATTAAAAATCCAAAATAGGCTAAATAAAGTCCTTAAGAATGCAAAAAAAAAGGTATTTATTAAAATATAGAGATAGAGAGTATAAACATGCAACTAAACGTTTTTTTAAAGAGGCATTCAACTATGAACAGCTTCTTAGATTTCTCAGGTAACAAGTTTCTACGATTGTTTTCTAAAAGCGCAGAAATGAGTGGATCCCATTTAAAATTTTATAGAATCCATTCACTTCAACGTTTTTGGGAAGTTTGGAATAATTGAAGTCGCCGTTTTTAAAGTATTTATTGGCTCAGCAGTATAATAATCTAAGAGCCAGTGGTCGGCAGACTTACGGTATTTCAGTACGATTCATATTAAGTGGAGGTATTGTCCTAGACCTCCTGAGCATGGAATGGGCATTCCTAATCCAAAGTCATAGTACCTCTGGGAGCAGTGGGGTCACAAAAGTCGAAAAAATCGACCTCGAAAACGTGATAGCAGTACGTCTGCCTCTTTGATATGTTAGACTACATAGTTTTTGCTATTCAAAAATAGTAAAGGCAGACATAGGGCGTAGTACCTCTAGGAGTAACGGAATTTTTAAAAATGGTCTAGAAAAATTCCTAAAAAAAAAATAAGCTTTTTTTCTTATGTACAAAAAAGCACTTTTTCTTGAAGGAATAATTTCAATTTCAATTATTTCAATTATTTATTATAAAGGTAATAGCATAACACATTAAGATACAATATCTTATAAGATAGCGTAAGCTTCAATATACACTTTAATAAATTGATACATATTTTAGTTCTAGGTACTATATATAAAAACAAGTTAAGAATTATTTAAATGATTATTCAATTATACGTCACTATAAAGATTTCACAAAAATTCAAAAGAAAGAAATTGAAATACATCGGAATTTTTATGGAATTTTTCAAAACTTATTTTTTTAAATTCCGTTACAGATTTGGGTCATGCACCAAGCTGCTCATAATTTTTTTTTTTAATAAATGAAACTTTAAGAATTATTATATCAAAGAGACAAACATATTCCTTCAGTAAAAACTTTTTCTCTTTTAAGTTTTTTTATACAGCTGAATTTTTAAGGCATTTTTTCAAAATTTTGTTAAAAAACAATTAACGTCACCATGTATCTGCTAATAATTTTTATAATTAATAAAAACTATACTACTTATTATGTCAAATAGGCAGACGTATTGCTCAACAGGAAATACATTTTGTTGTATTTGAAAAGAAACAGTGAAATATGTATGGAGATTTTTCCCTAATATTTGTATTTCGAAATTCCGTTAAAAATCCAGGTACTACAGCAGGTGCCTGAAAACTATTTTTTTTAGTTAAATGGACTATAAGTATCAAAATATAAAAGAATTGAACGTATTCCTTCAAGAAAAAGTGCTTTTTTGTACATAAAAAAAAAGCTTATTTTTTTTTAGGAATTTTTCTAGACCATTTTTAAAAATTCCGTTACTCCTAGAGGTACTACGCCCTATGTCTGCCTTTACTATTTTTGAATAGCAAAAACTATGTAGTCTAACATATCAAAGAGGCAGACGTACTGCTATCACGTTTTCGAGGTCGATTTTTTCGACTTTTGTGACCCCACTGCTCCCAGAGGTACTATGACTTTGGATTAGGAATGCCCATTCCATGCTCAGGAGGTCTAGGACAATACCTCCACTTAATATGAATCGTACTGAAATACCGTAAGTCTGCCAACCACTGGCTCTTAGACTATAAAGTATCGTGTTTACATTTAAAACCAAAAGCATTTACAAAATTAAGTTGGGTCTTGTGTGTAAATGGAAATTCACACACAAGTGCAGTGCATGCTGGGCATTATACATCAATTTATATTGAATAATTTTGAATGAACAACAACAACTTGTGTGTGTTACCACCAAGTTTATCGGTGCATGGGGAAAAAAGAAAGAAACCGACTGAACAGTAACAAGCTTGTGTGTGTTAATAAAAATGCTAGTCGCTGTTGCAATTGATAAACAACGAAACCTGCATTGGGATAGAGCTAACCATGTGGCTTCAATGGCGCGGTGTGTAGTGCATCGGCCTCTGAATCGCAAGGTTCATGGTTCGCTCCCATATGACGGCAAAGAGTTTTTCAATTAATACGAGCATAACCAGACTAAGCACCACTAAAGGAGTCTGATGATCGAGGTGGCTCTCGTGAAATAGCTATAACTCCAGCCTATAAACTTGGTGGTCACACACACAAGTTGTTGTTGTTCATTCAAAATTATTCAGCATTTTCAAAATTTTCGTGGATATTCCTTAAAATTGAAAAAACTTGCCAGCCGAAATGACATTCCTTGATGAAAATAACGCAAAAATTTAAATTGTGATGAATTCTATCAGAGACAAGCAATTTGCGGGAAAAATTAGAACGATTTGGTAGCAAATTTTGGCAAGAATTTTGTCATATGTAGATATCTGACATATGACCTTTGTTAACCTGGAATTTGACAGAGCAAATAGTTTCTGCCAAAAAAATTTCTCGGATAGAATTTGTCAGGAAGGGAATTGTTGGTAACTCACTAAAAAAGGCATAGTAAGCATAATCCTATCCCTGAAAATAAGTTTCCTTAAATGTTTCTGAGCTTACTCACTTTCTTTATAAATTGCATTTAGAGATCTTTTCGAAGTTGGCAACAATGCAAAAAGGGTATATTTTGAGCTACTGAGGCACATTGTTCATTAATCATTTAATTTCATGTTTATGGTTTTTTTCTTTTACTTCTTTTTTTTTTTATTTGAGAATGAAGGATCCTTTGAAGATTGATAGAACATCGTCAATTTGATTAGCAGGCATAAACACACCCAATCTGATAAATGATTATTTTTTTATTGCAAAAAAGGGTTTTTAATAAAAATTATACTGTCGTGTCGTAATGATTATAATACCTACAACTACATACATACATGCATACATATATACAATTTTTATTTTGCATTCCTACAATGGAATAGCATCAGCAAGGCATTTGGAGGCATGTACCAGAACTTATACATATTTATGCGGTGAAAAGGGTTTTTTTTTGCATTTATCATTTGATGTCAAAATAATTAGGCCAGGAATTTTTAATGAAATTTCAGTTTTTGTTTTAATTAAATCATTTAGAATATCCTTCGAATGTCACTGAAAGGATTTTTTTTTAATCTTTATTTTACTGTTTTGTGAAAAAAAAGTTAACGATGATAAATTGTTTGTAAAAATATTTCGTTTCGAAAGTTATTTCTTTTTTTTTTTAATATTTGAATTAAATTTTATGAAAAAAGAAAATTTAGCGACACTGAAATTAATGATGTGGAATACATTTTTGTTAATCTTAATGATGTTATTTTGTTTGTGTTTTGAATTTTACAATTAATTAAATTTTAGTTATAGGCTTCAGTAGAGAACATAAATAATTTTTCTTCCGCTTTGAAAAAGGGTATAATCAGAGGTTTTCTGAGCACCTCCCACTGAAGGTTATAAACGATACACAAACGAACAAGAAGAGTAAAATTTTCCTATTCTACTTTGATTGTTCTGTGTGTTTTCTCTATATTTTCAATTAAATTGTTATTAAGTGTGTGAAGCTTGCAACAAATCTATACACAGTTACGCGTGATATATAAAATTTTCTTTCTTCTACACTATTGTAATAAGTTCATACAAAATGACTTCGAAGACGAAAGACTTTCATGAATGAATTTTAAAATAATTTGTTTGGAATTCGAATATTTTCCTCCTCCATAGCAAGCGCCACCTACAACTCCATTATATAAAATAGCTCTCACTCCCACTCTATATTCTGCTTATCAACCCATTTTCTTTTTTTTTCAGCTGTCAAACACGGAAGTGGATGGTGTATAACGTGTCGTTATAGTCCTCGCTCGTTCGGTTCATGAAGGAAGTCGAAAGTGTAAAATCCGTTCCACGGTTAGGATGGCTGGCGTTCCATCGGTAATCGATTTTACATAAATTTTTTAACTGGATTCATTTCCGCTGGCACATCCTATTTGAATATATAATAAAAGCGAGGACAGCATAAGTGGGAAGGGGGGGAGAGGAGAAGGAAGACCCTTCCCTATAGCTGAACTCTTTCTCTCACCAATCATCAACAGCACCCTTCCGAATGCCATTCCTTACAATGTTCTTCCGGTCTATGGGTTAAGTACATACGACCGGGTCATACAAATTGACAGTGACGCCCTCTCGAAGTAGGAGAATGGGTGCCATCGCGTGCAACGAAATTGATTTCAATAATGTGCTCGTTATCGTAAAATTAATAAAATGCGATGCATTGTGTCTTTCTTTCTTGTGTCAGCGTTACGCTTGCTTTTTTTATCCAAGTTTTTTGTTGCAAATATGTGTATATGTAGCAACTTTGGGAGTTGCGGAATGTACACATGTGTATGTAGGTAGGTAGATACAGATACATACATATGTATATCTTAGTAATATTCATGTTCATATATTCATTCGAGATTGTACAGGAAAGACGCCATCGACATCGCGGCGGAAACGATGATGTGATGGTGCACCATAAGCATTGACTGTGGAGGAAAGACACAAGAACCATAATTTGCTTATGCAATTTTTATCACTTAGTTGGGAACAATGAGGCGACTTCGTGTTTATAGTCAATACGTTTTCGATAGTGCGGTCTTGGTGCTAAAAAAGAAGGGTACTTACTTATACTTTAGTCTTTCTTATTTTTTATTATGATTTTGTTGCTGCAGCTTGAAATAGTATAGGTAGTCACATAATATTTGTTTCATAATCGTAACTACAGCAAGGAGTTTAACAACATTTTTGTAGATTTTTATAGAAACTGTTTTACCATATTAAGTGTTCAAGCATGAAAAGCTTGCTGCATTGTTAATTCATGCTATAGTGCTTGATGTTTGTGGTGTCGAAAGATTAAATTTATGGATGGTTTTGTTTAAAGGAGATTACATAATATTATTTGTAGATGAGTTGGTTCCCTTGGTACTTCATAAAAGGATACAATCATGAAGGACTAAGAATTTTTATATCTTCTCACTTGAGTTTTAGTAGGTGCTATGGATGATAAATAAAAGCAACCCTTCAACAAATTGTTTGATAGGGAGAAGTTTGCGACCCGATAGTAAATATTACAACACTTTGTTACTAAGTTAGGTTGTATAGTTTATGCGTAGTAGAACTCAGTTTAATATCATTAAACATAGAGTGACAATTTCAAATATAAAAATAATAGTAATATCGAATATAACGAATATAATAATGTTGGGTTATTCATGGCCACAGTACACTTATTAAAAGTAATATCACTACCGTTTTCATATTTGTTCAGCTCTGCAAATGTTACAAAATCAGTGAAAAATGGTGAATCCTGTGACCCCCACTTTTCTTATGTCAAATTTTGTTTTGTGTTGTGTATTTATTTGTTACTTACATATTTACCAGCAAATACAATTTTTTCAAGTCTTAATGTTATGTTATTAATATAGGTTTTATGCAAACAACATTCCTTCCTGGTTTTTAGTGTTATTTAAAGTCTTTTTTCGTGTTTGTTGTTGTTGTAATACGTTGGATGGAGTCACAGGAACGGCCGTCTTGAATTTCTTCTGACAGCTCTCATTTTTGACAACCTGCGCAAGTTATTACCTTAGATATGTGTTCTGTGATTCATGGCAATGTTAATGCTTATTAGAGTAGAATGCCTGTATATAAAAATATATCTTTTTGTTTAACCGAAGCGTGAGTATTGAAGTGAAGGATGGGTTTAGCAGTCAATTAAGTTGGAACAACTAGGAGAGAACTTTGTAATAGAGAGCTATTAACTTTTAAGTATAGTAAAGAACTTTTTCTATTTGGGCTCCACTTTAAGCTCAAACAATAATATCTTTCAAACGAAGAATAATTCTTGCCAATCGCTGTAGACTTCTTTCAAGCAACTCAAAATTTGAGAAGAACTATACATTGTCGAATGAGGATGAGAACATTTTAGCTGTTTTAAGAGAAAAGTTCTCCGTTTGCTTTTCAGTCCCACCTGCATTGACAGAGAATATGAGAAGATTAGGAATATTCACACTCTGATGTATGGACTGTATATTGCGACACCGACATTGTTAAAAAAGTAAAAGTCGAACGACTTAGGTAGCTAGATCTCACGTAGGGTATGGATAAAGCCAAATATCCGGCCCTGAAAATCTTTGGGCCCAGTCTCGAGGAACGATGTATAAGAAGTTAAGAAGTCGACCTTGACTCAAAGAACTCTTGCGAGTAAAAGAGGACTTTAAAAAAACTGGCAAAACTGCAGACAGCTATGTGAAATTACGCCAAAAACTGTTTTGGAAAAAAAAACCCAAACATTTTTGGCGTAAGATTTAGGAAAAAGCGGTTTAAATCAAAAGGAAAAACACGCCAAAAAACGTGGAAATTATACGCCAAACTTTTGGAAAAAGAACCAAAAAACTAAAATGGAAAAAACGCCAAATAAATAAAACTTTTTTGTGTAATTTCCAAACTAGTTTCGGAAATTAAGCCCAAAAAGTATAAACACAGCTTTTTCTGGCCTAAATCGCAAAATTTATGTGGAAAGTATAAAAATGAACCTGAACGGTGTGTGGTGAACGAAATAAGACCAAATTTGAAATTTGGTTTTATTTCATTTATGAAACCGAAATAAGACCAATTTGGCTTTATTACGTTATAAATTCAATTTCTTTAAATCCAGATTCCTTAAATGCTAAGGAAAATTTGCATACACCCAACCTCGCACCAACCCCAAATCCTATTATGGTGACGTGAAATAACGCCAAACGAAATAAAGCCGAAATTAAAAAATTTGGTCTTATTACGTTTTCAAAAACGAAATAAGACCAAATTTTAAATTTGGTTAATAATAATAATATAATAATAATAAATTTATTCCCGGATTTTGTCTGTCCGACCAATTGTTTTAAAATCTGCGAGCAATTCCCTTCATATAGGTTTTTAAATCATTCACAGCCCCTAAAGATTAACATGTAACCCAAAATCGGTACCGGAAGTGGCCATATTCTGGCCAAAGTTCCCTACAAAGGTTTGTCCGACCAGCAGTTTTTTTTTAATGTTTTCAAAAAAACTATTGATTGGGAACGATAATTTTGAGAGCCGCGATGAGCTAGGTAGTCTGACGGTCGCCTCCCCTACTATAACAACATAACTATACATATGTTTGCCTATGTTGTTTGGCAAACTGCACGTAGAACTACGTTTTCTGACTCCCCAGGCACCTTTCCGGCTGGAGTTTCTTCTTCATCGTCATCATCAAAAAAGCCAAAAAGTTTGTTTTCAGACAATTTTTTCTTTAAGATTTTGAAAACAAGCCACAAAGTTTTTTCCCTTTTTGTTTGGAAAAAAAGCCCAAAACCGAATTTTTGGTGTTTTTTCCAAAACAAACATTTTTGGCCTTTTTTCATTATTTTAAAAGGAATAAAGGCCAAGAAATTTTTGAAAAAAATAACCAGAAATTCAGGAATTCGCGCCAAACTTTTTGGGTTCCTTTTCCTAAGAAAAAAAGCCAAAATATTGTATGGAGAATTTTGGGCGTTTTTTCCATTTTTTAAAAATTTTAGGTCTTTAAAAGTCACGAAAATTGTTAGAGAAAATCCTTAAAAGCATGAAGTTCGATATTTAAATTCGAACAACTCCATTAACAGTTTGATGCGAAAAAAGAATGCCATCTCAATTCTTGATCAAATATTAATATTTGTATGGAAATAAATCGTTGCAGCTGGTTTAAAAAAGAAAACAAATATAAATATCGATACCTTCCCTTATTAAGCGACATTTAACAAAATTTAAATTAAATTTTTAATTTATTCAGTTATTTATTTTGGTATTTTGTTGTAATAAACCTATTTTTAGAGACATTTTGAGTTGAAAATCCCGTTCCAAATCTTTTTATTTTTTTAAATACATTAATAAATAAATGGACCCGAGTTTATTTTCGATGCCTTTAAAATTTATGAAATGTCGCTTAATACATTCTTACGGGAAGGTATCGATATTATTCTTAAAACATTTTTAAGGAATAATTTTACTATTTAAATAATACTGCCATCCCATTTTAAGATATGTTTTAAATGAAAATAATTTGAGATTTTTTTTTTTAATTCAACTAATTATTTTTTGAAAATTTTGATACACAATCTTATTTGAACATACCTGAAATTTGTATATTAAAAAAGAATAGTTAAAATCCTTTCAGTCGATAATGAGAACATTAAAAAGAAAAAAAAAGTTCTATTGGTGTTATTTTTATAGTATTTGCTAGATTACAATAATGTACCACACCAAAAGATATTCATCAAAATCGTGATAGCTGTGTTTAAGAAAAACTAAGATTTTTTTTTTACTGTTTTAAAACATTAATTTGTATGGAAGATAACTACTGGCATTTTTCGTAAAAGTGAAAGGAAAGGTAAGAAACCCTCCAGTACCAAATAAAAAAAAAAAAACATGTTGTTTTATGAAACACATATTCAGCCTTATCGCAAATAAATTTTCCCCAGGATTTTAAAAAGATAAACTTTAGGTAAAAGTTAGTTTATTGAAATTTTAAGAAAAGTTGTGGAGCCGTTTTGGAAAATGGCTAAAAATAATGGTGTAGCAGGTAGGTAGGTACCGTAATTTTTGGTTAAATATGTGTGGGGGGGAATAGTCAAAAAGCACTATGTACCAAAAGTTTGAAGAAAACAAGATCCAACCGTTAAGACCATTAGTCCGGGAGCCGAACATAATATTACCTATCTCATCGCAGCCACGCAAAAATTGGATGCCAACTGATAGCTTTAGTGCAAACATTTACAAAACTATCGGTCGGACAAGCTTTATCTGGTCGCAATGGTTAGGAAATGCACTTTTCAGGTTGCATTTTCCGCTTCATTTGCATTCTTTGCATTCTTGCATTCATTTGCGTTCCCTTGTATTTTTTTTAAATTCTCTTGCATGCTTTTGATTTCTTTTGAATTTTGTAAAAAAAACATTATATCACATTAGATGCAGAATTTTAGTCGCAGTCTCAAAGTGAAGTCAATGAATGTAATCTTTTGATTGAATTCAATAAATAATTTTCAATGATTGAATTCACAAAACAATAAATTCTTTTACAACCCTTTCTTCTGAGTAGAAGCAATAAGCATATCGGCTTTATTTCACTTGTTTTAAATGCATTCTGTTTCATTTGTTGTCCCTGACCCCATAACTGATTTACAACCTATGCAAATATTGTTTAGAGGAGGGCTTGGACAACAACTTCGTAGAATATTAATTCTGTGGTTTTCTATGATTTTTTTCTCTAAGAAAAGAAAACTACCGACTTTGTACTGCAACAGATTCCCTCAAAAACTAGTTATTTTGAAAGCTATTATACTATTATACCTTGAACTAACTTTAAACAACAATTACAAGAAACCCTGTGACCACCAGTATTTTTCTCGCTACAAACTTCTACCATAATATCACAGATAATAAAGTTATAACTTTATTGTCTGTGATAATATTTTATTATGACTCCATATGTCATGTTAAAATACCTTAAACTATATTTAATGAATATTATTGTAGACCAAAACTACCTATTAAATACATGAGATGTTACCTACATACATACATACATACATAATGTAGGTTCATACTGTATAAAATACAAACCCAAGTTTGAATATTTTCTATTTTCCGAAGCCTTATACACAAACAAAATTTGATTATAAAAATAAAAACCCATCTTCATTAAATAATCCATTTCTCACTTTGCAAATGTATATTTGTATAGTGCTTCCAACGCACCTTCTTCATCCATTTGCAAAAATAGATTAGCACCCTCTCAAGTAGTATAAAATAGTAACCGCAAAAACTGAGATCATTTCAAAATCATTATCCACTCAAGTTCTTAATTAAAAGCCTAACTTAAAATGAGTAGGGAAAAACAGAACCCATAGAGAGAAAGAGATAGATAAAAAAAGACAGAGAAGAAACTAATTGAAGTGCCATTTAAACGAAAAATAATAAAAGAATGCTCCCCTCCAGATCTAGATAGACAAAGTGCGTCCCTTCTTCACAATCCACCATAATATGAAGAGAGTTAAGAGTAGGTATATTAACTCTGGAGTCCTTTGCATAACATTGCATTGCATCTATGATTGTACAGAAGAATTGTGCAACAGTTTAGCGTTGCATTTTCAGCTCATTTAAGTGGTGATGCACCCTCAGCCAAAGGATGCTTCTAGACATATTCTTACTGTATTCACACAAACTTTGCAACACTATAAGTAATGCGCTCATTATACTCCATCCATAGCCTCAAAACCGCACCAGATATGCATACATACAAACATTTACAAAAGGACTCACGCTAATGCTGACGGTTAATTTATTTAAATAAATGCGAACATTTAAAAGTGCTTTTGCATTTTCTATTTTTTTATTTTTTGTTGTAGTGCATTTTATGTTTTGAATTATGGTCTTGAAGTCAGCACAAGCAAATGTCGAGTTCTCTTGCGTCTTTTGTAACGAACAACCAGTGCTTTTCTGCATCTTCTTGTGGGGGCTTTCTTAGTGTTGTACACTTAAACAAAGTTCTAATGAAAAGATATCGAAGAAAACAAGTTGAATATTTTGGAGATATAAAAGGTAAAACATTTGTATAACAATGGAAAACTGGTGCTATTGCTTTGTATGTACCTTACCTACATATTATCAGTTGTCAACAAAGATTTGCTACAGAAACCAGACGTTAATACTGTCCTGAAGGTTTAAGGCGTGTTGAATTCAAATCAGAATTCTTTATTTTTGGAGTTTTGAAACATGCAAAAAAAAAGAGAAATTTTATTTACTCCTACAGTGACTATAGGGGATGAAAGCAACAATCTGAAAGAATTAGGAAATTTTTGTCTCGTCATTTAGACGATTAAGGTCCATCCACGATGACTTTTTTAACGACCACCCTAATTTATATAGGTATCTAAATTAAGTTGATTTTACGGTACAAAAGTTACTTTTCGTCATTTTGTTGTAAAATGAAATTCCAGAGAGTAATTAAATAAATTAAAACCACTCTTTTTTCCAATTGGTATGGCCTTACTTACGCTGGGCCCCACAATAACTTGGTTTATAATGATAAGATGTAGCCTAACACATATACTGCCGTCCTAAGAAAAAAGGGCGTAAACGCCAAAATTCTAAAATTGAGTTATTACCATAATTTTAACCGTTAAATAGTATATTATATTCGTGTTAAGCTAAAAATTCATATTTCCAACTGCAAATGGCTAAAAATCACGAACGCAAATTTCAATTCAGGTTTTAAGCAAGTTGCTTATGTGCCTTTACTAGGCCTTAAAGTCGCAAGTTCATTTTTTAAGGCATCGCTAAAATAACTTATATGCATAGAAAAACAACATCATTTTTTTTAATAAGAAATCGTTCTTTAAAATATTCAATTTTATTCGATTTGAAGGCGAGAAAAGCAAAATCATTAAAATGCATTTTTCTCTAAGCTACTAAAATGGAGATACGCCCTTTTTCCTTAGGACGGCAGTATAGTACAAGAAATATTGCTCATCGTTTAATGAAATTTTAATAAATTTTTTGACTAAATTTGCTACTCCATGAAGTTTTTGAATGTTTAACTCTTAACCTAATGGTTGTATGCAAAAATTGCATGGCAATGTTTTTTTTGTGTAGAATTGAATTCGCCACAATTTTTGCATTTACATTTCATTCCAAAGAAGAGGCTGTGTGACCCACACCAGAAACTTCATTTGATGTTTTTAATTTTGCTAGAGAAAAAGAGGTAAATCAGTGACGTTTATTCGAAGGTGCGCAGGTGTTCTCCGCACACCCTACCAAAATCTTAACTTATGCACTTGTCTTTCTTTTATAATATTTTATTATCTGCATCAATATCCCAAACAAAAGTATGGACACACACAATTCAAAATAAAATCATTCCACCCAGTAAAAGTAAACAAAATCAAACACCATGTAGGCAAGGTGTTCTCAAAATCCAGCGCACCAAGGCAAAGCAAATTCACACACAAAAAAAAATCTAAAACAAAACCAACACGAAGTTTTTTCTCCTATACCTACATACCTACGACCTACCCATCCATATTAATCTTGGTGTTCAACTTCATCAAGCGCACATTCGTTCTTTCATTTCCCCTCAAAGAAACGAAAAATTCACCCAGCATGGTGTTCTCTTAACTTAAGCCTAGTTTACAGTTCCCGTGCGCAAAAAAAAATCTATACAAATATTCTCGCATGTCAAAAATAATTGAGGTGAAATGTAAAATTAATTGTTTGCATGATTGGTTTACAGTTTCATGCAAAAAAAAGCTATGCTGTTATGGAATGTCATGCAAAACAATGGACCGGCAATTGATTTGCATGCGAAAAAAAGTGTGGTGAATAAAATATTTTTTTTTGATGGTTGGTTTATACTTCCGAAAAATAATTATTTTCCATTTTTAGGCCTATAGTTTGTCAATTAAGGGTAAATTAATGACTCAATGGGTGGTTTAGGCCAAAGCAAGCGTTTTTCGCCTTGAATATTAATCACCTTGGTGCGCAGAATAGGTGGAAAATCGTTTTGAAAATTTTGATTTTTTTTTTCGCATCGGAACTGTAAACTATGCTTTAAGCGCACCGAGGAAAAGCAAATCCAACAATACAAACATTAAAAAAAAATCAACACAAAGTTCATTCCTCCTTATAGAAATTTAGATAGCAAGGTGTTCAACTTCATCGAGCGCACCACGGTCCCTCATTCTGCACTTCGCTATGTAGAGAATTCTGTATCTGTTTCATTTTCGTTGCTGTGCGCCAGTGGTGATGGATGATGATATTCACATTACAGTGCTGGGGGATCATGACAAAAATTCCTTTGCTTGGTAATTTTTACACAAATAAAAAAAAAAGGAAGTCTACTGATTTTTCGAACTATAATTTTGTATATATAAAAAAGGTGAAAAAACATTTTTTTAGAATTATAAAAAAAAGCAAAATAGCAAATAAAGTGGAAAATATCATAATTACTTTAAAAATATATTGAAATTTATTTAGACTTTTGATTTTTTTTTCAATAAATTTGATGCCTATTTCAAGGAATAATATAGCTTGTTTAACACCTTCACAGATGAATGCATTAAGTTTTCTTTTCCAATAAATTAAAGTAGCCAACATTTTTCAAAATTAACAGGCATAATATTGATGTGATTAAATTTAACACGTAGATTAAATTTTAGAATTATTTATTGGTCCAAGATGTTAAGAATTATGTTAAACAAAATACTACTGACAAAACAGTTATTAAAGAGGTTTAGAATAGCTTCAAACATTATTTTATTTTTTTGATTTTATTAAATGAAAAAGTCCTCCTCCTCTAAAAGTTTAATTACAGTTCCAAGGGGTTTCATTTTCTTACAAAACAAAATATAAGTTGAAGCATTGGCTTCGTGGTAACCTATTCTCATTGGCACTGTTTCTCTGTTGTACTTAAGCTGACCTTGATTACTTTTTTCAATAAATTAATAGTGAGAAAGTTTTGTAACCGCTTAGAATTGTTGTTTGAAGTATCTCCTTGTTTTTCGCAGCGACTATAAGTGTCCAAAAACAGGCTCGCTTTGAAACGCTGGTACTGTGTGCAAAGCTTAAAAAAATATGTTTTCATTACAAAATAAGTTAGCGCACACCTAACTGAAATCACCACGACACGTCCCTGAGGTAAATGAATGAAAGAATAGAACTGATTTAATTTTTTTAGTTGCTGCGATTTTTAAGTCATATAAATATCGTCGTTGTTTAAGAAAACTGACATAGGTTACTCAAAAAAACTTGATTGTTCAGAAAATCAATTCAAAGTTTCTGAGTCAGGGCATTTTTGATTATATTATTCAAATTCAAAAATTGCGTTTTTTCAGCCATCCGTTCAAACTCCTGGTGTTAGTTTTCTTGTAATAGAAATCGCATGTGTGGTCCAAGCCCATAGATGACAGCAGTAGTTTTCTAAAAAGATTTGATACAAAAAGTGAAAACAAATATTTGAAAATAACAGCAACTCTTAAAATAGAGAACCGTTACTCTCCAGAAGTCTATTATTTTATTTTAACTTATTTTATTTTATTTTATTTTATTTTCAAATAAAGTTGTATCTATCAACAGTTTTCGAAAAATATAGTACCAAACTCAAAAATTTGCAAACAAATAACATGCCCCCGAAAAAAACTCTCTTTTCGAAATTTGTCCTTTCTTATGCTACATTTCCACCTAACGCTAATCTGAGATTTAATAAGATTTACCTCAAATCTTCTTTAAATCTCGAAGATTTACCATACAAATTTATTTCGTAAATCTTGAAGATTAGAAATTAATCTTGTTAAATTATCCTTGGACAAATACTTTTACAAATCGAACTAACCTATTCTTGTATGGCGCAGAAAGATTCATTCATGGCTGAATTCAGTTCTTCACAAAGGAAACATTCTATCTCACTTCCTCTTCATAAGAAAAAATGAAACACCATTTGCGTTTTTAAAGGTGCTGTCAAAGTAAATCTTATTTAAATCTTTTTCTGCGGTGGAAACATCAAGAAGATTTATTAAATCTGAACTGGGTTAAGCCTTTGGTGGAAACATAGCATTAAAGTCACATTAGCTTAATAGGAAAAAGATGTAGCTAGTATTATTTCTTCTGAAGCAGCCAACCGATTAAAATGAAATTTTCAGGAATGATAAAGGACATCATAAGACATCATTAGATAAAATTTCCGCCCACTTACACGCCTACTTTTTTAAATAGGACACCTAATTGTTGAAATTATATAAATGAGGGGTGTGTTCCTTACAAAAGTTGTAGATAATGTAAATTATAATAACTCGCCCATACAAAATTTTTTTCACGCCAACTTTTTTGACAAATTGAAAACAAAAAGAATTGCCTCAACAACAAGTTAAGAACTAAAAATTATGCAAGATGTTTGCCCCGCCTACTTTTGAGGGCGTTTTTTGACAACTTTTCTTTTTTGTTATCGTTTTCTCAAAAAAAATGTGGCATAGGATATAATGTGTAGGAAGTGCTTTTTTAAAAATTAGGTCATACACGCCCACTTTTAAGAGGTGTAATGATGAGAAGCAATACCTACTAAAACTACAAAAATTAAACACTCTTTTTCGTAAATGATCACTGATCTTAGTGATTATATTAGTAACTTATGTTGAGACTTACCAGCTGTGTTAACAAATGCTTAATAAATTTCCATTCATAAAAGTTTAGAGACGACATTCTAGCAAAAATATTAATTATTCTATATTTTCCAAGCTATCCATGAAGTGTCCCAAGTAGGGAGTGTTTCATTCCAAAAATCTACAAACATATCACTTGATACCAGCGCAAGAACTACCCTTAAATAACACGAAAGTTGGCTTTGGTTCTTTAACGGCTTTGATGCCATACAATTATTGATTTATTTAATTTTAAATACCTCTAATAGATTCATTTCAATTTGCATATTTTTTTTAATGTTTGGAATTTTGTTATTTGCATATTCAAAAATAAAAAAAAATATTTTTTGATTTCTACAGTTTTTTCTTCAGTGTACACCGATTTACTTTCTTATCCTTTTTTTATTTTGTTTCCCTACTGAATGTCTTGTTCTATCTTCAGGGAAATTATGCGAATATTTAATACACCCTGAGGCAGGTTCGCAAGTCGTTTTTTCTCTAGTAATGGGCTTGGGCATTTGTGGCGTAGTATTTAATGTGAATTACGTTGAGACTAAGGAAACTTGAAGAAAAAAATATATTCTATTTTTGTGCCAAAAATTTAAGATTTTTTTTTTGGTACGCGACACATTATAATTTTAGAACAGAGCTCCATTTAAGCTGTTGGTCAAACATTTCTAACAAAAGCATCTCTGGATTTCTAAAAGCTTTTGTTATAAATATTCATAATGTAGTTACAGGACCATTTATAGGTAGGATCCAATACTGTAAAAAATCGTATAGTCATGAATTACTAAAAAATTGATGTTCTTGTTTGAGATATAAATTTCAAATGTGAATCTGCAAAAAAAAAATCAGAAAAAGAAGTCACAGTTAAAAAAAAAAATTGTGCGATATTTTGTTTTAATTTTTTTTGCTTATTTAGAAAATTTCCTACTACATACGTCTAAACAGGGGAATCAGACCCATCTTTAACGATTTTTTCTTTATTTCAACATAATATTGTACACTTGTACAGGTTCTAAGGATTTATTGTACCCATTGGCGTAGTAAGGTATTTGTTCTAAGGTGAGCAAACAGGCAGGTCAGTGCAAAAACAACCAAATTTGTTTAAGAAAAAAATTCGAAATCGAAGTTGTCGGTGCAAATGATTCTTTAACAACTATGTGTTTTGGCATTTATTTAATTCCCAATTTTTTTAAAAGGAGGACTAATAAATGAAGCTCACAACGACGGCAATAGTAGTACTGCTACTACACCATCCCAATAAAGGGGTCGAATCGGCTAACGTGATTTGGAAAAGTTTACAGTGATAAATCAATAGCAAAACTATGGAAATGTGACTGTCAACTATCACAAATCGCCTTAACCAATTCCACCCCAGGTTTAGTTGCTTTTCAATTGCACCAGTGACTAGCATTTTTGTAAACACATCCATTGCTTGTTATTGTTCAGTCGGTATCTATCTGTTGAAAAATTGTATTTCGATCAAATGGTAACCAATTGACCTAAAATCATTTTTCCAGAGCATTAAAAAAAACTAAAAAATTATTTTTTTTAGGTTAATTCATCCAAATTGTATTGTTTCCCATCAAACACTGGTGATAGGTGAAGACAACTCGGTATAGATTTTTATAAAATTCCAGTTATTCGATTTGGTTCGACTGCTACAGAATAAACAGTGCGTTCAGACTGAGTCGATGCCCAACTAAGTTGATTCATACCGATACCAAGCCGTAAGCATTGACTCGACAATCGGTTTAGCGACGTAACCAAAACAGCGATATTTTGAATTTTTGGCGATAATAATTTTTTGAATCAAAATCCCTATATTTTTTCTTGCTTCTAATTTTTACTTAAACCTTACATTCTTTATATTTCTCTGTGCTAAATGGAGCCGTCGAAATACTTAATTTATATTTAACGTTTGGTATTTCCACTTTTTCAACCCGACAACCTAAACCTTGCCTTGTTCAAGCTTCTCGGTTGAAGAAAAATTTAAACCAGTTCAACTCGAATTGTGCTTGACTTAGTTGCCACGGATTGGGTACGATATGTCGACTTTTAAAATATCGACCCCATAAGATCAACTTTTAAAATCTCGACAGAAAAAATCTCGATTGTTTAAAAGACCGACAGATCAAAATATAGACACAAATTTGATCGACTTTTTAAAATGTCGATTTTTCAAAATGTCGATTCTCAAAATGTCGACAGTGATCGAGATTTTATGAATCGAGATTTCAACAGTCGGCATTTTAAAAGTCGACATTTTGAAAGTCGACATTTTGATCAGATCATAGTTTAGGGAATGATGTTTACAAGCGCGCTTGTAAACATCATTCCCTAAACTTATGATCTGATCATTATTATCTAATATCGCACTGTAGTCCAGTAAATAGAGGTAAAAATAGGGGGGTTACCCTACAAAAGGTCGGGTAGTTCTAAATTTTTGATATGTTATATGGTATGGTTAGTAGATGAAAATTCCAAAATTCCACAACCACGCCCCCTCCGCCCCCTTCAAAATCCTGGAAAAACTAAAAAAAATTGGCACTCTTCTCAGTTTTTTGCTTATAATTTCTTTCCGGTACATTGTTACCGAAAAAAGTATATGGAAACTTTGTAGACAATAAAATTTCCTACAAATATGACCTAGAAAGTATTTTTGCACAACCACTAAAATCAGCGCTATGGAGCTCCCAAAAAAGGCTAAAATTTCGTATTTTGTAAGATTTTCAGTTTATTCCCTCTTTACAGCACAATAACTTCTTAACCGTCAAGTTAAGGACAAAATTTGTCATAATCAATCTTGTAGATAGTTTAATTGGCTACCAATTTTATGTAACTACAGTCGACGTTCTCTAAGTTGAACTCCCCCCAAGTCGAATTTCCCTCTAACAAGAATTTTTTCACCATGTTGGTTGTATACTCCTCTCAAATTTCCAAACTTATTTATTTTTCTCTGAATCGAATTTTTGCAAAACTCTCTCTAACTCGAAGATTTCGACTTAGAGAGAGTCGACTGTATTTTCATTTTGTGACCAATACAATTTGGAATAGGTTCTGTGAGTTTTGAAAGTGTTTTTTATTCAAACGTTTTTACGAACTCACTTTCTTTTCTGTCTGTTTTATACTGTACTGTACTGTAGTGTACTGGAATCCCGTAGAAATTTTATTACCGATTTGTCTAACCACCTTAATCGATTGAAGTATACATAGGAGAATCAGAAAACTTGGATAGACATCACGATATTCTGAACCCGGTGTTTTAGTCGCTATTTTTTGGAGGTAGTGCCCAAAATTCCATTAAAAACTAAACCACATAGGTACTGGATTTGATGAAATTTATAGACATGATAATTGATGAGATGAAAAACCAATACAATTAACTTCCACCCACTGCCGCTCCCACTTTTTTAAAACATAATATTTTCGGAAAAAAATTATAAAAATTCGGGTGTTGTTCAGATGACCCATGAAGGGCCGAAACCACAAGTGCTCTGGTGATGGGTTACCCTCTGATCCAGAGGTTTGATCGTCCTTATTGCCTTCAACTTGGGATTCAGAAACTCAAAAGGTTGGAGCATTGTTTCCCATTCGCACAATCTAGTTTAGCCAAGTCATCGTATTTTGATTTTTTGGACTACATTGTCTTTGAACAGCTCTTTGAGCTCACGTTTGTGCCTTCTCCTCCAAAAATCCGTCAAATAATACGAGTATTACTTGCGAAAGAGCCCAGTATCAGTTTTCATTACTGATTTTCATCTTACCGAGAGTAGGAGTGTCTTGAGCGTAAGAAGAGTGTTGAACCTTTTTTTGACAAATATAGATTAGAAGCAGTGGTTTCCAAAAGCATTTTTTCGTCTGGACTTGAAGTTCATTGGTCATTTTCAGAATTTTTGATCTTTTACTGGCATTCATTTTAATGTCCTTCATCATAACTACCTATACAATTTGTATTCCAATGAGTAGGATGGAAGACAAGACTTGCTCCGTATACAAACAACGTGGACAAAATTTTTATAAATTTACCAATTGTATTAGGTTAGGTTAGGTTAGGTAGAGCTGGATGTCAGTGATCAATACTGACACTTAGACCAAAGTTGGCCCGTTGTGATACCACATGTATCTTGAAAAATCTTCCTCACTCGTGAAACCATTTAGAGCTCCTGACGAAGCGTGCAAGACTGTAAATGTCTTTGCTTGCCAGATCACTAGGATCGTTATAGTAGTAACCTCCTAAGTGGAGCCTACGTCTGTGTGAAAGAGCAGGACAATTACAGAGAAGGTGAGGAATCGATTCTTCCTTCTCCTCGTCCATACAGCTTCTTTAAAAATCATTTAAAAGTACGCCAAGCCGCGATGCGTGTCTACCTACAATAGAGCTTATGTGCACTCTGCTTAGAGATTTTAAGCACTTGGAGCGCTTTAAGTCAAGGCTTGGCTAAATTTGTTTTGTCGCCAAACAAGAAGTGATGTTGTACCACCCAATGTTTGTTCTCTCCAAGGCTTCTTACTTCAGCAAAAGCTTACACGTAGCAATGGGCATACCAATATTTAGCTTTTCAGGTAAAATGGGTAGTAATGTTCCACTTCTAGCGAGCTCATCAGCTTTACATTTACCTGGAATGTCACTATGACCCGGCACCCAACAGAGGTGAATATTAAACTGTTGCGCCATCGCCAACAGAAATGATCAACAGTTAAGGGCTGTTAGAGTTTGAAGAGACGGAGTCCAGGGATTTAATAGCAACTTGGCTATTAGAGAAGGTTGATATCACGTTTTCCTTGTGCCAAGATAGTTCTTCTTTTATCGCTAGAAGTTCGGCTTGGAATACGCTACAGTGATTAGAAGACGGAATGAGAGACTTAAATCAGAGTACACATCTCCACCAACCCCATTGTCGGTCTTCAATCCGTCGGTGTAGAAATGAATTGATTGATCTACGAATTCCACATCCTCCCAGGTGGATCTGGAAAGGTATGGTTACTTCAAAGTTTTTATTGAAATTCAGCAGTGGGATTGTGTAGTCAGAGAAAGCCAACTGTATTGGTCACAAAATGAAAATACAGTTGAATCCCTCTAAACTGAATTCTCACGGTATATCAAAATTATTTCAAGCTAAAGAGTTTTGCAAAAGGTTGATTTAGAGAGAAATAAAAAAGTTTGGAAATTTGAGAGGAGTATACAACCAACATGGTGAAAAAATTCTTGTTAGAGGGAAATTCGACTTAGGGGGAGTTCGACTTAGAGGACGTCGACTGTAGTTACATAAAATTGGTAGCCAATTAAATTATCTACAGGATTGATTATGACAAATTTTGTCCTTAACTTGACGGTTAAGGAGTTATTGTGCTGTAAAGAGGGAATAAACTGAAAATCTAACAAAATACGAAATTTTAGCCTTTTTTGGGAGCTCCATAGCGCTGATTGTAGTGGTTGTGCAAAAATACTTGCTAGACCATATTTGTAGGAAATTTTATTGTCTACAAAGTTTTCATATACTTTTTTCTGTTAAAATATACCGGAAAGAAGTTATAAGCAAAAAACTGAAAAAAGGGCCAATTTTTTGTAGTTTTTCCAGGATTTTGAAGGGGGCGGAAAGGGCGTGGTTGTGGAATTTTGGAATTTTCATCTACTAACCATACCATATAACATATCAAAAATTTAGAACTACCCGACCTTTTGTAGGGTAAAACCTCTCTATTTACTGGACTACTGTCATAGTTCAATAAATCGCATTTTTTGTAATTTAATTTTTGTTGTCTATATATTTTGACGTCTTAATTGCCCATTATTCAGGGTCTGTAATGTGTTTTAATATTAATACAATAATAAAACATCCAGAAAATGAGACAGTTAAAAGTTCGAAATATAAGGTAATGAAATGAATAGAACAAAAATGCGTTCTATTGAACTTTCTTAAAGCTAAACAAAAGGTAATATAAAATTAATAACTACCTAAATAAGTTAATTATTATAAGAATCAAATAAGAACTTGTGTTTTAAACAAAGTCTTAAATTTTTCACAGCATCAACAAACTGTTAAGTTCCTGTTAAAAAATCAGACAAGAATTTATGATTCTTGAGTTTATAGTTATTCCGTGCAAACATTTAAGGCAGAGCTTCGTTCTTTAGGTTTTTTTTTCAAATGACCGACAGACAAAATATCGACAAGTCAAATTATCGACTGGTTTAAATGTCGATTTATATTTTATATCGACTTTTCTGCCCGATTCTAAGGGAAACAAGAAGACACATATTGGGTCGAGACTTTCTAACGGAGGAAGAAACAATACAGCTCCTCAATGAAATGGATGTAACGAAGATGTTCAAATTTTGCAAAATAGCGCTAAAATATAGAAGCAGAATAATAGAAGAATGTGTTTAGTCTATAAAGCTGTAACTCTATTTATTTTAATTGTTAGTATTTTTAATCTTGTCAATCAGGCAGACGGCAATGCCATGCTTTATTATTAATTGTATATATATAATTGTAAAAATCCAAGGAAATAAAAATCAATCTAATCTAATCTATTTTATATCGACTTTTCTGTATGGGAAAAATTCCGACAAGTCGATATTTTTCTTGACTCATATCAGGGCAGTCGACTTTTTGTCAAATCGACATTTCAAACTGTCGACATTTTAATAAGTCGGTAAAAACAAAGTCGGTATTTTAACTTTCAAAAAAGTCGATAAAAGTCGACATTTTAACCAGTCGAAATTTTTTTTGTCGGTCATTCGTACGTAACCCAGTTGCCACATCAGTAATGTAAGGAGCTTACCGGACAGTGGTGCAATGTCTAAATACAAACAAAATGAAGGTGATCAAAAATTGCTTTTGTGTGATGACATGGTGTTTGAAACTTCATTCACAGTTGTTCAATCTTGGTTCTTCGGTGAGTTAGAACCAGTAAAGTTTTACTGTCCAAAGGTGGGCAATTACGATTTTAAGGTGGGCTGTATTCTGTGGTGGGCCACCTCTTCCTAAGCCTATGATTGTTCCTATGTTATGCAAAACACCCTGTCGGAAACAAAATTAGTTTTTTGAGACACTATAGTTATAGAAAAGCGACAGTACTCACTTTTAATATTTTTTTCCATCGTATCTTATGCGTTCAGCATGTTGTAGTGAAGAATATAATCTTCTTCAGAAACCATCACTCAAAAGATCCACCTTTCAAATAGGGAAGCATTTCTTCATTTGCTTCTAAAAAGCTTAACAAGTCAACATCTCAAGAGAGTAAGTACACTGACAAGGCAAATACTACAAACGAGGTCAGTTATTAAAAAAAAGGGCTTCACTCTGTATGGCGACTATATGCTTTAAAAAATTTATTTTTTCCGTTTGAAGTGCAAATAAAGTAGCTTCATTTTCGATTAACACTTCTGAAACCACCCACCCGTGGCTTATTTGAATCCAGTTTTAAATATGTCCAATCTCTCGTCAGAAGAGTCACGTTTCATTTTGACATGTCAATAATAGAGATGCAAATTCATATACCCACTAGCAACTACAGAACACTACAATAAGCCTTAACCTCTCATTGGCATCACTACCAATATCGCCTGTCCCTCTATAAACACACCTCATGCCGATATTTATAAAGCAATGTGACGTGACGTGGCAGGATAATGGAAACGTGTTAAACAATCCATTCGAATATTTGCCTCTGTAAGTGCTTATAATCCTCGCGGGCCACCTAGCACTTCAAAAACTGAACAATACCAAAACAGTGCAAAACCTGAAACAGCCCACGCGGTGTTGGAGTGGTTAATGGTGAATTGCTGAATTAAGAATTTCCACTAAACTGTTGCCTGTGAAACGACCGACAGCGACGCCAACGCCACCAACAATAGGCTCGAGTTCATTTTAGTGAAATGAAGTCCTACTCCAAATGAACCTCGGGAATTAATTGAATCATCTTGTCTCTTCAACTTTCAAATTTGCATTGGACATTTTAGGCTTGTTCGTATGTAGGTACAACGTAGTACAACTCTGTTTCAATTCAGTTTAGCGAATTTAATTTAGCTTAACATCACAACTGCTCTCTCCTATTCATCCCGAAAAAC
Organism: Dasysyrphus tricinctus; assembly: GCA_963921185.1. Taxonomy (NCBI): domain Eukaryota; kingdom Metazoa; phylum Arthropoda; class Insecta; order Diptera; family Syrphidae; genus Dasysyrphus; species Dasysyrphus tricinctus. The sequence continues at coordinate 63,903,615 of OY992531.1, read as the reverse complement.
CACTAATAATAATAATCATTTGATAAAACGCTCCTCCATCATCAACTAGGGAGTTATGCATCACTCTGGGAATATACACGGTAAAGTGCACGCAACAGGAAATCAAGGATGCCATGGACTCTGAGTGTGGGTGTACTTTAAATCATCAGCAGTTGAGAGGATGGTTCGTCGTTGTGTGTGTCACCATTTAATTTGCGCCTATATACAAGACAAAAAACATGCCTCCTCCACACCATCATGCAGCTGATGTTCATCCTTTCTGGAATGATGGATGAAAAAGGATATTATCTCCTTTAATTGACAGATGTGGATTTAGATCAATGTCGTCATGTTCGCCTCTGGGTTGAAGACTTCCTGCTGGTTGATGGATCACGGGTATGGTCGGGGGCGGGGTAGCTGTGTGTCCTTAATGATTTTTATTAATTTTCTGTTTGCACTCTTCCGAAGGACATTTATCTCTGTTAAAGCTTTGAACATTTATATTAAAAGAAAACACTTGATAGAAATATGCTTTTGAAATCGGAGGGTGACAAAATAAACGCTCTTCACGAGGATGTTTTGCTCGTTGATGATGTAAAGTAAATTTTAATTTGGGCTTAAGCTTTGAGTTTTCTTTCAAAATTCTATACAAAAGGAAGAAAAAATTCAATAACAAAAGCAAAGAAAAACAAAAAATACAAAAAAAAAAAAATTAATGTATGTCAAACATGAATATGTATGTATAGGGATGCATAACAATGAGATGAAAATGTTTTCATCTTTCAGTGCGATATTTTCAAGGATATATACATTTTATCGAACGTGAAATGAATGTCGAGTTTGGGTGTGTGAAATAAATTTCTAAATGGGAAAAGAGGTCAAGTGCGAGATTGTTTATACACATGTAGTTTTTTTTGGCATAGCATGAACTAGATATATTATTAGGAAATGCACACCCACACTTATACAACAGCACAAACCCATTTCAAAAGAACAGAAATTATAAATCACACGATGTAAAATTGATTAAGCTCATAAATTATTACTTTGACACTTTAATCTCAAAAACATTTTATCGTTGGTGGTCTCTTCTTTTTTTTTATTTTTAAATCAATGCGAGGGTGGAAATGAATAACGGAAACTTGAAGGTTTTACTAAACTAGCTATCTTGTATTCTATTATTATTATTCACACATTTCTAATTCCTATACGGGGGTGACAATGTGTGTTCAAGTAAGACTGGTCATACAAATATATAGGCTCTGTTCGACTACTTCAATGCTAGATTTGTTGGGACTACATCTTCAGAGATCTGACTTTAAAAAAAGTGATGAATTCTGCAAAGGAGAGCCATCAAACTTTAAATGAAGATGTTTTCTGTATTGTTGGTTTGTGGAAGGAATTTGCTTTAATCAATTTCTAATAATTTCTTAATCAATTTTGAAAAATAATAATTATTGCAAATCTAGCCTTAATCGGGTGATGAGTCACGTGTCAGGAGATAAGTATTGAAAAGACTCAAATTGTATAAAATTTTCAGTGCTGCTACTATTCGGAAACTAAGTTTTTTTGAAGTGAAAAGTGAACACCTCCATTAAAAATAAAATGCACGACTGGGTCGCCCGTACTTGCTCTTATGTTCAAGACACTGTGGGTTTAAGAAAACTGTATATAAAAACATGGAAATTAAGAGAAAAAATGTAGAGAATCATGAAATACGACATTTAAATTGGCTAAAACAACTCTTCTGACAATTTGAGGGAAAAAAAAAAGAATGCCATCTTAATTCTTGATTGAATACGATTGTATAGGAACAAAAATTTAGAATCGTTGGATCGGTTTTTTAAAAAAATTATTTTTTATATTAAAAATTCTTAAAACATTTTTAAGAACAAATTTTGGTATGCAAATCTGAAGTATATATTTATGTGTATCTAAAAACGAAGTTTGAAAAAAAAATTTCAACCCGTTTTTGAGATATTGAATTTTCAAAAAAAAAAATTTGAAACTTTTTTTAAAAATCCAAAAACTTTTTTTTTGAAAATTTTGATATGCAATATTATTTGATCTTATCTGAATTTTGTATATAAAAAAATTCATCTAAATCCGTTAAGCCGATAACGAGAAAATTCAAAATAAAAAAAATACGTTCTATGACAGGTACTATTAATAGTTTCTAAGTGTAAAATTTAATAATTTTTGGTAGTAGATCGTTCTAATTTTAGTATAGAAAAAGTTTAATCAAAATCGTAGGAGTCGTTTTTAAGCAAAAAAATATTTTTTCCTTTGCGGTTTTTTAACTTTTGTATGGAAACTCGCGTTATTTTTTCATAAATGTAAAATTTTTTCTAAAAATATTTTAGAAAGTACTAAAAAACTCTTAAATATCGAGTTTCAAAATAATTGATAATGTCGTTTTCGAAATATTTGATTTTCCAAAAAAAAAATTGAAATATTTTTTAAAAATCCTAAAAATATTTTCTTCAGAAATATTGGTAAACAAAATTATTTATAATTTTTGGATGCTTCTGTATAAAAAAAATAATTGAAATCGGTCGTACCGTTTTGAAGAAAATCTAAAATTAAAAAAATGGTTGCTTGGGAGGTACCATTAATAACCATTTTTGAAAAATGGTTTTCCACCCAAAGAAAGCATTTACTAAAATAAATTTATTGAATTTTCTTTAAGAAAAGTTGTCGAGCCGTTTTACAGAAAAATACAATTATGTAAAATTGCTAAAAAAAATTGTATGGCAGGTACCTACCGTTATTTTTGGTTCTAAAAAAAAAAAATGAACAAAACGTGTGGGCATAATCACCAAAAACCACTATGTACCAAGTTTGAAGAAAACCGATCATGCCGTTTAGGCTGTAGCCGAACAGACAGACAGACAGAATTGTGCAACACACTTTTTTGGTGTTCTCTATAATCGTAATATCATGATTGATTGTTATCTCAAACATTTTTTTTTGCACGAATCCAAAACTTGCCTTATAGTGCCTATAATCGCAAGTAAAAAATGTTAGGGATTGAAAATAGCATCTTTGTTTTATGGTGTGATAGTCCGGGAGGCAACTGACCGACCGTGTTATCGGGTCACGCAAAAAAGGATGCCAACCGATAACTTTTACAAAACTACGGTCAGATAAGTTTTATCTGGTGAAAATGCAATTTTCAGGTTGTTTTTTTGGATAAATATTCCTAAGCTACTTCTATAATTGGGTTATCAATAAAAAGGTTTGGCTGTGCTCTTCTACACGATACCAATGGGCGGACAGACTTTTATTTCTAATTTTTAAGTTTTTTTATTAATTAATCCATCGACATCGTAGCCATCCTTCAATAGAATTTGACCTTTGATGGCTTGACTTCAAGTTGCTTCTAGCTGACCTGTTCCAGCAAGTTCTGTCTCTGATTTCGCACTCCAAGATGGTTGAGATCCTCTTCCACTTACATGCGCCGCCACCTATAACGCTATCCTCTGCACCATAAATCATGATGAGCGTTTTATACAGGGACACCTAAGTTGCCCGAGAGAGGTCTCTACAGGGGTGGACTGGGCCACCGGGCAACCGGGATTTTGCCCGGTGGGCCCCCAAGAAAGCAAAAAGTTTATAAAAGTTCCGGCGTTCCTTTTCTGTTTTTTTTTTTTAAGTAAAACTTTCTAAGAAAATTGGACTCACACTAGATTAAGAGTTTTGTTGATCAAAATAAATATTTAGAGGCCTCCAGTACTCTGTTGGTGGCCTCTACAGATCTTTGGATGACCCCAGAGCTCGGTTGGTGGCCTCTACGGATCTTTGGAGGCTCCCAGAACTCCATTGGTGGCCTCGACGGATATTTGGAGGCCTCCAGAACTATATTGGTGGCCTCTGCGGATCTTTGGAGGCCCCCAGATCTTGGTTCATAGCCTCAACGGATCTCTGGAGGCCTCCAGAACTCTGTTGGTGGCCTTTATAGAACTTTGGAGGCCCCCACAACTCCGTTGGTGGTCTCTACCGATTTTGGGAGGCACCCAAAACTCCATTGGTCGCCTCTACGGATCTTTTGAGGCCCCCAGAAATCGGTTCGTGGCCTCTTTAAATCTTTGGAAACCCGTAGAATTCGGTTCGTGGCCTCTACGGATCTCTGGGGGCCTCCAGACCTTCCTTTTCTGTTTTTTTTAAGTAAAACTTTCTAAGAAAATTGGACTCACACTAGATTAAGAGTTTTGTTGATCAAAATAAGTATTAAGAGGCCTCCAGTACTCTGTTGGTGGCCTCTACAGATCTCTGGAGGCCCCCAGAAATTGTTTGGTGGCCTCTACAAATCTTTGGAAACCCGTAGAATTCGGTTAGTGCTTGGTGGCCTCTACGGATCTCTGGAGGCCTCCAGACCTCGGTTGATGGCCTCTGCCATCAAACGGCGTTCCTTTTCTGTTTTTTTTTTTTAAGTAAAACTTCCTAAGAAAATTGGACTCACACTAGATTAAGAGTTTTGTTGATCAAAATAAGTATTTAGAGGCCTCCAGAACTCTGTTGGTGGCCTCTATAGATCTTTGGAGGCCCCCACAACTCCGTTGGTGGTCTCTACCGATTTTGGGAGGCACCCAGAACTCCATTGGTCGCCTCTACGGATCTTTTGAGGCCCCCAGAAATCGGTTCGTGGCCTCTTTAAATCTTTGGAAACCCGTAGAATTCGGTTGGTGGCCTCTACGGATCTCTGGAGGCCCCCAGAAATTGTTTGGTGGTCTCTATAAACCCCTAGAATTTGGTTGGTGGCCTCTGCGGATCTCTAGAGACCCCAAGAACTCGGTTGGTGGTCCCTTCGGATCTCTGGAGGTCCCAAGAGCTCGGGGAGCTCTATGAATCTTGGGATTCCTCCAAAACTCGTGTGGTGGCCTCTACGGATCTTAAAGTATTCAAAAGTTGATAGAAATATTTTACAATTTCAAAAAACTAAATATGCAAAATAAAAATAAATAAAAATGACTCTCAATGATGAGTACTTTAAAATGTCTGAAAGTTAGGTGTATAACCTGAATTCAAAAGATGAGAATGAATAGCAGTATTTTATCTGATCCCGATCTGCCGGTGAGGCAGCCATAAACTAAAATTGCTGTTTCCTTATACCTTATAAATTATCAATCAATATTCTAATTAAAAACAAATTAATAAATATAAAAAAGTGACTTTCGAGAAAAGTCTGAAATATCAACTTTTTTTAAGCATTTTGTGGCCCTTTTTTTAAAAAACAAAAACTGACCTCCAGCTCACTTAGGAATTCATTATATTACTAAAAAGGTCACGAATAAGGATATAATTTACTTTTTCTAAAAGTCCCGGTAGGCCTTTTGACCCCCAGTCCGCCCCTGGGTCTCTACTTCTCAATCGCCTTCTTAGCCCAAAGAAGGAGCGATTGTCAAGATTAATTCCTTGTTTGATCTCAGCCGTGGTATCGTCCGCTGAGTTGATAGCGGAATCTGGGATGAGTGTCAAGTTAGAAAAGCAACTTTGATGAATATAAGAATGGGAAGGGGGATAATTTGTCATTAATTAGTCGTTAATTAGTTGTGACAAATTTACTTTGATCGTGCAATGTTTTCTAACTTGATAACAAGTTAGTAAAGCAACTCTCGCGGATAGAAAAATGAGTAGGTGCATAGTTTCTCATTATTAAGTCGATACTTAGTTGTGATAGTTTCGAATTTGTCGTTCTATGTTTTCTATTTTTTTGTTTTGAAAGTATTAAAAACTTCTAAAATATAGGATTTTAGTGCCTAATAATTTGCCGTCGTTTGATGAAAAAATCAATTTAGTCATGCAATGTTGTCTATGTGTTTTTGGGTTATTTGTTTTTTTTTTCTGAATGCAAAGTTAGCAAAGCAACTTTGACGAATCTTAAACTTGACACCCATTGAAAGCAAATAACCCAAAAACACATACACACATAGAGAATACTACACGACTGAATAAACTTCTTCACAACTAATAAACGACTTATTAATGGCAAACTATTTAGCACTTAAATAATAAACTTTAGAAATTTTTACCACTTAAAAAAAACATAGGAAATATAGAAGAACAAAAATTTGAAACTGTCACAACTAATTAACGATTAATAATGCACCTACCCCCTTTCTTCGATCCATGAGATTTGCTTTACTGACTTTATATAAAGTTAGCGAACTACCCAAAAAAACATAGAAAACATTGAACGACAAACTCGGAATTGGCACACCAACTAATTAACGGCAAATTATCCACCAACCCATTTTAAGATTCGTCTAAGATGCTTTGCTAACTTGACGCTCATGAACCTAAGTAGACAATGCTTCTGACCACCTCAAAATTTTAGCTTTCTAGAGTGGCGTTCCGTCCGGTCTGAGGTGTTCCAACAAGAAGTTGACAGCGTATATTTGGTCTTCCCTACACTTACCATTAAACTCATCTTCTTGGCTTCCTTCTCAATACTCACTAAAGCACCACTGATATCACGCTTTGTTCATCCGATTATTTCAATATCGTCGGTGTAAGCGAGTAATTGGACGGACTTTTGCAAGATTGTGCCTCTAGTGTTGACGTGATAGTTTTGCCCTATTCTTTAAAGATCGATGTTGATGAAAACGCATGACAGCGCGTCACCTTGTCTAAAACCATTTCTGACATCGAAGGTATCGGTGAGGTCTTTGCCGACCTTGATGGACGGCTTGAATTCTCCATGAAAAGTGGTGAGTATCGATTTTAAATTCCTGTTTTTTTTTTTTTTTATCTGTCGTAGTACGAATATTTGGTCGATGGTGGACTTTTCTAGCATAAAGCCATACTGATATAGACCTATCTGGTTATTGACGAATGGCTTCAGGCGTTCGCAAAGTTCGGCAGGCAAGATTTTGTATGCAATGTTAATCAGACTGATGCCTCTGTAGTTGTTGTTATACAATTTGTAGAAATGATTTTTCCTTATCCTTAATTCTACCACGATGTTCCCTGATCGTCCTTTCAGGCTTCAGCTCGAGCTCTCCGTTTCTGCTCGCAGATCTCGCAAGCAGCTCTGGTCCTTCTAATTAGCGCCGATTTGTATGGCTTTTGTTTGGCAGTATGTACACCTTGCGGCATACCAACTCGTTGAACCAGGAGTTTCTCTGTGGTAGTTATGCGGGGCTCAGCAGTTCAGAGTCGTTATCTCTGACGGCTTCTTGGCAATTCTTCCACTGGTTTTCGATGCTTGAAGTTGGCAGAATAGACCAATTAAAAGGGTCCGATAGACTATATCGGAAAAGGACCTGGTAATTTCTTGCACTATATTTCCTCGTAGCATTATACCTTGGCTACAGCAAGGTAGTGCTCCAAGTCAAGGTTGGCTCCTCGAACTTTTGGACATCCTTGATACTGGGAGAGTGCCTTGAATCAATCGCAATGTGGTCAATCTGGTTGGTGGTTAATTGACCAGGATATCGCCATATCCCCTTGTGGATATCAAAATGTGGGCCCCGTAGTAAAAACGATTAACCTGAGTCCATTTTTGGAGGTGGTGTCGTGCAGACTATATCTTCCAATTATCCCACCAAAAACATTTTCTCTTTCTAGATTGGCATTAAAATCACCTGAGACAATTTAAGCGTCATAGCTAGCGTAGGGCATTGCTCATATATCTTGCCCAAGAGCTAGTAAACTCGTCCTTGGTGTCACCATCTTCTTCTTTCTGTGGGGACATGTGCGCATATCAGGCTAGTGTGGGCGAATTTAATTTTGATACGAATTGTCGTGAGGTTCTCGTTCACATAGTTGAAACTCAAGACTTCTTGCCTAAATCTGCTTCTAACGAAGAGTTCACAGCCAAAATGACACTCACTTTGCTGTCGGAATCAGTCAACGTAGTAGATATCGCAGTCTTTCATTTTTCTTTTGCCTAGCCCATCCCATTGAACTTCTTGCATGGCGGCGATGTCTACTTTTTAGCAGCATAGGGTCTCCGATAAATGCTCGGCTGCAAGTGGTCTAAAGAGAGACAGAACATTCCACGTGCAGATCCAAATTTCATTGTCCTTATTTCGTTTTCATAGGTTCGTTGTGCTTTGCAACTAAATAGCTTTAAGTGGCCGGAAAGTCACTCCAACGCCGATGCACGGCACAACCCTCAACCTGGTGGAACAGATTAATATGACTGCGAGTGTGGAGAGCCAGATTAACTGGTTCTTAAACTTGAGCTCCGAATATGTCGTAGTAGCCCTTATAAGGTGTTCACTAAGTGGTTCAACCTGACTGGAACTTTAATACTTTATAGACGCCACCGTTGGTTCCATCTGGGGATCTCTTCCACCTTGATGAAAGGAGAAGTGCGATCCAAATGTCAACCAATTGCATCTAATTCCAGAGAAGTAAAAACTTAAAAAAAATTCAGATTTTTTTGTGATTTTTGAATTCATCCATATTGTATGGTTCCCCATAAAAATTAAGTTATTAACGTTAAAGAATTTTTATTATTTTAAACAAATTTATATTTTGGGGTGTCATCACAACGTCCACAACGGGTGTCACCCATGGTAGCTATGCGATTGGGTCCACATGAAAAATTCCTCCACTTCCTTTAAAGAACAATTCTACTCTTTCTTTAGCCAGAATAATAAGTTTAATTTTTAATATATCACATTTAACAGCGTGGTCCTAAACAACTCATATCAAACTATCGTCAAATTTGTAAGTTATATTTGTGTTCCCCAAACTGAACAACCAAATTGTTTTGTGATAAAATAAAATTTTTACTAAAAGAAACAATATCATCATTTAAGTACGGTTTTGGTTCTGAAAAATCAACAACAACTAATCTTAAACAGTTTTTCCAACTTTGTTTTTTACACAATCTTGAAAAGGGATATCAAGTCGATGTCATGGATAATACTGATCTTACCAAATCAAAAGCTTTCGGCAGCATCACAAAATTTTCATTGAAACTATAGAATTAGCTGAACTGATTCCAATCTTACATAACGCGTTCTGTAAGGTCGTATTTATTTGATTAAATCTTGTTGTTGTCTCAAGTGCTGTTCCTCAAGGAAGTCATATAGGACCACTTTTATTTTTCGTTTTACAAATGACTTCTTAAATCTTATGTTTGCCAAATTTTGTGAGATTTTCGTGACGTATTGAAAATCTAATGACATTTTTGAAATGGTCTTAATTTATTTGAAAGATTAACTAACTTTCATTTAATTCAGAGTTAACCCAATTCTCAATACTTCAATACTGAGAATCTAATCGTTATAGTTTAAAAATGTTTTTTGACTCAAAAAACAACAATTTTTCCCTTTTTTCAGTGTATAAATGACTTTATTGATTTGAATCTATGTTAAGACTAGTGAACATTTTTTGGGTTCATAATAAATGTGTCATCACCACTAATATTAAATTTCGACAAAAAAAAAAATAAGCATGTAAATGCTCAAACCCGCCATTTTGTATAATTATTTCAAAAAGTAAAATCCTTAAACTGTTTGCATCGTATTTTGTTTGCTATCTCAATTCCGACATTTTTATGTGAAATTGATATTTTAAATGTTATAACAAACTAATATCATTTTCAGCAAATTTAAATATAAAAAGGTCATAGGGTTAAGATACATAAAAAAAGGCAACCTTATCTGGATCTATTTGACTTCCTGCTGCCATTCCTTCAAGATTTCATATTCATCCGATTAAGAAGAGATGAGGGTGTATATCACTATATGTGGCTCCAGCTGTATATCCTTTAGGTACTATCAGATAATAGATAAACAAAATTCATGTTTAAACTTAATCAACACAAATATTAGACAAAAAAAAAAATATAAAACGAGCAACGAGTAAGTCAAAAGATATTGTTATCCAAGTTTTTGATATCAAATTTAATCAAAACACCCACAATGTATAAAAGTTGATATACATACCTCGTGCATACATGAGGTTTTGATGTTTCCTTAAAATTTCTTTGTCTTTCCTCCTCTACATTTTACACCATTTATTTTTTGTTTGTGTGAATTTTTCAAAAATATATATGTACATTTATTCTTCATCTCTTGAACAAAATTAAATCACTTCTTCATTTAAAATAGTCTCTTTTACATACACAAACAGATACACACACACATAGAGAGTAGATAAGGATAGGTACTATTACGACTTGCTTACTTTATTCCTTTAACCGAGATTGCGTCTCCATAGCAATAGGAATAAATTAACTCTTCTTTCCAGTGTTGATGCTAAATTCAAAACAAGAAAACTTTTTCTTTGATATGCAAATTGCTAACCTAAATTCAGAGCCTCCTCCGCAACACATTCATCCAACACCCGCTTTTCTCCAATTCCTGTTTTTTTTTTCTATTTGAGAATCACAATATACACCCATACACATAGTATCAAGACACCTACTACAACTGATGTACAATCCATAAAAACCAACAGGGGAGGCGAAGAAAAACCTGCTAAGGATTTATTTAATTTCCATTTTGCACCAACACTTTTCTATCGGTATTAGTTTCAAAGTTGTTTTCCCTTAGGGAAATTCGAAACCATCACCCTTCTGACGATCAGGAACGTTTTATCAACCAGATGGAAGTTTCCATTACATACATATTGTTTCTAATGAGAAAGAGTTAAGAATAGGGGGAAGGGGAACACAAAACACAATTTAACAAATCACAAATTTCATTTGGTATTTTGTGCTAAAAAGTCATTTTGTGGTCGTCATCTTCCAAATAGGTCCTTGAAACAATTTTTCAGTCACAACATACAAACATACATTTAGAACTTCCATCATCTCTATCCAAGCAGCCCCTGCTTTGTTGCAGCTCCAGAAAATAAGTTCCTCCCCAACATAGAAGCCACTTTCGTCATAGTTTTGGTAAATTTACGACTTCAATCTACTCAAGCTATTTGATTGAATGAGTTTTGTGGAAATCGTTGACGAAAGAGTTGAGTTTGAGGTACTTCTCCCTCTTGGCTTTTGGGACTAGGACTTTCTTTCTGCACTGATTCATTGTTAATCTCTCGACAACATGACAAAAAACATCCACTAAACCCCTAACGTCCAAACTCAACTCCAAGCAATATATGATAGAAGAGATCTATACATAGACCCACAATGGAGAGCAGGCTCTCCTATATACCTAATCATAGAGAGGTACCTTTCAGTATTATATGTCCTGATAATCCTTCATCCCAATATTTCATTTCGTTTTTTTTTTTACCGACATTGCATGTTTGGAAAATTTATTTTTTGAAACGAAATCCCACTTGAGCGTTATGGAGCAAAGTGGATTAGATCAAAGGCCATCAGGTGGGAACAAGAATCAAGGTACGTACATAACGTAGGTACGAGAATATTTATGCACCTTTATTGGAAATCCAGCATTTCCGTGCGTCACAATTCTTTACAAGGGATCATCCTTCAGAATATATAGATATGTATGTTTGTAAAATGGTATTATAATCCAAAGAAAGCTTCTTCAATGATTCATGTAGGAAATGACCCAACAAATATAAACGTGTACTTACACGCAGTCACGCAGATTCAAACATCCCATTTCCCATATGTCCTTGAACCGACGACAACAATTCATTCAAATAAAAGTCAATGATATCGTTGGAGAGTAAGAGGAAATTTGCACACAGTGGAATCTTTCCATTAAAAATCTTACCGATTTTTATTTAAATTTAATATTAACTAAATGAATGAAATTAAATTAAAAAAAAAAGAACAACATTCTCCATTATTTATGTGAATCCTGTCGCAGCATGTGGACGATACTATCTAACAAAATCTAATTTTTCTGAAAACCCATAGATTTTAAGAAAAAAAATTAATTTGGTTAACTATAAAAAAATATAATTTTTTTTTAATGATTTTCAATACAACCATTTCTATTATTTTCGAATTTTTTCCAAAGAAAAGGCCTAAAGCTGATTTCGATTAAAATTCTTAATCAGAAGCTTTAAGAAAGTTAAAATGCAAAAACTTGCAAGCCAAATCTTCGAAAATATTTTACTATTCTAAATGAAAAATAGATTTGTTTTTAAAAACTCAATATTTCGACCTGGCTGGTTGAATTGTTTTGTAAGCACTGCAACAAAGATTTAAGTTAAAAATTGTTCTAAGAAAAATTAGTAACTGACTGACGTCCGAAGAAAACTGGGATGCAACAGAAAACATTTTAGAAAAGAGTAACTATCATATTTGGAACCGTTAATAGTGACTTATGATTTTGTGTGAAGTTTTCAATTGTTTTCAAGATAATTTGTTTTCACCGTGCATCGTTCGACAAAAATAGTATTTTTTTTTTTTCTTTTATTAATATTTTTTTTTAATCAAAAGTTGCTTTCGCGAGAAGTTTTTGAGAAACTAAATTTTAAAGTCAACAAAAAGAAAATACACGACCAAATAGCTCGTTTTGGCATTGAAATTATGAGAGTTTAAGAAAAATCAATCATTTAATTCAAAAGAAAGTTTTATTTTGATTCGATTGCGAAACATATTTTTTGGGTTCCCAATAAAATTAGTTTTCATTCGAATCAAATCAGCAAGGATCTGTAAAATATGGTTCGTTGCCGAATTTATAATTGGAGAACTATTGAAGATCCATTCACGAACCGTTCAAATAAGAAAGAAAAATTTAATTTTACGAAAGGACAAAATTTCGAAAAGCCAAAGTTACGCAAGATAAAGTATCGAAGCACAAAGCTCCGAAAAAGTTTTTAAATCCTCGGGGCTTCGTTCTTCCTTGAGTGATTTCAATGAAATTGACAGAGGTGATAGCTGAGACAAGGTTAGCAGAAAAAAATATTTTAAAATAGGATGTTTCAAAAATATGTCAACATTCTGCAACTTCGTTCTTCCTTGAGCGATTACAATGAAATGTATATGATGTAAGTGATAGCTGATACTGAGTTGTAAGAAGAAAAAAATTTTATTAAATAGGATTTTTCAAAAAATGTCAACATATTATAAAGCCTAGTACATACCTTCTTCCTCGTGAAATGAACAACTGCACCAGTGGAGAAAATGATTTTTTGACATTGCTCACTGGAGAGACTTGCAAATCATCACGTTTAAGTTAAATGTGTTTGGCTTCCCTCCCAAACTCATCAATTGAGTTTCTTCTTATCTCCATAATAGATCTTATCAAGTTAGATTTAGGAGCTCTGTCTCCAACCCTTTCTTTGCCAAATCTGGAGTTCCCCAGGGTAGTCATTTGGGGCCCCTTCTTTTAATCTTAGCTATCAACGACGTATCCCTCTATATACGTTATAGTGAAATTCTAATTTTTGCGGATGATATGAAAATTTTCAAAAGCGTCAAATCTGTGAGTGATCGTTTACTTTTGCAAGAAGATATTAACAGTTTTGTTATTTGGTGTAGTAAAAACGGTTTAAATCTCAACCCTATTAAATGTCAGGCGATCATTTTTTCTAAAAAAAAAAGTTCCTAGTTCATTTGATTATGAAATATCACAGCACACATTGCGTCGTGTTGATAGTTTCAAAGACCTAGGGGTTCATTTTACTTTTAATCTTGATTTTACGAAGCATATAAATTTAATAGTCAACAAGGCAAACTCTATGTTAGGGTTTGTTAAACGTTGGTCTAAGGAATTTCAGGATCCTTATGTTACCCTCGCTCTCTACAACAGTCTTGTTCGCCCTCATCTTGAATACGCATCACAGGTATGGACTCCTTTTTACGATGTCCATAAGAATAGACTAGAAGCAGTACAGCGTAATTTTATACGTTTCGCCTTGAAAGGACTACCGTGGTCCGATCCTTATAATCTTCCTCCTTACGAACACCGGATTAAGCTTCTTCAGATTCAAACTTTGGCACAAAGGAGAATTAATAATGATATTGTATTTATTCATCAACTTTTAACGGGCGTTATTGATGCACCTGATTTATTATCTTGTACTAGCCTTAACTACCGTGGTGGAGGTCACAACACTCGTAGTCTAGAACTAATGCATATATCTCAACACCGTACCAATTATGGAATGCATGAGCCTTTTACCCGCATGTGCATCATTCTGAATTTGAACTCTAATTTTTTTGATTTTAATATAAGTAAGAATAGACTCAAAGCTTCATTGAAGACCAGTGTACCACGCTCTTAAATGTTTGTAACTGTTAATTTTTTCAATGTCATTTTATTTGTTATTTTATAATTATTATTGTTTTTAATTTTATTTTGTAAAGTGTATGTTTTAAGTAGTTTGTTGCTTACTAACTACTAACACTACACTAAGTGATGAGCCTGATAAGCACTTAATTTGTGTTTGGCAATTCTTTGGTCGCAAGATGTAGCTTGTACTAAGCTCTCTTCGGCAAAGATCTGATAGTGTAAAAAAAAAAAAAATGTGTTGTCAACATTTGACGTTTAAAGCCACAATGCCTCCAATGCTTCTTTTGTAATCTCTAACTGTCAATTGTTCACAAAGAGTTCCCGTACATTTTGTTAGGGAATTGCTCGTGAAAGAAAATTGTCCACATAGCTTCGTGAGCACGTTCACGGGTGAACAAAAATGCAAATTTGGTATGGATTCACGACATGATTCACAAGTATATACTAGGCTTAACTTCGTTGTTTCTTGAACAATTTCAATGAGTATTGACACACACAATAATTTCAATTTTTAATATAGTATGAGAGCTAAGCAACGTCAAAGCACAAGTCATTTTAGATGGGTTGGCTACGAAATCTCGCAAATCAAAATCTCGCAGTCGAAATCTCGCATAACGAAATTTCGCAATTACAAAATCTCGCTTTTCATAATCCCGCAATTACAAAATCCCGCTTTTCATAATCTCGCAATAACGAAATCCCGCAAACTAAAATCTCGCATATCAAAATCTCGCAAAATTGAATTGCACTGCAACAAATAAATTTTTTTAATCAAAATCTCGCAAATTAAAATCTCGCGCGAGATTTAAATTTGCGAGATTTTGATTAAAAAAATTTATTTGTTGCAATGCAATTCAATTTTGCGAGATATCCTACCTACTGCAAAATATATAATCCAGTGTCTGGGTACTTTAAGACCACACTGTTATTTATTAATTTGAACTTTTGATTTTCAATATTATTGCTTTCAAAAGAACAAGAAGGAGAGAGAACATAGAGATGGTACATCCAGTTGTAAAGTGTCATGTGCAAATCGCATAACTCGTATTTGGCCTTGAACAAGAAAATACTTTTAGTTCCATTATGAACGCGTAAATGACTATAGAGGTTATTAACAGTAATAAAGGATGTACACATTTTTTTTTATTGACAGCTACAGTTATTAGTTGGAAGGAAAATTATCCAAAGTGCTCTTGGGTAGGTATATTCTCAAAAAAAAAAAATGTCTAAAAGTCGTGTGTGATTCGTTGCTGTGACATTTGAAGTTGCGAGATTTTGATTTGCGAGATTTTAAATTGCGAGATTTTGGTTGAAATTTGCGAGATTTTGGTTGAAATTTGCGAGATTTTTAGGTTCAAACTGTAAATGCGAGATTGTGAAAAGCGAGATTTTGTAATTGCGAGATTATGAAAAACAAGATTTTTAATTTGCGAGATTTCGTTATTCGAGATTTTTAAAAAATGCGAGATTTCGTTATTCGAGATTTTGGTTTGCGGGATATCGTAGCACTCCCACAGAATTGTGCCACCCACTTTTTTGCTGTTCTCTATAATCGTAATATCATGTTTGATTGTTATCTCAAAATTTTTTTTTTGCACGAATCCAAAACTTGCCTTATAGTACCTATAATCGCAAGTACAAAATTATATTTTTTTAATTTGGATTCTTTTCTAATTTCTGTGCTTAAGAATATATTTTTGAACAAGTTTGATGTCTAATACTGAATAATATAGACATTGAGTTCTTTTCTTCAATACAAATCAATAGTTCAAGTTCGAAGAAAATAAAACATTGAAGATCGGTTTCGTAAATAATAAGTAATTTTAGATATCTTTTTCAAACAAAAATCTAACTTATATTAAAAAGGAATGATTTTTTTTAAAACACTATCTCAGTTGCTGTGTAGAAAACTATCGTTAGATACAAGAATTAATCCGAGCTAGAATACTCGCTTTGTAATTCCTGATTTTCGTCACTGTTAGAGTTTAAGTAATTTTCACTGATTGTTGGTAGTTCTTGGCTTATGGGATCTGTTTCAGGTTCAATTAATAATTGGAAAAGCTCAGAAGGCATTGATTTATATTTTGTAATGGCTTTACCCGAAATGAATTTATCAATGGATCTGAAGCATGTTGAGTAAGTCCCTTTTCGTATTTATGGTCGACATTTTTCGGGAATGTAAAGTTCTAAAACGTCTGAAGTCTTTATTTCGCGCTTCTTGCAGTAGCGTAGCTAGGTAGGTGAGGGCCCTGGGGCAGAAAATAAAATAGGGCCCCTTTACAAAAATCGGTTTCGTTCTTGATTATAGCAAAAAAAAGAGAAAGTTTAGAAGATAGGTATGTAATGTAATAGGAATTTTTTTACAAAAACTGTCAGCACAATATGTCCGTAAGGCATATAATTTTTAAAGCTTAGAATGCAGTTTATTTATAATAGCAAAAAATTGGTGGCTAAGAACAGAAATGTTTGTGGAATGTTTCAAAAAATCGTTAATGAACCAATACATTTTTGTGGCCTTCATTGATAAGTTCAGTTTTGCAGTACAAACACTTTGTTTTTCCTTTGAAAAAATAAAAGATCTATAAGAAATTTTAGCCTCAAACATTTTATTTTCGAGTCATTCCATATGAAAACGTCTTTTGAAAAAGCCAGCACATCTCAGATGTGTTTGACGTGAAGGTTTCAGGATATAGTACTAACCTTGAACTTTAAATCCTGGAAATTTGGTTTTGTTATTTTTATGTATTGTGCGTGCATAGGTGACTTAAGGAAGCGAAACTATAGGTCAATTGGACTTTTAAAACCGTTATTTTATTATGAAAAATTACTTGATTTTGTTGTTCTTAAAAGTCTTAAAGATACAAAAAAACAGGTAAGGTATCCCCTCTCCTATGACGTTTTCCATTTTTGTACGTCTTTTTGCAAAACATCGATTTTTGTATTTCTTTTGATTGCAGTGACAAAAACACACACTTTTGCTCTTTATCAATTGGAATCGAATAAAATCGACGTTTCTCAAAGTTGGAGCAAAATCGGAGATGTGCTGGTTTTTTCGATAGACGTTTTCATATGGAATGACTTTTTCGTAAAAAAACAGTCCACATTACGCAAGCATTTAGTGTTAGAAGAAATAAGAACTTCATGTCTACAAGAAACACCGACTATTATTATACCTGCATGTAAATCACAAAAAGAAACGACAAAAATAACAAACATGAATAGAACTCAAAAGCCATTTTGCTACACATATACTTATATACATATGTTATTAATAATAATCACGCCTATAACGGAATCCGATGAATGAGCTGCGGACGGAATCAGTTTCAATTCTGACATTTTTACTATGAGCGAAATGTCAGAATTGAGTCTGACTCCCTCCGCTCACTCATTGGATTTTGTAATCGGGATGAATATAAATGAAATGTTTTCTGTCCGAAAAAAGAATGGAACCATTTCCCAATAATCTGCAAGAATAATCAATCTCGGCCGTATAACCGTGTACCAGAAGCAAAGTCAAAAAAGGCATTGTTCGTTTATGATCCCATTTGTCAGTTTTTATGGATTTTTTTGTTTTGCATCGATCACGTTAAAAGATCTGTTAAAACGATATCGCGATATACTTCCATTTTTTCTAGTTGAACTTCTCACCAAATAGCAACATATACTTCTGAAGTTTATTCACAAGTCAAAATCTCTACTAGAGGCTGACATTTGAGAACAATATAAAAAATCAAAAACATAATGAAAATTAAATTTTTGTTGTCAAAACTGAAAATCCTTGTCGTTTTAATCTAAAATGTGACTGATTTTAAAGATTTAAATTCAGTATGAACCGCGACGGATTTATTTTAGGTGAAATTCAAAATATTAGGACGGAAACTTTTAGCAGTTCGTGATAGGCTATCCGAGACTTTATCCATAAGTGTTGAAACTGACCCTTAATATCCAAAACAAACTGAGCAAAAACTTTCTTAAAGTCAAGATGAAATTTTATTTTCGCTTCGAAAAATTGTTTCTGTCAGTCTCTGGGGCCCCCAAACCTTCGGGGCCCTGGGGCGCCGCCCCAGTTTGCCCCTAGGTAGCTACGCCGCTGGCTTCTTGCGCTTCTTCTGATGGTTGGCCAATAGGGACGATAAATTATTTCATGACGTCTACAGAGTTTCATATAATTGTATGAATACTGACAGCCATAGGATACCAACTGTATAGTCGTAAGTAAAGGGCTTTTGCCTCGGTTATGTATGTGTTTCAAAATTCGAAAAAAATATATTATAGCCAGAGGATATTATATTGTCGTTGTTCAAACAAAACTCACTAGCTCCTTTTTTTAGAAACCGAGAAACCTCTCGTAAAAATGTAATATTTAATTAAATATAAACATTTTAGATCTGTAAAGGGTTTCTAAATCTTATGTTGGTCTATTTATTAGGGAACAATTTCTTTAAATCAAATATTTCATATTCTAGTCAGTAAAAATCCATAAATACTACACATGTCTCAAAATAAAATGAAATGGAGTTAGGGAGTTTTCATTGAACGATGACGATATGATATTTAGGGATTTTGAACAAATAATTTTCTTTAAATTATTTAAAAAGTTGATTTTTGGGTTTGGTAACTCCATTTTGCTTAAAATGTGTTCCAGCAATATATTGTTCCGGTCCCATTTGGAATGGGAACACCAAATTTCCATATACGAGGAACGGAAAAGTGTGAATCTAAAAATGGAAAAAAAGTACTTTGCACTGCTTTGCGAGGTATACCATATGCATGTCCAAAAAGAAGACACTCACAGCTACTCAAAAAACACAGTTTTGATTCAAAATAACATTAAATACTAATTTATATTGTCCAAAATATCTTCAGAACACAGATTTTTTAAAAATTAATTTGACACTTATTCTACATTTTTTATCTAGGAAACTAACACAGACACAGGTTAAACAAAATTTTCATAAAAAAGATATTACTTTCAAAAATCACCGATATTTTTTTTTATCGAAATTGGTGTATGATTAACACTTTTATTAATAAAAACTTGAAAGACTTGAAAACTTAAAATAAGAAAATAAATCGCAGTTTTTTTTTAGCATTAACTTTGAAATGCATTTGTTTATCAATTAATTAAGTTAGTCAAGGAATAAATGCATTTTGGGGGTCAACAATAATCCGTTAACATAAGAACAAACAAAAATTATGATCTACCTCATCAGTTTTTTTACGTCTATCTATATGGGGTCGGTTCACTGTGTGCCGTCCGGGGCACTAGGCCCGGATTAAATATTGCTTAATATAGTTTTACTATTAAAAAAGTGTAGAAAAGTTTCGAATGTGCCATGGGGCACTTTTGACAGGGACTGGAGCACCTTCAACAGAAGCTGAAAATACATACTGGTTCAGACCTTGATTTCAATGAAAGATTTATATTTTATCTGAAAACAAATCGATGTTGTTACAAATATGTACACACATATGTGCTTTTTTCATTGGAGCTTTGCTCAAAGCTGGTTAAATTGTTATTTTTTGTTGTTGTTATATAAACACAAACCCTCATCTACAACAAACAGTAAAAGTCAAATTTTAGCACCATTTTTGGTAATTTAACAGATAGGGGGTATCTTTGAAAGCCTGATGTAGGAAGTGCCAGACTGCATGCACTGTCAAAGGTGCCCCGCTTTGCATTTTATACAAATTTCTTGTAAATTTATAATTTGCATTAATAATAATAACCTATCTACACTTAGGGCCATTTTGTTTACATTGAGTTAAATCTGTAGGTAATAAGTTTTTCAAAGGCTCTGGATAAATGGAGCTAATCAACCAATATTGGCTTACTAGTGATTTCGATAGTTAACAACTCAAGCTATGGATTCATTGACTAAAATTGTGGTTAAGAAGAACATTTTGCAGATTTACACCAGTCACATTAACCATTGATTTAAGATGATAAGCTGTGAACAAACTGACCCTTAGTACTGCATACTTAACATACCCTACTCAGTCTTATTTATAAACTCGTTTTAGCGACGGAGTAGAGTTCCTCCGACTTTACAACACCTCCAATTAGTAATTGAAATGAATAATTGTGGAAATCAGCCGAGGGTTTGTTTACGTTGTTTACGTAAGAAAAATAGTACTTTTTGGTCGACTTTTTCATTAAAACTTTTCAATGTTAGACGGCAGTGGATATGGTGGATTTATGTCGTGTAAATTTATTTGCAATCGATAAATGGGATTAGAGATAGAAAACAATATTATATGTATGTATATACCTATACATATTTATTATGGAGGATTAAAAAAAGATCTCATTTGATTTTCAATTTAAAGCTTTATTGTGAAGGTCTATAATGCTTTATAAGGAGTGATTGTATAAGAATTAATGGTTGATTTTATTGGTTTATGCGTTTTAGGTATTTGATATAGATATGAAAAAAAGTAGATGGGATAGAATGGAGGGGATTTTATTGGTGGTTTATTTAAAATCAATTTTCATTCTGAAATTTGCTCTCACCACTTAAGTGCAAATACATATAGTACCTATGTAAAGTATAATATGCATTAGATTTCTGAAATCTTGCATATTCATAAACGAATTGCGATATAATAAATACTGTTAGAAAAGCTGTACGAAAGAAATGCTGCGGAAAAAGACACTACAACATACACTAGTCAACGAAATTAAAGAAACGATATTTTTTTCAATATTTGTTAGTGTTTTTTAAAGAGCTGTATCTTTGTGACGAGTGGTCGTATTGAGTTGAAACAAAAAGCATTCTACAGCTTTATGTTTTTTGTTTCGGGATTTGTCTGCAAACATTTTTTTTGAAGTACCTTTATTGCGTTATTGCAAAAAAATCAAATACAGTTTCGGAAATTTGATAAATCGTTTTATAAGATTTTGTGTAAGATTTAGTAGAAATTATTCTTTTTACCGTTCACCTTTAGTTTAAAAAAAGAATTGAAAACCGACTTTTAGTCGTCTTTTCTTAAATCTTTTTTTTTCTTTGCGCAAATATCAATTGCATGGCTTGCGTAGGTATGCAATTTTGTAGACTTTTAAAGCATCAGTTTTCTGTAAATTTTCTAATTGATTCATCGAACCGTTTTTCCTCACCAAAATTTCAAAGTCTTACAAACCATAAGTAAAGTAAAAATTGTGTTGTTCCTAAATAATGCGTAGTCGTCATCAAAATGACAAGAAACCACAATTCCAGTTGTTTTTTTTTCACAGTTTTGCATAAGTAAGATACTTTTTTGACTTGAAATAAAATAAAAAGAACCTAGGTACATTTTTCCAAAAAAAAGTTAAAGATTTTTAGTTTGAAAAAATTTTGAAATAATTTTTTTTTGCTAAATGTACCTTTTATTTCATTTCAAGTCAAAAAAGTATCTTACTAATGCAAAACTAGTACTGTATTTTTGTTTATAACCGATAAGCTGTAGACCATGGGGCTCAAGAGATATTTGGCATCAAAAAAGGCGAATAAAACAATAATGCAATTCTGCATTGGGCGCTGGTCTGCCAGCTCAACGGCAATGTGTCATACTTCCTTGGAAAAGTTATTGCGAATACTTTATTTTCTTTCAAGGATGTTAAGGTGAAAGTAGTGTCGTTCGAGAGATTTTTGACAAAAACGCATTATAAAAAAATTATGCGATTCTGCATTGGAAGCCGATCTACCAAGTCAACAGTAATTTGTCGTACATCGTTGAAGAGGTTATTGCATGTACTTCATTTTGTTATATAGCCGTTAAATTGTAAACCAAAGGGGTTCAAGAGATATTTGGCATCAAAGGAGGAGATCCGAAAAATAATGCAGTTCTGCATTGGGTGCTGGTCTACCAATTCAACACAAATGTGTCATACATCTTTGAAAAGGCTTTTGTGAGTACATCATTTTATTATATAGCCGTTAAGCTCTAAACCATGAGGCTCGCGAGATATTTGGCTTCAAAGCACCGAAAAGATCAATAACGCAACTCCACATTTGGACATTGTCTTCCTGCTCAACACCAATGTGTCGTACATCGTTGCAAAGGTTATAGCATATACTTCATTTTTATATGTAACCGTTAAGCTGTAGACCATGGGGTTCGAGAGATATTTGGCAAAAACGCATTATAGAACAATGATGCAATCCCGCATTTGGAGCTGGTCTACCAAGTAAACAGTAATGTGTCGTACATCGTTGAAAAGGTTATTGGATATACTTCATTTTGTTATGTAGACCATGGGGTTCGAGAGATATTTGGCATAAAAAAAAGGCAAATAGAAAAATAATGCAATTCTTCATTGGGTGCTGGCCCCCCTACTCAACACGAATGTGTCATACATGGTTGAAAAGGTTATTATGACAACTTCATTTTATTATATATCCATTAAGCTCTAAACCATGGGTTTCGAAAGTTATTTAGCTTATTATGGATGGTATTAGTTTTATGAGAGGGAGGCCGCCCCGGATCATGACACAGTCGCAATTTTTAACTGGACTAGCTTTAGAGTAAGCTCAATAATTCCCGAAACCTATGGTTTAGAGCTTAATGGCTGTATAACAAAATTAAGTTATCATACTCACCTTTTCAACCATGCATGACACATTCGTGTTGGGTAAGTAGGACAGCACCCAATGCAGAATTGCATTTTTTTTCTATTTTTCTATTTTTGAATGCCAAATATCTCTCGAGCCCCATGGTTTCAGCTTCTCAACTATATAACAAAATGAAGTACATATAATAACCTTTCCAACGATGTAAGACACATTACTGTTGAATTTGTTGATCAGCTCCAACTGCGGAATTGCATTATTGTTCTATAATGCGTTTTTGCCTAATATCTCTCGAACCCCATGGTCTACATCTTAACGCCACATACAAAAATGAAGTACATGCTATAACCTTTGCAACGATGTACGACACATTGGTGTTGAACAGGAAGACAATGTCCAAATGCGGAGTTACAGTATTGTTCTTTTTGGTGCTTTTAAGCCAAATATCTCGCGAGCCCCTTGGTTTATAGCTTAACGGCTATATAATAAAATAATGTACGTACAGTAACCTTTTCATCGATGTATGACACATTCATGTTCAGAAATGGACCAGCTCCCATACATTTTTGCTCATCCTCCTTTGTTCCTTTAATTTCGTTAGTTAGTGTAGTTATTTGGAGCTCCAAAGCTGATGGCATTTACTCAAGAATGCGACGTGTATTTCGAACACGCCCCCCTACACACGAGCCTGTTTTGGACATGTTGAAATTGAAAATCTTCAGGTCTTGGTCTCATCTCAGCAATGT
Source organism: Dasysyrphus tricinctus (assembly GCA_963921185.1). Classification (NCBI taxonomy): domain Eukaryota; kingdom Metazoa; phylum Arthropoda; class Insecta; order Diptera; family Syrphidae; genus Dasysyrphus; species Dasysyrphus tricinctus. Next base: position 63,880,212 of record OY992531.1, on the reverse strand, counting down.
TTTCGAATCGTCCCGGTGTTGTGCGTTTTGCTGAAAGAAATGCACTTTAAGCTTAAATCTTTTTGCTTATAAGCTTTTCTTCCAGCGCCAGCGTTACCAAGCCCAACGAGCCTCCTGGTAAATTTCAATGTTCAACAAATAAAACACGGCCCCATCGCCAATGCTTTAAATTATGGTATCGTCTTGGCCTCCAAGACCTTCCCGGCTATGATCGATACCTTCCTTGGTTTCATTGACAGCTCTATAGCAAAGAAGTTTAAATGAAAGACTTAGCTCAGAAATCTCTTACATAACATACTATTACTCCCAAAGCAGAAATGATCTGAGAAAATTGATCTTGAGATACACAAATAAGGTATAAGGCTAATCTTTAGTAAATAGAATTAGAATTCAATGCAACAATCATAAGGTTATTTTTTGTCTGCTTATTATCAAATTGATCTATAGATATTCTTAACTGTTTAAAATTGCCAAATTTAAAAGCTTTAAGTTTTCACTTCCAATTTGAAACAAAATCTCAACAATCCCCAACGTTAAAATGAAGACTTAGAATTTGTGTGTCCTTCAAAGTATATTCCATTGGGCACAAAAAGTTTTCACTATTCAACAAAAAAAAAAGCAAAAAAACAAAAAGAAAATGTTTTTCCTAAATTTTCAAAACATATTTTCTCATCGTTGTCGTCGTTCAAAATTGGAAATACATACAGTTGATGAAAAATACAAAAAAGAAAATCATTGAAGAAGTTTTAAAAAAATAATACTGCTTTCCGCAAAAGTTCGAGTGTTAAATAAATTCAATTTTCACCTTTTTGTTTGAAAACAACCTGAACAAAAGCATCCTCCAGATGTGAATTCGAAATGGTATACCTTCTACAAAAACAAAAATCTCAATCATGTGGGTCCTTGGAGGAGAATGAGAGAGAGAGAAAAAGAACTCTTAGCAGTCAGCTATCGTTTTCCTGAATCTCATTTGTCCATATCAGTATTTTTGTATTTTTGTTTTGGTGAAACCACCACCGCCACCTCCGCTCCGTGCGAAGCATTTGACAGTTTTCGAAAGGAAATTTGAACGCAAAACTTTCATACAATGACTATTATATGTAGCATGAGGGAATGTGGCAACGTAAACCTATACCTAACTCTCTTGGTTGGAAAATGAAAACTTTTGTCAAACTCGATGTCAAGGTTGCACAAAGTGGATATCGGACTTAAGCTAACCCTGTCTTCCGTCGTCATAGCACCACACAACTATATATGTACCTATGTACTTCTTGTGACTGCATTTAAAACGCCCAATGACAGCTTATAGAAGCAAAATGGTCAGCATTTTGGGAATTCAGAGATTCATAATTTTCAAAAGTATTTTCATTCCAATTTTGGTCAAAAGTTGCAGCAAAAGCCAAACAAACACCACAACAACAAAAATCTTGGACAAAAAGTTTTGTCAGGTGGAAATTTTGTGTGTGTATAGAAGAGAATGAAAGTTTACGTTTCCTACCGTATCTACCAATATATATGGAAAATCATATGAAAAGTGTGGTAATTTTAGAAATGATATTTTTCGAATTTTCACCTCCTGAACTCAAAATGATAAATTAAATTTAAAAATTTCGGGTCAGTTGGCATTGGCACCCAGCAAAACGAACGATGCATCGCATATCGGTTAGAAACCCAGTGAGTAATGAAAGAGCTTTTATTTTTTTTTTATTTGCATCATGCGGGGACATTTATTTTTTAATGCATTGAAAAAGTTCTTTGTGTCTGTGACAAGCCTTGGAAGTGTTCTTTTGATTAATTGGATTGGCTTTGTCATGCTGGTAACCAATGGGTTAAAAGAGGCGACAGTGCCTCTGTGAGGGAAAATAGCAAGGGCAGCACTATGCTAGTTAGGTCCACATATTTTATTTTTATTCGTTGCTATCCACACCGTTGCATCGCTGTCAGTTGTGCTTCTAGGATTGATGATTCATAGGGATTCATCGTGTTTCAAAATTTAAGGGTGAAATTTATTGAATCCATAAAATACAATGCGTCTACTTATTTCAATAGAATTGGAATTAAAATATTTTTTAAGCTTTTTTGTTTCAATTTTCGAAATGGAGTATTATAAAAAATGAGAACCAAAGCCTGGTGATACCCTCAAGCCTCTAGTTATACTCTCACCCATTCCAGTGTCTGTGGGTGCTGTCGGCAGAATTGAAGGTGACTTAGGCCGTGTGCCAATTGCGTTAAAATCCTGGTTAAATTTGATCCCATGGCTAAATTTTGACATTACCGAGGTGAATATAGACTTCAAAATTTAACCTGCTCAGGAGCTCGTTAAAATTTTAGTCGGTGGTTAATTTTTGACATGTCTATGGGCGCGTTCGGCTGCGTATCTTAAGCGATCCGGATTTGTTTGTGTTGTTGTAAACCCTTATAAAAAAACTGCTGAGGGAGATGAATGTAGATAAATATTTTATTTTGCTATCAAGAAGTCATGAATCCTATCGGGAAAGATGAAAAATGGAAAAAAAAACTAAAATTAAATGAAAGGATTAAGAAATATAGACAAAGACCTTATAATAAATTTAAGTATGCACTCAAGAAGAAGTTTGAATAACTTGATATAAATTCTTGATAATGTAAAAGAATCAATAAAATTTATTGAAAATACTTTTTCAGATGATTCATTCATTTTGCAAACTGATATGTTTGCGAACTATCATTACTGAGAAAAATGCAACAACAAAACTAATGGGAAGTGAATATAAAAAAAAATCCCATTTAATCCAATTGACACAGCAAAAACCTTAAATTTTACTCACCCCTATAAAAAGGGATAACATTTAACTGGGATCAAATTTAACCAGAATTTTAACGCAATTGGCACACGGCCTTACTATTGTCTGCTTAATCCGAACAGATATAAGATGAGATTTTTATCATGAATTATTGAAGGATATTGGAGGATTTGTCACTTTTTCGCAAGAAGCTACCCCTGAGAAATGTTTTTTAGGTAGAATTGGGCGGGATTTTATACCATCCCTCTTGCACCGCGTGACAGTCCAACACACTCAGCATTACGCCCTGGGATACCTGCTACTAATGTATCTATAACTTAATAGAATTTAAGAAATTCTGCATGCAGTTTTAAACACATCAGGGTGAAAGAAAACGGACTAATTCCTTATTAAAGCAATATTATTTTTTTCGCCTTGCTTGCTATCACTTTTATTATTTTTTATTTTCGAGGGAGGGGTGAAATGCCCTTAGGTAAGGGATGTCTGCTTAAAGTCGACTAAAATCCAAACAGTCTTAAGAAAATGTGAGCCGTGACCCTCTGTGGGGTGAAGCGATGACTGATAAAAAATGTATAATGAAGTGGCTGGACTGGACATTTAATACTTATTATAAAACTAAGTAAGTAAAATAATATTCTGCAAATGGACGAAACAAATTACTACTCTACCCCAGGTAGCAGACTATATAAGTGAGGTGGAAAAATTAATCTTTTGGATTAGCATTTCAGAATTGACTGTATTTATTGTTATTTATAAAAAGGGAGAAAGCATACGGAGTGGTTAGAATCTTTAAATAACTATACTCGAAACTTACTCAACATATATGAATTAATTAGAATCTTGAAAATTGAAATCTAGAGCGAAATTTTAATTTGAGGTTTTAAATTGCTAGATTTTGAATTAAAAAAATGTGTTTGTTGCAATCCAATTAAATTTGTTGAGATATCCTACCCTCTTCAAATTTATAAATCCAGTGCCTTCCTACTTTTAGACAACACTGTAATTTATAAATTGTTAAGGCTCTCCCAAACCAAAGCGAAATCATAGCGAATTATTCGCAATTATGGCAGATACACAATGCTAAACAACAACAAAAAACTGTCGTCAGCGATTGTTTCGCGTAGGTTTGGGAGAGTCGCTTTATTGTTTAAATTAATGTTAGGAGAACAAAGAGATTGTAACGGGTGATTTTTTAGCTGGTTTGGTTTTGGCAACACTGGTTTTGACAGCTGACGTGTGTTTAGTACCTTGTGTCACTGTCAAACAGCTTCAGTTTGGTTTGCAATTTAACCATGGATCGTCTTACAAATGAACAACGCTTGCAAATTATTGAATTTTACTATCAAAATTCGTGCTCGGTTCGAAATGTTCATCGCGCGCTGCTTCCATTTTATGGTCGGCATTCTCGACCTTCTGAGCAGTCTATTCGGAAGATTGTGACCAAATTTCGCACCAAATTTACTTTGTTGGACATTAAACCACCAACAGCTACCAATGCATCCCGAAAAAGCCACTGTTTGGTGCGATTTATGGGCCGGCGGCATTATTGGGCCATATTTCTTCAAAGATGATGCGAATCGCAGCGTTACTGTCAATGGTGAACGCTACCGAGCGATGATAACAAACTTTTTTTTGCCCGAAATGGAAGTTCTTGACTTGCATGATATGTGGTTTCAACAAGACGGTGCCACATGCCACACGGCACGCGAAACAATGGCGCAATTGCGAGGCGAGTTTGGTGAACAGTTAATTTCACGTTTCGGGCCGGTCAATTGGCCGCCTAGATCGTGCGATTTGACACCATTAGATTATTTTTTGTGGGGGTATGTCAAGGCTAATGTCTATAGGGACAAGCCCGCTTCGATTGACGCACTGGAAGCCAACATCCATGCATTCATTCGTGAGATACCGGCCGATATGTGTGAAAGAGTATGCCAAAATTGGACTCAGCGGATGGGCTACCTGAGACGCAGCCGCGGTCAACATTTGCATGAAATTATCTTTAAACATTAAATTGCAAGGTTCAAACTATCGATTCAAATAAATATTTCATTCATTTTTTCGAATTTTGTGTGTTTTTTTTTTTTTAAAGTTCTAAATCTCTTAAAAAATCACCCGTTATAAACAGTTGTAAATTTGTAATATGTTTCGTTTAAATTGCATTAGTTTTGGTGTTTGGCCTTGAACTTGAAAATATTTTGAGTTCCATAAATAAATTATGGGAAAATATTTTTAACATAAGATTTCACGTGTCGAAAATTGAATACTTTGGGAAGCATTACTAAACACATTTCGTTTGCTTAAAACTAAAATGTATTTAATTTATAAATAAATAAATATTTTGTTTTATTTTTCTTCTAAAGAAATAAGTTTTTAGTTTCGTGTTTTAATTGTTTAATATACAGGGTGATTGGTATAAGGTTCACGGGGGGAAATAGACCCCCCTCCTCTACGATTTTTACTTGCGATATAGGTACTATAGGGCAAGTTTTGGATTCGTGCAAAAAAAAAATTTCGAGATAACAATCAAACATGACATTACGATGATAGAGAACACGAAAAAAGTGGGTGGCACAATTCTGTCTGTCTGTCTGTCTGTCTGTCCGTACCTCAACCTACAGCCTAAACCACTGAAGCGATTTTCTTCAAATTTTGAACTTAAGGTTTTTTTGTAACTTTCCAGAGGGGAAATTGAAATTTTTTTTTTAGCTCAAAAAATAACGGTACTTGCCATACAACCGTTAAGGAAAAGCTTATTTATCTCAAAAACGAAAAATAATCACCAAAAACATTTATTAACGGTACCTGCCATATAACGGTTTTTGTGATTTTTGGTTTTCTCATTAACCGCTCATCCGATTGCAATGAAAATTTTTGCACAAAAGCTTTGTTAGAATATAAATAATACTGCATACCAAAATTTTTGAAAAAATAAATTTTGGATTTTTAAAAAAAGACTCAAATTTTTTTTTTTGAAAATTCAATATTTCAAAAACGGGTTGATGAATTGTTTTGAAATTTCAGTTTTAAATGTATATTAATATATACTCAAAATTGGCATACCAAATTTTTTTTTTAAAAATGTTGCAAAAATTTTATATATAAAAAATTAATTTTTAAGAAAACGGCTCCAACGATTTTAAATTTTTTTTTTTGCATATATTCATATATTTTCAAGAAATCAAATGGCATACTTTGTTTTGAGCTCTAAGTTTTTTATCAGACTGTTTATACAATTTTAAGAACGATTTAAATGCTTTTTATACTTTTTCTATAATTACTTGAATATTTGTTAAAGTTCTTAAGTCCCACACAATTTGAACATAAGAGCAAGTACGTGCGATTCAGTCGTGCATTTTATTTTCTTGTCTTAACCCAACCAATTCACTCTAGCTATTACATTTAATTTTTAGTCTGAATAAACTTAAAAAACTATATATTGGCTATTTTGTGTTGAGTGCTTATGGCCATTTTGACACTCAAAATTTGTTAAAGTATGATTTTTATTTTCCAGTGCAAAGCCAAGAGCAATACGTTGCTGTGAGAATCAAATTTGCCAGACTTTAATTTGCGAGTTTTAAAATTGGTTTAAATTTGCGAGATTTTTCTTGCGAGATCTGAATTCGAGATTTGTTTTTGGTAAAAGGAAGATTTTGTAATTCCGATTATGATTTGATTATGAGAAACAAAATTTTAAATTTCCGAGATTTCGTTATTCGAGATTAAAAAAAAAATGCGAGATTTCGTTATTCGAGATATTGGTTAGCAGGATATACTTATACTTTTTTGTCACATTTTATGCAAATCACTCAGCATATGTGTTTTCTAAGGAAAATAGATTGATAGTTAAATTTACGCTACAACGAATTATGGAAATTTTTCTTAATTTGCAGGCCCATAAAAAATATAAAAACGAAAACGAAGATAACGCTTAACGACCATCATTAATCTGCGTACATTAGAGTGGCTGTTGCATGGGATTTTTTTAGTTTTTATATTTGGATGAACCTAAATCAGTTCCAAATAAGGACAACAAAATTCCCTAATTTTTTCAAATTTTTATTTTCATAGCTACCCCCATGAGGGGATTTATTTAATTCCCTTTCTGCGTTATAGGTGATACGTGAAAAAATCTCCCAAAAATTAAGGGCATGTTAGTTGAAAGAAGGAGAGATAAAAATCCTATGGAATGGGGGTAATATTTTCCCTCACTAGGCCAGAAGGGGCAATTTTCCAATCATAACATGGATAATTTTAAAATATAGAGTTCACAGTTTTGGCAAAAAATATTTTCACACTAAAAATTTTGAAAAAAAATTTAGTTTTCAATTTTCTGAAAAACTAGGAAACAAAATTATGGTTTCAGCATTCCAATAAAAAATAAGTTAGAGCAATACAAATTCATGCAAATAAAAAAAAGTTTTTGTTGTTTTTTAAATTTTTTCTTCAAAAATTTGAGTTTGGAAATGATTGCCAAACTACATATTCATCAAAAAACTTAATTTGAAAATAAACCATAAGAATCGACTTCTGGCTTTCCAAAAAGCTTCAAAACAATACTTTAAGTGTTGCCATTGTTTCTTAATACAAATATTTGTTTCTATTTTATGTATTCTTTTATAAAATTGCCCATTCTGTTCAAGCGAGGGGAAAATTATAGCCCCCTCCATCCTCCAATATAATTTTTTTCTTGTCTACTTTCAACCTATTCAACCTTAATGGTCGGAATTTTTTGGCAGATTTTTAGTGAATTACATTGTATTTGAAATAGGCAATCAAATTAACCCCAATGCCCTCAGGGGATAAAAGTAAAAATCTGAAAAATTAGGCAATTGTTTTTTGTCTACATTTAGAACCGATTTAGGCCAAGATGATGTTTTTTTTAACGAAAACCCTCATGTACATGTTTATAAACTTCTTTAGGTTTTCCGATAAATAGTGCTTAAAAAAAAAAAAAAAACTAGAATACTTACCATTCTGATGAGCTGAAAATGAAGCAATGCCTTTTAAATATGTCAGAATGTGCCCCTTAATTTAAAAATTTCTCATAGATGGCAGGGAACAAAAGTTGATTTTCTTTTGTACTTAGAACTTAAAAACTAACAGTTTGGTTTCTGCTTAGTCCTTTTTTGCAATTAAAAAGCTAACGTGGTTTTATTGAAATGGTACACTATGGCGTATACGTACCATTACTCAAAAATATAAACAGGCAAATAGCTTAAAGTAAAAGAATTACGCAAATATTTAAATGATATTAGGTACCTAAATAGAAGTACCTCGTGCCATAATGGTTAATGCGTTGAACAGTCATGCCGAAGGTCTGGGTTCGATTCCCAGCCGCTTTCACCTAAGAACAGAAATATTTTTTCCGAGGTACTACCTCTTGCGAGGAATTGAGAAATCCTCCAAGAGTATACTTGATATATGAATAAGTGCGTATCATCTAGCCGTTCGGACTCGGCAAAAAATTGTAGGTCCCTTCCATTCCTGCAAACAACACACACACAGGAATGGTTGAGAGTTGTAAGTCACTAGGCCCTGGTTTTCCACGAGCTGTTGCGCCACCAAATTTATTTTTAAGGTACTAGGCGGGGAGTCGGTGACATCTCGGAATGGACATAATATGCATATATGTATATCATTTGAAAGGTAATTTTATGCACTTTTACAAAAACTCGGTATGACAGCCCCAAGCCTGCTGAAAATATATCTGTCATGCCTGTTTGAACGAAGTGACCTCCGTTTCGTATAAAATTAGTTGTGCCAATGTATGTATGCTATTGAATTCAAAACCAGTAAACAGATTGAATTAAAATTTTCAGGGAATATTTTGTATATCTACTCTTGACTGGTTTTGAAAGTTTGGTTAAAATCAGTCTAGTAGTTTTTCTAGGAGGCACAGAGATGCACACCGGGTACCTTGTAAAAATTCAGCAATTTTGCGTTAAATAAGAACTGCAACTGCAACTGCGGGTGGCAATGGTGCAGTGGATGTAGTGCTTGACAGCTAACTTAGAGGTGTGGGTTCGAGCCCCATTCTAGGCAGCATTCTTTTCTATATTCTCCCAGCTTAACTGGACGCCACCCGTGAGATTTAGGCCATCTGCACACGACGCGTCTCGTCATAGACGCGTACTGCGCTTGTATGCAGATTGTGTGCAGATAGTATGCAGCGCACATTGATTTAAATGAATAACTGCACACGAGGCGTACGCAACACATATTCGTCACAGCACACAAGCAGCAAATCGCTTGTCGTACAGCAGTGTCAGTATCTTCGATGACGACGGCCGTAAATGTTTCATAATGTGCATGGACAATTTGTTTAAAATGTCAGATTCATGGAAAAATTTGTGTTATTGGTGGAGAGTGAGTGTTTGTATAGTAATACATGGCAAGAATACTCCAGAAGAGACTTGAAAGAAAAAGCATGGGCAGCAATTGCAAAACAAATGCAATGGTCAGATGAATTTAATAAATAAAAAGATTGATATCTTTAATAGTTACAAATGACATGAAATGCTGAATCAAATAGATTTTTGCAAAAAGTATTATTTGACGATGACGATACGCTTCGTGTGCAGAAGATTGGGCGTAGAGAAGTTGTCGCTGCATGACGAATCTTGTACACGTCTACGACGCGACGTGTCGTGTGCAGAAGGCCTTAATGAGACAATAAACACCTTGATCTCAATCCACTGTGCCAAATCTTTCCTATCCTTCTACTCTCTCTAACTAGTGCCGTGCAAGGTGCAATTCAGGTTGCATTTAAAAAGACTTTAGGTCTTACAGGCATATAGTTAATATTAAAAAAAAAAATCCAACCTGATAGAACAGTCAAACCCGTTTATTTTGAATTATTAAAATCATATTTTTTTCTTATTTTATAACACATATTCATAAAAAAAAACGATTATGTAAACAAATAAAATGCACGATTGGGTCGCACGAACTCGCTCTTATAGGTCTAGTTGCTTGGAACTTAAGAACTTTTAAAAATATGCAAGTAATTATAGAAAATTGTAACGAACATGAAACTCGTTATTTCAATTGCATAAAAAAAGTCAAGCATAGAACTGAGCTCAAAAATAAGAAAGACATCTGATTACTTGAAAAAATATGAATACTTGCAAGAAAAAAATTTAAAATATGTAGTTCTAAAAAAATATTTTTATATATAAAATTTTTATAAAATTAAAAAAAAAATGGTATGTCAGTTATAAGTATTTATTAATATGCATTAAAAAACGAAGTTTAAAAAAAATACTAGTAACCCGTTTTGAAATATTGAATTAAAAAAAAAACTTACATATGTATGTACAGTGAAACCTCCTTTAACGGACAGCTCCCTTAAGCGGACAACTCTCTTAAACGGACAAATTCTCGCAACCGTGGATCTTGGATTTAAATTCCATACATTTGATGTTCCTTTAAGTGGACACTCCCTTGATCGGATGCGGACAAGAATATCAACCATAATTTGTTAAATTTAACTCTCTTAGGTGGACAAAAAAATTTTTAACATGAAATTTCTAACCAACAATGGCATAACGCATTTTTTTCTGCAGCTGTGGTCTGTTATTGTATCTTCTTGTTCATTTATTTCTCGTTTGTTAATGGATTGTATGGCACCACTTTTTAAATACTTATCCAAACTAATATTTTTTTTTTAAATTAAGTTGTTTTCTGTACTTTTTTATCTATCATTGTTTATTCTGTTGAATGTTTTAGGGACAGTTAATTTAATTTTTGTTAGTTTTTGGAGCTCCAAATATTTTCTTAATAAAAAAAAAATATTTTTTGACTCTCCTCTTGGACGGACAACTCCCTTAGACGAACAAAATTGTTGCGACCGTCGCTGTCCGTTGTAGGAAGTATAAGCTATTTGCTTTGCAGCAGGTGACCAAAGAAAAAATAAAAATCATAATAAGTATAATTGTGACCACATATCAAAATTTAAATGGTTTTTCTGGCCACTTTTTCGAACTGTGGTTTTTTACCTGGAAACGGCCGCGTCTCAAAATTCAATTTTGGCAAATGTCCCAGAGCAAAAATTATTTCTTTTCAAACCCATTACAAGATCCACCATAGACTGTACCCATTATGAATAGAAAAAAAAAATCCGACACCCCTAATATGTGTTACTATGATTTATTTGTATAACTGAAAAGTATTACATACATAATATTAAAAGACAATCCTGAAATGTAAAATCTTTGGAAACCACTTTTTTAGAAATGTGTCATTTTGTCTTAATAAAAATGTATCCGCTAACTTGCAATTTACATATACAGTCGACTCCCTCTAGGTTGATTTTTCACGGCATGTTTAAATTAGTTCCAGTTAGAGAGAGAAAAAAGAATAAATAGTTTGGAAGTTTGAGGGGAGTAAAATATGGCGAACAAATTCGAGTTAGAGGAAAATTCGATGTAGAGAGAGTCAGCTGTCTGGTCCAGTTATAAAATTATGACAGGAGTTTAACTATATAATTCCAACCTCCAGAAATGAATCCCGAAAACCTAAAATTCTGAAAACCTAAAATCTCGAAAGCCCACAAATCTTAAAGGCTTTATTTATGATTAAATAAAAGGTATTTTAAAAGTTAAATGCCAGATATACTCTAATTTTAATCCTTGGGAAAAAGATTACCTATACGAGTACCTAAATGATTTTTTCTTGTCAACTTATTTGCATTTAACATGAAACAAAACGTAATCTTTTATCAATTAAGGATTGGTTATTTAATTTTTGTCCATCTTCTTTTAAAACAACGTACAATCCATTCAATTTACACAACTTTTATGTCTATATAGAAAATATAGAAAATATTTGCAAAACACTCCTTTAATTCCTGCAACATGCAATTCAGAGTAAAAACAAAATTTATAGAACAGAAAGTTTTCCGCTTCCTCACTATTTCCACTAAAGAATTTTCTAAACCAATTTTCCGCACGAAACGTGACTCTGCACAAACATCAACTACACCTCCACGCTACACACCGTCACTATCTACTATCCATAAGGAATAACTTTGCAGGTGTGTCATTATAGAATTGACCACCTGCACTGCACACACAATCAATTTTCGCTAGACACGCAAAGTGCCCATAACCAGGGGCTTAACACGTACATTGGTTGCTTTCCTTTTTTTTTTTTTTGGTTTTAGATTTTTTTTAGTGTGTCACAAAACGCATTTTTTCATGGCACAGCTGAAAGAAACTTTCTTTTCGTGCATTTGGTTGAATTGAAAAGCTTCCTGTCGCTGTCATAGTGTGTCTCTGATGGTGTTTCCTTTTAATTGATTAACGTCGCAACGGAACCGAGAGCATCAACTACATAGAGGCATGGAATGGAATGGCTTTTTTCAATTACTGGCTGTGTAGTGTAGTACCACTTGAAAATTTCTTTATTTTTTTGCGTTCACTATGCCATCAGAAAAGGGGATAAATTCCCTTAATCTGTCTTTCTCCATCTTTTCACTCATCCCAGGAAATCAACTGCAATCGAAAAGCTGCTTAAAGCGAATTGAATTTTGTTATTAATAAAAATGAAATGTTGTGCATGAGTATATAATTCGCGGTGTTCAGCTCCTCTGCGGTGCAGCAATTCCTTCTACTCATTTCGATTTGACCTATTTGCGTCCACATTGGTTTTCTGAGATGACGGATTAACTTAATTAAATTAAAAAAATTATATGAATGAAGAAAGCTAAAATGGTGCCCAACAATAAAACATACATAAAAAAACTGTAAACCTCTTTATTTAACAAATCAACAAAGAATACTGTAAATTTAACAATTTTAGATATGTATGTTATTAATACTAACTCTTTTTGAAATTGACCTATGGAATTTTTTAGCAGGACAACTTTCTCAAAAATAATTATAATTGAGCTGAAAAAAGTTGGTTATTGAGAACTAATTAATTGCGAATTAGTTACGCAAAAAAAATTTAATTGCATTTTTGATTTGCAAAAAAAAAATGGGTGTCCTGCTAACTTCATATGAACTTAGCAGGACAACTTTCTCAAAAATAAGCGTATCTAATTCGCAATTAATTAGTTTGCAATAACCACCTTTTTTCAACAAACAAGAAAGTTGAAACATGTATGATGACAGGTTTTCAAACATTAAATCTCCCATACCATCTTTCAAATATTTAATAAAAATCCACTGTGGTACAATGTCATCAGTTTTGAAACTTTCTGTTATTTTAATTCGCCAATGAGTTTTCTCCACTCAACATTGAGCGTTTCAATGTTTGCAGCATTTGGCGGAAAATATTTATTTATTTATAATGAAAGTTAGAATTGTTCCAGAAATGACTTTTTTTTGGATCTAAATATTTCAATACTTTAATTTTCAATGAGTTGGATTGAAAATTGGAACATAGGAATTTTTCAATTGGTGGTGAGAGTGTGTGTAATGTGTATGGGTAAAATGTGATTTCAAGATGTGCGTGAAGTTAGCACCGCCATTTTTGATTTTCAAAAAAAAAAAGGTTGTGCTGTAATGTGCCCAACTTGTGCTGCTATGTGCCGTATTTTTTAAAAAAATCGTACTAAGGGTTTGGTTTTTAGAGGGTACCCATTTTTTTAGCGTGAAGTTAGCACCGCCATTTTTGATTTTTGAAAAAAAAAAAGTTGTGCTGTACTGTGCTCAACTTGTGCTGGCTTGTGCCGTAAATATTTTTGAAAAATTCGCAAATTTGCAAATTTTACGAATGAAATTTTTGCGAAATCTCAAAATTTCGTAAAAAAAAAAGTTGTGCTGCATTGTGCTCAAAAAATGATACTAAGAACCAAAAAGAAAAATATAAAAATTCGCATAATTGCATCTATTATGGCCAAAACTAAACTTTGCGAAGGGCGGTAGCGTGAAGTTAGCACCGCCATTTTCGATTTTCAAAAAAAAAAAAGTTGTGCTGCATTGTGCTCAACTTGTGCTGCCTTGTGCCGTAAATATTTTTGAAAAATTCGCAAATTTGCAAATTTTGCGAATGAAATTTTTGCGAAACTTCATAATTACTAAAAAGTGAAAGTTGTGCTGTTTTGTGCTCAATTTGTGCAACCATATTCCAAAGAAATAAAAAAAAAATTCGCATTTTTGTGACTTTTATGCAAAAAATGAATTAATAATTTTTTTTTTTTAAGTTTTACATTTTTCTTAAAAACTAACATGTGCTATTTCGGGCTCAGTTTGTGCTGCCATATTCCGAAGAGATAAAAAAAAATCGCGTATATTTGTAACTTTTACGGCTAAAAAACAGTTTTGCGAAGCGTGAAGTTAGCACCGTCTTTTGCAATTTTCAAAAAAAAAAAGTTGTGCTCAACTTTTTCTGGCTTGTGCCGTAAATATTTCCAAAAAATTCGCAAATTTGCAAATTTAACGAATGAAATTTTTGCGAAATTTCAAAATTTCTTTAAAAAAATAATTGTGCTGCATTGTGCTCAAAAAATGCTACTAAGAACCAAAAAGAAAAACATAAAAATTCGCATAATTGCGTTTATTATGGCCGAAAGTAAACTTTGCGAAGGGCTGTAGCGTGAAGTTAGCATCGCCATTTTCGATTTTCAAAAAACAAAAAATTGTGCTGTATTGTGCTCAGCTTGTGCTAACTTGTGCCGTAAATATTTTTAAGAAATTTGCAAACTCGCAAATTTTACGAACAAAAATTTTTTAAATTTTGCAATTGTGTAAAAAATTAAAGTTGTGCTGTTTTCTGTGCTATTTGTACTGCCATATTCCGAAGAGAAAACAAAAAATTCGCATATTTGTAACTTTTACGGCCAAAAAGCAGTTTTGCGAAGCGTGAAGTTAGCACCGCCATTTTCGATTTTCAAAAAACAAAAAAGTGTGCTGAATTGTGCTCAACTTGTGCTGCCTTGTGCCGTAAATATTTCCAAAAAATTCGCAAATTTGCAGATTTTACGGATGAACATTTTTCAAATTTCGCAATTTTGTAAAAAATTAAAGTTGTGCTGTTTTCTGTGCTATTTGTTCTGCCATATTCCGAAGAGAAAACAAAAAAATTCGCATATTTGTAACTTTTACGGCCAAAAAGCAGTTTTGCGAAGCGTGAAGTTAGCACCGTCATTTTCGATGTTCAAAAAACAAAAAAGTGTGCTGTATTGAAAATCGAAAATGGCGGTGCTAACTTCACGCTTCGCAAAACTGCTTTTTGGCCGTAAAAGTTACAAATATGCGAATTTTTTTGTTTTCTCTTTGGAATATGGCAGAACAAATAGCACAGAAAACAGCACAACTTTAATTTTTTACAAAATTGCAAAATTTGAAAAATGTTCATCCGTAAAATCTGCAAATTTGCGAATTTTTCAAAAATATTTACGGCACAAGCCAGCACAAGTTGAGCACAGTACAGCACAACTTTTTTTTTTTCAAAAATCAAAAATGGCGGTGCTAACTTCACGCTAAAAAAATGGGTACCCTCTAAAAACCAAACCCTTAGTACGATTTTTTTAAAAAATATGGCACATAGCAGCACAAGTTGGGCACATTACAGCACAACCTTTTTTTTTTTGAAAATCAAAAATGGCGGTGCTAACTTCACGCACATGATTTCAAGGCAATACAATCATAGAAATGAAAAATTATTATTACTATCAGCAAAATGGTAAAAGGTGGTAGGTTTTGAGTTGGAGTTGGTAGGATTTTAAAAACAAAAAAAGGTGGTAGAAATACCACTTAAGTGGTAGAAGTCCCATCACTGAATGTTACCCTTCCACGAGTTGTCCAGTAAAATAAACATAATTATATCTACAAAAATAATGCGTCGATTGTATTTTGTGTGTTGTAGTAAGCAGTACCTCTTGGACAGTCTAAATTCACAAAGTTCAAACAAAATAAGTGTACAGGCGTTGGCGTTGCCATTTTCAAAAAAAAAACCGTTCAAGAACGTAAATGTGAAAATGTGTAGAACAAAACTTTTTATCTGACTCTCTTTCCAGAGAAAAGTTATTCTCAAGAAACTATAGAAATTTTGAAGTAAAAAATTGGTTTCAATGTGCCTGGTGACACGAGCGTAAGAAAGAATTAATTCACGAAAGAGAACGGATGATTTTTAGAAAGAAGGAAGGGGATGGCAAAAAATGCCAAGTTTTGTCTTTTTCCTCATTTTCAGATATGAGTTTTGCGTTAAGAATCATGGTTCTTTCTTAAAACGTTCTCAAATTGCTTTGTTTTCCTCGTACTATTTCCATTTCGTATAACTTCTGATAGGCTCTATTGTCAAATTCTCTTGCATGCTCACTTGACTTTTTTCTGTGTGTATCCACAAAAGTAATTCTTTTTTGCGCTCGTGTCACCAGGCACAATTTAATAAAATTATAGAATTATTTTTCATTTCCAACGCATTTAAGTTTTTCAACGCTTTTTTAAAAATAGTGAACAGCGCAAGTACTTTTTTTTCTTCCAACTTAGTGGATTAACACTCTCCAAGAGTAAAAAATATTTAACAAATAAAAACTAAAATTAATTTCGATTTCTTAAGTAATTAAACATTTAAAAATTGTAGATTTTTCTATCGATTTTCAGCAGTTTTTGCTGTTTTCTCATTAATTTATTATTAAGTTATAATTTTTATAAGAATTATATCAAAAAAGCTTCAAAATTTTTAAACACAGTATTTTTTCAAGTGATTTTCATTAAACAATATTTGTTTAAGAGAAACACATTTATATACTTAAAGGAAAAAATATATAAATATTTATTTCAGTTTTTAAAATTAACTAAATATTTTTACTTTCTAACTTTTGTTCTAATTTTTAGTTTTTATTTCTCATTAGAGATACATTAATTTTTAATAATGATTTTTACTAAACAATATCTTTTTAAAAAATACATTAAAAAAATTGTACAAGCAATTATAAGTAATTCATTTCAATTTTTAACTTTAGTAAATATTTGTACAATTTGTACCCTTTTTTGATCCTTTTTTATATTAAATACATTTTAATATTTTTGTGCAAGAAATAAATACTATCAATAAATTTAAATAAATTAATGTTCTAATAAATGAATATACTAATAAATAATATGTAGTTAAAAATATAAATAAATAAAATAAACCTAGTTAAAAATATTAATAATAAAAAGGCAGTAAGTTTTTGTCGTTAGGGATTGTTTAGTAGTAATTGGTACTCACGTTATAAGTTGAAATAAATTTATTTATAACATTATTTTTATTTTCTTATAGATATATTTTAAAAAAGACATCGCCTTACACAAATAATTTGACTCAATCATAATCAATAAAAAAAAGCAGAAGATCAAGAGTGAAAATAAAAATTAATAAAAATTGTAAAGTATTAACTTATTTAATAGCTCTAAAATTTGAAATAAATTATAGTAATTTATATTTTTTTAATAAATTTTTAAGTGCGGAATCAATTAAAAATACCAGAGTAATAGACTAAGAGCCCACAGCAGATTTTGGGTGTGATCGATAGCAAAAAAAGAAGTATAGGCGTCGAAAGCTTCATTAAAGGCTATTCAAATTCAAAGAATCAATGTCTTGCAGTCCACAACTGGGGCCTTTGCGAGAAACAGTGCATCGAAAAAAAAAATATGAATGCAACTTCGAGAATAATCGTGTAAGCCGAAATTGGGTTTCACCCCTCCCTAGATAAGCTCCGCGGATCCCATATCACGGAATCAGAAATCATTTGAGTGTTTAATTCGCCCTGCCAGACTGTTTAAAAAAACCGTTTTTCACTCAGAATTTTGAATTTTTTAAATGGTCCGGTAAAGCGAACTATACACTTAAAAGGTCTCAGATTCCGTGATATGTGATCCGAGGAGCTTATCTAGGGAGGAGTGAAAACAAATTTCGGCTAAAACGATTATCCTCGAAGTAGCATTCATATTTTTTTTTCGATGCACTGTTTCTCGCAAAGGCCCCAGTTGTGGACTGCAAGACCTTGATTTTTTGAATAGCCTTTAATGAAGCTTTCGACGCCTATACTTCTTTTTTTGCTATCAATCACACCCAAAATCTGCTGTGGGCTCTCGGTCTATAACTGATATACATAGTTCGAGATAAAAAATGTGAAAATTGTGAGATTCCCATACAAATCTGTATGGGAAAAGTATGACCTTAGAAGCACGAGTTAATGACCTCGGATCATTTTCTTTTTTGGTCAATAATTTTTCTTTCAATTAAGGGGGTGTGCTTTCCAAAAAAATTAGTTTGGGAAATAACGGACACCCTTATGTATATATTCAAATTTTTTTATCAAAATCGTAGAATCCAGAAACACGAGATAATGGTTTCTTAATTTGTATGAAAGGTAAGTACGGTACGAGTCAATATAAGACTCAAAGCCACATTTAGTGGGACAAACTCCAAAAAAAGGTTTTTTGATGCTCAAAATCACGGCCGGTTAGCCTGAAAATCGAAAAAAATACTGTGTCTTTTGTAATTTTTCGATTTTGTTGAAGATTTTCAAGTATTTCTTGGGTCGTTCGTTATCTTGCTGGAAGACGAATGACCCTTCATAGATTATGTTGAGGTTACCAAAACGATCCATCATGTTCTCAGTAACAACCATTTGCCCACACTGCCATGCACCCCCAAACCACCACCATGTTTTATAGTTCCATTCAGGGCTTATGATCTGAGGCCGTGTTTGATTTTCTCCAACCTTTTATAAGCCCATCACAGCCATGGGTGTTTGTTAAATATGGCCTTGTTGGAGAATGATAACGTCCACGGTAATGGTAATGGTTTGGGGGTGCAGCATGGCAGCATCTGGGCAGTCTGGTTGTTATTGAGAACACGATGGATCGTAAAATTGAAAGTTCATCATCGTGTCCTGTATCCCCGGCTGGGGCATAGGGCGTCAACAAAACGTCTCCATCCTTCACGGTCTGCTGCAAGGTACTTACGCTGTGGCCACGTCTTTCTCTGGGATTCTGCTTCCGCTAAGACAGTTGATTTCCATGTTGTTCTTGGTCTTCCAACCCGCCGTGCACCCTGAGGATTCCATTCAAAGGACTGCTGTGCAATTTCATCGTTTGGTTTCCTCAGTGTGTGACCAATCCAACGCCATTTACGCTTTCTTATGTCGACGTCCAGCCGCTCTTGACTTGTCCTGCGCCACAATTCCTCATTTGATATTATTTGTGGCCAGCGAATCTTTAGGATGTGGCGAAGACAGCGATTCACAAAAGCCTGCAATTTCTTCGAAATGGTAGACGTGACTTTCCAGGTTTCACAAGCATATAACAGCACGGATTTGACATTGGATTCGAAGAATCTCAACTTAGTGCGTAAGGAGATTTGACTGGATTTCCAAATTGGGGACAGAGTACCGAAGGCAGCACGAGCTTTATTTATTCTACTTTTAACGTCCAGATCCGTACCACCGTTTGCAGAAACAATACTGCCAAGGTAGTTAAATTGTTCCACTACTTCAACTGGCGTCTCCTGTAAAATAATACGCTGCTGTGCGGAGCGGCCTGTGAGCATTATTTTTGTCTTTTTGCTGTTAATTCTTAGACCACTCGACTCTCCCTTCACTTGCAGTGCTTGGCACATCCCGTTCAGCCCACTGATGTTATTTGCCAGTAGACATATGTCATCGGCATAGTCTAAATGACTGAGCCTTTCGAACGGTCTCCATTGAATGCCCTGTCGCTCAGCTGTACCAACACTGGCCGTCAATACGTCGTCCATCGCCAGCAGGAAGAGAATTGGCGATAGAACATCCCCTTGTCTCACACCCTGTTGCACTACGAAGGAGTCGGATAGCTGCCCATTGTGCAAAACAAAACACCTCACGTTGTTGTAGGACTCTTTAATAATGGCAACAATTTTTGGTGGAATTCCTCTACCAAGCAACGATCTCCATATACATTCTCGGTTAACTCGATCAAAGGCCTTTTCAAAATCCACGAACATGAGGTAAAGCGGTGATTGATATTCCATCGACTGCTCGAGGACGATACGCAGGGTGTTGATATGGTCGACACACGATCGACCACTGCGGAAGCCAGCTTGATGCCTCTTGAGTGTAGACTCGATTCTATCCTTTATTCGCTCGAGTATGATGGTTGCCATTAGTTTTGGGAAAACGGACAAAAGGTGATACCACGCCAATTGTTGCAATTCTTTAAGTCACCTTTCTTTGGCAACTTAACAATCACACCATCCTTCCAGTCCCTGGGATAGCTTTCGTTTTCCCAAATGTTTTGTATCAGCGGATGTAAAATACTAGCCGCTGCTACGGGATCGGCTTTCAGGAATTCAGCTGGTATTCCGTCCAGTCCAGCTGCCTTGTTGTTTTTGAGGAGATTTATTGATGTACGAATTTCCGATTCTGACGGGGGTTCGATGTCAATACCCCTATAGGACCTGCGCATCTCGTTTAGTTGGGGCACTTCAGCACTCTGCTCAACTGAATCCTCATTTAGCAGGGCACAAAAATGGTCCTTCCATCTACGAAGCTGATCCTCAATTGATACCAAAAGTGTGCCATCCACATCCATTACAGGATGATTGGTGTTGCTTTTTTTCCCGATAACATCTTTGGCTATTTGGTACAATTCCCGGATATCTCCTCTTCTGGCAGCGCTTTCCGCATTATCTGCGAGTCCATCCAACTTCACCCTCTTGTCACGTCTCACACAGCGGTAGACCATCTTATGTGCAATGCGGTACTCTCTTCGCAAGTCAGCCTTTCGTTGAACATCAGCTTCGGCATTTATTTGGATTTTCAACGATTTGCGAAGTTCGATCTTATCCCAGGTGTCTTGGGATATCCAAGAGTCTCTACGTCTCGTTCGCTTGGGTACAGTTTCGGATCCAGCCTCCATAAAAACACTTTTAATTTCACCCCACATCTCATCAATTGTTGAATTCTGGATTCCATTTAATGACGAGGCTCTGTCGTTAAGGGTGGTGACATAGTTTCGACATATGTTGGGGTCATTTAAAGCATTAGTAATGAATTTTGTGCTCCTTGCTGCATCCTGCGCTGGTTTTTGTACGGCAGCGGTTCGTAGTTTGAGACTCATCAGAACCAAATGGTGGTCGCTTCCCACATCGGCATTTCTTATACTCCGGACATCACACATAGACTTCCTCCATCGCTGCTGAATCATGATATGATCAATTTGGTTTTCGGTTTGACCATCCGGATGCACCCAGGTAATTTTGTTGCACGTCTTATGCTTAAATACAGTCCCACCTATCACAAGACGATTCGCGTTACAAAAGTCGACAAGCAAGTCACCATTTTCATTCCGTGACCCCACGCCATTTCTTCCCATCACGCGTTCCAGTCCGTAATTGTCTGAACCGACTTGGGCATTAAGGTCTCCCATAACGACTATGATGTCGGCTCTCGGAACACTACTGTAAACCGAGTTAAGATGAGTGTAGAACGCGGTTTTGTCTTCCTCGGTCGCTTCATTTGTGGGGGCGTAGCACTGAATAATTGTGACGTTACGAATTTTTGAACGAAACCTTGCTGTCATTAATCTCGCAGAAATGGGCGCCCATGAGATCAAACTACGCCTCGCTTCTTCGTTCAACATAATTCCGACACCATGCAGTCTTTGGCCACCCTCTCTTTCATCTTCGCCGGAATACAGCATTCTCGTCTGTCCAGTGTCTGATCTGTATTCAGCTCTTCCTCTCCACTTAGTTTCGCTTATGCCCAGGATACTGATCTTTAGGCGAAGCATTTCACGCTCAACCTGCTCGTATCTACCATCGCTGTACAAGGATCGAACGTTCCATGCTCCGATTTTCGTACGTATGCGGTAGCCAAAAGTAACATTTGCGTTTCTTGAAAGACTTCTTCTATTTGTCAACGATTCATTTATTATTATGGCGTCTTGATTGACGCTCGTACACGAAGGATGCCGCACCCCCAAATCCGATGTGCGGTTTACTGCAGCCGAAGCTACAGAAGGATTTTCTATAAAAAGATTACCTCTTGGGGACTCATTTCCATTTGTTGTCATAATTCATGTATTTGCATATATCCTTCCACCATGGTGTTTTCCGAGATATGATTAATAACATACATAAGCTCAGATTTGACAGGCACACCCGCCTTTTGTATGGTCAAACACATAACTGCTCGAGGCCGCCCACTGTGGGAAAACAGACGCCTTTTGTAGCCGCCCAATATGGGTTACAGACGCTACCTGCTGCTGCCGTTGGCCTTTTACCAAAAAAAGCTCCTCCGCCACCAGACTATCATGCCGTTGACCGCCACCTGCAGTTCATCCGCCTTAAGGGGGCTTTTAACCATCCCGAGGAAAGTTACTACTAAACTTTCAATTTTTCAATACCAATCAACCTAGAAAAAAATTAAGTGGTGGGCAATTAAACAGGTTTTTTCTGTATTTGTTTCATATTGTGTTACATATAAAATAAAAGCTTCCCATTTCTTATAATATTTGGCTTATTGCTTTTTTCAGTTTTAGCTGTCTAGATCAATTGCTCATGAAAAAGGATATGTTCAAAAATATGTCCCTTTTTGGCCCCATAGACAAAATTTATTGCTTGAAGTGAGTTTTTCAACCCTAAGGACCCTAGACTAGATTCAAAAATCGTTGTTGTACGGGAAAAATAACAAAAGTTACAAAGTTTTTTCTGATTTTAAGGAGTAACCAGCTGCCATTTTGAAAAATAATGACTTCCGATGATCGGATTTTGGTAAACTTTTTTTCTCAATAAGACAATAACTATAAGATTCGAAAATCATCAAAAAACTTTTTGTTGGAATTTGTCCCTCTAAAAATCTTATATTGACTGGTCTAATTATCTTTGCATAAAAATAATATATTTTTTTAAAAATATTTTAAAAAGTATTTTAAGACCGTTAGTTATACCAAGTTTCTCAAGATTTTGTAGTAGTTTTCAAAATATTTGGTTTTCAAAAAAAAAAAACGCTAATTTGAATGCCTAGTTTTGAAGTATCACCATTTGTAGGCATTTTTTGAAAAATGGTTTTCTTTAGAAAGGTGACCTTAACCAGAAATAACGAACTGAGCTTTCAAAATTTTCAAAAATGTTGCGGTTTTCAGTGCTGAATAGGAAATTAACGTAGGCGCTTTTTTTTATGAATTTCGAAAAAAAAGCATGGACTTGCTCCTTGCCGCTCTTGTCAAAAAAAGAATTTTTTTAAGTTGATGAAATAAATAATTACGACATACGTTTTTGGGAAGGTCTTTTCAAACCCTATCAATTTATATAAGCCAAATCTGTTTTCAAGGTCTGGTTCAGGAAATATTCGCATCCAAAGCTATTTTACACATTTTCTGTCCCCAACTACCTACCTTAATGTCTTTGGATGGCAATATTTCCGAAACCAAGCCTCATAGAAGGTAAGATAAAATTTGGATAGAGCTTTCCAAAACTGAAAACGAATCTTTTATAATATCTTAATCTCGAAATAAACGCATCCAAGGTGATATTACATTGATTGCTCCATTAGCCTGAAAATGCCTTTGGATAGATATATTTTCGCCACCAAGCACCAAGCCTTGCAAATAGTTTCGGTTTTTAGTTTCAAAACTCTTTATTCAAAAGCTATCGATTCCATGTTTCTGAGAAAAATAAGATTTGTCTCGTGGGTAGCCCTGCTTCTAGTTCCTATTCTAATACTCCTTTTGCATTCTCAGTGCTTCTTCCGCTTAAAGTAAAATATTTCCTTTCTCAGTATTTTAACAGATATTAATTAAAAATGTTGCAGTGAATTTATTGTGTGTGTCGTGTGTGAGAATAAAATTTGTTTTGAGAATAAAATTTGCAAGCTTTTTAGAGAAAAATTGAAATTAAACAGAAAATAAAAATAATTAAAAAATTCTGTTACTAATTTGCTTCGGAAACTTTTAAAAACTGCAGATTTTTATTTTCACAGAATTTTGTGAAAAGGATTAAGGTATCTAATTGAATTCGTTTACTGGAATTTGGATAGTTCAAGTTGAGTTGATGGATGGGATTTTCTAGAACTTAATTTATTTTAAAGTTTTATGTAGTAACAATAGGTTCTGTGAATAGGGTACAGGGTGGGGCTTTTTTTGTTTTAAATTGGTTTAGCTATGAACTTGGTTTGATAGACAGGATTTTTGTTTGCATGTGTCGGGATTCAGTATAAAAGTAGGATTGTGTCACAATACTTTTCGCTGATAATTGGGTAGATGATAATAGATGAATGGATGAATGGAGATGGAATTGATGTAAAAAGAAGTGCATTTATTCAAAGAATAAAGAACTAGCAAAATAATAATGATGATTTTCATAAGGTGCTAAGTTATAGCTATCATTGAAACTCATCATTGAAAGCTTTAATGATTGATTTTGAGACGTTTGGAAAGCAAAATCAATTATTATTTTGATGGACGATTAATGCTCAAGACTTAATAAATATTTCTAGTCAAAAAAATTTTCAAATAGGCCCAACTTTTCACAAAAATTGACTTTTAATTTATCAATGATCATTGGTTAGGTAGTTCAATCATTGAAATAAGAAAAGTCTTTTTATGTGGAAAGTTGGGCCTATTTGAATTATTTTTTTGGCTAGAAATATTAATTAAGTCTTAGGCTTTATTTGTCCATCAAAATAGTAAATGATTTTACTTTTTAAACGTCTCAAAATCAATCATTAAAATTTTCAATGAAGAATTTCAATGATAGCTATAACTGGCCCCTAAGAATAATGAATTGATCCGTATTGGAGAAGAATGGTATGAGTAAAGCAATTACGTAGGCATTTTTGAATGGTCATTACCAGGGCCCGGATTTTCATGCTCTAAAAAACTCAAAATATGCGCCTATAATATGCACTTAAAATGTCTAAATATGCCCTAAAAAATCCAAAATATGCCTTTAAAAATGCAAAATATGCTGCAAAAATACTCAAAAAGTAAATGAAAACACATTCAAATAAAAAAAAAAATCAGTCTTTAATTCACAGACATTTTTCACAGCAATAAGAATCTTGACATAATTTTGTAGACTAGTTGCGTAAGTAGGTTTTGTTAGCATGAATCATGAATTTTGTTCTGAAGTTTTCAAAACTGAAACCTTGGCGATTTGGTCTCAAGAAACTTTTGTACATGGAAAATGGCCTCTCCGCGTCAACAGACGTTAATGGAGCATGTATTAATGATACATTCTCATGTATTGTTAATTGAATATCGAAGGACTGTTCTTGATTCTCATTTAAGGATAACATGGTTGAGATAGTTTTCATTTTCATATATCCTTCGTTTTTCTTAAGAACATTTTCTAGTGCTAGTCTATTGGAGACTCTACTGCATTAATTTTCGAAACTGCTTCCTCCATTAAATCTATTTGTTTTTAAGCGAGTTCCACCTCTGTAATTTTACTATAGTCTCACTTAGAAACCCATGGCTTGAACTTATGAAAGCCAATTAGTAGAATTTTAAAGGGTCGTTTGCATTTCGGTGAAATAATTAAATTGAAGTGTTTAAATCTTATTTTTTCTAAAATATGCACTAAAAATATGCATTTATTGTTAAAATATGCTCAATACGCCAAAAAATGCATTTATACCAAAATATGCAAAAATATGCACTAACGATTGAATGCCATTTTAAAGCAAATCTCTCAATTCGGGAAACTATCTCATTCATTTCCTTCTAAGGCTGTCTAAAAAAAATATGCATTTGCATGGAAATCCGGGCCCTGGTCATTACTATACCACCATTACTAAAATTGAAGCGTATCGGTATCGGTACATAAGTTTGAATCTGGACTTATTCTTTTTTAATTTTTTTTTTTAAATAGCACCGTTCAGCTCTTTAAACAATAATTATTAAGTAAGTAAGTAAGTATTCATTTATTTACATTCAGTTCTTAACAATTGTGTACAATTATTTGAATTAATAAGCTATGGCTATGCCGTCAGCCAGGTTGACAAAATTCTGAACGTTTCTAACAATTCTTGTTTTGATTGTGATCAATAAAAAAAATAAAAACTTAAGATTCATGAGTATTCTGACATTAATAAGAACCTTTGTAAATCTCTTTCAAAAACTTGCTTAACGTTTTCCAATCATATTCGTTTAGGATGTAGATAGTTTCTTGTAAAGTAAGAGTATTTTTTCCGAAGAATGAACGTCTTTGCGGTTTGAATATTGGACATATACTGATGAAATGGAAACAATCTTCTTTTGATTTTAAGTTACAAAGTAACAAAGTGTACAAAATTGGTCAAAATTACCATTGTATGGGTTGCCGTTTAGCTTCAGAACTTCGCATCTTGCTTTGAAAATTAATGATATTTCTTCATAACTTAGAGAATCTTGGAAATAGTTTCTGTTACCAAGATTGTAGTTCAGGGCACAGTATATTATCCTACTGTAAGACTCTCGTGCTTTTTCCATTAGTGCCTCTCGGATTGAATTCTCATTCTTCTGTATAATGCAGTACAGTTGCTCCTTCAAAAGGTTTATGTTGTTCAAATCGACATCTAACATCTCTCCACAAGCATTGCCAATAGATTGCCATCTTGCGAACCACCAATCCTTATTTCGCAACTCATACATTAACATTTTTTTCGATAGTCTTGAGTCTTGATACTTGCTACAAATTTTGATTATATAATCAGCTTGAGATTTAAGTGTACTTGTTAATAGCTTAGGTAGCCCAGTTTCCAAGTATATTGCATAATTGGCTGTATTTTGCGGTAGGTTGAATAGTTTCTTTATGAAGTTCCTATAAAACTTTTCGATGACTTCATATTCTTCTGCTCCCCAAACCTGAGAAGCATAGCACAGTGTTGATTTTACAACCGAATCAAAAATTTTATATTTCGTTGATAAAGTTATGCGTTTGTTCGAGAAGATGTTTTTCCATGATAGATTTACCAAGCCTTGCGAGCTATTGGCTTTCCAAGATAGGTGTTTGTTGTAATCTAATGTTGGGTTCAGTTTTAAGCCTAGATATTTAATCTCTTTTGTTTTTTCTAGAGGAGTCTCGTTGTAGATCCATCTTCTTTCATTACATGCGTTTGAAGTTCGTGCGAAGACCATTATTTTAGATTTTTCGGCGTTGATAGTTAGTCCCCATCTCCTGCAGTAGTTCGATAACCTATTAATCATTAATTGCAAGCTCTCTGGTGATTCTGAAAGTATGCCGAGATCATCAGCATATAAAAGCACATTAACGGTTGTGTTGGCGATTCTTATTCCTCCAGGGAGATCAACAGCAATGTCATTTATAAACAGAGAGAACAGAAGGGCACTTAGTGGACATCCTTGACTCCTTGTTTCACTCCAGTGCTGGTACTAAACCATTTCGAAAAGTCTACTCCGTCCCAGACAGCTGCCTTCGTGTCTGTGTACATTTCTTTGATTACTTTTATGAAACTTGTAGAAAGACCAATCTGTGACATCTTATAAACGAGCGCATTTCTGTTGACTAGATCAAAAGCAGCTTTGAAGTCGACGAAGAATGAATATACTTTTTTGTTTCTGGCTTGAAACGCTTTGACAATAGACGAAAGGGTAAAAATTTGATCGATCGTTGAAAAGTTTTTTCTAAATCCTGCTTGCAAGTCAGATAAAATATTATTTCGTTCAACCCATTTTTCGAGCCTTTCTACTAGTACACCGCAGAATATTTTTGCTGTTACATTCAAGAATGAAATGCCTCTATAATTTTGAGGAGCGTCTAGAGAGCCTTTTTTATGTATAGGAAAAATAACGAATTTTTTGAATGAAGAAGGTATTTCGGCATTCAAAAAGATTTTATTAAAATGGAACTTCAAATGGTTGAAAAACGTAGGGGTTGCATTTTTAAAAAAATTCATAAGGAATCCCATCTTCACCAGGTGCCTTGTTATTTTTTGATTTTATAAGTACATCTTGTATTTCTTCAATCGTTATTTCGACATCTAATATTGGATCCATGGTTAATGGTTCCGCAGTGCTAAATGATAGACTAGATCCACTCGAAAGCAGACGACTAAAGTGAGTAGCAAGGTTTTCAGTAGAAATCCCTGTACCTATTTTATAGCTGATTCCATTAATCTCCTTCGCAATCTTCCAGAAATCTTTCGAACTTTTAGTCTCGCTAAGTTTAAGTGCGTTTTCATTATCATATTCATGTTTCTTTATTAAACATAACTTCTTATAATGCGTATTTGCTTCATTATACCAGTCTCTTAGTTGAGGGCTACTTGATGATCGCAATGCTTTCAAAAGTGCAAAAGATTTTTTGCGTGCTTTGAAGCAGTCATGTTCATACCATTTTTGCTTGAATTTAGAGTTGGAGTAGGGAGTCTTAATAGGTGTTGAACGCCTTATGTATTCTGTTAACTGATTATTGAGTACTTCAACAGATTCGGTTGACAAAGCATTGTTTACCAAAAGGTCGTCCAAGGAATGTTGGTACAAAGATGTTGCCTCCTTTTTCCAGCATAGCCGCGGAAGTAGGTGAAGATTTGTTTCGCATAACAATTATTATTTTCTTGATGTACAAATAAGTTCTATTTGGATACAGTTTTTTTAAAGCAATTCCTTAATCAAAGATTTCAAGCCCAGTTAACTTTAAACCTGGGCGGTTACCCCAATTCCAACTATACGCCGTTTGTAACGAATTAAACGACAGCTTTACCTACATGTCCTTGGGCAGAGACCTGTTATGATGTCAAAATCATTCAGAATGTAGAAATTCACACCCACATTATAAAGAGGTATAACAAAGGGTTGTTGGCATAGATAATCCTATTCGTTCACACATACATTTATACAAACTATGAAATGGTTTCATCTATAGAATTCAAATGATATTCAAATGAAATCAATAAAATTCGTGTTTTATGCGCCCTCTTTTCGTAGTCCCTATATATTCAAATATATCAAATGTGAACTTCTGAACTTGATCTTCCTGTATATGAACTCGTATGTAGGTACATATACGTAAGTATATGAAATATAAATGAAATGAAATTGTTAAGGTAGAGTTGGTTGATTCTCATCCTTTAGTCAAGGTTATGACGCAAAACAGACATTCGATATCAAATACAATGATTTCAAATTACTTTGAAATAGGGTGTATCCAAAACTTTTCAGACCGAGACAATATTATGTCATGGGAATTTTGAAAAGCTGAAAGTAATTTAACTTAGCACATTCCAAGAACTTTTTAAATTGAAACCTATTCCTGGAAATGGAAAATGTTATTGAATTGCGAAGGAAATTATTATATTTCAAATACTAAATGTAAAACATTTCAATGCTCTTTGGTTTTTTTTTCGATTTTCCATCTGCCCTTGAAGTTAAAAATTGGTTAATTTTAATAAACTCATAATTAAAAATAATTTATTAATTTATGTTAAGCTTAAAGCTTTTATTCTTTAATAATAATATAATAATATTAATAAAAATAATAATAATAATAATAATAATAATAATAATAATAATAATAATAATAATAATAATAATAATAATAATAATAATAATAATAATAATAATAATAATAATAATAATAATAATAATAATAATAATAATAAAAAAAATATTAATAATTTTAACTAATGCCTGTAAGACCTTAGGTCTTTTAAATGCAATCTGAATTGCACGGCATTAGTTAGAAAGAGTAGGAGGATAGGAAAGATTTGGCAGAGCGGATTGAGATCAAGGTGTTTATTATCTCATTAAATCTCACGGTTGGCGTTCGGTTTGAGCTGGGAGAAAGTAGAAAAGAATGCTGCCCAGAATGGGGCTCAAACCCACACATTAAAGTTAGTTTTTTCTCTTTAAAACATAAATATTTATGACTGGCCCCCCAGGTTTTGGGGTTGTGACGTGTCGGTCGTCTTAATTTCCCTATCACGTACAAAATGTTCGGTTATTGTTTATCGCCTGTCTGGTGATCCACACCAGAGCCACTTTTCAAAATATAAGCCTAATATATATGCTCACATTACTCGAAATGGATTTGAAAGCTCTCTAAATGATGAGTTTTATGACCTCCTGCACAGAACTTACAAAGCCTGTCCGGAGTACGATGTAAAAATTTAGCATGGGGACCTCAATGCTCCAATTGGAAAGGAAGACACATTTAGCGGATTTGTTGTTATAGGCATAGTTTGCAAGAATAGACAAATGATAATTGTGTCCGACTACCCAATAGATTTTTCTGAAGCACTACGTTTCTACGGCTAAGAATCCACAATGCAACTTGGTGTTCCCCAAATGGTCGATACGCCATAACCAATAGACCATGTGCTAATAGGAAGACAAGCTTTTAACATCTTTGACGTGAGTACTTTTCGAGTGGCAAAAGTCGACTTTGACTATTTCCTAAGGCGCTTTTTTTTGTTAAGCTCCGAGTATAACACTGAGCTGTCATTATCTGTGTTTCTTTTTTAGCTCAGAAGGCTCAACTTTTATTTCTTTTTTAAATTAGAGCTACCTCGGAGTACGGTCCGTGATCTAAGAATAAAAAGACCGAGCGAATGGAGGGAATATAGATAAGCGCAGCCAAGTTTACTATTTTGTTCACTTCTTTCAAATAGGCGCGTTCAACACATCAATTTCAGTTTACATTTTTGAATTTTTCGGGTTTTTGATTGGCTAGTTGTCAGATGAAAATAAAAATTCAGTATTACACTTTTGTGCGTTGAACGAATCGCAGCAATATGACAATTCACTGCTTAGATGTATTTCAAAACCAGGGCCTAGTGACTTACAACTCTCAAACATTCCTGTGTGCGTGCTGTTGGCAGGAATGGAGGAGACCTACAGTTTTTTGCCGAGTCCGAACGGCTTAATGAGAAGCACTCTCACAAGTATACTCTTGGAGGATTTGTCAGTTCCTCGGATAAAACATTTCTGTTTTTAGGTGGCACGGCTTGGAATCGAACCCACACCTTCGGCATGACAGTCCTACGCACTCACCATCATGCCACGAGGTACTACGTACTACGAGCTCTGATCATATACTCTGCTCAGAGCTAACTCTAATAGCTCGAGCTTTACTCCAACCTCTGCTCAGAGCTTAATAAAGAAAAACGCCATATATTGAGGCAAGGTTAAGAGCTCGACTGTCAAGTGAAAAGAAACTTTTAACCACCCCAAAGAAGAAATTTGACGTTGGTCGCCTTAGCATACCTGGAGTCGCCCGAGCTAACAGTGAGTATATCACTGTGTGTTCACCTGTCACAGACGCCAACAACCAATGGCCCCAGTATCGCGAAATCAACAAAAATGTAACCAAAACCACAATAGGCTTCCTACTAAACCCCCCCCCCCCCCCCCCCCAAAAAAAAACTTTGAAATGATGATAAATGTCTACAGCTCAACAAGGTGACCAAGGATGCTTAATGCGAATATGCTGCAACGCAAAAAAAGAGAAGGGGAAAGTAAGTATTGAAAGGAGAAGAAGACCCTGCGTAGAAAGAAGAGGGTGTAGTGTATGCAGTCTCCCAGCTCAAGGACATCGAAGAGTCTCGCGATCTAAACAGCACTCGGAAGTTGTATAAAAAAACCTAAGCGCTGGCCTTAAAACCAGAACGCAGGCTTATCCAAATAGTAATGTTTATCTAGTCACCAAAGCTTAAGGAATAGTAGATGTATATAAGCATTTGTTAAATGGGCATCAGGTAGAGCAAGAAATGGAACTAGTAAAGAAACCACCTCCAGTCAATGAAGACTCAATACCACCACCCAGTATAGAAGTGGTAAACTAAACTAAACTATAATGAAGCTCAAAACCAGAGGAGCTTTTCAAGCTGGATCGTATCCAACGTACTGTGTTGGCGTCTTGAGTAATTTTTCATCACTATAATCGGCAAGTACTAGTGTATCTGCCAGCCAGGCAGATCGAGTATAGACCAAATATCCATTCTCAGGCAAATCCTGGAAAAGACCAAAAATTTTCAAGTCGGGACTCACCATTTATTCATCGACTTTAAATCCGCATATGATACCATTCATCTTCAGAAAGTCTATATGGCGATGGCCGAACTTAAGATCCTGAGAAAACTGATCCAGTTGCATCGCGTGATGTTGGAAAATACGCGATGCAATGTGTAATCATGGAAAAGCTCATCCGAACTTTATTCCAAACATGTACAGGATTTTGGCCATCATGTGATTTCTTTTCAATCTCGCTGATATACTAGCAAATAGTGCGCGGGGATCTGTCCAATACCGACATCATCATCCGCTCCCAACAGGCTTTTTTAGAGTCTTTCACTGTAATTGATGAATAGACGAAACTTGTTGGTCTATAAGTAAACGGAAACAAGACCAATACTCCAACAAACGACATCTTAGTGGAGATACGATGAAGAATTTATTCCAGCAAACCAGTGCTACTTCGGTTTGGTGCACACGATGAGTTCGAAACTCTTCAGACGAAAGACGAAGTGCACGCTCTATACAACCATTACAACTGCCAGTCCTGCTTTATGACGCCGGGTTTTGGGCAATAAGCAAAAAGGGAGCGCTGATATACTTTGCTCCTTCGAAAGAAAAATTCTTCGACGGATATTTGTACCAGTGTGTGAGGAAGACAAATGGGGGAGGAGATATTATACCGCAAACTCTATAAACCGTATCAAGATGTTGGATGTAGTCAAGAAAATCAAAACACATCGGCTACATTGGCTCGGCCACGTCAAGAAAATGGATAATAATGCTCCAGTCAAAAAAGTCTTTGAACGAAGAAGACCTAACCTCAACTCCGACCAAGACCGAGAAATCACGGATGCCAGGAAGTCTGTTCTAGACTGAAAATAGTGGCATGCTCAAAATAATAGAGGATGGGAGGTGACTGTGTCTAAGGCTGATTCATTTAATATTTTCTTATCTATGTTTATGAATTCGTGTGATAGTGATATTGCTCATACTTAGGTCCTCCTCCAAATTTGTTTCTTTGAGAATCTTGAATATTTTGTATACTTTCGCTCAATTTTATCTGGTGGCATCCAGGAGATTCCTGACCTATATTTATAGTGAAGAAGAGTATCATATCTCTCGGTTGAGGTATGCGGTTAAAATGTTACAAAAACTGCAGGTTAACCTACTCCCAAGACCAATGATAAAGAGTTGTCCTCTAACCTCAAGTTGATAAATTTGCAAAGGGTTCTTGATTGTAATTGTCCGGTAGACGGTTTTCTTTTCCTTTTCATTTTTGTGATAACTAAGCCACTTTTTTGCTTTGATTTTATTTGTAATCAGATTTTCTCCTTTACAGCAGTAGGACTCATACACCATTAATGGTCTCATAGATCTTATTTTCGATAAAGAGTCTAGCACTCCATTTCCCTGGATACCAACGTGACCCCAGTAACCAATGAACTGAAAAACATTATTATTCTCTCTGAGTTCATTAAACCTACCAATACCTAAGCACTTAGTTATTTAGAAATTTTTATAAAGCAAAATAATTATGTTGAATTATGCATAGCAGATTGTAATACTCAGCTTTACATGAATAACACGTTTCATACCTTAAACAAATTACGTCTAATGTCTAGGTCTTTGGGAGCTAAAAAATGACAGACACCAAATTTATTGCCATCTTTCACATTCCCAAAAGGAGTTCAAACCTCTGAATAGCATTTTCCTTTTAACTTAATCAGATGTCCAGTCATGGAAATAAAGTAACCCAAAAAGTTATTGACTCCTTCGCCTACGCCAAAGCCTATCACCGTTATCTCTTCTTGGCCAGTTCAATTTGTTATACTGATTCCCTCACAAAGAGCGACGGATGTGATAATCTTAAGAAATAGTTTCAATGCAGAATAAATATCATCGAAAGAATCCGATTTTAATTTTATTTTTGCTGAGTTTTCAGTTACAGTATAGTTGTTGGTACTGATGGTACCTACAGCAGCTGCAATGTCCATTGTTGATGGTTTGTTTGGAAGGTGTCCTGTGGGATATTCGAAATGAAAATGTCCGTGCAATTGCAAAAGTTTTATTTTTTAACCAGGAAGACAAGCGCCCACCCGACTACAACGCCGACGACCGACGAGACTCCCACCATCACATGCCCTAAGGGATCTTATTCAATTACCACAAATTACAAAAGTTGTCTGTCACAATTTCCTCCCAAGAGAGGAAGTGAAAAAGTGTACTACTAAGTCCTTTCTTATGGCTGGTTTACAATGCCGCGTTGGGCGTTGCGTTGAAAGATTTGCCTGTCAACGCAAAAGTTCAGGCATAGGAATATGTGTTTAGTGTTTACAATGACGCGTTGAGCATTAAGTTACGATTCTGCATCCATTAGTAGGTACACAAACCAACGTAACGTAAGCGGCGGCAACGCGAAAGTAGAGATAATTCAACTTTTGCGTGCGTTTTGACATTTCGATTTCAATTTATGTATGTGGCCATCTTGTGTTGAAAAAAGTTTGAATTTTTTTGCTCGATTTATCTTGACGCGGCCGTAGCGCTTGTTAAATGTAACGTACGCATCGCGAACGCGAACGCGTCATTGTAAATCAGCCATTAATTCAATCGCATCTCGTTTGGATGTCGCTTTTCTTGAATCTATATATAGGCTAGGCAGTGGGACCACCATTCACTGATCGAAAGTATAAATGTAAAAAGCAATGAGCATAAGGTTTTTTGGTAAACTTCCATTCAATGATTGAATGAACTCAAAAACTTGTCCCAAGATAGTAGTTGAAAAGTTGAAATCTTTTACATAACTTTGATGGGCCAAACAGACTAAGTTTCGTTTGAATTCTCATTCTTAAGAGATGACCCATTGGCGTGAATTTAAATAATACCCCACCTAGCTTTGCAAGAGGAAAAGTTATAATTTTAGTCTCAAATGGAATTATGGCGAGATAACAGGATATTATACACATTTTGAAGAAGATAAATCTTTTTGACATTTTCCCTGAGGTCCTTGATGGGTTCGTGCTTGTATTCGGGAGAATTATTATTTTTTGTCAAAGACAACATTTTCAAAGATGATTGCAAGTAGGTATGTTTTGGTATGTTAAGTTAGATGAAGTGTGTCGTTAGTTAGAGCAGCGGTTCCCAAACTTTTTAAGCTGTGGAACCCTAAACAATGCCCAAATATATTTCGGAACCCCATCCTGACAATAGAAAAAAATGAAAAAAAAACAACACATTTCAAAATCAATTTTTTATTTAGTGTGAAGAATGAATCTGTTTCATTGTTTGATTTATAATTGTTTTTAAATTAACTTCTATGTCCGAAAGTTGTATTCGCATATCTGGGGCAGCGTCCAGCCTCGATCTGTATTCAGTTTTTGTGTAAGTATACGCTGAAAAGCCTATTTCACAGCGTTACGTTGTAACAAAAGGTAGCAAATTTAATATAGCTTGCCGGAAAGCTCAGGGAATTCATTTGTAATACCAATCCAAAATTCATTTAATGATACAGAATCAAATACAAATTTTGATGAAGAGGAGCTCTGCAGATCGATCAGGGTAACCAAATGGAGAGCAATAACATTGCTAATATCTGCTCTGAGTTAAACCATGTTTTCTTGCAAGAATTCATGTAAAACTGGAAAATATGAGATTTGAGATATTTCAGTCATATTGTATTTTTACCATGCAAATTGTGGGGTAGCTTTGATTTATTCGTTCCTTCATGTTTTTGGGGGTGCTGAATCCGATTCTGAAGTTTGCCAACAAAATGCATTTTTTGGGAGTTTTTCACAAGTAGCTCGAAAACTACCAACTATTTGAAGCTTACATCAAGCTACCATTGAAAGCATACACAATTTCCAATAAATCTCTATTTAAGGTTTTCTTCTGCGACAACCCATTTGGACTCAAGCGTTAATCGAAAATTGATGTATTTTTACTGTTTTCGAAAATCCACACGTAACCTCTTAGAAATTACTTTGTGTGACAAAGTTTGAAGTTTATTCTGTAACATGAACCAAGATATACTTTTCTGATGGTCTTTGATGCGCTGAGTTTGAATCTGGCCTTGAGATTACGTCACCTTTTTGAGATAGCTATTCAAATCTAAAAAATAAATGCATTTTTTACACAAATTTGGGGATGTTTTTTTTTCTCGAGGTAATTTTTTTCGAAAAAATGTCTATGATCATTCTGAAGTAAGGACATTTAACTTCGAAATCCTTTTTGTTCCTTTCAAATACCTCCTTTCGTCTTCGAGAAATTTGTTTGTTTGTTTTCATTTTACTACCTAATTCGAAAAATCCTACAATTTGCCCTTTTGAGCACAAATTGACCGGATTTTTCGAATTAGGTATAGTAAGACGAAAACCAACGATTTATCGAAGACGAATGGAGGTGTTTGAAAGATTCAAATAGAATTTTGAAGTAAAATGTTCATACTTCAGAATGACCCAAGACATTTTTTCGAAAAAAATTGCCTCGAGAAAAAAATATATAACTTCAAATTTGCATACAAAATGTATTTTTTTTCAAATCGTTAGATTCGAATATCTCAACGTAACGTGCTAGAGCAATTCCAAAGCCAGATTCGAACTCAGCGCATCAAAGACCATCCGAAAAGTATATCTTGGTTGCTTGGTTCATGTTACAGACAAAAGTTCAAATTTTGTCACACAAAGTAATTTCGAAAACGGTAAAAATACATCAATTCTCGACTAGCGCTTGAGTCCAAATGGGTTGTCGCAGAAAAAAACCTTAAATAGAGATTTTTTGGAAATTGTGTATACTTTCAATGATACCATGATGTGACTTTGAAATAGTTAGTGGTTTTCGAGCCATTCGTGAAAGCCTCCCAAGAAATGTATTTTTGCATCATTTTTTGATTTTTTCCATGTTGCGTCACGAAATTTTGTGGGCAAGTATCAGATTCGGATTCGGCACCCCCGAAAACATTAAGGAAGGAAAAATTAAAAACTACCCCATAATTTGCTCGCAAAGAGCCTTTTTGAATTCAAATTAACTGGACTAAGAGCCAGAAATTAATTTTTCTTTTCAAAGCTGCCAGTTTGTCTCTCGCAAAAAAATCCTGTTATTCATTAATCCTGTAGCTGTAGCAGTTTCGTTGATCTTCTCGAAAATGTTTGCAAGTTAAGCTAATTTCGTAATCCATATAGCTAATCATGCAATACATCAAAGAGGTTTGCAGTTGAAGACATATTTTTTTCCAGTTTGAACACAGTCAACTCATCACGAAGCTGAAATAACCTGGATAAAGCTTTCCCTCTGGAAAGCCATTGGATCTCAGTATGAAATAATTTAAACAATCTCGATTGGAGAGGACGATTCTTTACAAAATGTACTATTTTCACAGCTTCACCGAAGCATTCTTTTCATAAGAAGTGTATAACGATGGAAAATACAATGACTGCTGGTACTTCTAGGAGCAAAGTTACTAATATTTGAAACAACCCCTTTAACCTTTCCCACCATTGCTGTGGCTCCGCCGCTGCATATATCAATACATTTTCCCAAATTAATGATGTGTTTACTCATGAAACAGTTTACGACCTTGAAGTTCACACTTCGATTAAAAAATATAAATTTCAAACAAAAATTTTGTACAATTTTTGTTTTGTTAAAATTTTTCTTTTTTTTTCTTTATTGTTTGTATTTTACTGTTTATACTTCAAGAAATTTGTGGAACCCTGAAAACTCTCCCGCGGAACCCCAGGGTTCCGCGGAACACACTTTGGGAACCGCTGAGTTAGAGTATAGTTCATTAATTTTATAAACTCTAAGGTATTCTATAGTATTTTACATTTGATAAAGAAATATATTAT
The DNA here is from genome assembly GCA_963921185.1 of Dasysyrphus tricinctus. Taxonomy (NCBI): domain Eukaryota; kingdom Metazoa; phylum Arthropoda; class Insecta; order Diptera; family Syrphidae; genus Dasysyrphus; species Dasysyrphus tricinctus. The sequence continues at coordinate 63,842,718 of OY992531.1, read as the reverse complement.
ATGATGAATTCATTCGATATTTAATAATATCACAACAAAAACATTAATGTTAAAAAGAAACTAAATATATGCCAAGTTCTAAGTTCATGAAGTTTATAATATCCAATATCTTGTGTAGAGTAATAAAGAAGACAGAAATGTGGTATTCAATAATAACTGATTGAAATTTGGTGAAATCACTTGGGAAGTTTTTTCTCAATAACTCACACTTTAAAATGTATGAAAGCTTGACCAGTGAACCCACCAAATTTCAATCGGTAATCAATAAATACAAAAATTCTATCATAATATGGAGTTGTTTCGATATTACTCCACTCAAGATATTTGATATTATAAACTTCATGAACTTAGAACTTGGTATATATTATTAAGATCTCATTACTTTTTCTATGGCTGACTTTTAAAGCAAAGGTTTCTCTACATTAGAACTAGTCTCTTTTTTAAAATGTTTTTGTTGTGATTTCACTCCTTTTTGCAAAGAGTTTATTATTCAGGTGAAATTCAAGCCTATCACTTAACCAACTTTCATCCTTCTACAACAACCAAAATCGCTACATGTAAACAGTAGCAGTTCTGAGAAAGTGGGTGGATGCCACGCTCCTGAATGAAAAATGTCAAGTTTTGTATTTTTCTCTTTATACCTATGCTCTTCAAGTTCTATTGTTCTTCCAATTTTCATCGCTCTACAAAAATTGGAAGTGGATAAGTGATAACAATTTTAAAAAGTGGGTGGATGCCATGCCCCTAAACAGAAAATCCCAAATTGTTTGATTTTTCTTTTTGTATGCACCTAAAACACTACCCTTCCAACAATTCTCACTATTCTACTACAACGGCAAGTGCACCATATAATGGATGCCTCGCCCCTGAGTGGAATATTCCAAGTTTTTGACTTTTATCCTTGTAAGCACTGCAACTCTATCGATCTTAAACAAAGTGCTCCATATAATTTGTGAGAATTTTTGAAAAAGTGGGTAGATGCCACGCCCTCTGAACGAAAAGTCTTAAATTTTTGATATTTTTTTTTCTTTGTATGAACTTCAAACCCTACTGCTCTAACTATTTTAAGTACTCTACAACAGTCGAAAGTTCTCCATAAAGTTTATATTAACTTTTGAGAAAGATGCCACGCCCGCCCCCTGACTGGAAAATTGCAGATTTTCTATTTTTCCTTTCTATGCACCACAAGACCTACCGTTGCACGAAATTTCAAGGTTCTAGATGTCGGGAAGTGCTCCATAATTTTGATGATCTGTCAGTGAGTCAGTCAGTTGCGGTCTTAGCGGTCGAAAATCGCCTGAGTTTGTTCCTGTAAAGATCCTGTTAATTTTTTACTTGCGATATATGTAGATACTATAAGGCAAGTTTTGGATTCGTGCAAAACAATTTTGAGATAACAGTCAAACGCATGACATTACGATGAAAGAGAAAACGAAAAAAGTGGGTGGCACAATTCTGTCTGTCTTTCTGTACCTCAAGCTACAGCCTAAACTACTGGAGCAATTTTCTTCAAATTTTGATCTTAAGGTTTTTTTGTAACTCTCCAGAGGGGAAATTGAAATTTTTTTTAACTCCAAAAATAAAGGTACTTGCCATACAACAGTTAAGACAAATCTCGAAAACAGCTCCAACTATTTTGATAAAAAAAATCAACGTATTATTGTATATATGGTGTACTTTTTGGTATACAAAAATATTTCCAAAAACTGTTATTCACGGTACCTGCCATATAACGGTTTCTTTGAATTTCTATCTTTTTCTTTTTCGGCTCAAACAATTTTTTTATACAAAAGCTCTTTGAAAATGTCGATAAAATTACATATCAAAATTTTGATAAAATAAATTTTGGATTCTTAAAAAATATTATTTTTTTTTTTTGAAGATTCAATATTTTGAAAACGGGTTGATGATTTTTTTTGAAAATAATTTCGTAAATGTAAATTTATAAATAATCAAAACTGGCATCCCAAAATTTGTTTTAAAAATATAACTAAAATTTTATATATACAAAATTATTTTATAAGAAAACCACTCGAACGATTTTTAGTTTTTTTCATATATTTCTATTTTTTCAAGTAATAAAATGGCATACTTCATTTTGAGCACTAAGCTATTTTAGTAGTTGTTTATATTTAAAGAACGATTTAAATGCTTTTGATATATATTTCTATATTTTCTTATATTATTGCATATTTTAAAAGTTCATAAGTTCCAAGCAACTTGAACATAAGAGCAAGTACATACGTGCGATCCAGTCGTGCATTTTATTTTTATTAATAGCAATATTGGAGGGTAGCTTAAGAAAGCTCAGGGGGCACGGCCACCTATGTCCCCATCTCCTCTCTAAGTATAGGAGAGTTAAGACGAGAAAACAAAGAAAAACATCGGTAGTTTAGATTCGGGCCCTACTTTTTTTTTTAAAGAGGAAACAAAAAGTTAATCAAGTGACATCTATGACTCAGGTCTGATTTATAGAATAACTGTAACAGTGTCCATTGGCGCCTTAGCGGATAACAAGAAACCCCCCCCCCCCCCCTCTACGAGTTATGCAAGGCAGCAGACCTACACGGCTATCAACGCTTCTGGGCAACCTTTCCAGCCACTACATTATTTGATCGATGGATCTGCATACGTGGGTTAAAAAGTATATAGAGTTGGTTGGTGAGGACGATCCTCGGTGCACAGTGCACAGATACCAAATGAAATTAGGAATATTTTTAAACTTTACACCTATGAGACGGTGACGACAAGTATTTTAGTCATACTGTGTTTTTACCACGCAAATTTTGGAGACAGAACCTCTTCTTTCTGATCCAAATCCACAAGAATCACTACCAAACAAATTTCTGAAAAAGTTATTTAAAAATTAGTTCCTTTGTCCCAGTTTGAAATGGGTCTATAGTTGGCTAAACAATAAGCAGCCCTATCAAAAAAAAAAAAGTGCTCAGATATCTTCTTATTCACAAATTAACTAAAACGTCGGTCGATCAGAAGTTAGTTCACGAATTTAAATTTCATATCAATGAAAATATAAACTGCTTAATTCACGTTAAGTTAAAAATCTTAAGGAAAATCTACTACAGTCAAGAAGAACTCTGAAGCTGTAACCAAGGACTATGTTGCACATACATTTACTCTCACTGAATGTGAGCTTCTCCTGTTATAAGTAGAATAATATTTCACTAGGGTTTGCTTCCTTTTATCTCTAGTTTTGGCAACAATGACAGAAAGTATTTTTAATTCACTCGTTTAATGTACCTATTTTGGTGAGTTATTTTATTACCTTTAATTTTGATTTATTGATAAAATTTGACACTTAACACCCTGACTTAAGATAGTTTGTGTTTTATTTGCGTTTATGAATACCAGTGAAGATATTTAAACTACTTGCAGAAAAGTACTTAGGTAAATTACCGTACATTCCTTAGAAAACTGTTAAGTAGTACTGTGCTAAACCCTTAATAATAGGATGCGTTTGAAATTTTGCGCAAAAACTTATCATGTGGGTGAACTTTGCACCTCCATTTCGGATTTAAAGACAAAGAGGTTGTGCTGTAATGTGCCCAACTTGTGCTGCTATGTGCCGTATTAAAAAAAAAAAAATCGTTCTAAGGGTTTGGTTTTTAGAGGGTACCCATTTTTTTAGCATGAAGTTAGGACCGCCATTTTTGATTTTCGAAAAAAACTAAAGTTGTGCTGTACTGTGCTCAACTTGTGGTGACTTGTGCCGTAAATATTTTTGAAAGATTCGCAAATTTGCAAATTTTACGAATGAATGTTTTGCTAAATTTCAAAATTTCTTAAAAAAAGTTGTACTGCATTGTGCTCAAAAAATTCTACTAAGAACCAAAAAGAAAAAAACAAAAATTCGCATAATTGCAACTATTTTGGCCATAACTAAACTTTGCGAAGGGCTGTAGCGTGTAGTTAGCACCGCCATTTTCGATTTTCAAAAAAAAAAGTTGTGCTGTATTGTGCTCAACTTGTGCTGGCTTGTGCCGTAAATATTTTTGAAAAATTTGCAAATTTAAGAATGAATTTTTTTCGAAATTTCAAAATTTCTTAATAAAAAGTTTTGCTGCATTGCGTTCAAAAAATGCTACTAAGAACCAACAAGAACGAAACAAAGATTCGCATAATTGCATTTATTATGGCCAAAACTAAACTTTGAAGAAGGCTGTAGCGTGAAGTTATCACCGCCATTTTCGGTTTAAAAAAAAAAGTTGTGCTTTATTGTGCTCAACTTGTGCTGCCTTGTGCCGTAAATATTTTTAAGAAATTTGCGAATTTGCAAGTTTTTCGGATGAAAATTTTTCAAATTTTTCGATTTTGTAAAAAAACTAAAGTTATGCTGTTTTCTGCGCTATATGTACTGCCATATTCCGAAGAGAAAACAAAAAAATTCGCATATTTGTAACTTTTACGGCCAAAAAACAGTTTTGCGAAGCTTGAATTTAGTACCTTAATTTTTGATTTTCAAGAAAAAGAAAAAGTTGTTCTGTATTGCGCTCGACTTGTGCTGCCTTGTGCCGTTAAAATTTTTAAGAAATTTTCTTCACGCTGCGCAAAACTGTTTTTTGGTCGTAAAAGTTAAAAATATGCGAATTTTTTTGTTTTCTCTTCGGAAAATAGCAGTACGAATAGAGCAGAAAACAGCACAACTTAAATTTTTTACAAAGTTAAAAAAAATGTAAAATTTTCATCCGTAAAATCTTCAAATTTGCAAATTCTTCAAAATATTTACGGCACAAGGCAGCACAAGTTGAGCACAATACAGCACAACTTTTTTCTTAAAAATCGAAAATGGCGGTGCTAACTTCACGCTTCGCAAAACTGTTTTTTGGCCGTAAAAGTTACAAATATGCGAATTTTTTTGTTTTCTCTTCGGAATATGTCAGTACAAATAGCACAAAAAGCAGCACAGCTTAGATTTTTTACAAAATTGCAAAATTAAAAAAATTTTATCCGTAAAATTTGCAAATATGCAAATTTCTTAAAAATATTTACGGCACAAGCCAGCACAAGTTGAGCACAATACAGCAAAACTTTTTTTTTGAAAATCAAAAATGGCGGTGCTAACTTTATGCTACAGCACTTTGCAAAGTTTAGTTTTGGCCATAATAAATGCAATTCTGCGAATTTTTGTTTTTTTCTTTTTGGTTCTTGGTAGCATTTTTTGAACACAATGCAGCACAACTTTTTTTTAAGAAATTTTGAAATTTCGCAAAAATTTTATTCGTAAAATTTGCAAATTTGCGATTTAGCATAAGTTGAGCACAATGCAGCACAACTTTTTTCTTTTTTGGAAATAGAAAACGACGGTGCAAACTTCACGCTACAGTTTTGGCCATAATAGATGCAACTATGCGAATTTTAGTTTTTTTTCTTTTTGGTTCTTAGCAGCATTTTTTGAACACAATGCAGCACAACTTTTTTTTAAGAAATTTTGAAATTTCGCAAAAAATTCATTCGTAAAATTTGCAAATTTGCGAATTTTTCAAAAATATGTATGGCACAAGCCAGCACAAGTTGAGCACGGTACAGCACAACTTCTGTTTTTTCGAAAATCAAAAATGGTGGTGCAAACTTCAAGCTAAAAAAATGGGTACCCTCTAAAAACCAAACCCTTAGTACGATTTTTTTTTAAAATACGGCACATAGCAGCACAAGTTGGGCACATTACAGCACAACCTTTTTTTTTGAAAATCCAAAATGGCGGTGCTAACTTCACGCACATAAACTTTACTTAGGGTTACGAACGATACCTTTGAGCTGCAGTGCAAAGAAAGTTAAGAACTTAGCAACTTAAATCCAAAAGTAGATGTTCTCGTTAAAACCAATCAACCTGACAGTTGTTACGAGGAAAAAGAATTAATGGTAAAACATGTTTGTTGTATCATTTTAACATTCATACTTTCCTCTCCATATTCTAAGAGCCTTCGCCAGTGTGCTTACATCAAAAAACTAAATTTCGTCAAATATACAGTAACGAGATCAAAGCAGAAATGGCACGCTATATCATTTTATTTTGTTCATAAAATTTTATTCTTGGCAAAAGATGGATATGTTAAACATCATTGGGAACTTTTCTTACTAGGTATACTCTAGGACTCAATCACTTTAATATATGAACCCTTCAATATGCGAAAAGTTATTGAAAATTGCTCTCCCCTTTTAGACTGCTCGTCATAAATGCCCCTACCCAAGTGTTGATAAGAGTTATTTTTGAGCACCAGTCGTTGAATTATAGTTCGAAGTTCGTAGATATAAAACAAAATTCCGAAAAATATTATTTATTTAAATCAAAAGGCTTTTTCTCTTCCACAGCATTATTTCAATAACTGCCTTTCAGTGACCATCACACAAAGAGCCCAAATTCCATGCATCGAACGAGGGATTTAAATAATAAAACAAAAACAAAAAAATAATATATTAAATATTTGCAATGGCATCGTATAGGTACTGCAATGTTCCTATGACTCTGCTTCACACAAAAGTCTTTTCCTTGCTCCTATACCTACTCCTGGCCATAACATTGCCTTCGTCCTTCCTGTGTGTGGTTGAAATTTCAATAAATATTTTCACCTTGCAAATGGAATTTTCTTTCATTTTGCTTCTCGTTTCATTCTGTACCTACATATATATACAGATACACATGGGTAGAACCTTAGGTAGCTTGGTCTTGGTTCCTGGAGCAAAAACAGAAAGAAACTCCAAGAACCGAATCGTTCTTGAACCAACCTCCTTTTGTCCTAATGAAATTGGAAATATTTGCATTTTATTGTCCTTGTTAAGGAATAGTTCATTTTTGCCTCAATCCATTGCGCGTGGAGCTTGGAGCTCCTTCCTTGTGCATCATATACGAATATACAACATTCATCGTTGCCATGGAATAATTCCTCAAGACCATACCGCGCCAACATGGCACAGAGTAGGTGGGCTATAATTCATCTTTATTTCAGAAAAATTCACTTTATAGGTAAGCTGGCGGTTGGCTGCTCAACGTTTTGGCCAAAACCAAACATCCAACGATGACTACGACTAGGACTCAACGCGAGGCTACCAACGGTAGCGGTTGCAATTGCCCACTTCTTTGGATTCTACACAAAATACAGTACTGTGTGAAAACATTTGTTTAATCAACAATTAATAGTCACTGGTGGAGCTCGTCTTAGACGCTATAATAAAACCATTTGGGAACTTTTCATGGATCATCTTTGAAGAAAGTAAGAAACAGAATAAAATATTTGGGACCAAGATAGGTTTGCTTTTTAAACTTCAAACACCAACTGAGCTTCATCTCTGTGCGTAAAAAATCCGAGGAGAATACGCTTCATTGGAATGGAATTTACAAGGTTCGATTTTAGAATCAGGATATTTCTCGAGTAGCATGATGTTAGATATTTCAGAAACTGCTCTCCTAAAAACTTCAGAAATTTCTCATAAAAATTAGTAAAACATCACTGTACTCAGTAGGAACATGACCAGGACCATCAGCTTATTCCTCCATTCAAAAGTCCCATGATTCCAATAACGGAGAAAGAATATGCAATAAATTTTGATATATATATTTAATTTTTGTTTTTTTTTTTTCATTTTGTGCAGGTTATATGCAAGCTGTTTTGAAATAATATGAACCGATAGCTTTTCGGCTTCTATAGAGTTTGGTATTTTGTGAGGGAGCAAGACTTATGGAAAGGATCGGTGCAGCGCAGTAGCAAATTTCGGAACACGGTTACCTAAATATTTCCGCTGTTCTCCTTTAGTTTATGAGTTTTGCAAGCGGTTTTATGTTTGGAGCTTGTAAGTGTAGAAAATTAATGGATTCTTGTGTTTGGGTATAGTTATTTTTTGTTCTCTTGGTTTTCTATTTAACTTGCATCTGATATAAAGGGAAAGTATTTCTTTTTTTCTGTTAAAATTCAATTTGGATTGTAGAGAGGTTTTGAGTTGGAAGCCTTTAAGGATATATATGTTTGTATGGACCAACAACAAAAAATACACACAAAAAATAAATTGAAGAGTTTCGGATATGGTTCAAATTTGAATAATTTAGGTTTTTTTTATTTGCGAAAGTAGATAAATGTTAAAATAAGAGAAATAGTTTTGTGACTTAGTTTTCGAAAAATTAATGTGCGCTTTGAATTATTGTATTGTATATTTTAAGGTAATTGCTCAAGACTTACTAAGACTTGACAAGAAGTTAAAGATGAGTTTCAAGGATTTATGAATTTGAACTAAATGCAACTAATAAAACGAACTTAAAACTTCAAGGTTTAGCAATTAAAGTCGAAAAAATTTATTAAAATAGCATCTATTGTATGATTTGTTTGGGGTAGTGAAGGTAATGGGAAAGCCCACCATCTTAATAAAGAAAGTGATTAAGTTCTTGGTCGTTATTTTTTCACATTTTTTACATTTTATAATAGCTTTGTTCATTATTTACTCAAATCCAAAAACTAGGTTTTAATCAAATCAAACAATCAAAGTTTGAAATAGCAGTTTTTAAAAGTAATTCTTTAAAATATGTAGATAGGTACAGATACATACTTTCTGATCTAATGACCGGATTTTGATGATACAAAAGGCTTTTTAACTGTAATTTGTTTTTATTTATTTGTAATATATTAAATATTAAAAAAAAAATAGTTTTATTGTTTATAGCAAATGAGTAATTAATTTATATTCTGCGCTTCCTATCGAGACAAGAAAATAAAATGCACGACTGGGTCGCACGTACTTGCTCTTATGTTCAAGACACTGCGAGTTTAAGAAAATTGTATAAACAAACATGGAAATTATGAGAGAAAAATGTAGAGAAGCATGAAATACGACACTTAAATTAGCTAAAACAACTCTTTTGACAGTTTGAGGTGAAAAAAAAGTATGCCATCTTAATTCATGATGGAATATAATTGTATGGGACAAAAAAAAAATTTAAAATCGTTGGAGCGGTTTTTTTTTAAATTAATTTTTTATATATAAAATTCTTAAAACATTTTTGAGAACAAATTTTGGTATGCAGATTTAAATAATATATTTATGTGTATATAAAAACAAAATTTGAAAAAAAATTGTCGACCCGTTTTTGAGATATCGAATTTTCAAAAAAAAAATTGAAACTTTTTTTAAAAATCCAAAAACTTTTTTTTTGAAAATTTTGATATGCAATATTATTTAATCTTATCTGAAATCTGTATATAAAAAAATTCATTTAAATCCGTTTGGCCGATAACGAGAAAACTCAAAATAAAAAAATACGTTCTATGACAGGTACTACTAATAGTTGCTATGTGTAAAATTTTATAATTTTTGATGGTAGATTATACTAATTTTAGTATATGAAAAAAGTTTAATCAAAATCGTAGGAGTCGTTTTCAAGCAAAAAAATATTTTCCTTTGCGGTTTTTTCACTTTTGTATGGAAGGTACCGTTATTTTTTCATAAATGTAAAATTTTTTCTAAAAATATTTTAGAGAGAACTAAAAAAGTCTTAAATATCGAGTTTCAAGAAAATCTATGATGCCATTTTCGAAATATTTGATTTTCCAAAAAAAAAAATTGAAACATTTTTTAAAAATCCAAAAAATATTTTTTCAAAAATTTTTGTACGCCACACTGTTTATATTTTTTGGAAGCTTCTGTATACAAAATATAATTGAAATCGGTCGTATGGATTTGAAGAAAATCAAAAATTAAAAAACTGTTCTTTGGGAGGTACCATTAATAACCATTTTTGAAAAATGGTTTTCCACTCAAAGGAAGCCTTTACTAAAATAAATTTACTGATTTTTTTTAAAGAAAAGTTGTCGAGCCGTTTTTCAGAAAAATACGATTATGTAAAATTGTTAAAAAAAATTGTATGGCAGGTTCCGTTATTTTTGGTTCTAAAAAAAAATGAAAAAAATATGTCGGCAGAATCACCAAAAACCACTATGTACCAAGTTTGAAGAAAATCGATCGAGCCGTTTAGGCTGTAGACGAACAGACAGACAGACAGACAGACAGACAGACAGACAGAATTGTGCCACCCACTTTTTTGGTGTTCTCTATCATCGTAATATCATGTTTGATTGTTATCTCAAAAATGTTTTTTTGCACGAATCCAAAACTTGCCTTATAGTACCTATAATCGCAAGTAAAAACGTTAATGCAATATGGAAATTTTTTGCATTAAAAAAATGTTAATGCAGACCAAAAATTGTTGGCTTTAACATTTTTTTTCGAAAATTTGTGGCACTAAAAAAAATTCTAATGCGAATCGAAAATTGTCTGCATTAAAAAAATGTCAATGCGAATGCATTAAAATGTAAACGTCAAAATTTTGGAAAACCGAGTATGTAAATCGATTTAGAAGCGGGGTATTACCTATAGTCACCGCCGATGTTGTGGGACCACTAGAGCAGATTTAACCCCTGTTTCTTAGTTATTCCCAAACAGTTTCAGACCGCCTGATTTAGTACGGACCAGTAAAATTTTTAACTTGTGGAACGCACTAAACCTGGCGGTCTGAAACTGTTTCAAATTCAGCAAGGAACACAGCTTAAATCTGTTCGAGTGGTCTTACAACGTCGGTGGTGACAGTAATACCCCTTTTCTAAATCGATTTGCATACTCGGTTTTGCAAAATGTTGACTTTGACATTTTAACACCTGTCAAAAATCGTGTTCCCGTGAATTTAGGTCCTATCACGATATAAGTCCTTCAGACAAAATTATTTGAAATTTGTGTCCTACACGTCACTACCACGAAAAATATTATTGACGTAGTTCAACATTTTTAACAAAAAAAAACTTTTATTTTTTTTCAATGCAACAAATTTTCAATTTTTTTTTTAATAGGTACAAGAAAGTTTCAAATTCTATTGAAATTTTTTTTTAATATGCAAAACATGTTCAAATTTTATTATTTAATTTTTTTAATGCAAATTTTTCATATTGGATTCACATTTTTTTTTTAATGCAGAAAATTTTTGATCCGCATTAACATTTTTAATTGCGATATGGGAACTATAAGGCAAGTTTTGGATTCGTGCAACAAAAAAAAAATTGAGATAAGAATCAAACATGACATTACGATGATAGAGAACACCAAAAAAGTGTGTGGCACAATTCTGTCTGTCTGTCTGTTCGGTGAAGGGAAATATGTAATTCCACGGGCATCTGCTCCACACGGGAATTTATTTCACTCCTAGTGAGAGCCTGCTCCACTTTTCAGAGTGGAATTTATTCCACCGAAAGAGGGAATTTATTGCTCTTTTTAGTGAGAACGATCTCCACTTGCTGACTGGAGTTTTTGTCCACTTTGTGTGAGAACCTATTTCACATCTTTTTCTTTGATTCTTTCTTAGTAGGTATGTAAATTTGCTTTTAACATAATAGTTTCTAACATAAGAGCAAGTACGTGCATCCCAGTCAGGCATTTTATTTTTTAATGCAAGAAGTTTTCAAATTTTATTTTTAATGCAACAAATATTCATGTTTGCATTAACATTTTTCTTAATGCAAAAAATTTTCATATTGCATTAAAATTTTATTTTTAGTAAAAAATGCATTTTTTTGCATGGAAATTTGTACAACTCTGATTCGCACTAGGAACGAAGATATTTGACTTTGAACATCCACACCTCAGGCACTTAATCTTAAAATTTGTTATAAGCAATTAAATAAAAAACATTAATTTTTCTTACAAAGAAATAAAAATAAATTTAAATAAATTAAATTATCAAATTCAGTTCATTAGATCAGAAGATATACATATTTTTTATTAATTACTAAACTAACTACTAAAAACTACTGTTAAAAACTTTGATTATCATTAAAACCTGGTAAAATTTGTTTTCTCAAAATTCATTTTGGATTAGAGTAAACAAAATGGAAAAGAAGTCAAAAAATAACTACCATCCCATTTTGGTGGCCAGTTTGGGAAATTCTGACCCGTAAATGATCTTAAAATTATGTAAGTTTCTGAGTTTATTACAAATTTATTTGGGAAAAATCACCTGTAAATTTAAGAAGGCAGTTGTTAAATTTCAAAATGATATTTTCAAACTTAACATTTCGATGATTAAGAATACCAACAAGTAGTGATCCATCGGTCTGTGCGTCTCTCTAGATGTTCAATGTACTTCGAGCGTTTATCGTTATTATCGTTAGGAGAGAAACAAGTTTTTGTCAAAGATCATCTAGAGTAGTTCTTCCGATTTTGATTAAAATTATTAAATGAAATATGTTTACTCTAAAATGTTCTTTTATTTACCTTATTGAATTTCGAGTTTGACTTTTTAAATTAAATTGATATTATTGCGTTTCTCACGATGTTTGTGTTGAAAGCGAACCATACAAAATGAGATTTAAACAAAATTTGTAATAAATCTGAACACTTAGGATTTTAATAATTGATATTAAATTTGGAATCCTTTTGGCTTTGTTTCATTTTTTTGAATCAAGTTTACTCTGTCATAACATTTTGATTTCACAGACGAGTTGAAACGAAAAACAAGCTGACACAAATGACCATAATTGACAATAAAAGGGCGCAGCCAACCATTTTCACAATACTCAAACAAACATTGAAGTTAAAATCACAAAATAAATGAATGTAATTTTTCAGAGTGCGAGTAATTATTCTTTGAATCCTGAAAAAATATTCAATGTTCGTTTTTCTTGTTGGATATCCTTTATCCAAATTTTCGGAGAATATTTTTCTCATTTAGGTGGTTGGTCAGTGTGAGAAAAAATGTTTTTTTTTTTTTTGTTTATTTCACTTATTTTTTTCCAGCAGCCGCATCCTTGTGCTTCTTTTTTGTTTTGGTTAAAATTTATTTTTTATTTTTATATTCATCATCCCCTCGAAGGATGTGCAGCAGCAACACCATCAGCAGTATGCAATGCAAAAGGACCATTTGATGATTTGCTTCAGAGAATAATGTTCAAATATTTCCTCCCATTAATTCCAAAAGTGGATGCGATTTATTTGTCCGCTTTTTCTGCATCGTTATATATGAATTGGAGGGGTTTTGTGTGAATTTTCTTTTTATTTTCCACTGACATTCATGTTTTTTTTCATTTTTTTTGCTGTCTTTATAGCTTTTTTTCTTATACTTTTTTGCTTTGGGTATATGGATTTTTATTCATTTTTTAGCCTTTGGTGTTTTTGTTTTCCAACCCTGAAGGCGGCATATCGAAGGACTCGCTAAAGACACCTCGAGGGCTGTATAAGTGTTTTCCACTTGATTTAATTTAGATCGGTCGTGTTTGAGTGTGAAAATGAGCGCCTCTCTGTGTATAGCTTTTTAGTATTCTTCTTTTTTGTTTGATGAAGAAAAAAAAAAAAAAACATATAAGGAATTCCATAGGGAGGGTTAAAAAATAAACTAACTGCTATTGAAATGTCGTAAGAAAATCATATTTTTATTTTTTTGTTAATTTATTTTTGAAAGGGAAATTCACCAACTGTGTTCAAGAAAAGTGTGAATGAGAAAAAAAAAAACATAAAAATCATTGAAACTCGGAAAAGTTTACAATTTTTTATTTACACCAAAGACATCCCAGAGTTGGGGCACCCTTCCAGGTTCAGACAATTGAAGAGTATGATTACCACTTTGGTATAATTCACTCCAAATAGTAAATTAATTGTTCTAGATTGAGATCAATTTACAATAATATATGTTAGAAAAATAGATTCGTGAGGGCTCTCGCAAGAATCGTAGAGATTTTCTATGTAAAATTGACAGGTTCTTTTTGTGAATGTACCTCGTGTAGTGTGTACTGATGTTATTTGACTTTATTTGTGACCATCCTTACAACTGTGAATATACCCAGCTTTTAGTCGAGCTAGGTAGTTTTTGGGCGGATCTGCATATGATTTATCCCCAGCTCTTCATCTAGACCTAGAGAGGTTTAAATTCTCTTAAAAGGTTTCATTAGTGAAGTCAATCTTCATGAAATTATTATCCTTACCCTAACAAGCCAAACATTAGGCTTAAAAATCTTTGACTACCAATCATTTACTAGCAAACTTTTATTGTATCAGATATACTAGGCCTTTTTTCTCTATTGTTAAAATTTTACCTTTTGTAAATGGTCTTACCCGTTAAAATATGTTTGAGCCATTCACAATATTAACACCAAAAATCATAGTCTGATTTTTTTCAATATTGGCAACCATTTACTGTAGGTACTATCAAATGATACAAGTTGAGTTTTCAATTCTTTCTTTTATTTCCAGAAAAAGTAGAACGACCATAAAAATTGAGAATAAAATGGTTCTTTTATCTTTTCAGATGAAATGATTTTGATTGTGTTTGGTAGTTGAATTGTTGTTGTGTACAAAAATATACAAAATATATTATCTACATAATTTTCTGTAGGTATTAAAATGTGCCTATATTCCTAGTTTCCTTTTTACTATGTCAAGGACAATGTAAACATGAAAGATGACATTTTTATTTTTATTAGGTTTTGTGGCGTTGGCAAAAACAAAAACAACAACATCAAAAACAACAACAACATGAAAAAACATAAAATATTTTGTTTTTGGAAAAACATCTAAGAAATGTCAAAGTCGAGAACAGATACTAATAATAACCCAGACATGCTTTTAAAATAATGCTTATTCTGAAAGTGTACTGTCTCTATAGTTTAGAATAAGAATTTAACTACATTAGGTATGTAGGTCACAGCAAAAATACTGATTTATATTTTTATAGCGCTACGTACATTATATGTACCTATACGCACATCCAATTTCAATCAATTTAGCAATAGAATCTAGAACACATGAGTTTCAATGTGAACCAGCCCACATGGTACCTACCAAGAAATCGTGACATTTAAAAGGCTGAGATTTTTTTTTTGGCGATTGTCTCAAGTTAAAGTGAATCATACGCACTAATGCTTGGAACGCACATGTTATTTTGGTGGCACAGTTATTCAATCACAAAAAAAAATGGATCACAAGAGTTTAAATGTGAATATTTTGCGATTAATTTTCATTTGCAATGATTTGTTTTGTTTCAAAATTATATTCGAGATTTTAATCAAATCTATCATTACCATTATGGAGAAGTCTATCTTAGTAGGTTTCGTCATGACGTCCATCAGTTTGTGCATTTGCACGTCTGTGCGTCATTCGTGCGTCTACTCTTAACATGCAGCCAGAGCCTAGGTATAATTTTGTAGACCGATTTGTCCCTTATGAGCTATTCAATAACCTTTTATACTAAAAACCTTGCACGTAACTGTTCTTTTTTAAAAGGTTTATTCAATGATATATAAATGGCATTTTTATTTATTTCAGATTGCAAAAATACTGAATTCAAATATAAATGCAATCGTAATCGAAATTAGTGTTCGTTTTTACTTGTGATATTTAGGCACAACATCAAGTTATGCATTCGTAAAAATATCGAACTAGTCATTACGATGATAGGGAAGACGAAAAAAGTGGGTCTCACAATTCTGTAGGTCCGTTGAGCTATATTCTAAACGGCTGAATCGATTTTCTTCAAACATCATATACATAGCTTTCTTAGGTCATTCCCCATATTTATTTTTTTATTTTTTCTTTGAACCAAAAATAACGGTACCTACCGTTGGCTCCACAACTTTTCTTAGAAAAAACAACTTTTCATACAAAATTTTGTTAAAAATGTTTTAAATTTTTTTTTGATAATCAAATATATATTTTGAGAACGACAGATTCGATTTTTTTGAAAATCGATATTTAAGAGTTTTTTAGTAGGTAGGTAGGGGAAGGGTGTGAACAGTGAGACAGTGCAAACAGTGAGACAATGCGTATTGTGCTTCCCCGAAAGCTTACACAGACATGCCAGTAATACAAATAGCATTTTTTTTTCTATGCCGCATTCTATATTTCTATCGCACACTTAACCCAGCTGAGCATGTGCTTTTGGTGAGCGGTCTTACAAAAAAAGTGACAGAAGTGTTTTTTTAAATGTATTTTTAATTTGTGTTAGCACTCTTTATATTCAATTGAATTAACTAAGTTTTTTTATACTGATTTGTTGATATATACTCTATTAATGCAACAAATCTATCGGATAAATATTAAACAATTTTTATTTAAACAAAAAAAAGTCAGAAAAAATCACAAGGGGCGAACAGTGAGACATTTTCAAAAAGCGAACAGTGAGACATATCTCACACTTAAATTTTGGAAATATCCCTCTCTTTCTTGTGTTTAGTATTTTATTGTCAAACAAGCAGAAGAGAGTTTAATTTTTGTTCAAGGTTATTCATTTGTTAAAAAATTTGTATTGATTTCTTTATTTAGAAGTGAACAATACATGTAAAGGTTTAATTGTGTGTAGTTTTTTGTTACAAATTAAACAATTAAAGTTAATTTTGTTTCTAATTTGTTCATATCGTCTCACTGTTCACCCCACACTATCTCACTGTTCGCACCCTCGGAGAACAAAAAAAATGTTTTAAGAAATTATATATACTAAATTAATTTAAAAAAAAACCGCTCCAACGATTTTAATTTTTTTGTTTCCATACAATCATATTCAATAAAGAATTAAGATGGAATTCTTTTTTCACCACAAACTGTCAAAGGAGTTGTTTTAGCCAATTTAAATTTCATATTCCACGCTTTTCTACATTTTTCTATCACAATTTCCTGTGTTCATATACAATTATCTTAAACCCCCAGTGTCTTGAACATAAGAGCAAGTACGTGTGACCCAGTCGTGATTTTATTTTTGGACATTTTAGGATCAAAAAATTTAATTTCAATATTTTTTCTATAAATTTTTTGTGTCTTTTTAGCAATTTTTAAATTTGGACTTACTAGATAGGTTTTGACAGAAAGGTGACGATATTTTGTTACTGGCTTTACATTTTACTATTGTTGAAATTTCGCATATGGGTGATTCTGTGTGCCTACAGTGATTCTTTGTGTCCAGAGCTTTTTTTGTATTTAAAGTAAAATATTTTTATACCTATACTTTTGATTCGAATTGGGTAAATGGCTATGGCGAGTATTTACTTTTATTTTTTAATTCAAAACAATTCTCGCTGATTTTTGGTTGATTATCATATCTAAATTTTCTCTGGTAATTATTTTTCTAACTAGCACAGAGAAGTAAGGACACATTAGCTGTCTAAATGTCCGTACCGTGGTGAAAACAAGAACACTACGTTTTCCCGGAAATTAGTTGCCCGTGTAACGTTTGCCCACCAATTATATACAGGGTGTCATAGTTCGTCAATGAAAAAATCTTGTTCTGTTCCTAGAATGTCTGAGACTTCTGTAATGAACCAACTTATTGCTGAGATGAGCAAACTTTTAGATGAAAAACTAAAAGATATAGCTACCAAAGAAGATATTAATGGTATTAAGACACAAGTTGCATCTCTGGAGCTAGAAAACAAACAACTACGCGACGAAATAGAGCAACTGAAATTAAACGATCTTGCAATAGAAAAAAGGATTGAAGAAGCAGAAAAGTTTTCGAAAAGACTAAACATAGTTGTAAGAGGCTTAAGTGCTGAAAGCGTTGAAGATGCAAAATTACAGTTTGAAGAAGTATGTCAATCTACTCTCAAAGTCTTTGTTAAAGCCAACAGTGCCAGAAAAATAAACTCGACAAGCCCAAATGACTCATCCTTCATTTTTGAACTATCAAGCGTAAATGATGTGAGCGCCGTCTTATCATCAACGACACAGCTAAAAAACACACAAATTTCGATCAACAAAGACTTAACTCTGTGTGAAAGAAATGAGAGTTACCACCTCCGTCAAGTTAAAAGATGTCTACTTAAAACCGACAAAAAACTCAAAGTAGAAATCAAGCGTTGGTCACTCATGGTTGAAGGACGTCGCCGATTCAAGTGCAACAAAAATGGTTTAATAACTGCCTACAATGAAGATGATAGAAACTATCTTGTTGATGTTCTGAGGAAATCTGATTCTAACTACGTGGTTAACGTTGCATCGATTAATATTAATAAAAATGTTCAGTCCCATAACTAGCAACCCGTTGCCTGTCAGGTTTTATCTTATAACATAGCTGGTCTTGTAAATAAAACCTTATTATGTCACTTTTTTAAATTTATATGTCAATTTGAAATATTTTTTCTTTTTGAAACTTTTGTAATGTCCGAAAATATTAAAAATTATCAAAAATACTTTAACGGCTTTGAATTAGTATGGATTCCAGCAACGAAAAATAGTAACTTCGGACGAGCCAGTGGTGGCTGTCTGTATGGATTCAGAAAAACCATTGAATCAACCTATCAGCTTAAATTTATAAAACACAGTGATGCAACTATACTGCAAGCTAATTTCGGAGGAACAAAAGTAAGCTTTATACCTTCATATCTGAACTGCAACCATTGGAGAACAGACTTTGATAAACTCAAGACCTTGTTTGCCGAAACTGACTTCGATAATTTCATTCTTGTTGGAGACATGAACGTTAGAACTGGAACGAAAGGCGCAGTTGACACCATCACCAACATACCTCGCTGCTGTTTCAGAAGAGAGATGCTCGAAGGATACCATCTGTGATGACAACTGCAACAAGTTCCTAGATCTCCTCGATGATATTGGTGCTTTCATTCTTAATGGAAGGAGCTTTAATGATAAAAACGGTGAATTTACATTTATCAGCAGCAGGGGTTCTTCTGTAATCGATTACTGTTGTCCATCATATGGAGCCGCACATTTGATCGATGACTTCACGGTAGGATGCGAAACCTTTTCTGACCACATGTCCATTACTTTTTCTTTAAATACATCTAATCATTTGAGTTGCATTGCTAGCCCTGTGGTTCAAATTCCCCGCCTTAAGTGGATAGAAAATAGATGTCATATATATATACAAAAACTAGATTCACTTGTACAAAACCGAATAATATCTTCTGACTCTATCGAAAATCGCTGCAATGCAATTAAGGACTGCATATATGAAGCAAATGGAGGAGTTTGTAACAAAGGCGGGAATACTATCAACATATTGCCAGCAAACTTCAGCTAGTCAACTCAACAAAGGAATGGTGGAAACTTGCCAAAGAATTACGAGGAGATACTCAAATTACAAATACAATACTAATAGCCGACGACTTTAAATCTTATTTTTGCAATGCACTTACTGTAAATGATGTATCGATTACATTATCGTTTCCGGAACTGCCTGATATCAATGAACCACTGTTGGATCGTGCTATAGAGAGGGATGAAATCGTTCTAGCAATTGCAGAATCGAAGAATAATAAAGCTCCTGGTATGGACGGAATACCATCCGAGTTCTACAAGAATGGAACTCCATTACTCCTTGATGAAATTCACATATTATTTTGTGATATTTTTGAAAATGCATTAATTCCCGCTTCATTCAAAAAGTCAATTATATTTCCCTTATTGAAAAAAGGTGATGCCAACGTGGTAACAAATTATCGTGGATTGTCTTTTCTAGATACACTCTACAAAATTTTTACATCCGTTCTGCTGAAAAGACTCACTAGATGGATTGAAGATAACAACATCCTTAATGAATTTCAAGCTGCATACCGGAATCATTACTCCACTATCGACCAGATTTACAACCTAACATGCCTCATTCAGTTGCAGCTAAGTCAAAAGAAAAAACTTTATGCCTTTTTTATTGATCTTAAAGCAGCATTTGACAACGTGAATAGAAATGCTCTCTTTCATAAGCTAACTACACTGGGTATTTCCACAAAAATAGTTAAAGTATTGAGATCGATGTACCAAGATACCACTGCAGCTGTTTGGGATGGTAAACAGAGGACCGTCAAACAAGGGTGTGTACTTAGTGCGCTACTTTTCATTCTTTTCTTGAATGACTTACATGCTGAGCTACCAACTGGTATAGTTACAGAGGGACTAAGGATCAACGTTCTTTTGCATGCCGATGCAGCGTCTTATAGACAGTTTCCACTCCTATTGCCTCAAATGGGATCTGACAGTCAATCTGGATAAATCGGAAATTGTTATTTTTCGCAACGGAGGAAGACGTGCAGCCAATGAAAAGTGGTTTTTTAATGGTTCTGAAATAATAGTATCCAACCATTTCAAATATCTTGGAGTTATTTTTAATTTCAATTTGTCTTGGACGGAGCACCTCAACAACAGACTCACTTCGTCCAAAAATTCCATCAATTCAACATGGTCCAAGTTGATAAGAAACAATTCGGTTTGTCAGTCAGCAAAATTCAGGATATATGATGCCGCTTCCAGAGCAATAATGCTGTACTCTGCCCAAGTGTGGGGATTTAAGGAACACGTCCAAGTAGAAAAGCTTCAACGTTTCTTCCTGAAAAGGAGTTTTCTGCTTCCGGATAATACTCCAAATTATGTACTTCACATAGAGACAGGATTACCAAAAACATTTTTGACTACCCTCAAATTGCACTTTGAATTTATAGCCAGAGTTATGAAGCTACCTAGTAACAGACTTCCCAGGATCCTTTCGGAAATTGTTTTTAGAAAGAATATTTACTGGGCTAACGAATGGGTGGTGCTTTTTTCGGAGGCTTCATTCGAATTTTCTTTCACGTTAACCATGTCGGAGCTGTACAGCACACAAAATGTTCTCTTAGCGAACCTCAAGGAGAAACATTGGAGTATCTTTGTCAGTAACGCACGGCAATCGCAGTTCCACGACGAGTACTGCAACTTATCTTACTGTGATATCCCAAACTACTTTCACGATGCGTTCCCTCAAGAAATGATCAGTCTAGTATTAAGAGCACGTAGCGGACTGTTGAATCTTAACGCTAGAGCTTTTCAAACCAACACTACAGGCTTGTGTACAATCTGCAATCTTGATGCAGCGGAGAATACCTTTCATTTTATCGGAGTTTGTCCTATATTCAAGGGTTACCGGATGAAATTTCTAGGAAGCTATGAGTTAAACAGGCCCCAGTTTCTTGATGTATTAAATGGAAAATACTATCGTAACCTATATCAATTTTAAAAGTCCGCACTGAAATATCGCTACCAAATACTTAATGAATTTATTTAAAATAAAAAAAGCTCATATTTAATTAGTAAACTTTTTATACCTGACAGGCAACTTTTATAAGTTATTGTCATATTTAATTTGAACTACCAGCAAAGCTATCGTTTTGTAAAATTATTTCGGAAATAAAATTATTTATCTATCTATCTATCTATCTATCTATACAGGGTGTCCCAAAACTCAACGTCAAACGGGAACAAGGTGATAGAGTAGATTATACCTGTACTGGGAAAAATAAGAAAAAAAAGTCCATCTCACTTGGTTTAGTAATAATAGCAACATTTAGAAAAATAATGAAAATCGATACCCTTGGCCAAATTTTTTTTTTACTGTGGTCACAATTTTCCAAATTTCAAAGTTTTTTTTTTATTTTTACGTAATCCTTAATAACCATGCTATTGATCGCAACTATAAATCCAAAAATAAATATTTTAAGTTTCGTAAAAAAAAATTTGACTGAGTCATCTTAAAAAAAAAAAATAAGCTAACTTTGGAACTTCGTATTTAAAAATGCATTGTGCCACCCTCGGCAAGTAATTTAAAAATTTGGCCCTTTTTATCAAAATTTCAAAATTCTGCAACACTTGCTACTTATCTATTCAGAAAAAATATTTTTGATTTTTTTTTTTGATTTATTATTACTAAACCAAGTAAGATGGATTTTTTCTCTTATTTTTCCCAGTACAGGTATAACCTACTCCATCACCCTGTTCCCGCTTGACGTTGAGCTTCGAGACACCCTGTATATACAAAGGCATACTTAATACTGATTATTTAAACTTTTAATCAAATAATTCCTTGAAGAAGAGTTTTAACGGGAATCCTACACTTTTTATGCGCATCTAGTTATTGTTTATTATTTACTAAGCAATGCATTGCCATTCATTAACTTGTGCTAAACACGTGCTTCGCTTTGCCAAAATTTTATAAAAACTGTTGGAATCTGTGAAAAATAAAATAATGCAACATAATTGAGGAGAAGCAAAACCACATGTGTTGTTCGTCGAAAAACTATTGTCTTTTCCGGCAAAACATCATCTGCGTCAAATGCCTTCAAAAATTTACACCGATTCCAGAATGATTTTTGGTTTCTTTATTATTCATAACTTTCATTTTGTAAATCATCAAAAATTCATATTTAAAAAAAATAGCTACGTGTTTGGTTAAAATATTTGCATACCATTTTAAGTCTTGGGGTTCACACAAGCTCCAAGCCTCCAAGTTTGGTTTGTGATTTTTTTTTTTTCAATAAAAAATTCCAGAAAATCTATTGAAATCCCTGTGTTGAATAAATACAAAAAAAAGGTAAAGAAAAATCAATTTCGTTCACTGAGTTTACATCCCAGGTCGAAAATATGAAAATACGAACAAAGTTTGTAAGTATTAGAACGTGGGCTATGGCTCGTGCAAAACCTAAAATCCGTTATCTATAGGGTTTTAAATCATTTTTTCAGAAATCATTACACTTCATAGTTTAACTCAAAAATAGGAATTTCACCCAAAACACTCTTGAAACTTATCAATTTTCGTTTAAACGAAAATAATATTTACCCTCTGTAGAGTAGTTCTTAAGCTTACACTTAAGCCATTAATGGTTTTCAATGAAATGCATATCCATTCTTTTTCCTCAACTTAAAGGATATAATATCCTGTTGGCTTTTTAACGCATCCTTGCTACTAATTCAATCCTCTCAAGCAAACTTAAATTATAGTCTCCTCATTAAAACATGATTCTTTGAAAATGAAGATTACTTCATTCAGAGAATAATTTCAAAATATTCTAAAAACTTCAAAGCATGAGTTTTTTAAGAAAAATGGTATGACAAAGGAAAATTAAAATAAAAACATTTAAATATATATATTTAAATATTTATATTTCTTTTAATGAGAAAGTAAAAGCTACCATTAAAATTAAGGAAGTGTAGATAAATATCAAATATCAAATAAATTCAAACATTGTTTTCTCAATTTCAAAATATAATTCCAATTCCAAATCCAGGAATTTTAAACAAAATTAGTTACGAGTAGGTATTCTATAAAAAACATTTATTTTAAATTTATGAATCTAGCAAAAGTTACGAACATAACGATACAGAAATGCCACAAAGCAGTTAGCTTGAATGCTTGATGGTTGTGCATGTGCAAGTGCATGTGCATTGCTTGTGATAATAATACAGTTATGTGTTTCAAAATTTCAACTTATTTGCTGCACAAACATTTTTCAAAATTAATTAATGTAAATGTAGTTTCAGTACGAAAATAAAGGGATAGAGCAACTAGTACTTGTTTTTGAATGTATATTATGAAGAGCGATATTATATTTTTTATAAAACTTGTTCAATACAAATCAAGCTGTGTATGAATTATTTTTTTTTGTTTAATATTTTTTTGAAGCAAGTGATTAATTTGTTATATAAAATCCGTTTTTCTGTTTAGCCTTTTAAAGTGCTTGTACCTACTTTGATTTATGTCTTGCAATTTTGTACATGAAGGTACAACATGCATTGGAAATTTTTTAATTGTATCAAATAAAAAAAAATCAATTTGAATAGAATCATATTGTCTTTCATTTTATGGAAAATCAATCAGATTTTGTATTTACGAAGAAAGTTTTGTATATTTAAAAGGGGTGAACAATGAGAAAAAACTAGGCACATGGTATTAAAATATTTTGAAGATTCAATTTAATTTTGTGATCTATTATGTATTCATACATAATATGCAGAGACAAACACTAAAGGAAGAACTTTCAAGAAACTAAAAAAACACGCATACGCCCAAGTGTACACTAGAATTCATTTGGGAACCTAAAACTACGATATATGTTTATATACTAGTTGGTTGTAACGCACCTTAGGCGCCCGTATTAGCCGAACTCCAAATGAATAGAGAGTTGATTTTACCTATTCTGGAGTCTATCTTTACCAGTTGTCCACATTCCCCTGTCTTGGAGAGAAGTCAAGGTTGTGTTCATACCCAAAACTGGTAAATGTTCCCAAGTAAACCCGAAAGACCTCAGACCTATAAGTCTATCATCATGGTCTCGGTGTCAACCCTCATAAAACAGAACTTGTTCTATTCTCCAGGAAATATAAAATCCCTCATGTAGATCATCCTTCTATTAAAGGTATTCCATTAACTTTTACTGATCAACGAAAATATTTGGGTCTTATTTTAGATAAAAAATTAAGCTGGAAACCTAATATACAAGAAAGAGTTAAAAAGGCCACAGTGGCACTCTTCTCATGCAAAAAAGCCATTGGGAATAAATGGGGCCTTCAACCTCGCATCACTCATTGGCTATATACTTCGGTGATTAGACCGATTCTCACTTATGATGATGCAGTATGGTGGACTGCTCTAGATAAAGTGGTAAACTGCGACAAACTTAGCAAAATATAACGCTCGGCTTGTTTATTTATACATAAGTGGTGCGCTTCGTACGACACCCTCTTCCACTCTAGACGTTCTGCTATATCTGACACCCCTCGATATTTTTAGCAAACAGGTGGCTGCAAATACGGCCATACGCCTACAAGCTTCCTCACAATGGACCAACAATAGCATTGGCCATTCCACCATTCTGAATTCATTCAGATTACCTAGTCCCATTGACTACACCATCCCAAAGCCACAATTCGGTTCAAACTTTCAAGTCAACATTCCTTCTAGAACCCTCTGGGAGGATATGGCGTTCTTGGATGATGAATCGGTCCATATCTACACAGACGGATCGAAAACTGATGAGGGGTGGGTGGGCGGTTTGTACTCAGAAAGACTAAAATTAAGTCTCTCATTCCGTTTTAATATAATCAATAGATTGAAGGTTTAACACTTGGTGGAAATTAATCTTGGACATTTTAGAAAAGATTTAAAGAAACACTTGTTTTATTTTTCCACAAATTAAATTATTTTATTGCTGAATATTGCCAACGCGTTTCGTCTTAGTTAGGACATCATCAGGGCACTAAATATTTACATAGAATCATACAATCACAAAAGGTGAAACAAAATAAAGTAGTGAATAAAAGTATTCACACGAACAAATAAATTTAATTAAAAATTAATTAAAAGTACAAAAAGAATAATTAAATTATTTTTAAACATAAGTGAATGTAAAAAGGAAAAAAAAAATTGTTTGTATTTAAAAAACAACTATTTGTTAAGAAGTGGGCTATTATTTATTAAGTCGATTTGACAATTTAAAATATTTAAGCGCTTGTGCTTATTTATTTCGAAAATTTCGTATTTATCCAATACACGTCCAGCAGGTAAGCAATGTAAAAGAGACACATCATCCAATGAGCATCCATGTCCGGAATTTTGTAAATGTTGAGCTAGTCCAGAGGAAGGTTCTTGACGCACAGAAGATTTAATGTGTTCATTGAATCTTGTTGATAGGGATCTTGAGGTTTTACCTATGTAAATTCCATTACATTCTTTGCAGGTTACCTTGTATACGCCGCTTTTGGAATATTTTTGTTTTTTCGATCTAATTTTATTGTTGCAGAGAGCATTTTTTAATGTAAAATTATTGAAAAAAGCCGGTTTTATATTTATTGTAGATAGTGGACCACACAATTTTTCAGAAACACCAGGTATGTAGGGTATCTTTCGCCAACTTTGAGTTTCCTTTTCGACTGAAATGGGAAAAATTGATCGTAAAGCCAGTTTTCTAGATTTAAGCCGCAATAAATGGTAGATTGTTTGAATATCGTATCCATTCTTTACAGCAATGTCCTTAATTATTTTTATTTCGTTGTTAAAACCAATTTTGCTCATAGGAACTCTTAGAAGGCGATCGATCATAGAGTGGAAAGCTGCCATTTTAGTACTCCAAGGATGGGCAGATGATGCTGGAATAATGGAGTCAGTTGAAGTTTCTTTTCTATAGATTTCAAAGACAATTTTGTTTGATGAAATTGACAAGCTCAAATCTAGAAAATTTATACGATCAGGTCCAAAGTCCAAAGTAAACGAAATATTTGCATCCAGTTTATTTAAAACGGATTCAAGAAAAGAGAAAAGACTCCGTTGAGTTCCTGTCCACACGCAAAATACATCGTCCACATATCTAGCCCAGAAGAATATATTTTGTAGATGCGGGCTTTTTGAGGAAAATAATTTTTGTTCAAAATGGTCCATAAAAAACTCGGCAGCGAAGGGGGAAAATGAAGATCCCATGGCGAGTCCCGAAGTTTGGTTGTAATATTTTCCATTGAATTCAAAATAATTTTGATCCATACATACTGAAATGAGCTTTAAAAATTGACGGCATTTTTGTTCATCATTAATTGTTCACCACTGGTAATCGCTCCTAAAGAGAAACATTTGGTTCGTAACACCAACCCCTCTGCCCCTATTTTGTATGGATTACCTAAACTTCATAAGGAAGGTATACCTCTACGACCTGTGTCTTCTTCTTTCAATGCACCTGCACAGAAACTATGTAAGCACCTCGCTAGAATTTTACCCGATGTTTTGAATTTTAAACCGAAATATGCAATCAAGAATTCGTTGGATTTGATTGAAAGAGCAAAAAACTTAATTTTGCCCCCGAATGCGAAGCTTGTGTCCTTTGATGTTAAAAGTTTATTTCCGTTGGTACCAAGTTCAGATTTAAAATTACTGTTTGAACACCAACTGCCAAGGATGAACAAAAATGCCGTCAATTTTTAAAGCTCATTTCAGTATGTATGGATCAAAATTATTTTGAATTCAATGGAAAATATTACAACCAAACTTCGGGACTCGCCATGGGATCTTCATTTTCCCCCTTCGCTGCCGAGTTTTTTATGGACCATTTTGAACAAAAATTATTTTCCTCAAAAAGCCCGCATCTACAAAATATATTCTTCTGGGCTAGATATGTGGACGATGTATTTTGCGTGTGGACAGGAACTCAACGGAGTCTTTTCTCTTTTCTTGAATCCGTTTTAAATAAACTGGATGCAAATATTTCGTTTACTTTGGACTTTGGACCTGATCGTATAAATTTTCTAGATTTGAGCTTGTCAATTTCATCAAACAAAATTGTCTTTGAAATCTATAGAAAAGAAACTTCAACTGACTCCATTATTCCAGCATCATCTGCCCATCCTTGGAGTACTAAAATGGCAGCTTTCCACTCTATGATCGATCGCCTTCTAAGAGTTCCTATGAGCAAAATTGGTTTTAACAACGAAATAAAAATAATTAAGGACATTGCTGTAAAGAATGGATACGATATTCAAACAATCTACCATTTATTGCGGCTTAAATCTAGAAAACTGGCTTTACGATCAATTTTTCCCATTTCAGTCGAAAAGGAAACTCAAAGTTGGCGAAAGATACCCTACATACCTGGTGTTTCTGAAAAATTGTGTGGTCCACTATCTACAATAAATATAAAACCGGCTTTTTTCAATAATTTTACATTAAAAAATGCTCTCTGCAACAATAAAATTAGATCGAAAAAACAAAAATATTCCAAAAGCGGCGTATACAAGGTAACCTGCAAAGAATGTAATGGAATTTACATAGGTAAAACCTCAAGATCCCTATCAACAAGATTCAATGAACACATTAAATCTTCTGTGCGTCAAGAACCTTCCTCTGGACTAGCTCAACATTTACAAAATTCCGGACATGGATGCTCATTGGATGATGTGTCTCTTTTACATTGCTTACCTGCTGGACGTGTATTGGATAAATACGAAATTTTCGAAATAAATAAGCACAAGCGCTTAAATATTTTAAATTGTCAAATCGACTTAATAAATAATAGCCCACTT
This sequence comes from Dasysyrphus tricinctus, assembly GCA_963921185.1. Taxonomy (NCBI): domain Eukaryota; kingdom Metazoa; phylum Arthropoda; class Insecta; order Diptera; family Syrphidae; genus Dasysyrphus; species Dasysyrphus tricinctus. The sequence goes on along the minus strand of OY992531.1, from coordinate 63,814,932 downwards.
CTTAACAAATAGTTGTTTTTTAAATACAAACAATTTTTTTTTTCCTTTTTACATTCACTTATGTTTAAAAATAATTTAATTATTCTTTTTGTACTTTTAATTAATTTTTAATTAAATTTATTTGTTCGTGTGAATACTTTTATTCACTACTTTATTTTGTTTCACCTTTTGTGATTGTATGATTCTATGTAAATATTTAGTGCCCTGATGATGTCCTAACTAAGACGAAACGCGTTGGCAATATTCAGCAATAAAATAATTTAATTTGTGGAAAAATAAAACAAGTGTTTCTTTAAATCTATTCTAAAATGTCTCTCATTCCGTCTTCCTTATCATTGTAGCGTGTTCCAGGCGGAACTTATGGCGATTAAAGAAGCCTTATCTTGGCTGAAAGAAAACGTGATATCAACTACAGATATCCGCATCTTCTCGGATAGTCAAACTGCTATCAAATCCCTGGAATCGGTCTCTACTAACTCTATAACAGCCCTTAATTGCCGTTCATCTCTGCTAGAGATGGTGCAGCAGTTTAACATTCACCTGTGTTGGGTGCCGGGGCATAGGGATATCCCAGGTAATTGTAAGGCCGATGAACTCGCTAAAAGTGGAACAACTCTACCTCTTCTACCTACCAAGGCAGATATAGGTATACCCATCGCTACTTGTAAACTTTTGCTGAGGCAAGATGCATTAGAGAGAACAAACCTTAGGTGGAACGATATCACCAATTGTTTGGCAACAAAACAAATCTGGCCAGTAATGGATTTAAAGCGATCTAAGTGTTTGATATCTCTAAGCAGATTGCACATTAGCCCCATGATTGGTATTATAACCGGACACTGTCTTATAGGAAAGCACGCAGCGCGTCTTGGCGTGTTCTCTAATGATTTTTGCAGAAGCTGTTTGGATGAGGAAGAGATAGAATCAATCCCTCACCTCCTATGCAAGTGCCCTGCTCTATCTCATAGACGAAGACTTCACCTTGGTGATTTTTACTTCAATGATCCTAGTGATCTATCAGATTTAGACATAGGTAGTCTTTTACGCTTCATAAGAAGCTCCAATTGGTTCACCGAGTAAGGAAAAGGGTTTCCTAGATTCATGTAGTTTCACAATGGACCAACTCATGGTCTAAGTGTGTCAGTCTTCACGACTGGCAGCCACTTCAACCTAACTTAACCTAGGCGCCCGTAAAAAATGAATGAAAATATTGATATCAAACACTTTTATTCAATGCACAAAATATTTAACACACAATAATTTCTTTTTATATCCACTGGTTGGTATCTAAAGGTGTTTCCACAACTTTATATATTAAAAATTGGCAAAAAAAGAGAAAGTCCTACCCTTTCACATAAAAAGTATACTTCTATAAAGTGGCAACCTCAAAAATTTACCCAAAGGTGCGTCTGCTCAACACCTTTTTTTAAAAAAATAAACCATATGTTACCGAAAAGAGACAGCACATTTTTGGTGTCTGGAGGTGTTTAAACAATTTTTTTATTATTCGAAATATTAAAAAAAACTACCAAAAAGTGGAGATCCCATCCTTTGAGCCTGTTTAGATTGGGAAAGTTGAGACTGGTCTCACGGCAGTTTTTGGGTCAGGGTCAGAGATCCCCCACTCCCCTTATCCAGAATCTGCCGTGAGACCGGTCTCAATCTTTCCAATCTAAGCACCGTTTTTGACATCAAAAAAAGTATGTTCCCGAAAGGTGATAACATTAACATTTAACCCTTAGCTGCATCTACTCAGCACCTTTCTTCGAGGACCTTATTTTCTCAACGCTTTTGGCATCTGAGTGCGCCTCTTCAACACCTATCTTTTTAGACATCAACATCTTTCTTCTTAGACATTAAGGATTATTTTCCCAACGCGTACGTTGACATAAAAAAAGTATTTTCCCGAAAAGTGGCAACACTGTTAGGTGAATTTACTCAACATCTAGATGATAGCTCATTCTAACATTTATCTTCTAAAACATCATGTTTGACATCTGGAAGAGTTTCCGCAAAACTCCCTATCTTTTAAGACATCAACCGTTATTTTCCCAACACGCGGTTGGTATCTTTAGGCGTTTTCGCTACTTTTTTTCATGTTCAAAATATTAATAGATAGCTACCAAAAACTGTAAATTCCACCATTTAGCATATAAAAACTTTTTTCCCGAAAAGTGGCAAAACTGAAATTTTACTCGAAGATGCGTCCACACCGTTATTTTTCCAACATGCGTTTGGCATCTGTGGACATTTCCGAAATTCTGTTCATTTTCAAAATATTAAAAACTGAAAAAAAAAGTGGAAGTCCCATCCTTTGACATAAGAAAAAGAATTTTGAGAGCAGAGTTTTGAAAAGCTGAATTTTGAACGCAGAGTTTTGAAAAGCGGAATTTTGAAAGCAAAAACGAATTTTGACCCTGCCATAATTTCAATCCCATTACGGAATTTTGGCATAAAAGGAGTTTGACCTGGAAAATAGTTCGAGTTAGAGGGAAATTTGATTCATTGAATATACCTACACATTAAAAAGGAACAATTACGTGCAAAAGTTTTATATAATTGAATATGTTTGCTTGGCCCATTTTCTGAGAGAATGGTCACACTCGGAAACTAAGCCGAATTTTTTGACAATTTAACACATGAAACTTTTTGTTTAAAATAAAATTATATATCGAAATAGATGGTTTAAGAAAATTATTGAAAGCTTAAAGAAAAACCAGCATACAAAAATATAAAAATCAAAGAAATTTAAATTTGTTTGCTAAATCGCTCATAACTTTTGAAAGGCATACTTTAACGAAAAATGTAGAGGCTAAAATATTAAATATGACATCCTATTAAAGTAGTTTTTATTAAAAACTGACATAGATATATCCATTCAAACTTTACCATTTGTAATAATTTTATGCAGTTTTTGCCAAAAACCCCATTTTTTGGTTAATCCTTGCACCTAGTACCAAGTCTTATATTAATCGGCCCAGCCGTTCAGTTTGTAGGTCTAGAAGCATTTTAAAACAGTCGGAAAACAAAATTGTGGGCTTACCTATTGTTATTAAATATTCTTAATAATCGCAATGTTATATTTAATCAAAATCTTGAGTTCGAATATTTTTAAGAAGGTGAATTTTGTCATGTAGTACCAAAAAGAAACTTTCGTTTGAATGGGTGTACTGTACATATACTTATACATATATCTGTTGATTTTGAACATAAATTATTGTTTGCCATATTGAGGCCTTGAGCCTCTACTTTATTTTGTTTTATTAGGTTTGAGCCTATTCTTGCTTCAAAAAAGTTATGCGTATTTTATTAAAAAAAAATATTAATAGAAATTTTTAAACCATCAATTTCGATAACAAAAATGTGCTATGAAATAATAGAACGAAGAATCAAAAGAGCCTTTTGATGAGAGAGAGAGAGGGAAGGGGGGAGGGGTTGTGTGAATTTGTGGGGTTATTTTTTTAAATTATTTCAAAAGGATGCTATACCGACAAGGAACATTGTAAAAATATTTCATTTACCTAATACGAGAATTGATTCTTCGGTTTACAAAAATACCAAGGGTGAAAGGGTGCTTTTGGGAGCTTGGGTAAAGGGTGTTAATTTTTTTCCGAACAATATTTGTTTTCGAAATAAATATTTCACACGCTAACACGGCTTTTGACACGGGCAGTTAAGAGCTAAAGAAGAATATTGGTGCTGAATCCAAATCCGTGATCCACTGATGAATTTAAAAAAGAGAAATAGTATTTTAGGGAGCCGTTGCAAGTATTGTTGAAAATAATTATCTACGGTGGTTACATAACCTCAAAAATAGTGAAAAACCAGTGCTGACTAACATCTAACTAAGGATACCTAGGAGAGTAACAAGGATATTGAAAAGATTATTACTAAATTTTGAAGGCAAATATTGGTGCTTTTAGAAAATGTTATTAACTTAGTTGAAAAAAATCACTTCTCAATTTTACATAGCCTCAAAAATGGTCAAAACGATATTTTTTTTTAATTTCTAACGGGAATATCTCGAAAACTTGAGCTGAAGAATGGAGGACGAAACTGAATTCATCGCCCAAAAGTGTGCCTGGAAAAATTCTTCACTTGTCGCACCAAAAAGTTAACTGATATTTGTAAACCTTTTTTCCATAAAAATACCCTTTTACCATATATATTTTTATAGACTCTTTTGTTTCTTCATTCTCATGACGTTTTCACAAAGTTTTATGATGGTACGAATTTTATTTATCCTATTTTACCTGTACTCTATTCGTATAAAGTGCTAAGTATTTTTTTGTGTATGCCTACGCTCGCAAGTATATCTATGCCTGACTTTTTGGCCAGTTACTGAAACTGGTGCTCAAAAATAAAATCAGTTTGCAGTTTTGAACATATTGTGATGTACCTTTTGTCTAAGGCTGAGGTAGCTCACCGGGTTCCGGGGTTCTTACTAAAGAAGTACAAGACTTTAGCTTTAAGTCAATTCCTTTATTAAGTTATAGATCCAGAATTGTCTTTATACTTAATGGGCCCTACTAATAATCAAATTTAGTGAAGACTTAAATATCTCATTGAAATGGACCATAATGAAATGTACTCTAAATAATAGACCATACATGGTATGACCTTAATATTTAATTGAGCTCTTAACAATGAACCATAGGTGGTATGAACTCCAAAAAAATTAACATTCCATGTATGGTTCATTATTTGGGATCGATAACATTATGGTTAATTTCACTGAAATATTTAACTCGTTGCTAAATTTGATTATTAGTAAGGCCCAATATCTATTATAATGTATTCGTTATTTAGGTAAATTATAGTACTGCTAGTCTTGCTGCGTTATGACGGCTGACTCCTTGTGTTGTTACTGCTGGTTATCCTCCTGGCTTTCGTCTTTTCACGGAAACTCGTGTTGTATGGAGATATACACATCCAGTGTGGCACGGGTCACGTGCTGGGTCCAGTGGAATGAGTGGGAGGAGTCGGTAAAATCACAGCAACAGGCTGGCAAAATCTCGGTAAAACCGGTAAAAATCTCAGTACAACTGGTGAAAATCTCGGTACAACCGGTAAAAAATCTCAGTACAACTGGTAAAAATCTCGGTACAACCGGTAAAAATCTCGGTACAACTGGTAAAAATCTCGGTACAACCGGTAAAAATCACAGTAAAACTGGTAAAAATCTCGGTACAACCGGTAAAAATCACAGTAAAACTGGTAAAAATCTCGGTACAACCGGTAAAAATCACAGTACAACTGGTAAAATCTCGGTAAAACCGGTAAAAATCTCAGTAAAACTGGTAAAAAATCTCGGTACAACCGGTAAAAATCACAGTACAACTGGTAAAAATCTCGGTAAAACCGGTAAAAATCTCAGTACAACTGGTAAAAATCTCGGTAAAACCGGTAAAAATCTCAGTACAACTGGTAAAAATCTCGGTAAAACTGGTAAAAATCACAGTACAACTGGTAAAAATCTCGGTAAAATCGGTAAAAATCTCAGTACAAGTGGTAAAAATCTCGGTAAAAATCACAGTACAACTGGTAAAAATCTCAGTACACCTGGTAAAAATTTCGGTAAAACCGGTAAAAATCTCAGTACAACTGGTAAATTCGGCACTTGGTCCTTTTCGTTTTCTAGACCCCTTACCACTGGTGGGGGAAGTCTTGACTTGGACTGGACGCGTTGTGTTGTCGTTGACGGCGGTTTCGACACTGATTATGCCGATTGTATGGTGGTTTCTTATAGCACTTTCCAGCTGAACCATCCGTGAGTTGTAAGGCTGTGAAGTGTAATTTTCTTAGAAGTTGTCCCTCACATTACCATGTCATCACTTCTTAGTGAATATTATTCTTGTTATTTTTAGGCCAAGCAATGTGGGGTGCGGGGAACGGGTTTTGTTTTATTTATGCATCGTATCGCTTATCATTGCCATTGGTGAATGGCAGGAGGTTGGTTGGCTGATAGCATCTTGATAATCCACCATTCAGGTCCTAGGCCATCATTGTTATTAGCAACGTGCAGGAGGCAAGAGGATGATCGCTTCTCGTGCTGAAACTCACCATCGATGGTCTTGATCGTTATCGTTGCCTATTTGCTGCTTTCAGTGGAGATCTTCCTTCTTCGTACCTATTTTCTTATGTATTTTCACCACACCTAGTTCTTGTTGTTGTTGTCCTCCGGTGGGTGTGGGGAATTTCTAATTTGCTGCTGATAATCTATGTGATAGCCTTTGGTAGTTAAGGTAGAACTATAATAGTCGGAAGGGCACTGAAGCTAATGTCAAAAACCAACGAAAAGTAGCTTTCCGCACCGAAAAAAGGGGAACTCACCCATAATGTTATTATCATCTATCTCTTTTTGGTACTCCTATTTCACCAAATGTCAGTTTTACTTAAGTGAGGTGCGCTCCGGAGCGCACCTCACTTCCGTAACCAAAGTTGAACGAAACTTGACGAAACGCTCCACTCCGCAATTATAGTCACCGTCATATGCTTTCCGTGTATTCGCTTGTTTTCTTCCGACCACTTAAGTGCCCCTCCGAGCATTATAGTTCTAGCTTTAGTTGTTGGTTGCAGATTGCGGTTGGTACATGGTATGGGTGCATGCGGTCAGATGGGTAGGTATTTTCTACTTTTCAGGTGCGTAGTCCGGTGGGGGCATCAATGTAGGAAATATATGGGGCAGGTATTAAGGTTTCGTTATGGGAGTTCGGGGTATAGGGAGAGGTTGTTAGGATTGGGGCAGGTGCGTAGGTAAGGTGGGAGGTGGAATTGTAATGCTTCATTACAATATTTTGCCATTTGTTCAAATTTCTGAAGTTAAAGGCTAAAAAAACATAAAGAGGCAAAAGTCTCTTCATGATTTACCTATAGTATGAGTAGTTTTTGGAAACTTTTCCATAATTGGTTGGTTGTTCTATTCAGTGTATTAGCAATACAAGCAATATGGATGGATGAATTTGCTTCAAATTCACATAAGTTCATCAGAGTATATTTTCCTTTCAAATTAATTTGATTTTATAAACAGGAGTTAATGAGAACTCTAATGCACTAACCTTAATCAGCCACTTCCAACGAACAATTTGTTTGTTACCCTGAATGCACTAGAGTTCTCATAAGCACTTTTACATATTTCAAACAGGAACACGTTCCATTTATTTGTTATGATCCGCCATTAGTTCTCACAACCGTTTGAAAATTAAATAAAATTCATTTGAATGTAAAATCTATTTTGACAAATTTGTACGAGTCCTAACTAACAAAGCGTGAAATGCATATTGTACAACCGCTTTCATTAGAACCTTTAAATTTTTTGGTAGAAAACAAAGCATACGTAGTTCACAACTCAATTCGTATTACGATCCGTTAGTTCCTGGACTTCAAATATAGTTCTTGAATGTTCTCAATGGTGTACACCTATGTATGTATGTATACTTTGTTTTGTTTTTTCGATTCTTTTAATTTCATGGTGTCTTAAAATCAGCAGCAACAGCAATACCAAACTTGCCAAATAAGCTTAGACACTTTAAGAAATCAAGTTTCATAATTTCATTTTCGTACAGTTTGCTTCTATCATTTCATTTTGTTGCTTTACTTTGTAACTAACAATATGTATACAAGATACATAATTGTAAGCAATACGGTGTTGGAATCCACAATTCATTAATTATTATTTGTCTTCTACAAAGTAACCTTCAATGTTATCCCCGTATAGATATTATGTAGGTATTATTGTATATTTATAAGATCTCAAAAGCCCTGGACTTGGTACCTATCCCCCGTTCAGAGTGGACCTAATTAAGTAATTCCTCATGGAATTTATTAAGAACTGACCAGCCAGCTGAGTAATGGAATCTCCTTTAGTTATCATCTACTCTTATGAGAGCGAGCGTGTTTATATAGTGAATATAGTTTATAGTCCTTTCTCAGCTTCTTGTACAAGTTGTCACCATCACGGCTTGCGGCCATTCCTTGCCCCCCGCTTTTATACATACAATATCACATCAAGGTGAACAACTTAACATTAATTAAGGTAAGTCGCTATGGTGCGTTTCAAATCATCCAATCTCGGCAAACCCCGAAGGTTTGCGGATTGAGTTTATGCACGTACATATTTGTAAGGACCTCGCTGCTATGATGGTGGACCTGATTAGATCATTAACTTGATGCAAATTTGCGTAGGTCGATTCAATTATAATCTTGGTTTGTAATAGATTGATTGGTTGTGTCCTGGATATTATTAAATTCCAACCTTACCCCCTCCATATCATCAAATTAATACAGAGAAACGGTAAAGTAAGCTGATGAGATGTGGTATTGCCAAATTATTTGACACATGTTGTTGTTCGGTCACTGACTAGTTATAATTTAATTTGGAGGAAGTTTTGAAATAAATGAACATTTTGTTTTAAGGCACATACCTACCTAAAGTGGATGAAAGCTTGAAAAAAAAGGCCTCGATAGATCATTAAAGCATCATTTTACAACCATTTTATTAAAGCACTTGCACAAAAAACACTCATTCCTTCAGCTGGTAAATATACCTTCCATCTTCAATGACACGAAGGTCGTTTTCTGAAGGTTAAATTTACTTTTCCAATTCATCTCTCTCTATACCTTCCCTAGAACCCTACCTTACCTATATAGATGCCATTTCAATTACATCATCATTTTCAAAAGAGAATTATTATAACAAGGATACCTTCGCGAAGATTCTTTATAGACTTTAGAGAATGCGACATCCAACAAAATGATATATACAAAATAAAAAAGCAGCTGAGATTGAGATAAAAAATCGAATTGGAAAAAAAAATTACAAAAAAAAAAACACGGAATCGAAGAAATAGCATGAATTTCTATGCACAGCATTAAATGGGATTGCCGATACGTGCAAAGCATTCGATGAAAGACATTTTTACGAGTGAATAGAGACAGAAATATTCCAGCAAAGTCAGCATTATATGAAATTAATAAATCAAAGTGTTTCTGTGTCGCGTTTGAGAAATCTATAAATATTTACTTTTACGATATTTTTTCTTTGAAAATATAAAAACATTTACCTTTTGCTCGTAGGTTTGCTACATTTTTGGTTTCAAATTCACTTTCTATTTATTTTCAAATAATTTAAAAATTGAAACATCAAATAAATCGAATATTTTCAACTACCTACCAGTTTGTTGGAATTTTATTTTTCTGTGAATTTTTGTATATTTTGTTTGCAAAAGTGCAACTTGTAACACATAAGACACACATACTTAAATATTGGAGGAAATAGAATATACTGGATTGTATAGAATTGCTTTCATGGTGGCTAGATATTTCAACTTTTATTAGATGTTATTGTATTTGGTTTGATTTGTCAATCCGAAAGTTAAGACATATCTGCACGATTTTAAGTCCCCTGAATCCGAATCCAACAATTTAAGAGAGATATCCGTTTATGTGTATCAAGTTTTTTCAGTTTAGTTTTCAAAGTGAACGTCTTGAAAAACAGTTGGGTAAGATCGGGTATTATGAACTACGTATTTTATGTGGACCATCACGAGCTTTTCTCACAATGCATAAATGTTATTGTGGGGAAAACTTTGTCTCCTCAACGTCGCATACCAAATCCTGTCATCTGTACTCTGTGATCGCTTAAAACCGTTTGCCCACGATCTGATCGGCCCCTTTCAGTGTGGTTTTAGGCCCGGCAAGTCAATCGTCGGCGTCGCGTCGATCAAATTTTCACACTACGACATTGTATATCCAATCTATAGTATTCTCATGAAACACGATTTTGTAAGTAGACATTTGGTCGATAGGTTCGCTGTGATCGCCTTACCGAGATCCCTTAGCAAAAATTAGTTACATTTGGACGCATAGATGGCCACGAGCTTTTTTTCTTCATGAGAATACTATAAAATTTATATACAATGACTACGACAGATTTTGGAAAAAAAACAGGAGTTTCAAATCGATACACACCACCTCTTTATCCATTTCAAAGTAGCATTATGATAGCGTAGATAGAGAAGAACTATACAGAGCCATGTTGCATCCGGCATCCCTGCCAAACTCGTCCACTTGTGCAGGATTACGATGGAGAAGTCTCACTTTGATGTCGATAAAGGTTTGAGGCAAGGCGACGCGTTATCATGCAACCTGTTTAACATCGTACTTGAACCAATTGTACGCAACTCACAAGTCAACATCAGAGGCACAAGCACAATTCTTCAAAGGTCCGTTCAAATACTTGCTTATGCAGATGATATTGACATCATTGGGAGAACGAAGCGAGCTGTTATCGGCGCGTTTGCAAATATTGAATCGGAGGCAGCGAAAATGGGTTTGGCTGTTAATGAGGACAAGACGAAGTATATGCTATCATCGAGACAAGAATCTCAACATCGTCAACTCGGGCAAAACGTTACGATGGATAGGTATAACTTCGAAGTCATTAAGGACTCCACTATCACATCGCAAAATGACATCAGTGCAAAGATCAAACGAAGAATTACTCTTGCCAACCGCTGTTCTTCGGGCTAAGAAGGAATTTGAGTAGTAAAGCCCTCTCTCAAAGAACCAAGGAGACCCTAATCATCCCGGTCCTGCTTTATGGGGCAGAAGCATGGACCCTGTCAAAAACGGATGAGAATTGTTTGGGTGATCTTCGGTCCAGTATGTATCGATGGCGTATGGAGGAGAAGATTTAACAACTAGCCTTACGGGCTTTTCAGCGACGTCGATCTGGTCAAAAAGCTGAAAATACAGCGGCTGAGATGGCCGGGATACGTGGAGCGTATGGAAACCGACGTACCAGCCCGATGAGTCTTTGAATCTACCCCTGATGGTCTACGCAGCAGAGGAAGACCCCACCATAGGTGGCGCACACAAGTGGAAAACGGCCTCAACCAACTTGGAGGGCGTAACTGGTGGCAGCTAGCTAGGGACCGAGCTGGCTGGAAGGGCTTGTTGGTTGAGGCCGTAGTCCCCCCTGGACTGTAAGCGCCATCTAAAGCAAAGTAAGTAAGGGAAAAACTTTGTATAATGGTCATCATCGTATCCTGTAACCCCGGCTGGGGCATAGGGCGTCAACAAAACGCCTCCATCCTTCACGAACTGCTGCAAGGTACTTTAGTTGTGGCCACGTCTTTCTCTGGGATTCTGCTTCCGCTAGGACAGTTGATTTCCATGTTGTTCTTGGTCTTCCAACCCGCCGTGCACCCTGAAGATTCCATTCAAAGGACTGCTTTGCAATTTCATCATTTGGTTTCCTCAGTGTGTGACCAATCCAACGCCATTTACGCTTTCTTATGTCGACGTCCAGCCGCTCTTGACTTGTCCTGCGCCACAATTCCTCATTTGATATTATTTGTGGCCAGCGAATCTTTAGGATGTGGCGAAGACAGCGATATACAAAAGCCTGCAATTTCTTCGAAATGATAGACGTGACTTTCCAGGTTTCACAAGCATATAACAGCACGGATTTGACATTGGATTCGAAGAATCTCAACTTAGTGCGTAAGGAGATTTGACTGGATTTACAAATTGGGAACAGGGTACCGAAGGCAGCACGAGCTTTATTCATTCTACTTTTAAAGTCCAGATCCGTACCACCGTTTGCAGAAACAATACTGCCAAGGTAGTTGAACTGTTCCACTACTTCAACTGGCGTCTCCTGTAGAATAATACGCTGCTGTGTGGACCGGCCTGTGAGCATTAGTTTTGTCTTTTTGCTATTTATTCTTAGACCACTCGACTCTTCCTTCACTTGCAGTGTTTGGCACATCCCGTTCAGCCCACTGATGTTATTTGCCAGTAGACATATGTCATCGGCATAGTCTAAATGACTGATAATAATGATGAATGAACGGTCTCCGTTGAATAAATGGTACGCAAACACAATTCTGAGTTCTGTACAGTTTTATAAAATTTGGATTGTTGATAATAATATTAGTTCTTGGTACCTACAGGTAGGTATTCTTAATTGAGGACTATCAACAACATAGTATAATGTTATAAGGTTAAAAATAAGTTCAATAGAAACTAATTTTTAATTAGAAATATTATATTTTTATTCCAGGGTATAGTTATAATGGCACAGCGGATTGTGGATGTTGTGCTTAGCTGCTAACTTAGATATGTGGAAATTCGGACATTGACTAGCTGGACAACTGCCCAAGCGTGTTCTAAGAAAATCTAATAAATACAACTGAATATGTTTTATGCTTCCCTTGCATTACATGTATATTTCTTTTGGAATTATTTAACAAATAATTAATTAATTATTGATAGAATAATAACTCATCCTTCCACGTAAAATTGATTAAATTAAGTTTGATGGTATCATCGAAATTCTTGGAATGAGAACTTCCGCGCCTTGGAACTTGCCTTTTGAATACGGTGGTTTGAGGGAGTTATTCATGAGTTTTTTCAAAGTCAACCGTAATCCATTGCACAGTTTTGGATGGTTAAAGATTAAGGAGAATTATGATCACAAAGCCGTATTTTAGTTGCAAACTGTGTGGTAGACTGGGCAAATTTGACAAAATTGAAAATTCAACTGGATAGCGAACAACCGATTTTAACAAATGCAATGTGGGTGCGATTTAATTTTGAATAGTGAAATTCAATTCATCGTCGTTCTTTGCAAATGTCTAATATCACGCGTTCAATCAGCAAAGCGTAGTTAAAATATTTCGGGAATATGCTAAGGAGTTCTTCCTTCGATGATGTGAATTAAACAAAAAAAAAATCAGAAGAAATGAAATCAAGTCAGTTGCAGAATCAAACAGAATTCTTTCATTTCGAATTGCCAATATAGTTTTGAGAAATCATCGGCTACATGATGAGTTGTTTGTAAAACAACTAGCATACCTATATCGTCATCATCTGCAGCTTCTTATATCTCCAGATATATACGATAGTTTCAGGCAAACGTTGAGTTCATCTGTACGTTTTGATTGCGGGATGACCGGTAAATTTCATTGAAATCGCCAGCCGGTTGTGTAATTATTGTTTCTTCAAATGTTTCACTTTTTTGTATAGATTTTTCATTGTTCAATCAAGCACCTCCAACGCACTCATTTGCAAGGTTGTTGAAGAATGCAATCTTTTGTGAGTGCAATTTTTCATGAATTCAATTAAAAGATTGCATTCATTGAGTTCACTTTGAGATTGCGATTTCAAATTCTGCAATCACCATTTATTCGACATTGAAATTATCAAAATAATTAGGTCCCCCATTCATTTTCAGCAATCAGTTGAATGCGTTCTTTAGATTCTTTTGAATTTTTGTTTAATTCTTTTTGATTTTCTAGCAATCTTTTTATTTCCATTAAATTTTTTCTTAAACTCCATTCGTTAAACTCTAGTTAAGTCAAAGATGAATTTGAAAGTTGAGAGAATAAAGTTCATTAATTAAGACAATTAACGAATTAGGTAAGTGAAAAAATTTTTAAGATTTTAAGGGAATTTAAAAGAATTGAAAAGCATTGAAGAGAATATGAAAGAGTACAAGAGAATGTACATAAATGATTGCAAATTGATGAAAATGAATGCAAATGAATAGAAATGAATGGAAATAACTGCAAATGAATGCAGAGAATTTAAATCATCATCATCATCAAGTCCTGTAACCCCGGTTGGGGCATAGGGCGCCAACAAATCGTTTCCATCCTTCTCGGTCTGCAGATAGATATTTTAACTGTGGCCACGTCTTTCTCTGGGAGTCTGCTTCTGCTAGAACTGTTGATTTCCATGTTGTTCTTGGTCTTCCAACCCGCCGTGCACCCTGAGGATTCCATTCAAAAGACTGCTTTGCAATTTCATCGTTTGGTTTCCTCAGTGTGTGACCAATCCATTGCCATTTACGCTTTCTTATGTCAACGTCCAGCCGCTCCTGGCTTGTCCTGCGCCACAATTCCTCGTTTGATATAATTTGTGGCCAGCGAATTTTTAGAATATGGCGTAGACAACGGTTCACAAAAGCCTGCAATTTCTTTGAGATGGTAGTCGTGACTTTCCAGGTTTCGCAAGCATATAACAGCACGGATTTGACATTGGATTCGAAGAATCTCAACTTTGTGCGCAAGGAGATTTGACATGAGTTCCAAATTTGGGAGAGAGAACCGAAGGCTGCGCGAGCTTTATTTATTCTACTTTGAACGTGCAGATCAGTACCACCATTTGCTGAAACAATACTTCCAAGGTAGTTAAATTGTTCAACCTCTTCAACTGGCGTCTCCTGTATTAAAATACGCTGATGTGTGGAGCGGCCTGTGAGCATTATTTTTGTCTTTTTGCTATTTATTTTAAGACCACTCGCCTCTCCTTTTAACTTCAGAGCTTGACACATCCCGATCAGCCCGCTGATGTTATTTGCCAAGAGACATATATCATCGGCATAGTCTAAGTGGCTAAGCCTTTCAAACGGTCTCCATTGGATGCCCTGCCTCTCTGATGTTCCAACGCTGGCCGTCAAGACATCGTCAATCGCCAGTAGAAAGAGAATTGGCGATAGAACATCTCCCTGTCTCACACCCTGCCGCACTTCGAAAGAGTCGGATAGCTGCCCATTGTGTAAAACAAAGCATCTTGCGTTGTTATAGGACTCTCTTATAATGGCAACAATTTTTGGGGGAATTCCTCTACCAAGAAGTGATCTCCATATACATTCACGGTTGACTCGGTCAAAGGCCTTCTCAAAATCCACGAACATGAGGTAAAGCGGTGATTGAAACTCCGCAGACTGCTCAAGAACGATACGCAGAGTGTTGATATGGTCGACACAAGACCGCCCACTGCGGAAACCAGCTTGATGCCTCTTGAGTGTAGACTCGATTCTAACCTTTATCCGCTCCAGAATGATGGTTGCCATTAATTTTGGAAAAACGGACAAAACTGAGAATTTAAATGAATGCAAAGAATATGCAAATGAATACATAGAATACAAAAACGACGCAAAGGAATGCAAAGAATGCATGAACTTCCAAAAGATAATTAGTTGATTGCTGTAAAATAAATGCAAGAACAAATGAAAATAAAATTCCAAAATTACTCAACAGACTGCTGCAAATGAGCAGACACTCATGATTCGGATCATTATGAAACATGTTTCTGAGAGCGTAACGCCATCTGTTGCTTTGCGGTACGAAATCCGGCAAACCAAAATCTGTAATAACAAAATCTCGCAAACTAATAACTCTGCATTTAAAAATTTCGCAATTACAAAATATCGCTTTAAACAATTTCGCATTTCCCTATTGCACCAAAAAACTCGCAATAAATATTGTAATGACTTTTACATTTGACCTATAACGTCTCACAATAGCCCAAAAACGGACACAATAGAGCTTACGGTCGCAGTGCAAACATACCCCTTAGCTATAATTAAAGCAACTCTCAAACGAAAGAAGCACCCTTTGCCAGATTATAGCAGAAAATCAGCTGCCAAATAAAAGCTTTAGAAAGAGGAATTTTGGGCAATTTCCCCTACGGAAAGCTCTGGAAGCAGAGACCAGAACCTTCTACTAATTTTCAGAGTTTGTCACACAAGTATAAAAGGCACATGTTTGACCGGCAGCGACACAGTTTGTTTTAATGAATAAAGTTGGTTGTAATAAAAAGTAAAGTTGGTGAATTAATTTCAGTAGTGAATAATAAATTGTCTTGTTTGTAGTAAGATAAGTAAAGTGTTTTATTTTGTGAAATAAATAAGTGGACGTTTTGAATAAAGTAAATAAGTTTTATTAACGAACCTGAGAAAATATTAAAATATCAACCGAAATCTCGCAAATCAAAATTTTGCGAATTCAACTCTCACAGGAGCATCACTCACAGTTTCGCACAAAAAAAAATAATTGTGCGAACGAAAAAAAAGAAGCTCAAAACTTGTTCTTGTGCTTTAATTGTTTTCCAAAACGTGTTTTAAGCAATTAATAATATGTACCTAACATTACAACTGGATATGCAATTTCTATGTTCTCTTTCTTGCTCTTTACTAATAGCCTATTGAATAGACCTTTTAAAAAGGAACAATTACGTGCAAGGGTTTTTATTATTGAATATGTTTGTTTGGCCCATAAGCATGCTTAAAACCAAAAATGCTACTAAATTCACCCATGCGTTTCTGAGAGAATGGTCACACTGGCCACTTTCCAGTATTTTTGGTATAACTCGAAAACTAAGCCGAATTTGAAAATTTTACATATAATACTTTCTGTTCAAAATTAAATTTTCTATTGGAATGGATAGTTCAAAAAATTTTAGGAAAAATTTAAGCAGGAAAAGTTAACAAAAACCAACATAAAAAAAATCGAAAAATCTAAGATTCTTAAATTTTTTTCTAAATTGCGCATAACTTTTTTCGGAGCAAATTTACGCTCAAGACGTTCATAAACAAAGTAAACTGGAGTCTTACGGCTTTAATATGACATGTTAAAAAAGCCATATTATTTAAAAATTGACAGAGATATAACCATTCAAACTTTACCATTTCTTATCATTTTCCGCACTTTTTGCCCGAAAGCCTATTTTTTGGTACTTTATGACTAATTTAACGTTCCTAGCACCTAGTACCAAATCTTATGTTAATCGGACCAGCCGTTCGGTCTGTAGGTCTGAACGCATTTAAAAACAGCCGAAAAACGAAATTACGAACTTATATCCTTTTTATAAATTCTTTATAGTTCAAATGTCATATTAAATCAAAAATTTTGATTTCGAACATTTTTACGAATGTGAAATTTGCCATATTGCACCGAAAAAGGGACTTTCGGGCCAAAACTGAAAAAAATTATAAGAAATGATAAGGTTTGAATGGGAATATCTCTGTCAATTTTTAACAAATATTAATTTTTGAAGATGCCATATTAAGGCCTTTAGTCTCTACTTTGTTTTGTCTGTGCATGTCTTGACCCTATCTTTGCTTCAAAAAAAGTTATGCACAATTTATTAAAAAAATTAGATATCCTTGATTTTTTGATTTTTTTTAAGTTGGTTTTTGTTAACTTTTCCCGCTTAAATTTTTTCGTAAAATTTTTTGAACTATCCATTCCAATAGCAAATTTAATTTTGAACAAAAATTATTATATGCAAAATTTTTAAATTCGGCTTAGTTTTCGAGTTATACCAAAAATACTGAAAAGTGGCCAGTGTGACCATTCTCTCAGAAACGCATGGGTGAATTTAGTAGCATTTTTTTGTTTTAAGCATGCTTATGGGCCAAACAAACATATTCAATAATAAAAACCCTTGCACGTAATTGTTCCTTTATACCTCTCATTTTCCGGTCTATTCAATAGGCTATAAATTGAAATATAAACAATAAAGATTATGAATTACAATTTATGGTCTAAAAGTATTTAGGCACTTGATTTGTTTTGCAAGAAGAGAGGAAATCTCGCAAAATTCAATTGCATTGCAACAAATAAATTTGTTTAGTTGAAATCTCGTGCGAGATTTGAATTTGCGATATTTTGATTAAAAAAATATATTTGTTGCAATGCAATTAAATTTTGCGAGATTTCGTTATTGCGGGATGGGACTACATCTGTTGTCAATTCCATTTTTGTGAGAGACATGATTAGCCGATTGTCAATTGCGTAGTGATTGTCATTCCTTTGAATATTTGTTTTTACTTGCGATACACCTAAGAAAACTTAAGTTCAAAATTTGAAGAAAATCGTATCATTGGTTTAGGCTGTAGATCCAGATACAAACAGACAGACCCTATGTACTATAGGTACGGTGACCATCCGTCCCGGTTTTCCCGGGATTGTCCCGTATTTCTATAGCCTGTCCCGGTTTATTTTTTAAGAAACCCGGGACGTACAAGTGTCCCGTATTCAGGTACTTATAGATTATTTGTCCCGTATTTGGACATTCTCTATGCAACGTTAAGTAAATCCTTATTCATAAAATATTGTCCGACTCATTTTATTTACAATACTCTTGTGTCAAAAAGAGCACGAAAAAGATAAATCTATTACGTTTAAATGTCTAACAAAAATATTCGTATGTAGTCACTATTTTATTTAACTCAGAGTTAACTCTGCACTGAAAAACTGGGTCTTATTTTAATAATGAAATTAAAAACGTTAAGTTTATTTTTTTTTAATTTTTAGTTATGTTGTGAAGACATTATATTTTATGTTAATGTTCGTTTTTTTTTTGTGTTACTTATTATGTTTTTCTTTAATATTTATTTTAGATATTACCTACATAAAAATTATTGAAAAGTCCAATAATTTGTTCACGTTTTTAAATGTTTACTTTTTTGTCCCGGGTTTTGCTCCCAGAAATATGGTCACCGTAACTATAGGGCAAGTTTAGGATTCGTGCACTAAAAACAATCGAGATAACAATAAACAATCTCTGTCTGTCTGTTTGTTTGTATCTGGATCTACAACCTAAGCCAATGATGCGATTTTCTTCAAATTTTGAACTTTAGTACCTACAGGTAAAATAGGATAAATAAAACAAAAAAATTAGTACCATCATGAAACTTGGTGAAAACGTTTCATGTACTATGAGAATGAAAAATCAAAAGAGTCTATAAAAATATTTCACATGGAAGGGTGTTTTTTTGAGGGGGAGAGAGGGGGGAAGTTGTGGTGTATCAAACAGAAAAATTAACTTTGGTGCAACATTGGCATATGACACATGCTTTTAAGGTAGTTTTAAATGCTGAATCAAATGACACCAAAATCAAGTCGATACGGCCTCCGTGAAAAAAGTTATTGTCATTTTTAGGATGATTTTTAGGATGTAAGGATGACTATATTTTCATTATAAAAGTTAAATATTACCGGAAACCAGTTGAAAATAATGGTCCGTCGATGAAACTTGGTATAAATGGTTCATTTGTCATGAAAAACAATAATAAGAAGAGTCTATAAAAATATCTGTGGTAAGAGAGATTTTTTTATTCGAAAGACTTTTCGTACTATTTTCCCTGTACTACTTAAGGATTTTTTGTATCTCTATAGAGGGGAAATTTGAATGAATGAATTTTTTTAGCACTAAAAAGAACGGACTTGCCATACAATCGTTAAAGAAAAACTAATTTATGTCAAAAACGGCTTCAATGATTTTGATAAAAAAAAATCAGGTATTTTTTACTTTCGGTTTTCTCAATAACCACTCATCCGATTTTAGTAAAATTGTTTGCACAAAAGCTTTGTTAAAATATAAATAATACTGCATACCAAAGTTTTTGAAAAAAAATAAATTTTTGATTTTTAAAAAAAGATTCAATTTTTTTTTTTGAAAATTCAATATTTCAAAAACGGATGGATGAATTATTTTGAAATTTCAGTTTTAAATGTATATTAGTATATACTCAAAACTGGTATACCAAAAATTTTTTTGAAAAATGTTGCAAAAGTTTTATAAATAAAAAATTAATTTTTAAGCAAACGGCTCCAACGATTTAAAATATTTTTTATGCTTATACCATATTCATATTGTTTCTGGTAATCAAATGACATACTTTTTTTTTAGCTCTGAGTTATTAATCAGGCTGTTTATACAATTAAAAGAACGATTTAAATGCTTTTTATATACTTTTTCTATAATAACTTGAATATTTTTTAAAGTTCTTAAGTTTCACACAACTTGAACATACGAGCAAGTTCGTGCTATCCAGTCGTGCATTTTATTTTCTTACAAATTGGAATTTTCTGATATCACCACCTAAGCCGGTTTTCCAACTTTTGAAGTTGAAATTTCTAACTTTCGGCTCTTGATTCAATAGAAATTCTATCAAAACTTTCCATACAAATCGGGCCAAGTAATGTGCGTTAAAAAAAAACGTTCGTGCTGATTTAAAAAAAAATTGAGTTTTCCAAAAAAGAAATTTAAACGTTTAATCAATTTTAGTTTAAACTCAATACTGGCCTCAAAAATATTGATTACACTTCGTTTATGTATTTAATTGATTGCATATGGATAAAATTTCAAATGGTGGGCGTGTTTTTTTTTACAAAAATTTGCTTACTTTTATAGTTGTTATCAGATTTATAATATAAAAATTATTATTCGCTGTATAACTTTGAATCATCATAAGAGCAATTTTGCACAGTCCACCCTTGAATTGTTATCCTGCTTAGTGCTTATGTCATTTTATTAAAAACTTACTTGTAACATCTTAAATTAAGAACCATTTATAGCCTTGGAAAAATGCATACATATCTACATTTTACTTTATTTTCCTGTCAATTCTTCTTTATAATTTCAATACCTATCTTTTGTATTACATCATAATATTACCTATATTAAAATACTTCAAAAAGAATCAACAATAAAACACACAAGAGAGTCCCGGAAACTTCCGAAAATGTTGAAGTTAATATTAGTACAGATTTTCAATCAGCGGGTGGCACACACTGGCTTGAAGCGAAGGTGGTGAAACAAGCGAGTCTCTCTACGTGATATGGGCTTTGTTTATATATCAAAAAAACACCTCAAGGTGCTCAGTCATCAAAAACAACTTCAGTCACTTCCGTTTTCGATGTTGTTGAATGTGTACTTGCTATATTGTTTTTGTGCGCTCCTTGATGGAATATTGTCTAAACTCTAAAGCATCCCGAAACAAACAAAGCTTTCATATCATGACAAAGGTGCATCAAGAAAAAGAAAAGGGAAACAAAATCCATGAGGAATATTTTTGGAAGTTAGCCAAGTTTCGTGAAAAAATAAACATTATCTTAGCTCTCTTATTAAAGGTATACGCCTCTGTTTAGGAAGCCAAAAACGACGTCGACGATGACGACGACCCACGATGAGGTTCCTTTGCTCTGCAATACAGTATGGTGAATGCAATATACACATCACCACTTCAAGCCACTTTATATACCCTCACCAATTCTATCCAACCATCCCGCCTGCTGTTCGATAATTCTATCCTCAGAAATCAGCGCACAGGAAACAATACTCTCTACGTATTCCAAGGAGGGTTTTATTTTTTCACTCCCTCTCTCTCTTTTGTGGGTTATTGTAAGGTAGATCACTTGCATTTGCTGGAAATATGCTCAGGTCGTTATCCTCCTAGAGCTTCGTTTTTTCTAGCATCCTTTAGGTTTTTTTTTTCAATTTTTATTATTTCGCTTTCCTGTTTTTCAAAGCACCTCGGGTAATTTGTTTTTTTAAATTTATTGACTTGGGGGCAGCTTTATTGGAACTTAATTCCTTTTTCACCTGGGAGTTTGTTTTCAGCGAAAAAATACTTTTTGAAAAATAGCAGGGTCATTTTGAATTTCTAAGTACCTACATATATGTAGATACGAGTATAGATACCTGCTTTAACTCCTAACTGAAATGTATTGGTTGTCGAAAGGGAGGAAGTAAATCCAGATGATGCCATTCATATAGCAGTGTAGCTAAAACAAGTTCGATAAAGTAATTTTCTAAATGAATCAGGAAGCTTCCTAGATATTTCGTTTTTGAATTAAATTGTAGTGATTTTGTACATATTAAAATCACTACAAATTATAACAACATATGAATGACAAGACATAACCCCAGTCAAGGAACTTGTAACATATCCTTTTCAAAATTTTAGACAATTTATAATCTTTTTCTTTAATAACTACAAACACAAATCTAAACAAAAAGGAAACATTCACATTGAATATCAAAAATGGACGTAAATAGGTATAAGAGACTCTATCAATTAATTAGGTTATGCATTGCATAACCTACCTTTCAGTTTGAATATAATCAATACCGTGAATAACCAGTGAACTTACCCGGTATGTATGTAGGTATAATACAAAATCGAACTTTCTTATCTAAAGCAGGACTAACAAAGTGGCAGTTCATTTGAATTTCATGCGGTTGCAACAAAAAGTTGAAAGAACCAATGTAAAGTATATCGCTAATTACCTTAATGGAAAAACAAAAACTGATGCTTTTTTCTCTTCACTCACGCAGAAATTAAACCTCAAGTTTTAAATTTTTCTGTTTGTATTAAATTTAACTTTCAAGAGAATCTCATTATTTCTATTTCAAGTTTCTAGGATTTAGTTCCAATAGATTCAGATGAATTGAATTGTGAGACCAGAGGGATACTGTAAACATTAATTAGAAAACTTCTTCTATATGAAGAAAAAAAAAAACAGAGAACTGTCCCATTAATCAAGGTTGATACATTCAATGGTGAAAAATCATTTGCGTTGTGCGTTAGCCGCCATTTTTAAAAACATGTTTTAGCCAATATTTCGAGTAGGGCTCATAGCAAAAGAAATAAGTTCATATTGCTTTAGAGGAAATTTAATTGCATTTTTGTCTATTATATTTTTTTAAAGAATCTAAAGGGCCGTAAAGTTGGTGCCGAGCAAGTTCACAGTACTACACCATTTTTAACAGGAACAAACTCAGGTGAATTTCGATTCCCCCTTCTTATTTCAGTAACAATGTAGTCAGAAACTTCAAATTCACAGTATTTTCTGAACTGATCAAACACAAGTGACCCTTCTTATTTCAACTCCTGAGGTTAGTTAGGTTAGTATTCCCGAGATGTAGGACTTAAAAAACGGTAAGACCGTTGCTCACTGACTGACTAACTCACTGACGGATCATCAAAAATATTATCCCGACACCGTAGAAACTTGAAATTTCGCACAACCAACGGTAGGTATTGTGGTGCATACAAAGATATAGAACGAAAATTTGGAATTTCATGTTCAGGGGGCGTGGCATCCACCCACTTTATAAAAAAAATTCTTATTAACTGTATGGAGCTCCTCCGATTGTTGAAGAACGATGAAAATTGGTAGAACGGTAGGATTCGAAGAGCATAGGTACAAAAAAAAAATAAAAATATTGAGATTTTCCATACAAGGGGCGTGGCATCCACCCTTTTTCTCAGAATTGTTATTATTTATATGGAGCACTTTCGGTTGTCGTAGAATTATGAAACTTTGTAGAGCAGAAGGGCATAATTTTCACCTGGAAAAATAAAATCTTTGCTAAATGTAGTGAAATCACAATAAAAACATAAGTGTTTAAAAAAGAGCCAAATTCTTAAAAAAAAACTGTGAGATCTAAAGTAGTTCATATTTTCATGAAGCTCATGAAGTTTAATATCAAATAAATAAGGTAAATATATATCGAAAAAATTCCAAATTATGACAAAAATTTGGTATTTAATGATTACTGATTCTGTTTTTTTGGATTTACTTGGCAAGAGTTGATGTACTCACAATTATTTAAAATGTAACGCATCAAATTTTAATCAGTAGTCATAAGCTGCCACATTTGTGTCATAATTTGGAGTTGTTTTCGCTATTACTCAACTTAAGATATTTGATATTAAACTTCATGAATATAAAATTTGGCATAGTATTTTAGATCTCATTAGTTTTTTATGGCACAGGTTTTTTATTCATATAAAGAAACTTGATTAGATACACACTTAAAACTAAGGCAATTGCCATAGTGAGTGTAGATATTTGCCAATGAATATTAAATAAATTAGTTGATTAACTTAATTAATGAATAAACATATAGAGGAACCAGGGCCGGCCCGAGCGAAATTAGCGCCCTGCGTATGCTTCATCATTACCGCCCATCAATTGCGGTCAGTGGTGGAGTCGTGGAATCCTCATTACCCAAGGGGTAGACTTTGCAATGCCTTTTTTTTATTTAACACTTTTTTGTGCCTTCTTACTTTCTTAACTATTTCGGTACCTAGGTTGTAGATGGACACGACACTTTTGGAAATACATAATGAAAACTGAATTTGCTCGAACCACTTTAATGTTCTAAAATACATATAAAGATTCTATACTTCAGAATTATATTCAGCCTTCAACAAAAATGTAAACATGCTAGACGTTATATACACTACTGACTACTGGACTCTGTTTATGCGCAAAGCAGATCTTTCAATATACTTTCAATTCCTTTTCCTTTGTTTTGGGTTGAGTTTTTAAGTTTGACCACAGTAAAAACACTGGCACACAAATAATGTAATTAGATAAGTCAAAAAATCCTTTTTTCTTAATGAAAAATTTTGTGATGTAGTTTTTTTTTGACTGTGGGTGTGAATAGGAAGATAGAAATCGACTTATTTTTGGAATAATAGATATACATATAACTGTGTTTAAATTCAGAGTAAGCTGGTAGTCCAGTATATGGATATTGGTGTGAGAAATAAAAATTATAATAGAAGGTATAGGTATAGGTAGTGGTAACGAGGTATTGGCTTTGTTAACGCTTGCTCAAGGCGCCCCTTTGGTTCAGCGCCCTGTGCATTTGCACCACTTGCACGTATAGCTTGTCCGGCCCTGAGAGGAACAACGTAGTAGTTTTCTAAATAAAAACAAACAAAAATAAATAAAAAATTGATAAACAAAAAACAACAAAAACTAATAAATAGATAAATATTTTAATAAAAAAGAGACTATAAATACACAAGTAAATAAATAAAAAAATTAATAAATTATCAAATAAAGAAGCTGGGTGCCACCCATTGGTGCTCTCGGATGCTAGAGTCCCGATTTTCGATCTTCGAAAACTTTTTCAGGTGTTCAATATGCAATTAAGTGGAGACCAAAGATTGATTTGCCTTCAAGATATTAGAGAAGCCTTCTATTTATAAAAAAAAGCTAGTATGTAGAATAAAATTATCCCAATGCCCATATATCAATGTTTGTTCTTAAGATATTTGAGATTAAAAAATTGTTCAACAATTTTCGGTCGGTAAAGTTTCTTGGTCGCTTAAAAAAAAACTGTTTGTTGATTTGTTTTTACAAAATCTTTCAATTATCAATTTATTATAAACTAGTATGTATATAGAACTAAATTAACCCGAAGCCAATATCATTATTTCATTATTTGTTCCTAAAATATTTAAGACGAACAAAATGTTTCCACAATTATTGGTAAGATTGCTTGTAGTTTTTCTTTCGCTTTAAAAAAATAATTTGTGAATTTTTTCTAAAATTCATATAAAATATCAATTAAAAACTAATGTGTAAAATTAAATTAATATCAATATCATTGTCTGTTCTCAAAATATTTGAGGCAAAAAACAAATTTTCAACAATTATTGGTAAAAATTGCTTGCAGTTTTTTTCATTTTAAAAAAAAAACTGTTAATTCAATATATTTAAAAATGTTGTCAATTTTTTATAATAAACTAGTGTATAAATTAAAACTACCTCGAAGCCAATATCATTGTTTGTTCTCAAGATATTCGAGCCAAAAAACTTTTTTCAACAATTTTTAGCAACTTTTTGTATAAAAAAAACTATAGGTTTATTAGATTAGATTTTAGATTAGATGAATCTTTATTGATAACAAAAATAATAATTCATAAATACAATTTTCATAAAGATTTTAAAGCATGGCTTAAAAGCCGTCTGCCGCTTTCTTAATTTTACTTGTATAGGTTTATGTATTTCATCATTGAATTTCTTAAAAGTTCTTTTTGCACGTAATGAAACTACTACCTATAAGATAAAATTCATCCCAAGTCGATATCTTTATTCGTTCGAACGTACGAACGTACGTACAAACACAGACCTCTAGAAATGATGGATTCCGATTTTAAGGAGCTTGAAACGTGAAGATAATGTCAAAATTTTCGATTCGACAATTCGAATCGGACCAAATACAATAACTTTCAATGGAAAGTTAATAAATAACGTTTAGAAACGAAAATCAACAAATTCCAATAAATAAATTGTTAAAAACAACAACAAAAAATTAATAAATAAAATAAATAGAGTAGGTAATTGATTAATCAATAAATAAATAAATAAATAAATAAACAAATGAATAGTTAAATAAATAGAAGATACATTATTACAAAAATGTGCGTGTCAAAGTTGGTGCTCATTACCTATTTTTCCCCCTGCGTGGTATTGAAAAGATTATTTTTTTTATTAAAATTGTCGTACTCTTTTTGAGTAAAATTTAACTTTTTTTTAAATTAATTGTTTTTGAGATATTTTTTTATTTTAAAATCAAAAGGCCTTCTTTGACAAGCTTTAACGTCAAGACTAATAAAAATACAGAGGTTTTGCAGATAATTTCACTGTCTTTTATCATTTTATTGCTAAATTAAACTCTTCCGAGTTAAATATGAAAAAAAATCAAAATTACCCTCTTTTCAGAATGGCGTCCTTCCTCTAACCACGGGCATCCCAAAAACTTGTTTTATAATCAAGAGAAGTAGTTAAATACATATGGAGCGCTCACAGTCACAGCTGTACCGAACCAAGTCTGAAAAAAGAAATTCAAATAGTATAATGAGGGGTTTATTAAATAAACTGCCATTAATTAATGAATATTTCACTCGGAAGAAGGAAAAGTCTAAAGTTTATTCTCTAAATTAAATTATTATTATAATTCTCTTATTTAAAAATGAAAAACTTGAGTTGAAAAATAGCTACAAAAATCTGCAAAAAAAACAACAAAATATGACTTGGTTCGGTACAGCTCTGAGTGGTCCATATAATATACAAAATGTTGCCTATCGATTACTGCAATTTTAACACATTTTTACTTAATTTTCTTCACCCTGAAATTCTTACATGTTTTTCTTTAAATCTAAAGATTAAATTAAACTATTATTTTTTATGTAGAATGGAATAAGCTACAATTTGTACCTTAAAATTTTATTCCAAAATACTGATGGTTTTCGGTAAATTTAAGTACATTTCACCTTCCAATAATTTTTAGGCCCTGCATTAATTCAGGGTACTTACTATTTCGAAATGCTTAAGACGTCATAACTAAACTATCTGCCAAAATTGAGCTTTGTTGAAATTTTTTTTGTTATTTTGCCATTATTTCGTTTAATTTTCCTGGGCTACAAATGCAAAAATAATATTTTCTGTGAAGGAATTCATTCCATTTAAATAAATTATTTGAGGGAGTTTTAATAAACAGTGGCTGGCAATACACGTTTTAGTATTGGCTAGTTAATAAAACTAAAAAAAATTCAATCTCAACCTCTACATTACCACTTTTATAACCCATCGTTGAATATACTCAACTCAAATACTCTAAATAGAACACTGTTATTCATAAACCATAGATATGTTTGTTTATTTTCATTAAATTATTAATTTTATCGACTAAACCTAATTTCACTACACTTATTCTGCGTGCCCATCTACATCCATAGAAACAAAATGCACTACTGATGTGTCGTAAGGACATGCTCTTAGATCATAGCTAAATAATGAGTTGAAAATATAAGCTTCCAATGTTTATTACTGAACAGAAATTGACCAAACGAAATTATAAAAGAAAAGTTTCGTTGTAATTTTTGTTATGTAGCCCGCAGCTCGATACCGAAATTTGAGAAAAAAAAAAAAAATAGAAAATCGTAATAGATTACTAGATCCTATAGTCTCCACTTATTTTTTCTACACAATTAATTGATCGAAAAAAATTTGACAGTTTGTTTTATTTTGCTGTTGATTTTATTTGAAAATGAAAATGGCAGAAAATGCTTTCGAAACGAACTGACTGAAAAAAATAGACCACACAATTATTTGGACCCCTTAGCACCACAACTGAAAAAAAAGAAAGAATTCACATCAGACGAGAAAAAAAATTATTTAAGATTTTGAATTGTTTTTCTCCATATTTTTATCGCAATCACTTCGTTTCTGATATCGCTCTCGAGTTGGAGACCCCAGAAATTTTTCGTGTCACCTCAACAGCTTACTAGGCTTCTTTAGGAAGAAATTAGGTATTAAAAGTCAAAAGTAGATTCCTAAATTATTTGTTTTAAACTTAAAGGAAATAAATATAGATTCAATAATTTAAGCTTTTATGGTGGGGCAAAAAAAACGTCATAATTTGAATGTTCCATTATTTTTTCAAATAGTGTCAAATGTCATTGTTCTTTGACATTTATGTTGTAAACATATAAGTAGAGAATGAGCCTGATTGCACGATTCGTTTTTTCGACAACAAAAAAGTACATTCGTGATTTTGACGTTCAAAAAATTTTAGGTTCATCCATTTGAAAACAGGCGCGGATACAGGGGGGAGGCAATGGGTGCAATTGCCCCCCCCCCCCCCTGGGCAAGAACGAACGTAGCATAAAATATGAATTTAATCAAATGTAATCAAAAATATTCATTTCACGAAATTATTGAATACTTTTTGATGAAACAACCGATGTGTCTCACGTCTTTTAGCTGAGCCTCAATGATCATGCAGCGAAAGTGAATAACACATGTTTTTATGGGAGCAGACAAACTCAGGAGCTGCATGCAGCGCAGAGTTGCACGATGTATGTCTATACTTCTAAATTTGTTAAGCAGCGTTGCAGCAATGAGTGTTGTTGTTGACCTGGTTCAGTGGAGAAAAGTTCCGCTATGCACAAATAGCCTTCAAATCGACCAATTCTAAATCTTATAACTTCGGTTTTTTATGTCTAATCTTCTGAGTTAAGGTCTTTAATTTCGTACTAGAGAGCAGATTGAGTCCCAGATCGATTTGATTTTCACTTTTCAAAATGCAAATGTGAATGAAAAATTTCACAATTTTGAAAAATAATGTCTCAGTTAGTTCCCCACACCCCAACCCTCATCTTCAACTTCAAATTTGTAAATGTTTTTTTTTTATAGTTAAATGAAATGGGAGAGGTGACAGGGGCAATTATCTAAATTTTCCACCTTAGAATTGATTTTAATTTTTGAAAATCAAAAAAATCTTTAAAGTACGTCGATTCAATTAACTCCAAAAAATTCTAACTTTGTTTCAAATGCTCGGATCGCCAAGATTAAAATATTTAAATGAAATTAAAATAATAAAATAATAAACTGAAAAATTTCATACCAAAAGGAGTCCTTTTTATGATAAATATTAAATGTGCTTTTACATTTAAGAGAGTACTTTCCCTAGAAAACTCTCTAAGGTGACTCTCGGATATCTGACTTCTCCTCTGGTGAGCTCGTTTCAGGCTGTGTTCAATCGTTCAGTTCTGTCGCTTTCATGGATGCGTCTTAGGAACTTCCATGTTCC
Organism: Dasysyrphus tricinctus; assembly: GCA_963921185.1. Classification (NCBI taxonomy): domain Eukaryota; kingdom Metazoa; phylum Arthropoda; class Insecta; order Diptera; family Syrphidae; genus Dasysyrphus; species Dasysyrphus tricinctus. The sequence continues at coordinate 63,785,952 of OY992531.1, read as the reverse complement.
GCATTTTTAAACTAGCAAAGAGTACAAATTCGATGAAGTAGATCGGAGGAAAACAGGAAACTAAAGCAGAAAGAGTAAAGCCGTCACTTCCGTAGAGAGGGCGGATGGAACCCCTACACCTAAGGATAATTGTTTTTGGCCGTTTTTAAAAACGTCAAGTCAACAAATAATTCCATCGTAGTTTTTTGATATTTGCTATTATCAAAATATAGGCAATCGTTCTGTTTGCACAACATCTTTTTTATCAACGTCACTCAATTTTCTTGCGCATTTCGCGTACTCTGGCCCCTCAATATTTTTGCCTTCAACTCAATTTTTTCACTACAGAATTGCACCGCAGATGATGTTTTCGAACATGTGACCTTAGCAAACTGCAAAATCGAACAAAATGCTTATGCACTTGTATTTTCCTTTTCGAACAGAAGACTTTTGCAGTTTGCATTTGAGAACATTCTGCAAATGCAGTTTTGAAGCAGACGACGTTTTCAAAAACGACCTTTAACTGGGAAGGCCATTGGAGATTGGACAAGTTATCTTGTACCAGCTAAAGAAGAGGTTTTTTTCTTTCTTCAAATTTCAAACTTATTCACACACATTGGCTTGTGTGACCAGGGGCCCAATTCCGCAAGAGTGAGTTGTTTTCTGTGTACACAGAAAATCGTGTGCACATCGATTTTTGCGATTCAGCAAGAATGAGTTTAAAATTATTGACAGATAGGGTGTACAATATCAGTCAGATTTATTCACACTTGGTTTGTGCGTGAATAGAGTGCGTACACGGAAATCATTCACTCTTGCGGAATTGGGCCCCAGGTGGGTATAGCGGGATGAGGTGTATTCGAATTTTCTGTAGACCTCATCAAAATTTTGGAAACTCCTGAAAATTGCCCCCCCTGAACGAAATCCTGGATCCGCGCCTGTTTGAAAATAGGTAGTAATAATAATTAAATATATTTTTAAATCACTTCTTGTTCAAATTTATACCTATTTAATTATGATTTATTATTATTCAATTTATTGAAGAAAAAAAATCACCAATTTGGGATTATCAAACATGACATATGACAGATGTTGCTGTAGTAAGAATTCAAAATACCATAAAACATCAACTCAGGATCATAATAATTTAACACTTTTGTCCATAATAATTTTTTGACTTTTACCAAATAAAATAAAAAGGTATATTTTCAGAAAAAAATGGGAAATCAGCGGTGTGTGTTAAGTTACAGACAAATCATGAATATGTATTGAATACAAGAAACTGTACCCATTACATATATAAAAACTTTAACATTAACCTTATTGAGATGTGTGTTATTTAAAATTTAAAATATTTTTGTTGATCAAAACCAATACTTGCCTTTATAGATTAAGTAAAAATGAACATGCACACATATTTGTAAGTCCCAAAAAACCCCAGTTTTAGCTAATGCATCTAAAAATTGCAAAAATCTACATAAATGCGCAATCAAAATTCATCTAGAAAACTAATTAAACTTCAGTTATATTGTGTTGTTATCATTTATGGGAATCCCACATAAATAAGTGAGTTGTTGTTTTTGTGTTGCGCTGCGGCTGCTTCTACTCATTGCTGTATAACCACAACCGCACCCCCCCCCCCACCACCACCCTTCCGCTCTCTAAACAATCCCTACCACATAGTCGACACAGCTGCAAAGTCCTTTCAGTATACCTACCTACAGAATTTAGCAGATGCACACAGTTAGCCCGCATCCGCAATTATCTCGTTATCGTCGCTTTAACACAAAATAACGAGCATCTCTGGGCTAAGTGAAACGTAAACGCATTGTTATGTAAATTGATATCGCATTTGGCTTGATTAGTTGATATTCCACATTAATTTCTATCCGCATCGTATCAAATCTGCCCAAGACCCAACCCAAGACTCGCCGACCCAAGCCAACCAAAATCTAACCCACTAAATCTAGCCACCACCAACAATAAGCTCCGCATGGCAACGACCAAAGTTTATTGATTTATTGTGATTGATTAGCGGGAATTCAATTAATTAATTGCCTACTCAACAAAACACACACACACAATAATTTGTTACTGTTATTATTTATACATACTTCTCTCTATTATAATATTTTGTTGATCGTAATCGTTTGGGAGTTTTAAGTTGTCAACAGCTGCTGTCACCATCGTCGCTGTCTTCCCCGCGTTGACAGATCAATACAGTAATTTAACTGTCATTAGATTGACGTGAGATTTGATTGTGGATTGATTAATAGTGTTTCGCTGTGCGAGAGCAAGCAAAATGGCGGAAACAAATTTAAAAATGGAAGAAAGTACTGCTATTTGTGGTGAAATATTGGAGCGAATTATAAGTGAATCCTCGAATGGAGACGAAAAGCACCACGAACTGGCGTCGTCAATAAGATTTGTATCGGATTGTTATTTCACGACTGTCACAAATCTTGTCAACATGCTGTATTTTCCGTTAGATATAGAGCCACTCGGGAGCACAATGGATACAGATTTCATGAGCTGCTTCCGGCATTTAGAACCCCTGCCAAAACCAACACTTGACGAATAGAATTGAAAGTTGCGGGATTGGGAGAGGGAACCAGGAAACATGAGTGTGTGCCTTGTCTGTATGTAAACATTACGTTCGTTCCACTCGTAGGAATCAATATAATAATAAAAAATGTTAACATACATTATATCCTGTTTTTTTTTTTGTGTTTAGTTTTGTATTTCACAGCATCATCCTGTGTATTTTTTAAAGTTAAACCCCGAGGGATTATCTTAACGTGGCAACAAGGAAGCGAAGAATACATTACCTTAAACGTGGGGTGATAAAGCGAGATATTGAAGGAATTTAAATAGAAGAAGATACCTGGGTAAGCCTTATGCTAATACAAATTGAAAGGTTGGATTCCTCCAATAAAACAGGTGCGAATCATAGTGGGTTCATCAATGAAAGCTATTTATCTCCATCTTCTTGTCTAATCGTTGACATTGAGTTTAAGTTTAAGCAAAATCGATAACAAATTTCGGAAGAGTTAATTTTATAGAATAGACTCTTAATATTTTGGTTTTAAAACCATCAAGCTGAAGTAGATTATTATAAATGGATTTGTGAACTAATAAATTACTGTTAAGAAATTTATAGAGGGTGGAATGAGACTATGTTTAGTATAAGTAGATATCACAAACACAATCTAAAGAGAAATGTTTTTTTACTTTTTATTTCATAAAACACTAAAAATTTGTGGAATCCTGGCAAAAAGTGAAAATTGTTGGTTTATTTGTATTTTGTCTTTATTTTTTTTATTTGAGGCCTTATAACTTGGTCAATTTACAATTACGGGTTGTTGTTTGAAAAAAAAAAAAAACACAAACCCTGAAGCCTCAGAGAAAACTAGGATGGGTATTCTCTGGTATTCTCTAGTATTCTCTTCTTCTCCACTACTTACTCTTTGAACAGAAATACACCTCTTTGGCATAGGTACCTACCTCTGGTAACATTGTCGATGTTTTACTTTAGTATTTGGTTGCATGCTTCAAGCAAAGCTTTGTTTTACTCTTCTTATGTTGGTGGCCTTAGGTTTGTCTCCTTTGTCTGCCAACCATGTCCTATAGACATATTCAATGGGAATGAAGTCAAGGGAGCAAGCTGGCCAGTCTAGGGTGATAAAGTGGGCCTCTCGATGAGGTATTCAAAAACCCTGTACGCAGTATGGGAAGGTTATCTTCCATTGATATAACATTTTCACTGATACTTGGGGAAAATGGCACAAAAATGTATTCCAAAATATTCCATATCTGCCTGGCTTAAGGCAAAATCGGGACTTATCAATGGAGAGCACTCATTTGCTGTCCTCGCCAGACTTGTTTCCATATTCTTGTGGAAAGGCAGCACTATTGTGTCTGATGAAAAGGGAGTCTTTACTTGTCTGTACAGTCTCAATCCAGAATCCTTATTGTTCATCTTCTTACCAGTTTTGGAAGATACTGGATACATTTTGCACTCTCAGAAGTCTGTTCCTAGCCTCAGTTGACGTGTCGGTCGCAGAGATGTACATATAGGTATATTTTGAAACAGATTACGATTATTAAAAACGGTTTTTTGCTTTTCATTAAGAGAATTTTAGATTTTCTGCAGCATCTGGAGGGAGATGTGTCAGAAGTGACAGCTGATCATGAAGCTGGTGTTAGTGATGGAAGCACAAAGGAAGCCGACTGGAATTCACGCTACAATAGGGTGTCAAAAACCAATTCTTATTAAAAATACTGTGTTTTTCAGTACTTTGTCTTTTTCGGAACTTTGTCTTCCTCGGTACTATGGGTTTTCCGGGTACTTTGTCTTTTTTGGTACTTTTAATCTTTTCAGTACCTTGTTTTTTTTGGTACGTTGACATCCAAGGATGGTTAAATTTTAAGGGCCGATGTTGAATGTGAACCACACCTAAACGTCAAGTTATTTTCTGTACTTCATTTGATATTTCTCAATTTCAGACTAACTCAATTTGAACTATGGAAAGATACACAATCGAGCAACGCGTTAAAGTTATTCAGGCTTATAATGAAAATGGGAATTCAAATCAAAATGCATATTGTGCACTTCGTGATTTTTTCGGTCAATTTACTCGTCCAAATGCGCGTACAATCAGAAAAATCGTGCAAAAATTAGAGCAAACCAGGTGTGTAGGAGATGTGAAAACACCAGTGCGCATGCTCGTATAGCTCGTACTGCAGAAAATATTGCTGCTGTTCGCGATAGTGTGGCTGAAGAGCCGTCCACCTCAACTCGTCGTCGTCGTGCCCAACAATTGCACCTCTCACGCTCGTCGTTGATGAACATTATGCATAAAGACTTGCATTTACACGCTTACAAGGTGCAATTGACTCAAGAACTAAAGCCTCTTGACCATTTCAGGCATCGTCAATGGTCAGAATGGTGGCAAGAAATGGCAACAGTGGATGATCAATTTTCCAAGAAAATCATCTTCAGTGATGAGGCACATTTTCACCTCAGTGGATTCGTCAAGAGTGATTGTCGAAAAACCAATTCACCCACAAAGAGTGACTGTTTGGTGCGGTTTATGGGCTGGCTGCATCATCAGGCAGTATTTTTTCCAAAATGAGGCCGGTCAGGCAGTTACTGTGAATGGTGTTCGCTATCGTGAGATGATAACGAACTTTTTATGACCCGAATTTGAAGATACGGATTTGGACAATATGTGGTTTTAACAGGACGGTGCCACTTGCAACACAGCTAACGAAACAATGGCTCTTTTGCCCGACAAATTCAATGCCCGTGTTATCTCACGTGGTGGCGATATCAATTGGCCACCAAGATCATGTGATTTGACACCGTTGGACTTCTTTCTTTGGGGTTATTTGAAAGAAAAGGTATACGTCGATAAGCCAGCAACAATTCAAGAGCTAAAGGATGAGATAATTCGGCACATTAACGGCAAAGAACCTCAATTATGCCTCAGCGTCATCGAAAATTTGAACCATCGGATGGAGGTGTGCCGCCGAGGTCGCACATTTAATTCAATCATTTAATTTCTCATTAAATCTATTAAAGTGTCAGCAGAGTAAAAAAGGGATAAAAAGTGTTTTTAAGAAAGAGATAGCATTTTTCTAAATTAGTTTTCACAATTACAGTGTGTCCCTAAAGTGAATATACATCATAAACTAGTGCTCTCTAGGTTCCAGTGTATGCTTACTTTTGTGACTGAGTCTACCTTGAAAATATTTTTAATTCTGAAAGTCAAGAAAAAGCTGCCAGATACTGACAAATGTAATTTGAAAATCACATTTTTTTTAATAATAGAATATGAAGAAAATTTGAAAAGAAATTTTTCTGTTTAAGTGGAGTGACTGAATATTTATAATTCAAGTGATTCAAGTGACTAAAGCCTGGTTTATACGTCCACGTTCATGCTAAGTGTACTTTTCATAGAAAAAAATACTTTTTTTCCTAGTCGTGAAAACTGTCAAAAACTAAATGCAATTATTTTGGCGACAAGGAGAAAAACAAATTTGTATCGAAACAAATGCAATTCAATGGGCTTTTTGTAACCAAATATTATGACGAAAACTATTTTTTTGAAAGCTCTTGGTTCATTAATTATCGATGTTTCATTTAAAATTTGATTTCACTTCGCATTAATAAAATTCACAGTATCTCCATGCTGTGATTTTTATATTAGACCGTCTTAGAAGGGTACGATAGTCTTCTAACTGATGAGCCCAACTATCGTACCTGGGCGAAACGCAATTATGGAGTTGAGCTTACCTGAACTTTTAACTTGAATTTTTTATAAATAGTTTGTGACATTTTTGCATTTATGGATATAGTGCGTACTCACTCATACGGGCTTTAAGCTAGTACGTAATCCAGACAAAATTTATGTCTCATATAAAATTTTATTTTTCCCAGGACAAATTTTATCTCGGATTTTTTTCAAAGCAGTATCTACGCAGCTCCATCGCAAAATTTGACAGGTTGTATAACCCAGAGAATATCAAATAAAGAAGCCAATCCTTCATACGTTTCACCCCCCAAAACCCATTTGTTTACATTGTTGTATTTGTAATTTCATTTCGTGTCGAAGAAATAGATGTGAATTGCAACAACAACAAGACCTGTGCTGAATGATGTGCTGAATGACTAGTTGATTCTATGTGTGGGTTTTGCACTGCTTTTCACTAATACTTTGCAAATCTAATACATCAGCTGTTCGCTTCCAGCTTGACTTCTTTATTTCATATTCTCTGGTATAACCGCTGTACATGAAAAGGTAAAATGGAGTCTCCACTTAATTTTGCACGGAAGAAGAATGCTCGAAGCATTATTTTTCCAGACAAATTGTGACGTTTTAGGTATATTTAGCTTTTTGTAAGATGAAATAATCAGCCTGTTTCATTAGGGGGGTTAACATGGGCCAGCATCGCTTGACAGCATCGCTTGATGGAAATGGAACAAGTATTCAAAATCTTTTAAAACCATACAACATTGGCTGTCAAGCGGTTGTTTCTTGCGTTCAAATGATCAAATCAAGCTATGTTGTCAAGCAATGTTGGTCCATGTGAAGAGGGCTTGATTTGATCATTTTAACGCAAGAAACAACCACTTGACAAGCAATGTTGTATGGTTCTTAAAAGATTTTGAATACTTGTTCCATTTCCATCCAGCGATGCTGTCATGCCATGTAAACCCCCCTAATAGAATAAGTAGAACAGCTGCTTTAAATCAGTCAGAGGCGTAGGTAATGGGAAAGGGTTCAAAAAGGCCATACGCACATCAGATACGGAAAATAAATTATTTCTTCAATAAAAAAATTCAAATTGATTTCCAAACCGAGTTACACCGAGTTAGAATAAGCAAACTGAAGAGTGGGCAAATTCAATTGGATTTCTGGAGTACTGGAAATCTTTGAACAATGCCAATTTTGGCAGGATATTTTTAATCCATCGACATCACTTATCCATCCTTCAATGGAATTTTATAGCTTGACAGATAGGGTAAGAACTATACTTTGACCGAAAAAGTTTATTTTGATCCAAATATCAACCTTTTTTAGAGGTTTTTAATCCATCGACATCGTAGCCATCTTTCAATGGAAAAGTTTATATTTATCCAAATTTCAGCCAGTTGCTCACTTTTTCCGGGAGAAGTAAAAAATCTTAAACAATTTTGGAATTCTGAGTGGTTTTTTAATCCTTCGAGTTCCTGAACATTCTTCAATATAATTTGACAATTGATGGCCTTATAGATGGAGGACAAACTATATTTTGACGACAAAAGTGTATTTCGATCCAAAATGTTTCCAAATAGTCCTAAGATCGCCTATATCCAGAGAAGTAAGAAAACTGAACATTTCTGACTTTTTAGAGGTATTTTCAGCCATCCACGTTATATTGTTACTCATCAAACGCAGGCAATCAATTTTTCTTGCTCTGTAAATACTTTGTAAGAATCTGATTTCTGTGTGTAAAGTTTTCAAATTAATGTGAATTGAAGCAACCCTTATAATTTTTTTTAAATTCTAGTTAGGCTTCTTATCTCATTTGACTCCTGTTTTTATGTCTACACTTTTAGAATTTGTCTTGAGAAAAAAATGTAGAGATAAAATTTGTTTTACTCGATCTGCGTACTAGGTTTTAGACTATGGTGTATCTGAAAATATTGGTAGACTTCTCCAAAACCTTTATGAGGATATGCAATAGGCGGTATGGAATGGAAATGAAATGACTGAATGGCTCCAAACCAAATCGGAAGTACACCAGGGACAGGGTTGGCAGACGTGGCGATTTGTCGCCAAACAGGCGATATGAAATTTGATTTGGTGACACGAAAATCGGTTTGGCGATGTATCTTAAATAAGACGATATTTTTAGGTTTTGGCGATTTTAATTTTTTGACTCAAAGTTCAAATATCTTCGGTCAAAAGGTAAAACTTGCGAAGTGCAGAAAAATATATTAAAGAAAATGAGAATGGAATGCAAGAAGTCTCATTTTGAAAGGTATTTATTAACACATTGAAAGGTATGCCCGGGTACTTTATTTCAAAATTTGCAGAACGTGACTTTTCAGCTTCAAAAAGTATTTTTCAACTTAATTTCGTTTAAAAGTTTATTTTGTTAAATTGTGAGTAGTTTGAGCCTTTAAGCGACGATATTCGTTCTTTTTACTGGTATTCATTTAAACCTTACATCTTTTTAACTGGTGTTTGCTAAAATTAAGATATCGAAACTGGTGATTAACCAACTTTACTGGTAGTGCCAAACTTGGAATCTTAACTTCAATCTAGGAAAATTCAAGGATTTTTTAAAATGGCGGTCGAAGAAATGGTCAAATGAAAGGCGGTTTCTTGGCGTGTGCTTTATAAAGAATCTTAGTATGGAAAAGCACCTCAAGAGAAATTAGAAAAGTACTCCAGTCATTTAAGCTTTTTGCTTCGGGAAAAATGGCGGTAAGCTGGGTTTTGATACATAGCATTCCCATGGAATTTTAAGGAAACTGTTAAAAGTCTCCATCGATATGAGCGCCGCTAACAATTTTCCGGGGTCCAAGGCCCCTCCCAACGGTTTTTAAGGAATATCTCCCGAACGGTAACTCTAACAGAAAAAATGTTAAAGACTGGGTTGTAGCTTACAACATTTCCTATAAGAAATGTTGAGTACCTTTTTTTTAATAAGAGTTACACGGTTAAAAATTCTGGGGTATTTTTTAATACAGCCTTTGTATTACAGCCGTATTCAATACAGAAAATATTACCTTTTAATATTCCGTAAATATTAAAGAGATTTTCAAATAACTTTTTTTAAATTCTAATAGATTAGTATTAAAATTGATATTTGTAATACCAAATATATTTAATATATTTTAAATAAACTTCAAAATTTTAATATTTGCCAAGTATTAGATTTCAATATATTTTTGGTGTTGTCATATATTTGTAACCCAGAAAATATTTAAAAGTACCCCAAAATTTTTACCGTGTACCGTTTTCGTGATAGTCCAATCGGTATGGTTACGGATTGTATGTTTCTCTATAAAATATACTCTTTTGCATCTTTGGGGTTGAGCACAAGCTGGTTTTCTTGCATGTTATCCCTTCAGGACGGTTTGAAGAAATATATACAGGGGTTTATTTAAAGGTTTTAGAAAGGTTCCCCATCGTATCGGGCTCCACTACTCACTATAGGGTGTGTTGAAAAAAGAAAAATGTAGTTTCGGGGGGGAGGGAGGGGGGTATATTCTCCCACTTTGAGATGGGAGAGGCAATTTTATAAAAACTTGACTTAAGACAGAAACAAAATATTTTAAAACAACGGTAACACTTTCAATAGCGTACTATACCTTTTGTAAAGCAAAAAATCTCTTCTTTCATTTAAGTTCTAAATAAATTTTTTTGAGTAGACAGTTTTAATTTCCAAACTCAAAATTAAAAAAAAATAGTAAAACTATTTTTTTCAAAGTTTGATGTAATTAAGTACACTTTTTATTTTTAAAATTCAATGGTTTCCTGTTTTTGATTATACATATATTAATAAGAGCATTGAATTTTTAAAACAAAAATAGTACTTAATTACGTAAAAATAAGATTGAAGTTTTCTTTAAATTTTCTTTTTTTTAATTTGAGTTTGAAAATTTATTTTTCAAAAACTGTGCACTCAAACAACTTTATTTAAAATTAAAATAAAAGAAAAGATTTTTGGCCTTACAAAAAGGAATAGTATGGCATTGTAAAGTGTTACCGTTGTTTTTAAATAGTTTTTATTTTTTTTTCTGTTTTAAATATTTTCTTAAGAAAATTGCCCCTCCCAGCTAAACGGTGGAGAATAGAACCCCCTCCTTCGCGATTTGTTTTCTTTACTCAACCCGCTCTACATGCTCTAGCCTTTGGTACCTTTTATGTGAATAAACGAAATATCTACCATGTTTCGTGACCTTCGACCTCGAATGCATATGATGTGGTGCCCAAATCGATGGGGAACCTTACCAAAACTTTTATATATATTTTTGTTTATATTTTTAAGAACTGTTTTCTAATTTTCCTGGGGGATATCAAGCAAGGAAACTCACCTTGTATTCAACCTCAAAGGTGGTGTTAAAGAGTACATTTTATAGAAAAAACATAAAATCCGTAACTCTACCGATTGAATTATCTCCAAAACCGTTTCTTTTGTGAAAAAAAGTTACTTAACATTTTTTGTACGAAATTTTCTAGACTACGACCTAGTTCTAAACATTTTTTCTGTAAGGGTTACCGTTCGGGAAATATTTCTTAAAACCGTTTGGGGGGGGGCCTTTTACCCCTCGTAATATATTTAGCAGCTCTCATATCGATGGGGACAACTTACAATGTCATAAGGAGGCTATATACCAAAATTCAGCTTTCCGCCGTTTTTTCCGAAGCAAAAAACTTTAATAACTGGACTACCACTTTAACTTCCTATATTTACTCTTTTAGGTCAATTTCATAGTCTGAGTAAGTGATGCCTAAGTTATATGGTAGTCTTTTAGTAATTTATTGCCAATAATTCTCTGGCCGTGAAACTAGGTATACAATCTTTTTCAGAGTGGCTCAGATAAAGTTGATTCTATTTAGAGAATTCTTCCATTGCTTTTCGATTGCCGTTGTGGGGGGCAAAATATTTAACTCAACCATGCATTTTTCAGCTTCTATACATGCAAGGCTTGTTTTAAATTATTATGAAGAAAATTTGCGTTGCTTTAGTTCTTTAAACAACATATATGACCTCACATCACGGCCTGCTATCTATTAAATTGCTCATCAATCTCAATATTAAACTTCAAATTTGATGAACACAGCTACAACACACACAACATTATTGGGATGCTGCGATTGTGATTGCGAAGAGTCCTGGGGCTCATCAAACAGAGACATTGTCCGCACTTTCGAGAGCTATCTTGTTTTTTTTTTTTTGCAATGGTGATAAAATCTGCCAATATCCGGTAGAACATATAAAAATATATAAAAAAAAATAAAGATATTTGTTTTTGTTGTTGTTATTTTTTTGTTTGTCTTTTTTTGTGTGTTTTGGTCTCTTATTTTTATCAGTCAGGACCGATCGCATCAATGAATGTGTCACAGGGAATGATGTTGAATTTCCGTTCGAAATGAATGTTGAACATGTGTTTCCTTTTCCAAAGTTTAATGTTCTTTTTGTCATATCAGTGTTTTTTTATTTCGTGTGTCGATTATTTTTGTTCGATTTTTATTTTTCTTCTTATTTTTATTTTTTCATTTTAACTTAAAAAAAAAAATATGTGGAAATGAAGTCCATCGTATATTTTTGTTCATCTGTATTTATAGTCAATCAATAGGGAGACTTTCAATCTGGAAATTTAACAAATAAAAGATATTTTTTTTATGAGAGACGAAAGAAAGTCCAAGTTCAAAGGACTCAGATGGTATGTTGTCACAATCATTGTTTATTTATTTACTTCTGAAAAATTTAAAAGTTTAGACACGAACAAATGATGAATGTTTTATAAGTATATTATTATTGTGAGTATTCTGCAACTTGTTTGATTGGGTTCAGAAATATGAGGCAGAAGGCAGCGGCGTATACAGCTTAACTCCGTGGGAGGAGGAGGGTCATACAAACAAAAAATTACCCAAATCAGTATTAAATAAAAGTTTTTTCATTTCCGGTTTTGAACTTTCGTTGCAATTAAGTTCTGCTGGTCCCACAAATGTTACCAATTTTTTTTTAGATTTTAAAGTGTTGGTTTCGAAATTGTCAAAATTTGTTTTGTAAAATTTTAATTTTGAAATTCCGCTTCAAAAAATTTTGATTTTCCAAATTCTTTTTACATAATTCTGACAATAATAAAAAGAAGACTTGGAAAATGTTAAAAGGGCGTTCTTGTTTCTTCCTTTTTCAATTACCTGTGCCTCGTCTTAAAATTAAAATATGAAATAAATATTTTTTGCTAACCGAGTTGGAAAATTATTCATTTGCGGTTATAAATATGAATTATTTGAGAAAAAACTGAATAAACAGGATTTTATTGTTTATCTATAATTTTGAATTACAAAATTAAAAAAAGAATTTTGAAAGCAGAATTTTAACAGAAATAACTGAAAAAAAGTTATTTCTAAAAGACATATGAGGGGTATAGTTTCAAAACTCTCCTATTACAATTTTTTTCAAAAATGTGTTAAGTATGAGGAAATGTTCTTTAGAAGGTCTTTCATCTACGTAGTTTGATAAAATTATTAAAAAAATATTATTTTCTAAACTTTTCTGTACCTGAAAAATGGTGTTTTTTTTCAAAACTACACTATTCCACTCAGTCGTTTGATTCAAAACTCATCTTTTCCCTTACAAATCAAATTCTGCACCAAAAATCTTCTTTTTCTTTAAGGTTTTATATTTTCAAAACTCCTCTATTCCTATACTCGTCTGAATCAAAAGTCATCTATTCCCATACAAATCAATGGTAACTTTCAAAACTCTCCTTTTCCAAATTAAATTGATTTTTTATAATTTCAAGGTTCACCAAGTATGTTCAAAACCCTAAGGAATGGATAAAGATCATCCTTAACTTATATTTTAGCGGTAAAACTAATCGCTTTTGTAGCTTTTTACAGTTTTTTTTCATTTCACTCAAAATTCTAAAAAGTGGAAGAGAAGAGTTTTGAAACTATTCCCCTCATATATTCCTTAAATAAACAAAGGAGAATGGGCAAATTTGTATGAAACATAGGCGTGAGCGGCCAAGAATGATTTGGTTTTTGATGGATGTGGTTGAGTCCTACAATCACCGTGCAGAAGTTTTTTCATTGTGGTGTACTTCAAAAACGAAAAAAATGCATTTTTGTTTTAACACTTCAATCAAGCTTAATTAAGAATTCTGGCCTCTAACTAATGAAAAAATAGAAAAAAGCAAGTGAACTAAGAAATCTAGACAGTCTCAGGAATATTTTGTATATATTCCATTTTTGTAAAAATGCCCATATAACACCATTAATAAGAACATTTGCCATAATACCGAATATTATAATTAACATTATATTAAAAATTGTTTAATAGGTATTTTATATAGTAAAAGTGCATCAAGTCAAGCTCTAAATCCCACTTGATTCCGTTGCATGTAATCGAATTTGGTTTCGTCAAAAACAGGCCAATCACTAGTGGTGCTTTCGAACGTTGCATTTTGTCTATCATATTATTGCGAAAATCATAGCCCTCCAAGTTGTTATAAAGTGGTCATTATTAATGAAGATGTATTTGCGCTATCATATATTGGCATTTGGAAAGCGCCAATTAGTCAACCTGCTATATTAACGTCTTCAAACATGGGGTATAAATCCTGATTTATATATTTTAAAAAATTAAAAAAGTTGTTGAAATCTGTACTGGATCTGTTTAAACCCACAACGTGACCTAGAGAGCTTCTGAAATCCCCTAGTAAAAGTTGTTACTGAGTAACATACCTTTCATTTGACACTTATTTCATTGATGGCCGCTAACGCCCAAAAATGCTCATTCTCTTTTGAAGAGCTAAATTTTGAAACCAGAATTTTATACACTCCCGATTTTAAATTCGAAATTGAGGTCGTGCCTTGTGTGCGCCAAAAATATTTCGTATGAATTTTTTGTACACGCTTAAAAAATATGTATAGGTTTTGGAAAAGGTTTGTAATCTGGAAATTGTACAAATCTCTCACATTTTACGACGTTCGAAGACAGTTTTTAGCGACAATTTGCATTACTTTTTTTTCTTATCTAATGTTTCAAAATAATCAATAAAAAATAAGAGGAGATAATTTTTTCTTAACCTATCAAAAATTGTGGTATAGTTGGAATTAGCTTTGCTCTAATGTTAGACAAAAATTCATAACTTCCAAAATGTGTTAATTTAAGATTACTTTCTCCATGGATTTTAAGTGTGTATAAAATAAATACTTTTGAAAAGGGTCAACATTGTTCCGTAAAACTTTCAAATTTGTGTCAGAAAATAAATGAATAATTGAAACCCATTAAGAATTGATAGTTAAAAAATCAATATTATTGATGTTTTTTTTTCTAAAAATATTTTTTTCTTGGATCTATTTTAGAAAAAACTCATGCAATAATTTTGTCTGAAAACAAGTTTTTCTCATGATAATTTTAACATAAAAAATTATTTGGAAAAACCGGTACCAATGAATTTATATTTTTGTTTAATAAAATTGATGCATTGATTGATAGTTTTAGAAATCTGAAAAAAAAACATATTAATACAATTTTTGGGACCCTACAAAATTTTTTCCAAGACAAGCCCAAACTCCTTTGGTTAATTCAGATTCAGTCTAAATTTTTTTGGTGAATGGAATACGATTTAAACTTGAATTTCGTTTTGTCACTGTGTTCGTATAGTCATTTTTTTTTTATCCATTTCAAGTTGACAAATATGGGCAAATGGAATATACCGATTCATTTTAAACTTATTCTTTTTTTTATTGGAGACGATTTCCTTCATGTTTTGAACAAAATTCTCACAACCGAAATAAGTTAAACCGATAAAAAAGAAACGAATGAAAACTATCAAACAATGCATATTATTCAAAGAAAAATCCAAGAACAAAATCTGAAACAATACTGATAATTGAAACCCCTAAACACAATTTCGATGCAATCTATCCCTTATGGCTTATTATTTGCGTCATTCAAAGTTGAACAATTAGAATAAAAACCACTAGCTAAGTGCTTTTATATTAATTCCTACCAAATTCAATGATAATCAAAATGCTTACCAAAACAGAAGCAAAATAATCCGATTAAACTTATATTTTTCGTAGAATATAAGACATATAGCATTTCAAAGGATAGATATTGTATCTACCTATTCATCGTCTATTCTATTCATAATATTAGCCAGAGTATTATACATTTCCTTAATCTTAAATACGATTTACCTATGCTACCACTCTCCATACAGTTTAGCAAAATCCAATTAGGAAATTCAACAAGAAAAACCACACACATTTCAGCATATAGCTTGTTATAAGCATTTGGAATGTTAGGTTAGGCTTTTAAAGGTTAGGTACCTATAGATACATTCATATAATAAACACCCGCATTGTTAATCCTTAAATTTTCCATTTGATAACATCAACCACACATACCGCATCGCTTTCCACGCAAAATACCGCTTAGTGTCACAATATTTTAGGTTAAAAACAATTTCGAAACCTTTAACCACACAAAATTCATTTTTGTTTGAAATGATGTTTGCTATCACAATATAATCTGGCGGGCGTGCGTTGCGAAATTAGAAGAGCAATTTTCTCGGGCATTGTTTGAATTCAATTGGAGTTTATGGCCAAAACAATAAATTCGTCCTTTTGAACCGAAAATGAACACAAAACAACATGCGCATCCCTGTTGTTTTAATTTAATGATTTTGTTTCGACGTGCGTTCGTCGTCAGCATTGGCACCCTCCCTCCAAGAGTCGCAGTTGGAGTCGATTCGACACTATAAAAACCTAAAACCAAACTGCTTTTAACTTTGAATACTTTTACGTTAAGCTTTTATTATGTTAGACAAATTGAAAGTTTGAATGTTACAGATCAGGGCAAGTCTGCCAATGAAGTGTTAATTTATGATTATTCAAGTCAGTTTAATGAAGTTCAGTAGGTAGGTAAGTATTGTATTAATTAGGAAGATTAGGAGATTGGATTTATCTGATTTTTATTACAAAATGGTTGCAAAAACACTGTTACTTGCAATAATGTTCTTCAAAAAACATAAAAGTTTTAAAGGAATTTAATTTGGTAATCAGAACTTTGAATTAAACTGAATAAGATACAGAATTTTATTTTTATCTTTTGCGTGAGTATTGGTTCCATCCAATTGTCCGTTGGTCTTAAAAATGCGGGTCCATCTGATTCATATAGAGCTTGAATACTATTATTTCAACTGAGGCAAGTTCCCTTAGTAACTAAAAGTTAGATCAGGAATGATTCAAGACACAGTTAAACTTTTGTATACTTGTTTCTAGACAGAGTAAACGGCAATATCGAAGTTTTGACAATGTTCGCGGCTCACAAAATATTCTTGATTATATTACTCCATTGATGATAAGCTTCCCTATAGGTATTATGGTCAAAAAATCGAATAGGATAAGCGTTTTAATTTCGTGCTAGCATTTTTTTTCTGCTTACCGGTATAAAAATAACCGACATCGGCCCTAACCATGGGGAAAAATATTCAGAAAATGTTCATACGGGCAAGAAACAAACCCACTATCACCCCGCTTTTTTTAATTTTCAAAAAGGGTGTTACATTAAATGACGTTTCAGAGCTTGTTCTTATGAGCAAAAAAGAAAAAGAAAGAGTTTTAAGTAAGAACCACCCACTACCACTCTCATTTTTATTTATTTTGTGTGTCTCAGATATGAATCAGAGTTTTCGTATGAGCGAGAAAGTCTTTGTTAAACCCGAATTTGCAGTTTACCACATAAGGATGCAATCAAGTGACTTTACTTTGAAGTTAGCAGGTCACATCGTGTATCTCACGAACCGATCATGCTAGAAACTTGTAGTAGGTAAAGCTCCAGATTTGCAGTGTTTTTGCATTTCAAGAATAAGCTAGGTTCAAAATTTGAAGTCCTTAATTTGAAAAGCTTAACAAAATTGACTTCAATATGAAGTTAGCAAGTCTCATCGTGTATCTCAGGAGCCGAGCACATCAAGTAACATCATCAGTGAAGTTAGCAGGTCAGTACGAAATTTTTTCGAATAAAGGACTTCAAATTTTGAACCTATCCTATCGTTGATTTGCGTGCAGGTGAAAGTTGTCCTGCTCACTTCACAGACGTTAGTAAAGTAACCACTTTTCTTATTCAGAAAAAATAAAAGAAAAGGTTCATCTTGAGCTAGCTCATGTCGTAAGTTCAAGATACCTTTTCTTTTATTTTTCTGATGTGCTCTAAATAGTAAGAAATAAATTGAAAGTACATAATATAATTTTTTTCTGCAGCAATCCATTCCTATTTCTCTCTTAGAAATCCTTATTTGAAATGTTTAAATTTAGCGTATTTTCAAACTATTTAGTTTTAGACGAAGGCTAACAACTAATTAATGATTTTCTCAAAGATGAATGAAGGCATTTGGAAAATTTAAAAAAAATCTCGAAGTAAAATGTTCATACCTCAGAATGACCATAAACATTAATTCGAAAAAAATTACTTCGAGAAATAATATAATCCCAAATTTGCATCAAAACAGAGATTTGTTGGAAATTGTTTATACTTTCAACTAAGCTCTGATATAATTCACGAATAATTGATAGTTTTCGAGCCATAAGTAAAAAACTAAAAAAAAAAAAAACATTTTTGCCAATTTGATCGCAATGAGCCCTTTTCACCTACTATAATACTTTCTTGCAGGAATGGATGGGACCTATACTTTTTTGCCGAGTCCGAACGACTAGATGAGAAGCACTTATAAATGACAACAGATACTCTTGGAGGATTTGTCAGTTCCTCAGCACAAGATGCAGTACCCCGGTAAAAACATTTCTGTTTTTAGGTGGCAATGGCTGGGAATCGCACCCAGATTTTCTGCATGATAGTCCAACGCACTTGGAGGAGCAGATTCAATCGTGAATTGTACGAGCTGTACCAAGATGTGGATGTAGTCCAAAGAGCCAAAACACGTCGACTACACTGGCTCGGCCACATCGAGCGAATGGACAACAACGCTCCAGCCAAGAAAATCTTCGAATCCCAGCCCCCAGGTTCGAGACGACCAGGAAGACCGAACCTCCGCTATAGGGACCAGGCGGTCACAGACGCAAGAGCGCTTGGTCTCGACGACTGGAGGGAGCGTGCGAGGGACCGCAACCGATGGAAGACCGCAATATCTCAGGCAGAGACCCTTCATGGATCGGGAGCCGGATAAGTAAGTAAGTAAGTTAGTCCAACGCACTAACCATTATGCCACGAGGCAATCAAAGGGCACGGTACTGCCCAGCCAAGTTCGCGGCACTACACCCTTTTTACAGGAACAAACTCAGGCGATTTTCAACCACCCTTAAACTTCAGTACCAATAAAGTCAAAAACTTCAAATTCGCAGTATTTTCTGAGCTGATCAAACACAGGTGGCTCACCAAATTTCTACTCTTTAGCATTAGTAATTTCCGAGATATAGGACTTCAAAAATCGCAACTGACTGATTCACTGACTCACTGACAGATCATCAAAATTATGGAGCACTTCCCGACATCGTAGAAACTTGAAATTTCGCACAACGGTAGGTCTTGTGGTGCATACCAGAGAGCTGCATGAATCCATTCATTCGCATTTCTGAATCATTCCCAAAAAAACGAGCCTTTTGACAGTCTCACATTCATGGAAGTGAAACGAATGGGATTCATATTCATTTCTTTCTAAGGTTCGTTGTATGTTACACAACCGAATGCGAATCTTTATCTTGCTTGCATTCATGGATCTCTGAATGTTTGAGGGGCTCACACTCAAACCATGCAATGAATCAGGTGATTCATAACAGCATTGAAATTTATGAGTGGCTCATAAGTTGTAAGTGGCTAACAAAACATAACATGTTCTCTACATTTACAATAAATTCATAGCATTAAACAGAAATAAGAGCAAAGAATGAAAAAAGAGGGCGCATGCGCTTATCACAAACCATCTGTCGCATCCGTTTTGGTCTCGCAAGTGGAGACAGAATGAAATAGAAATAATTTTTGATGAAGCTCCAAATATTCATTGTCTTGTTCAGTATTCAGACACATTCACACTCCAACGAAAACAGGTTTTGTAGCAGCTCACAATGAATCATGTTTAAGTGAATCATTTTCTCAAACGAATGTGAGCTCCATTCAGATTCGTTTATGAAAAGCAATACAATGTAAGTATGTAAGTGTAGATTGGAAATGAATACGAATGTGTGTGAATACTGTGTAAGGCAATGAATTTTGTGAGTGGCTCGTTAAACGAGCTACTTGCTGCAGTTCTCTGGTGCATACAAAGGAAAAAATCGAAAATCTGCAATTTTCTGTTTAGGAGGCGTGGCATACACCCACTTTCTTAAATATTCATATAAATTATATGGAGCACTTTCGATTGTTGATGTTCAAAGGGTTGACATGTGCATTCAAGAGGAAACAAGCGTCCACAAGCGTCCACAAGCTTTGTTTCAAAGCGAACCTCTGTCTATCAACTCCTACTCTCACCTCCCCGCGGTGAACATCGGGTGCCTAGTACCTTTAACTGAAGATGGGGTTCCAATCCCTGTGGACGGTTTTAGGGGGCAGCAAACGAGAGAGGGGGGGAGGAGTGTTCCCACTAAGGCATTTCTCCTTTATCCAGGCGGCAGCGGAAGAATTCTCCAGATAGAATCAACGGTGAAGTCTACAGTTCCAGTTAGGCTGAACTACTTAGTGAACACCTTATACGGGCTACTACGACATATTCGGAGCTCAGGCCTGTAAGGAGCGGTTAATCCGGCTCCCCGCCCTTGGAGTTATATTGTAAGGGTCTGGTCCTCCAGGTTGGGGGTCGTGCCGTCGGGGTGACTTCCCGGCCACGTAAAGCTTTTTTGTTGCGAAGCAACAACAAGCCTCGGATTTACTGTTGACGAACCTAGCAAACGAGATAAGGACAACGAACTTCGGATCTGCACGTGGAATGTTCTGTCTCTCTATAGACCACGTGCAGCCGAACATTTAGCGGAAGCCCTAGACTGCTACAAGAAGTGCGATGGGATGGGCCGGGCAAGAGAAAACTGAAAGACTGCGATATCTACTACGGTGACTGTTACCGACCACAAGGGCAGCTTCTCTTTGGATGTGGATTCGTCGTTAGAGGCAGACTTAGGCAAGAAGTCTTGAGTTTCAACTATGTGAACGAGCGCCTCACGACAATATGCATCAAGGCTTAATTCGCCAACATTAGCCTCATATGCGCGCATGCCCCCACAGAGGAGAAAGATGACGACACCAAGGATGAGTTCTACGAGCTCCTGGACAAGACATATGAGCAATGCCCTAGCTATGACATTCAAATTGTTTTGGGTGATTTTAATGCCAAGCTAGGAAGAGAAGACGTCTTTGGTGGAACAATCGGAAGATATAGCCTGCACGACACCACCTGCGATAACGGACTCAGGCTAATCAACTTTGCTGCGGGGCGAAATGTTGTGGTAGCTAGTACGCAGTTCCCGCATCTCGATATACACAAGGGGACAGATTGACCACATTGCAATCGACGCAAGGCACTCCTCCAGTATCAAGGATGTCCGAACGTTCCGAGGAGCCAACGTTGACTCGGACCACTACCTCGTTGTAGCCAAGGTAATGCTACGGATATCCTGACCAAAGCCAAAGCAGGGATATACTGTGAGGAAGTTTAACGTCGGACGGCTACAGTCGCAAGAAATCGCCAGGTCCTTTTCCGATCGAGTCTCTCGCACCCTCTAAAATAGTCCTATGCCACCAACTGCAAGCATCGAGAACCAGTGGAAGAATTGCCAGGAAGCCATCAGAGATGCCGCCTCTGACGTGCTGGGCTTTGCTCGACCACCACAGCGAAACCCCTGGTTCGACGAAGAATGCCGACAAGTACATGCAGCCAAACAACAGGCGTACAAAGCGGCGCTGCATAGAAGGACCAGAGCTGCTCGCAAGCTCTACGAGCAGAAGAGGAGAGAGGAACACAAGCTTCTAAGAAGGAAAAAGAAAGAGCATGAGAAGCGCGCGATCGAGGAAATAGAGGGATGCCATTGCAGGAATGAAGTTCGGAAGTTTTACCAAAAGGTAGAGAGAACCTCCCAGGGTTACAAGGCCCGGACCGAAGCCTGCAAGGACGATCAGGGGAACATCGTAGTAGAATCGCAGTCGGTGCTGAGGATATGGAAAAATCATTTTTGCAAATTGTATAACGGCGATGACGAACCGAATTCCGCTACCATGCAGATTGCACCATTCAACCTGGACGACGTAGGCCAACAATTCCGTCCACCCGATCTCGACGAAGTAAAGATAGCTATATCTAAACTTAAGTCCAATAAAGCTGCTGGAGCTGATGGCCTTGCGGCTGAGCTATTCAAAGCGGCTGGCGATGAATTGGTTAGGAGTATGCACCAGCTCATCTGTAAAATATGGTCGGAGGAAAGCATGCCCTTTGAATGGAACCTCAGCATTGTTTGTCCGATCCTCAAGAAAGGCGATCCTCTGGACTGCACCAACTACAGAGGCATCAAACTTCTTAATATCGCCTACAAGATCTTCTCTGCCGTACTTTGTGAACGCCTGAAGCCATTCGTCAATAACCTGATAGGTCCATATCAGTGTGGATTTAGGCCAGGGAAGTCCACCATCGACCAAATATTCGCACTACGGCAGATCTTGGAGAAAACCCCGGAGTTTCAAATCGATACCCACCACCTTTTCATCGATTTCAAGACCGCGTATGACAGCATCTATAGAGACGAGCTATATAGAGCAATGTCTAGTTTTGACATCCCTGCCAAACTCGTCCGTTTGTGCAGGATGACGATGGAGAATGCACGCTGCTCCATCAAGGTCGGCAAAGACCTCACCGACACCTTTGATGTCAAGAAAGGTTTTAGGCAAATAACAAATTTTTTCAAGTCAAATTTGTATATACATATGCACGCATCGCATTCGCAAATTAAATTAACCAAATCGCAAATAGGCTTAACCTAAACGCAAATAAGTTTCACCCAAGCGCAAATAGATTTAAGCCAAACGCAAATAGAATTAACCAAATCCCAATACGATTTAAACAAAACGCAAATATAGTTAAACTATACGCAAATAATTTAAACTATCAACAGATCATTTTAACCAAAACGCAAATTGAATTAACCCAGGCTCAACTTGTATTTCCAGCTGTGTGGTGAAGAAATGGAAGGCTTATAACAGTAGGAATAATTTTTGACAAAACCCAAATTGTAAATTCAACTAGTTCTGCGCATTTTTCTAAGAACTTACCGAAAAAATAAGAGGCCAATCCCTTAATAATGGCTTTTTAACAAGTATATGGATAATACCAAAATCTATTAGACCCAAAAAGTACAGCTAGATCAATAATTCAAGCTAAGGTTAATTCAATTTGCGTTTTGGTTAAAATTATTTGTTAAAAGCTTAAATTATTTGCGTTAAGTTTAACTATATTTGCGTTTTATTTAAATCGAATTGCGATTGGGTTAATTCTATTTGCGTTTGGGTTAAATCTATTTGCACTTGGGTGAAACTATTTGCGATTTGGTTAATTTAATTTGCGAATGCTAAAAATAAACAGGTATTAGTACTTAGGATTAGCGTACCAAAATTTGTGCCTTTTAGGAATTTGATACTTAAAAAAATATTTTTTTAAAAACCGCAACGATTTAATCATATTTGATTTCACCTCAAACTCTTAAGGGAGTTGTTTTAGCTAACTCAAATATAGTATTTCATGGTTTTAAGCATTTCGCTCTCAATTTTTGTATGTATCTATGTACATTGTACAATATTTGTAAACCTTTAGCCTCTTGACCATAAGAGCAAGTACACACGACCCAGTCGTGCATTATTATCTGATTGTCTGAGCCCGTATATTACCTAGATGAATTTCGGTTCATGAAAGTATTCACTTATAGTGGTAACTTCCCCAGAAATATTCAGTATCAATATTAATTTATTAAGAGAATTATTAAATAATATTATTGTTAAGCTTTTATTTCTCTTTATTTGGCTCTTTTACAACGGAAATTTTTTTTAATTGAAACCCCTTTTCCTGTTTTACATCCTCTTGTTGTTTTAATTCTATATTTTCAAAATTCCCTCTTGTATTTGAAATTGTATTAAAATGATAACATAATTCACAATAGCTGACAACACCTGCAAATATGGAAAAAAGTATTATTTTTGGAAACAACGTTACCCCGAGGCCACACGAGCAAGTACTTGCAAGCAAGTTACAATACATACACATTTGTTTACTAACACAAACAAACCCAAGCAACTTGCTTATCAACTGGCATGCAAGTTTTGAAGCCAGTAGTGAAGCAAGTTGGGAGACAAGCAAGTGGAATGCAAGTGGAAAGCAAGTGGGAGGAAAGTGGAATGCAAATTACGAATTTGACAGGCACTGGATGTAGCCAACTTGCTTGCAAGTACTTGCTCGTGTGGCCTCAGGGTTAATAAATTACTCCATTTAGTCGGAAAAGGAACAATCGAAAAAAAAACAATCCTTACAGTTGTGATCAAAGCAATATTAGATGCAATCGAGGGTCCTATTCTATACTCTCGGTATTTGTTATGATTGTTCCACAAAAGAGTAGTAGCAACAATTTGCCGAACTCGACCATTTCCAGGAAAAGCATCATCCATCAACCTTATTATCCTCATACACTTCTTTCCCTAAGAAAAAACACAAGCACACCCAAAAAATAATTTTTAAATTTGAAGAAAGAAAGGAATTCACACCAAAAATATAGTGAGAAAGGAAAAAGACACATTCATTCACATCACAGTCATGCTGTGCGGATGTAATCGCTCACCTCTTTCCACGACATCGTACAATATATCGGCATCATGACCATCTTATAACCAGGCGGCAGCAGGAGCAAGAAGACACCAAAGAACATATGCAAACCCCCGCCTAACCCCACAATTGATGATCGCCCAAACATCAAGTAGAGCAGACTGGTTGCCAGTGTGAAGTCATGTGCCAGGCAGGATAACAAGCAAAGTCCATGAACGCCATTCACTTCATCAATCACCTCATAGAGCTCCCGATAAATCTGAACTGCCTTCCTTAGTTTGGACATACGCACATCCTGGTCGCGGAAGTGAGTCCGTAGATAAGCTGGAGCCAGGAGTTTCTGCAATAATCGAAATCTTATCCGCACTAAGTCGGCTACGGTCATGAAGCTGAACACGACCATGTGCATTCCGAATATAATGAATGTGTGGCAGAAAGTGATGATGTACACTTTGACGAGGTCACCCTGTGACCAGTAACTGATGACTGCGCTATTAACTGTGATGCCATACACCAGGAACACCCAGAAAATTAGGGATATCTTGAAGGCGATTTTTTCGTAGCACATTTTAGCGTTGAATTCCTGCACCAGCTGTGCATCCAGCTGCTCCAAGTGTTCATAAATGTGAAGATGACTGATATTTTTGCGTTGCATGTTGATGGCATTGAAAAGGAATGACAGTACCGCGAATGTGATATCCATTAGAAATACCGACATCAGCACTGTGTCCATTTCTGCAAAATATTTGGTGTATTTGGGACTTGTACGTATGAAAAATGTTCCCAAAAGGAGGCCCATAGTAATAAATACTGGTATCGACAAGCTGTAGAAGTACATAGCTCTGGTCGCTCGGAAGCGATCGCCTTTTTTGTAGAATCGTAAATAACCAAACAGGTAGAGCGATGTAACCATTAGAGTTAGGGCTTCATATATGGTTCCGCATGGTTTCTTGGAAATTGACATTATTTCACTAACAACTTTTGATTACTACAGAATAGTAAATATTTCAACTGTGTATGAAAGTCCTATTCCAGAACAATTACTCCACTGTTAATTATCCCACACAAGAGTATGTGACTTCAGGCGGTGTATAAGGACTAATGAAACGTTTTAATTTCTCACAAAATCACTGCGACACATCTCTATAACAACAATGTTATTTAAGTGAAGCCATTTGGTTGATTTTAAGGACTCGTATTTATATGACATCGGAGTTAGATATTTATGACCCACATGATTCTAATTTAAGTGGCAATTTTGCAGCTAATCGAGGCGTTTAATACTAATTGAGAGAATATGGTATAGGATATCATTTGGGTGTATCTGAACTGGGTATTGTGTATGTAACTCTTATCGGGTTAATTGGAAGCTTTTTTAAAGACCAACTTGTATTGTTAGAAGTGCTTTTATGTTATGTTATGTTTATAATAAAATTTAGCCTAAATTAAGATGTAATTATGTGATAGAGAGTACAAACGCTTTTGGCTTAAAGGATTAACTTTGATAATTTTTGTGGTTGGAAATGCTGGAGCTAGAATGTGGTTCTAATGAATGAGTATGAGCATTTAATTTGATTGCAATTAAGAAGAAAACAAAAATAGAGAGGAAATTTGGTGAGAATTACCTACTTGTATTTAACGTTTAGTTACAAACTTTGAAAAGATTTTCGAGAAAACAAGAAATTATAAAAATGTTAGCTTGGTAGTAAATGTAAAAAGAGAGTCAAGGAAATGGAAATGTGGGCGTGGTAGTGGGTGGATTTTAATAAACTACCTCCCAAGCTTTTTTCAGGAGCGGTATGAAATCCCGCGAATTAAAATCTTGAAAATCACAAACATAAAATCTCATCTCACATTTTACAATTTCGCTTATCGCACCAAAAATCTCGCAAATATCAACCGAAGTCTCGCAATTTCAAATCTCGCAAATCAAAATTTTAAAGATTCAAATCTCGCACCAAAAAAAAAAAACAAAATCGTGCGAACGGAAAAAAAGAAACTTGAAAACGAAAAGCTTCTCCTTAAGCTTGTATTGTTTTCCAAAACGCATTTTTAACAATTAATAAAATTTACCCGACATTACAACTGCATATTAAATTTTCTCTTTTTTGCTTCTAGTAACAATTTGAAATAAACAATAACAATTTATGGTCTAAAATTAGGTAGGCCAACTTGCAGAAGTTAGGAAGTCTTGCCCGAGATTTAAGTAGCGATAATTTGAAGAAAAAAAATTTTGCAACGCAATTAAATTTGCGAGATTATAATTTGCGGGATTTATTTGTCGCGTATTTTGTACTAGCGAGATTTCGATATATGAAATTTCGAATACTTACTTACTTATCCGGCTCCCGATCCATGAAGGTTCTCTGCCTGAGATATTGCGGTCTTCCATCTTCCTCCCACGCTCCCTCCAGTCGTCGAGACCAAGCGCTATTGCGCCTGTGACGTCCTAGTCCCTATAGCGGAGATTCGGTCTTCTTGGTCGCCTTGAACCTGGGGGCTGGGATTCGAAGGTTTTCTTGGCTGGAGCGTTGTTGTCCATTCGCTCGATGTGGCCGAGCCAGTTTAGTCAACGTGTTTTGGCTCTTTAGAAACAACCACATCTTGGTACAGCTCGTACAGTTCACGATTGAATCTTCCCCTCCAATCGCACTCTTCGCATATAGGACCAAATATCCGCCGAAGAATTTTTCTCTCGAAAGTGCCCAGTATCAATTCCCCTTTTTTACTTATCGTCCAGCACTCGGCGTGCACTTTGTCTTTCGAGAAAGGAGTTTTGAACCCATTTGTTTGGTCAAACCGAAGTAGCAGCGGTTCGCTAGGGTAATTCTTCGTCGGATTTCCACTAAGGTGTCGTTCGTGGAATTGATGTTTGTTCCGAGGTTGGTGAACTCCTTGACTACCTCGAAATTACTGCTACCAACAGTGACGTTTTGTCCTAGGCGATAAACAGATGAGGCTTTGTTTGTTGATAGCATATACTTCGATTTGTTCACATTCACTTCAAGACCAACGCGTGTCGCCTGTTCATCAATAGCTGTGAATGCTTCAAGTTTAGCTCTCTTGGAGCGGCCGATGATGTCGATGTCGTCCGCATAACCAAGCAGTTGAGAAGACCTGTTAAAGATAGTGCCTTCCATGTTAACACCACTCTTGCGCACTATCTGCTCCAGGATTAGGTTGAAGAAATCACATGATAGCGCATCTCCTTGTCTGAACCCTGTACATGTACACGTCTGGAATAACTCGGATGAGCTGTTACCCATTTGCACGTTGCACTGCGTATTTTGTAACGTCATACGGCATAGCTGGATCAGTTTTTTCAGGATCCCGAGCTCCGACATCGCCCATAGAAGGTCTTGGCGACTTATGCTATCATATGCGGCTATGAAGTCGATGAATAGGTGGTGGGTCTCAACTTGAAATTCGTTGGTCTTTTCCAGGATTTACCTCAATGTGAAGATTTGGTCTATCGTTGATCTGCCTGGTAGCCCGATAAATCTAGGAATTCAATCAAAGTTAAATGAAGTACAAAATGTTTTGATGCAGTTTTGTTCCAATGATAGATAAGAATATAAAACCACAGTTTTACACCAATATTTGTAATGGCGTCTAGGGTAAAATGGGGTAAAACTGAAAAAGGGCCAATTCTAAACGGGAGTTTCTAGAATTTTGTTTTGTTTTTTTGTCGATAGATGTTAAAAATATAAGAAAGTTATGTATATATTTTAAAATTCTTAAAAAATTTTTGAAGGAGTTATGATTGTTTAAAAGTTGAAAACAAGAAAATAGTTATTTATAAAATAATTCACCAAAAATCAGAAGTTCAACCGATTTTGATTAAATTTCTATTTTTAGAAAGATAATAAAAAAAAAAATTACCCATATTTAAGGATATTTTGATGCTCCTTTTTTACAATTTTTCTTGATTTTTTTTAAAAACATGCTTTTTTAGTGTCAATTTTTGACACATTTTTGCCTATATCTTTCTACAAAATTAACACCATCCGAAATCTTGAAAATAAAATAAAAAAAGTTAGAGTGTTTTTTTTTTTAATTAATACATAATTTTATATATACCTACACATAAAATTCTTAAGAAATTTGTAAGGAAAAATTTTGCTAAAATCTAAAGTATTCATTGATTTTCATAAGAAATTGAATTTCAAAAAAAATGTTGCTAACCCGTTTTTGCGATATAAAATTCTCGAAAACAAATTTGAAACTTTTTTTTAAATTTTGATACGGAATATTATTTAAAATTTGCATATAAAAATTGAGTTAAATTCGTTAAGCCAATAACGAAATCTTTCTATTGGAGGTAGGTAGGTGCCTACTTGGTGTAAAAAAAAACATTAAGTTGCAAAGTGCAAATTTATATAACATTTTGTAGTATATCGCACTAAATTCCACATACCGAAACAAAATAATCAAAATCAGAGGAGTCGGTTTAGAAAAAATATTTTGGAGTTTTCTTGTTTAAATCCAAAAAATATCTTTTTTTTTGAAAATTTTGGTACACAGTAAAAATATTTAAGAAGCTTCTCAAAAAAAATATTGAAATACTGTTTTCAAGAAAAATAAAAAATATTCCTTGGGAGGGTCCTACCATTATTTTTACTTGCGATAAATTTATACACTGCCCGGTGACTTGTTTGAGGCCACATTTTTTGTCATCGTTTTTCTCGATAAATACCTGTTAACAATATTTTTCCTGGACATTTTTGGTACCTGTGGTTTCATATTGGCCAACAGAAATGGATAACGTTGAAGAGGTTACTTGGAAAATCCATAAGAATTGCACAAGTAATGTGCATGAAATGCCAAAAATGGGTATTAAATTTTGAGTCACTTGATTGAGGCCTTTGCAAATATTGATTTGCAAAAGCTAAAATCCTGCATTTTTTCTAAGAAAAGTTTATAATATTTGGGAAATGATCGAAAGCTATAATATGGTCAAAAAGTGGTATATTAGCCAGTGATTTGACGGTTTTAAGGATAATTCAGACCAGTGGTAACACCCAGCATAAGAAAATGAAAAATAAACTAGTTTTACAGCGAAGACACAAGGAACTTCATGTGAATTTCACCAGGGACCTTGTTGCTTGGAGCAACCCATGGAAAAGGGTTGACGCATCCGATTTTTATAATTTTAATTTGTATGATTTAAGAGAAGAGGAACTTATTTTGACAAGTATTCACAATCGTATGTCAAGTTCTATGGGTCAGGGCACTATCACTTATTATTGAACAATTAAATTGGAGCTGGAACTTACAGAAAAAGTTACAAGTATCTATTGAAATGGGCATTTTCAAAGATGACAGACATTGTTCAACTTGTACCTTGAATCTAACAACAAAATAGCACCTCTATCCACACATCCAGAGTAGCTAGAAGCTGGAATCAGTCGAAAAACGTGGAACTTTTTCATGGCCAGTCTACTCACCGGACTCAAACATCATCGAAAACTTTTTGGCCAGACTATTGTCAAGTATTTTATAAGGCTGGTAGATACTTTGAAGGCAAAGACCCCTTGGTCGAATCTATCTGAGATGCCTGGAGCAAGATTTTACTTGATTTAAAAAAGCATAGAAATAGTGGACATACTCATTGTATATAGACGAAGAATATAATAAATAAGTGTTTGAAGACAAAAAAAAAGGAAGCATTTGGGTATTTTTGATAATTTTTGAAAAGATTTTTCGAGTGGCCTTAATCAAGTTACGCAATTTTTGTAAACCATTTTTTGCAGTTCAGTTATATAACTTGTGAAATTCCTATGGATTTTCCAAGTTACCCCTTCAACACTTTCCTTTTTTAATGCCCAGTATAAATACGTACTCTTAGGTATCAATTATTTTCTGGAAAAATATTTCTCTCTGGAATTTATAGAGAAAAAACGATAGCGAAAATAGTGGCCTCAAACAAGTGACCGCAGACGTGAAATTAGCAGGGAAACTTTCACCCACGCAAATGGGACCTTGACAGGAATTTGCAGTTCTTTTGCATTTTTTTTTGCATTTCTATTTCCGATTTTACAGCTCGCCAAATAAGGGTGTAATTGAGTGACCATCTAACTTCACAGTGAAGTTAGCAGGTCACATGGTGTATCTCAGGAACCAAGCATGCTAGGAACATGCAGTAAGGCTCCAAGTTTGCAGTTTTGTTTGCATTTGAACGATAGGCTAGGATCAAAATTTGAAGTCCTCAATTTGAAAAAAATTTCATACTGACCTTCTACCTTAACAGACGAGACGCGCAGTGTATGTTGGGACTATATGGCAGGTTATGCATTCGTAAGAAAGATTGTACTCGAGATTTTAATGAGACTTGTAATGACTTGTAATGATAGGGAAGACATAAAAAGTGTGTCTCACAATTCTGTCTGTATGTCTGTCTGTTCCGCTACAGCCTAAACGGCGGGATCGATTTTCTCAAACTACATTTACATTTTTTTTTATTACCAAAAATAACGTGACCGGTAAAATTTTGTTTTGTTTGCAAT
Source organism: Dasysyrphus tricinctus (assembly GCA_963921185.1). Classification (NCBI taxonomy): domain Eukaryota; kingdom Metazoa; phylum Arthropoda; class Insecta; order Diptera; family Syrphidae; genus Dasysyrphus; species Dasysyrphus tricinctus. The sequence goes on along the minus strand of OY992531.1, from coordinate 63,755,418 downwards.
TTTACAAAATCTCATTTTTCTCAAAAAACGGCTCCACAACTTTTCTTTAAAAAAAAATTCAATAAATTTCTTTTAGTAAGGATAGGAAACCATAAAAAAAAATGGTTATTAATGGTATCTTATAGAACCATTTTTTTGTTTTCGACTTTTTTTTCAAAACGATTTGTCTGATTTCAATAATTTTTTATACACAAGCTTCTAAAAAATATAAATAGTTTTCCTTAACACAATTTTAACCAACAATTTTTTTTTTGATTTTTAAAAAATGTTCAAAAGTTTTGTTCTTTTTGAAAATCAAATATTTTTAAAACTAAACATTCCATTTTTAGGAAACTCGGTATTTATGGGTTTTTTAATACTCTCTAAGATATTTTAAGAAAAAAAATTACTTTATTGAAAAAATATCGGTACTTTCCATACAAATGTTAAAAAACCGTTAAGTAAGAATATTTTTTTTCTCAAGAACAGCTCCTACGATTTTTATAAAACTTTTTATACACTCTAAAATAAGTGTGATTTACTACCGAAAATTTAAAAAAAATTACTCTTAGTAACTATTAATAGTAAAGTCATTGTACCATGGATGTCAGTAAACCGCATTATTCAAATTCATATTGAACTTTTCTTAAATTATTCCTGGCAACAAACTTACTTTCTGATAATTTTTCCATTACAAATTCCAGCTAAAATTTTGATAAGTAAAACAAAAATCTGTTTACCAAAAATATGAAATAAACCAGCACAAATAAAATGGTTGCTTTCAAGAAAAACAGACTAAAAACGAACAAAGATTAATTTGTCAAGAAAATAAAAAGCACAACTGGCTCGTACGTACTTGCTCTTATGTTCAAGATACTGCGGGTTTAAGAAAATTGTATATAAAAACATGGAAATTAAGATAAAAAATGTAGAGAAGCATTAAATACGATACTTAATGCAACTCCTTTGACGGTTTGAGGTGGAATTAAGGAATTCCATCTTAATTCTTGATTGAATATGATTGTATGAAAAAAAAGTTTAAAATCGTTGGAGCGGTTTTTAAAAAAATTAATGTTTTATATATAAAATTCTTAAAACATTTTTAAGGACGAATTTTGGTGTGCAAATCCTAAGTTTATATTTATGTGCAGATAAAAAAAATAAAAAAATTTCAACCCGTTTTTGATATACCTATCGAATTTTCAAAAACAATGAAACTTTCTTAGAAAATTCAAAAACTTTTTATTGAAAATTTTGATATACAATAGAAAACATTTTTCGAAATCCGTCCAGTCGATAATAAGAAAATTAAAAAGAAAACGTTCTATGACAGGTACATATTAATAGTTTCTAAGTGTAAATTTTTTAATTTTTGGTAGTAGATCGTACTAGTTTTAGTATATGGAAAAAGAAAATGGAGTCGTTTCTGAGAAAAACAAAATATTTTCCTTTCCGGTTTTTTTGTGAGGAAGGTACCGTTATTTTTTCAGAGTACTAAGTAAGTCTTAAGTATCCAGTTAAAAAAAAATCGATCATGTCGTTTTCGAGATATTTGATTTTCAAAAAAAAAAAATTTTTTTATTTTTTTTAAATCCATATATTTTTTGAAAGCTTCTGTGAAAGAAAAATATTGAAATCAGTCTTACCATTTTGAAGAAAATCGAAAATTAAGAAAATGGTTTTTTGGGAGGTACAATAAATAACCTTTTTTTAAAAAATGGGTTCCCATCATCCTTAACTAAAGGACATTTATTGAACTTTTTTTTTTAAGTTGTGGAGCCGTTTTTGATAAAAGAACGATTATGTAAAATTGATAAATAAAATTGTATGGCATGTACCGCACCGGCATGCTCCTACGGGCCTGATGGAGGGATGATTTCTCAAATGGAGGCAAAGGAAGGATCACACCTCTTAATGGTGTTTTCTTCTTAGCCGGGTGATTATGTGATGACAGACATTCATCGAACTGACACATAAACCAACCACTGACCTATCATACCCATCTACCAGACGTTGCATGGAGCCACTGCTCCTACGGGCCTGATAGAGGGATGATTCCTCAAGTGGGGGCAAAGGAAGGATCACGCCTTTGAAAGGCGTTTTTCTTCTCAGCCAGGCAGGTGATTATATAACGACAGACATTTCTTCAACGAACGATCATACCCATCTACCAGACGTTGCATGGAGCCACTGCTCCTACGGGCCTGATGGAGGGATGATTTCTCTAATGGGGGCAAAGGAGGGATCACGCTTTTGAAAGGTGTTTTCCTCTCCTCAGCCTGGTGGTTATGTACCAACGGACACTCCTCCAACGACCAAGAAATACTCACCGACTTTTCAGGCTATAGCCTGCTGAAACTCTTCAACACCCTTAACGGGCTTGAATTAACATGGGATGTATCATAGGTTTCTTTTTCATAGGGTTGACAATCCCTAGGGTACCACAATGGATCTACATTGATCTAAGTGTGACGGTAACAAAACCAACTGTCAGCCCATTTACCTAACCTAACCTATGGCATGTACCGAACCGACAGACAGAATTGTGCAAACACTTTCATTGTAATGTCATGTTTGAATTTTTTTTGCACGAATCCAAAACTTGCCTTATAGTTCCTATCGCGATATAGGTAAAAACGAAAAGATTATGAAAAACTTGCACCAAGACCAATTTCTTTATAGTTTGATTTGATTAAACCATTTCGATTTTTGAAGCCAGCTGTTATTACGTATGATCGGTCCATGAGCGTCCTTTACTTTCGCCTTTATACATAGGTGCGTATTCGCTCGGTTTCGTACGACTACTTGGCCTTCCGAATATTATATGTAGTTCTACTTTTACTTGTAAAGTATGAGGGTCGTGAAGTGCGATGCTTAACGTGTGACAAGTTAAGCTTTATAACGTTAAGTGTTACCTTTTCATACCTACACAATCTTTTCCCGCATACTTTATCTAACTCAATTCTCTGTATGCGCTTTACTTTTAGGCTTTTTTATGGGACTCTATCAAAGCAAGGGCTTCCTTTTACCTCTGGAAAAACATTTTTGGAAACCCACAAACTTTATGTGATCAATTGCTACCTTCTTATGTACCTACTGGTAGGTACTCGTAGTTTTTTTTAATAATCATAAAATAATTTTTTGAATTTCAAAAACATAGCCTAGACAAGGTAATCTATATTTTGTTTAGTATTCCACAACTCAGAATTTAGAAAAATAAAAAATGAAAATTCTTGACACTTTCCTGTGCGTTGAGCTAGGTACTCTCTCGAATTGCAATTCAATTTGAATATCATTTCATTGAAAATCCCTTAATGATATGCCAATTATGGACTCGAAATCATTCAACTGTCATATGCACTCGCAATTATAATTGAATCACACTGACATTCATACTAAACCACCCGGTAACCAACCCAAACCCAAACCCGAGCCCCAACTCAAACTCTGAATGATAGAAAGAAATGAGAAATAGTATCTAGTGAGTGATCGAAATGAATGTCCTTAATTGCAAAAGAGAAAGAATACATTTTTGTCCCTGGTGCAAATAGATGTGGGACTACAAAAAAAAAATGTTGCAATGAAAAACATATCTGCATGTTTCCAAAGAAAGGCATCACATTGGGGATTTTATATATGGGTTGATGGACAGACACACAAATTCATATCCTGATGCCATCCCTAATCCATTTTCCACATCCAAATGAATTATTAATTGCCGCCCACTTGATATGGCTCTTTATATATTATTATTATTGAACATCAAACTGAAACATCCAAGTGATGAGGTGTCTGCTGTGTAGCTTTGACGTGAGCGTTTGTTTCGTATAGGTACTAATAACGACTCATAAACTATTTGAGTGAATAATTTGATGGTAACTACACATAAATACGAGAGTTTTGATCGAGCACCAACAATTAAGTGTTATCATTGAAGCATCAATGTGTCAGTCAAAGTAAGGAGATACATGAAATTGCTAATTAAGTACGGAATGATGCAAATACAACCCATAGACACAAAATAAAAATATCCTCTCGTTTATTTAATAAAGCTTGAATGCTGCCATCTAAATACATATTTAGGAAAATCAAAAACAGGTGAAACTTGAATTAGGTTTTTTTTTTATTTATGTTATGGATATTTATATTAAAATTATTTAATTAAAAGAAAACTTACCCCCACTTTCACAGTCTCGTTTAAACCTTGAACTGAGTTCAATAATTGATCTGCTGATCTAAATTTTACGCCAAAAGTGGAGCTTAAACTAAAAGTGGAGTATAAACTTCCATTGTGAAACTGGGGGTTAATAAATTTAATAATCATAATAGTGTTGGTATATTTAGTTCAATTTTAGGATGAAAGAGATACAGGGTGTCCTGATGTAAATAATGGATAACCTTGCAACTGTTATAACAGGCGTTATGGCTTTTCCAGAGAAAAAATATAAAAGGATTATTTTCCCAGTGGTTACTATGTATAATGATTTTCTTTTTTCTAAAATTGTTAACAAGTTACAACTTTCCTCAAAAACGTGAACACTATCTACGACCATGGATGAATAACTTTTACTGTTTTTTTATTTTTCTAATATTCTAGAAAAACTGTTATAATAGATAGGTGTTAAAATTTAATATTCCTTATTGCATTTTTTTAATTAATTTTTTTGTAAATAATTTTTTCATTAGGTACAAATGTTTTTTTTTTTTCAAAAAAGGTTGAACATCTCTAAAAACAAAAAATTGTATAAGAACATGAATGACCAATTACTTATAAAAGTTGTCGATTTAATGTACTTTTTAAAATGTTGGAACACATACTTGTGTACTTGTGAATAGTAAAAAATAATTAAGAAAACTTGTCATTAATCTAAAAAAAGTAGCTTTGAACACTTTCTCAAATACATAGTCTATTAAAATGTGACAATAACCTTCCAATTTGGGTAGCACAAAGACTTTCTCTTTTGATGTATAAAGGGGTTCAATGCAGGTTTATAACTGAATTCTAGGTATTGAAAGCCCCACCATTTTGCCACCATATTGGAAAAGAGTTCCAAAAAGTTTTCCGCGTTTGTAGTCCCAGAAAAAAAAACTTTGTAACAATTTTGTAGCAAATATCAACAAATTCTTGTTTTAACTTTTCAACAAAGTGAATTAACGATCCTATTTACAGTTTTGAAAAGAAAACACGACCTTAAATTATTTCAAATTGCTATGAGATATTTGTTACGAAATGTCAATACACTTATTCTTAATCCACAACATCAGGACGCATTCCTTAAATCTGCGAATGAAAAATACTCTCGAATTTAACCTCAAATACTCTCGAATTTAACTTCAAATTTTTTTACCACACATTTTAGGGAGCGGTATTATATTCCGCAAGCCAAAATCTCGAATAACGAAAACTCGCAATTTTTTAAAATTCTCGCATTATGAAATCCTGCAAATTGAAAATCTTGCTGTTAGCCTTGAGTCGAATGCTGAAAACCAGACGGTTGTAGGGTTTCTAGTTTTTGAGAAAATTAAAAATTATGAAAACTACTTTTTTTCGGAAACATTTAGGCCCATTTGCTGATACAGAACATAAATACTTATGTTCCACATAAACCCTTAAGTGATACTTAACGCTTTGCACCAAACGAAAACTCAAACATAAAACCCCTTAAGTTGAACATAACTTAGGTGGAAGAAAAAGTGCCACATAAGATATTTATGTTTAGCTTTAATTTTCATTTACTGTGGATTTTGGCTTGTTTGCCAAGAATTGTGAAGATTTAACTATGATAATGTTATTAAAAAATGATGTGGAGTTCTTAAAATTTTTAAAGTAGAAGTTACTAACTTGTCAAATTCTTCTTACAAAAGATTTAGTTAAGAAAATACCAATAGTTAGTTTGAACTTAATAGAATGCATTTAGAATTTCCTATGTACCTATGCACAGCCGGTTGTAGTGGAAGTGCATTCTCAACTATCTCAAGAAAAGCTCTGAGAGTTTCGAAAGCAATAGAAATGAATTTATAAAATGGCCTGAAACTGTAATTACGATTTCATAAACCAAACATGCACATTGCAGGTAAGCTAGTGCTTAGGAATGTTGCCTTAATTTTACAAACTTGATTTGACTGTTGCATTTTCCATAATATTATAGCACATAATTGGTATGATTTTAATTTCTTTCGGAGCTTACGCATGTGTAAAGGAATTTTTTGGTTTATTCTTCAAATGGTATTGGACAAATTACAGCATCCTCAAATCCGCAAAAATAATTCGATACAATATTATGTATACAAATGTATAATATCGAAACACTTCAAAAGTAAACACTCTCAAAAATAACACTTTTGAAGGAAATGAGATGAAAATGTATTTAAATTAAGATATTGGAACGTAATAACCGGAATATGTCTCACTTTCTGGATAAATACATACATATATTCCAAAATGCGTTTTTGGATTCAAAAAATATATTTCAATTTTATTTGCTAAAATATTTTTTTTGTTAACAATATTTTAAGCTGCTGAATTTAAGGACCACAACGGTGACAAGATACACAGACACACTTTAATTGGTGATTCCATACACCATAATAAAATATTATTCCCGGATATTGTTAAAAACAAAGCACGATAAATACGTTTAAACACTAAAATAAAACCAAAACTAACATTGTTTTGACATTTGCGCAAACTGACTTGAAGTTAGTTAGAATTCAAAAGTGATCCCTTACTATGTTGAACATAAATTTTTTCGTGCAACTTACATAGATTTAAGTATCACATAGAATCTATGTGGAACTTAGCTATGCATAAGATTTATGTTCCGAATCAGCAAATGGGCCTTAGTAACAATTAGTCAACAAAAATTATTTAAGAAAAGGAGTTTTCATTATTTTCAATTTTCTCAAAAACTAAAAACCCTACAACTACCTGGTTTTCAGCATTGGACTCAAGGCTAACAGCAAGATTGAAAGATAAAAGACAATTTACTACCTTATAGTGTAAGATTAAAAATGAAAAATCATTTAAAAACATTTTTTCAATTTGTTTTTATTAGTTTTTAGTTTTCAAACGAATTTTTCAAAAATTGTTAACTTAATTTGACCATATAATAAAAGAATCTGTTTTAAGCTTTTAAAAAAGATGTAACACAATATTGTAAGTATTTCCGTTGTATTTAAATAGCTGTTTTTCTATTTTCAGGCAATGTTTAGGGAATTCGTCCCCCCCTTATAGAAAGGAGGGGGAAAAACACCTCCCCCTCTAATGAATTTATTTCTTAGGATATGTCCAAAAATGCTTTCATAAACTATTGGCCTGTAACTTGGAAATATTCCGTGTACTTCTTACCTTTGAAGAAATAGTGTTTCTCATATAAAAATAAACACTGTTTCAAAAAAAAAATAAATAAGGACATTTTAAACACAACCAGCTTCTGTAAACTTCAACTTGCTCTCATGACGTCAATGAAATGACCATGAATCAATATATACGTACTTTTCCGGTTATCTCTGGGTTAATTGATCAAAAACCATTGATGTTGTAAGAAAATAACATTGTTTTTCAATTTTTTTTAATTTTCTACTCCCCGTATCTTTCTTAACCTTGCTCCTACCGAAAATATGAATAAAACTTTTTCTGTAGGAAATTTATTATTCTTTCTTTTTTTAGTGTACACTTTTCCACTCAAACGCTTAGTTTTCAAAATAGCTATTCCCAAAATATTACAAAAGGGGACCCTTAAACCCCCCTCCTGGATATAGTTTGTGGCCCTGGGCTGGGGACTTTTAGTATGTTATACCTGGGGCTCACCCCTACCACATTAAATAATAACCCAGAGAGCATGATTTATTGCATTTATTTTATAATTTTGAGTCTTCGTTGACTGGACTACTAGCTATTCTGTGCATAATATTGTAAAATATTCAAGCCGAAAAATGTTTTTCTGACTTAAGCTACCCATTGAGTCATAAATTTACCCTTTATTAATAAACTAAATTGAATAAAATAATTTTTGTATGCAAGAACCATTTGCATGCAAATAACGCTGGCGCAGTGAGGTGAATATATACTTTATTTTTGGAAGTCAAAACAGTCGATTCAAAAAAATATTTTTACTCACCACACAATTTTCTCGCTTGCAAAATGATTGCCGTCAATTGTTTTACATGACATTCCATGACAGAACGGGCTTTTTTGCATGAAACTGTTAGCCAAATCAAGTCAATAAATCACCTTATAGTCTTACTTAAATAATTTTATTTTAAATGATGCGTTTGGGCTTAGCTGCCATCATCGGATCAAAATCGAACTATAAAATTATAAATTCAGGAAAATAATTTTGTATTTCACCTCAATAATTTTTGACATGCGAAAATATTTTCATGGATTTATATTTGGCATGTGAACTGTAAACTAGGCTAAATTCAACAAAACAAAACAAAAATATCTTTGAACACTAAATCACAACCAAATTATATTATATTCCATACAATTGTGGTCTTGCATTAATAATAATTTTCGTGTTTATTTCTTAACTAGGTTATTAGATAAGTTTATTGCTGAAATAGCCCAACACTCAGCTTTTGCTCCACAGTGTAGAAGACAACAAATATATGAAACCAATTTTTTCATATTTCGGAACCTAAACCAAAACCATATCAAATAGATCCCATAGTTACAAGTGATGTCAATTTCAATTAAATTTCTTTTATTGAACAAAATGTATACAATCTGGCTTATGACTAACATGATACTATGATAAATTTACATTTGTTGGCACATAGGGGGCCTAACGTTATACAATCTCTTAAGTTTAACATATTATAGATATATAAATTACATGTTAAAAAATTAAAATTAAAAGTCGGCTGACTTAATCGTCCTCAGGGTGTTCATTCCCGGTTGTCAATGGTGTTTTTGGTGTATAGGTTCGGGGAAGTGTTGGCGTTTAGCCACGGTAGAATAAGGCTGATCCAATGTCAGCGTAGAACGAGACTGCTTCCTCATTGTCCATGATTATGTTGTCATCAAGAGTTTCCATTAGACTGAGGTACCTTGGCTCCAGATGTCGTTGTTTAGTGGTCATCCTTCTCATTAGCTGATTCGGGTGATCGATGGTGTTCCGTACTAGTCTTTTCGCTGAAAGGACTAGGTATTTGTCCAGCGAAATTATGTTGGCATCGGAGTAGAGATGTTTGTTCCTGTAGTGTTTCCGCCGCTGCCGGTTGAAGTATAGTCCGGTGCAAATTCTGAGAATCTTCCTTTCGAATACTTGAAGCTCCTTCATGGCTGTCTTCGAGATTGAAAACCAGACTGGGAAGGAGGAGCTGATGACTGGTCGTAAGAGCTGCTTGTAGATCAGTAACTTCATTGGTTGGCTTAGTCCTATTCTTTTCTTCATCGATGGGTGTAGATGGTGAAAGGCCCAGCTGGCTTTTCTAAGTGCATTTCTTGAGTGCGGGTTAAACCTGAGCAACTCATTGAACTGGACTCCCAGGTACTTCACATTCTTTTTGGCAGCTAAGGTGGATCCGTCGAGACTCGAGAGTCTTAAGACCAGATTTCTGCAGTTGGCTGCGGTGCGAATAAATCTACCAGTTTAAGGCCTCCTGAAGCAGACATGTTCCGACTTGGAAGTGTTGATTTGGATGCCCCATTGCGTGTAGAAATTGAAGAATCTGTTGATGTGGGCATCTAATTTTCAGACAGCGTTAAACGGTGACATTGATAATGCATAGGTGAGCGAGTCGTCAGGATATAGTAGGTTCTCGCATCCAATTGGGGCAGGTAGCAGGTTGGTTAGATGTCATCAGGCTGTAGAGGAAGGGGCCAAGTTTTGAGCCTTGGGCAACTCCGGCTCTCATACTCTTCATGTTTGACTTACAGTTATCTAGTTGTACGAAAAATTTCCTGAAAGAAAGAAAAGAAAAAAGAATTTTTATTAGTGGCGGTGGTACCTGTAATAGATGAAGCGTATGTATTAGGGCCTCTATCCAAACGCTATCAAATGCTTTCTCGACATCCAGGAAGCATCCGACGGTGACACGATGACTGTTGAGGGGAGGGAGGTGATGATATTGTGTTGGAACTTCAGCAGCGGATGCAGCGTTGAGTGCTTTTCTCGAAAGCCAAACTGCATGTCAGGGATGATTGAGTTTTCATTGCAGAATTTCTTCAGCTTCCGGAGGATTACTTCTTCCAGTAATTTGATGATATTGTTAAAAAGTGATATTGGCCTGCAGTTGGATATTAGGTTGGAAGCACCTTTCTTCGGGATTGCCACAATCTTGGCTGTTTTCCACGTCTGGGGGAAGTAGCAGTTGTTGATGCAATTGTTAAGGATGATTGTGAGGAAGATCATTACTGCTTGTGGAAATATTTTCAGGATGTAATTGGAAACGCCAGATCCAGCTGATTTTTTTGGCTTTGAATTGCCGATGATCTCTGCTACTTCCTCTAGATTGCATAGATGTGGACTATCGGTGGGATCACTTGCTGGATTGGTGTCATCTAAACTGTTTATATCCGGATTTGGCTGTAGGGTCTGCTGAATCGATGCTTCTACTTCTTGTTGGAAGGTAGGGTCAGTAGGTGGGTTCGGTGTGAACTTTCCTTCGAAGTAGTTGGCAAACGCTTCCACCTTGTCCTGAACTGAGGTTGCTTCAATGTTTTTGCTGATAGTGGATTTGGGCCTCTGTGGCGGTTTTCCAATGATCCTATTCATGTTTTTGAAGGCATCAGGTCCTGACTCAATTGCTTGCAATCTTCTCTGGTGCTGGAAATATTGTTATTGTGTTGAATGGATCTGGAACATGATGTTGACTTGCTGTAGCTCATTCCAAACTGTCTGGTAGTTGATGTTTGTCGTATTTATCTTTCTTCGATTGATCCGCTGGAGTCGTTTTCTTATCCGCTGTCTGTGAGCATATGTACAAATTCTGGACGTAATCAAGAAGGTGTTGGTACCAGTCCTTTGACGTCCTAGGCCGCTTTTGCTTCTCCAGGGCTTCAAAAACGGCATGTTCGAGGTTTTCCATAGCTGCATCAATTTCGGTATTCAGCAGATTCATGTTCGAAGGTGGAAGAGTTATGTTGTCTGATATCTTACATCTTACTCCACTTCTACCACCATGAACATAGCTCTTGGTTTAATCCTAGTAGTCACCTCAAGCCCCCTTCTCCTCAATCTTTATGAGGTGGATTGAGTTTAGTATATGCTTTAGTCTATATTGATTTACAAAGCCAACTTTTAAAATGTTTTTTTTAGAAAAAACAAAAACACCAGAAAAACATTAAATTTAAAAAATTCAGTTAAAAATACATTGGAAACATTTTTAACATAAAATGGTTGGTAGATTCTGTACTTACCATTTAATGTTAATGTTAATGTTTTTTTAGTTCATATTTTTCTGTTGTTTTCAATTGAAAATTTAATAATTTTTGTATTAAATATAATGTAAACTGCTTCGATGTGTAAAATGTTATGTTTGATTAAGACCCCCACTTGCGAATAACTCTATGGCTTATGTTCTTGTTAAAAATATTTTTTTTTTGCATTTGAAAAATAAATAAAATAACAGAAATATAGTAATTGTCCGTATACCACAATTAAAATTTTCAAATTTTAAGCAAATATTTATTTAATTTTATTTATTTTATTATACTTATTCCTTAAAAATTTATTATACATACGAGCAATTATAAAAAGTCATTTTTTTTTGTTAGCCATTTAGAAAATGCAAACAATAGTAAATTTACAAAAATGAGTCACGCATACACTCCGTACCAATAGATTAAGAACATGTTAGTATATTTTTTGTTGACAAATTTTCTTAATCTTCATTAGTTCTGGGAAAAAAAAATATAATATAAGAACTTTGCGTTCTAAAAACTTAATTCCTGAGTGTATTTTTTCTTTTTGTGTAAACAATCTAATGAAAGAGAAAATCCGTTTGTCTTTATTTGTGACGTTTTATAACAGTTTTTTTTCAAATGTTCCCAAACATTTGTACAACGATTCTACTTAAATTTAGTATCGAGATCTTCTGCTTTTATGTAAGTTTAAAATTCACAAAATGAAAATAAAGTAAAAACAATAAACCTGTCCTCGAACAACTGATATGAAGTGTATCTCTATCTATCTCGTTTTATTAATACTTTCATTGAATAAAGGTACACAGAAAAAAATAAAACAAATAGATTGTATAGATACACAGTTATGCAGCGGATATTAAATTTCACTCTTTGAATTGTGTATGCAAATTAAATTTAATATCGACGTATTGCGATAGCGGAATTTACAATGAAAAAGAAAAAAAAAGATGTATATCATGATATGAGTATGATGCCAATAATATTTCGAAGGATTTTTTTTTGTTTTAAATAAAAATATCAAAATATGTTTTGAGTTGCAACATACATATATCACAATTACCTTCACCTAGAGAGAGGTGTTGAAATAGCAATGTTTTGATATTGAATGAAGTAGGAGTAATATAGGGCTATGTATGTGAGTTTAATGTTTTGACGCGTTGTGTCGTATACAATTTATTTCAATTCACTTTTTTGACTGACTATATTACCTATGTTTTTGCTGAGTCCTTGAATAAAATATATTATTTTAAAATTCAGAAGTCTGTCATATTTTATATGACTATGGAAGGTAAATGAAACAGCATAGAGCTTTTGACGATGGCATCGCTATTTTTTCTGAATTGACTTATGAATTTTTGATATTTTCTGCTTGTTATTCCAGATTAGTAGTTCAAGAGCGAAATATATTTTTGTATGTGATTGCAAATTTAAGATTAAAATTCGTAATATTCGAATGTATTATTTGAAATTTTCTTGGATATGATAACTGGAAATGGTTGTTTGCTTTTTATTCAGATAACTTTAGATATTCAAAATAAATAGTTTGAAGATAAAATAATTTGCACAAGCGTGACATTGGACCGTTTTTGTAATTCAACTTGTTTTTTTTTTTTTGTCAAAAAGTTGACTTAAGCCGTTTTTCCTCTGGACCCTTTTATTACGTTCAAAAGTTTTTACTATAGTGCATGCTGCATGTTTGCTTAGAACATAAGAATGCTCAAAACTGAAAATGATATTGACTATTCACCATTGCGTTTCTGAGAGAATGGTGACACTGATGGTAACTTTTCATTATCTTTGGTATAACTTGGAAGATAAGCAGAATTCGACAATTTTAATTTTAAAACTTTTTGCTCCAAATTGAATTAAATGTATCATGTGATGACGCTTTTTTTTTTGTTTGTGACGTTGAAAAATAAATAAGAAGGAATTAAAAGCAAAGCTTTTTTTTCTCAAACTCTCTTGCAAAGTATTTTCACATCGAAAAATTCAGTTATTGTTTGCGTCAACTGAATAGACACAAATATTGAAATTGGTAATAAAATTTAATGGAAGGAAGAAAATAGTTTTTCTTGGGTGATTTTACAAGTGAGTATCAACTAGGGCCATAGACAGACCAGCTATATGTGCAAGCGGTGCAAATGCGCAGGGATCTGAACCCAATGGGCCAAAGCCACAACCACTACCTAACTACTTTTTAAATTTTCAATTCCTTTCAAAAGCTCACAGCTCTCATCAATTTTGATAGCCATTCGTATTCTGAATTTAACGAAAGATATGTTTATACATATACTATTTCAAAAATAAGTCGATGCGCTAATCCAGCTCAGGACGGCCCTGGTACCTACTGCCGCTAGTTTTCTTTACAGCTTTATAAATTTGATTCGGCATGGATTCGTATAAGGTCTCTTTATATGTAATCCATCTAAATTTCGAGCCAGGCCAATTTTATGGCTTCATTTGGGGACTTCCTGTCCTTATCCATACAGCCAGACTTATTTACTTTTCGTACTACCCAAAAATTTTAAATAAGGCTTTGGGTCTAAAAATATACGAAAATTTAGGAAAATTTTTTCCAAGATTTTTTATAAGTTATTGCTGTCAGTTTTGAGGTTTGAGTAGTTAAACTGCTTCCAATACCAGTACATCACCTCAAATATTATTAAATTGGGGTTTATAACTTTCACAACTAATGGAATTAATTACAAATATTATTTGTTGAAATGAGCATTTCTAAAGGTAAAAAAATATTGTTGGACCTGTACCTTAGATTTTCCACCAAGACATGACCAAATATCCAGAATATCTAGGAGCTGGATTGAGTCGCAAAACGTGAAATTTTTGCCATGGCCACATCAAACATCATCGAAAATGTTTGGGCATGGCTATATTGAAAAGGAGGCTGGTAGATAGTTTGAAGATAAGAACCTCTTAAACGAAGCTATCTGAGATGTCTGGAGCAGGATTTCGCTTGATAAAAGACAAAAAACTGTATGATTTAATTCCATCCAAACCATCTAATAGCTCTTGTTACAAAAAAAAGTAGATATGCTCATTATTTTTTGACAAGAAACATAAATAAATGTTGAAAAAAAAAGTTAACATTCCGATGTTTTGATAATTTTTGATATTTTTGATATTTTTTCAAAAGATTCTTTAAATGGTCTTAATGAAGTGACAAAATTTTTCAAACCATTTCTTGCAGTTCATTAATACAACTCAGCAGATCCCGACGGATTAACCAAGTGACGCACAAAATGTTTTATTTTTATCGGAAAATATGTATACCTACTCACAGGTATTAAACATTTCCAGGAAAAAATGTCCTACAGATATTTGTTGCAAGAAAACGATTGTGAGAAGAGTGGCCCAAACAAGTGACGCGCAGTGTATAATGAGACTTAACGATTCCATGCCGGATTGAATTTATGAAGCTTTAATGAAAAAAACGACAAATTTTGCTTTTAATTCCGTCTGATTTATTTTTCCAACGTCACAAACAAACAAAAAGCATCATCAATAATGATACATTAGGTAATGAAAAATTTGGGATTTTTTTTGGTATATTCGATTGAAGGAGAGTGTATATTTTTTGAATAAGTACAAACAAACAACAACAAAAACACAGCAAGACCTATTCATAATGACAATCGCCTAAGAGCAAAAGTCGTTAAGTATCAGGGCAGTTGCCGCCTGAAAGCGCATGGTTTGTCATCTCCTTGTGACTATAAGTGGGTTTGACTGTTCTGGGTTTTAAACTTTTATATTTGTTAAAATTATGTTCAACGTTTTTATAAACTTTTGGATTGTGTTTTATAAGTAAAATTATTGTTCAAAGCAAATACAGGAAAAATTATTTTGTTGTTTAAAAAAAATTTGGTTTTTCAATTTTTAAAAAAATTCCTGTTGAGAGCATCGATTTTTGAAATGTTAACTTTTTTCCAATTTCAATTTCCTATATTAAAAAAAAAAATCATCAAAATCGGAGCAGGTTCACCGGGTTCCTGAACAATGCACTTTTTTGGGCTATCGTTCCTCCACTAATATCTGCGTAATTTTTTCAATAAGCTGGCTTTTCAAACATGTCATATTTATAGGTGCTCAGAGGGGGGGGCAAGGAGGGGCACTTGCCCTCATCTCATCGTCATCGTCATCGTCATAGCGTAGTGAAAACCGATAGACTTAAAAATAGGTATTTAATTTTTGCAAACAAATAAAACTTAATTTTAAAGAAAATCTTGTATCGTTTAAAACAAGAAATTATAAATTGTTTTTGTAGAATTTCCAAATTGTTTAATAATTTTCTCGAAATCCAATTCAATTCTGATTCTTAATTTTCAAAAATAGCTGCTTCTTCTATACAAATTTGAATTTTACACTTAGTTTTCTTAGAACCAAATTTAGTTTTAGCGTTACGTATATATGCCATACAATTTTCTCACCATTGCAATATTCTAAAAAACTACCCACAAATATAAAACAAATTAATAGTATCTCGGAAAGAAAAATTTTAATGACTTTCGATGTTCTCGAAACCGGTAAAGAAGGTCTTGATAAGTTTTTTTTTTTGGTTTTAAAAAATATAACGATTTTTTTTTTTGAGAACTCATTATATTCAAAAATAATATTTTGAAACTTGGTTTTAACGATTTCTTAACATTCTTCAAAATATTTAAAAAATAATACAAATTAATATTAAAAGCCCGAGGAAAAAATCTCATTTTGCCCAAAAATGATGAAAAATTGTCTGTGTGCTAAAATAAGTACGGCCTACTATTAAATATAAAATAATTCTGGGCTGGATAACTATCAACTCCCATCGAACGTTATTTTGGATTTTTAATTTTATCATTATTAGCTAAACGGGTTGGGATTAAATTATTTATACAAAAATACGAAAAAGTGCAAATAATAGGTATTGCATATCAAAATATAAAAAAAAAATGCGTTTTTTAATATATTTTTTTTTTCTAAACTCAATGTCTCAAAATTCGGTTGCTGTCTGTCGGGGTATTGGTCACTCTCCTCACAGTTTTTTTTTATTGTCTTAGAACCAAAACTAACGGTAGCTACCGATGCCATACCATTTTTTTCTGGCAATTTTAAAAAATCTAGCAGGTAGAGTACCAAAATTTTCAAAGAAGTATTTTTTTGATTGAATTCAAAAACTTCAATTTTTTTTCAAAATAAATATTTTGAAAATAACCCAGTCGAAACTAAATACTTAACGGTTCCTTATCACTTTGTAGAATATTGAAAAAAAAAAAGATTTTCTTTTATGCAAAAATAAAGGTATTTTCCATGTTCACGAACAGAATGAATGTACATACACACACCCTAATATAAATACTATCCAATTTAAATATTAATTCGTAAATTCATACAATTCAATGTATACCAAATGCAATCCAAATGCACATACTGAATCTATTCGCGTCAGTAAATACATTTTTGACCTAACTCAAAATTAGTGCAGTCTTTTTATCATAAACACTACGCGAATACATTCAGTGTGCAAAAGCATAATAAACGACAAGAATTCCGGATACCCGAAACATGATGCCCAGCCAAAAGAAAATTCACCTTGAACTGCTACTGCAGGTTAATAAACTAAAGGCGCAGTAGAGTGGCAATGGCAAAGTGTTTCGCGTATCCGAAATTCGACCCTTTAAAAAATACATTATGTTCAAGGTTTGTCGATAGAGGCAAATTTGCATTATTTTATTAGTAAGATATTTATTGTTTAGGTTAGCAATTATTGAATATAAATATTCCCGATTTTGGGACAATAAAGTCATTCAATTTTCAATCGCCGGATAAGAATTTTGTTTCATTTCAATTCATATTAGCTATCCCCCCACCCGAGGTAAGGTGGCTAATATTCAAATACTATAATTGTGAATTGGTACATGAACCGATTTCACACTCCACACAAGTCACGGTGTTGTACCCTGGCTATCCATTCGTTGAGGCAAAAGAGCCTCATCGTCAAACATTGGTTACCCCGACGTGATATTGCTTCCCCCCACCAGAGGTAAGGGGCAATTCACGCAAATTAAACGACATTAATAAGAGCGTTTGTCAGGGCTAAACCCTGACAATAAGCCATTTACTACAAAATTTAAAAATACAAAGAGCGTCACCAGGGCCATTAACACTGGTTGCCAGCTATTTCAAGCATGTTCCTGAATTATCATCAGGTTGCTAACCTACAACAAGTTCCTGATCAGCAAGCAAGTTCCTTCGTCAGAAGCAGATAACAAGCAGCATCAGGTTCCAGATAACAAAACAAGTTCTTGTATTCATTACGTTACTTATTTACAAGAAGCTCCTGACCATCCATCAAGTTCCTAACTAATTTAAAATGGATGAAGCTGATATTACAATCGTCGTGGCACGACAAAAATTCATAGCCGATGAATTGGCAAAACTAAAAGTAAATATCGGCAAGGATAGTGCTTCAAGAAAAACGGCACAATACAAGGAAGACCGTGTTCAGCGCGTCGAACAGTATTGGAATCGATTTCAAGAAAATCACAAGCAAATTGAGGGTTCGCTTAAACATGACACACCCTATGTTGCTGGAAAGACATATCAGAAGGTACAAGTTCTGTACAATGATCTGATGGCAACCCTTCGAGGTATTAATCCCGCGGATGTCGAAGAAGGCAATACAGAAAAAGAAGGCGAAGCAAACAAAGATGACCAGGAATTAACCAAGACTAAGCCAATTCCAACCTCTAGAAGTTCCTTACTTCAAATAGGCACATCAGTCCCCATCATCAGGCGGCAATATGCTGCAATAGCAGGGCTGCAGAGAGCATTAGAAGGAGCATCAACTCAAATGGCAAATCGTTCTTCGGAATTCTATAAAATAAAAATAAAGAACATTGAACGGTATTGGGAGGAAGTTCTGCACATCCACAATTTAGTGCATGAACAATATGAAAATCCCTCTCTGGGAGGATACAACGTTCAAGATTTCATTAAAATTGAAGAACAAACTGAAGAGAAGTTAATTGAGCTAAACGAACTAGCAAATCAAGGTCAACAAGGACCCACAGGTCACAGCTCCAACTCTTCAAGCAATTTAAAATTACCTAAAATTTCATTGCAGAGATTTGATGATGATTATTTAAAATGGCGGCAATTTCATGACTTGTTCGTCCAGATGGTACACAATCAACCAATGGGTAAATGTCAAAAATTATGGTACCTTAAAACTAATTTATCGGGAGAGGCTGAAAGGCTTATCCGACACTTCACAACGTCAGATAATAATTATGATGCTGCATGGAAGACAATAGTTGATCGATACGACAACACCAGATTGCTGGTATCGGCGTTGATCAATAAATTAATGAATCAACCAAACGGGTCGTCCGACAGAGGAACATCAAGTTCGGTAAAGGCTATCCACGACACTACACAAGAATGTCTGATGGGATTAAACAATATTGGAATTAGCATTGATAATTGGGATCCACTCATAACCCACATTTTGCTGAAGAAACTCGACAGAGACACTCATACCTTGTATGAACAGTCACTTGAAAATCCCAGAACCGTCCAAAAAATAAATGATCTACTTGAATTCCTGGAAAGGCGTTTTCAATCTCTTGAAGCTTTGGGTAGTAAAGGAAAGTTCCCAGAGGAACAAAGACGAGTACACTTGATGAAGAAGGTAGCAGCAGCATCAGCTCCAACAACTTCATCATGTATAAGTTGTAATGGCACACATCCACTTTATGCTTGCCATGAGTTCCTACGTATGACACCTGGACATCGACTGAGCCTGCTCAAGAAACATCAAAAATGCGTTAACTGCTTTATGACAGGCTGCTTTATCATCAGGCTTCAAATCAAAATGCAAAAGGAGAGGATGTACTAAATGTTTCAAAAAACATAACACTTTAGTACATCTTGACACGATGAAACCAATCGAACACAGCAAAACATCGTTAAGCAAGCTTCAGCAAACTCCAGATCAGGGGCGTGACCAGACACTAACAGTGAGCGCAGCAAGCCAGCAGAATCCAGAACAAGGCCGTGACCAAACACTCACACTAAGCGCAGTTAGCCAACACTCTAAAATATAGGTACATCTTGTTGGGGACTGCTAGGATCAGTTTAGAATCGAAAAATGGAGAATTTATAGAATGCAGAGCACTCTTGGACTCAGGATCCCAAGTAAACTTTATAACAGAGAAGTTAGTTGGAAGGCTGGGGCTCTCAACAAAACACGACACGATGCAGATCCAGGGTATAGGCCATGCCACTCAAAACTCATATAAAAGAGTCAACATCCATTTACAATCCAGAATAAATGGGTTCTCTACAAGAATAGAGGCAATAGTTCTTCCAAAGATTCTTTCTCAACAACCGACACAGTTTATCAATATTAAACAATGGAACGTCCCAAAGAACATCCACCTGGCCGATCCAAAATTCAAATCCGATGAAGAAATGCCAACATTACAAAATACAGTTTTCGGTTGGATTGCCACAGGAAGAGTTGGCCTTCATCCCAGATCAGCACTGACTTGCGGTTTGTGCATAGAAGATGAAAACCTAAATGCACTCATCGAAAAATTCTGGTCAATTGAAGACCCAGAGGATACGCGTAGATCAATAACAAGTGCAGAAAAATGGTGTGAAACACATTTTACACAAACCACACACCGAGATGAAAATGGCCGTTTTATCGTAAGACTGCCATTCCAAGACGATCCATCATCCTTAGGAGAGTCAAAAAACATAGCTTTACGACGACTGTACTCATTAGAGAGACGTTTAGCTAATAATTCAGAACTGAAAAAACAGTATCATCAATTCATGGACGAATATATATCACTAGGGCACATGCAAGAGGTTGCTGCCCCGCCAAGCGAATGTCCACACTACTTTCTACCTCATCATTGTGTGCAGAAACCAGACAGTAGCACCACTAAATTGAGAGTAGTCTTTGACGCCTCCTCAAAAGCATCGTCCAATATATCAATCAACGATATATTACACACTGGTCCAAAAATTCAAGATGACTTATTTACAATTTTGCTGAGGTTCCGCTTACCACGCTTCGTGTTTACTGCTGACATTCAAAAAATGTACAGACAAGTGCTAGTACATGAAGAAGACAGAAAATACCAGCTTATTCTATGGAGAAGATCCACATCAGAACCTATCAAGTGCTATCAGCTCAATTAGTCCAGGCAATCTAAGCTAAAAATACCCCAAACATGGGCAAAATTGCAACAGAAGCTTTTTTGATTGACTTTTGTTCAGTATCCATTACTGAACAACATATCCAAAATCGGACAAAATCCGTCCATGGGAACACCCTCAAAAACGGATTTCAAAATGGCGGATTGATTTGGGTGCTGTTTTATTTTTACTACGCAGTTTTTTACTGTTTTTCTGTGCAGAAATCAGTTGCTTATCCTAGGAGAGGGCCATAAAAGTTACCAGTCATGATACTCCCAGTCACCCCCTCCCCTAGTCTTAACCCCCTTCCCTAGTCTTAACCCCCTCCCCTAGTCTTAACCCCTCCCCCATATCTTGCCCCCAGAGGAAATAATGGATACTTCGACTATTCACTTAAAGTCTAAGAAACTGAGGAAAAAAGACACCCCTTCCCATTTCCGATCCCCCTTCTTTCAAAACCCCCTTCCATCAAAATCCCCTCCAGCCATGTTCTCCTCTCAACAATGATCTCATTAGAGCCCAAGCTAAAATTATAGACACGACAAAATACTCTTCTATAGTCTACAAATACTGAAGAAAAATACCACAGTCATGACGCAGTCAACTAGCCCCTCCCCCCACCAGTCATGAGCTCCTAAGCGCTTCTTAAAATTGCAGGGTTTTATTACAATTAAACGTGGACCTCTACAGTAAAGGACGTATATCAAGAATGACGCGACGCACGGTACAAAAAGACCAGTAGAGATATTAAATTTGAGCCTGTCAAGTCCAGGAGGCAGCCGCGTGAACCCATTTCATGATATCCACCTATTGAAAAACAGAATAGTAACCGATAGCATTAGTGTTGTCATTTACAAAAACCGTCTGTTGGCATACTTGTCTAGGTTGCTTCGTTGCTTTTTTATATAAAAAAACAGTAAAACTGAGTAAAATCATATCAAAAACTTAGCTTAGAAAGTGACCTTTACCACTTTCATTTAAATTTTAATAGACTCAGAATTTTGAACAGAAAGTGTAAACAAAACACCTATTTTAAAAAGAGTATTTCAACTCAAGACAACCAATAAAGCTGTCCAAACATCAATATCGTATATCGACAGTCTTACCTTCAATTTGGTACCCCAATAATAATATATGCAACCTTTTTTTTTACTTATGCCAGGACGAAGAGGCCGAGGAGGGCTCTTTTCCCTTACTCTGTGAATGCCCGAGCCTAGCCTGAACAAGGAAAACAGCATTCGGAGAATATTTTTTCGACGAACTGGGTGGCGTCTCTCTTTTGCCATTAAGGAGCATCCTGAACTTCATTGAGAGCTCAGGATGGTTCAAGGAGGCATCACATTCCCAAAACTTAAACTAAATCCCTCCTCTTATCCCTCCTATTCCTGCATTATCCACATCCTGCGGAGCACAATGGATCCATTGAGATCCGAGTGAGGTGATACGGTTGCCGCATCATCACCCCTTCTAACTTAACCTAACTTTAACTTTTAAGTGGGATTTTTTATCAAAGCTAACTGAAAAAGCTATCCCAATCCATGGTTTTGTAAATTTTTGGACAAAATCTACCGGTTGGTTTCCTGTTTTTCAAAAGCTACGATGAGATATGTACCTAAACTTACAGTCGCATCCCGGACTTAGTCATGAAGTTAGTCAGCAAATAGAACAGATTTAAGTTTGAAATAACAAGCAACCTTTAATAATTGCCTTGCTTGGTTAATTGCTGAAGAAACAAGGATCTTCTGTAAGTAACGCAAATGGGGATGCTGATGTGGACATTGTTTGTACCGCAACTCATCTTCAGAACGTGTTCATACCAATGTGATAGAAGACGACATTGATCTGCTGATTTTGCTTTTTTACCATGCAATGGACAATGAGATCAAACTAAATCATCGTAGTAAGATATGGACCAACTCCAAATTCAGTGTATAATATCCTTAAAATGTAGTCTCTATTAGGTCATGAATATATTTATATATATATTTTTCAGGCCTAGCAAAGCTATTTAATGAAAGAATTTTAAGAAACGGTTCAAGCCCTATAGAATATATGTGTGTATGTAAGCCTGCCAAAAGCTTACAATAGGTTTATTTATGTATTTATGTCCTCATTTTCTAGGATCATTACTGAAGATTGGTCGTGTTTATCATGCAGAGAGAATACCATGACTGGGGTGCTTCATGATCAACTATCCGCAATTGATTTCAACACATAAAAACAGTTAAAATCCCTGCGTAATGGAAATACTAACAACCTAAAACAACACCCCAGTTAATCCACCATTTTGAAATCCGTTTTTCGGAGTGTTCCCATGATCGGATTTTGTCAGATTTTGGGTATATTGTTTAGTAATGCTTACAGATAAAAAATCAATTAAAAAAGCTTCTGTTGCTATTTTGCCCATGTTCACGGTATTTTTAGCTTAGTTTGCCTGGACTGAATAAATACATTTATTTTCTCTTGTGATTTAACGTATATTTAGATAAAATAGAATTATTTTTATGGTAGATATGGTATATATGTATGTTAATAAATGTATGGGGGGGTCATATTCGTCGATCATATTCTCTAGGGCTCTGAAGGGAGTAGGGGTGGGTCATAAATGGGGAAGGGTCATGACTGGGGGAGGGGGTAATGACTCGGGAATGTCATAGTGGATCCACCAGTGATAATTAAACATAATTAAAAGGAAATATCACAGCGTAGTAAAAATAACAACCAAAAACAACAAACTAATAAATCCGCCATTTTGAAAACCGTTTTCGGGGTGTTCCCATGGAGGGATTTTGTCCGATTTTGGATATGTCTTTCAGTAGTAGTAACTGATCATAAATTGATTAAAAAAGCTTCTGTTGCAATTTTGCCCATGTTAAATCATATATTGCCTGGACTAAATACATTAACATATGGTACATCAGCCGCTCCATACCTAGCAATTAAATCCCTTCAACATCTATCTCAATCATCAATAATGTCACATCCAATCGGCAGCAAGGTCCTTCAGCACGATTTCTATGTAGACGATGTCATGACCGGATCAAACAGCCTCTCAATAACATACGAAATGCAAGGACAACTTATTGATGTACTTCAGACGGCAGGATTTAAGTTGCGAAAATGGTGTGCCAATCATCCACGTTTACTTCAAGCGTTTCTACCAGAAGATAAGGAGATGGAACTTGACTTCAGCCTAGACTCAGAAGACAAAATTAAAACACTCGGTTTAACATGGCTGCCAAAGGTGGATGACTTCTGTATCAAATCACATGGAATTACCGAGACCAAAATAACAAAAAGAATTGTCTCTTCAGAAATAGCCCGCTTATTCGACCCTCTTGGATTTTGGGCCCCAGTAGTAATAACCGCAAAAATCTTCTTACAACAATTATGGCAATTGAAAATAGATTGGGATGCAGCATTACCTCAGGATCTACACTCCAAATGGATGAAATTTCGTGATGACTTCAAATTGATAAACCAAATCCGAATACCAAGGCACATATTTTCACAAAAAATACCAGACAAAATACAACTTCATATCTTTGCCGATGCTTCAGAAAGTGCTTATGGAGCTTGCATTTACGTACGATCCATAGTCAACCCTGGTACAATCATAGTGCGGTTATTATGTGCAAAATCTCGTGTAGCTCCAATTGAAAAGAAGACAGTAAAGAAACCAACAATACCACCGGCTCGAATTATGCGCAGCCAAGTTAGCAGCTGACCTTGCTAAAAGGGTCAAAAAGGACATAGAATATGAGAAGGTCGCTACATATTTCTGGACCGATTCTGTTTTGGCGTGGATTAATTCGACCTCAAAAACACTACCGATCTTCATTGCCAATAGGGTATCGTCTATCCAAGCTAGTACCATATCACAACCATGGCGTCATGTGAGATCTAAAGAAAATCCAGCAGATTTATTAACACGCGGTATATCTCCTGAAAAATTGAAGGAATCTAATCTATGGTTCTATGGGCCAATTTTTCTTCATGGCCAAGAATCAGCTTGGCCACAACCTTATGCCAATCAAACCAGACACACCATATCTGATTGTCAGTCAACATCGTGACCAATACTATCCACTATTGGATCAAGAACTGGCAACATGTTTAACAACTGGACCATCAACATACCTTTGCGAACAAAAAAATCCTTTATACCGCAAGGGATCAAGTGTATGCATATGCGAAGTTTCCTTATTAAACAATATGCCATTACCATCAAAATGCAAATTAACGCAATTAATCAAAAATCAAATATGGACACGACTTACACATCCAAATGAATGGATTTATGCAATCAAAAACAAGACAATCATCAATGCTGTATACGGCAGTGTCATCTCCTCAATCTGTTTGGAGGGATCAGGCCTTCTTAAAATCAAATACTCACTGAATCATCCCACAAACTTAGTAATCACGACATTCATCAGTACTCTGTAGGATACTTAGCCCTTATCTTATTGGTATCATTCATCATAATCTGGTGTTGGAGAACAAGAGCTAGTATAGATACGGTGACCATATTTCTGGGAGCACAACCCGGGACAAAAAGTAAAAATTTGACAACGTGAAAAATTATTGGACTTTTCAATAATTTTTATGTAATTTCGAAAATAAATATTAAAGAAAAACATAATCACCCCTGTTCTGAATTCCGATTACTTAAAAAATCCTTTCGTTTTCAAACTCTCGGTGTTTTGAAATTCCTTTCGTTTTCAATACTTTCGGAATGAGTGTGTTTTGATTTTCAGGTGAATTGAAAACAGGCGCGGATCCAGGAATTCAGCTTGGGGGGGTCATGAGATTTGAACTGAAACCTCTTGAAATATATAGCCTTGAATTTTCTACATATCTGGTGATTAGAAAAAGTCCAATCTTATTATGACTTCATTACAGTTAAAGGCATGTTCAGAGATCTTTGCCGCTCTGCCGCTCACTACGTGACCAGGCCCTAAGACTGTATCGGACTCCTGCTTAGATTAAAAGTGCACAAATTTCTTGCTGTTGGAAAACTTATTTATCAACATGATTGAGCTCCATTTCATACTTTTCAGACAATAATGAGAGTATGATGAACATATAAGATTGGAAGCAAAATTTGCAATCTAAAAAAAACGTTGACAGTAACAAAAAAAAAGGAATAATTCAAGTGTCAAATTGAAACACAAAGCTAGAAATAATTGCAAATATGTGGTGCAATCCATGCCGATGCCGAAAAGAAAAAACTGTTATCAGTGCAAAGAGGAGGGTATTTTCTTACATGGAACTTTAAAAAAAATTTCGTTACAAATTTGAGTACTGCTCTAAATTTGTATGGAGTTTTTCAATGCGTTTTTCCAACATTCCGTTATAAATCCAGGTATCTGCTATAATTATTGGAATTTTATTAATTTTATTAGTTATGGAATAAACCCAATCGCAATTTGAATTAAACAAAGCGCAAATATAGTTAAACTATACGCAAATAATTTAAACTATTAACAAATCATTTTAACCAAAACGCAAATTGAATTAACCCGGGCTCAACTTGTTGTTCGAGCATGTGTGGTGAAGAAATGAAAGGGTTATAACAGTAGGAATAGTTCACCATAAGATTTTAATAAAACCTCAATTGTCAATTCAACTAGTTCTGCGGATTTGTCAAAGAACTTACCGAAAAAATAAAAGGCCAATCCCTTTATCATAGCTATTCAAATTATGGATAATACCAAAATCCATTAGACCCAAAAAGTACAGCTGGAACAATAAATCAAGCTTTCAATCTGCGTTTTGGTTAACATGATTTGTCAATAGTTTAAATTATTTGCGTATAGTTTAACTATATTTGCGTTTTTTTTAAATACTTTCCAAAATGGTATAACACATGCTTGTGTATAAACAAAATAACCAAGACAATTTGTCAATCATCTTATAAAGCAGCTTTTAACATTTTCGCAAAATGTCTATCAAAATGTTACAATAACCTCCAAATTTGGGTTGGACAAAGATTTTCTCTTTTGATCTGTAAGGGGATTCAGTGCAAGTATAAAACTCGATTTTATGTGTTGAAAGCCCCACCATATTGAAAAACGAGTTCAAAAAAATTTTCCGTGGCAACTTAAATTTTATTAGTCTTACAAAAAAAACTTTGGCACAAATTTGTAGCAAATTCAACCCTCTTAAATTTATGTTAACATACTTTTTACCCTAAAGTTATAAATAAAAAAGTTATAATCAAAATTTTAACATTGAAAAAATTCATATGTTTTTGATTATAAATTTTTTTTTTACACCATATCTTTACGAAGTAAGAATTTGCAAAGGAAAATAGAAGCTAACCATTGCATTAATATGTGGTTTTCGTATAGTTTACTAAAATATATGGAATTACCCAAAAAGTTTATCTCTGTCTTCTAATGTGTTGAATAACAAGTAAAAATTGCTCGTATTTCTCTTTTCCCTGGAGCTCTGGGGGGGGGGGGGGCACCATGACCCCCATGACCTCCCCCCTGGATCCGCCACTGATTGAAAACTAGCTTGACATTTTGAATTAATTTGAAAATTTATTTTTTTCTTGAATTTAAATAATTTAAAAAACTGAATTTTTGTTGCTAATTCGGGCAGACACACCACTAAAAAGCCACGGACTATGATATCAAATGCATTTTTGATGTTATTTTTAAATTTAACTTATTTATACAGATTTTTTTGACGTTGAGAATTTTCTTTTTACGGATTTCGAAAAAAAAGTAGGTTTAAATATCGACTCTTGCGGAAGTGAATTTGTACGAAATTCAGAACATGATTTTTGAATCCTTACGGAAATCATTTTCGTAAACGGATTTGATTCCGATCGGAAATCAGAACAGGGGTGAATAACAGAAAAAAACGAAAAAGAAACGAACATTAACATAAATTATAATTTCTTCACAACGTAACTTAAAACTTTAAAAAAAATAAACTTAACATTTTTAATTTCATTATTAAAATAAGGCCCAGTTTTTGAGTGCAGAGTTTACTCTGAGTTAAATAGAATAGTGACTACATAAGGATATTTTTGTTAGACATTTAAACGTAATAGATTTATCTTTTTCGTGCTCTTTTTGACACAAGAGTATTGTAAATAAAATGAGTCGGAAAATATTTTATGAAAAAGGATTTACGTAACGTTGCATAGAGAATGCGCAATACGGGCAAATAATCTATAAGTACCTGAATACGGGACACTTGTACGTCCCGGGTTTCTTAAAAATAAACCGGGACAGGCCATAGAAATACGGGACAATCCCGGGAAAACTGGGACGGATGGTCACCGTATATATATACACAATTTCCAAAAATTTGTTGTTCAAGGTTTTTCTCTGCGACAATCCACTTTGGGTTCAAGCGCTAATTGAAAATTGACGTGTTTTTTATTATTTCTATTCTTCATCTTATATGTACTTTGCAATATTGTAAATACATCGATGAAATTCACGAATAACTCAGATATAGTTTTTGAGCCATAAGTGAAAAACTCCAAAAATAAATTCATTTTTGGATAAGTTTTTGCATGTTGCTTCACGAAGTTTAATCCGCAAATCTCAGATTCGACTGAAGCACCCCCGAAAACATACATATAGCAGGGACAAAATCAAAACTACCCCACAATTTTCATGGTAAAAACACAATTTGTTTAATTGTGTGTGCCTCAGCTAGCGAATTATAACAAAATAATTTGAGTTTTTTCTAACAAACTTCGGAATTTTTGGTTTTACTCCACTTTTTTTTAAATATACTCGGAAATTTTACTAATGTTATTCGATTCGAAACCTGAATTCGAGTTTAATGGTCAAATTATCATTAAAGCCTTTATCACTCAAATCTTGTAGAACTTTTAACAATTTGTCACTAAAAAAATAGTTTTTGATTAAAAATGCATCACATTCTAACTGCAGTTGCAGATGCCTATAGTTTTGATTCAAATAAAGCCAACTGGTACACAACTCCAATGACTTGCATAGTACTGAAACAAAAATATAAATTCAGCCATTTTGTTAGTTATCCTAGCTGGTTGAGTGATAATGATGGTTGGCTTTTGACAGACAACTTGTTGTGATTGATGATGCCAATTTGTGAATAACAGTTTACAACTCAGCTTCCAACGGAGTTGTCTTCCTTTATAGGCAGATTATAGGCTTAAACCAGAAGAACAAGTTCATGCGAATCAATTGACGTATTTTTTGTACTCAAAATAGCTTTTGTTTAAATAGTTTCATTTGTTGAATTGTGTCGTTTTTTTTTATAACTGACGATATATGTTCATAGGATTATAAATTAATTAAGTTATAACTTTAATATTTTACGGTTGTGGATTTTTGGATTACAATAAATTCCAAAGACCAATTTGACACAGAACAATTTCATCCTATCTGGGCCACCACCACCACCACTATACCATTTATAAGCAACTCGATGATGATGCTAAAGAAGGAGAATGAAATACAACGCATGATGCCGTGGTGGGCAGTGATAAGAACGCAAAGACAACACTGGTACGATGATATAATATCCCTCTCGGTTGAATGTTGCAACAAGAAGAGCCAAAAACACTCCCCCAAACCCAACACTTCATTCTACTTCTATATAGGTTGGAGAGCTAAGAATGATGCCGATGACAACAATCATCATGCAGAACATCAGCTGTCATAACAATTGCGGAATTGCAAATCCCTAAGAAGATTCCATTATAATCCTTTGCTAGAGAGTAGAAATGCAGACACCTTCCGTTAGACAATAATACGAATAAATGCAAATTTCCACACCATCTCCTCCACCACCCACGTATATAGAGGAGGTATAGGTAGGTATATGGATGTTATATTACGTGGTTGGGGAGCGCTTCTAAGCTAAGTGTTCCACGAGAAAGGACCTTCCTTTGGGTTGAGACTGAGACATATTGGTGTTTTGTTATGACACAGCCCGACTTCTTGAAGCACCACTGTGAGGTAACATCTGCAGAGAGTGTTATTTGCATGTTAAGTGTACTGAATGCGATTGTGCATAAAAGCAATTATGTGAACTTTTAATTGGAATCCTTTGGCACACACTCCATCTTTGCGTATATGCGACTGCACTGCGAACAACAATTGTACCTAGTACCTATATTATGCAGTGTGCAGTGTGCACACCTATGAAAACGCGGAAGCTGAGGCCGAAGACGATGACGACAAATAATTTTGAACGATATGGTGGTTCAGGCTAGTGTTGGTATGGTGCTGGCAACACGGCGACGACGACGTCTACGGCACGTATGGCTTAAAAGTTTTGGAGTATATAACTAACTCATAAGTAGGTAACTAGGTTTGTACTGTAACAAGGAACATATTCCACTGGAACAACGTAATTCCTGAGAGAACTTGATGACAGCGGCAAACTTCCTTCAATTGATGTGTATAGACTTGTATGTTGATACAGTTGCACTAGGATTGCAGTCATATTTTTGGCGAGACCACAAAATGAGAAAATTTAATGATTTTGATTTCAAGCTTTGTGTTGTTTTCAAAACAACATTTGCATACATATAGAAGAGCCTATAGCATGGCGGCGCGGTTCGGCGCGCCTGGTGTGCGTGGCCTAGGGGCGTACAAAAATAATTTTATCGACTGTAAAATATTTTGATTTTTGACATTAGAGTTTGATTGAGCAACACTTTATCAAATCAGTTTCTACGTAGAATTTGATCTGCAAAGTACATAGATAAATGAGATATCAGTGATTTTGCGAAGCAAAACATTAGCACTTCAAAGACGATTATTTCAAGTTATATGATTCTTTTGACCTTTTAGTTATTAAAACTTAATTTTAATTTAAAATTCAAGATTTAGCTGTGCGAATTTTTGAAATTGGTATTTCAATGTACACATTTCTTCGTGGCTTCGCTTTTCGGGCCAGATAACACCCGGAGGAAAGTATGTTGAGGTCTTCGCTGAGTTAAACCAAGTGACTCAGCTTGTTGATGAGCCAACTCGAATCCTGGACATTGCAGGTCAATCCGGGAACACTCTAGATTTGTTTCTTATCAAAATAAATTAAATGGGTGACGCAACAGCTCTTAGAGAACCAGGGCCTAGCAACTTACAACTCTCAACCATTCCTGTGTGCGTGTTAATGGCAGGAACGGCTATATGAGGAGCACTTATTTATGACAAGTATACTCTTGAAGAATTTGTCAGTTCCTCGCAAGAGGCAGTACTTCGGATTCAGATAAAACATTTCTGTTTTCTTAGGTGGCACGGGCGGGGAATCGAACCCACACCTTCGGCATGGCAATGGCAGTCCATCGCACTAACCATTATGCCATGAGGTATTACTTTGTTTCTTATCTCTGATCCCGATTAATAAACTATGGGTGTATTATCACGTCTAAGCACATCAGACCATTTTGTCATATCTGCAAATTTCTCCTGTCAAATTGCCTCAGTTAAAGAGAAAAACTCTAAGAGAACCGTTTGGCAACTACAATGTCCCAAAGGTAGTAAGTATTGTTAGTAATTTGTAAAAAAAAAAACATTCAAAATCCCACTTTACCTTCGGTTCCAACGTTCATCTTCAATAATACTCCCTTTGTCAGCTCACTAGAGAAAATTAATTTGCTTGCAGCACAGTTTGCTGTTAATTCGACGCTGCCAGGGAGTGTTATGACTCCTCCCGTACTTGAGAGTGAAAGTGATTTCATGGGACAAATCTTTTTGCAGTTACAAGAGTCCTGAAAGATCTTGCTATACACAAATCCGCTGCCCCAAATAGTATCTCCATTTTTCTGAAGAGGTGTTCTTCAACGATGGAAGAACCACTGCGTAAGCTTTTACATCTGCTCTATTCTACAGGTCTCTTTGTGAGTGGATGGAAAAAAGCATTTTTACAGTCTCTGTCCCTAAAAAAGGCGCATCTTCTTCTCCCTATAATTATCGTCCAATTTTACGTGCGTCCCTTCTTTCCAAGGTCATGGAAACGCTGATAAATTATCAGCTCAAGAAATATCTTGAAGGTTGAAAGATTCTTAATGACCGGCAGTATGACTTTCGTAGCAATAGGTCCACTGGTGATCTGATGTGATATCTCACCTAACAGTGGAACATATCTTTACATAGACTCTCTTCTTCATTTTCATAAATGATCTTTTGTCTGAAACTTCTTATCCGTTAAATTGTTCTGCAGATGACAGTACCCTTAGCTTTTAATATTCGTTTCAAGATTCGCTTCCTTGTTCTTTGGATGTGGAGCTTGAACGGCAGCATATGATAAGCTCATTAAATTCTGATCTTTACAGCATTGTCTAGTAGGGAATTAAAAATCGTGTAGAATTTAATGCTTCAAAAACCCAGTGCTGTCTACTGTCACTAAAGCAAAACCCCACTCTTCATGTCGTTATCCATGATCCATGCATCGAAGATCACATGACCACATATTTGAAGTCGTAAGTGGCTAGGTTTTCTTCGAGGATGTAACAAATTTATCTCCCCTTCTGAACTGACTGTAATCTATAAAGCCTTCAACCGACAAAAGCTTGAGTATAACTCTCACATCTGGGCAGGTGCCCCTTGAATCTTTTGGATAGAATACAAAATAGAGCCTTAATAATTTATAGACGATAGAACTTTTACGCAAACAATTACATCTTTAAAACACCATCACCGCCGCCGCAGTATTTCATTATATTATTGATATTTTTATAAACAGTGTTCTAAAAAATTCTTTCTTTTGCCGCACAACACGAATGTGGAAAGCTCTATTTTCGCCTCCATTTTTGATATTCAGAACTTCAAAACCAATGTGCATTGGTATCTCTTTTTTTAAATCCCTCCCTATTTTTCTGATCGCTCGCACTGAGTTTCTTCATTGTAAGGTTAGTCAAAACCCCTTTAGTGCGCACCCATTATAAAAAAAGCATCGAATTTGTCTTAAAATCCCCAAAAAACAATAGATTCCTTAATGACGTTCTTTTATGAGATTTAAAATCTTTGCCCTAAATTATGGAAAAACGTAAATGTATGCTATTTGTCGTACTAAGTTTTTGCATTGGTATACCATTTTCAATCCACCTTCTTAAGAGCATTTTAAAGAGGTCATAAAAAATTAAATTTATGACTTCCCTTAACGCCCTAGACTCTCGTTTACGAAATATAGTGTTTAATTTTTTTAGTTTTGGAGGTATCTATTACTTCTCGCCTCTAAAAAGTGGGCGTGGTTAAAATTGTCTTATGAAATAATTTTAAAAAAGGCATTTCCTACCCATTTTATTCAATGTAACTTCTTCTTATTTTTTAGGAAACTATTAAAGGAAAGAAATTTAGTCAAAAACGCAGTCAAAAGTGGCCGGGGCAAACATTTTGCACAATTGTTTGTTTTTTTTTTAATAGAAAAAACATATTTTTTTCTTAAACACCTCCAGAAGTGGCGTGGAAAAAGTTTTGTATGGACAAATTATTAGAAATTACCATTACAACTTTTCTAAGGAACACACCTCTTATCTACATCAACTGTCGACGATTATATTATAAACTGTTTTAATAAGTGGGCGTGTTAGGGGTGGACATTTTTTTGTCTGAAAATTTGATCTTAATCGGTTAGATTAAGGACCGCCTCTCTCCACAAAACTTGAGCCACTGTGCGTCTGATTTTTATGTTTAAACTCTTTCTATGTTTTGCTTGCTTCTGGGTGTAGCTTACATGTATGTAGGTATATAAATTGACTATCGGGTCACCAAACTTTGTAGTTTTCTTATCTTTAAAACACTTTAATTTATTTTTATCAAGTATAGTTTTTATTAGTCCTTATATAGTGGGGTGTGTACCCCACTCAAATCCTTTGTTAACCTCGCGTGTCATAAAAAAAACTGTGATACTATAAATCTTATGTATACTTTAAGTTGCACTATACAAAAGAAAATAGAGTACCTTCCATACTTTATGCTATATAAACTTCAAGGTAATAAAAAACGTCATAAAAGTGAAATAAATATTTTGCTTTGTTTGTTCTTTTGCAGGATTTAGAAAAAAAAAGAGAAAGAGAGACGAAGATTCATGATTATTTATTGTTAACTGCGTTCTACGTTGTGCCTTTTCGTCTAGCTAAGGTTAGGTTAGGTAAATCATATAAAACACAATAATTGGGATAATTTAGTTTCATGCTTCCTTCTTTGCAAGCATTTGGAAATTTTACCATACGAAAACAGCCAATTTGTTTTATAATACAGTTGTGTTCAAAAATGAACAACGAAAGTATCTTTTTTTATTATTTTGCTTCATTTATACCTTCGTACGAGTATATGGCAAATATTGGATATTATTCTTCGACAGGAAAACGGCTCTGAATCTTTGGAAATTTGATAAAAAAAAACATATATGTAATTGGTCAGTAATAAGTCAGAAAAGGTCAACTGGTCCCAGAAATTGGTCAGCCCTAGATAACTTGTAATCAAGGCTAAAACTTTCTCAAGGTCGCTCAAGGTCACGCGCAATTTTTGGCACCTAACTTATAGGAAATTTACAAAAAATGTATACCATCCAAAAGATTCTAGATCGTGATAAAAGGTCAACTATTTTCTCTAATTTGTCAGCCATAGATTTTTTTCTATGAATTTTTAAAGGTCGTTTCAAGGTCACAAAAATAACTTTAGGCACCTCATTTGGGTTAATTACCCAAACAAAAATAAGTATGGCGTTAATGTAAGTATAAATATATAAATATTGTGCACCACTGTAGTGAATTTGAAATATGAGCTAAACATAAAACGAATATATTTGCAAAAAGGCTTGATACCAAAATCAAAACACACCAAGTTTACAGTATTATGTACATGATTGCTGTGTAAAATTTATTACTCCCCCTTTTTTATGGAGCTATTTAAGTTTTATTTTCTCAACTTAAATCGGTATGAATGAGAGACGTTGATACTCATCATCATCATCATAATAAACAAAATAGATGTGTTATGATTAACTATAAAAAAAAATATGTTTCATATTGATGTGAGATTTTGCTTATGCTTTATGAAATGAAAAGCATTTTGATGACTTCCTTTTGTTTGTGCCTTTTTGCACCCTCATTACCATTGTTTAATAGTATATTTCAGTAGAATAAATTTCGTTTGTATAATTAATTAATTAGTTTTGATTTAAGGATTCACTACGTTTCAAAGAAAAATATATAAGTAAAAAATATTGTAAGTCTTAAGTAATGCTTATTAATTATATGTTTAATATTACATAGAAAATTCAAGGACCTAAACTCTTGTGATTGAGTTTTTTCCTTACTAGCTAATTAGGTAGTGCGAGAGCAGCTCTGGAAATGGAAGTCCTTTCACTGCCACATCTATTATTCTGCTATGAATTTTCTGTATGAATCATAAAAGATTTTCAGCATAAATGATCTTTTATGATTTCTATTCAGATGTTCGAACTTTTATAAAACTCTGTTATGAATCTTCAAAAACGAAATCAGTAAACGAACAGACCTAGAATCTGTTGTCATAATTAGCAGTTCTGTTATGAATTTCGTTGAAAAATTAAAATGGACAAACATATTTTCATTTCTTTTTTCTGTGTTGCAGCTAAAAAGAGGCTTATCCTAACACCGTAGAAATCTAGAGATTAGGAGAAACCACTAA